>OW386549.1:16314399-17706826 GCA_936435175.1 Glyphotaelius pellucidus | reverse complement strand
CATTTAGTGCAAAAAACGTCAAAATGGTAATAAACTACCATTAGGCGCTAATAACATCTAATCGCTAATCTTTGAAATTTAGGGCAAAAAACGTCAAAATGGTAAAAAAAGTGCCATTAGGCCCTTTTAATCAAAACGCCTATCTTTGACATTTAGCGCCAAAAACGTCAAAATGGTTTTATAGTGCAATTAAGCGCTATAAAACACAGAAAGCTGAAATCTGCAATGTGGTGTTAAACACGTCGATATGGTAAAAAAGTGCCTTAAGGCAATATAAAACTCAAATCGCTGAAATCTGCCATTTAGCGCAAAAATGTTAAAATGGTTTAAAATTGCCATCAGGCGAATTAAACCACAAAACGCTGAAAAATGCCATTTAGTGCAAAAAACGTCAAAATGGTAATAAAATACCATTAGGCGCTATTAACATCTAATCGCCAATCTTTGAAATTTAGGGCAAAAAACGTCAAAATGGTAAAAAAAGTGCCAATAGGCCCTTTAATAATCAAAACGCCTATCTTTGACATTTAGCGCCAAAAACGTCAAAATGGTTTTAATGTGCAATCAGGCGTTATAAACACAAAACGCTGAAATCTGCCACGGTACAACGGTCAAAATGGTAATGAAATCCCAATAGGCGCTATAAAAATCAAATCGCCAATCTTCTACTTCTAGTGCAAAAAACTTCAACAGTAAAAAATTGCCATTAAGCAATATAAAACTCAAAACTCATGTTAAAAATTATTTGAAAAAGGAATTCTTTTTCCGTGAACCATTCTCACTGTTAGGAAAATGAAATTTATTTTCAAAGGAAAAATATATTTTTCGCAAAAATTAAAAAAAAAAAACACGGTCTTCCTTGATTCTTCTAAAGAACGAATGTCTTTTACCGTAAAAAAACAATCTTTTAACCGTTACTTTATTCACCACGAAATTTTGTTTGAAAGCAATAAATTCTTTATACCCTAAAAAACTTTTTTTTAAAAGAAAATTGCTTTTACCGATAAAATTTTGGACAGAAAAATAAAAACCATATTATAAATTTTTAAAAAGGAAATTATTTTTCCACAAAAAAACTATTTTTTACCGTGATTTCATTCACAATGAAATTTTCTTTTAAAACAAAAAAAAATCATGAAAAACGGTTTATAAAAATTGTTTTAATCGAAATAAACTTTTGACAGAAAATTCATGGCGTGGTCAATTATCACCAAAATCGGTTTTTTATGACCCCACCGTGCATAAAAAGTTTTTTTTTATGAAAATAAACTATCCGTTAAAAATAGACAGTTACCATGTAAATATCCCTTGCATTAAAAACAGATTTTCTTGGTAAATGACCTCGCTGTTCAAAAAAAGTTTTTATGAACAAAAAACCTTTCCCTTGAAAAGTATGTTTCCGTGTCCATGTTATATGTCCGCATAAAAAACCGATTTTGGTGGTAAATGACCCCAGCGTGCAAAATTGTTTATAAGAAAATAAACTATCCGTTGAAAAAATTAATCCGTGTAAATGTCGGTTATGCATAAAAAAAAGATTTTTTCAAGTATTTTGGAGATCGAGACTAGAAGTGGCTGCCAAATTTAACCGTGGGGCGCACTTGCGATTTGTACAGGGTTAGCAGTTGTGTACTATTAAAGTATCTGCGGGCCCTGTACAGTACGCCCATTTTTTGATAAGCTAACTTTACTCTGGCTTCAATAGAGCCCCCGTACCTGAGCTGGTCATTTATAGTTACACCAAGCTTATCAATGGAAGGTCTGTTCGGAAAATTGCTTTCGTTGAAGGAGACTAGATTTTCATTTCGACCCTTTTTGGACGTAATCAGACATGATTGGGTCTTTGAAACATTGAATTCGACGAGGTTATTCTTACCTTAAGAGAAAAGTTAGGCAAGAAGAGGCAAGAATAGGCACGTAAAGGCAAGAAGAGGCAAATGAAGCAAGAAGAGGAGAAAAGGCAAGACAAACAAGTTAGTCAAGAAGAGGCAAGTTTTTCAAGAAGAGGCAAGTAGATGCAAGTTAAGGCAAATAGAGGCAATTCGGGCAAGAAGAGGCATTAGGTGGCAAGAAGCGGCAAGAAAAGGAAAGTAAGAATTGGCAAGAAGAGACAAGTAAGGCAAGAAGAGGAAAGAAAAGGCAAGCAAAGGAAATTCAGGCAAAAAGACGCACTGAAAGGCAAGGAGAGGCATTTGGATGCAGATCGATGCAAATTTTAGTAATTCAGGCAAGAAAAGTCAAATAGAGGCAAATAAAGGCAATTCAGGCAAGAAGAGGCACAATGAGGCAAGTAAAGGAAGGAAAAGGCAAGTAAAGGAAGAAAAAGGCAAGTAAAGGAAAGTTAGGCAAGAAAAGCAAGCAGAGGCAAGAAAAGGAGGAAAACCCAAGTTAATGTAAGTAGAGGTAAGTAAAGAAAATTTAGTGAAGAAGAGGCAAATAAAGGTGAGGTAGGCAATAAGATGCAAGTTTCGGCATGTAGGGGCAAGAAAACGCAAGTGGAGGAAAGAACAGGCTTGGAAACCCAAGTTGAGACAAGAAGAGACAAGATGAGGCAAGTGAGGCAAGAATGGGCAAAAAAGGCAAGTTCGGCAAGAAGATCGAAATAAAGGCTAGTAGAGGCAAGAAAAAGCATTAGAAGCAAAAAGTGGCAAGAAAGAGCAAGTTACGCAAGAAGAGGCAAGTAGAGGCAAGAGGAGGCAAGTAAAGGCAAGTTAGGCCAGAAAAGGCAAGTAGAGGCAAGAAGAGGCAAGAAAACCCAAGTTTAGACAAGTTGAGGCAAGTTGAGGTAAGTTAGACAAGAAGATGAAATAAGAGGCTAGTTTGGAAGAAGAGTCAAGTAAAGGCAAGTTAGGTGAGTTGCGAGTTTAGAGAAGTAGATGCAAGAACAAGCAAGTTGAGACAAGAAGAGGCAAGAAAACCCAAGTTAAGGCAAGTTGAGGTAAATTAGGCAAGAATAGACAATTAGAGTAAAAAAAAATGCAAGAAGAGACAATTCAGTAAGAATTTTTGGCTTTAGATATTTATCGGGGAAGTCCGTTTTTTATTGCTATTTTTAAAATGTTTGCGAAAATTTGATTTTCTTTGCAAACAAATTTCCTTTTCTTCAGTTTTTCATGGAAAAAGAATTTCTTTTCAAAATTTTATAATATGGTTCTTTTACGGTTCTTTTTTTTAATATTGACAGAAAATTTAAGAAATTCATTGTCCATTAAAAAAACTTACAAAACTTAAAAAAAAAGAAATTTATTTTAAAAGAAACACATATTTTAGGGAAACATTTTAAAAATTGCAAAAAAACAGGGTCTTCCTTGATTTATTTCTAAACGGCATTCGAAGAAAAAATTCTTAAAGAAAAAAACGAAAATTTTTACAATTAAAAACTCATATTTCTTAAAAACTGTTTTTAAAAAGAAAATTACTAATAAAGAAAAAAAATTAAAAACTATAATTTAAATTTTTAAGAAAAACGGACATTTTTTTTCCATGAAAAGCTATAATAAATTTATTAACAAAGAAAAGGATATTTTCGCAAACATTTACAAAAAGAAAAAAAACACGGACCTCCCTGATAAAAATCTTAAGAGAAAATTCTTTTTAAAAAACGAAATTCTTTCATAGTAAAAACTATCTTTTAAACGTTCTTTCATTCAATTTCGTTTTATAGCAATAAATTAATTAACCATAAAAATGGTTCTAAAAAAGAAAATTGCTTAATTCGAACAACATTTTTTTCACAAAATTTAAAAACCAGTTTATAAAGTTTTAAAAAAAGAAATTATTTTACCATAAATAAAGATATCTAAACGGCATTAAAAAAAATATTAGGGTAAAAATCGATATTTTTCGCACACATTTTAAAAACTCCAAAACACACGGTCTTGCTTGGTAAATATATAAACAAAAGAAGAAACATTTAAAAGTTGTTAACAACATGGACTTCCCTGATAAATATCTAAACGGCATTCAAAGCGAAAATTCTAAAAAAAAAAGAATATTTACTGCTTTATAACAAAATTTAATGGTGAATGGTGTATAGTTAAAAGATAGTTTTTATGGTAAAGGAAATTCATTTATATAAAGAATTTTCTCTTTGAATTTCGTTTAGATATTTATTATCAAGGAAGACCGTGTTTTTTTGCGATATTTAAAATTTTTTCGAAAAATGTATATTTTTCTTTGTAAATTAATTTCCTTTTTTCCTAACATTGTTTCATGAAAAAAGAATTTTGTTTTTAATAATTTTATAACATGGTTTTTAAATTTTCTTTTTTGCAATTTGTCTAAAATTGTTTTCGTTTTAAGAAATTCTTTTTTTAAACCGTTTTTACGGTTAGTGAATTTATTGCTTGAAAAAAAAAATTCATGGTAAATGAAATTACTGTTGATTGTTTTTTATTGTAAAATGAATTCGTTTTTTTTTTAGAATTTTCTCTGAACTCCCTTTTGATATTTAACAGGGATATCCGTGTTTTTTTTGCTATTTGTAAAATGTTTGCAAAAATATGAGTTTTTTGTTAGTAAATTTCTTTTCCTCAAAAGTTTTCATGAAAAAAGAAAGTCTTTTAAAAAATTTTTATAATGTGGTTATTAAATTTTCTGTTAATTTTTTTTTCGTTTAAAGCAATTTTCTTTTTAAAAACAGTTTTTCATGGTTAATGAATTTATTGATTTTTTTAAATTTCGTGGTCATTGAAATTACGGTCTAGGTTGTTTTTTATGGTAAAAGAATTTCTGTTTTTTTAAAGAGTTTTTTTCTCTGAATGCCGAAGGAAAACCGTGTTTTTTTGCAATTTTAAAATGTTTGCGAAAAAAAATTGTTTCTTTGTAAATAAATTTATTTTTCTTAACAGTCTTTCATGTAAAAATATATTTTTTTAAAATTTTATAACATGGTTTTAAATTTTTTTGTAAAAAATTTTTTTAGTTTAAAGCAATTTTGTTTCTAAAAACCGTTTTTCATGGTTAATGACTTTAATGCTTTGAAACAACATTTAATGGTTTAAAGATCGTTTTTTACGGTAAAAGAATTTAGATTAATTCAAGAATTTTTCTTAGAAGGCCGTTTAGATATTTAGATGTTAACGGTATAAAGATCGTTTTTTATGGTAAAAGAAATTAGATTTATTCAAGAATTTTTCTTAGAAGTCCGTTTAGATATTTAGATGTTAACGGTTTAAAGATCGTTTTTTATGGTAAAAGAATTTAGATTTAGTCAAGAATTTTTCTTAGAATGCCGTTTAGATATTTAGACGTTAACGGTTTAAAGATGGTTTTTTATGGTAAAAGAATTTAGATTTTTATAAGAATTTTTCTTTGAACGCCGTTTAGATGATAAAGGAAAACCGTGTTTTTTTGCAATTTTGAAAAGGATTTCGATTTTTTTGTAAAAAAATTCTTTATCTTCATGGTTTTTAAGTTTTCAATAAAATTTTTATTTCGTAAAAAGCTATTTTCTTTTTAAAAACAGTTGTTCATGGTAAATAAATTTATTGCTTTTAAAGAAAATTTTGTGGTTAATGAAATGACGGCTTAAAGATTGTTTTTTATGGTAAGAGAAATTAAATTTTTTTAAAGACAGTTTTTTTGCAATTTTTTAAATTTTTGCGAAAAATTTGAGTTTCTATGAAAATAAGTTTCTTTTTTAACAGTATTTCATGGTAATTTTTTTTGTTTTTTTAATTTATGAAATGGTTTTTAAATTTCGTGTAAAAAATTTTTTTCGTAAAAAGCAATTTTCTTTTTAAAAACCGTTTTAAGGGTAAATGAATTTATTGCTTTAAAACGAAATTTCATGGTGAATGATTTCCATTCCATGAAACACTTCGCAAAATATTTTAAAATTTGCCAAAAAAACACGGTCTCTCTTGATAAATCTATATTTTCAATAAATAATAAATAAATATTTACGGCATTCAAAGAAAAACTTCAAAAAAAAAAATCCAAATTCTTTTGTCATAAAAAACAATCCTCAAACCGTTATTTCAGTAACCACGAAATTTTCATTAAGCACTAAATTCATTAATCATTCAAAACGGTTTTCAAAAAGATGATTGCTTTAAACAAAAAAAAAATCTAACGGAAAATTTAAAAATCATATAATAAATTTTTATAAAATTAAATTTTTGTTCCATGAAGAACTGTCAAGAAAACTAATATTATTTACAAAAAAGCGAATTTTCGCAAAAAAGAAAAAAAAAGAAAAAACTTTGTCTTACTTAAAAAATATAAAAACGGCATTCAAAAAAAAAAAAAAACAATTTTAAAACCGTTTACAAAAAAAAAATTGATTTACCTATACGACAAAGTTTTTTCCATGAAACACCGTTCAGAAAAGGAAAATTATTTACAAAAAAAACATTTTTTCAAAAACATATTAAAAATTGCAAAAAAGTGTTCTTCCTTGTTAAAAATCTAAACGGCATTCAAAGAAAAAAAAAAATCGAAATTCTTTAACCATAAAAACCTATTAACAACCATTATTTCATAAATTTTTAGAAAATTCATGGTGTTAGCGGTCGTTTTGTTACACTTGAGGTCGGTAACAACTCAGGCCCTGTTGCAAAAAAACCGACTGAAATTTTCTTTTTTTTTCTAAGAACAACGGTCTGTACACAACCTTGACAAAAAATCATCCAAAAGAGCAATCGTTTGAAAATTCATGGGTTTTCCGGTCGCTTTGTTAAAATTAGGGTCGGTCAAAACTCAGACCTTATGACACAAAACCGATTGAAATTTTCAATTCCTTCTAAGAACCAAGGTCTGTCCACGAACCTGACAAAAAATCACCCAAAATAGCAATTTTTAGAAAATTCATGGTTTTTACGGTCACGTTGTTACGCTTGGGGTAGGTCTCATTTCATCTCTACGGCTCGCAACCTATTCAAAATTTCAGATTCTTCAAAAAAAACCATGCTCTGTTCACGACTTAAACAAAAAGTCTCCACCAAAACAATTTTGAGAAAATTGATGGTTTTTACGGTGGCTTTGTAAAACTTGGGGTCGGTCACAACTCAGTCCCAATTGCACAAAACCGACAGAAATTTTCAATTCTTGCTAAGAACCATGGCATAAATGCGACTCTGATAAAAATATCTTCCATTAAAATTTCGGATTCTTCAAAAAATCCATGCCCTTTTCACGACTTAATCAAAAAGTCTTCTAAAAAGCGATTTTTAGAAAATTTATGGATTTTACGGTCGCTTTGTTAACCTTGGGATGGGTCACATTAAATCTTTACGGCTCAAAACTGACTTAAAATTTCGGATTTTTCCGAAAAACTATGGTCAGATCTCGACTAAAGCAGATAAAAAGTCTCCGAAAAAGCAATCTTCACAAAATTCATGGTTTTAACGGTTACTTTGTTACAAATGGGGTCGGTCAAATTTCATCTTTGTGGCTAAAAACCGACTTGAAATTCAAAAAATCCATGCTCTGTTCGCGACTTAATCAAAAAGTCTGCCAGAAAGCGATTTTTAGAAAATTCATGGTTTTTCGGTCACTGTTACACTTAGGGTCGGTCACATTTCATCTTTGTGGCTTAAAACTGACTAAAAATTTAGGATTCTTCAGAAAATCCATGCTTTGTTTACGACTTAATCAAAACGTCTGCACAAAAGCGATTTTTAGAAAATTCATGGATTTTACGGTAACTTTGTTACACTTGGAGTTGGTCACACTTCATCTTCACGGCTCAAAACCGACTCAAAATTTTGGATTCTTCCAAAAAACCATAGTCTGATCACGACTTAAACAAAAAGTCTACAAAAAAGCAATCTTTTGTAAATTCATGGTTTTCACGGTCGCTTTGTTACAATTGGAGTCGGTCACAACTCAGGCCTTACGGCACAATACCGTCTCTAAAATTTTCAATTCTTACTTAGAACCATGGCCTGCAAACGAAGCTGACAAAAAATCTTCCATAAAAGCAATTTTTTAGATAATTTATGGTTTTTACGGTCGCATTGTTACACTTGGGGTCGGTCACAAGTCAGGCCTAATGGCAAAAAACCGTCAGAAATTTTCAATTCTTTCTAAGAACCATGGCTTGCACGCGACTCTGATAAAAAATCTTCAATAAAAGCAATTTTTAGAAAATGTAAGGTTTTTACGGTCGATTTGTTACACTAGGGGTCGGTCACATTCCATATTTGTTGCTTAAATCCGACTCAAAATTTTGGTTTCTCGAAAAAACCATGCTCTTTCACGACTTACACAAAAAGTCTCCTCAAAGACGTGTCTGAGGACGGTCAAAGAATTCAAATCAATTAATTCGTTTAAATTGCTGTACACTGGGCTGGTGAGATCTAATTTAGAATATAATTCAACCATTTGGGCTCCATTATATAAGACACACCAACAAAAAATTGAAAGAGTACAGCATAAGTTCTTAAGATTTATTAATTATAAACTTGGAATACCAATCGAAGAACTAAATTATGTATATCTAATGAAATTACTCAATATAAGCGATTTAAAGTCAAGGCGTGTAGTGAGCGATATAGTTTGCCTTTTTAATATAGCGAATGGCAGACTGGACGCCCTCGATTTAACTTGTAAAATTAATTTGAGAGTACCCACGCGTGATACTCGTTCTAATGCACTTTACTTTGTTACCAATTCTACTAATAATTATTTTGAAAACTCTCCAATACAAAGACTTCATATACTCGGAAATAAATATACATCAATTGACGTTTATCGACATCAATCGATTTCTAAATTTAAACTCAGTATATCAGAACATTTAAAATACAGCTATAAATATCATGCACTATTTAGCACCTTTATCGATATATTATTGTAGCTATGTTTCGATAAACACGTACCAAATATGTATAACAAAGATTGCTAATTATAAACATAAAAAACGACAATCTTATCTTATTTCTCTTTATAATTAAAAAAACTATCTCACATTAATTAACGTGACCATATATTCTATTTTACCTGCTTTGTGTCATATCTAGTGTTATCTTTGTTTTGTTTCTTATATCTTATGTAATCTCTATTTTTTTTCTTACAATTATATTATGTTTATATTATATTTTGTTATTTCCTATACTTTACCAAAAACGTGTACTGCACTTTATGTAAAAGCCCTATGGGCGTTTAAATAAATAAATAAATAAAATAAATTTTTAGAAAATTCATGGTTTTTACGGTGGTTTTGTTTCACTTGGGGTCGGTCACACTTCAGGCTCTACGGTACAAAACCGTAAGAAATTTTTAATATCTTCTACGAACCATGGTCTGCAAACGAATCTGACAAAAAATCTTCTATGAGAGCAATTTTTAGAAAATTCATGATTTTAACGATCGCTTTATTACACTTGGGGTCGGTCACAACTCAGGCCCAATGGTACAGAATGGTCTGAAATTTTCAATTCTTACTAAGAACCACGGTCTGTACATGATTCTGACAAAATATCTCTCATAAGAACAATTTCTTGAAAATTCATGGTTTTTACGGTCGCTTTGTTACACTTTGGTTCGGTCAAATTTCGTCTTTGAAATGGTCTGCAAACGAATCTGACATAATATTTTCCATAAGAGCAATTTTTAAAAAATTCATGGTTTAAACGGTCTCTTTGTTACACTTGGGTTCGGTCAAATTTCATCTTTGCGGCTCGTTACCTACTCAAAGCTATGGATTCCAAAAAACCATGGTTCAATCACAACTTAAACAAAAAATTTAAAAAAAGCAATATTTTGAGAATTCATGGTTTTTGCGGTCGCTTTGTTACACTTAAGGTCGTTCTCAAATCAGGCTCTATTGCAAAAAACGACTGAGATTTATATTTCTTTCTAAAAACTCCGGTTTGTACACAACAATGACAAAAAATCATCTTTGTGGCTAAAACCGACATGAAATTTAGGATCTTTCAAAAAATCCATGCTTGTTCACGACTTAATCAAAAAGTCTGCACAAAAGCGATTTATAGAAAATTCTTGGTTTTTATGTTCGTTTTGTTACTCTTGTGGTCGGTCACAACTCCGGCTCTATGGTACAAAACCGTCTGAAATTTTCAATATCTTCTAAGAACCTTGGTCTACAAACGAATCTAACAAAAAATCTTCTATAAAGCAATTTTTAGAAAATTTATGGTTTTACGGTCGCATTGATACACTTGGGGTCGGTCACAATTCAGGCCCGTTTGGCACAAAACCGTTCTGAAATTTTCAATTCCTTCTAAGAACCATGGTCTGCAAACGAATCTCACAAAAAATCTTCCATAAGAGCAAAATTTAGAAAATTCATGGTTTTAACAGTCGCTTTGTTACACTAAGGTTCGGTTAAATTTCATCTTTGCGGCTCGTTACTTGCTCAAAGTAACGGAATTTTCCAAAAAACCATAGTTCAATTACGACTTAAACAAAAAATTACCAAAAAAGCAATTTTTAGAAAATTCATGGTTTTACTTAGGGTCGTTCTCAAATCAGGCCCTATAGCAAAAAACGACTAAAATTTTTAATTTTTTCTAAGAACCACGGTCTGTACACAACACAGAAAAAAAATCATCCATATGAGCAATTTTTGGAAAATTTATGGTTTTTACTTTCGCATTGTTACACTTGGGGTCGGTCACAACTCAGGCCTAATGGCAGAAAACCGTCAGAAATTTTCAATTCTTTCTAAGAACCATAGCTTGCACGCGACTCTGATAAAATATCTTTTATAAGAGCAATTTTTAGAAAATACATGGTTTTAGCTATCGCTTTGTCACACTTGGAATCGGTCACATTTCATCTTTGTGGCTTAAAACCGACATAAAATTTCGGATCTTTCAAAAAATCCATGCTCTGTTCACGATTTAATCAAAAAGTCTGCATAAAAGCGATTTATAGAAAATTCTTGGTTTTTACGGTCGTTTTGTTACTCTTGGGGTCGGTCACACTTTAGGCTCTATGGTACAAAACCGTCTGAAATTTTCAATATCTTTTACGAACCATGGTCTGCAAACGAATCTGACAAAAAATCTAAAGAGCAATTTTTAGAAAATTCATGGTTTTGACGATCGCTTTATTACACTTGGGGTCGGTCACAACTCAGGCCCAATGGTACAGAACCGTCTTAAATTTTCAATTCTTACTTAGAACCGTGGTTTGTACATGATTCTGACAAAATATCTCTCATAAGAACAATTTTTTGAAAATTCATGGTTTTTACCGTCGCTATGTTACACTTTTGTTCGGTCAAATTTCATCTTTGAAATGGTCTGCAAACGAATCTGACAAAAAATCTTCTATAAGAGCAATTTTTAAAAAATTCATGGTTTTAAAGATCGCTTTAATACACTTGGGGTCGGTCACATCTCAAACCCAATGGTACAGAACCGTCTGAAATTTTCAATTCTTACTTACAACCATGGTCTGTACACAACACTGACAAAAAATCATCCATAAAAGCAATTTTTAGAAAATTCATGGTTTTACGGTCGCATTGTTACACTTGTGGTCGGTCACAATTCAGGCCCGTTTGACACAAAACCGTCTGAAATTTTTAATTCCTTCTAAGAACCATGGTCAGCAAACGAATCTCAAAAAAAAATCTTCCATAATAGCAAAATTTAGAAAATTCATGGTTTTAACGGTCGCTTTGTTACACTTGGGTTCGGTCAAATTTCATCTTTGTGGCTCGTTACTTACTCAAAGTTATGGATTCTAAAAAAACATGGTTCAATCACGACTTAAACAAAAAAATACCAAAAAAGCAATATTTTGAAAATTCATGGTTTTTGCGGTGGAATTGTTACACTTAGGGTCGTTCTCAAATCAGGCCCTATAGCAAAAAACGACTGAGATTTATAATTCTTTCTAAGAACTCCGGTTTGTACACAACACAGACAAAAAATAGTCCATAAAAGCAATTTTTAGAAAAGTCATGGTTTTACACAGTCGAAGTCGGAGTCGGACACATTTCATATTTGTTTCTTAAAACCGACATGAAATTTCGGATCTTTCTTAAAATCCATGCTCTGTTCACGAATTTATCAAAAAGACTGCACAAAAGCGATTAATAGAATTTTTTTGGTTTTTACGGTCGTTTTGTTACTCTTGGGGTCGGTCACGACTCAGGCTCTATGGTACAAAACCACCTGAAATTTTCAATATATTCTAAGAACCATGGTCTGCAAACGAATCTGACAAAAAATCTTCTACAAAGCAATTTTTAGAAAATTTATGGTTTTACGGTCGCATTGTTACATTTGGGGTCAGTCACAATTCAGGTCCGTTTGGCACAAAACCGTCTGAAATTTTCAATTCCTTCTAAGAACCATGGTCTGCAAATGAATCTCACAAAAACTCTTCCATAAGAGCAATTTTTAGAAAATTCACGGTTTTAACGGTCGCTTTGTTACACTTGGGTTCGGTCAAATTTCATCTTCGCGGCTCGTTACCTACTAAAAATTATGGAATCTTTCAGAAAACCACGGTTCAACCACGACTTAAACAAAAAAATCCAAAAAAGCAATATTTTTAAAATTCATGGTTTTTGCGGTCGCTTTGTTTTACTTAATGTCGTTCTCAAATCAGGCCCTATGGTAAAAAACGACTAAAATTTTTAATTCTTTCATAGAACCACGGTCTGTACACAACACTGATAAAAAATCACCCATAAGAGCAATTTTTAGAAAATGTATGGTTTTTACTGTCGCATTGTTACACTTGGGGTCGGTCACAACTCAGGCCTAATGGCAGAAAACCGTCAGAAATTTTCAATTCTTTCTAAGAACCATGGCTTGCACGCGACTCTGATAAAAAATCTTCCATAAGAGCAATTTTTAGAAAATTCATGGTTTTGGCGATCGCTTTGTTGGAGTCGGTCACATTTCATCTTTGTGGCTTAAACCGACATAAAATTTCGGATCTTTCAAAAAATCCATGCTCTGTTCACGACTTAATCAAAAAGTCTGCACAAAAGCGATTTATAGAAAATTCTTGGTTTTTACGGTCGTTTTGTTACTCTTGGGGTCGGTCACACTTTAGGCTCTATGGTACAAAACCGTCTGAAATTTTCAATATCTTCTACGAACCATGGTCTGCAAACGAATCTGACAAAAAATCTTCAATAAGAGCAATTTTTAGAAATTTCATGGTTTTGAAGATCGCTTTATTACACTTGGGGTCGTACACAACTCAGGCCCAATGGTACAGAACCGTCTTGAATTTTCAATTCTTACTAAGAACCATGGTCTGTACACAACACTGACAAAAAATCATCCATAAAAGCAATTTTTAGAAAATTTATGGTTTTACGGTCGCATTGTGGGGTCGGTCACAATTCAGGCCCAATTTGCACAAAACCGTCTGAAATTTTCAATTCCTTAGAACCATGGTCAGCAAACGAATCTCACAAAAACTCTTCCATAAGAGCAATTTTAGAAAATTCACGGTTTTAACGGTCGCTTTGTTACACTTGGGTTCAGTCAAATTTCATCTTCGCGGCTCGTTACCTACTCAAAATTATGAAATCTTTCAGAAATCCATGGTTCAACCACGACTCAAACAAAAAAATCCAAAAAAGCAATATTTTTAAAATTCATGGTGTTTGCGGTCGCTTTGTTACACTTGAGGTCGTTTTCAAATCAGGCCCTGTAGCAAAAAACGGCTAAAATTTTTATTCTTCTAAGAACCACGGTCTGTTCACAACACTGGCAAAAAATCATACATAAAAGCAATTTTTAGAAATTCATGGTTTTACGGTCGCTTTGTTACACTAAGGTTCGGTCAAATTTCATCTTTGCGGCTCGTTACCTACTCAAAGTTATAGATTCTTCCAAAAAACCATGGTTCAATCACGACTTAAACAAAAAATTACCAAAAAAGCAATATTTTGAAAATTCATGGTTTTTGCGGTCGCTTTGTTACACTTAGGGTCATTCTGAAATTAGGCGCTATAGCAAAAAACGACTGAAATTTTTAATTCTTTCTAATAACCACGGTCTGTTCATAACAGACAAAAAATCATCCATAAAAGCAATTTTTCGAAAATTCATGGTTTTACGGTCGCTTAATTACACTTGGGGTCGGTTACAACTCAGGCCCAATGGTACAAAACCGTCTAAGATTTTCAATTCTTACTAAGAACCATGGTCTGTACATAATTCTGACAAAATATCTCTCATAAGTACAATTTCTTGAAAATTCAAGGTTTTTACCGTCGCTTTGTTACACTTGGAGTCGGTCAAATTTCATCTTTGAAATGGTCTGCAAACGAATCTGACATAATATTTTCTATTAGAGCAATTTTTAGAAAATTCATGGTTTGAACGGTCGCTTTGTTACACTTAGGTTCGGTCAATTTTCATCTTTGCGGCTCATTACCTACTCAAAGTTATAGATTCTTCCAAAAAACCATGGTTCAATCACGACCTAAACAAAAAATTACCAAAAAAGAAATCTTTTGAAAATTCATGGTTTTTGCGGTCGCTTTGTTACACTTGAGGTCGTTTTCAAATCAGGCCCTGTAGCAAAAAATGACTAAAATTTTTAATTCTTTTTAAGATCCACGGTCTGTACACAACACTGACAAAAAATCTTCCATAAAAGCGATGTATAGAAAATTCTTGGTTTTTAAGGTCGTTTTGTTACTCCTGGGTCGGTCACAACTCAGGCCCAATGGTACAAAACCGTCTGAAATTTTCAATTCCTTCTAAGAACCATGGTCTGCAAACGAATTTGACAAAAAATCAGCCATAAAGGCAATTTTTAGAATATTCATGGTTTAACGGTTGCATTGTAACACTAAGGGTCGTTCTCAAATCAGGCCCTATGGTAAAAAACGACTAAAATTTTTAATTCTTTCATAGAACCACGGTCTGTACACAACACTGATAAAAAATCACCCATAAGAGCAATTTTTAGAAAATGTATGGTTTTTACTGTCGCATTGTTACACTTCGGGTCGGTCACAACTCAGGCCTAATGGCAGAAAACCGTCAGAAATTTTCAATTCTTTCTAAGAACCATGGCTTGCACGCGACTCTGATAAAAAATCTTCCATAAGAGCAATTTTTAGAAAATTCATGGTTTTGGCGATCGCTTTGTTACACTTGGAGTCGGTCACATTTCATCTTTGTGGCTTAAAACCGACATAAAATTTCGGATCTTTCAAAAAATCCATGCTCTGTTCACGATTTAATCAAAAGATCTGCACAAAAGCGATTTATAGCAAATCCTTGGTTTTTACGGTCGTTTTGTTACTCTTGGGGTCGGTCACTCTTTAGGTTCTATGATACAAAACCGTCTGAAATTTTCAATATTCTCTACGAACCATGTTCTGCAAACGAATCTAACAAAAAAAACTACTGTAAGAGCAATTTTTAGAAAATTCATGGTTTTGACGATCGCTTTATTACACTTGGGGTCGGTCACAACTCAGGCCCAATGGTACAGAACCATCTGAAATTTTCAATTCTTACTAAGAACCATGGTCTGTACATGATTCTGACAAAATATCTCTCATAAGAACAATTTCTTGAAAATTCGTGGTTTTGACCGTCGCTTTGTTACACTTTGGTTCGGTCAAATTTCATCTTTGAAATGGTCTGCAAACGAATCTGACAAAAATCATCTTAAAGAGCAATTTTTAGAAATTTCATGTTTTTAACGATCGCTTTATTACACTTGGGGTCTGTCACAACTCAGGCCCAATGGTACAGAACCGTCTTAAATTTTCAATTCTTACTTAGAACCATGGTCTGTAAGCGACTCTGACAAAAAATCTTCCATAAGAGCAATTTTTTTGAAAATTTATTGTTTTCACGGTCGCTTTGTTACACTTGGGGTCGGTCACAACTCAGGCCCTATTGCAAAAAACCGACAAAAATTTTGAATTCTAGAGGTAAGATTTTTTGTTTTAGTCGTGAAAGACAACGGGTTTTTGTAAGAATCCAAAGTTTGAGTCGGTTTTTAGCAAAAGGTGAAATGTGACCGACCTCAATTGTAATTAAGCAACCATAAAAACCACGAATATTGTAAAATTAGCAGAGTATGGAAGATTAAATAAGATCAGACCATGGTTTTTTGGAAAAATCTAAAATTTTGAGTAGGGTACGAGCCATAAAGATGAAATGTGACCTAACCCAAGTGTAACAAAGCGACCGCAAAAACCATAAATTTTCTAAAAATGGCTCTAATGGAAGATTTATTTATCAGAGTCCGAAGAATCCGAAATTTTGAATAGAGCCGTAAAGATGAAATGAGACCGACCCAAGTGAAAAAACCGACTGAGTCAGTTTTGAGCCACAAAGATGAAATGTGACTGACCGCAAGTGTAACAAATTGACAGTACAAACCATGAATTTTCTAAAAATTGCTTTTGTGGAGACTTTTTGTTTAAGTCGTGCACAAGCATGGTATTTTTTAAGCATGGTATTTTCGAAAAATCCGAAAT
This sequence comes from Glyphotaelius pellucidus, assembly GCA_936435175.1. Lineage (NCBI taxonomy): Eukaryota > Metazoa > Arthropoda > Insecta > Trichoptera > Limnephilidae > Glyphotaelius > Glyphotaelius pellucidus. Next base: position 17,690,430 of record OW386549.1, on the reverse strand, counting down.
TTTGAATAGATTTCGAGCCGTTAAGATGAAATGAGACTGACCTGAAAGATTTGAAAATTTCAGTCGGTTTTGTGCCATAGGGCCTGAGTTGTGACCGACCCCAAGTGTAACAAAACGACCGTACAAACCATGAATTTTCTGAAAATTGCTCTTAATGATGATTTTTGTCAGATTCGCGTACAGACCACGGTTCTTAGTAAGATTTGAAAATTTCAGTGGGTTTTCTGCAATAGGGCCCGACCCGATTCTGTTACCGACCCCAAGTGTCACAAAGCGACCAAAAAACCATGAATATTCTTGAAATTGCTCTTCTGGAAGATTTTTTGTTTTAGTCGTAAACAGAACATGGTTTTTTGGAAGAATCCGAAATTTTGGGTAGGTTATGAGCCGCAAAGATGAAATGTGATTGACCCCAAGCGTAAAAAACCGACCGTATTTGTGAATGACAGTGAAAATTAGATGGTATTTAAGGTTTATTTTAAAAAAATTGTGTTATTTTCATATATAAACGCGTGAGTATCGAGCTATGATCGATGCGTTCGGCGAGTTGAAAATTAATCCAAATACGATTCAAAAAGTGCAAGTATCAATGAAAAATACGATCTGTACTGTGCTTTTAATTACTTAGGTATATCTCATATGTCATATCTAGTAATGGTACATTGTCGTGTGAACAAGCTTATGGGTCCAAGTGGTTAAATAAATCGTGATAATTTTGAACATTTTTGGGCTGTTTTGTTTATGGATTGGAAAAGGAACATTGCTACATAATGTAAGTAAGAAGATAGATTTCGAAAATTAAACTACCCTTAAACTTAATTACCCAAAGAAAAATCGGTTTCAGTCCGGATAGATGGAAAAATATGCATTAATTTTATTTTCATTCAATCACAGTAAACACTTCGGTTTCAGCCATTTTTTGTTGTTATATGGATTTGACATTTACCAAGTTTTGTTTCAAACTAAATACGCCTAGTTACTTAGTTTACCTAAACTAAGAAACTTATCTATTTTGTGTACGTAAATGGTGCTTCTTGTGTTAATTGTTGAAATGACGTGTAATTTCCATAATACCTGCAAAAACGCGGCGGCTCTAACCCTAAAGTAACCAAAAAACAAAAAAAAGTTTTTATTTTTATTTTTTTATGTAAAAATGCTCAAATCGAAAAACTTTACGTTTATTTGGGTTCTCTATATGATGTAGATTTCCCAGTTTCCCGCTTGTACCACGAGTTATATATATATATATACAAACCCAGAAACAAACGTATTTTGATTTTAATTTATAAAAATAGCCAACCTCTGAGAAGAAAATATGGAAGAAGAAGAAGATAATAATAAGATTTCTTCCGGGCTGTGCAGCCTGCAAGGTAAAGATTTTTTTTGATGTTAGCCAACCCCTGCTAAGAAAATCTAACAGAAGAATAAGATTAAGTATGAACATTTGCAGCCTACAGTTTGAATACTTATTGATGGTAGCCAAAATCCGAAAAGAAAATATACTAGAAGAAGAAGATAATAATAAGACTTGTCTACTCCTTCCAATCCAGACTGCCATGCAGCTGGTGAGCAGACACATCCGCCGCCAAGACCCGGACAAACCTCATCCCTTCCACCTTCTCCGCCTTACCTCTCTCTCGTCTCTTTTGTAATATTGTTGCCGATTCATACAGATGTAATCCATCACAGCCAAGTTATATGGTGTTAAATGTAGATCAACTTTGTCTAACAACTTATTAACGGATCAACACACTTTTTTATATGAAATACCGCACAAGAGTCCCAACTGCTCCCGTTTGGAGCCAGTGAGACTATGGCATCCCCAATTGGGGTATGTTGTGAGGCTGAAGGTAGTAGGGAGGGGAAGGAGATAGGGAAGAGGAAGGTGGGGAAGTGCCAAAACGTAATGATAAAATATTTGAGTGTTTAAAAATGTATGTGTACATATGGTGTGTGAAGCAATATTTAAAAAAAAACCCAGAGCATGTGACAGGAACCTATTTGCAATGAAAGTCAATCAATATAAAGGCACAAGTGGCTATTCAGATCTGGTCACTAAACACGGCAAAAGCCAATTCAAACAACGTTTTCATTCTGAATGGTGTGAAGAGGTGAACACTACGGGAAGAGGTGAATAAAAAAATATATATTTATATCACAATACAATACACTATTAAGTTATGCTTTGTCCAACTGGGAAGATTTACCGTTTCAGGACAGCCAAATCGCACATTTAGTTCATAATATTCTTAACAAAGGAATTGTAACGTTCAAGATATTATAAGAATGAGATTTTACAAAGACAACTTTGGACAACATTAATAATTGCATTCGGAACGAAGGAATGGTTTCTTTATGTCCTTAAAAGTATCACAAGGATGTGACTCTTTCAAGGTCATTTTGGAGATCATTAATAATTGCATTCAGAACAAAGGAATGGTTTCTTTCGAGAGATCGCAAGGATGCGATTCTTTCAAGATCATTTTGGAGAACTTGAATAATTGCACAGTTAAAATTGTAGTACGTAACTATCACTTTTAAACATTTACTAATCTATCTATAAACAATTTTTTCAGCATTTTATTTAGTTCAGTAGTGCAATTTGACTCGTTTTAAACATGCATTGGCATTGTGTGGGATATATTAGGTATAAAATAAGTGAATGTTCGTTGCCCGTATATATTTGTTATTTTTGGATTGGACATAAACATGATAAAAGAGCTGATTTATGAATTAAATTGATTTAAAATTTACGTGTTTTTTTTTAAAATAAAGTGAGCATTGGACCAAGGTCGCAATAAGCCACACCATTCAAAGCGAATAAACTTTCATACATTCGATCCAATCCCATCAAAGACGGAACGAAGCTTTTGCAAAAAATGCAGTAAAAAACATCTCACCTGTAAAACGTTGAATCCTCACTCGGACTAAATTGTAGCTTACTTTCGTTTAAATTCGGAGTCGCTCTTTTCATCACTTAGGAGAGTCAGCCAGCTTTTCTTGCCCTTTCGGCTCTTTTTGCTTCTTTCCACCCATGTCTTCAAGATGAGAGGATCGTAGAGGACTTGCCGATATAACGAATGATTGATTTACGAGCAAATCTAATAATTCACGAGTATTACAGTTATTGGAACGGACAAAAGTAGTTCCGAAGAGGTGGAAGTTAATTTTTCTCAAACAATTGAACTGCGATATCTTTATCGTGATTAATTTACGGTTTTTTTTTTTACGTTAGCTCCACACAGAAGGCCCAGAGGAAAATAATTTCCCTCAGGGCCTATGTCATCTGGGATGCTGTGTGGAGGGTTTTTTGAGGAGAGAAAGGAATGAACATTGGTCTTGAAGAGACCCATGTTGTAGGAGGGAGGAAACACAGATGCCGGCAAATCGTTCCATAGCCGAGCTGTTGAACTCAAATACGAGTCAAAAAAACGACCCGTTCTCATGTGACAAATGTCAACCGTGTACATATGTTGGGCGCACGTTTGGCGTGTCTCCCGACTATGCACCAATGCCGAAGGGATCAATGACGCTAGTTCCTCAGAGCATCTTCCATTGAAATACCGGTAGAACATGGATAGCATTCCCACCCGACGCCTGTGCTCTAAAGATTGCAATCCGTTCGTTAAGATGGGAGAATCTATCAAACGGACCGCCCGTTTCTGCACAGAGTCGAGGGTTTTTTCAAGTATTTTGGAGCTCCAGACCAGAGGTGGCTGCCAAATTCAACCGTGGGGCGCACTTGCGATTTGTACAGAGTTATCAGTTACTATTAAAGTATCTGCGGGCCCTGTACAGTATGCCCAGTTTTTGAGAAGCTAACTTTCCTCTGGCTTCGATGGAGCCCCGATACCTGAGCGGTCACTTATAGTTACACCAAGCATATCAATGGAAGGTCTGTTCGGAAGATAGCTTCCGTTGAAGGAGACTACTAGGGTTATTACCGTATTGCGCTCCGTCCTTCTTTAGCCAACATTTTGGACAGAATTATAGTGCCCATCATCGGAACCAAATAAAATTTACTTGCATTCACCAGGATTTGAACCCGAAACTTCAGAATCGTAGCCAACGCTCGTGAATCGAAACCATTTAATCACATAGGCCGTCAAATGAAATGGGATCGCCTCGAATGAATTCTTTTTATATATTAATACCGCACAAGAGTCCCAACTGTCTCTGGAGCCAGTGAGACTTTGGCATCTCTAATTGGGGTATGTTGTGAGGCTTAAGGTAGTGAGAAGGGGAAGGAGATGGAAAAGAGGAAGGTACGGAAGTACCTGGCTATTCAGATCTGGTCACCAAACACGGCTAAAGCCATTTCAAGCAAAGTTTCAATTCTAAATGGTGGTCTTACACCAGGGCGATACTGGGAGCATCTTTCACTCTGGAACGTGCCGCAAATATACTATATATTATTTTAATTTTGAAATAACACAAAGCATTTAAATAAAATTTATTAGCCACGCCGGGTTTCGATCCCGCGATCTTCGGATTGCGAGTCAAGAGCCTTACCGCTAGACCTGTTTAGTGACCACATCTGGATAATACATTCCAAATCTTGCCCTCTTTTACACTTCCTTCAACCTCAACATTTTTTCAAAATGGAGATGCCGTATCCCCCTGGTTCCGAGGAGTTAAAACATCTGCGCGGTAACCGTATAAAAAAGTTTCGTACGTAGTCTAATTATGTCAAGCCAAAATTTAATATGGAAAAGAATATTTGTTTGCTAGGATATCTTTCATCATTGTGCTACCCTTACGGCCATCCCTTATCACGCTTTTACGGTTCTCGTAAACCGAAACAGCTGCAGAAAACCACCCCCTTCTTTCAGGACCTGCTTTCTACCCCCTCCTTCCCATCCCGACTCACACTAACCCCTCTCCAAACATTTCCTCATCTCACCCCTCCCCGCACACTACTCCTTTCCCCCATTAAACCGAAGCCACAATTTTTTGTTTACTTCTTGCGCCAGTGCTGCGTAAAACATTGGCGCAAATGTGACAAAATAACGGTACGTTTTCACTCTTTGCTAATATATTATTTTGAGGTTCGTTTTATTTTGACGTTTTTTCTTGACATATAAAAAGGTACAAGGAGAATTACATGATTGATGGTTGTGTTACTGTCAAAGTCTAAATATATATTTCTTTGTCAGAAAGTTGGATACAGACTCTAGGGCCTTGAACAATAAAATAGTCTTGTGTATTCTACCCTCCCCACTAAAATATCACTTTAGATGATATTATTCCATAACCGTTCTTTGAGACGTTTGATATAGATCTCTTACCGCAAATTTTTTACCTCCCTTTAGGCTTTTAACAAAAACTTCCACTAAAAGAATATGCTTTTTCAAATAAGAAAAAAATTACAACGAACGCGTAAACCTAGAATTTTAACTGTATTTTTGCGACACTGACATAAATAGTATTGGGAGGAATTATTTTAAACGTGAATACCATACAAGAATCAAGACTGTTACAAATCTTCTAGAGCTAATATATTGGGGTACCTGTGTTGTGATGTGTTGCAGTATCTATATGTGTCGCAAATGTGTATACTATAATCCATAACCTGAAATGAATTAATAATTTTGAAACAAATCAAATAAAATAAATAAATTAAATTAAACTTGGATTGAGATAAGGATGTAAGGGGATATATATATATATATATATTTATATATCTACCATAGTCAAACAGATACCAAGTGCACTCCTCTATATAAACTATAAGTGTGCAAAATTTCATACTCCTCCGTCCGTGCAATTTTCGTAAAAAGGGGTACAAAGTCTTTGCTTCACGTTAATACTTATACTACGTAATATACTGATACTAATCTGTCTAAGTCTGTGTTAAGTTTTCACGCTTAAACCAATAAACTGATTTTAAAAATTCTTTCACTAATAGAAAGCTACATTATATGCGAGTTATATAGGCTATAATGATAAGCTCCGGCGAAAGAAAACGTATATTTATTATATGCTTTCTGTTGCTAACAAAAGCAAGTTTTTGCTAACGTCAGAAAACAAATCGTTGCCGTGGAAACTATGTTGATAAATTAGCAGAAAATCGTGGTTAAAGTCTTTCTATCTATAAAATTAAAAATGAATCTATGAAATGTTTGTACGCGCATAACTTTCGAACGACTGCACAAAATTAGATAATTCTTTTTTTCCCTGAGGGGGATGGGGATAGTGGGGAGGGGGAGGGAAGGGGCGGAGGGGGGAGGGAGTTGGTCGGAGAGGGAGAGGGGGGATAATTGATAAGTGCGAGCGCTACAGTAATTTACCCCTTTTACTTTGTGAGCGAAGCCGTGGGTAAAAGCTAGTTAGGGTTATAAATACGAGCATTTACCAGAACTCCTTAAAGTCAAGGAGACACAGATTTCTACTGTCACTGGCTGTCTATCCATCTAACTTTGTAATTTACATCTGAATAATTCGTTCGCCACTCGCTACGTTTGGTGATTTAGCAGTGGTGCCCGGGTTTATCTGGTGATGATTGTCCGAATCTTGGTGACGTATGCGTCTGTTCACCAACTGCATGGCAGGCCAGATCGCAAGAGACCGGTTGAGGGAGACCATTCGACTTCTCCGGTAGTGCTCTGTTGGAGCATCGCCTTGCACCGCAGTGGGAGGGATGGAATCATACGTTCGTCACACCTGGACATACTGACCCACCCCTCATGCATTTTCCCTTCCCAGAACTTCCTTTCCTTATTTCCAAAAACGACCCTAAACATTGAAAGTCGACAGATAGACTTGTTGTCGATAACAATGCATTCTATCAACTTTTGGTGGCAATCATGTACACACGCAGACATATACGCTTTTTTCTGAAATTCGAAGAAATTAAAGCACTTAATATACCAAATAAATGTCGGTCGTACCAAATCGTGATTTGGCCCGGTTGGTGGCGCGGTTTTGTTCGATCTTTGCGGATCGAGAGAGACACTAGTTGAGGGAGATCTTTTTTTATATGAATACCGCACAAGAGTCGCAACTGCTCCTATCTGGAGCCAGTGAGACTATGGCTTTCCCAATTGGGTATGTTGTGAGGCTATAGGTAGCAGAGATGAGTAAGAGGAAGGTGGGGAAGTAACTGGCTATTCAGAACTGGAAACCAAACACGGCTAAAGCCATTTCAAGCAAGGTTTCAATTCTGAATGGTGGTCTTACATCAGGGCTATACTGAGAGTATTTTTCACTCTAGAATGTGCCGCAAATGTACTGTTAGTACAAGTAGAACTCTTTTGGAACATCGTCTTGCACCGCAGTGGAAGGGATGGATTCATACTTCCGTCACTCCTGGACCCACTGACCCCAGATTCCTACCCACCCCTCGTACCTTATCCTTCCTAGAATTTCTTTTCCTTTAAAATACCCTCTATACAGCATCCCCAAAGATAACACAGGCCCTGAGGGAAAGAATTTTCCTCAGGGCCTTCTGGGTGGAGTTATTGAAAAAGAATGAAAATTTAAACCTCAGTGAAACCAAAATTTTATTTTGTTTTTGTTTTGACTTTATAAAAGGTTTTTGAAAATAGACTTGACAGCATGGTTGATTCCGAGAACTGAGTAGGAAGATTCAACCCAACATCGTACCAAAAACAAACGTTTTTATATATATTTATTATAATAATCTTATGTATTTATTTTTTTTTAAGGTCCTATGTCACCTTTAAAGATGTTGTGTGGAGGGATTTTTTGAGGAAAGGAAATGGAAAATTCTGGGAAGGAAAATAGTTTAAGGGGTGGGTAGGAATTTGGGGTTCAGTGTGTCTCGGTCATCCGTCTCCAAGACCTAGATAAACCTCACCCCATGAACCCGGGCACCCCTGCTAAATCATCAAACGTGGCGAATCACTTGGGGTGACCCATGGCAGAGGTGTTGGTTATTCAATGAAGGTTCCCGGGGCGGCGGTACCCATTCCCGCCTCCCAAATTAAACAATGGTATCCTCAGCACGGGTAAGCCACCCAGTGAGGCCAACATTATTAAATTATACCACAAAATGTAAGCCAACGATTCAAAATGAATTTAAAAAACTATTAGTAAGAAAGTTTTTACGGATTTTTTTTTAAAATTCTGCAAGCGTGTGAACAAAGTCTTACTGACAGCAAAATAATTCCCCCAGTGGCGGATCGGTATATTTAAACCCCTGCGAAGCAGGTCCTTGCGGTGTTCACATATCATTTTCAGCAATTTCAAGGGTATTTAGTATTTACAGCGAGGCAATAAATCAATCCAGGACTCTCCGTGCGTGTTTTTCTCTCTGAAAGCTTTTTTATAAAGGTTATTGTTGGGATAAAGGTTATTTAGGGACTTGATATTGCTTTCGAATAGATTCAAGACATTTTGCAAAAAGGGTCGCAGATTTGGTTTAAGATTTTAACAAAAATTTACTCGAAAATTTATTGAACCTTTTTTCTTTGAAATTTTAGTATAATGATTTCCTTCTAACAACCAATGTTGTACTGTTGACTGGATTTTGAAGAACCTTTTCATCATCAGGGTGGAATCAAATTAGTGTAATATAACTTTTCAGTAATTCTGCGAACATTAGATCTCACGTCATTTTCTTTTTTTCAATTTTATATTTTTTACTAAATTAAAACTAAAATTTCCTTTGAAATCGTAAGAAATGTAAATACTTTCCGTTATAGTTATAAATAATGTATTTGATGTAAGATTTTTTATTACCATTTTTTCATGTTTTGTCAGATTAATCCGAAGCCGGGAATGTTTGTCTTTCTTTTTAAAAATAAAAAATGTATACATTTTTAAATATTTGGTGAAGATTTTCTTTAATTGTAATCACTTAAATTTTGTATATCATATTTTAAATTTTTAATGTGTTTTTCTCACAAAAGTCCCAGCTGCTCCCGTCTGAAGCCAGTAAGAATATGGCATCCCCAAATGGGGTATATTGTGAGTCTGAACGTGGTGGTGAGGGAAAAGATTAGGAAGAGGAACGTAAGGAAGTAACTGGTTAATCAGATCTGATCACCAAACACGGCTAAAGCCATTCCAAAGCAATTTCATTCCATTCCATTCTGAATGGTGGTAACAAGAGTATCTTCCACTCGGGAACGTGCCGCTAATATACTATACTAGCTGACTAGGCCACGCGTTGCTGTGGCTAACGGAACACAACGCCATCTGTTAATTTGCGTGCACATCAAATCCATTCCACCCGCTTGCCTGCCCACTCTTGAATTCTTGTATATTTCAACCAATTTACACAAAACCTTGATAAATTATATTCTTAAACCTTCCTCATGAATTACTTTGTCTATTGGTGGAAACGTCATAAAAATTCGTTCAGTAGTTTTTGAGTTACGAATATACGAATTCACCGGTCAGTGGTTGAGTTGACATCGCGTTTGGGTCCCACCAGGGCATCGCGTGTTCGATTCATCGGCTGGCTAAGTCCTCCACCACGACACAAGCAACATTTTCTGTGGTGGTAGTAGAAGTTTTTTAAACATTGTTGGGTTATTCGTTACTTTTAAGCCGGGAATATTTGTTTTTTCTTTTAAAAAGAGAAAAAAATTATTAAGAAGAAATTATTTGTGCTTTATTTTAGTACTTAACAGAAGTTCTTTTTTATTTTCCACAGAACTAAAATGGATCACCATCTTTAGTTTCTTTAGAAATGGAGTAGATCGTCCTTCTTATTTTCCACAGAAATAGAATAATACGCATTCCATAAATCTTATAACCGGAAAAATGCAATCCTTTTACAATTCCAACCTTAAGTGCAGTATTCTCGGTAACAAATCACACCTCCCGACATTTCTACACTCAATAAGTTAGATGAATTTTAAAACTATGGCCATTTCCGCATATTTACAACCGTTTTCTATGTTATCAGTGATTTTGAAAATATTAGATTGGCTTTTCTACCAAATTACTTACACATTTTAAATATGCGACGTTATAAAAGTACGTAATATTGAGGGGGTATTTCACCATTCTCCTCATAGCTTATCCGTACACAACAAATATTTATAAATAAACAAATAAATACTCGCAACTAGTAAAACTTATCCTATATGTAGCCATTATTCATAGGTTCAAGTGCCGAATAGTAAACTCAGACTTTTTAAATAAATAAATCCTGTATAATTAATCTTAAATTTACGTTACCGTATGAATAATCTATGAGGCGGATGGTGAAATGCCCCATGTGACTGTCTTAAACGGGATATTTTTCCTAGTAAGACCGTTAAAAATTTTTTAAATTTTTTAAATTTTTTTTTGTCAAGTGTTGAACTAAATAACAAAAAAATTATGTCGCCATCGTTCATCAATATCCTTTCGAAATTAATTGAACTGATCTGTATAATAATTAGAAATATATTGTGTTTTGGAAAGACACGCAGTTTCAGTCGATATCAATAGATGCCGTTAGAGCTTCTATCAAGTTCCGATAGATGTCCATTGACAGATGTGTTAGTAAGAACGGAAAACCCTAGCATTTACGTGTCGAATTGCCGACAGCACGAATGCTGCCGAAGTTGACCGAACGGCCACTGCCTGGGGTGACGGTCAACGCTAACCAGCTCTTATTCAATTAGTTAAGGTAGGTCGTGTGACCCAGCAGTATATATATTAAATATATTTTAAACACGTAAATATAATTAAAAAGGACCTTATTATTATTGAAGAGCCCCAACACAATAATTAACATCTAACTGTGGATAAGGAAGACATAAAAAACATACATTAAGTATATAAATAAGTATAAACCGTAAACAAATACCATTCACGGTTTAAAATTTATTAGGTTGTGATTTGAAGACTTTTTTCAATTGAAATTTTTTTATTCTTTTCTCATTTGGGTTCAAAATCTTCCAGAATCTGTGAGTTTTAAAATATCATTTTGTTTAAAATAAAATAAATAAGACAAGATAACACTTTTGACATAATATCTTTAATTTGTTTGATAAGAAAATAAGGAAGGAACTCGCGTTTGGGCAGACAAATTATTCTGGCTTAAAATGTTATTTATATTATACTAGAAAACTACAAATTTTGTTGGGTACATCGGAAGAGACAGACACAACGCAACTGATAAATGAGGGGAAGATTGATGGAAGACGCCGTAGAGGGACGTCACACCTTGTGGCTTTAAAATCTATATGAGTGTTACCAATCTTTGACCAATGTCATTATTTGATCGAAAGTAGCAATGCAAAATTTTCATGACGGTAGTCAATCTCCCAGAGAATATGAAACGGTTTCAAAAGAAGAACAAGATGTAAAACGTGCATTCATTTTCCTAATTTGTTTATGTATAAAGGGCCTATCTGTATAAGTCTATATCGATGAAGCGGAAACATTATTTCTTTTGAAAGAGTTGGAACACTGATTTCGACGTCTAAACGAAAAAGTTTAAAGAACTTTCGGAACAGCCAGTCCCTAGTCCCCAGTCTATGGTCTCTATTGCCAGGAACAATTCTCATCATGAGACAGTGCATTGGCGGGCGTCCTTACGCAATTGGAAACTTCGAGAAAGATTGACTACTGTTCGAATTTCAAATTACGACTAAATATTATGCTATGATCCTTTTTCTCTAATCAAAATAGTGTATTTTCAGAGTTTCGAACCCAAATGGATGTTTAGAGAAAGAGTGATTGAGGTTCGAAATTTGAATTAGGACTAATATTATGCTATGATCCTTATTTTCTTTTGAAAACAGTATATTTGAGGAGTTTCGAACACAAATGGATGTTCAGAGAAAGAGTTATTAACCCTAGAGAGATAATCTTGACTTTATTTTGACGTACGTTAAAGATAATGGATACGTCTTAAAGACGTACTGAAGTTTAAAAGTGTATATTTGACGTATTATTATATTTTGACAGTTTAAATGTAATTGAATAATTAGTTTGGGGTTTTTACTTTATATGAAACCAAAATAATTATAAAAAATATATTGTGATTAAAAAAATAATATATTGGTGTAAATCTCTTACAAATCGACTACAAACTATTAAATCTTTTTTAAATGAAAAATAATGTTTGATTTGATGTCTAAATCGTATTTTTTTGGTATATTATGCAATTTCAAATGCTTAACAGTCGCCATACTTCAAAATAATAATTTAAAAAAATTGTTCGCTCAATCACATTTATGAGAACAAGTCCGAAGATAAGCGTATGGCTTTCGAACGTACGGTGTATGTATTTCTTCGTAATTATTGTACTTACCGAGGTGACAGAGTCGCCCCGCGCAAGCTCTACTCGGCAACTGAGCTAACTGAGATAGACAACATGCTGAAATAAAAAATACAGCAATTCTTATGCCTCGCTTACGTCGCAAAGACGTAGTTTATCTTTCTAGGGTTAAGATTCAAAATTCGAATTACGACTAAATATTATGCTATGATCAGTATTTTCTATTTAAAATAGTGTATTCGCAGAGTTTCGAACCCAAATGGATGTTTAGAGAATGAGTGATTAAGGTTTGAAATTCGAATTAGGACTAAATATTATGCTATGATCCTTTTTTTCTTTTCAAAACAGTGTAGTTGCGACGTTTCGTACCCAAATGAACGTTCAGAGACAAGTAATTAAGGTTCGAATTTAATTCAAGATGATGTCATGACCTTTATTCTCGGCACGACGACATTGGCGTGGATTCCAACTCAAATGTAATCATTTAGAAAGAGTGAACAGGGTTCTACGTACAAAAAATGAAGTGAAGTCCTCATTCGCATCACCATTTAATGCATTGGCAGAGGTTCTAACGCAAATACATTCTCAGAGAAAGATTTATACGTTATAATTTAGTGTCTGTTAATGGGTTTGAGTACTGAATTATTTAAAAGAGACTCTTGTTGCTTGTGTAGATTCAAATCCAATTTCAAATTCTAACTTAAATTCTCAAAACCTTTATTATTCCTTCAAAATATAAAACAAGAAATAAAATACAGAGGTCCTACAAGTAATTCACATTTCTTATACTTAACCGAATAAACAGAAAAAAAAAATCACAATAAATCGCAAGTCCTAAATAAACGTAAAGTAAGCACTTAAATACCAACTGATGCTAGTTGAAAAAACCTAATAATTTTTAAGTGAATTATATATTTATTTTTATATTTTTATTAAATTAAATTTGTATTATATTTTGGTAGAAAACAGTCACTTTGTGGTTTAATATATTTGATGAGATAAAACAATTACTTAAGTGACAACCACGCTTCGCTTAACACAAGCATCATCAGGGTATAAATTAAACTGAAATTACAAGTGGCATCATCAGGGCATAAATTAAACTGAAATTTAATTTATACCCCGATGATGCTTGCGTAAAGCGAAACCGGTCGGTATTAAAATTTTAAATAAATAAATCGTGGTTATAAACAAAGCTATTCTTTTATTTAATTAATAATAATTATTTTTAAGCAATAAACTACGCAACCAGTATATTTTGGCATTTTTGGGGACAGCGGAGGGTGTTCCAATCTAATTTCGGAGGCGGGTATGGGTACCGCCGCACCAGGAACCGTTAATTGGAAAACAAACATCCCTGCCATAGGTCATTCCAAGTGGTTCGCTACGTTTGGTGACTTAGCAGGGATGCCCGGGTTTACGGGGTGTTTAGGTTTGTCTAGGTCTTGGTGGCCATTGCGTTCGCCCATCTCCTGCGTGGCGGGCCGGATTGAGAGAGATTTTTTGACGGAGAGCTAACCTAGACCTCTCCAGCCGATTTCTCTCGACCTATCATATTGATAACGATGGATTCGTACGTCCGTCACTCTTAGATACATTGACCCCAGATTTCTACCTACCCCTCTTACCATTTCCTTTCCAGAACAGAACACACAGCACCCCCAAAGATGACATAGGCCCTGAGGGAAAATTATTTCCTCAGCGTCTCCTGTCCGGAGCTAATGTAAAAAAAATCGAAACTTTCGATTCTATGGGTTTGCATAAATACTTATGAACTTCCTTGTGTGTCATCTTGAAATGATTTGCTGATAGGTAGGTACTTCCTAACTTTTTTCACCTAGTTCTCTTTACTACGTATTTTTATCATTTGCACCCCTGAACAAAAAATGCACGCAGTCGCGTTGGTAACACGAGTTAACGCATTTTAATGTCGAAATTCTTCGTACCTCAGCATACATAGTCTAAAATATACAATAACCTACCTGACAAAACAAGACAATCGAATAATATTAGCGTATACAAAATCCTGATCAAACAATGGATCGTCGAAAAAGGTCGTGCAATAATTAGTCACCTCATCCTCTATGTCATTATTGTTACCTCTACATACCAACCTAAAAGTTTTTTTTCAAATATTTTAGCTTTATTGAAAAATGTACTTTAATTAATACCTATAAAATATTTGTAAAATGGTCTGTCTCGACCCAGGATTTCCTAGTGAGACAGGCAAGGACAAAAAAAATATTTGTTAACATTTTTATATAGATGCACATAATAAATAAACATAAAATTTCACAAAATATTTACTTGATGTCAAAAATTGGCAAAATTTTCTAGTAGCGTCTTGGGTTAACTACCCAATATTATCTCTAAATATTCAAGCGTATTTCTCCAGGTCCTTAAAGAGATTTACCTTTCCTTTCAGTGCCTTTAAGAGACAACCCTTCTGTTCACTGCCTTAGCCTGGTCGCGTAGTATTTACTTCGGGTTTACGTTTATATATTTTGGATAATAAATGTTGACGACCCTCCGACCTCTATGCTCGCTACTAAAAGCTTTTTTAATAGAGTCGCATTTTCTTGCTGGAACGGGATAGGGCGCCATCTAGCGGCGCGATTCCTAATAAAGTGTATGAAGTGCACTGGTTTATGTGTTATTTAAAGACACGTGAAACGGTTTTAAAGAAACTGGGTTTTAAAAGGAATTTATTACGTAAAACATTGTGAGCTTGGAACGCAGGACAAATGAAAAGCCTTTCATAAGGAATGAGGGCTTTAATGGTGGGTGGTAAAAATATACATATGTAAGTGAGACAAATTATTATAGGAATAAGTAACCAATTATTATAGGAATAAGTAACCAATAAGCAAGTGCTTATCCAAATTAGATAC
The DNA here is from genome assembly GCA_936435175.1 of Glyphotaelius pellucidus. Classification (NCBI taxonomy): domain Eukaryota; kingdom Metazoa; phylum Arthropoda; class Insecta; order Trichoptera; family Limnephilidae; genus Glyphotaelius; species Glyphotaelius pellucidus. Next base: position 17,675,352 of record OW386549.1, on the reverse strand, counting down.
TGCGAAGATAGGTAAAGATACTTATTTTATGAGTTAATGTTATATTTAAAAATATATATTTTTTAAGAGCCGTAAACCAGCGGCTGAGAATTTTAATTTCTTCAAACGATGATCTTGCGACCGTATCCTTCCAACTGCTCAGGGCGGTTCCTATGAGAAAGATGACTTATTCTCCATACTAGCATTTTAACATAATAACTCAATATCGATTTTATTTCATTCAAAATTTGTTTTGATAAATACCTACATTCAAAAATGCTGAAACTCGTGATGATAAAATTATTAAAATAATGTACTATTTGTAATTATTTTTTTATTTATAAAAGTATTTATAATTTTTCTATAATGTCTAAGCAAAATAAAGATGTAATTTTTTTTACAAATATATTAGTTTGTAAGACCGTAAATAAACAGATGAACTGAAGTATTTTCGTCACAAAACAAGGACGCGGATCTTTTTTAACGATTTTATTTGAACTTAAATTAACATTCTGAAAAGCAGCTTTCGCAAATAATTTATTGATGTATTTTATTGCATGATTTAATGATTTGAGATGGTGTTGTACAAAACAAAATTTTGTTTGAAAATTTAATCTGCCAAAGACCTACGCTAAGACCTTATTGTACTAAAAAATTCCACGGGAGGATTATCCTGGGTGCTTGGAGTTTATGACAACTTTGTTGATGCTGTGGGGAGTATCGTTTTGAGGAAACGAAGCACACTTTCTTTGTAACGAGTCTTTGAGATCTGTGTTTTCTCAATCGTAGTCTCTAATATACGGATTCGTATATTCGTCCAATTATCCGTCATGCTGATTTAGGTGAATCTATCAATTGGATTGTCCATTTCCGAAGATATGTCGATGCTCCAGAAGTGGCTGCCGAACTCAAAAGTTTTGGCAAACTTGAGACAATTTTAAACAGGGTTGGCAGTTGTGTACTGTTATTATAACTTGTTACAGATTTATCAAAATTGCTGATTGATCGGATATCAAAAAATCAAAAGTGTGGTTGCTGGATACTTGATAAAAAAAATTGGATGTTTCTTTATACCTGCCTATTCTAAGCACCCACCTTTAAAGTTGATTACACGTTTTTTATCGCTTTTTTAATGCTGAAAATATAATAATCTTTCTTAGAGATTACTTCCTTCACTCGTCAGCTTGTCCTTTAATGGACAAAGCTGTAAACAGCAAACTACTAACGCCGAGGGTAATTATTTTATAATTGCACATTTAAATTACCTTTGTTAGTACAGGAATAAAAAGTCTCTTAGTTTTACTGCGTAAACAGGCTACAGCAATAATGAACGTTTTTGTATCACGGCGCTACATTTGAATGTTATATTTAGCTTTTTCCACAAATAATTTTCTCAAGTTCTCACTCTAATTATACTTCTGCAGTCGTAAGGCCTTCTTATTCCGCTCCAATCTTTTTCCACGCAGAAAGTTCATATCTTCCTTAGTTCACTTCTTCCTTAGTCCAGCTCTTTCTTAGTTCACCTCTTCCTCAGTCCACTTTTTACTCAGTCCACCTCTTTCTCAGTCCACATCTTCCCCAGTTCACCTCTTACTTAGTCCACTTTTTACTCAGTCCACCTCTTACTCAGTTTACCTCTTAATCAGTTCACCTCTTACTCAGTTCAACACTTACTTAGTCCACCTCTTACTCAGTACAAGTCTTCCTCAGTCCACTTCTTCATTAGTCCACCTCTTTCTCAGCCCATCTCTTCCTCAATTCGCCTCTTTTTCAGTCCACCTCTTACTCAGTTCACCTCTTACTCAGTCCACTTCTTACTCAGTTCACCTCTTATTCAGTCCACCTCTAACTCAGTTCACCTCTTACTCAGTCCAGCTCTTACTTTGTCGACCTCTTACTAAGTCCAAGTCTTCCTCAGTCCACCTCTTCCTCAGTCATTCTCTTCCTCGTTCACACCTTCCTCAGTTCACCTCTTTCTTAGTCGACTTTGGATTGCTTCCACCGGGGAACTCGCTTGTTTATGATTTTCGATTTCTTCTCTTCATCTAGAATTCTTTTTACATGGCCAGCTATTCCTAGTTTCTGAAGATGGTTTCAAAGCTGAAATAGGTTTTCGAGATCTTGATTTTCAAAAATGATTGATTTCAGTTTCTAGTTTAGATTAAAGCACAAGTCTTTTATGTTCAAAGGCTGCTAATTTTTATTCATTGAAATAGAAGATAATATTATTAAATCCAAACTAAGCATGAAACAAAAAAGGCAATGAATATTTAAAAAAGATCCCAATCGGGGGTGCCATAGTCTCACTGTTTCCAGACGGAAACAATTTTTATGCACAAAAATTTTCACTTATTCTGCATAAATTCTTTAAATTTAAATCCCTTTATTCGCAATTATTCATTTAAAATTCTTAAGATTCGTAAATTTTAAATTTTAAATATTTTGAAACATAATTGGTTCATTTTTGTACCTCGGCACCGGTGCATAGTCGGGAAACACGCCAAACACGCACCCAACATTTTTACATGGTTGACATTAGTCACACGAGAACAGGTCTTTTCTCCCTCCTACAACATGGGTTTCTTCAATACCCATGTCCACTCCTTCCTCACAGCATCTTCAAAGATGACATAGGCCTTGAGGGAAATTATTATCTTTACAAATTGATTGAGGGCCAAAATCATTATTAATAAAATCTGCTTCACAGTTAAACATGAGTTTGAAGGTAAAATATTTTTTTTTGTTCTGACAATTGGTAAAACTAACAATAAACGTATCTTCGAAATATTTAGAAAACCAACTTTTACAGATAAAAAAATAAATGCAAATTCAACTCACCCTTGGTCCCATAAATTATTAGCTTACCATTCAATGGTACATTGACTCATTAACATTCCCTTAGACAATAAAGCGTACATAAAAGAACAGGAAACAATAAAAACAATCGCGATTAATAACCCCTCGAGGCAAATATCATTGAAAAAATAATCTAAAGAAGAATTACAAAAATAAAATCAATCTAGTACATCCGGAACAAAGTAAAAAACTAGAAAAATTACACTGTAGTAGGAAATTCATGCATTTCTTTGACATTTAGTACTATGCTTCAGTTTAAATTTTTGTGCGTGAAAGTATAGTTTATTTAACAGAACTTGTTAAATCGTCGCACTTAAAGAAAGTGCCAATGTATCAGTAAGTTCGTAAGTGAGCTTATTTTCTATATTGACACAATGCCCATTCAAACTTCTGTAGCGCCCCCTAAATGCTAAAAATTTAGAAACGCCCCCCCAGACCTCCAAAACGCCCATAAGGGGGCGCTGGCGCCCCCGTTGAGAATCGCTGGAATAAATGATTGTTTTTACCAAAGCATACACACAAATTGCTTTAATAAACCCTTTAGGCGGTACACAACCCTAATAATTTTTGGCTCAAAACTCTCATTTTAATAATTTTAAATATTGTTGTTATGGGCGTATAACAACAATAAATTTATTGGAGTCCAGAACAATTTCCGGCGAATTCGTAACTATAATAACTAAATTTACTCCAACCGATACATGGAGATGAAAGTTCTGTATATTTAAAATTAATAAAAACAATACCTTATTATTAATATATTTTACGTACTATTTTAAAACTTTATAACCAGTTTTTCAACTATAAAGTTAGCGGTAAGCACCAGATTTTATTTTTCTAGACGATGAATTAATAACTTCGAGAGGTATACATTTAGTAACATCTTTAATATTTGTAACACGTTCTTGAGAATTAATTAAAATGAACGCGGCGGAAATGTCGAATCTCCAGGCCCGCTACGGCAAATTCGATCGTACGTTCGTCTAATACGCCGTGCCGCGGGCGTATATTTGTTTACACGCTTTCTTCACTTACGTCGTTAAGATTCCCACATTATTTGTCTTCTTCTTCTTTTCTTTTAAAGGGCAAATTCGACAGTAGGTCCGTCCAATTCACGGGTCGCGTGTCGCAATTTGTATACACGGCTTCTTTACTTACGTCGTTAAGATTCTGAATATATTTTAGGATATATTATCGTCTTAATACTTTCTCTATCATTACAGATACAATTAGGTTTGGCGTTACTACTACATAATTATAATTGTGTGTCATGTTCTGAAAAGCAGATGTATTTCAATGAAATTTCTCTCGCTCCAGTGGCTAATAGAGTTAGGTAAGTTTAAGTCGAAGTAATTCTTGGTGAGAAGTATTAGCATGTAAATTATTTCGGTATAATGAGGCAAGTTTGAAATTGATGTTGAAACATGATGGTGAAGACTTTTGAAGTTGAAACATGTTGGAGAAGGTTCTCTTCTGGTTTACAATCGAATGAAATTTGTCCCCCAACAATTCGAGGTGCAAAATAATCATCAAACGTTTTCTTGACTTGCTTAAACGGGATGGTTTCTATATTCATTTTGAATGATTTTAAAATTTCCATACCTTTGGAAGAAGTATTGCAATTTTTCTTTTTTCTGAAGCATCTTCCAAATCTGATATATTTATAATATCATATATATTTAGTATATGTTATTATAAATCCATCAAGCATATTTCATAACTATGCCACCAATTTTTCCATATTCCAACGTTATTTGTGTTGTACGTTTAGATTTGATTAGGCATTGAAATCGTGTTGTATGTGCAACTTTGGCGTTTGCTTCGACATCTTGTTTTACACATGTTATTTTTATTTTATTGTTTTATGACTATTAGTATCCCACTTCTGACACCATGTTTAGTTGCTTATTTGACGTGGATATTTAATAATAAACACTTTATTACTTTATAAGACATACTTTTATTGAGTAGGTGTTTACACCATTGACATTACTTTTAGAGTGAGCTTAGACGACAATTATCTTACAGGTAGTTTTACTAGTGATGTGCAACACGTAGTGATGTGACAGATATAATTTATTTGGAAAATATAGATTATTAATTATTATCCAAAAAATAGACACATTAAATAAATTAAAAAAAAATCACAAGAACAATTTTAAATTTTGAAAATTCATGGTTGGAATTTTAATGCATTTGTTCCGCCGTTCTTATAAAAGTTGATTTTGTAATGGTTAGCATAGTTGCTAACCAATTGCTAATCAGTTGATCGGAATTCGATTTGCGGCAATGGCAATTTTTTTATTTAATATTTTTGGACTTTTTTTAAAGTTTTATAATTTTCACGAGTCGGCGCTGGAGTCTTTTTCTAAAACGACAAATGTGTTCTTCGGTAAGAATACATTAGTAAATAATTAATGTTGCAACACAAAGCTACATATTCCAAAGTTACCAAATTAACAATAATAAATTGATAGTGTATTTGTTCGGGCAGAATGCAGAAGCAGTTGGGGCTAACCAGCACATGAATTAGCAGGATATTAAGGCCCGGCCGTCTTGAAGCGGTATAATGCGCCCTGTAATTGCAGTTGCGGTCTGCCGCCGCATTGCAAACTGCAAACTGCAAAAGCAGTGTCTAATGGACATCGTCTTGGATTTCCTTGCGCTGATAGTAGAAGATACGGCTCCCCAGCTCTGCAATATGCAGAACTCTGCATTCCAGAACAGTTGAGGAATTCGATTAGATTTAACTGTAAATTAACTCGCAAGTTGTAGGTACTACTCGATACTTTGTTCTGCAATTCAAACAATAATTATTTATTTATTTTAAAAATGAATGGCGACTTTTATATAAGTTTTTATTATTGAAAATTTTAAATGTTTGTTTGTTTTCATATAAATTGAAAAACTACATAGTTAATTGATGCTCTTAAGATATCAGGTCACTTCAATAAAATATTTCGGTTAAAAAAATCGTTTGTATTTATTTATAAAGGAGTAAATTGTTTCATGATAATTTTCACTGTTTTACGCAAAAAGAAAGGGCACGGTCCCTTATGATCGTTCGGAAGGAGCCTCGGCGCTCTTCAAGTAAAATAGAAGAAGGGAGTTTTAAATGAGCCAATTGAATTTATGAAACAAGATAAAAAAATGCGAAATCACAATTACAAACTGTATTTCCAGCTGAGCCTTCAACTAGCGCTCTTCTTTACCATACAAACAAAAATTCCAAGGGTTCCGTCTAGTTCCAAACCCATAGCTTAAGTTTTACACCATAGAGGGCAATGGTAACTATTAGATACGTTTTGAGCAGGTACTTAATGACTTTGTAATGAGTAAATAATCAATCGCTAAGGAAGAATCATTAGAAGTCTAAAAGAACATAACACCATAGTCTGGTAACCCTTCTAAAAAAATTAAAATCATAATGTTGAAAGGATTCAAAGAAATTTTATACCAACCTTTTCACTAAAATTATTCAACCCTAAATTCGGGTTCGTGAACCCCTGTATGTAATAAATCTGCATCTATCTACGCGAATAACTGGAAAAAATAACATTTTATATACAAACATCTCATTCCAACTACAACTATTCCTACTACAGTTTGCATTCCCCAATACAACAATTTGACCTTGGCAAACTTCAAACGCCGTATATGCGAACTATTCCCACCTATTTCACAATATTTTGTATATTTTTAATACAAATATTTTTATTTAATATTCTTGTTATTTGGAAGATATTGGCAGATTATATATTTTTACTTCATTCATATTCCATTCTAAGTTACCTAAACCTATTTCCTTTCTTATTTTGTGTCTACTCTTATATTTTATGTAACCTTTATTTTGTTTCTGATACTTTATGTTACTTTTATTTTGTCATTTCTTTATTTTCATTATAATTTAAAAAAAGATGAACTGCATTACATAAAAGAGCCTTACGGGCGTTTAAATAAGATAAATAAACAATTAAACACTGTTCTCGCTTTCCTGAAAAGAAACAACTATCACAACATTTTAGCTTGGAACTGTCATGTACAGGAAATATGATTAAGATAGAAAAAAACGCACTAGATAAGAGCTAATCAAACATGTTCATTTTAAAATTAGGCCCCTCGGTGGTAGAATACACTGAATCGCCAGACATATTGTTTTCTAATACAGCGATGCCGTTGAATTATTCTGCTAGCTTGGCGACATCATTCAAAATTTTATTTTGGTTTCATTCCTTCGTAAACCAAAAGAATTGATAATTTGTTCTAATGTTTTTTTTTCCTGTAGAGATTGGCGCAAAATGACCATTGTGTGCAACCCATTTGGGCCTCTGGTACTTTGATTCAAGTACCAGTTAACCCGTATCCTTCCACATTGTACCATCCTTCCACATAGTTGAACACTAAACATCAAACCAATAATAACGCACACAAAACGACATGGTTCAACATCTGCAGCAGTCGCCCAAAAAGCTAATTAGCCCTTTCCTAAACTTACCCGGAGTTCGGTACGCCTAAGAAAGTGGTATTCCGCCCTTAGTGCGGCCACTTAACCTTACCATATCCAAGTATAAATTTATTTTTGTTCATGTGGTAAGGCAACAGTAGTGTATGTTTTTGGATCTCATGACACTGGATGCAAAAGGGTAGGTCATCAAGATCATTCTGCAGAAGAATCAAATCGATGTGAATTAACCAACAAATAACCAACACCCCCGCCATAGTTCATCCGAAAAATGGTTCACTATGTTTGGCGAATTAGCAGGGGTGTCCGTGTTCATGGGGTAAAGTTTGTATAGGTCTTGGCGGCGGATGCGTCTGCCCATCTTCTACGTGGCGGGCCGGATCAGTAGAGACTGGTAAAGGGAGACTTTTCTCCCTCCAGCCGGACTCTCTCGATCCATCGCCTTGCACCACGCAGTGAGAGGAATGGAATCATACGTCCGTCAATCCTAGATTCAGGTTCTTACACCTTTTTTCTTCCCAGAACTTCCTTCCCTTCCTTTCTGTAAAAAACCCTCCACTCAGCATTAGCAGAAACGGTTTTCCCCTTGGTCTCTTGTGCGAATCTCGTATAAAAAAGGTGACTCTGAAAAGTGGGGGCCGTTATTGGTTTCGCTAATACCGTTGATGTTTGAACTCGTTTTATTACGCGTTATATTGTACGCGAAAGCCTTTCAAAATCCCATTTCAATGCAACAAATTGAAACATTTTTATATGGGCACGCACAAGCACATCGTAGATTGTTTCCTCCATAAGTTTTCCGGGCAAACCTATGTTAAATCGAATGAAATTGAAAGTAATTCCTGATGCCATCCTATGGTGGAATAACCCCAGCATCCAAATTTGATCTCCACTATGCGAAGAAGAAACATTGAAAAGTATTTGAAATCTTTCAAAACATTTCAAGGAAGAAATACGAAAAACATCGTGAATATTCAAGCCGTAACGCTGGCAAATCAGGTTAGAATATTGGAGGTTATCCACCACTTACCCGCCCCGGTATAAGTAACAGATGGTTACTTCTTCAAGGTTCTCTTAAGAACTCTAATTTTTTTGAAAGAATGAAGCTTCCTTTAGTTTAGGACGAATCTAGACCTCAAATGTCCCTGCATACAGTGTTAGTAAGCAGTATGCAAGTGCTTACATAATAAAATTTCAAAACTTTTCAAGGAAGAAATACGACAAACATCGTGAATATTCAAGCGGTAACGCTGGCAAATCACATGGAAACAGATGGGAGTTATTAAGCTTAGTATCGGAAGGGTTAAAGTGACATTTAACTATGTGAGCAAAATAAATGATTACTTACACGTCGAGGCAAGATTGAGAGGGGTAGTGACTAGCGACTAGCGGTACATCCACAGAGGCATATCACCATAGTGTCTAATTATCATTTTCTCATGAAACTTGTTCGGAGTTCACACCGTCTTTGTCATTAGCGCTGAATTGAATTTTACTTCAATTATCGTTTCGGGAAGTTCGCAGAAGTTAACGCCAGAGGCACACACCCCTGTCAACCCTTAAGACCGGAGAACGCATAACACTAATGTTACCGAATTGTCAAGGAAAACCACCAAAACTTTATTTGAAAATGGTTACGTACCATTTCAAATTTTTGTGTAAACTTCACTTGCAAAATCCGTATTAAAACAAAGCCTCCAAGAGCCTCAAAAAGTCAAATTAAGTTATAATTTTTTTTTTCATTATGGAGGCAGGAATTCATTTCGGAGACGGGAATGAGTACCACCGCTCCGGGAACAATTTATTAGATAACCAACACCTCAGCCGTATACCTCCCCTGTTTGCTACGTTTTGTGACTTCGCAGGTGTGCCCGGGTTCATGGGAAGAGGTTTGTCTAGGTATAGGCGGTGGATGACCTTGTCCTACCCCTCGTACTTTTTTCCTTCCCATCCTTTCCTTAAAAAAATCTTTCCACTTCATCCCCAAAGATGACACAGGCCCTGAGTGAAATTATTTTCTTCAAATCCTCCTGTGTGGGGCTAATGTAAAAAAAATAAATTGTTGATATCCAGTTGAATTTATAGAACACCGTTTTATTTTTTTCCTTTTATATATGCAATATTATTATTATTAAATTTATAAAAACAGTTTAGTATTTAAAAAAAGTTCTGCTGTGAAATTAATATAGCGTGAGATACGAGCGCCCTAACATACGAGATAGTTGAGCGAGAAAAGTCTTGCTCTGAAATACGAGCAAAATTTGGGATACGAAGAACGGCCGGCTGCACACGACCCACAGTTTGTGTCTCTGGGAAAATCAATGAGCCTGGTGGTGGATGAGAGAGATGTGAACGAGCTCGTCAAGGAGCACTCTCAGGAACTGACGACCGAGGAGTTATAAGAATACACTCTGAAAAAGTTGCAACTGGTCGTGCATCGGAGCAACCTGGACACGTATTTTTTAATCCGGCGTCAACGACAAAGACAAAGACCAGTGAAGAGAAAAGCAGTAACTAAAATCAAGCATACAGTAGCAATTAAGTGACCAAAATACAAATACACTTTATAAAATCAGTTACCTTCTTTACATTCTCTTTTATTATGTTTTTATACAATATTTGTCATTTATAAACACATACACAAAGAACAACTAGGGTGGCATTTTAACGTAAATGTATCGTTTGTAAGTTGCCTAACAACGCCTTCAGAACGCGACAGCAGTCACACGGAATAAATTACACAGCAAAATTTATTTATAAGTAAACTGTTTTCATAAATTGAATAATAATATTATTGAAAATATAAAAAGAAAAATAAAGTAACGATGAACAATTGGAATGTGCATCGAAATGCTTGTAGGAAGTTGGATTAGGATTAAACCGACAAATTAGAACCATCTCTAGCACTAGTGCTTTGCATTCTGATGGCCAGGGTGCCTTCATTAGGATTAAGAGACATTTAGTTTTCGGCAAAGGTAACAATTACCGAAAACGTATTAGGGTTGGAATTTGTTGAAAACAAATAGGGTTGGAGTTCGTTTTTACGATTTCTGTACTCTTCTGTAGTGCCTGGAAACATTGACCCTAAACCAAGCTCTGGAATTAAAAAAAAATCTGTTATTTTTATTTTTAATTTAATGAGTAAAATTTCTAATTGTATAGAAAATCTGAAACAAAAAATCAGAAAAATATATGGTCAAATCTGGGACTCGAACCCCATCTAACCTTAATAAGGTATTTTTGAAAGATTTTCTTAAATAATCTTCTCATACGCATTGCTCATAGGAATTTCAAATAAAAATATTTTTGGCGACGTAAATCGATAATTCGGCCGTTTGTGTGGTGTTTGAATCAAATAGTAATTTGAATAAAATAGTAATCTTCATAAAGACAAAATCTTCCAAGGATAAAATTAAAAATGCATTATTTTGTTTATTTTAGCACTTAAAATTAGAGTCAGTGTTGTGAACACATCGCTGGTGGTCTCTAAGTGGGACCTGCAGTAGCCATGACAACCCAAGGTGTGAGCTCCCGTACTCAGGCTGAATGGCACTGGGGAACATTGTCACAAACGGTGACTCCGAGATACAAGGATATCCGAGTATTTAGATTTTGCCCCCACACTCAGTGCTCTGCTAGGTGGTCCTTCTATTTCCTTAAACCGAAAGTAGTCCACTCAAACAAAAAAAATATAGGTCTTTGGGAAACCTAGGAGGGAGGATAACTATGGCTATCTCGGTGGACTCTTCCCTTTTTGGACCTTCGGGGAATCAAGGGAGAGTAGAGAGAACTGAGATCACTTCGGTGGACCCTTCCATCGTGAGGCCTTCAGGGAACCTAAACAAAGAACTACTTCCGTATGGGAAATTTTTACCGCTACAGGATCCTCCAGGGGATCCGCAAGCGAGAAAACAGGGACCCTCACGGGACCTGGAAACAAACTCAAAAGAATGAGAATTGGGAGACAGCACAATGAGCCCACGGACTTAGTGTTCACGGAAAGTATTTGGATACCATCTCCACTTTAAATAAATAATCGTTGAAGAGGAAGGTAATACTAATAAATCTAAAGGAAACATAAAATAGAACAAGATACAAAAAACAAAAAGGTAACGGTCGCAAATGGGACTTGAACCGATGATCTCTTGATTTTCCGGACACAGCACACAAGCCATTGGGACCTATATTTCTTTTTTAGTCCCGAGTTAGAATCATAATGAATATTAAATTTTTATAGAAATAACCCTCGATAATATGGGAACAAATTAGTTGATGTTAATATTTTTAATTGTGAATTTGAAATATGAGGTCGACAAAAATGACATGAATTAAATAGGTCCCAATGACCGAGTGATTTATGGCATTGTCCCGGTAAGACAGAGATCCTGGTTTCGATTCCCTGTTGCAACCGTTACCTTTATATTTTTCTGTTTCATATTTTGTTTAGATATATTAGTATTATCTTCTTCTTCAATGTTAGCGCCAATATTGGCTGCGCTATTAACATTTTATTCCATGGCAATTATTGTCCCCTCTGCTCTATTCTTCCCGCTCCCCGGTCAGTTCGCAATAACTAGTGTAAAGGCGCCGCAGTGCATTTCACGCATCACGCATTCTTTTGTTATTATTTCGCAAGTAACGGGACAAGCTCTTCCGTGACCAAACCAATCGCATAATAAACGCGTCGCAAATTGATTTAGAAACAATACGAAGTGAAAACAATAAAAAAGCCGGGAGGAAGCACACCTTCAATTACGGAGAACCCATTTCTAATTTATTCCTGTGAGTAATTTCCTTAAGCAATACAATAATTGTCATTATAAGTGCAAATAACTTATTTTGCCGTAGATTATCATACTTCTAGCTGAAAAATTCAAAGATATTTTGTATTTATGGGACCACCTTAAAAAGTTGGTCAAATATTTTTTTTGTAAATTCATACTTATTGACCATTTCACGCACAATACATAAATTGTCACTGGAGTGTTAAAAATAGTTTATCGATTAACAGCAATGAAACGAAAGTGATACACACCTCCACACTAACTTCTCGCCCCCATATGTGTCAGTACACATAATCTGACTTTCATCCCTCGCACAGTAGTTTGCGGTAAAGCCTTCCCCCTGCCCCCAAAGCCTTTAGCCTTAGCCCAGCCGGGTGGGAAAATTTGGCTAATGCTGGCGCAAAAAACGACTACAAAAAGACTAATAGGAACCGTAATTTAGAAACGGGCGCAATCTTCCAAAGGTGGGATTACGCTAAGCGGGTTTTGAACCGAAGATAGTTTTTTAAAGACCCAAAATAATTTTATAAGGAAGTACACAGCTTTTGCAGTTTTCTCGTAGTGTAATGTTTTCAATTACTGTGTAGTTAACGAAGAAAAAAATGGATTTTAAAAGTTTTGCGCGTTGAATTATGAGTATCTTCACTGTTAATAAATTTATCTATTTATTTATTGTTTGAAACATTTACAGAGTGTTAACAATTATTACAATAATAGAATGGCCGTTGGTTTATTACTTAAGATATTAACACTCCAATTAGAAATGTTCACAGATTGTGTAATCAATGTTAAGTTGTTACTAGACCGAAATGCTCGTAGTGATAACAAAAATAATGATAGTCAAATGAAATATAAAACTTAGTGGTGTCAAATATAATACATATTTTGTAAAAAGCATTAACTTTGTGGCTCCCCATAATTTACAATAAAAACACATACATTTGTTGTAGCCCACTTTTATTTTATTACACTCTATCGGTTTCGTAAGCGCCCTTCCTTCGTCAGGAGAATATTGTAACAATACTGTTAGTTACTGTATACTGCTTACGAAGGAAGGGCGCTTCCAAAACCGGTAGAACGTAATAAAATAAAAGTGGTCTACAACAAATTTATGTGTTTTTATTGTCAAGTATAATATCCTGCAGAGAAAGAGAAAAAAGAAAGAAATAAAGGGTATCACAATAAAGCAGCTACATAACTGTTCTCCACAAAATGTCATGGTAGGAGTTTGATAATTTATTTTTTGAAATACGTGAGATTGTTTGCGTCGATATCTATATGGTCACATTCAATGGTATTGTATAGACGAAATATTCGAGTGGATTGAAGTATGCAATATCGTTTTTAAATAATTCAAGATGGAATATTTTATGACTCCTTAAATTGCGTCTATTAGGAACTTTAATATGAATATTGCTCAGGCAACGAGTGGTTTGAAGCTTATCGTGAATAAAATTGTCTTCTTTTGTTAATTAAAATTGTTGGAGTTGTTCCACGTAAGATAGAAGTGAGGCATTTAATCCAAGTTTAAATGATAACAGTTGATTATAGATAACGTTGGGTTTCAAAGATCATAAATATTATACAATTTATCGTAGCGCTGCCATAAGAGATTGTTTTCGGTCTTTGTGTGGAAAACGCCAAAAAATGAGAATGATATTTTCCCAATATTTGCATATTGATGTTTTTGAAATTGAGAATCCAAAAAATGTTTATGTATTCATAGAATAATTTTTCGCGGAGTCAAAACACATGCGACAGAAAACAGTGTCGTTTCCGAGGCGCGGAATATTGCTTTTATGTTTTTGGAAAAATGGCAGTAAATTTCAGTGATTTTATTCTCATGTTGTTTTTACAATATTACCATACGGTTAATCGAAAAAAAGTGCTACATTTTTTTGTGTGAAGAGATTATTTAACTTAAGAATTTATTATATTTTTCATTCTTTTTAAAAGGAACGTATGGCCCATTTCGGCCAGTTTCATACAAACAAATTTTAAATTTGGAATAGAGATCAAAATACCCAACCAAAATGAAAATTAATTTTTGTAATCAAAAGGTATATCAAATATCTAGTACGGATGTGAGCTACTTTATTGATTTTTGATTTAAATTATAAGATGTAGGCCATTAAAGATTTTAGTGTTTCACGATTTTAGAGGCAACTTGGGAAATTATTTGTGATTAAATGAAAAACATTAAAAAAATATTTTTAATATGATTATTTTAAAAATATAATGAAAAATAAAATACAAAATCAAACATGGTTGAAAATGCATTTTTTTAGTTAGTAATTTTAATGCATAAACAACAAATTTTTGTTCCGCCATAATTTTGTTCCGTAGGTAATTTGTATTTTCAATTAACACATATCAAAATGATTTTTTTCTTATTTTTTTATTATTTTATTATATTTCTATGATAAATATACTAAAATAATTTTTATATTGTTTTTCATTTACTCTCAAATAATTGCCTAAGCTGCCTCTAAAATCGTGAAACAATAAAATCTTTAATGTCCTACATCTTATAATTTAAAGCAAAAATAAATAAAGTCGCTCACATCCGTACTAGATATTTGATAAACCTTTTGATTACAAAAATAATTTTTCAGTTTGGTTGGGTATTTTGATCTGAAATCCAAATTTAAGATTTGAATGAAACGGGCTGAAAAGGGCCGCGCAAACGTTCCACTTAATAATAATAATAATTGGATGATTTATATAGCGCCGTTTTTGTGAAAAATCACCTCAAGGGCGCTGTACAAACTTAAAATACGTTTCTAAAATCTAGAAAAACTACAAACTAGACAAACAATTAAAACAACTAATGGCTAAAAATTGCATCCACCGGTTCATAAGAAAATATATGTACAATGTCTCGACCAATGAACGCGATGCTTCTTAAAAATGTATACAAGACCATACTTACCTGGGAGGTCGCTTGAAATTAACACTGTTTATTGTCTATTAAGAAATTTAGATATAGTTCGCACGCAGAGGACATTATTGTGTACACTTGTTATACGTGTTTAATCCTGAAATATATTTTAATATTAGTATAAAATACATTCTTTGATGAGTGTATTTTGGAAATCAAAAGCAACATTTTATAGTGGGCGGTACAGTAATACAAGGATTTGATCTTCCTAAATGTGATTCGTAACGAGACAGATTGATGTGCAAAGATTCAAGTAATTAGAAAATTAATTAGAAAACTGTAATTAAGACATATCATAAAAAATAAAAGTATGATACTCTCAGATAAGTTTAATTAAATTAATATGAGAGCCCAAAAAGGTAGGTTTTTAATTTGGACCTAAATTCTGTTGGTCTTGTTATGCATCTTAGTTTCGGAGGGAGTTTATTCCAAGCCTTAGGCCCAGATACTCCAAAAGCGCGATCTCCAAACTTTGTATTTGGCTTGCGTTTAGGTTTCATCAGTCTGCCTATAGCTGATGATGTTGCTGGTCTAAGGGTTGACTGCCTCGGACCAGTATTTTCCGGGACACATAGTTCAGAGATATAATAACATAATAAGACAAAGGAAAAATCACTTTGGTAGCACCCCTATCAAGACATTTTTAATGTTTAGAAGATCTATTTTTCCTTTTTTCTGATTTTCAAAAGTCTGATCTAATTTACCGCTGCAGTAGATATTAGAAGTATCGCCCTGGTGAGACACCGACATTCAGAATCGTAACATTATTTGACAAGAAGGAAAATAATTCCCTGCAGGGCCTTTGTCATCTTTGGGGACGCTGCGTGGAGGGTCTTTTAAGGAAAGGAAGTTCTGGGAAGGAAAAAGGTATAAGGGGTGGATAGGGGTCAGCGTGTCCAGGAGTGACGGAAGTATGAATCCATCCCTCCCACTGCGGTGCATGGCGATGTTCCGAGAGAGTACAGCTGGAGAAGTCAAAGGGACTCCCTCAACCATTCTCTCCCGATCCGGGCTGCCATGCAGTGTTGGTGGGCAGACGCATCTGCCGCCAAGACCCGGAAAAACCTCACCCCATGAACCCGGACACCCCTGCTAAGTCACCAAATGCAGCGAACCCCATGAAGTGACAAGTGGCAGAGGTTATCAAATAAATGACTGTTATCAAATGAATGGTTCCCGGGGCGGCGATACCCATACCCGCCTCCTGAAAAAACCTAACTTATCTCACCAAATATTGATATCATCGACTTCGGGAGTGATCGAATTCGATTCAGCACGAATGAAAACTTATTAAACGATACCGCATTCGACCTACTTTGTAAACTTGTATTTTTCAAAAATTTGCAATAACACATACGTAATATGACATTTGCTGTAAAGCATGCATGTCATCGATCAATCTACGTCAATGATGTTTGTAATTAGAACGGTGACCGGACAATTCAGAATGAAACCAACTCAGAACCACTTCAGAAATCTCAGTAACAGTGATGAAAAAAAATTGGTTAAATAGGTTACGTTAGGTTAGAGTTATTGGCTATTTTAAAATTATTTTTTTCATAACTTTTAGTGACTTTTCAAAGGGGGTTTTGAGTTGGCTTTATTCTCAATTGGCATGGAACCAATAAGAACACCTTTGTTAGAACATAATAACAAGCAGAATCAATACAACGACATAAGTAAGAGATTAAAAAAAGAGTTTATTATAAAATGTTTTTTTCTGGCTCCGGCATTGATCGAACATTAATAAATTCTTGCTGCCCTAAGGAAGTATTAATTCGGTCTGCATTTCTATTTTTAAGGACCATCCTGCCAGCTACAGATTTAGGGATGTTCCGAAAGACTTTCATCGAATATCCGGAGGCTGCGCTAGACGGAACTTTGGGAAATGAACATGACTCAAGGGTAGATAGATAGAAGACATAGTAAATTCATACATGGACTAAGTAGTGAATGGATACGAATTGAGAAATAACATTTATTTGTAGGAGTATTTTTTGCGCAAGAAGCACATTTATTTGTTTATACAAGAAATACATTTTATATATTGGTATAAGAAGTACTTCTTATTTAATGTATAAGAAGTATTTCGTATTTATTTGTATAAGTGCTTGATGCAGTGCTTCTAGAAGTTATGCGGCGAATGCTTGCTGACTGCACAGTCAATTGAAGGAAACCTACTCGTGTTTTTGTTTATACCTACTGATTATATTATTTATTTTATGTTGATTAAATTTTGTACTTGAATTGATTGTATTTTGTATGTGAGTTGATTTTGTTTTATATTTGATTTGATTTTATTTTGTATTTGAATTCTAATATTAAATTTATTTGCTTTAATTTGAGTTCTGATGTACATTACTTAATTTTTTAATTTTTATTATTTATTTTGCTTATTATATTAAAAGCACTGCTAAAAACCAGCTTCTTTGGGGAGAAATCCTGAATTATAGATGAGCAGTGACCTTTTAGTCAATAGAATCAATTAAGAATGAATACAAAGTGGAATATTGAAAAAAATCTACTGATGAATAAATGTTTTTATTATTATTATTAAAAGACATACTTCTTATTTATTTTTATAAGACATATAATTTATTTGCATAAGAAGTAAATTTACTTATTAATGCAAGAAGTTCGTGTTATTTCTTTGAATAAGAACACATACATTTATTTATACAAGAAGTATGTACTTCTTATTTATTTGTTTAAGAAGTACATTTATTTATTCGAACCAATAGCGCCACCAATATCTGTCACCAAATGACACGTTTTCAAAATATGCTTGTTTGGGGGTATTTGAGTTAAGAAATGTCAATGTATTGCTATTTTAAGCATAGTAAAGGTTTGAAAATACATTTTTTCCGTCTTTACGAAGGTTTCTGGATTATTACAACCACACGACAAAACATGTGAAAAGTTTTTTTAATCATTAAAAAAACTCTTACAAAACTGTCAAAGATGTCACAATTTGAGAATGCCATTTTGCAAACTATCGATTGGTAAATCAAAATTCTTTTGAAACTCTTTCAATTAATGAAATTATTTGAAGTACTCACCTATTACTTTGAATCAAATCAAAATTATAAATATTTAAATGTGTTATTACCAAATTTGATTGATTATTCTTAAAATAAACAATAATTAATACTTGTAATATTTGAAAAATAACAATTTGAATAAAAAAAATGTAAAAGGTGGCACGCAAGCCGTTTGAAAACAAAATGTAATGGGATTGAATATATGGAACGTAGAGGGGAGTAGGAAGGCGGGGAAGGTGGAAGGGGAACGTTAGAGGGGAAGGGGTCGCGGGAGGGGAACGGGGACGCACGATAAAGGACATTCAGGGAGAAACAATTTATTTCTTTGAATTGCATTACAACGCATGCCGGGAACCAGCTAGTATGAAATAAAACATAACGACGTATTTTTACTTATTTTTTACTTATCCAATCCTAATTTCTTGCGAAACCGGATAAAACAGCTAGTATGTTACACAATTTATGGTAAGAGATTTATGACGTTTTGGGTTTTCATTATTATTGTATTACTGGTTAAAATACGATGTCAGAAGACTAAGGTTGGATATCAATTTCCATAAATCGTATTGTGAAGCAAATTGATACTTGTATTAAAATAGCCTACCACAATATGACCCTTCAACGTTTAACCCCTTTACTTAGAATTTGGTGAAATAAAGTTATCAGAAAGGGTTAAATAATAATGTACTAATCATGCCGCGGCATACCCCAATTCTGCCGATTTATTGCAATATGTATAAGTTTTAAAACTCTTAAAAAATAAATGTTGTTGTTGAAGATAATATCTATACATTCTCCGCACCAAAACGCAAATTATATGAAATTCCCTTTGATGGAAAAAAAAACCCAAAGAACGCTCCGAAAATTATTATAAATACGTGGGTTTCAGTTATTTTACAAGTTATATGTATGAAAAAATTCACAGTGTTTCAAAATGCTTTTTTAGACGATATTTTTGCTCTATTTTAAACGAGTCTTGTTTTATTAAACACCATTTTTGAGTAACCCCACTTTACAGGATCGCGGTCAGTGGTTCATAAAATTATTACAACGACACAATTTCTTGCGAACGCGGGTCGGAGAAGATCAGAGGCCTTCAAACTTTGTCATGCGTAAGCAAATAGGTACCACGAGTTAAATAGATGTAACTAGTAGATATCTAAAACTTATAGTTTTTGTATATAAGTAAAAACGAAATAACGTAGTTCGTCTATTAGTACCGAAGTAACTACAATAAACGGGACGAAAGTGTATTTGAATTAAGGGCTGAAAATACACTAAACTAAACTAAGATTTAATGATTTTTGCGGGAAATTTCAAATTGAAAAAAAAAAACTTAACATT
Source organism: Glyphotaelius pellucidus (assembly GCA_936435175.1). Classification (NCBI taxonomy): domain Eukaryota; kingdom Metazoa; phylum Arthropoda; class Insecta; order Trichoptera; family Limnephilidae; genus Glyphotaelius; species Glyphotaelius pellucidus. The sequence goes on along the minus strand of OW386549.1, from coordinate 17,655,945 downwards.
TCCCTACTCAATTTTGAAAAGCGGTGGATAAATTAAAGTTGGTGAATTACACGAATGCCATGGAAATAATATACAATGTCACTGCCCCGTCATCGAAATAACATAAAACATACCGGAGTAATAATTGATGAAAATCTTAGATGGGACCTACACATCAAATGAATTAGCGAAAAATTCACAAGATATTTCTTTAAAAAAATCTAAGAAACGTAGTGAATAAAAAGGATACGAAAAAGGTCTACTACGCGTTATGTCATTATGTTATGTTATTATGTTATGAATATGAAATCATAAGATGGGGATCTGCTACACATAAGTAACATACATAACCTGAATACGATTAAAAAAGAAATCATAAAGACCGTAATGAAAGTACCCATTAGAATGCCTTCAATTAAAATTTTCAATAACTTTGACGTACCAAATGTGCAACAAGTATATGCCAAAAATATATTATTAAAGCTTTTCAAAACTACTGAAACCTCTAATAGACCGTGCATGCATAACCGTGTATGTATCAATAAGCGGTATGTCTCTCTTATACTTGCCTGAAATTCTATATCGCCATCCCATTTGAATTTCGTAATCAAGGCCTATCTACTTATCATTAGAAGTGAATAATTTTCAATACAATCAGTTAAAAATAATCTCTTTGATAATTTTTATTAAAGTTTGTGGATCTCAGGAATGAGTAGATAATGTTGTATAACGATGAATGTCGCTACTATAAATACAGGCTCTCGACATTTGGCTTCCTCCCCAGACAATAAAACACTTTATTACTCGTTCACGCAGGATATATGACCTCCTCATATGATATTTTTATTTACAAGCGGAACGAGGAAGTTATATTTCCACCACCCTGTCATCACTATCTACAGTCCGGGGTCCGTGTTTTACTGAACGCACTGTAGATGGGACATTATATAAAAACACGATAACGGGGAGAAATCCATTTGGAGGGGCATAATGTGCAAATAAATCGCATTCCGTTTTATGCGAAACATTGAAATAAATGCTATTCTTTTTGGAAAATACAGAGTGGAAGGAATAATTGATTGTATTGCTTTGGTAAAAGGCAAAATATGTGATTTTGTTAATGATGTATGAAAAATACTGCTAAAATATATACATAATTAAAAAAAATATTAACACAACAGTTTAAAGTTGGGTGAAAGACAAGTTAAATAGATGACGTTAATTAAAATAAAATGAAAATTGTGTGCAGTTCACACGCGGTAGAACTGAAACCTTCAGAAAACTAGAGAAGACAGGAGTGGGGAGGCTTTAAAGCACCGCACAAAGAGGAGACCGATTACACTATCTCATTCTCTCGCAGGCTAAATACTGTACGTGTTTGTCTCTTTTTAGTGTCGCTATTTTTCGTTTCATCGAGGTTCAAATCACAACGGTGGTATTCACTTCAAAAATGAAAAAAAGGTGTATTTTTTGGCATTATTTACCAATTTCGAACCTTAAATTAACATAAAAAATACTTATACTTATAGTTTTTTTTACAATACCTCCACATTTTTTCCAAAAACAATTTCCCTCGGGGCCTATGTCATCTTTGGGGAAGCTGTGTCTTTTTTAGGGAAAGGGAGGAAGTCCGGGAAGGAAAAACGAATGAGGGGTGGGTCGGAATCTAGGGTCAATGTGTCCAGGAATAACTGAAGTACAAATCCAGTCCTCCCACTGAGTGCAAGGGTCGAGAGAGTCCGGCTGGAAAAAACAAAAGGTCTCCGTCAACCACTCTCACCCGATCCGGCCCGCCACACAGTAGGTGGGAAAATGCTCCGCAGCCAAGACCTAAAAAAACCTGATCCCGTAAACCCGGGCACCCCTGCTACCAAAGTCACCAAAAGTAGCGAACCACTTAGGGTGACCTATAACAAGTTGGTATGGATACCAAACGAATTTATTTATCGGGTCGATTTTATGTACTTGTACGTTGGTACATATACAGAACACGGTTAAATAGTTTTATTTTTGATGCGTTTTAATGAAAATGTGATTTGTGCTTTTGTTATTCGGCGGTATATCCTCTCTCGGTACCGCTTTGGGGTTACATTTTGTCTAAGTATATAGGTATACCGTATTTTACCTATTTATTTTATTTATTTATTTCTATGCATTACAGTATTTACCTATAGATACATTTTGAAAAACATTTTTACATAATATATATTGTAATTTTATTATGTTGGGTGTAAGGTAGGTTTGTGAAGGTGAAACTGTGGATAGGTATTGTTGTATGTTTCGTGAACACCTCACTAGGATAACCTGTGCTGAGGTGTTTACGTGTTTATTTATGTTTATGTATGACAAGTATTTATGTGTTGTAATAGAAAGTTTTATATGTATTTTTTTTCTTTCAAATTTTAATAGTTATTGTACATTGGTTATTTAGAAAAGAAAAAAAAAGTATTTAAATATATTAGAAGAATATAAAAAAAAAATATGTATATATATATATAAACATACACGTACATACACATTCATATAAATACTTGTACCTGCACACATGCATATAAATATATATATACATACGTATACATACGCATACACATTCACATACACATACATATATGTACACACATATAAATTGTAGGTGTATGTATAGTTGTTGGATACTTGAAAAACTACTTTATTTTTAGGTTTATTTAATTTTATACTTTTGTTATGTTTGGTTGAGAATAATAATGTTTTGTATAAAGTTAATATCTTGATTTTTAATCCAGTCAGTGATATATTTTTTATGAATGTTTGTAGATGTATTTGCAGATAGTATTTGTTTCAAAGTAATGGGCATGCAATTAAAAAGTTTGGTTGCATAATACTGAAAGTGTCTTTGTCCATGTGTGGTGTGGGTTATCGGTATGTTCAGTGTTTTATTTGTTGAGGACCTGGTTTGTGTTATGGTTTTTGGTTGAATTGGAATATGTTGTTTGTTTTGGACAAGGTATATTATAGCAGATTTGGCATAAAGTTGTCTTATTGACATGACTTCTAATGCTTTGTAGATTTCGCTAGAATCTGTGTGAAATGGTACTTGCAGGATGAGTTTAATTATTGCTTTTTGTATTTTTTGGATTGGGTCAATTGCTAAGTTTGTAGCACTTCCCCAAGCTAGTATGTTGTTGCTACTGCATGTTGTATATAAGTATGCCGGCGAGCCAACTGTCAGGGGCCCAACTGTCATGGAATCTTGTATTTATTCGTATTCACATTCCGTGTAAACATGATCAACTGTCATGGAATCTTGTATTTATTCGTATTCACATTCCATATGAACATGATCAACTGTCATGGAATCTTGTATTTATTCGTATTCACATTCCATATGAACATGATCAACCGTCTTTGAATCTTATTTATTAAAATTCACTTTCTTTATGAACTTGAGCAAACAAACCATTTATTCTAATATTTTTAATCATTGAGCAAAAATGGTATTTTTCAAAAATATTAAAATTAGCGCCACATTTGAACAGAAAAATTTTAACTTGTGTTTCGTTCTTAAAAAGCAAAGACAAATATTTCAGATTGCTTAAAACCTGACAATATTTGAATTCATCCTATTCTACTGACTTCATTGTAAACGAAAAAGATTGCCAGTGGAGGAGGATTGAACCTGCGACGCTTGAGTGAAAACCCGACCCTTTGAACTGCTCGACTAACCAAGCATTGAATGTCCTGATTCGTATTTAGTGACCAGAACTGAATATAAAAATACTACCTTTCTGTTGGCCGTAAATATTCCCTCCGCTTTTATTTTTTGACGAATAATTTGAATTTTTAATTTATTTTTACATCCCTTTACCACTTTTTATGGTCATTTTGGTAAGGTTCGTAAAAGTTGAAATGTGCAATTTTCACGACACTCAGATCGACAGCTGTTTTCGTTGGAATAATAACAGTAAAGAAATATTATTTTTCTGTGTACAACAATCATTTTGCGGTTTTGATTTCAAGCAAAAAAATATATTTTATAGGTACTGAAAAATAGATCTTCTTACACCATAGTGAACTAACTCAATTTGCAATTTTTCAATTAGAGCTTGAAATGAAGGCTCCAAATCATAATCTAGCTCCGTCAGAAAGAAGAACCAATCGGAGAAAAACTGTCCATGATTGGTCAGGACAGTATTTCTCTGATTGGTTCTCTCTGGCAGAGCTAGATTATGATGTGGAGGCAATATTTCAAGCTCTCTCAGAAACTACAAAAAGTGAGTTAGTTCTCTATGGTTTAAGACGATCCGAATGAATTTAACACCAAAGGCTTCTTGTCTAAATTTTTCATTAGTTAAACAACAAAATTCAGAGCTCCTCAGAACAATAGGTTAATAAATTATATTATCAGGTATGATTATGAAATAAACTAAAAACTACGATTTCCTTTCAAATATTGACCAAAATAATGTATGCCTCCAGGTACGTAACGCCAGAGGTCATAATAGTTCGAGAGCTCTTGCAAAATTAGAATGCAGTCGGGAATTTAACTCGAAAACACCCACCAAACAAATATCTGTAAAATAAAGTTCAAACATTACGCATCTGACATAAATTTCGGTGATGCGATTTCAACTTACTATTCAATAAATTTTATTGACAATAAATTTTCTTGGTTCAGAGCAAAAATAGGGTCTAACCCGAATATTTAAGTAAGTTTTGTAATTCCTAATTCTCTTTTTCAGAAGGCACCCTTTTCATCTTATCCCAAACAGAGGGCAGCAAACATCAAGGGGGATGGAGGCTGTACGCTGAAGGCTCTGTCCGTCCCTTTGAGATGAAAGATGACCCGCAACTACCATTATTGTGCAGAGATGAAACGGCGAGATGTTGGGATGCCGTTGTTATTACGGGAAGTGTTGTTTTGATGTTATATTCTGAAGGATGGATGTTTTGCTGTCGTCTTGCATTGAATTCTACAGCTATCTAAGTGTAATGGATAATATAGATTAAGATTAAATCTCTATTTTAATTTGCCTTAAAACTGTCACTTAGAACTTGAATTGCAATGCTTCACGATATCTAACATATTTGGAGTTAGGGGTCGTCCATTAATTACGTGAGCGTGTTTTTTTTTTCAATTTAGACCCCTCCTCTCTTGGTGAGATTAAGTGATATTTGGTGGGATCCCCCTGCCCCTCACCTGAGACTTACACTACACTTATTTTAAATGATTAAATTTATTTTTATAAAGATAATAGCCATTAGATTTTTCAGCCGGCAAAATGGGACACTTCAAAAGAAGTAAATCATTTTTTTTTTGATTTGGTGAGATTTTACTAGACCGCCCCATTTTAAGTTCACGTAATTAATGGATGCCCCCTTAGACGTTAGGTGTCAATTTTGTTCCATCGGTAATTTTAATAAAGACGCTCCAATCAAGGCCGACTACAACGTCACGTGATCAAGTCAGCGCCATCGAGCAACGACAGATTGCAAATGGCGGCGATTGATGTTGTTACTCATTGTTACTGCTGCTTTGTGTGATGTTTTACCGCAAGAATAATAATAAAAAAGCAAAGCGATTAAACTATTATAAACAGTGAAGCATCAGTGACATTGCGACCGGAAAACTCCTTTACCTTCTTTGAAAAATTCACTAAAAGCGATGATATTTTATTTAAAAATTGGTTAAAAAGATAACGTTAGGTTAGGGGCTATTTAGAAAAAAAGCAGAGTTCGTAATTCACACGCGGTAGAAGTGGTACTAAGTCTCTAGATATCGCTTTTTTTCTTTTGCTTGTTTTTTTAAAAGTGGATATTGATTTCACAAAAAAATTTTTTTTTTGGATTTCGTAGGATTCGAACCCTCTATCTCCTGACCACTGGGCTTGCCAGGAACCTCGCCCACTACGAAGGCACGCGCCGAAGCGCGAAGTAACCGCATTTTATTAGAACCGACTATTTGTGTAGAACTGAGTTGTGACGCATTTCCGTTTCACCCAAAATTCAAGTCACTAACGGCGCCAAAGAAGTCACTTCAAAAAATTCATAACTTTTAATTATTTTTCAAAAGTACCTGTGTGTTCTGAGTTGGTCGTAAACAGTTGTTGTTTTCCGTATTGGAAACATGTTGGCTACGACGTGGAACGACTTGTAGGCTTGTATCTTTCTTTGTTTAATTCCGTAGATTTTATTTTTTAAACTACCACTGTCATTGGTTTCACAACACTTTGACATTTTTTTCGTAGAGCGAAATGCGGCAAAAATAACGACGCCGAGCAGATATTTATTATTTACTAGCTTTTCCCCGCGGCTTCGCTCGCATGGTATTACGGAAAATTACTGTAGCGGTTGAACTTATCGATTATCCCCCCTTCTCCCACCCCCACCCCCACCCCCTCCCGCATTTTATACATTCATTCCCTTACATTCAGTTTTCAAACATCTCGCCTGCCACCTAAATTTCATAAAGCTACAGCTCAAAGAAAAAAAGAATTATCCAATTTTGTTCATTCGTTCGGAATTTATGCGCTTACAAACATTTTGGATGTTTATTTTTAATTAAATATTTGGAAGTTTGTTAATATAATTAAAAAATTACACTATTTATTATTCAGTCTTTATAATCGTTACGAATTATATTTTTTAATGTAGGAACTCTTATCTGACATTTATTGCAAAACAGAAGCTTGTCCAAAAAAAAACAAAACATATTCTAATATTTGAATTTTCTGGAGCAGTAGCTGACCAGGGGGCTGAGTACCTACCAGCTCAGAGCCCACAAATATATCAACATCGTTTCCATGGAAAAGATATTTTCTGACGTTAGAAATAACTCGCTTTTGTTAGCGACAGAAAACGAATAACAAATATAATATATTAATATTTATAATTCCATAACGCCAGAGCTTGCCATCATATAGTCTTCGCATATAATATAGCTTTCTGTTGGTGAATGAATTTTCAAAGTCTTTTTATTGGTTAATGCGTTAAAGCATCATAAACGAACTCTAGCAGTTTCGCATTTATAATATTAGTATGGATAATACTATGAAGGTCACCCTAAGTTCTTCACTCCCTTTTTGTTCACTACGTTTGGTGATTTAGCAGGGGTGCCCGGGTTCAATGGGTGAGGTTTGTCTAAGTCTTGGAGGCGGATGGCCAGGATACACAGAACCCCAATTTCCTACCCACCCCTTAAACCTCTTTCCTTTCTAGAACTCCCTTTACTTAAAAAACCCTCTACACAGCATCCCCAAAGATGACATAGGGCCTGAGAAAATTTATTTCCTCAGGGCCTCCTGTGTGGAGCTCGTGTTAAAAAAAAGTATTAGATAATCCGGCGGATAAAATATGAACCTTGACTAGCAGTATAACGGGCCAAGGTCGAAAATCGCATCGAGTAACTATCATTTTCAACACCATATCTCTAGTGTCTACCTATTGGTTGTATACAAAAAAAAAATTACGTGACGCAAGAAATATTAGATTTTTAAATTGACAAACATTCGTGTCACCTACCTCTTTGCTTTCAGAATACACAATTCATTGTCTCTTCCTGAGGAAACATTCCCGAGGAAATTAGAGAATGAACAAATAGGCAGGCTCGGTAGCTAATCTTCCCGGCTCCGGCTGTAGGGATTGACAGACGCCTTAATGTTAGCGTCGACAAATCCTTTCTGCCCCACCCCTCTTCCCGCCCTCGCTAGGGCTCGCCCGCCCAAGCCAATTAGCCGCCCATCAGTCACCTGTCAACCCTGCGAGGGGAATGCAGGGTTCACACAATTTAACATGTTTACATATTTACGTTAGATTCAACAGATAAATAATATTGTCAACATATCAATTATTGCTTTATGGAGAAAATATCTTAAGTTTTAAGGTTGCCCGGGCTGTTAACAGAACTTTTCGAAATAATACGAATGCAGTAATTTTCCTCTTATTTCGAACGTCAAATGTGAAAAATTCATCAAAATTCTGCTTTAAGGAATGAAGAAATAGGGTAAGGATAATTTTTAAAAACTCACGTGAACAGTGTCTTTCCTTTGTTGAAGTTCAAGTGTGAAAAATTTCATCGATGTTGGAATGAAAATATGGATTTTTGTTTTAAAAACAAATCCACACCGAAACACTCTTTTATGTTTGTGGACTAATCTGCCGAATAAATCTTGAAATCTGTTTGATTGAAACGGAAAGAATACTCAGTCGGTTGTGGCGACATGAAATTTGCAAAACTTTATTTATCTGGATCAGATTTATAAAAACTTCGTGTTATTTCCGCTTCGCAATTGAAGCTCTATAAACGAAACATTTCTGAATATAGCTGAATACTCAAAATGAGCTTTCAAATTGTTATATTACGAATAAATATTAACATTTGTAAATATTAAAATTTAAAATGCAAACATAAAAAAAAATTATAAAAATGACTCACGTGATATTTTTATGTAAAAACGGTACTAAAATCATGGATTACGTAAAATAACACTTATTCTATTGTATAAATGTATAATAAACAATTTTGACACCTCACTTTTTAACCATTTCATACAATAATATTTAATCAAAAATTAACAATGTCTAACAGCACGTAGGCGATTTGGCGGGTGAAAACTGTTTATACAAAATAAGTCTTTTTTATGTATTTCTATGGATAAATTTTGAATAGAGATGTGAAGCTTGGTCCAATATGGATATTTAACTTTTTGTTTTAGGGTTGTCACTCAAACAATAACAGAGTTATAACGATTTCTGTGGGAACACACGATTAATTGTTAAAAATTTTCTAATATTCAAATTCATTGATCGTATTCCCTTGTTGTCCCCTTCTCGTTAATAATTATTTCTCTATAAAAAGGTACTCATCAGTCACAATTGTATTAAAAAGTCTGTTTCTTCTGCTTATGCACCGATGCCTAAATGCCCAAGATCGTGGTGTAGTTGTCCACTCTTATTGCCCCTGCATTATATAAGTGCTTTAATTTTTTGTAACTAACACTAATGTCCTAGGAATGATAGAAAACTTATATTATGTAAGTAGCCATACTTTCAAATTGATTATAACAGTATCAACTTTTCAAAATATTTCAAATTGGTTCACAAAATGTTGTAATAGGAAAAAATCATTTGCATATAAATTAATATTGTCTTTTAAAAATGAAACAAGCATTTACCGGATTACCGTCAAAACTTTTAAACTTCAAATTCTTTTCCTAATCTTTCTATATAAACCGATTAAATGAAAAGTTTGAAGAAATTTGGACAACCTTTCATGGGTATTGGATGAAAAATCCCACATTAAAGTCTTAGGGAGCGAGCGGTTATAAAGTAAAAAAAATATATATATTCTCAAGACTAAGGGTCTCCGTTTTGACAGTTTAAGAAATTAATACTTAAATGCGTAGGTACCCATTGTAGAAAATATTTAGTAGTGTCAATAGCCATTTGAGGTCATTAAAACAATGAAAATACATTTAAAAATAGCCCATAATCTAAATTTTTGTTTTTTTTTAATACGAATACCTCGCGAGAGTCTCAGCTGCTCCCGCCTGGAGCCAGTGAGACTATGACATCCCCAACTGGGTATATTGTGAGGCTGGTGGTAGTGGGGAGGGGAAAGAGATGGGGTATATGAAGGTGGGGAAGTACCTGGCCATTCAGATCTGGTCACCAAATACCACTTAAGCTATTTCAAGCAACGTTTCAATTCTGAAGAGTGGTCTTACACCAGGACGATACTGAGAATATCATTCACTCTGGAACGTGCCGCTAATTAGCTAAACATTATTTTAAATGAATTAATCGTGAAATGACACTAATTAAATACATTTAATTAAAATAAATTTACTTGTGGACGCAGGAATTCGATCCCGCGACCTTCGGATTGTGAGCGAAGATCCTTACTCCTCGACCACGGAGTAAGGATTTTAAAGACTTTTCTAAGGAGGTGTTGAAGATGTGTGTTTTTCTGAGTTGTCCAGTCACCATTAAAAACATAATGAAGGGCACCCTGAAATCATAATGAGTGGATTAGTTCTTTATAATGGATTTTCTCTGCAATTAACAAAAAGTTACCTAGGTAGGTACCAAAAATAGTGTTAGGAAAAATTGAAATACTGTTTTTATTATTTTATTATAAAACTCTTTATGGGTTGGGAGGAATTTACAATACAATTCACATTTACATAGACATTTTAAAGATTCTGAAGATTGTAAATTTCACATTAATGGCAATACAAACATATATGAAAGAATAAATTAAGTGTTAGAAAAAAACAACAAGAAATAAAAACAAAAAACAAAGTTATAAAATAAGCAGAAACCCAAATAAAGAATTTGATCATGTGAGAAATGTGGAGAATAATGAGTACGATTAAGAAAGCGTAATAAGTAAGATTAAGAAAGGTGGCATCACGTTTGGGTCCCACCCAGGCGTCGCGTGTTCGATTCATCGCCTGGCTAAGTCCTCCATCACGATTCAATCAACATTTTCCGCTTACTGTGGTGATAGTAGGAGATTTTCAAACATTGTTGGTTTATTCGTAACTCGGGAATGTTTGTCCTTCTTTAAAAAAAAGATATGCTCGGATGGTTTGGGCATGTAGAGCAAATGAACAAAGAAAGGTGTGTGAGGAGATTATTTGACGCCAATGTGAAAAGTAGAAGAAGTCGGGGTCGCCCGAGGAAGATGTGGTGCGATCAAGTGAATCATATACTTGAGTCAGGCCATGTCAAGAGTCAGAGTAATGGAAGAGTATATTTGAGACGATGCATGAATGCGATCGAGGTAAGGAGTGTGTGCCAAGGCCAATTTTTTTTGGAAATCCGGCCTATGCCCAGCCTGCGGGGAAACGGAATGATGGTTAGGGATTTTTAGAATACAAAAATATAGATTTTTCTACAATAGATTGTATGTTTCAAATACTGCTTCGCATGAAGCACGAATTATTCAATTATGACTATGGAAATCGGAATAATGTGGACGTACGGTGTTGCTCTATTTATTTCAAAATATCACTCTATAAGTGGCACCTAGTCATAAATAAATATAAAAAGTTAACTTTTTGACAGTAAAGAAAATAATTTTAAAATAAATTTTTAATGTAAATACGCTGTTTTGCTGAAAAACAGTATATTTTTCCCTGAAGAGAATTAAATCTTTAAAAAAATCATTTTTTACCCTAGTACAGATTAATCTGCAGATTATCTACACGTAAAACGATTCCCTTTATTTGGTAGATAGTATAATTTTTGCAGTCCATGCACAAACAATAACTAGAATCTTCATTATAGAGTTTAAACTATAAGCGCAATCTTGGTCTCCTGTAACTTTCTTAGGTTTTTTTTTCAAAGATTTTTTTATTCAAAACTAAACAATTTTTTTTTCTTTCATACGTTATGACTGGTCTATCAGCCAATTAACCACCCAACCCTCACCTGACCTTAACCGTCCAATACATACTGAATTTTTATGATTTAAAAAATATCATTTAAATTTTTTAATTGAAATAATGTCGGGAATCACTGCTTACAGTAAGTTAAGAACGTCCATTGTTCCGCAATTTCCTCTCTGAATTTCGACAATACGGCAAATGTTTTTTAATACAATCTGAAGATATCGACCAGCATGTCGGTATGTTTAAAGTTGCCTGGACTCTAGCATGGTAAAATCAATAACTTTACAATATCGAATCGTTATGAGTAACTTCCGATGATTTTAAATCGATATCCCTAGCACAGTTTCACTGTTGATAGGCGAGCGGGCGGATTTTTCCTTAAATTCACATTCAGAAACGTCAAACGCCAGTCGAATACGTAAAAATATGAATAATTTGTCAATGTTGAATTGAAATACAAACCTAAGTATGCATTGGCAGTCCGCATTTACTTTTTGACACTACGCGGGAATTAATTAGTTAATCATTTCTATAGCAATTTTCAGGCACTTTGGTTTATCAAAATTCGAACAGACGAATTTGGTCGCGTCTTAGTTGAATTATAAAGTCTATGGGTTGGTTTTTATTCTCGCGGCTCTAAGGATGTTACCCTTGGCTTTACCCATCCATTTATATATTAGGCATGACCAATTACCACTCCCTAGAGACACGTAGAGGTATTGCTTTACTTAAATATTTTTTTCAATTAATGAACGGTCACTTATCTAATAATGAGATACTGGCCCAATTAAATTTTTTTGTACCAGAGTCTCACTCTCGAGGACGTCATCACAACCTCCTATATAGTAGAGCAAGCCGCACTAATTTATTTATGAACTCACCTCTGGGGAGAGCTACGTGCTTTTTGAATGCGGTGGATAAAATTTATTTTTTATTTTTTGTGTCCTATAGCGCATTTGTAAGATTTTTGGCATTGCATATACACTGCATAAATGGTACAATTATAACGTCTTAGGCTTTGCCTGTAATTGTTATAAATAAATGTACAACTTATATACAAATTAATAAATTAATAAATATGACTTCTTTCAAAACAAAAATCTTTGTTAGTTCAATACGTTCATTAAAAAAGCCAGTAATTTTGATTAAGGAACGATGTAATTCAAATAAATGCATGTATTGTGGGTTGGAATTTTTCTTACCAATTGTTGACCGTGATCGCAAATATTGCTAACTGACCATAGATGACGGATTTGGGCAATGTCGTATTGATATAGGGTTATATCGATCGACCATGCTAGGTACCGTGGTTTGAACGCCATCAACAGACGTTCAGTAAACAAACTAGACAATGTATTTCATACATAGAATATTTTCATTCACAAAGAATATTCATAGTTAAAGTATTTTCTTGTAATACAGATGGAACAAAAAATCTTAAAAATTGGTCCAATTTTGGACGACAAACATGATGAAAACAAAACAGAACTGCAGTTGTCGTTTTCGCTCGGTATTCGGGGAAGTAAGAGCGACCGACAGTAACAGCAACAATTTGATAAAATATCTATTTTTCAAATTTTTCGGCGATCGGGTTTCCTCTTTACACCCTTTATAGGAAAGTAGGTACCAGTGGCGTGCATTGCTCTTTGACTAAGGATAGGCAGTAGCTTTCATGTGCACGTCACCACACTGCATCATCGTGAAAAATTCTGAACGCCAAGATTTACAAATAAATTAATCTGAATCATCCCAGTTGAATCCAGTTGAAATTATTATTATAAAAATAATAATTTCAGTTGTGACTCTGTTTATAAACTCCATGACTCTATGTAACTCCGGTTCAAATTGAAAGTGCAATACCTACTTACTTATAATAATAATTAGTAATAATAATAAATAAATTAACAATAATTAATAAAAATTAATTATTTATTTATTTATATATATATTTTTTAAACAAGCTTATTTAATTGTACAGGTCTAGCAGATTCTTCAGTAATGACTAGTTGTCAACCTTTTACAAATCTAAAGAACGTACAAAAATAATTTGGGAGCCACCTCTGGCCTGGAGCTCCACAATTATTACCTGATAAACTTTCTTAATTCTGTACAAAGAAATATTGCCATTTCCGATTCCCATCTCTAACGCACAAACGCAACTTAAGCATGCTGAATTTGTTTTGAATTCAAAAGTATTTTAACGAAGCCTGCTCTGGGGAGCTAGCAGCATTGATCTTCGTGCGTGAAACTCGACGGATATGAGCAAAATACCCCTTGATGTTGGCTTCATCAGAACGTGTCGTTTCTTCGATTCGTTTTTGAGTAAGTCGGCTCGTTACTGTTATTCCTGTAATTACTATTTTCATGTTATCCGGGCCTCTTCAAGACCCGAAATAATATATCCCTTCTTACAGCCCCTACCTTAACCCAACTCACAACGCTGCCCAATCGAGTGGTGACATAGTTCCCTTGTCTTTATACAGTACAGACCAGGGCGCTCTTGTGAGATGTCACATGAAAAAAAAGCCAAATTCAAAATTCAGACATTCGTAAAATTTCACGAGTCTGGTCAAATAACATTATGATTTTATCCGATTGAAGTAATTTTTTCTTAGGGTAGGCACAGATTTTCATGCAATATGAACTGCACGCCACTGGTAGGTGCATTGCAAAGACAAGAGCATAGATTACATACAGAGATTCATAAAGTGTAACCAAGAGCCACCCTGCAAACAGAGCCTAGAACAAGTACACAGTACATGGGGTGGGTTGTGTAACAATATTGACTTCGAAAGCACACACCATGAATCTTACCGGAAACATGCGCATATTGCGGTGTACATTCTGCATTCTGCATGCTATATTAACTTATGGGAAACTTGCTAAGTTTCTAGCAAATTGGCGATGATATTAATGATTCATTGGGCAATCTTACCACAGTACTGCTGCCAAAGATTTTCTCTGTTTTATTTTGATTGCTTACAAATAAATTTACAGACAGATGAAAATGACAAACAAATGCCAAATCGGTAATACAAGACTTCACTAAGCTCAGTCATTTAAAATATTTGCGTTGTTTTAGTTTTTATTCTAGATCAAAGAAAATGACATTTTCACTTACTTAACTAAAAATCTAAACTATATACATAAAACTAATATTTTACTTTACAATACAATATTATTCACCTCAATTATTTTGTTGATTATGAATAAAAATTAATATTTTATATTGTTGTCTGGAAGGCAATTATGTAGATTGAGGCCCCTCGTAACCAATGAATTTCTTACCATAGTATGTGTTTAGATGTATGTTATCGTGTTGTCGTGTAAAGTGTTTGTGTACTTGGGACGTTAAAAAATTCTAAGTTTGAATGTACGAGATTATTATTTATTTTGTATATAAGAAGATATGAATTGTAAACAGTTTTGTTTAAATATATAATTTTTTGTATCTGGATCTACGATGGTTAGTTTTGACAGAATATTGGCTGCCATCTTCGAGAATATATTAAAACTCAACCTTTATTTAAAGACTTAAAAGCACTCGTGGATTTTAAACTTTTGCACAAATACGTCTTTGAAAAATGTCACTCATTTTTCAAAGATGTGTTTTAACGCCTTTTTTTAGATGTAAATCATAAATCATACATTTATGATCTAAACACAACATACAATTATAAAACTCAATTTATGAGGCGGGTATGGGTACCGCCGCCCCATTTATTGGATAACTAACACCTCTGCCATAAGTCACCCCAAGTGATTCGCTAGGTTCGGCGACTTACTCGTAGAAGGGGTGCCCGGATTCATCGGGTTCATCGGGTGAGGTGTGTTCAGGTCTTGTCGGTGGACGCACCTGCTCACCAACTGCGCGTAGCGGGATGGATCGGGAGAGGTCGGTTTAGGGAGACCCTTTGACCACTCTCACCACTTTGATTCTCTCTCTTAACACGTCAAATAGCACCGCTGTTGGAGGAATGGATTCATACGTCCGTCACACTGACCCCAGATTCCTACCCATTCTTCATACATTTTTCCTTCCCAGAACGTCCTTTCTCCATAAAGCATACCTTAAGATGACAAAAGCCCTGAATGAAATTATTTTCCTTTTTATTTATTTAGGGCCTCTTCTGTGTAGCTACTTAAAAAACAAAATCACACATACGTACCAACCCTTCAGAAATATGTTGTAATTTTACGTGGTCAAAGTATTTCCGCATTGCGAAAAAATCCAAATATACGGAATATATTTGGACATATCCGAAAACTACAAACTGTTTTTGAAAAGTGATGAAATAGGTACGCTTTTTATATAATAATTTGAAATAAACATATACTTTCTAAAATATAAAAACTTTGCTTGCAAACATAAACAAGTTTTAAAAATGGCTAACTAAAATAACTGATAACGAAAAAAAATACATGTATATTTTATTAGAAAAATGTATTAGAAAAGTGACTGTCACCTCGCTTTTTTATCGTTCCATGTAAAAATAATTAATAAAACATTCCGAAAGTTAAAAGATTTTTTTTTTTTTTTATTTTTTTTTTAAATTTCTTTAATAATATTATTATTCAATTTATAAAAACAGTTTATTTATAAACAAGTTCTGCTAGGTAATTATTTTTACACGTGACAGCTGTTTCGCCTTCTGAAGGCATTATCAAACTGTGGTCTTGCCACACACAGACGAGGTATTTATGTTATTTCTAGATAGAATTTTGATGACTAATTTTAATTATGAGTAAACTGACTAAAATTATTAATGCTTATTGCCCTTTTAAAAGTACTAGGTTCAAAGAACATATGCGATCATTTAAAAATAATAATAAAATACAATCACAATTTGCTAAACATCTCCTAGATGATAATCACTCACTTAGCGGCGATAATAAGCCAACTCCTTTACATATACAAAATAAAGGACATAAACTAAATCTTTTAGAACAACTAGAAATTAACAAGCACTTTAATAATCCTAAAGCTATTTTAATAAATGAACAGACCAACATAATTCACTCACCGTTGTTAGATATGTTCAAACCAATTTTAAAACAATAATAATAATAATTTTACTAGAAAATAAAACCACGAGTCATCATTTGGGAATAATTCACATTAGGAATAATGTTTAGAGTATTAACGACCTTAAACTTAATTATACAGAAAATAAAACCATGAGTCATCATTTGGAAATGATTCATATTAGGAATAACGATTAGTGCACTTAACGACCTTCAGTCGAATTTAAACAATATAAATAATTGGGTACTTTTAAAAGGGCAATAAGCATTAATAATTTTAGTCAGTTTACTCATAATTAAAATAAGTCATCAAAATCCTATCTAGAAATAACATAAATACCTCGTCTGTGTGTGGCAAGACCACAGTTTGATAATGCCTTCAGAAGGCGAAACAGCTGTCACGTGTAAAAATAATTACCTAGCAGAACTTGTTTATAAATTAACTGTTTTTATAAATTGAATAATAATATTATTAAATATATAAAAGAAATTAAAAAAATTAAAATGGAGTTCTACAAATTAAACTTGATAACAATAAATAGATTTTTTTTCTAATTGCGATTCCAAAATTTGGATTCATAAAGGTGTTGATTTTACTGTGTTTGTTGTTATTTTTCAGATTAAAATATATAGCGTATTTTTTCTCTTTCTAACGCCATTTATAGCACATTTTTCACTATGATAGAAAGGGAGATACAGCGATTTATATGACCTATCCGTGCTGGGACAAATTTGTTCTCCTGCGATTAAACGGGTTAAAGGATGCGTGAAAAAAAGGAGTTCTTTTAAAAAATGAGAGAGATCTTCTAAATTCAAAAAGAGTCCGCACAGATGAAAAGCCGTCACAATTCACAATGGGGAGATTTAACCAAGGGGCCAGCTCTCACCCCACCCATATCCACCTACACAAGGTGACATCTGTGGAGGCTTGGAAAATATAGTTGTACCCTGTATCATTGGCAACCAAATGGGTTTTGTTCTCTGCATTGAAACTAAAAAAATATTATGTAAGAAGTTAAACGTTTTACAGAATAAACAAACTAAGTAAAGAATCTTTTGAAGTGAAACTTCTTTAGCCCCGTTGCGGTATGATATTTGGATGAAACGGAAATAACGCATTGCAGTACCTACGAGCGTCAAACGCTTTGATTATGTCCTCACTTTTCAAAACTCCTATTGGTTGAGATACGAAACTGAAATGACGCATTACAGTACCTACGAAGCGTCAAAGTGGCCCAACCACAGTTCGAAAATGTTCTTGTAAGCAGTGGCGGCTCGTGACTTTTGGGTGTGCTAGAGTGATAATATTATAAAAATGGCATTATTGACGACGTAGCCGAAAAATTTTTTTTTTCAAATGTCATTTTTTTTGTATGAAAAATTTCTGAAAATCTTCATACGAAAATCGATTTCGAGAAATTTGGTTTTTTTCGCTTACGACAGCTTCAAAAATAGCATTTTTTTTATATATTAGCATTCTAGCACACCCAAAAATCACGAACTGTCAATGCTTATAAGCCGAAACAGCTTCACAATAATAAATAAAAAAAAAACTAAAATACTTGAAGAACTTAATAATAACACTACTAATTTTGCTTTGAATTAAATTTATGAAAAAAACAATAATTAATACTTTAAGTAGAATCAGAGAAGCCATCAGTGTTTCGGAGACTAGTACCGGGCCGTTGTATGATTGGATCACAAGTCACACGTAGAGGAATACATTTGCGGTTTTTCCTATAGTGGCTTTAGCTCTATATCTGACTGTACGTGACAAGGGCGGCAAATCAAATATCACCGGAGGAAAGAGCTTTGCATTTTATATGATAAGTTAAGACGTGAGCGGCGCGAGGGTCGGATTCAGTCAGTAAAGCCCCATCGGTATACTCTAATATTATACCTGTAATAATATATTGGTGTATAACTGTTTTGTGGAGACTGCGAAAAAATAAATAAATGAACATAATAAAATTAAATATATCATTAAAGAAGAAGAAAACATTGATAATTTAAACGAAAATATGAAAGAGAACAAGAAACAGAAAAGATAAAAAATAATGGTCGCAACTGGGACACGAACTCAGAACCTCTTGTCTAACCGGGACGTGCGCGTTTACCATTTCCGCCATTGCCTCCATCCATCAAACCGTCATATTTGTCAATCTTATAATACAATTATTTTAGAATTAAGCCGCCGCTACCCGAATTTCTACCGATTTCTTGCATATCCCTTGAACATTTGAAATTTTTAAGCTCCTAAAAAAAATGTTATTTTTGAAGATAATATTTTAATCCACGCCGAAACGAAAATTATATGAAATTCTCTCGATAGAAAAAAATCGCTTAAGTTTGCTCCAAAAATGTTCATTTTCACGTCTGCCGCTATTATTAAACAAGTTATATGTATGAAAAAATTCACAGTGTTTTTTTTAATGTTGTTTTACACAACCCTCTCGAGACTTTTGCTCTATTCTAAACGAGTTGTGTTTTATTAAACATTTGCACAATTTTTGCTTCAATTTTATCGTGTTAAATATTAGCGCGAACTCTCCAACATTCGTAATTACATATATTATCTCTCCATCTTCTTCTTTTCGAACGAGGATACGGCGCCTTAACAATATTATCTTCGATTAATTTACGAGAGGTTCTGGGTTCATGCCCCAGTTGCGACCATTATTTTTTTCTATTTTTCTGTTTCTTGTTCTCTTTCATATTTTAGTTTAGATTATTATTATTATCTTCTTCTTCAGTGACATATTACATTGATGGGTATTTGGTTCTGAAACAGTTTAAAAAAAAAACTTATTCCATATTCCCCAAGTCCTTCAATCATGTATTCCTTTCTCTTCCTGCTTTCCTCAAAGTCTCTACCAGGAAAAGAAGAAGATGTTCCTACCTAGATGTGGAAAATTTGTACAATGTTGCCACTTAAGCTTACATTACCTACTTGTACAGTTGCAATTTGATAGTGACATGGCTCACAACTCGTTCTTTCGAAATATCACACATAACAGAAAATTTCATTTTTTATTAAATCAAAGTATCGTTGCTTAAAATCTGGTGTTGTGCCGATATATTGGGAAGCCAGGATCGATCCTGAAGCGCCATAAGAAGCCGTCAAAAGGTAAGAGACTTCCTCTCAAAACCTATTTTCCTACGATCGAACTTCAAAACATAATACATGGTCTATTCATCAACAAAAGGATTTACAGTTCATACATTCTCGTGTTGCGGCATCGGCCGTGACCTTAATAAGTTAAAAAAAAGAGAGTTTTTCTTTTAAAAAATTGAATATAAAAATCTTTATTTTTAACTTCGCAACAATTACTAAAAATACGTTTAAATTCTGTGTGCAGTAGTTTACAAATAAGGTACATAAAGTGAATAGTGGAAACTAATATAAAACAGTAGGGAATACGCATAGAATAAAGAATAATGAAAATAGTGCCTTATGGGTGTGTTTCGTAAACGAGGTCTATATTTCCATGTAAAAATATCTTTTCGAAATTCTAATAGGATGGAAATCTTCGATGTCAGATATAATTTAAACGGATCGCTGAACAATTGGTCTAAATGGAACATTTATTTATTTAAAAAATAGCCATCTCTTAAATTTACTTTCATATTAGCGAGTTCGTGGAGAGCGTTGTTACGCCACTCAATATAATAATCTGCCATAGGTCACCCCAAGTGGTTTGCTACGTTTGGTGATTTAGCAGGGGTGCCCGGGTTTATGGGGTGAGGTTTGTCTAGGTCTTGGAGGCGGATGACCAGGACTCATTGAACCCCAGATTACTACCCACCCTTAAATCCCTTTCCTTCCCAGAACTCTCCTCTCCTCCTTTTTCTTAAAAAAAAAACATCCACACAGCATCCCCAAAGATGACGTAGGCCCTGAGGGAAATTATTTTCCTCAGGGCCTCCTGTGTGGAGCTCATGTAAAAAAAAATTAAGAAATTGTTTCTCCCTGCATATTCTCCCATTCGTCCCGTTCCCCTTCCGCCTCCTTCCGGGAAGTGTAAACTTCTTTAGCACCGTTGTGATTTGAAACTCGACGAAACGAAAAAGCGACACTAAAAAGAAACAAACACATACATCTGTAGGATTTAGCCAGCGAGAGATTGATGTATACACGAATCGGTCTCCTATTTGTGCGGTGCTTCGCAGCCTACCCAGTCTTTAGTTTTATAAAGTCTTTAGTTTGTCTGTTTTAGTTTTCTGAAGGTTCCACTTCTACCGCATGTGAAATGCACACAATTTTTTTACGACTATTTACTAACATACATTAAAATGAGATAATAATGGATCTTTTACTTTGTATACCTACCTATTTATTTCACTTTTATATGGATGACTGAACACATAAAGCATGTACATTGATTTTAGAAAATTTGAATTATTATCCATTTAGTAGGTACTAATACAGAGAATAAGTATTAAATTAAAAAAAAAAAACATTTGAGGTAGATATTTCTCTTTGTGAAAACGCTCATTAATTTACACCTGTTAAAACATTGACCGCTTTAAAACCAAAAGCTGAGCAATAACCAAAACACAAAGGGCCATGTTAGTGTTTGTGTAACAACATTATCCTGCTATCAAACCAACTGGCGACTGTTCACGACTCACAACTCCTCTCCCAACTTTCTCGTGGCATCGTCTGGACTAATAAATTTAATTATCTGCCTCACCATTAGCGTGGGCGGGCCATCGATATTCCCACATTAGATAGGTAAGTACCCATTCCGAGTAGTTTCTCTGTCCGCTTTCTAAACATACACATTGAAGGGACTTTAGTTTGGAATATACGAGAACATGATCGTGAAACATGCAGACTTCGATGCATTAAATTTACCTTTTACTTGGAGATAGCTTTCTGAACATAACTGTAAAAGGGATATAGATACCCAATCGTTCTATCGATGGTATTTTTTTTTATTTCTTGTAATAAAATACTAACGACAACAATGTTGGTATGCTGAAACCTTAATAAATATAACAGTAAATTTCGCAATGCCTTCGTATTATTTTGATGTATATATAGAAAGTGATGTAATTTTAAGGCGATTTTTAATTAGAATTTGGAAGGCGGATATGGGTACTTACCTGTCTAACTATAAATAGTCCGCCCTGGACACTATTTATTGGATAACCAACACCCCTGTCATAGGTCACCCCAAGCGGTGACAACTTGGAATGAAACCAACTCAGAACCATCTCAGATAAGTCATTTAGAGTGATAAAAAATATATATAAAGAATTGGTTAAATAGGTTATGTTAGGTTAGGGTTATAGGCTAATTAAAAATTATTTTTTTCACATCTTGTAATGACTTTTCAAGGAGGTGTTGAGTTGACTTTATTCTCAGTTGGCATGTAACCACCCCAAGCAGTTCATTACGTTTGATGATTTAGCAAGGATGCCCGGGTTCATGGGGTGAGGTTTGTCAAGGTCTTGGTGGCGAATGCGTTTTTGATCACCTACTGCGTGGCGGGCTAGATTAGGAGAGACTGGTTGAGGGAGAACTAACTTAGATCCATACTGCTGGACTCTCCCGACCTATCGGTTTGCACCGCAGGGTTAATTTAATTATTACAATTTTTTACATGGTACCTATGCGTAAATGATCCACATAAAAAGTAAACGGTATGTGTTTCTATATCACGTGAGTTCAACCTACACTTTATTAATTTATGATAATAAAATAATTAAAATGTTACACCTACCGCCATCTAAAATGAGTAATGGGAAGCTCTGTGTACCTACATGATTTTGTTATACGAGAATAATAAATTCCTTCTGTTCAAAACTACCAAACGTGTTTCATTAGGTTATGTGCCCAGTAGCTATAACTTGCGTTAAATTAAAGTTTTTTTGCAAAAAATTACTTTTAAGTGGAAAGTCAGTGAACGGTATACTGCAGTATCTATAAAAACAGTAAAAATCGCCGCTTCAATAACTGTTTTTGTGATTGACAATTTGTTACCGCATTCCTGGTGTGCGCTTTATCAATATGGCGGGAAGTTACATAGTGAATGTACCAAAATTGAGGGGTCGGCAAAATTTCGATGAGTGGTCCTTTTCTGCTGAACATTTTTTGATGTTGGATGGTGTGGATATTCACAAGCCAGAATCAGCAGACTGTTTAAGTTTGGATGATAAAAAGGCAAAAGCTAAACTTATTATGACCATTGACTCTTCAATCTATGTCCACATCAAAGACGAGCAAACAGTACAAGGTATATGGAAGCGTTTTAAGGCCCTATACGACGATTCTGGCTTCACGCGTCGCATCAGTCTACTCCGTCAGTTAATATCTATTCGACTAGAAGACTCTGAATCAATGGGTGCCTATGTAACCCAAATGGTTGATACCGCACAGAAACTAAAAGGTACCGGTTTCCAGATCACTGACGAGTGGATTGGATCTTTATTACTTGCCGGACTAACAGACAGATTTGCTCCTTTAGTAATGGCGATCGAACATAGTGGCTTGGTTATCAGCACAGACGTCATAAAATCTAAATTGCTGGTCATGAGTTCTGAAGTTGGCAGCTCTGGAACAAATAGTGCATTTTTGTCAAAAGGTTGGCAGCACCGAAACAGCAAGAGGAATGGCAGCATTGGCAGCCCTGCTTACAAGACAAAATTGAAAGCGTCGCCTCCGCCATTTTCGAGTTCTGTCAAAACAGTCCGCTGCTACAAATGTAAGCAGCTCGGCCATTATATGAATAAGTGCCCGAATAATACGCAGCAAAAAGTGAAAGTAATGTATTTAGTGCAGTATTTTTGAATGGAACATTAAAAAATTAAGATTGGATTATAGACTCGGGGGCCAGTTCACACATGAATACCGATAAGAGTTGTTTACAAAATGTGTCCCTCAGCCACAAAGTAAAAAATATAGTAGTTGCAAATAAAAACAAAATACCAGTTATATGCTCAGGAAATACGAGGATTACAACCGTAGTGGACAATTCGGAGTTTGATATCCCTGTTAAACATGTTTTATGTGTGCCAAATCTCTCAGCTAATTTGTTATCAGTAAGTCAGCTGATTCAAAGTGGAAACAAGATTAACTTTGAAGCAGAAGTTTGCAAAATACGCAATCGACAGAATGTACTGGTGGGAATAGCAAATCTAGTAAATGGAGTGTATAGATTGAATATTAAGTCAGAACATTTGTTTGCGTGCTCAGCGACAAATGTGACTAGTGAAATATGGCACCGAAGGTTGGGACATATAAACAGTAAAACTCTGAATGCTATGAAGAATGGCTCTGTGGAAGGAATTTCATACCCGGATAAGGCAGATTTTGATAAGTCCAACTGCATCACATGTTGTGAAGGGAAGCAGTCGAGATCGCCATTTTCACACAAAGGGTCGAGGTGTGAAAATGTGCTGGGACTTGTTCACGCCGATGTCTGTGGACCCATGGAACAAATTTCTATTGGACTAGCCAAGTACTTTCTGCTTTTTGTAGATGACTATACTAGAATGGCATTTGTCTATTTCCTTAAGGCCAAGAATCAGGTGTTTAAGTGTTTCAAAGAGTTTCTAGCTCGGGTTGAAACACAGTCAGGTAGGAAACTGAAAGTATTGAGAACAGACAATGGTGGAGAGTTTTGTTCGTTAGAATTTGATAATTTTTTGAAGAAAAATGATATTGTGCATCAAATGACGAACCCACATACACCGGAACAGAATGGTCTTTGTGAAAGATTGAACAGAACAGTGGTGGAGAGAGCTCGGTGTCTTCTGTTTGAGGCTAATTTACATAAGAAGTTTTGGGCTGAAGCAGTGAATACTGCAGTCTACTTACGAAACAGAACTTTGGCATCAGGATTACAAAAAACACCTTATGAGTTGTGGAGTGGTAAAAAACCAGATCTCAGCCACGTTCGGATATTCGGTAGTCCTGTGATGGTCCACGTTCCAAAAGCAAAGAGGACTAAATGGGACAGAAAGGCTGAAGAACATATCCTGATTGGTTATCCAGAGAACACTAAGGGTTACAGGCTTTACAACCTGAAGACCAATCGTTTTATCACCAGCAGAGATGTTGTCATCATGGAAAAAATCAAGGACTCAGATGTGATACAAGCAGTGGTGGAAGAAAATGAAGCTGTTCCAAGTGAAGAAGTAGGAGAAGAAACTCAGACAAGTAAAGATTTCACTTGTGACCCGACAGATGACATACGATGATGATATTACATATGTACCAGACGATACCTTAAGTACCTCCAACTCGGATGAATTCTGTGACAGTAAGTCAAATCATGACTTGTCAGAAAATCTACAGTCGGCCATTTCCCCCTTGGAAAAGAGGACTAAGGCCACCAGAAAGGTATGGGTTCAGTAATATATGTCAGAACATTGAGGGCATACATGAAAACAGTCTTACATATGAGGATGTGATGATAGGACCAGAACGAGAAGAATGGAACAAAGCCATGGAAGAAGAACTTCAATCGTTCCATCAGAACGAGGCTTGGAAGTTGGTTGACAAACCAAGTGACGGCAAAATTGTGCAGTGTAAGTGGGTTTATAAAAAGAAGTTAAATAGTGATAACACAGTGAGATATAGAGCTAGACTGGTTGCAAAAGGTTTTACTCAAAGGAAAGGCATAGACTATAAAGACACTTTTTCTCCAGTGCTCAAATATTCAACGTTGAAATTGTTATTTGCTATTAGTGTTAACTTAGATCTTAATATAACCCATTTAGATGTAGATACAACTTTTTTGAATGGTCATCTAGATGAAACTGTCTTCATGCAATTACCTCAAAATTTTAAATGTTATGAGAATAATGCCAATAAAGTCTTGAAATTAAAAAGGGCCATATATGGACTTAAACAGTCAGCACGGGCCTGGTATAAGAGAGTCTATGATCTTTTACAGGAATTAGGCTATAAAAAGTCAATGTATGAGCATTGTTTATTTGTAAAATCATCTGGAACTTATAAAACGTTTGTGGCATTATTTGTTGATGATTTTTTCATATTTTCAAATTGTACTAATGAAGTAAAATATTTAAAAAATGAGTTGAGCAAAAAACAAATTCAAATTAAGAGACTTAGGTCAATTGAGACAGTATCTAGGTATGGATGTTAAAGTACAGAAAAATAATATTTGTGTATGTCAAGAGAAATTTATAGATAAGTTAGTATGTAAATTTGGCTTAGAGAATTGTAAAAATGTAGAGGTAATAAACCTATTAAATTGTATAACGACAGCCAAAGTGCTATAAAATTTTCTGAAAATTGTGTTCATCATAGATCATAGATGCAGTAAGCATGTTGATGTCAAATTTCATTTTATAAGGGAGGCTGTTGCAAATAAATTAATTAATTTAGAATACTTAAATACCTCTGAAATGCCAGCAGATATGCTAACAAAGAGTTTAGGCAAAAGTAAACATTATCAGTTTATGAATAAGATGGGTATTGTAATGTTACATACCTGATATTTCTTTTTGTGCCTTTTTTATTATTTTATTTAGTGGTGGTATTAATTTATGATAATAAAATAATTAAAATGTTACACCTACCGCCATCTAGAATGAGTAATGGGAAGCTCTGTGTACCTACATGATTTTGTTATACGAGAATAATAAATTCCTTCTGTTCAAAACTACCAAACGTGTTTCATTACGCTTATCATATGAATTTAGAATCCTATTTTAATACTTTCCTAGTGGTAATACTATACAGGCGTTAAACTATTAATCAAATCCGTACATCTTAACATCCAGACCTAAAGTGACATTTCAAAGAGTTTCTAAAAAAATAGCTAAAAAAGAGCTGCTAAAAAGACCCAGCGATTCAAATGATACATACTAGGGTCAGTCAAAAACTAAAGCCGCCTTCGTTTTTCTTATTCAATAAAGATACAATATTATCTTTCTGCATTAACAGGTGCCAACACTGCAGTCGCTTGCAAAATGGCCGAAATGAATGTTCGTATAAGTTAGCGTTCTGTGATTGAGTTCTTGGATGCAGAAGGTGAAACGCCTGTTCGCATTCACGAAAAACTGAAAAATGTGTACGGTGATACAACAGCATTAAAATTGTGAACGGAGACGAAACATGCAACCTGTACCAAAAAGTCAGTAATAGAATGGCATCACACAAACTCAACGAGGACGAAAAAATTCAAAACTGTGCAATCGGCAGGGAAAGTTATGGCGACAGTGTTCAAGGATGCAGAAGATTTGATTATGGTTGATTTTTTGGAGAAGGGTTGCACAATAAATTCTGTCCAATACGTCACAATCCTTAAAAAGCTTAAAAGCACGTCCTTCGCACAACAAAAGCTATGGCGGATGGCCTTAGGAGGCAAGCCGTGCTTTTCACCACTCTGAGATACATGCTCTTGTTAAAAAATGGATCAAAACTTTCGAAATGGACGGAGATTATATTGAAAAATGAAAAATTGAACGTCAATAGTGTGGTTTTTGCAGTGTCTAATTGCATTTTTTATTACTTGATAATTAAAGGAGAAAAAAATAGGAGGCATTACTTTTTGACCGACCCTCGCGCAATAAGAAGATTGCTTAAATTCGTATGTCAATACTCGTCAGATCAGCCATAAAGCCATTTTAGGGTTTATCAATCTCTTGATCAAGATCTCAACAGTTTCACACACCAATAATAAAAAAATAAAGTCAACAAAAGCGCTATAAAGCCATCTAATCTATAATTTATAATATTAACTTGTAGAAAATCTAATTATTTCGAGCTTATATTGAAAAGTGTTCAATCTCGAATGCTTTCCCTTTCTCGCATCACTTGTCTCTTACAGAGACGAAGGATGCTATTGGTTAATGGGTGTGTACACCACCGCTGAGGGTTTACAGATGGTCTGAACGATAAAAAGTCAAGAAAGACCCCGAGAAACTTAGCTTGCCTTCCGGGTCTGTCGGTGAAATCTTCAGGAAAAAACTCTCTGACAGGTCTGAGATACGTCAGCTAACTCGGAGAGGACAATAAAGCTACTGTTATAGTTTTGTACTGTTGTACAATTATTGAACTGTGTCATACTTGCAAATTGACTGTACTTACTCCGATAAAGAATAATTGTGTTTACTGTATAAAAGTATGGATTACTATCGCTACAAACTTGATTTTAATTTACATGCATGCATGAGTGTTACAGCAGATATAAATCAATTTTTTTATTCCATTTAATATATAAATAAACCTCATTAAACCCGCATAACGCGGCTAATTTAAGACTATCATCATAGACACAGTCGTAGCGATGTGAATACGTATCCAGCACAAATGCGTTGGTAGACACTTGTACAGGCAGTAGACAAGCAGTCTGTACCTAGCTGTTGGGTGGTAGAAACGTATCTAATATAGGGGTAACCTCTAGCTAGGGGTAGCAAGTAGCTGAAAGTAGCTAGAGGTAACCCTTGTAGCTAGGGATAGCTGCTAGCTAAGGGTAGTTGGAAGCTAGAGCTAGACGTTACGTGCCATAGCCATGCCCGCTGCGGGATGTGCATATTAATTCCTGTGAAATATGATAGGGATGTCCGCTTAATTGCTTGCATTGCGGCTTGTGTTATCAAATAAAGATTGCTCCATGAGATAAATGATATCTAAGGGTGGTATGTCGTCGTGCCAAGGGTTTGATATTTTAATACTAAATTGCTTTAGATAAGAAGTAAAAAAAACATTTTGTATTGCTTATTAGCTAGATCAGGCCCGGATAGCGAAGGATCCAGAGATAAAATTTCGGTCGCTTCAATTACTTTTTTCGAGTGGGTTTTTGTAAAATATGTTTGGATATTAATTTTGTTTCGATATTTGAACCCTCCGTTCATTCGAATTTGATGTTTTTCTTCGGTCCTCAATTCATAAAATATAAAAAAACGTGTAAAATAATTTTAGAAAATATATTTAATTACCTTAATATTAATATTTCTTAAGGTAATTCGTGGTGGAATTCCATTTTAATCCATACTAATATTATAAATGCGAAACTGCTAGAGTTCGTTTATGACGCTTTCACGCATTAACCAATAAAAAGAATTTGAAAATTCATTCTCCAATAGAAAGCTAAATTATATGCAAAGACTTGTCTGTATATGATGGCAAGCTCTGGCGTTATGAAATTATAAATATTAATATATTATATTTGTTAAACGTTTTCTGTCGCTAACAAAAGCGAGTTATTTCTAACGTCAGAAAAAAATCGTTTCCATGGAAACGATGTTGATATATTTGTGGGCTCTAAGCTGGTAGGTACTCAGCCCCCTGGTCAGCTACTACTCCAGAAAATTCAAGTATTAGAATATGTTTTGTTTTTTTTGGACAAGCTTCTGTTTTGCAATAAATGTCAGATAAGAGTTCCTACATTAAAAATGTAATTCGTAATAATTATAAAGACTGAATAATAAATAGTGTAATTTTTTAATTATATTAACAAACTTCCAAATATTTAATTAAAAATAAACATCCGAAATGTTTGTAAGCGCATTAATTCCGAACGAATGAACAAAATTGGATAATTATTTTTTTCTTTGAGCTTTACAAAATTTAGGTGGCAGGCGAGATGTTTGAAAACTGAATGTAAGGGAATGCATGTATGGAACGCGGGAGAGGGTGGGTGTGAGGAGAAGGGGGGATAATTGATAAGTTCAACCGCTACAGTAATTTCCCGTAATACCATGCGAGCGAAGCCGCGGGGAAAAGCTAGTAATATAATAAAACCAACATAAAACTTATTTCCACTTAATTTATCAAATTAAAAAATAAATTAATAGAAAATAAGTTTTATGTGTTTTATTATATTACTAAATTACATACTCACAAATATAAAAAAAAGTTTAACAATTTATTATTGTCGGTGAAAACTAGGAGGCAGAATGCGGAGGCAAAACGAAAATTCCAGAGCCGCTAATTATTAAGGGCAAAACAATTCTACTATCCTTATTTGACCGATCAAATTTGTTTTATGGGGCCAACAGACTTATGTATCTGTAAAAGATAAAAGATCATTTGGTTTTGGCCTATTTCAGCATATCGCTCGCAATACATTCCCAATGTGTTTGCCTCCGCTCGCCGCCTACTAGTGAAAACCTTTTTCAAGTCAAAAAGGCAAATCTTTAAGGCTTCGCTATCCGAATTTCGACCGATTTCTTACATATCTCCCTTAAACATTTGAAGTTTTCAAGCTCTTAAAAAAATATATGTTATTTTTGGAGATAATATCTAGATACTTTCTACGTCGAAACGCAAATTATATGAAATTCCCTCGATAGAAAAAAATCGCAAAGTATGCTCCGAAAATTATTTTAAACAAGTCTATTTCTATTATTTTACAAGTTATATTTGTGAAAAAATTCACAACGTTTCTTTATATGATACTTAAGATACGTTCCACGAGATTTTTGCTCTATTTTAAACGAGTCATGTTTTATTAAGTTTTTTCGCAATTTTCGCTACACTTTTATCGTTTGATATATTAGCGCGCTCTCTCCAACATTCGTAATTACATATCTCTCCATCTTCTTCTTTTCGAGTGCGGTTACGGGGCCTTAAAAGAGG
This sequence comes from Glyphotaelius pellucidus, assembly GCA_936435175.1. NCBI lineage: Eukaryota > Metazoa > Arthropoda > Insecta > Trichoptera > Limnephilidae > Glyphotaelius > Glyphotaelius pellucidus. The sequence continues at coordinate 17,626,008 of OW386549.1, read as the reverse complement.
ATTTCAGATTTGTAACAATTACTTAGAATTATTCTAACAAATACGTAGAGATGTCTTACGAATGCCAAATACTATGAAGATAAGGCGAAATGTGTACCTATATTTATGTATGTGTAGTTCATGAATAGGTACTTATATCTGTTGTGACTCTGTCATTTTCAAAATTGGAACCAATTTCAGAAAATTGGTTGGAACTTTTTACCTCCAATTATTCCAATCCGACCTCCAACTTTTTAACAACGAATCTGGTCTTGCGCAATAATACCCGCTTAATAAAAGTGATACACGTTTCGACCAGATATTAATACGTAATTGCGTCTCTACGACTATCCCATAATTTTTCACAAGTCTGCGCCAGTTTTTATAAAAATAACATGAACAAAATCAGTTAAATTATCCACCCACATAAATATGAAATATCTTCATATAACAACATTTTCTTATGATCATTGTATGAACTGATAAACAAGTAGTGGTAGAAGCATCTAAATAATTTGAAACCTAAAAGAAATCATGGGAATTCATCTCTGTTTTCTCCGTAAATAACTAAATTAAGGGAGATGTGCCACGAACTAAAGTTACCATGAAAGTGTCACCAACATCGTTTGCCTATAAATACTGCTATAAATCGCATCTATACATAGCGATCCTCTTTTATTGAAGTAAAAACTTCTTTAGCACCGTTGTGATTTGAAGCTCGATGAAACGGAAGCAAACGAAACTAAAAAGAGAAACAAACATACATCTATTGGATTTGGCCTGCGAGAGAATGAGATAGCAATTAAGTATTTATTCACGAGTACTCTATTCCAATATAATACGATAAATCTAAGGTCCCACGTGAGCCTGCACTAATGACCAGATGAACTTCAGCTACCAGTTATTCAGCGAAACAAGGGTCGAATCCTACGGTTCCATGCCAACTGAGAATAAAGTCACCTCCTTGAAAAGCCATTAAAAGGTATGAAAAAAATAATTTTAAATTAGCCGATAACCCTTACCTAACGTAACCTATTTAATCATTTTTTTATATATTTTTTTCAACACTCTAAATGACTTAACTGAGATGGTTCTGTGTTGGTTTCATTCCGAGTTGTCTGGTCACCGAATCCTACGAAACCCAAAAAAAAGAAAATATTTTAATTTTTGTAAAATCGATATCCAATCTTCAAACCGCCTCAAAACGAACAGGCAAAAGAAAAAAAGCAACATCTAGCGACTCCGAAGAAGAAAACACAAATACAAATTTACCTATAGGAAAAGGTGCACTGGAATTCGACGGCAAAAATTTTGAAATAATAATTCTTCACATTGATAAATAAAGTGCTTTGTAGTATCCCCACTCTAGTCCAAATTTCTGAAGTTTTCACTTCTATCGCATGTGAATTGCACACTCTGATTTTTTGTTTCTAATTACTCACTATCTTTCAATAGCTCCGCTACTTGGATAGTCCGTACATTTTGATCATAGCTTGGCTACACACAGAACAATTCTATGGCCTATCCCTCTATGTTTCTATTATCTAAGGGTGAACATATAACACGTAAAAGCATCTAAATTTAGAATCCTCCCAATTGTATTTTGTCCGTGTTTACGCAAATAAACCAATATTATTTCTTGAACGTATTATCATATTATCGCGTATACGTGCTAAATATTAAAAAAAGGTCAGTTTACGGGCAGGTCTCGTGAGACCACCCCTCAATACCCACCCCCGGGGCAGGCAGAGAGGGTACCTAATCCAATCTGTCCCCATCTCACGGAAGTCCTCGTAACTAGGACGTGTTTCTAGCGAAAACTGTTTTCCGATAGAATAATTTAAAGCGTTGACAAATCAGTATTCATGCCGGTGGACTGATGAGCAGTCGTCTGATAAATTTTAAAAACTAAGTTTGGATTAATGTTTTAGTTGAGAGTATCTGACTTTGGGTTCGGAGTTCTGGTATTCATTTTATCGCCGAAAAAATATTCTAAGGAAATAATTTTTTTTGTTTTGAAGATGTTTATATAACGTTGCTAACGTTATTGTAACGTTATTGGTTACTGATTTTTTTTATTTATCTTTACCCTTAAAATTCTGGCGTATTTTGTCAGTAGGTAAAAATATTTCCGTTTTGCAATAAAATCCAAAAAGGTGGAATATTTGTGAATGTATCCAAAAACTGAAAACTATTTTCAGAAGGTGGTGGAATAAGCTTATACATTTTATTATTACAAAGAACCATGTTATTTTTTTAAATATAAATTTTTTTGTATCATTGAAGAAGAACATAACACTAATAATCTAAACGAAATTATGAAAGAGAACAAGACACAGAAAAATAGAAAAACACCATTGTCTTCTTCTTCAATGATAAATTAAGTTGATGGGAATAACCTTCAAGAGTTATAAAAAGAGAGTTTTTCTTTTAAAAAAATTATTTAATACAAAAGCTTAAAAAATTGCTCATTTTCGTTTTTTTAACTTAAATTACTGATAACAAAAAAAAACACATACATATCTTATTAAAAAAATGAATTATAAACTTTATAGTCATGTTTATTTTTTGTCGTATCATGTAAAAAAAAAAATCACATAGTTTTATATTTTTTTTCTGATTGCGGTCGGAAACTTTGTTTTCATAAAGGTTTGGATTTTAACAACATTGTTGTTAACTTTAAGAATTGAATATAAAGGGTGTTGTTTTCTCTTTCCAATTCGGTTAAGATCATACTTATCACTATGATAGTAAGGGAAGTTGACGGCAGACTTGGTCCAGCGGTAAGGCACTTGACTCGCAATCCGAAGGTAGCGAGATCGGATTACGGCGTGGCAAATAAATTTTATTTGATTAATTTGTGTTATTTCACAATTAATTAATTTAAAAATAATAAATAGTATATTTGCGGCACGTTTTAGAGTGGAATATACTCTCAGTATCGCCCCGGTGTAAGACCACCATTCAGAATTGAAACGTAACGTTGCTTGAAATGGCTTTGGCCGTGTTTGGTGACCAGATCTAAATATCCAGGTACTTTCACCTTTCTCTTCCCCATCTCCTTCGCCTCCCCACTTCCTTCACCCTCATAACATACCCCAATTGGGGATGAAAGCGGTTGGGACTCTTGTGCGGTATTCATATTAAAAAAGCGAGGCAATAATTTCTCTAAGACGTATGTGAGCTGGGACGAATACGGTCTCCTGTGATTTAACGAGTAAATTAAAAGAAAACTAAGCTAGTGAATAACACGGATGTATAGAAACCGGTAGCAGGTAAATAAAAATGAGTAACAAATGTATATTATGTAAAATAAAAACTCTTCAAAAAAATGTTAAGAAATTGTAACATAGGGAATTTCCAATTGTCCAACAATTTTTTAACAATTTATCACGGAAAATTTTTGTAATTATATTCCCTAAATGAACATTATGAAAGAAGCCTTTTATTAGAAGATTAATCCAAATAAAACTAGATGGAAATAAGACAATTTAAAAATTTTTTCAACGTTCATAAAAATTGATTAATGCCAATTCCTCTATAAGGTCAGGTTCAGAAATCAATTGTAACCTCCCATCTAAATCTATAAAAAGCTGTGTTACTCAATGCTTCCAAAGTAATGACAATTTTTATTTCATTTTATTAAATTTCTATTATTTCGACGCTGACTAAAAATTGGTACCTAGCTTGGAAAAAATATCTTTAATCATGTAAATATTTGAAATTTAAAAAAAAAATGATCAGGACGTTAGGTAATTTTCTCGTTCGAATGAGTACCTACCCTAAACTGGCACGACCTTCACGAAAGCCTTTTGTATATTTTAATATCCTCAAAGAACCCTATTAATTAAAAATTTCATTAAACATTCATACGAAAATCCTTTGACATCAGCAATCTAATTTTTGGACTAGTTTTTCAAGGTTTGAAAATGAATAAATACATTTACGTTCGGATAAAAGATTTAGTTTCACACAGGCTGCTGAAACATTCAAAAACTTAATTAAAATGACTTTTTTCGTTTGTCAGATAACAAACAACTCCGGTTCAACTAGAATTCGAATTTACCTTTGAATGGCAAGAGACCATATTTTTCCCAGCTCACATGAGTCTCATTTAAATCGCTGTAACTCCATTACTATCAAAGTGAAAATTATGTTCTAAACAGTATTAATAAGGAAAAACTCCGCGCTTTGTAGTCTAATAAAAAATAACGATGAAAAACGTAAAATGTACACCTTTATGAAATCAAAGTTTTGAATTGCAATTTAAAAAAAAAAATTTGAATTTTGAGAATTTTTTATTAATTATTTCTACATAAAAAGACAAAAAAATGAGGGAACAGTAAAGTTTATTATACAATTGTCTAATAAATTAGGTACGTGTTTTTATTTTTTTTGTTATTAGTAATTTTAGTTAGAAAAAGCGTGAGTTGAGCCATTTAAAAACTTTTTTATGTTTGTATGCAAAATTTTTATATTTAAAAAATTATGTGGTAATTTTTAATTATAAAATTTGAAAGCGTATTTTATCACCTTTCAAAAACAGGTTTTAGTTTTGGGATATATTCAGAAATATTCCATTGTTTGCATTTTATTGTAAAGCGGAAATATTTTGACCATATGAAAAATATGCCAAAATTCTAAAGGGTTAAATTTATGTCATCATTTTCAAAATTGGAAGTGAACCTTTGGAGGATTCAGACAAGCGATAAAGTACTCATACTCCTAGGGTCTTCGCTCACGGAGAAACCGAAAACTCGCTTGCTACTACTACTACTTGCTACTACGCTTCACTACTCTCTCTCTCTCATCATCTTCTCCTTCTGGCGGGCGAGCTTCTTCTTGGACTGCTTCTTCTTGGCGGGCTCATCATCATGGGCAGCCTTGGCCATCACCTCCTTGCGTTCAGACAGGCACACCTCGATGTGGCACGGGGATGACATGTAAGGGTTGATGCGGCCGTGAGCCCTGTAGGTTCTCCTGCGCAGGCACGGGGCACGGTTCACCCGAATGTGATCTACCTTAACCATTCGGGTCTTTCGCTTTTGTGTAGCTCTTTGGTCCTAAGGAACGATCAGATTGATAAAAAGTTTGTGTTATTACCGCTTTGCATGTAGCCGAAAACAAAAACTGTTTTTTAAAGCTCATGAAATACACTTTTAAATTATACCATTACAAATAAATATTAAAATTTGTAAATATAAAAATTTATAATGCAGACAAAAAAAATTGTAAAAATGACTCACCTGTGATATTTTTATGTGAAAACGGTACTAAAATCCACGCAAAACGTAAAAAAAACTTATTGTATCATACAATTGTAAGTATAATAAACCTGTATAATACCTCACTTTTCTACCATTTCACATAAAAATATGAATAAAAAATTAACTTTAGTTTAATTAAGTCTAACAAAATTTTTCCCATTTGGCGGGTGAAAATAGTTTCTACAAAATAAGTATTTTTTTAAATATATTTTTATGGACAACTTTGAACAGAGATGTGAAGCGTGGCCTAGAATAGACGTTCTTATTTTTGTTTTAGAGTTGTCGCTAGAACAAAAACGTTGTTATATCGATGTCTGTGGGAACACATTGTTAGCTTGAGAACAAGCTTATGGGGCTTGACTGTTATTGTTATATTTTCGTGAAAACGGCAGGGGTAAGCTTAGGGATCTGAGTGGTTTTTATATAAACATAATTAAACAACCTCCAGAACAAAATCGATATTTTCCTGCTCTGAAATATTACAAATTACTCGAAAACTTGATGGGTCGTGAAGCGCAACCTTGGCAACCTGTCAACCTGGCAACTGAAACGCGCCGGTCTAGCGCTGCGAGTTGCGGCATCGCCCTTGACAACTAATCTTTTACCAGTTGCCTGTGTGCGGACCGCCAATGAGATTCGCATGTTGCTTGCCTGTGGATAGCGATTGAGTTGCCAACTGTTTTTTTGTTGCCCCATGGACTAATATTTTCAACAGAAACTTATTTTAATTGCCTTTTTAAAAATTGGAACTGATTTGTTGAGAATTAGAGAGACCACCCGCGATATTTCAGTTATCTGGGCTTGTGTTATAATAAACTTTATACACGGTATCCAGAAACTAGCTGTATAATCGAAAAGTTGGTAAATCCACATAACATTTGGAGTCGATTTCGTAGACTTTTTTGATTTGTGCTTTTGTTTTCGAATACATCGAGTCCAAACTTGGAATTTTTAGGTCTAATTTGAAATAAACTGTCACTAGGGTTTAATATCAGAATGCTTTAATATCTTTTAAAATGCGTGGAAGCGTAAACCAGGCCCCGAAAGTATTTTGGCCCTTGCCGAAGGAAAATTGAAAATGTAAAAAAAAAACAAAATGTCGAGATCGGAAAAAAAGGTTTTTTTTGGATTCTCTTACCAAATTCCCTCAAGCGCGGTTATTTGAAACTGACTCACAAGTCGTATTTGGCTGGTAAATCTCAACTGTGAAATGTCGCTCTAAAAACACTGCACTAAAGCTAAAGTTAAAAACAATTTTATTTGCAAATAATATAATTTTAATTAGTATAATTGTAATCATAAGGTATAATTTTATTTTATTTAGTTAAAGCAGAATGCAAAGTTTGCATAAAATATAAATTTTGTTAATAGAAAGCCAAATATTTTTTTTTTCGTATGGAGGAGAAGGGAGGGGTCAGAGCGGGGCATCTAGATCTGCGAGACAGTCTAGGGCCTCAGATGTTACCCTGTGGATCTCATCAATCTCGCCAGGGAATGAATGCAATTCGATGACCACTTGTTCCGTGGACTGCACCGCACCGCATTAACACGTCGCCTGCTGTGCATCTACGCATTAAGTGGGCATAACGGCTATGGGAGCACCTTCTCCTATTGTTGGCGGACCAGAGTTTACGAGGCAATGAGAACCCAGACTGTATCTCAGTGAGCTCGTGTATGATATGGACATTTCCCACGTTGGCCGATTGCCACTCTAGTTTCCGCCCATCTCCTGGGGTGAAAGACAACCAGAGGGGTCTCTTTCCTTCCATGCGTGTTATTATAATACGTTCAAAGATGCCTACTCACCTAGTCAATGTATTTTTTATTTTATTTTTTAAAAAAGAAAGACAAACATTCCCGGGTTACGAGTAACCCAGCAATGTTTGAAAATCTCCTACTACCACCACAGAAAGCCGAAAATGTTGCTTGAGTTTTGATGGAGGACTTGGCCAGCCGAGGAATCGAACACGGGACCCTCGGGTGGGACCCAAACGCGAAGCCCACTCAACCACTGACCGGTCCGGTATTAAATGGGGGCCATTATTTTTGGACACGCGACGGAGCCTACTTGACACCAGCCGTGCGAAATGGGACGAATGATTTGCTTTAGCACGTGTCATTTCGCTCAACAACGCTCAAGCCGCAACAAATGATTTGTATATTTGTTTGCTAAACTAGGTAGGCGAGGAACTGGCGCGCATAAATAAACCAAACCACGCACGCATTGGCGAGTTTGCTACAAGTATGTTGTCTTGTGTGTTATCGGCTTTTCTATCGTCCAAATATATAAACATATATTACTAAAAAAAAACCTCTACACAGCATCCCCAAAGATGATATAGGCCCTGTGGGAAATTATTTATATATATATTCTTTTGTTTAAATTAAAATACATACTATTCTAAAGGAAAACAATGATTCTTAAAACTAATTACAATATATTAATTTCTTGTTAACAATCTACCCAAATCAATAGAGAAAGAATGAATTTTGAAGTAGTGCCATTGTAAAGTAGATAAAGAAATTATGTTATTAGAAGTATATACATGATAACCGGTCTACATAATGAACATGAATAGAATAAGGGTTACTAAAATTAGACATACAATTTAGATTTTTTTTTTATTTATTTTTTTTATTTTTTATTCTTCATTTTAATCACCCGCTAAACTGCCAAGGCAGTTTGTCAGCAGGTCAATTTGACAATATTAATAAAACACTAAAACATAAAATATTATAAGAAAACACAATAGCAAAATAGTTCCAGAAGAATAACTTTTAAGTACCTACAATACAAAAGCATAAAATATACAGACAGACAGATATAACACAGGTAAATTACTGATAGATTAAATTAATTATAGATAGTATTTATACATAAGATTACAAACAATATCAGTACAGTAAGTAAGTGAATGTCCGTTGGCCGTATTTATTTATAATTTTCGGAACGGACAAACCCTCATTTTTACTAAATCTAGTGCCATGTTCATGATCTACTTTTTCTTTGGTATGTTTTAAGGTTTTCACGGCCAAAAAGTATTTTTGTTATTGTTTTTGGGGTGTTATGCCGTGTTTCGCTACCTCCTTCTTTAGCCAACGTTTCGGACAGCGTTACAGTGTCCATCATCAGTGTCCAACACTCATCTGCCCTGATGATGGACACTGTAACGCTGTCCGAAACGTTGGCTAAAGAAGGAGGTAGCGAAACACGGCATAACACCCCAAAAACAATAACAAAAATACTTTTTCTTTGTAAATTGAGTCCGACAATAGGTTTTGGCATACAATTTTAAACCATAATATTCCTCGCACAGGTAATATGTTAACTGATTCATATAGTAATTTTATGTCCCTTCTTTGTGCATAAACACTTTTGCTTACCAAGAGCTTAGTCAAAGAGTTTTGAATCGTTTGAATATAACCTATATTTGTCTTGCACGAGTTTCCCCAAGATGTTATTCCATATCTGATAGTGGATTCCGCTAGTGACAAATAAATTATTTTTAGCGTACTAATGGGCATAAAATATTTTATTTTGTAAATTCGCCCCGCAATAGCTCTTAGGCGTTTGCAGATGTTGCTTATGTGGGTATCCCATTTCATGTGCATATCTACAGTTATCCCCAAATATAAATATGTTTGTACAAGTTCAATGGTTCCGCATTTGCAGGACTGTGACGAATTGTGTATGCACTCAAATGTATGCGACTTTATTACAGGTGTGATGTGATTTTGTGTGATAAAATAGGTATAGATAGGTAGCAGAAATAAAAATAATATTATTGCATTTGATTATTAGGTAGGTGGTAAGTACATAGAGTTGATTTAAAAACATTGATATTTGAAATGAGAGAGCTGAAAATATTGTAAAGTAGGTACATCATAATAAGTTATTACAATTTGAGTGCATACAAATAAACACAAATGCATAGTAAGAGTTGGTTTTGTAATTTAATTTGTCAATGAAATTACAAAGATATTTGTCTCTAAAGCTCTTTCAAATATATTTTTTAGCAATGATAAATAAGACAATAATTGTTAATTTTTTCTAGCATTAATGAAACGATGAATATTATTTCCAGCCGCTTGGCAACATTAAAGTTGTTTGTTTGCTTTAGAGCATCTTTTAAATCAGGTGGAAACCAATCTGGGTAGATATTATTTTATTTCGTATAAAAAGGCACATGGGTTTCAATGATATTGGAAAATTTAAAATACATTTCATCTAGAGACTCGTCTTTTCATTTGACAAAAAATACCTTTCGATGTGTGCTAGGCTAGATGATCGTTAATGTAGTCGAAATCGTCTCGTTTAAAGTTTAAGAGTCTTTGAACAGTTTTCTTTCGTTATCGTGTATAACATTTAATTTAATGCATCATTTGAGAGTTCAATAGATATTTTAGGATAGTTTGTTGTTACTACTGCCCTTGAGGTGATTTTTCACAAAAACGGTGCTATATAAATCGTCCATATTTTATGTATATATGTCAATCCACATTATATGTATACATCATGTTAGTGTAAGTTTAAAAATAAAACCATATCCAGTGTTTCATTTGTGATGAGACCACTTTCTTTTGCTTTTCAAGTTAGGTTCCATCATAACAAATACTTAACTATCGAATGAGTAGATATATTTACTTCCACTAATTATATTTTTATCAGCTATGTAAACATTCTGATGTAATAGGAAAACAATTAATACAGGCTCTTCACTCCATTAATTCATCTAAGGGTTCTTAAATAACCTCAATCTGTAAGCGTTTGAACTAACAGAGAACATTAGAAATTACTGCCGTATAATTGAATGGAAATCAATATCGCAATTACTTAGCACCTTTTAGTTTTAGCCTGCTTAACACGTGATCTGTCTCTCACACTTACCTGACATCATGTTTTGCCTTCGTCGCCGTTTGAATTTCCGATGGTGAAACACAGTTCTATGTTTGAAATTACAACGGAAAATTCTCAGACTTTTGGAACACGAAACCCATCCACGTGGCAGTTCGCTCTCCTTTATTCTATGTTTGAAAAATACAGGATAAAAAACGACGTTATTATTACAAACATGATATATTTCGTGCTTCCATGACAATTCAACAACGTGGAATCTCAACAACCCTTTGAAAAGTCATGAAAAGTGATTAAAAAAAATTGCCCAAAACCTAACCCTACCCCTAACCTATAGTTTTTTATTTTTATTTTTTTTTACATGAGCTCCACACAAGAGTCCTATGTCATCTTTGGGGATGCTGTGTGGGGTTTTTTTTTCAAGGAAAGGAAGGGGAGGAGAGTTCTGGGAAGGAAAGGGGTTTAGGGGTGGGTAGGAATCTGGGGTTCAGTGTGTCTTGGTCATCCGCCTCCAAGACCTAGACAAACCTCATCCCATGAACCCGGGCACCCCTGCTAAATCACCAAACGTAGCGAACCACCTGGGGTGACCTATGGCAGAGGTGTTGAATATCCAATAAAGGTTCCCAGGGCGGCGGTACTCATTCCCGCCTCCCAAATTGAGCAATTTTATGCATTCTGTGAGATGCAGCAGATCTGCGGACGATTAACTCCAATAGAATTTAAATAAAAATGAAAAAAGCCAAGCTAACGTTACCTATTTAACCATATTTTTAATATACTTTTCATCACTTGATGATTTTTCAAAGAAGATGTTGAGTTGAGTTCATTCTGAGTTGTCCGGTCAGCGTTTTCAGACTGGCGGCTTACACAAAAAGTAACCATTTTTGAACGATTTTCAGGGAGTCAAAATATTGGAAAATGAGGTTAACTGTAGTTTTGAAACTAGTAGTGCTTATTTAAGTGTTTTTACGATTAGGCATCGTATAGTCAGAAAGGAAAAAATGTTAGTTACAAATACAGAAATTATTTATTCGTAAAGCACAATCGTCCCTTTTCTTAAGTGTTCATCATTTTGAAACTTATTTCAAAAAGGAAAGTTAAATATCTATAAGAACAAAATACAATAAAATACTTTTAATTGCAAATATTACTAAATCTTTGTACAAAAACTTGCATCCTTGCGTACAAATGATATCTGGTCGTAGGAATAATATCCGTCTTCAACAGCGCCAACTGCTAATTCGAGGGTTTCAGATTACAACTCCATTCAAGTGGTCTAAGCATTGATTTTTAAGGTGTGTGATGGTATGCAATGCAATTTACAGGACCTTTTACTAGCAGATTAAATGCATTTGAATACGTGGGCAAGACCAGCATAATAAAAATGTGATACCCAGTTCAAATAAATATACGTTTTAATAAAGAGATATTTCAAAACACAATTTTACGAGCACGCTTTTGGTTCGAGCAGTTCTATAAAATATATGCAGGGCGATCAAATTCAATGGAGCAGGCCAATCAATGGAAGTGGAATTTAATCCGCTTTATGAGACAACTTAAATATTTTTCCATATTCATGATTAAAAATGCGATATTGATTAAATTAGATTTATATATGTACTGTATAACTTTATTGTCAAATAGTTTTTTATAATTTTATGAAGGTAGGATGGTATTTACTTTTTAAACAAATTTTAATTGGTATTAATTTACGTGTAAATTGTTCATAGTTGATGAAGTTCACTTAATCGTAAATTCATATCTATTTGTCTGAGTTATGTAAGTGCAATAAATATTGTTATAAGAGGACCTACATATCTGTTGCATCCAAAACTGCTTATGATTTACAGCTTCAATTGGGTGGTAATGTGTGTAGGAAAAACAAGGTACGCAAGGAAAACGGATAACCGATCATTTTCCACTGTAACTCTGCGAATTCTTTTATTATTAATAAAAATCTGTTCTCATTTCAAAACCAACCAGTTTCTCTTATTTCTTCGCTTAACAATGTTATATAAAATAGACGTGGCGTTTGAGAAATACAGATAAACATCTAAATAATGACGGCCTCCGTGGCTCTCGACCAGCAATCAGGAGGTCGCGTTTTAACCCTTCAATTCCCTTGTCAAAGTTAATAAAGATTTTTCTTTTCTCTTTAAAGAAAATAGTTTATATATATACAGTTAAGACAAAAAAATATTAAATAAATAAATTAATTACCCCTCCTTAATTATCACTCCTTTTTATGGTATGTCACCTACAGGTGACACTGGGCAATGCAGTTAAGGCTCTGAAGAGGATCCAGCATGTTTCTTATTCTGACGGTAGGAATAAAATATCAATGAATGATAATGAGTTGTATAATAATATTCATTTGAATAAATTTTAATAGTAATATTTAGATATTTAAAAAAAATTTGAGCAATTATACTTTATTACTACTATATTTTTGCAAGTATATGTTTGCGACATTTCGCCGAAAATTGCAGTAGGTTGAGTTGTTTTCTGGCTGTCTTTTTTTCAGCCATGCATTTTGGCAAGCTGCATCTAAACCAAAAGCAAACAGAGGGGACCACCACTTTTTGCCGTGAAGAGTTACCCTCATGGAGTGAAAGTTTTCGTCAAAACGGTCTACCTCACCCATGTTCTTATTATACATCTCGACAATTGCTGGGCAATCCTTTTGAATTTTTGCCCGTTTTTTATCCACAAATCCAATTCGATCCACTTTTGAGAAAGGATCCAATCCATGGCAGTTATATGCAATGGTGACGATTCTATTGTCATGTCATTTAGCTGCAATGATTCCCACAGAAGCTTTATGACATAGCTTATTTATTTATTTTTATTTATTTATTAAAAGAAGTTTATACAATGAACAAAAAAAAATTGTGTTAATTCATCCGCCATGCTAGGGATGTCCCTGTGTTATGGCGGATGAAGTTTACGGATTGAGTAGGTACAGTGTACAGTCATTAACTTATGCAATTTATTTAAGTAGTTTAAGTTACGAGATGTATTAATTATTACAATTCAATTAAAATAGCAAGTTTTACACATCATCGTTACTGAATGTAAGGATCCATTTTGATAATTTTTTTTTAAAGATATGGGGTTGGGTTTCGGATTTTAGGTTCTCGGGGAGAAGGTTAAACATTTTAGGAGCTAGGTACATGAAATGTCTTTGAGCTGATGTGGTGCGTAGTGTAGGAACATTGTAGTGTCGTTTGGTTATTGTTCTGGTGGTGTAACTGTGATGTAAGAGAGTTTTTTTCTTGTATTTGAACATGAAATGTGTTAGTGTAAATTTTAGATGAAGTTGCCGTATGTTTAAGACATTATACTCTGTGAACAGTCTATTGGAGGAATATCTTGTTGGTAGCTTGTTGATAGCACGTAAAATCGTTTTTTGGGCTTTTTGCAGAGGATCAATAAAATTAAGAGCACAGCCGCCCCAAATTATGATGCCATATGCTAACTGGGATTGGCAGAGAGCATAGTTAACCGTTTTTAGTGTTATAGGAGTAAGTATATTTCTTAGAGTTCGAAAAACATAAGAGAGCTTGCGAATTCGGGGAGTTAGACTGGCTAAGTGCTGATCCCAACGAAGATGGTGATCAATTAGGACCCCCAGGTATTTTATATGAGATACTTTTTCCAAATTTGGGCAAGTACAGGAAGAGTAGGGACTTGGACAAGAGTGAATTTTTATTTTCTGATTGATAGAAGGTTGGGTTGCAGCAGCTAGACTGAAGGTTAAGAATTTAGTTTTACCAGCATTGAGGGTGAGGAGATTATCATCTAACCAATTCTTTACAAGACCTATGTCGTATTGAGCTATGTCGAATGCTCCTTTCCAATTTTTATGTCGAGCTATAAGCACAGTATCATCTGCAAAGGATATTATTTTTCCGGTTATGGGTAGGTTACAGAGTTTATTGATGTATATGAAGAACAAAATAGGGCCTAGAACACTTCCTTGTGGAACTCCGAATTGGATTGGTAAAGGGTTGCTTAAAGCTATGTTGTTAATTTTCACGGTTTGTGGTCTTCCAGTTAGGTACGAGGAGAACCAGTTAAGAGTTGAATACCGGATGCCTATTTGAGATAGTCTTTCCAGAAGAATGGGGTGGGAAACCGTGTCGAATGCTTTGGCTAAGTCTAGGAATATGGCTAGGCAGGAATCGCCTTCATTCAGGCTGTTGGTGATGTTCTCAGTCAAGTCTAAGATCGCAGATTCTGTACTAATTTTTTTTTGGAAGCCAAACTGATTGGGCGAGAGAATCTTCTGGGTTTCCAAATGTGAGATAAGTCTACTTTTAACAATTTTTTCAATGATTTTTGATAAGACATTTAGCAAAGAAATGGGTCTGTAGTTTTCGATATTTGTTTTGTCGCCACTCTTATAGATTGGAATCACCGTTGCATGTTTTAGTTGATTAGGGAAGGAGCCCTTTTTGAAACTTAGATTTACAATATGTTTTAACGGTGTGGAAATAAAGTGAGCTATGTGTTTTAGTATGTAAGGTGAAATTTTATCAATACCTGCAGCGCTATTTGTTTTTATAGAGAGTATTGTGTCAACAATTTCTTTAGTAGATGGGGGGGCTAGGATAAGGGTGGGATGAAGAGAGTTCTGCTGTTTTACCTGTGAAGTTAGAAGATTTCCGGTTTTATTTGTGGTTTTAAGAATTTTTTTGGCTAAGTTCATGCCGATGTTACTGAAGTAATGGTTGGCGTGATCGGCTAAGGTTTTTGGGTCTTCGTGGACTTGGATATTTTTACCGTTAATTAGTAGTGATTGAATGTTGAGTGAGGTTTTTTTATTTTCTGAGATGTCGTTGACTACGTTCCAGATTACTTTACTGTCATATCCTGAATCTTCAAATTTTTTTTTATAATATTTTTGTTTGGTTATTATTATCAGGTTATTGCAGATGTTACGATACTTTTTATAGAAACGTAAGACTTGGGGGTCTGGATTATTAAGTGCTTGTTTATGTAGTCTGTCTCTTTTACGTATGCAGAAGATAAGGCCGTTCGTAATCCAAGGTTTCACTTTCTTTTTTTTATTGGAGGCTGTATAGGTGGGGAAAGACGCTTGGTTAATGTGGGCAGTTAGTGATGCAGAAAAAATTTCAAGAGCTGTGTTGACATTTTCAGAAAGCAGGGTAGACTCCCATTTTTCTCGTTCTACAGACTTTATCAGATAATCCATGTTTACAATGTTATGAGAGGGATTACTGTGCAACAGGTTTGATAACAGTACCTACACGCTACGATTTTACGGCTGTCAACACTACGTGTTGGAGAGAGAGAGAGGGAACGCAGGAGCGGGCTCTTTCGACGCTGGCAGTTTCAGCTGAGCTCTCATGTGAATCACAGTGTGTTCGAGCCTTGCAGTTTGGTGGGTCGGAGACCGTGAGAAATATTCATATCTTGTTAGTCGATCATGTTTAATATTTTATAGAATATTTGTTAGTGAATTACCATGATTCTATTATTGTCTCATGCATCACATGAGGCTGGCACCCATAACCAGGTTTGATTTATTTTAGCATTTCAAATATGTCGGTACATGTAACTATGACGCAGCAGTTTGTAACATCTTTTAGATTCATGTTTTCTAGAAGGCCACCCCTGAATTTAATTCATTATTTATTTGTAGTCTGATTGTCTCTAATAGAAATTCTTAAATAAGAAATATTTTATAAATGAATTGCCCACAAAGATTGTGAATAAATTTTAATTGTTCTTAACAATACGAGTGTTAATTTCAAATCTACCCTTTGTTGCATTTACTATTGAATACTTTACATTGATGGCGATCCTGGGACACCATTTAGTCATTGCTTTTCAGGGTTCCTGCCTGAGCAGAGAAGTGGTTTTGGTAGGTTGATATGAAATTACACTTATCATTGTTACAACTGGACTTAGGGGGAGTAGATTTTGAGTTGTGTAATTCTAGGATTATCTCTTGGCTCTTTTTTCATGTCCTTTTGAGTGTGGCAAATTGCAGTGCTCTATATAATTTTCCCGAACAGTACCTGAAACCCCAAAATTCTGCTCTCACAAATATTTTAGCAATGGTAACCTCATGAAAAAATTATCAAAGTTTAAATTGTAGGGTCCTAACTCTTGTGGTAATCTTGAATTAAGCTCTAAAACTTCTTTTGAAGTAATCTTGAATGAAGCTCTAAGCAGCTCCTAGGCCTAAATTGGATTGCATCTTGATTCCAGGGCCGGATGCATCATGGTAAGGTTCACAACAAATTCTAAAACACCATCACAACATAGCGATAAGGCCAAAATGTAAACAACGGTCTAATTACTTATTGCTTAGAATGAATTCGGAATAGTAGAGTTGTTATAACAATAGAATAGTTACAATGCCCAGTGTCACCCACAAGTGACAGTGCATATTTCCAACGTTGCAACAAACATTCTATAAATTATTTTTGTTATAAAATACATTTGTACTTTAGCTTATTTATTTATTTATTGCATACAATAAGAAAAAAGTACAAAACTTGCGGTTTTGGCATTTTTATTTCACTTCATGTTGCAAGAATTTCGCGTGAAACACGAGAATGAATTTGACAAATGGCGTGTGGCTAGTGTTGCCAGAAAAAAATAATGAATAGAGTTACTAATTGCCTTTGCTATACTAGTATTAAAATTTAAAAATAAAATTTCTGTGTGGTAGAAAAAAAAATATTAAACTTCTGTCACCTACAGGTGACATTGGGAATTGAAGAGTTGAAATCCCGGGGTTTGCAAGTAAATTTTATTTGTTAATTGTTTATTTCAGCGGTAAGGCTCTTCACTCGCATTCCGAAGGTCGCGGGACAAATAATTTTTTTTTTATTAATTTGTGTTGGTTCAAAATAATATAAAGTATATTTGCGGCACGTTCCAGAGTGAAAAATACTATCAGTTTCTCCCTGGTGTAAGACCACCCTTCAGAATTGAAACGTTGCTTGAAATGGCTTTAGCCGTGTTTGGTGACTAAATCTGAATAGCCAGGTACTTTCCACCTTCCTCTCCCCATCTCCTTCCCCTCCCATTGGGGATGCCATAGTCTCACTGGCTCCAGACGGGAGCAGTTGGGACTCTTGTGCGGTATTCATATAAAAAAATAAAAAAAGTCTAACTGGCTTCAGGCGTTTGGGGGCAGTTGAAACTCTTGTGCGGTATATTAAAAAAAACAGTTTTCATTGTCAACACAAACAGTGGGCCTACGTTTAAGAAAGGTGTTTGCTTTCAAGAATGTACCTACACCGTACACATTTTTTTAAAATTGTGAATACCGCAAAACAATCTTAACTGTTCCAGTGTTACATGCCATTCCCAATTGCGGTTTGTTCTGATGCTGAAGGTAGTGGGGAGGGAAAAAAATGGGAGAGGAAGGCGGGGAACTACCTGACTATTCAGATTTGATCTGAGAGTATCACGAACTCTGGAACGTACCGCCAATATACAATAGAATAGAATCACATCAGTTTTAATTCCATAAATAGATTTGATAGGATTTACTATTTTCTGTACATCATTTCTTCCTTCAGTATATGATAATTCTCTTTCAAATATATACCCACACCTCCAACCATCTTTATATTATTATTGTACTCAAATGAATATGTAGCATTTATATTCTTACCAAACTACCTAATATGTTCTGAAATATATTAATTTATGTACCTCTATGCCTGTCTCGACACAGGTATATCCTAGTGAGACAGGCATCGACAAAAACCTAATTTAAACATTCTGTTTATAGATAAATAAATATAAAAATAAATATATATATATATATTTAAAATAAAAATATTGTTAAATGTCCCGCACGCCGGGATTTGAATCAAGGACCTTCGGATTGATAGTTGAGAGCCTTACTCCTAGGCCAAAGAGGCCGTCAGACACAATTTGCAGTAAAACTATATCTCCTACCGGTAGGGTAACGTTGTGAGTTTGGCATGTTGCTTACCAGTATGGGTATGTTACCAGTATGTTCTTGCTTACAAGAACTAATTATAGTCATCAATGTTTATCGTAAGTTGTGAGTTGGGTAAACAATTATGATTATAATAAAATATACAAATTTAAATTAGAAACATACTAAAGCGTAAGACTTTAAGTAGCGTATTAGCTTACGTAAGTACGTAAGCTTACGTAAGCTAATACACTTTCTTATGACATAGTAATTAACTTGATAACGTTGTTAATTAAAATATGACCTCTACAGTGTTTCCAAAATACTTGTTATAATTTCTAATAATAGCTACGAACATTACATTAGTACTTAGCTAACAATGTTTACAATTTGGTGTAATTACAGAAATAGGTAGATACCGATGACGGTTCCAACTCGTTTATATTAATTTCTAATCACCAAAAATGTCGTGATGACTCTTTAATTTTAGCTTGTGTCATATCTTTCAAATTATAACGTATCAGTTACCCAGGAAAATCCCATGTAAAGATTTTAAAGTTAAAAAATTATATTTTTGTCCTGAGCTGATTTAAAAAAGTATTTCTTGTTTGAAATTCGTAATCGTCGGTATAACAATTTATTATTTTTCAGAACCTTTATCTTATATACAAAAATCAATTTTTGTTTGTTTGTTTGTTTTTTTGTTCGTTTGTTCGTATGCTATGCGCTGCCACACCGTTCATCGGATTGCGATGAAATTTTGATTTGTTGTTCGCACGCCCGCCAAGGTTATAGGCTATATATTATAATGGTAAGCTCTGGCGTTATGAAATTTGTATACATGAAAATGAAAAACCTCCAGAAACTGTGAGGAGAGAATGGGACTGCCATGGACGGAGGCCGAACGGTCAGCACAAAACAGGGACGTATGGAGGAGCATTGTCGATGCAATGGGTTCCTGACCCTAATAGGATAAGGGGATGAAGATGATGATGTTGATGATGATGAAAATGAGTGTACTTTATATATTTTAGCGTCATGGAGGGAAGGCATGATGGGAAGGGTAAAGAAGGAGGTGGAGAAAGCGGGAAGGATGACGAGGGAGGATAAGGCGTGGAGGGCGGAAGGAAAACGCGTGGGGAAGGGGACACGAGAGGGGAACGGGGACGCATGGGAAAGGAAATGAAGGGAGAAACAATTTATTTCTTTGCATTGTAACGCATGCCGGTAAAAATATTTCTGTATTTAGAGTAGCAAGGCACAGGTTCGGTAATATCTAATAAACCAATTTATTTCATAATATATTTCCTGAATTATATTTCCACTTCTTCCTGATTCGGACCTATCAATATGGTTGAAGAATATAATCGGAGGAACGAAGATAAGATAATACCATCTAATTGCTTTTTAGAACGGATAAATAAGATTTATTTCACAGGTAAAATTGTTTTGTATTCCCTGATTCAGAATGAATCACATCTTACAATTATTATTTGTAATAATATCAATTCATTCCATCCGTTGCCATGTAGCCCGGATAAACGATAAAATAGTTCAAGTAGACAATACGAATATCGGTAATTTAACTAACTCGCTACATTATTTGATTCTGGCACATGTAAATAATCATAAAACATTTATTTTTTAAACGCAGTGGCAATCGAATCTGAGACCGAAAGCGAAGAGTTCTTTCCGTGCAGACCCCCTGTTAAATGCTCTTACACACATTACTGGAAGGCCTCATTGCATCATAGCTAAAGATTTTCAATATTATGAAAAATTATATTGCTTATACTTGTAGAAATGAGTATTTTTTGTTGTTTGCAGATGACATCAAAATTGAGCCCGTTAATCCACACCCAACAGTCTCCACATCAGTTCGAATAGCTCGTCAAATTCAAACGAACGCTGAATTTATTCTCAATGCTGCTAACAACTACAACCTGGGGGCAGATGCTGCAAGAATTGGAATTCCAAGTCCACTTGATGGAACAACGGCAGGTACTTCTCAAATCAGTACGACTACAGCAAGGGGATATAATGGAAGAACAACTTCAATTGTGACAACGCCACGAAATAGACCAGGAGGCAATAATGCCGGTGAAAACAGTGGTGGTGGAATCAACAATGCGGGTGGAAACAATGCTGGTTGGGGAAACAACAAAGGAGGAAGCGGCAATGCCGGTGGAAACATTGGCGGGGGAAGCAACATTGCCGGTGGAAACAATATTGGTTGGGGAAACAACAATGCAGGAAGCAACAATTCCGGTGGAAACAATGGTAGTTGGGCAAACAACAAAGGAGGAAGCAATAATTCTGGCGGAAACAATAATGCTGGTGGAAACAATGGTGGTGGAAGCAACAATGCGGGTGGAAACAATAATAGTTGGGGAAACAACAATGGAGGAAGCGGCAGGGCCGGTGAAAATATTGGCGGGGGAAGCAACATTGCCGGTGGAAACAATATTGGTTGGGGAAACAACAATGCAGGAAGCAACAATTCCGGTGGAAACCACAAAGCCGGTGGAACCGGTAATTATTCCGATGGTGAACTTGATGATATCTTGGGCAATGGCAACAATGGAGGATCAGTAATAAGCAGCACTACTCCTCAAGCCACATTGTCTACCCAGAGTTATGAACCACAAAGACCTGACGGTGGTTGGCACCACGGACGTGTTCATGGAAGACATGGTCACGGTCAAGGTGGAAGAGCCGGCTTTGGTGGGTGGTAAATCCTAATCAAGAGAGCATTATTAAAATAGTAAACACATTTGTTTAAGTTCAAAATTCAATATTTAAAGTCTTATGATTCAGACTGATGAAACAGACCGATCGATATCCATTAAAGTAATGACTTTTTTATCATAGAAGATACACCTAGTATCACGTATGCACCAAGCGTTTCAGTTTTATATGTGCCATATAAACAAGGATTAATAAATATTTAAAAAAAAGGATACTTGATTTGTATATTAGTTAAACAAAGTTCTCTTCCTCTCCAGATAATTAATCTATAACCATTTGCATTCCACTTCGTATCTTGCTTAGGCTTAACTCCCAATTTACTTTCAACCTCGCAATGTTCCTAACATTTAGCTTGCCGTAGTCCCACTGGCCCGAGGGAGTTAAAACTCTTGGATGTTTCACAAAAAAATTGAATAAACAAATAATTTGCATGTAACATGCAAAAACCAGTGTTATTTACGTAAAAAAAATTCGAAAAAGTAGAGGCTGAATGAATAAAGGAGGAAATATTTTTACAAGAAAGATTTGTTTTACTATCTGTTATTTAAACTTCTAGCCTCGCAAATACCAAGTATGCGCTGTAATTAGTCATTAGAACACTTGATAGCTTAATGGGAATCCAACGGCCATTTTTCTTGAATCAGGAATGAATCAACGTTCAGCTTTAAGCGACTTTATTTACATAAATTGCGTATAAAATGGTAAAGAAGATGGTTTTAATTATTAATTGTTTGTGAAGAAGATATGCACCGGTTGCGCCAAAAGAACACAGCCTTTATTTGAAGTAAAAATGTATTCATTGAGAAATCAAACCTAATTACAGAAAACCCTCCTTGTGAAATTGTTGTGTAATGGTGAATTAGATGGATTAAAACATAACAATTTTTTACGAGAAAAACTCTCTTTTTATAACTTTTGAAGGTTATTCCCATCAACGTAATATATCATTGAAGAAGAAGATAACATTATTTTTTATTTTAACTTTTTATGAGTAAAACCTCAAACTGTAATATTTAATTAAATGAAGACATTATGAGCGAAACTCAATCGAAAATCTGGAAACAGAAAAATCAGAAAAAGATATTTACACCTCTGGGACTCGAACCCAGGACCTCCCTACTTTCCGGGTTGGGTTTCCCAACCCGGAAAGTATTGGATTGTAATTTGGTTGATTTGGCTTTCACACGTTGCTTGTATATATTTGATTTGAATAATAAACATATAGCGATATTTAGATTAAGCTAGGATAAAATCACAGCTACATGACTGAGCATCATGCATGCTATAATTTAAAAGACGGTAAATTGCTTGAATTCTATGATATAGACTTGCTGAGGTTGGCTTTCTTTTTTTAATAGTTAAATGTGCAAAATAAAGATGATCTCCTCCTTGCATAGAACAATATTCAGTCTCTTAAAATAATAAATATGTTTAGATAAAATAAAACTAAAGTTAATTACTATAATAGTTTGACGTTGAAATCATGTATTGGATAACCAACACCTCTGTCATAAGTCACCCCCAGTGGTTCGTTACGTTTGGTGGCTTCACAGTGGTTCCCGAGTTCATGGGGTGAGGATAGTCCATTTCTTGGCGGCGAATGCGTCTACAACCCCAGTGTGTGGAGGACTGTTTTTGGAAAGATTCGTTGATGGTGACCTCCTTCAGGACTCTCTCGACCCATCGCCTTGCACCGCAGTGGGAGGGATGGATACTTCCGTCACTCCTGGACACACTGATCCCTAGATTTCTACCAATCCCTCGTGCCTTTTTCCTTCCCAGATCCACACCGAACCCTCAAAGGTGACGTGGGCCCTGAGGGAAATTAACGTTAAAAAGAAGTTAATTAAATCGAATGAAACGGTATATTTTGTTTGTTTTGTTTTTGGTCACTGCATTGGTGCCAACACATACACTAACACTTTTGCAAACATCTCAGCACAGGTTCTCCTAGTTGGGGTGTTCATAGAACATTGTTGCATACAGTTACTGAATTATTTTTTTTCTACCATGTTTTTTATTAAGATTTTTTTTTATTTCTTGCACCTATCTTCTATTTACCGTAGCAAACTGTACGTAAAAGTGTACAAATAATTAAAAATCTGTTATAATGCTCATAATGTCTTCATTTAATTAAATATTACAGTTTGAGGTTTTACTCATAAAAAGTTAAAATAAAAAATAATAATATTCATCCTAGACTTGCAGAAGAGTCAATAGATGTCGCACATTAAATAAAATGGATAATAATTTATCCAGACACCATCTAGATTGCATTTAGTTCGAGTTGAATCTTGCAATCATTCATAAAGATGGCAGCCAATAAAAATATGCGTTAAGAAAAATGAAGATAATATGGGTGGTTCTTAGTCGAAGTATGGTACAGTTAAAAGTGACCGAATTGGATATCGACACCTTAGCTCAGTGGATAAGAGCTCCCAACCCGGAAAGTAGGGAGGTCCTGGGTTCGAGTCCCAGAGGTGTAAATATCTTTTTCTGATTTTTCTGTTTCCAGATTTTCGATTGAGTTTCGCTCATAATGTCTTCATTTAATTAAATATTACAAGAAGATAACACTTTTAAATCTAAATGAAAATATGAAAGAAAACAAGACACAGAAAAACAGAAAAAGACAATGGTCGCAACTGGGACTCGAACCCAGACCTCTCGTCTAACCGGGACGGTGCGTTTTTCCAATTTCGCTATTGCCACCTTCTGTCAAACCGTCATATTTGTCAATCTCATATTTCAAATATTTAGAATCATTAATATTATCTTCAACTAGTTCTAGTCCTAGTTCTAGTCCCAGTTGCGACCATTGTCTTTTTCTGTTTTTCTGTGTCTTGTTTTCTTTCATATTTTCATTTAGATTTAAAAGTGTTATCTTCTTCTTCAATGATAAAACATAACAATTATTTACCATTCGCTTAACGTTTTGATGCATTTGAAGTTGAAAACGTTATCCTTTTTCTTATAATTAACACAATAAACAATAAGAAAACAATACACGTATTTTATTTTAATAAGTATATTATTATAAAATATACCTATTATGAAGTATATGAATGTGTTGAAGTGTAAATATACCTAATGCTAGGTGAAAACATAATTTTAAATTCAATATAATATAGCTTAGCACCCTTGTTAAGAGGGGGTGGGTGTTCTACACAAGTTCAAAACCTTTTTTAAATCTTTTGATCCTCGATTATTTTTTCACCTATTCAGAACCCGGCTCCCAGTGCATGTATGCCGCCGCGCCCTCCGCCCTGCCCCATATAAACATATGTGTTCGTAAATTTTCAAACAAATGTTGAAATTCGGTTTCAAATTAAAGAATTCGTCAAAGGTGAGAACGTGCCCCAGGCAGGTATAAATGCTACGAATTTGTGAATTTGAAATATCTCTCCGGATATGGAAAGATTGGCGGTTATACTCAGTTGTCAGTCGCAGATACTTTAATAGTACAGAACTGCTAACCCTGTACAAATCGCAAGTTCACCCAACGGTTGAACTTGGCAGCCACCTCTGGTCTGGAGCTCCAAAATGCTTGAAAAAATACCCTCGACTCTGTGCAGAAACGGGCGTTCCGTTTGATAGATTCTCCCACCTAAACGAACGGATTGCAATCTTTAGAGCACAGGCGTTGGGTGGGAATACTATCCTTGTTCTACCGGTATTTCAATGGAAGATGCTCCGAAACACTAGCGTCATTGATCCCTTCGGCACCGGTGCATAGTCGGGAAACACGCCAAATGCGTGCCCAACACATGTACACGGTTGACTTTTGTCTCATGAGAACAGGTCGTTTTTTCGACTCATTCTTGAGTTCAACAGTTCGGCTATGGAACGATTTGCCGGTCTCTGTGTTTCCTCCCTTCTACAACATGGGTCTCTTCAAGACCAATGTTCATTCCTTCCTCTCCTCAAAAAGACCATCCGCATGGCATTCTAGATGACATAGGGCCTCCTGTGTGGAGTTGATGTAAAAAAAAGTGGAGTGGAGTTAATGAATAAAAGTAACAAGCGACTATATATTACATGTGACGTCATTGCCTGTCTCGCTTATTTTGTCTCGGTGACTAGCTATCACTGGATGACAGTGACATTGGATCTGAGAAACGGGCTATTTTTGGAACCAGTTCCTAATGGATTTATAAAATGGTCACCAACTCTAACTGGGCGAAGCCGAAGTAAAAGCCGCCCGCAGGGCCTAGAAGCAAAAACCTGCGGAGCGAGTTTTAGCTGATAGTTCTATTTAATATTACACACTTAGATATTTGATTTTATTTACTGTGTAATAAAATTTTTTAAACTTTTTTATTTTAGTTATTTCAAAATTTTACTTTCCGTTTTACAAAACTCTCAGTGTCTGTGTCATCATTGGGATGCTGTGTGATGAGATTTTTTCGGAAAAGGGAGTAGAGAAAGTTCTGGAAAGGAAAAAGGAACGAGGGGCAGATTCCAATGGATCAATGTGTTCAGGAGTGACAGACGTGTGAAACCACCCCTCCCACTACGGTGCAAAGTATGGGTCGAGAGAGGGTTGAATGAAGAAGCGATGGGTCGAGAGTCCGGTTGGAAAAGGCTAGGTTAGGTTAGGTTAGTTATAGATGAATTTTTTGTCTTAAAATAGTGTTAATATTAAAAAAAACACTGTAATAAAAATGAAAATACTTTTTTTATCTGATATAAATCAACAAGATATCGTGACAATTTTTTATAAAGTTATTTATTTATTTATTTAAGGAACATTAACAGTCTTAGTAATACAATAAACATAAGAGGATGATAAAAAAAAACAGAATTTAGAAACAACACTAACTGAATATAAACTAGAATATTAAAAAAAATAATAAGAGTACAAATGTGAATTCAACAGATGGTAAACTAATACACAACATTAAAATAAGTGTGATTATAACTGAAATATACTGCAAAATAGGGATTTGGGTTGGGGAGGGTAAGGGGAGGAGAGAGATAAGGGAAAGTTGCCACGCAAGTAATATAAAAATATAAGATACAATTAATTAATTTCATATTTAAATAGTGGATGTAAATAAAACAGCACGCTGCTTTATACAATACTGTTTTTTTTTTGTATTCGAAGAAAATTCGGATGATTAGGTACCGAGTTTTGTTACTGCAATGACAATTGCTTCCCCAGATCACAGATATTTTATGATCTGAGATTGCTTTCTGCCTTATCGTAAAAACATCGAGCTGAAAGTGTCAAAATATGTCAATATCAAGAGAATTATTCTGGTTTTACGTAAAAAATCATGATAACATTATTTTAGATTTTTTTATCATTCATTGAGAGTATGTACTTTTCTCTCGACGTATCAGATGGCAACATGTTGTGGAAAAGGCTTCTCATACAATATTACTACCAAAAACCACCTCAACCCAGGCCAGGATACTGAATCGGCCCCTTATAAGATGTTATTTTTATGTAAGATGTTTAATACATTGAACACAATAAATGCGATTTTTGATCCAAAAGTCTGAAATTTCAAATTAATTGCGACATAGAGAGACAGAGCGCGGGCTAAATAGGATAGAACCAAAAAGTTCTATTCAGTGCTCCAATGAGCCATTCTATCGAATTAATAGACTTGCGTCTGCGTGGTTAAATTTCAGAACCGAGTGCTTGTCGGACGCCGTGCCGCGCCACAAATAATATCTGCGTATGTGGAATTTCAAACAAAGCTACCGTTGTAATTCGGTTTCGAATGCAAGAATTCATCACAAGATGTCGCCACTTCTGTCAGCAGGTCGGATGGGGACGTTTCCCCCCTAGGTATAACTGCTACGGATTGGTGAATATGTAGTATCACTCCTGATATGGAAAGATTGACGATAATACATAGTTGTATCAAGCGGCTGTATATTACATACAACATCACTGTCTCGGTTACTTTGTCCCGGTGACTAGCTACACTGGGTGACAGTGGATCCGAGGATCAGGCTATTTTCGGAACCAGTTTCTATAGTATAAAATGGTCACCAACACTAACTGGGCGAAGCCGAACCAAAAGTCACCCGCAGGGCCTAGCAGCAAAAAAACCCACGGAACGGGTTTTTAACTGCTAGTTTTATTTGTTATGTTTTATTAAATGTGAATTTAAAATAACACTTAAAATTATTTAATATGATTGTTTTTGTTATATTTATTATTATTTTTATTACAGAAATAAAATAGTAAGTACAAAAGTGATAGTGATATATTTTACATTTCAAATATTTCGTAATGGGTACATTTTATGACAAGTTTTCTTGTTAAGTCTTAATTGCGGTAGGTACGTTAAGTAATTACCGGGTGACATGTGTATGTGTGTATAACTGTTTGTAGGTGTAGGAAGTGGTTGTCTATTTATAGAAATAAAATTATATAAGTGAATTGCACAGATCATTGACATTCTCCTTTTAAATGTGGGCAGTAAATTCTAAAAAAATGTATATTAAATGTATAATAAATGTAAATTCTAAATAAATTATATAAGTGCATTGCACAGATCATTGACATTCTCCTTTTAAATGTGGGCAGTAAATTCTTAAAAAAATGTATATTAAATATATAATAAATGTAAATTCTAAATAAATTATAAGTGCATTGCCCAGATCATTGACATTCTCCTTTTAAATGTGGGCAATAAATTCTAAAAAAAGTCGACTTAAAATTGGAGGAAAATATGAAGGAATTAAGGCTATTAATTAATAGGCTAGAATGGCTAACATAATCATAAAGAAAGATCTATATAAAATTAGAGGCCGACTAGATTCAATGTCCTGGCCTGAGTTGGGGTGGTTTTTTATTCTACTCGTTTTATTTAGCTGGGTGAGATGGTTGGTCCATAATTTTGAATGGCGCTCAAGGGAGGAATAATCCAAATATTCTTTTGATTTCTTTTTGGGCAACTAAGTAGATATATTATGTATTAAAAAAACCACTGCGGAAATATCTACGATTATTTTTATCTTTATTTTATTTGTTTTTATTTCATCTATCTTTTGAAGACGCATAAAACATCATTGCAGACAATTTATAAAAACATCAAGAAAGTTTAGAAACATCAGCAAATATTGTTTCTCGGATACACCATTTTTGTGTAGACAATTTATAAAAACATCAAGAAAGTTTAGAAAGATTAGCTCATATTGTTTCTCGTTTCTTGGATTATCCAATTTTTTTAAAGAAAATTTATAAACACATTAAGAAAGTTTAGAAAGCCCAGAAATATCGTTTCTTGGATAATGCATTTTTTGTAGACAATTTATAAAAACATTAAGAAAGTTTAGGAACATCAGCAAATATCGTTTCTCGGATAACCAATTTTGGTAGACAATTTATGAAAACACCAAGAAAGTTCAGAAACATCTGCAAATATCGTTTCTCAGATATTCCAATTTTTTGTAGACAAATTATAAAAACGTAAAAAAGTTAAAAAAATATCAGCAAATATCGTTTCTCGGATAATGTAATTTTTCACAGTGTGCCATGTGCTATGTGCCATTTCAAAAAGCATCTGAAACTTTGATGATATCTGCAATGTTATATTCTTTATTCAATGCCAGAAATAGTACGTAAGCATGGTTTAATGAATATGCCTAAACAGTATGCCTAACATCTACCAACAAACAAATCCAGCAATTATTTTAAAGCAATATTTTTGGTATTTAGATGATGGGAAGAGGGAAAAATACATATTTTCAGAATGTACCCGTACACCTTTCTTTGAATATAAAATGAATATCTCGTTTATATCTTAATTGAGTATCTATTAAAATTTCAAAATTTTCGGGAAGAAAAAGCTTGAAAAACATTAAATTTAATAACAGATTATAAATATTCCACGTTTACTTACACTAACTTGTGTTTAGTTTTATTCCAACTAGCGCACACCCATGAAAAATATTATAATTGTAGGATTTGTGAAGCATTACAAATATATATTTGCGTTAAGCCTTTCAAAAGAAAAAAAAGATTTAAGAATATTAGTAAACTTGAAAAATCAAGATATCATCTCACATATTTAAACAAATGATAATGAATTAATTAAATAATTTTGCTACGAACTTTATCACTTGCCTGACATATTCATACCTTTTAGTTCCAATTATGAAATTTAAAAGATCATTGAGCT
Organism: Glyphotaelius pellucidus; assembly: GCA_936435175.1. Taxonomy (NCBI): domain Eukaryota; kingdom Metazoa; phylum Arthropoda; class Insecta; order Trichoptera; family Limnephilidae; genus Glyphotaelius; species Glyphotaelius pellucidus. The sequence continues at coordinate 17,597,079 of OW386549.1, read as the reverse complement.
TGAACATTTTTACGCATTACGCAGAAAAAAAAATTCAAAAAAATTTCCCGCACGCAATTTATACGATTGATAAAAAAATGGATAAATTTGGAATGGTTTTCGACTAAGCTGGGGGAAGCAGCAGTTACGTATAATCTATACAGACTATGCTGTGCGAGGAATACTAGGCCTTAATTGAATTGAGGCCGCTGAAAAAGCTCTGGAGGTGCCTCATCGAAACGATATTCCTCAACCCGACTGGGAAAAATAGAAAAAAAAAGTATGATGGACGATATTCGGCAAACAAAAACCAAATCTCAACAAAACACATTTCTAAAGCATAATTTCATGTTTCAAGAAAATAGTTACGTCTCTGAATCAAGGTTGAGCAAAAACTAACCTAAATACACACAATACTACTTACGTTAAGTGGAATTCTTGAAGCAGGTACACATACAAATAGTGTGGTATTTGTGACAACAATAGATAAAACCCTTCTTCGTAAAGTATTGTAGGAATGTTGATTTGAATGTCGTGATTCCGGCTTTCTAGTGGGCCCTCAGTCAGATTTCCAATTTGATGGTAACAGAGATATTTAACGAGTTTATTGTTTGCGTTTCTAAACGCCATTAAAATGAAATTACCCCGGTGGTACGTGAACTGGTATAAATTGCGAGCCTCCGTCCATTGTCAGTACATTGTGGGGTCATCACTTTACGATGACGCTCAAATTCAACTTGTTAGGAAGCGTGCTGTTGATTTTATTCGTAGTGTTACAAAATTACCCGACTTTTGGGCGGTCTGTTGAAACTGCCCATAACAAACATGAAGGTAAGTTCATTTTTTAAACAGCAACATTTTAATGAGAGTTCGTTGTTATTTCTCTCACATAATATTGAGCTTATTGCCTGTTATGTGTTAAACAGGTATTTATCTAATTTCATTTGCTATCGTAAATCATTATAGAATTTTGATCAACTATTCCTGTTTCACTAAGTGTAGTTTTTTTTCTAATAACGTCGCAAATCAGATGTGTGTTAAAAATATCTTAGTATAACTAACATGATATACTCGAAAGCTTATTTACAGTTCATAAAACGTTGTGATTTACTCTAGTGGTTAAAAAAACTACTTAAGCCGCCGCTACCCAAATTTCTACCGATTTCTTACCTATCTCCCTTAAACATTTGAAATTTTTAAGCTCTAACAAAAAAAATAAATTATTTTTGAAGATAATATGTAGATACGTTTCACGCCGAAACTCAAATTATATGAAATTCCCTCGATAGAAAAAAATCGCAAAGTATGCTCCGAAAATTGTTAAAAACAAGTCTATTTCTATTATTTTACCAGTTATATTTGTGAAAATATTCACAGTGTTTCTTTAAATGACACTTAAGACGCCTACCATGAGATTTTTGCTCTATTTTAAACGAGTCATGTTTTATTAAGCATTTTCACAATTTTCGCTTCAATTTTAGCATTTAAAATACTAGCGCACTTTGTCCATCACTTGTAATTACATATCTCTCCATCTTTCTCTTTTTGAGCGGGGAAACGCCGCCTTAATAGCACTTAAGTTAAGTTAAGTTGTGTTTTTCATCTTTTGTGCTTGTGAATGATGAAGAATCTTTAAATCTTATTGATTAATGGCAAAATTTGTTAATATTTAAGGAACACTTATTTTGAAAATAGGTATTATAGTATGAAAATATCAGAAATGGCCCTTTGATGACGGAAAATAAATATAATAACACTATTATTAAGTAAACTGTGTGGATAAACAATTATTTTCCATACAATTACAATAGGTACTCATAGAACTGAAAAAAAAACTAACCTGTTTGTTTTCTTGTATAGAATTTTTGTGACTTGAATTTCCGAGGTTACTGATTTTTTTGTTATTTTTGCAGACAAACTCACGGATGATATACTTCCAAAAGTAAGAAGACAAGCAAGCGGAAACGTGATAGTAGCCGTGGATTCAAATGATGTTGGACTCGAATTCACAGCGAACGCAGACACTTTCTTGGGAAAATCTTTCGAAGATGAGAAACCAATGGATGACCAGGCCAAAGAACAACAGGCAGAAACCAAACCAGTACCGAAGTACTATCTCGAAAAAGGCATGAAAGAATTTTTCGACACATTCCAAGACGAAGACGCATGGCAGAAATACTGCACCATGAACGGCGTAGAAGAAGAATGGAGGAAGTTTTACATATACTATTATAAAAACAAATATCCGGATCGTGATGAACCACAAATCGTATACAGCAAGCCCGGGTACCTGCCTGCTTCTAACAAATCCCATAGAAATGGGTGAATTAATGTACTTAACTGTTGGTAACTAGTCAAACGTATTTATAACATATTTAATAAATTATTTATTTTTATGATGGTAAAATGGAATCTGAGAACTTTGTACTTTTAATACATAATATATTTATTATTAAATAATGTAATTCGATGGTGCATATTTTTTGTGCGATTTGTCGCCGGCCATGCAAAAGACACCCCCGATTTATGGTGTAAGAAAATCACAATGACTTTGATAGCATTATTTCCAGAAATAGGTAAGCCTGCGTAGCTTGTTCAGAGATCGGAATTGAACAAAGCAAATTCTAAAACCAATTATTCAAGTCTGCTTGTAAATAAGCTGGTGTCCAGTAGATGTAGAGAAGGGATACAAATAATTTGTGATTGATAAGTATTAATTATTGTTTTTGTCTAATAGCAGTTTAAAAAGATGCGTTTTTGTATTTTCAAATGAATTCGGAATGAAAAAAAGATGTGATCCACTTTGGAATCGATTTTTGCGTGGTTTTCAATGATAAAAAATGTTACATGGAAATGTTGCTTTTTATTTCGTTGTGTACTAAAAATGGTTCCATGACAGTTGATCCGCCGACAATTGGTAATTGGTACCCCAGCATACTTATGTACAATGTGCACTGTGCAGTCGGCTTAGGGAAAATACTTTATTCCTAATTACACAAAATATTACTAAGTGACCCCGTAGTGATACGCAGAGAGGATGTACCGCTGAATAAAAAAATAATACAAAATATTTTCATTGAAATGCATCGAGGAAAAATCTGCTTCTGTATTTACTGTATGTACCAGCGCATAAGTACTTATTATTAAGGGTATTTTTGAAGTTGAAATGAATATCTGTTTTTTTTTTAATTGGTAAATAATGAAAAAAATTAAAATTTTATAGTGAATTTCGGGGGATCAATTGTCGGAGGATCAACTGTCGGGTCACTGTTTAAAATATTGATTAAAATATTTTTTTTTTCATTACCTCCACACAGAAGGCCCCGAGGAAAATTATTTCCCTCAAGGTCTATGACATCTTTGGATATGCTGTTTGGTGATCCTTTTAAGGAAATGATGGAGATGAAGTTCTGGGAACGAAAAAGGTGTAGGTTCAGTGTGTTCAAGGGTGACGGATGTATAAATCCATCCCTCCACTGCGGTGCAAGGCGATATTCCGTGAGATTCCTGGTGAGTTAGAGAGTTCGAAAGGTCTCCCTCAATCAGTCTCTTCAGTCTCTTCAGGTCCGGCCTACCATGCAGCTGGTGGGTAGAAGCATCCACCGCCCTGACCCGGATAAGCCTTACCCCATGATCCCGGGCAGCCCTGCTAAGTTACCAAACGTACCGAACCACTTGGGGTGACTGGAATAGGTGTTGTTTATCCAATTAATGGTTCCCGGGGCAACGATACCCATACCCTTCTTTCAAATTGAAAATAATAGGTATTATGCGTACCTAAACACCTCTTTTTTAACACACATAATTATAGTTTGAATACACTAACTCTATATGGATACCACTTTTTTCAATTAGGAGGGCGATATAGGTACCGCCGCTCCGGGAACCATTTATTGGATAACTAACACCCTTACCAGAGTTCACCCCAAGTAGATCGATGGTGACTTAGTAGGGGTGCGTGGGTTCATGTGGTGAGGTTTGTCTAGGTCTTTGCGGCCAATGCGTTTGCCCACCTACTGGCATGGTGGGCCAGATTGAGAGAGATTGGTTGAGGGAGACCTAACCTAGACCTCTCCAGCCGGTCTCTCGACCCATCGTTTTGCATCGCAGTTGGAGGGAGGGATACAAATGTCCGTCACTCCTAGATCGTCACTCCTTATACCCTTTTCCTTCCCAGAACTTCCCCTCTTCCTTCTCTCGAAAAAGACCTTCCACACAGCATCTCCTAAGATGACATGCCTTTGTGGAGCTAATTAAAAAAAAAATGGTAAAAAAAAGTTGGTATTTAAATTATAAATGAACAATAAAGTGGTGTATAAAAAAGTTTATTTTATTCATATTTAACAAAAATATAAATAACAGTTATTCTATTATTTGTTAATAGCTTTAAATGTGGTGAATATTGAATACAATTGATTAACAACGAAAAACCTTACTAAAAGTAACGTAAAATGGAAACTCACAAAAAAAAATCATGGAAATATATAAACATTGTTTATTTGATGGGTTTTTTTAAACTGTTGCTTAAACTTGAAATTTCTCATCGTATTTTAGAATATTTCCAAATTTATTATTTTTGGAGATGTAAAATCAAATACTTTGTTAAAAAGTAGAAAAAATAACTTTTTGGTTGTACTTATTAGAAATTTAGTTTAATATTTATAAATTGTAATACATTAGTTTCAAACATGACATTTGATTAATAAAACGACGTAGGTTTTCCGAACGTCGAAAAATTGTAGAAATTACAAAATTTGGCACAAAACGTTCCTCATATTTAGGAAATCTTCCAGAAAATTATCACTCCACTTTGTGTCTTGTTTATACAAAATTAGTTAAAATTGTATAAATTTAATTAAATTTATAATGATTCAACATTGATTTCTAGGAATTAGATTTACTTACACGCGCGTAGGTAAATGTAATTTAATTTATGTTATTGTAATACATCATTATTAATTCACAGAATTCCAATTAAATTCACCCGGTAAAAGTTAATTAAAAAATAATAAGTCTGAAATAACCTCACATATTCAGGACGGGAATTTCAAGTGTCGGTTTGCCGAAATGCAACTTTGCCATTTTTTGTTAGTACCAAATATAATCTGAGCTTCTACAGTCTTTATTCAATGTGTAAAACACCGTTTAACGATTGGGAAGTGGTGTTTTAGTAGCGAGACCGTGCTTGTGCTTTCAATATGTTATACGTTTTATATTTAATATGTTGCAATTTCTGACGATTTAGCGTCCCAACGTATTAATTCTTCTCCAACCAATAAATACAATTTTTGAACACTATCAAATTCTTTATAGAAATCATTAAAAAAAACACTGCTCAGCTTCTTCTGTTTCCACCTGAAAATCACACTAATAAGACGATCATACTCTATTTTTATCCACCATATATTGTCCATATTATATCCACCATCTTTTTTTTTCTTACTAAATACGCACATATTTGTCTTAGTTTTCGTACAATTCGAACAGAAATTAAAAATTTATTTAATAAAATTGCACCATATAATATGTAAATTGTTAATCTATGATTCATTTTTCAAAAGTGCTTCTCCCATTATCCTTTGTCTTCCTCAATTCACAAGCAAATACTTTTAATGGAAAAGCAGTATATACCACAAGATAAAAATTGTTAAAATTGTTAGGTGTACCTAATAATAATAAGTAAATCGTAGTAAGTTGGAAAATAATATGGATTTTTACTATGAAAGGTATGAACTCGTGTTAAGCGCTCATTAGACTCTTATAAATTGGAGTAATGATTGTGTTGGAATAAAGGTATGCTATCACACAACATTAAAAAAACGTGCTGCAAAGACTACAGAATCTGTTATCCAATGGACTCATATGTCATTAGATGTACACGGTTGCAACTAATACTATACATCACGATTTTGTTGTTATCTGTACGCGTGCATTAAGAGGTGATTAAAGAACCTATTTTGGTCTACTCAAAACCGAAAATGTAGGAAGATACATTCAATGATCCAATAATATAACAATTAAGAGTCATTTAACTAATCGACCATCCTTGTACATTCTTGGTGACGTCTGATGTTGATCCACAATTATAAATAAACAATTATACAATATCTAAATTTATCACTGGGCGAAATATTACGTTTTAGTAACCAGCTTCAAAATAAAATGTTTATCATAAAAGAGTCCTAACTGTTCACAATTGTGGGACTATGGCATCCTCAATGGGTTAGTAAGTATAGTATATAGATGGAGAAAGGTAGATTGGCAAGTAACTGGCTATTGAGATCTGTATAAAACACACACGAAAAAAGCCATTTCAAGCAATGATTCCGTCCTGGGCCTCCAGCATGGTGAAATCGATAACTTTACAATATCGGATCGTTAGGCGTAACTTTCGATGTTTTTATATCGATATGCCTAGCACAGTTTCACAGTTGATAGCCAAACCGATATTAGTGGGGAATAAATTAGAAATTGATATACTCTGGCAACACTGGCGGATCTGTCCATAAATTCACATTCAGAAACGTCAAACACCACTCAAATACATAAAAATATGAATAATTTGGCAACTTTGAATTGAAATACAAATCTAAACATGCATTGGCAGTCCACATTTACTTTTTGACACTACACGGGAGTTAATTAGTTAATCATTTCTTTTGTCTTATTTCCGCCACTTAAATTTATCAAAATTCGGACGGAATAATTTGTTCGCGTTAGTTGAATTATAAAGTCTATGAATGGCGTATATGACTTATTTCAATTCAAAAATCTTTGTTAGTTCATTTCGTTCATTAAATAAGTCAGTAATGTTGATTAACGAACGACATAATTCAAATAAATGCATATATTGACAGCTAACTGAAACTTATCTGATTCTATGGAATCCGGGCTAAAATTTGTCAATCGTCGGTTGGAATTTCTCTTACCGATTGTTGACCGTGATCGCGAATATTACTAACTGACCATAGATGACGGATTTGGGCAATATCGTATTGATATAGGGTTATATCGATCGACCATGCTAGGTACCCTGAATGGTGGTATTGACTATGGCGATAGTGAGAGGATCAACAACTTTGAAAAGCTGTGTAAATTTTTGCAGAATTAACCAAAAATAAAAATGTAAATCAGGAAAGAAAATGAGAAAGTACAACCAATTTCTAGAAATTTATAGATATATTTTTAAATGAAGTCAAAAGCTATTACTGTTATCACGAAATAGCATTTGGAAAACCACCCGTTCTCCATTCGAGTATTATAATATTAGGGAGCAATATTCCACAATGGCGTTGTAATTACAAGCACTGCAGCACAGAATTGTCCAAGTTTAAGCAATTATTATGTTAAAACAAAATGGCACTCGATTAGCCATTACATTGGTCAGTAGAAATTTTAGAAGTTTTGAATAGAAATGCCTTCCATGTTGATTTGCTGTTCTAGCTCATTTAGCGCTTGCCAGGTCTCTCACACTGCCTGACATAAAATATTATCGCGATTTCATTTTGTTTTTGAAGAGTTTTATTTTCCAATGAACATTTGTTACTTAAATTTCATTTTGTTTTTGAAGAGTTTTATTTTCCAATGTACATTTGTTACTTAAATTTCATTTTGTTTTTGAAGAGTTTTATTTTCCAATGTAAATTTGTTACTTAAATTTCATTTTGTTTTTGAAGAGTTTTATTTTCCAATGTACATTTGTTACTTAAATTTCATTTTGTTTTCGAAGAGTTTTATTTTCCAATGTACATTTGTTACTTAAATTTCATTTTGTTTTTGAAGAGTTTTATTTTCCAATGAACATTTGTTACTTAAATTTCATTTTGTTTTTGAAGAGTTTTATTTTCCAATGTACATTTGTTACTTAAATTTCATTTTGTTTTTGAAGAGTTTTATTTTCCAATGTAAATTTGTTACTTAAATTTCATTTTGCTTTTGAAGAGTTTTATTTTCCAATGTACATTTGTTACTTAAATTTCATTTTGTTTTTGAAGAGTTTTATTTTCCAATGTACATTTGTTACTTAAATTTAAAAATTTTCCGCGACCGGTTTCGATACAACCGTATCATTCACTAGCAGGATTAAAACTAACTTTAAAATTAAATGCAAGTACCATAGATTGATTAGGTGGGGTAGTGGGAGGAATGATTTTATGGGAGGGGGAAAGCGGTGGGAGGAGTCAATATTACACGGAAACATAGTTAGTAAAGGAGATTTGCAAGGCGCTATTATTTTATTCACTAAATTAATTTTCGATTTAATTTTTTTGTTTATTTCGAGGGTTTCTAAAGCGAACTACCAAAACTAACTAACTCTTCAAAAACAAAATGTCTAGAAATTGTTACATAATTAATGCCCAAGATATACAAAAAAAAAATTTCGTTTGACAGAAATAAAAATTACACAATGAAAAATCATAAAATAATTTAAATTTTTTTCAAATTTAAGGAAATAACTTTAAGACCACGAAACACTCCCGCAACGTATTTCTTTTATTATTCTTTATTCTTTGAATGAGAGCAATGAAATAGATAAAAATAAAGGTTTCATGTCTTTGGTTAGGCGTCATAAAAAAAATCCATCAGTAGTGGACACCCAAAACTGCCAGCAATTTTATCCTCTTTTACTTTAATTGCTTGCCAAAAAAATCACATTAGAACTTTTTAGTAGCCAATAAATCGGGACATTGTACCTACTGTGCAAAAAAAACATCAAAATAGTAAACTATTGGGAAAGTTTGAATAAAGCATACCTAATGTTTTTAAGTTAGTGTTACAATAAAATATATTATGATAAGGTCTTCCAATAGGGACTTCCGAACTTTGACATTTGATAATGGCCATATTGTTGAAGCGACATCTATCAAATTTGCTGTCATTTATTCAAACTGTTTTGCCAAATCCCCATGGATGGAATAGCGTTCAACAACATGTGCAAACGATAATTGTTTAAAATTGTGTAATGGTAAAATCTCACGTAGAGGAGGTGAACTGGCCACCGAGATAGTGCGGTTTGACATGTTCTTGCAGAGTTTTCTTAAGTCACAGGTCTATGCGAATAAGCCAAAAACTACAGCTCAAAATAGACATAACCCATGTCATCGGTCAAATACAGCCTGATTTATGCGCCAGAGTCACGGAAAATTGGAAATTTTGGATGCGCGCCACCCAGAGAAGCCGCGGCGGACATTTGAACGATGTTGTATTCCATACATAATGGCATCGATAAGCAATGATATTATCTTACACTCACTTTGTTTTATTTAAATTTAAAGATAGGAAGCGCTTAATGAAAGACCCTTTATTATGCTCAACCGATCAATAACATCAATACTTATTACTGATCAATAACATCAATACTTACTTACCGATCGATAACATCAATACTTATTACTACATTTATTCACCTATTCCTAGAATCGCATTGTAAACAAACATTGCCAACTCACAGATATATTTGGTGTTAACAATTTAGCGAGTTTCAAAAGACAACTTATTTCGATTCTAAATGCTGAACATTTACTTTTCTTTTTCTTCTTTAATAAAATCTTCTGTTTTAGTATTCTATACCTTATACATAATATTTTTAGTTTTTGTTTTATCAGTTGTGACACATACAAATAATTGAATGCTAACTTTTATTTGGTGTTGACAATGCGAGTTTCAAAAAACAACTAATTTCGATTCTTTTTAATTATGAGTACAAAATATTTTTAGTTTTTGTTTAATGTAAAAGAAACAAATAATTGAATTAATGTACCTACGTACTTATGCACAGCTTTTATACATTACACTTTGTTTTGTCAGGTCTTATTATTTCAATTCTATATTAAACAAAATACATTTTACTAAATGGTATTAGGTTTTTAGTGTACAACTTTTATTATTATTTTTTAAAATTCTGCAATAGGATCATACTCCTAACGAGCAAATTACCTTCTTCTTTAATCTGTTTTATTGGTTTGTAACACAAATAATTAATGCTGTGAGCGTAAAAGCACACTAATGATTTTCTATGTAATACTTTCTTTTACTTACTTACTTACTCAGGCTTATGTTATTACTAGCTTTTACCCGCGGCTTCGCTCGCATGGTATTAGGGGGAAATTATTGTAGTGCTTGCACTTATCAATTATCCCCCACCCCCTCCTCCCCCCCCCCCATTCCATACATTCATTCCCTGTACATTCAGTTTTCAAACAGCTCGCGAGCCACCTAAATTTTATAATGCTAGAGCTCACCAGTAGTAACAAAATGAATTATCCATTTTGATGCAGTCGTTCAGAAGTTATGCGCGAACAAACATTTTGGAGATTAATTTTTATTTATACAGGCAGGAAGATATTAACTACGATTTCCCGCAAATATATCAATATCGTTTCCACAGCAACGTATTGTTTTCTGACGTTAGCAATAACTCGCTTTTTTAGCGACAGAAAACGTAAAATAAATATAATATATTAATATTTATAATTTCATAACGCCAAAGCTAACCGCTATGTACAGTTTTTATTACTCGCATGTAATTTAGCTTTCTATTGGTGAAAAAAAGTTAAAATCGGTTTATTGGTTTATGCGTGAAAGCGTGACAAACACACGCAGTTTCGTATTTATAATATTAGTGTAGATCATTCACTTTTAATGATCATATAAGTATTTTGCTAATTTGCTAATATACTTAAATACTGAAATCAAATGTAGAATTTTCATACAAAGGCCCACTAGGGCGAAAATAAATAACAAATAAAATATGTGGGGTGCTGTCGTGATGCCAACTTATGAGTAGATGTATTTGGGTAATAATTATTTTTGAAATTATTTAGAATATTTACGAAGATCACAAATATTTTGATAACGTACTCGTCACAGGCAAATTTTATTACTCGATATCGACAGTAGCAGCAACATTTTTGTCAACAAAATCTATTTTAAAAATTTTCGGCGTTCGCATATGAAGAAATAACAAATTAACGAGTGTTTTTCCCGGTAGATATCTTTAATCACTTGTCACAAGAGACTTGTTGTAATTAGTAACATTAATTGGTATCAATAAATCTTATAAAATCTGTGGAAAATCGATTCAGAATCACACTCCGAGGCGAACAACAACTGACAATACAATGATACGAAAATGGAAGGAAATTGTTTTGCTCGTGTTATTTCTCACCGAAATAAACCTGTCAATGAGTCTGGAACAAATTAATTCAGGTAAATAACAAACATTAAAATAACTCACACTGCTATTATTTACACTGTTGAATTTTAAAGACAATGGTTCCAATATTATCGGAACATTACAATTCATTTATTTGCTGATTGAATTTCTGCAACACTTAAAAATTTTTATTGATTTTTATTAAATTTAAATTTGTTTTGTTTTTCTATTTCAGATAGCGTTGATGAAGTCCAATTTTTACATCAAAGGCTTAAAAGGCAGTCAGTTGATGCCAATGTTGCTTCAGTATTTGGAACCAATCCTGTTTTAGGGCAAACAGATAATACCGGCGTTGTAAATCCTTTAAGCGCTCGTAATCCCGGAAATGTTGGAGCAGGGTTGAAACGCCCAGTTGGTGGATATGTTGGTCAGAGCGGCAAAGGTGCTGGTGGCTTGGGTCAAGGAAATGTTGGACTCGGGCTAAATGGTCAGGATGGATTAGGTCTCGGAGGTTCGGGTCAAGGCGGTTTAGGTCTTGGAGGTTCGGCTCAAGGCGGGATAGGTCCAGGAGGTTTGGGTCAAGGCGGTATAGCTCCTGGGGGGTTGAGTCAAAGCGGTATTGGCCCTGGAGGATTGGGTCAAGGCGGCATAGGTTCAGGAGGTTTGGGTCAAGGTGGTGTAGGTCCATTGGGTCAAAGAAATGTGGGACTCGGGCTAAATGGTCAGGATGGATTAGGTCTCGGGGGTTCGGTTCAAGGCGGTTTAGGTCTTGGGAGTTCGGCTCAAGGCGGGATAGTTCCAGGAGGTTTGGGTCAAGGCGGTATAGCTCCTGGGGGGTTGAGTCAAGGCGGTATTGGTCCTGGGGGATTGGGTCAAGGCGGCATAGGGGGTTTGGGTCAAGGTGGTATAGGTCCTGGAGGCTTGGGTCAAGGTGGTATAGGTCTTAACGGCTTGGGTCAAGGCGGTGTAGGTTCAGGGAGTTTGGGTCAAGGCGGTGTTGGTCTAGGGGGTTTCGATCAAAGTGGTATAGGTTCAGGTGGCTTGGGTCAAGGAAATGTTGGACTCGGGCTAAATGGTCAGGATGGATTAGGTCTCGGGAGTTTGGGTCAAGGTGGTGTAGGTCCTGGGAGTTCGGGTCAAGGCGGCATAGGTCCAGGAGGCTTGGGTCAAGGCGGTATAGCTCCTGGGGGTTTGAGTCAAGGCGGTATTGGTTCTGTGGGATTAGGTCAAGGTGCTACAGGTCCTGGGGGCTTAGATCAAGGCGGTGTAGGTCCAGGGGGCTTAGGTCAAGGAAATGTTGAACCTGGGAGCTATGGCCAAAGCAGCATTGGTTCGGGGAATTTGGGTCAAGGAAATGTTGGTTTCGAGTTATACGGTCAAGGTGGTATAGGTCCAGGGGCATTGGGTCAAGGAAACGTTGGCTCTGGAAATTATGGTCAAGGAAACATTTACCAACCTGGAAGTGGTTCAATTGATTATAACAGAGGCTACGACTCATCAAAAATTTATTCGAGTTCTAAATCTGGAATAAATAAAGAAGATCAAATCAAAAAAGTTCCAGAAATAAATGAAGATCCTTACAAAAGTTACGAAAAGAAGGTTTCAGAATACGAACACAGGAAGAATTACTACGATGCTTTACATAAAGAACACCAACAACACCACGAGGACCATTACGATTTGTATCACGACCCACATCATGGTCATGACTATCATCACGCTGACCCTCACCACTATCACAATATTGACCCTCATGATTATGACCATCACTATCGATCTTCATATCATAACCCTGAGTTATATTATTAGTATCATTAAAAACACTTACGAAAGTTTTTAAGATACGAACTAGTGGGTAATTAGATACTACCAACAAGGCCCTAGATATTCCTAACTAGCTAATTAAATGACTTAGAGTAGCAAACATGTAGGTATAATAAACAACTAATTAATGAAATCACTGTGTTTTATTTGCTCTACAACTATTTGTTTTCATCTTTCAATCCTTTCGTATTTAGTTCCTACTCAGGTTTTAAACATGTTATTATTCTACAGTTGAAATATATGTTTTTTAATTATGAAGCTAATCTGTCTTTCGATTTTACCCCTAGTTGCCTCTTAGAGACACCGTACCATTCGACGATCATATAAATGAGATCACAGAGTGTGCTTTTTCAAATAATGTTTTGGTTGGAAAAGACGAGTAGAGGCAGCCTGAAGATAAGATGAGAAAAGTTTTACAAACCTTAGGTGGATGAGAACCACCCAGGAACCTGGCAAATCTCTATTTTATAAACTAAAGTCCTCCGCCGCGTCTGCCTGTCTGTTCGTGATAAACGCAAAACCTACTGAACGAATTTTCATGCAGTTTTCGCCAATATATAGAGTGATTGAGAAAGGTTTAAATATATAATTTGTCAAGGTTTTGTGTAAATTGGTTGAAATATATAATTAAAGGAGTCTGTAAGTTAAAATATCTATAGGTGGTGGACGAGTGGGCTGGGAAGCTGGTGGTGTGGATTTGATTCGTATGCAAATTAACAAATGGCGGTGTGGGTTAAAAGGTTGGGTAACCATCCAGTAGATGGCGTTGTGTTTCTGTAGATAATGTCAGCTGGTCTACAGATAATTGAGGGAGATCTATGATCAAAGTTGGACGTAAGAGGGCTCTTGAAGATAGTTTTTCTTAAGACTTAAGAGAGTAGAACCCCACACAGGAGGCCTTTGATGAAAATAATTTCCCTCGGGATTTTTGTCATATTTGATGCTTCGTGAAGGGTATTTTTAAGGAAAGGAAGGAGAGGAAGGAAAAAGGTAGGAGAGGAGGATAGGTTTCAAGGGCTCAGTGTATTCAAGAGTGACGGACGTGTGAATCCATACCTCCCACTGCGGTAAAGACAATGGGTAACTTAAGCACTCATAAAAAAGACGGCGTTTTTTTGGTGTGCGTTGATCATGTAATAAGTTTAAAATAATTAATAATAGTGAGTATATTTTTAATCAGCCAGTTAAAATCCACTTGTGATTTTTCTAGTTTTTCGCCAAGTTAAAAAATATCAGTATTATCTGCGCATAAGAAAACTTCGCCACTGAGGTATAAGTGAGGGAAATCATAAATGTATATTTGTAATAAGAGTAGACCTAAAATACCGATTAAAATATTTTTATTTTTGTAGAATCAATATCCAATCTTCAAATCACTCCAAAAGTATTTTAGTGGAATCAATATCCACTCTCAAATCACTCCAAAAGGAAACACAAAAGAAAGCGACATCTAGCGACTCCGAAGAAGAAAACAGAAATACTAACAAGATGACCAAATGTAAAGGAAAAGGTGCACTGACATTCGACGATAAAAATATGGAAAAAATCAACCTTCACATTGATTAGAAAATTGCCTCGTAGTCTCCCCACACTTGTCCACTTTAGTTTCCTGAAGGTTTCACTTTTACTGCATGTGAATTGCACACTCTTATTTTTATTAATTGTAGATGGATACTTCAACGCTTGTCTAAATTCTTCAAACAATCAGATTCAATTTTGAAAATGACAATTTCTTAAATTTAAAGTAAATCCGATTTCATTGAACAAGAATTACGAAGACATTCAGACCCATAATCGAAATTATTATTTCAATGATTTCTTGATCACATCATGGGGAATGGGAAATTTTTGGAGTAGATTGTGTCGAGTTCTGTTTGTCCAGTTGCCGGATCTTGGCAAAGGGCAAAACAGGTTTGGCCTGTTAAATGTTAGTTCAAAACTGATAATCCATGGAAAATTTGATTGATTTACAAAAGAGGAAATCGCAGCACTACCTTGTTTTCGAAATCTACGTGACTGGTAACAGCATGGTTCCGTTAAATTAACCAAAAGAAGAAGAACGTTTCTATTCACGTATTCACGTTTCAGAACGGAAGGCACAAAACACACGCACCAAAAGCCTTTCCACAGATCGTTATTACTACGACAAATTATAATTAAACGAGCGGTTTTACCAGTGTCAACAGCCAATTTGGAATCAAGTAGATAGATTTGTGGTAATTAGGCAGGTTAGAAGCAGAAAGTTTTATTATAAAATCACCGAAAAAGAGTTTCTCATTCACACTCCAAGTAAAACAGCCAAAACAATGGCACGAATATGGAAGAAAATTATTTTGGTGCTCGCATTATTTCTTACGGAAATAAACTTCACAGTGATGGCGGAAGAAATTACACCGGGTAATACATAATAAAATATTATTCAAATATCATCTTGTAATCATTTTTGATATCTGCATTATAGGTAGAATAATTATTATCAACTTGTTTTTTTAGATGAATCAGTTTGGGTCCAAAATAATAATGTTCCTTCTTTCCATTTTCTTAGCAGAGAAATAATATATTTTTAATTGAATGAATTTAATATAATTAAAACAGAAAATAAATAAATAACTGAGGTTTTTTGACATAATTTTTGTCGAACTCATATTTCAAATTCAGAATTTACATATTTTCTTGAACTATTTTTTTCCATATTTTTGTCTGCATTTACTCTGTATGAAGAGGAGATAAGATTTCCTGATATTTAATATCTTTAAATAAAATGATTCTGCCAAAAGTGTGGAAAAAATTAGTTGAAGATAATAAATTCTGAATTTGATATAAGAGATCGACAACACTGACGTAAAAAAAATTTACGTCCCAATGGCCAAGTGATTGGGACATTGGACACCAAAAGGGAGATCCTGAGTTCGATTCCTAGTTGCTACCATTACTTTCTTATTTTCTGTCATGTTCTGTTTCAAGGTCCGTCTAGATTTATTAGTATTGTCTCCTCTTCAATGATTATATTTCATTGATATGTATAACATTCAAAAGTTTAAAAAAATATATACTCCGAAAAAATATTACAAATATTTTTTTGTGTCAAAATTGAATTTTTTAATGATTTTGTATAATAAATTGTATGTAAAAAAGTTATTATTCCGTTCCGCAAGTTTTTTTTTATTGTGACAGCTGTTTTAGCGTTCAAAGAATTCGTTCATCATCAAACTGGCGGAATTTATTAACAACTTCTTAATTTATTTTTAAATTACAAGAAAAATCAAGGGAGTTCTGAACCAAACACAATCAATATAGATATAATACTCAACCTACGAAATGTTTCGCTGGACTTAAACTTTTTTTTTGTTATTTCAGACAACTTTGATGCCAGAACATTTGAACAACCAAGATTTAAAAGGCAATTGGATGTGAATGAAAAAGATCATCCAGATCTCAAAAAATCTTCAATCGATTCCAAAGTTGTTTCAATTGACAATACCGATTCCGCTTTTAGGCTGAAAGATAATGTCATTCTTGCGAATCCATTGAACAATGGCAATCTTAAGGTCCCTCTGGCTGCCGATTTAGGTCAAGGAGGCTTGGGTCAAGGAATTATTGATTCTGGGCTCAATGGTCCAGTCGCATCAGGTCAAGTGAATTTAGGTCAAGGAATCGTTGATATAGGTATCACTGGGCAAGGTCTGGGGGATTTGGGTCAAGGGAATGTAGGTCCAGGAGCAATTGTTCAAGGCGCAACGAGACTATTGGGCTTGGGTCAAGGAAGTATGTATCCAGGAATCAACGGTCGAGGTGGTTTAGATCAAGGCAACATGGGCTTAGGGATAAACGGTCAAGGGGATATGGGTAAAGGTGGGTTGGGTCAAGGCAGCATGGGTTTAGGTGGAATGGGTTCTGGAAACCTAGGTCTAGGGATCAATGGTCAAGGTGGTATGGGTCTAGGAATGAATGGTCCCGGTGGTATGGGTGTAGGGAGTATGGGTCTAGGAAATACGGGACTAGGTCTAGGAATCAATGGTCAAGGTGGTGTGGGTCTAGGAAGATTGGATCTAGGAAATATGGGTCTAGGGATTAATGGCCAAGGAGGTATGGATCTTGGGGGCTTGGGTCAAGGAAATTTGGGTCTGGGGATTAACGGTCAAAGCGGCTTGGGACAGGGGGGCTTAGGTCAAGGAAATATGGGTCCAGGACTGGGGATCAATGGTCAAGGTGGTGCCAGCATGGGTTTAGGTGGATCGGGTTCTGGAAACGTAGGTCTAGGGATAAACGGTCAGGGTGGTATGGGTCTAGGAATGAACGGTCAAGGTGGTATGGGTCTAGGAATGAACGGTCCTGGTGGTATGGGCCTAGAGAGCATGGGCGCAGGAAATATGGGATTAGGTCTAGGAATCAATGGTCAAGGTGGTATGGGTGTTGGTAGATTGGGTCAAGGAAATGTGGGTCTTGGATTTAATGGCCAAGGTGGAATGGGTCTAGGGGGTGTCAGTCAAGGATATATGGGTCTGGGGACTAACGGTCAAAGCGGTATGGGACTGGGGGGTTTAGGTCAAGGAAATATGGGTCTTGGTGTTGACGGTCAAGGCGTTATTGGACTGGGGGATTTGAGTCAAATAGGGATTAGTGGTCAAGGCAGTATGGGACCGGGAGGTTTGGGTCAAGGCTTAGAATACCTCCAACAATCGCCAAATATGAATGCTGATTATAATTTTGGAAAAGTGCAACCTGTAATAAAATATAAAGAACAATTAGTAAAAGAAGTTCCAGAAATAATTATCGTTCCGAAATATGTCGTAGTTCCACAAAGTTACGAAAAAAAGGATTTACTTTCAGAACAGGAGGCGAATAAAGATAGACGGTTTGAATATGAACTCAGGAAGAAATACCACGATGCTTTGTTAAAAGAATATCATCTACACCATGATGACCCCCATGGTGGCCAAGGAGAACATTACGATTTCTATCACGACGTTTCTCCCCATGACTTTGGTCACGACTATCATCACGAAGATCCACACCACCATCACAATATTGACCCACATGATTATAATAACCATTTCAAACGTTGAGGAATAATACATTATTATCAATCAAACTCTTAATTACTGCAATCGGATCAGGTGCCGAATCAGTAAATATGATCTAACAAAATTGTAATAAACCACGTTTAATGACAGACAGTTTTTTTGTTTTTGTCTTTCCTCTATTCAATTTTTTAATTCAAACACATGTGCTAACAATTTATGAAATTTTTACAACGGTATAAACAAAAAAAATGAAACTGAAGAATTACCAAGATAGGCACCCTGGAGTAACAAACAAACGATTTCAATGGATGGGCTATTTATATTTTGTAGCCATTTTGTTATGGTGTCGAGTAAATATTACATTAAGAAGAATTATCTATCATCATTATTTGACGACAGTCGCAGCGTAGTGTCGAAGCAAATGACTTTTATGCATATGATTTCCAATGAACATCATTTACTGATTGGATGTAACCGAAATAGCAGTAATGTGGCACTTAATGCAATTACTTTACTTAAGATAAGTAAAATTAATGGGTATATTAATTTCATATTGTGTAATCATCATATTTCTTGAAACAAGACGAGTAGAGTGATGAGACTCTGAAACAATCGTGCCTGCAGAAGGTGATGTGCGTCTGGCCGGTTATTCTGAACTGGTTACTCTGAACTTAGGAACCTAGAAATAGATCCATACCAATGCACTACGAGGTTGAATTACGTTTTTTTATCAACTTTAGATACCTATATCTTAGTTTATTTATAAATTAGAATTAAGAATCGATTTAAGTAAGACTGGGTTACTTTTATAAATATGATAAAATGACTCTATTTATACTATCGAATTAATATATTTGTGTCATTCGGTACTTTCAGCTAACCGGACGCTTTAAATCAAAAAGATGTCAAGGCAACCTTTGGACTTTCTGTTACGCGCCTAAACGTAGATTTTTTTAAACTTTAGATATGCGAAGGGGATAAGAGAGTGGTTGTTTCTATAAGAAGCTAGCAAATGCAAAACAAAGAAGAACACGAAATAAAGCTTAAGGCGCCGTATACCCGCTTGAAAAGAAAAGGATGGAGCGATATTTATTTTATTTTATTTTATTTATTTAAGATTTTACTCCAGCAGGGCTAGGAGGGATGTGCAATCCTAGTCTGCCATATTTCATAAATAACTATAATACATATAATAATATAAGAAAGTACATTAAAAGATCTTAAAGAAGAATAAAGAAATAAAATATTCCTAAATATTAGGTATCTACCTAATTAAAACATAAAATGAAGACAAGATTCATCCCATAAATAACAACAAAAAAAAAAAATAATAAATTAAAGCAATAAAAACAAAGCTTAAATTAAAATTAAAAATAAATTAAGCAGAATAAAAAATAGAAATAAAAAAATTTTAAAAATATTTTGGGATCGTCCATCAGGGAGGTCGACTCATCGTCTGCATCCATTGCTCATTAAAAGGAAGGAACTAAGCCACTCGGATGTAGCCACGACAATGATGTTGTTTGAATTCCGCGTCCTGTTCCAGAAACTGGCTAGTCGGTGGCAAAGTAAGGCTGGGAATGAATGCACCCTCCCCTCGGTGAACATCGTGGAAGCACTGCAGAACCTCGGTAGTTGCATAAGTTGCCTGTACGCGTTATTGTAGCACACCCTCAGTTTATCTCATTGCGCCGCTGGATATTGCGTCAGTTGTGAATAGGGCAGTGCAGTTTAGTGCAGATATGTAATTACGAATGTTGGAGAGATCGCGCTAACATTTAAAAGGATAAAATTGAAGCGAAAATTGTGAAAATGTTTAATTGAACACAACTAGTTTAAAATGGACCAAAAATCTTTTGGGGAACATCTAAACGAGCATTTAATACTTCCTTACCGGACCGGGGGAACGCATTTACACTAACAAGAGTTTTATGCTGTATCTAAGTTGTTTTTTAAACCATATACTCAATAATTTGTGTAATCTTAGAAAAACTATTCGGTTATCGATTTGCATTAAAAAAATTAATATCGCATTACTACTTTTCTTAAAATTAAATAGTTTATAACAAATTCCGGCGAATAATCTGTGCCACCCGCCCCCCTTCCCCTCTGTTCGGGCGTACCCCGTCCCTATCTGCTGAACGTATCGGGATAATTCTAAGCGATAGCAAGTAATTTCTAAGTTGTTAGTGGAAAGGACTAGATCGCGTTCGTTTACACTGCGCATCTCGTTTGCTCTTTTAACAATGCTATAATGTTCGCTTGCCGGTCAAAGATCATTCGGTCTGAGTCGTTTCCCGTGAACGCCAATCGCCAGTCGAGATTCGGAAACAAGGTGTTGTGTTGGCTATTGGCCCGCCTTCTCTGTTTTCTATGGAAAAATACACGCTATGGTCTAAATTAATTAGAATATTAATTATGACTTTATTTATCAAACGATTTTTAAAATGACTACTGAAATACGATGAATATACTTCCTTCTAATTATTATCATAAAAAATTACAAAAAAATATGTCATTAACACCCTTTAATAAGCAAAACAAATTGGGGTCCCCGAGTGACCCCCTTCGGGTCATGTGTGATTTTTTTCGTTCCGGGACGAAAAGATAAAAAAACACTGAATTATTCCGTACATATAACTTCTAAAATAAATGAAATGAACATGTTTATAATAATTTTCGGAGCGTACTTTGTAATTTTTTTCTATCGAGGGAAGTTCATATTTTGCGTTTCGGCGTGGGGAACGTCTAGATATTATCTTCAAAAATCACATTATATTTTTTTAAGAGCTCAAAAACTTCAAATGTTTAAGGGATATATGTAAGAAATCGGTAGAAATTTGGGTAGCGGCGGCTGTTTTCACTCAGTAGACATGCGGACAAAAATGTTACAAAAATAATTTCTTATACTATAATTTTGCTGTTTTATTCACAACAAAGTTAGACTTAATGAAAAACTAGTGTTCACTGCTTCCAAAAGGGTCACTTCCATAATTTTTGTCACTTTCTTCAAAGGGGTCGCTTCCCCGATCGTTGTTACTACTTCCGAATAAGTCTCTTTCTACATCTTCATTTCCACCAAAAGGATCATTTTCTCGATCGTTCTTACTTCCTCTAAATGATTCGCTTTCTTTATCGTCTTCAATTGCTCCTATGGTAGGTTTTACTTGATTCTTATCGCTTTCTCGAAAGGAGTTTCTTCCCTTCAAATTGGAGTCACCTCCTGTATTACTTTTCAGATCACTCGATTCTTTTGCCAATCTTCCTTGAACTGCAACAAAGACATTTTTAATTTTAAATGTGTACGCTGCGGTTTTAATGTGATTTCATTTCTGTTTCAATATAGTGGCACTTATTTTTGCACACGGACATGTAAATGGTCTCCTAAAGTAAAACCAGGCATAGGTGGTCACGTCTTCATGGAGCATTTGAAAGATGCGTACGTGGTAACTTGCTTCTTGATATTGATGGTTGACAATTACCATTCTTTTATAATTGGCGGGACTTTTGAAATATAATATATTTATATTAATACAAAAATATCAATATGATGATTCAGATTATAATGATGATGATGATTCAGATTATAATATTTTATTTGAATGCAAACATTAATCATTTTGCGGAATCGGAATAAAAAATTGGCAAAAGAATTACATTTTATTTAAAAATACATAATATTTACTTGTTCAGTCGAAAATTTATGTCTGAAAAAATAGTTATGAATATTTTAACAAAAATTTTTACCGAAATAAAATTTAAATAGTAAAAATTCAAATAATAAACCAAGCATCCTTCATTTTCACAAAAAGAAAACGAGACGAAAGTATTTCAATTTTCAGCTGTTGTGTTCATACAATCAGTTCTCCAACTCGTCTTGGAAGGAGATTACTTCTTTGGAAAGAATATATTATGTTTATCTAGATTTATAAATACGTGATATACACAATATATGTATACAAAGTCACGACTATTACAAAGTCACGCGTATTACAAAGTCATGACTACGAGTAGTCAACCTAACTAGGAGCTAGCTGAAATTCCAATATTCAAGATTGTGATTGAACTTACCATTCCAGTGGCATTTGAGTGTTACAAATCTAAAAATAAGTCGGCAGGAACATTTATACTTCATGACGATAGTAAGATTTTATTTTTACGGTAACATATTTAATGAACAATTTGTAAGTGATGTTAAATATCTACCTTATCATGTGCGAATTTCTTTATCGTAGTGAGCCTTTCACGAAATAAAGTTTTTTTTCTTGTTTTTATAACTGGCAAAACCATAATAGTTCTACAATTCGAAAGAAACATACGTTCACGAAATTTCTACAAGAATATGATTAAACACATTTGACATTCTAGTCTTTATCTTCCATCCTTTTAGTTTTCATAAAAGACGTGTTAGTAGGATTTTTTATGAAAAGCTTTTAGAACGATCGTCGATGACGTGCTTACGATCTCTCCCCGGGACTAGCGTAGCTAAACATTTGTTTTTCAAACAAAAAGGTCAAACTGTTCTTAATTGTGTTATTAGTTTAACTCCTATAATTCTTTAAAGTAAATATACTTGATATAATAATAATATTATCTTCTGGTGCGGCGTTACTGGCAATCATAAATGTTAAGAAAAGTAAGTAAAAAATCACCCAGCACCGAAATGTGACAGGCATCATACTACATTTGGACAAAAAATAAAACTGTCGCATTATTTGCCCCTTATCGTCTGTTTTTTCTCTCCATAATTCTCCGTAATCTGATTTTTTTATTTTAGCGACTATTTAAAATAATTATAATTACAAAATATAATGGTGACTTTAAGTATCGATTTTAGATTTCTTAGTCCTCCTCACTAAGGGATATTGTGCTGACGTGGGCTAAAGTTATTTAAATATAGTTTATTTGTCTACTATGTTGTTTTTAGTGTCTTAATTAGGGTTTTTGCATTAAACCTCTTTGAGCCATCTTTTTATTCTTGATTTGTGCTTGTTAGAATTTTTTATTAGTTTTATGTCTTGGGGAAGGATGTTATAGAGTTTTGTTGCAAAGTGTATGTATGTAGTTGCTTTGTCCGAATGTGGTTTAATACTTTGTAATATCAATTTTATTCGATCTAGTTTTATGCATTCACGGTCTAGTAGAGGATTCAGTATTTTTGAATAGCTTTCATAATACATATATGTTTGGCATTTGTTGTACATTTGGTACGTCATAGCTATTGAAAATTTCAATTAAAGGCGTTAAAAATAGTATTTAAAAATCGTATTTTACCGTTTTAATAATAATATACACATTTCGCACATCCCATAGAAAAGTGTAGCAAGTCAAAAAAGTTAATTTTACAGCGAAAACAAACGAATGAATCACTAGGATGTCGAATATAGCACTAGATTCACGCGTAACGACGGGTTAATAGTTCCGAAATTTAATAATAAGTACGGACAGAGAACGTTTGAATACAACGTACCGAAGATATTTAATTTATTACCTGACAATGTAAAGCAACATAATTCTATGAATAAGGTTAAATATATGGTGAAAAATTGGTTATTGGAAAAAGAATATTTATTTTGATACTTACGATAAAATTTATGAAAAAAATGTTTAAACTGTAGATAAAAGATGTAAATTATAACTTTAAATATATTTGTAAGTAATTATAAGCACCTGCTGTCAAGCCAATTGCAATTGGCTTAGCGGGACGGGATTGTTGATTTATAAAATAAATAAATAAATTTAAAAAAAAAAAAAAAAAAAAAAAAGAGATACTAGCGACATCTCGGGGAGATGAAGTGATCTAGCTTTAATACGGTTTTCGTGGGGCACAGATAATGACAATCACTTTGCTTTTCAGAGATAAAACGTATAATGGAAAATTTGACTTACAACAATTATCTAAGCGATGTGTGATATGTCAATGATTGGGATATAAGTATGTTATCTGGTAACAATTGTTTACGTCAATGTTACTTTTTTTAAAAGCTATAAATGGGAGGCCTTGAGGAAAAGGTATTGTACTTTGATGCTGCGTAAGGGGTCTGTGAGATAATATCTAAAAGCTTCCGAGCTTCTCACATAGATGGCAGGGATAAGTGTTTTCCTGAAAGTCCGCAAGATGGTAGCAGGATTGGTTCCCATTTAGTTCGCCAGATGGCCGAGGGCCGAGGTTAGCGGTTCCCACAAAAGATAGTGGAAACCAGACCAATTATAGCCAGCTCCTAGTTAGATCGACTAACCATAGTCACTACTTGTAGTACGCGATTAACAAATCACAGATTAACCAAAATAACTTTATTTCTTCCATAATAGAAATCCTCCTTCCAGGACGTGTTGGAGATACTGATTGTGAGAACACATCAGCGTCTTTATAGGGAAAGGAAGACGACGAAGTTCTATGAAGGAAAAAGTATCTGGGGGTCAATGTGTCCAGGTATGAATCCATCCCTCTAGGTTAGGTCTGAAAAGGTCTAGGTTAGGTCTCCCTCAATCAGTCTCTCCAGATCCGGCATATAGATGGGCCAACGCGTTCGTCACCAAGACTTCAAAACTTATCCCACGAACCGGGCACCTCTGCTAAGTCACCAAACGTAGCTAAACACCATGAGAGGGGAGTTGGTTATTCAATAAATGCGGTACCCACACCCGCCTCCCAAATTGGTTTATACAGGCCTCGTATTACTTTTAGATCTCCCATTAGTAATTCTGTAAAACGTGGCTCACAACACGTTCGCCTCAAACTCGATATTACTTTGCATTATCTTTTTAAAGCATTATCGTAAATAAG
Organism: Glyphotaelius pellucidus; assembly: GCA_936435175.1. NCBI lineage: Eukaryota > Metazoa > Arthropoda > Insecta > Trichoptera > Limnephilidae > Glyphotaelius > Glyphotaelius pellucidus. The sequence continues at coordinate 17,572,310 of OW386549.1, read as the reverse complement.
ATTTTATCTAAAATAAATTAAATGATAATCAGTAACATATAACATTAAAAAATAATCGCGGTAATCACCGAAAGATCTTGCGGCCGGCGAGGAAATGTATTTTCAAGAGGTCGCCACGTGTTTTAGCCGCTCGTACGCATAACCCACATTACAAGTAAAGGCCCTCCAGTCCGCAAAATATATGCATGGTGTTAAAGGACAGACTTGACTTACTTTAAACAATGTTTCTTGACATTATTTGAAGTAAAAAATGTAAATCAAATTTTGAAAAAAAAAAACATAATTAAAAAAAGCTAAATTAGTAGGTAATCTTAGCTTCTCTCGTACGAGTAGATAGAATTACAATTCTATGATTTTAAAATCAAATTAATAACTAAATGTGTAATAGAAATAGTATTCTTTGGACTAATACTCAGAAAAGTGAGTTATTTTTTTGTCATGTACATCGTGGGAGTGAGTTATTTTTCAAGTTTTTGTTAATTTTGTAATCGATTTAATTAATTATCTTACCTTTATTTACTACACAAGTTAATTTCGGCGCGTTTTTTAATTACAACAAATAATATTTTCTATTTGCATTTTAAATTGAGTTCAATTTCAGTGGTTCTCAATATTTAAAAAAAAAAAGTTTTTAATTATATAAAAAGTATTATAAGTAGAAATTTAAAGTTAAATAAGTTTTAATTTTTTATTTATATAAAAAAATGTTAAATAATAAAGGGATAATACTAAAAATAAAAAATTGGACTGATTAAGTGGTTCTCAACATTTTACAAATAATGTCTTCAATAAAAAAAAATATTTATAAAAAAGAAATGAACGGTAATAAAGACATAACACTAAAAATAAAAATCAAATATAGTTTCAGTGGTTCTCAACATTTTACAAATAGTATTGGAATTTTTTTTTAATTTAAAAAGTACTGTTCAGTAAATAAAAAAATAATAACAAAAATAAAAAAAAGTTTAAATTCAGTGGTTCTCAACAAATTTCATAACGTAAAATCTGTAAAAATTTTGAGTCAATCCATCGATTATTTTCCGAGATATGAGGACACAAACATATGGAACCTTAATTTTTATCAATATTTTTATATTACATACGGAACAATTTTTGTTAGAATACGTAAAAATGTTTGACAAATAAATTAGTATTATCGTTAAATCCTAATTTAATCGAAATTTCAAATATGGCCTAGAAAAAACTGAATAAAGTCATACGGCCGCACGTATGCGGCAATACTCTATCTGGATCGTCCGAGTGCCGCTGCATACGTGCGGCAATACTCCTAAAAGGGTTAATACTCATAAAAAACTTTTTCTTTTTCATTACTTAGATAATTTCAATATGAGTTCTTCCTGTTACACGGCAAACATCTAAGCGAAAGTTGACTTCACTCCAGATTGAAGGCTGAATCATATGAGGAATCACGTCAGTCAGCCGAATGGATTCCCTCTCTTAAGTTGCAGAAACCCCACAAGAAAAAGACCATAAGAGTTAGATCAGAGTTTCTAGGGGCCCACCAAGGACGGAGGACGGAGCGCCGCCTCACTACAGCCTTAAAATGCAACAAGTTCTCAACAACAGATTCTCTGACCGTTAGATTGGTAGGAAGTAGTAATGGTCTTGTTTTCTGAGAAAAAGAAACAGAAAAATTCCAATACCTTTAAAGCTCGTTCACACACAGCTATAAATCTGCGAGCAGATATCTGTTGAACCGCGAGCGCTTATCTTTTGTACTTTCACACGACGCTATCAAATACTCCTTCCTGTGGTAGGAGGGGGTCAGTTGAGGGAGCGGCAACGGAATGCACATTTTTTGTTGTTGTTGTTTTGTCATCCACCGGTCTAGGCAGCTCCGTAATTACAATAACCCCCTCTCCTGTTTTCGTCGAAGAGGGGGAGGCTTATCTTTTGACATATTGCCTTTGGAGCGGTTCCGTCGTAAGATGTGTATTGTCTATGATTGATCTGCGTTTAAAACCGCTAGGTGTGAACGGTCTGAAGGGATTGTATGGAGAGCGTTATTTGGCGTGCGATGATCTTTTATATTTTATAGCTGTGTCTGAACCAGCTCATGATGATCCTGCACATGTGTATAAAGTATTTGCCTCAGGATTTTGTACCTACCATGAACCTTCTTCAGTGGTGTAAATTCTCTAATTTAAAAATGGTAAAGGAATCAATTTAAAAATGGCAGGGATGTTTTTATTCAGTAGAAAGGTGATAATTATATAATAATAATATAACCAACATAATATTATTTTGTGTATCTATTGTACAAGCGTAGCACCTCTCATAACATTGCAAAAACTAATGTTTAATGAATGTTCCTATTCACCCAAGGGTCTAACCTGGTGAGGTGGGCATTGACATCCAGGTGGACCTTGGGGATGTTGAGGTGGACCTTGGGGACATTGGGGTGGACATTGGCAATGGGAATCACCTTTTTTATGACTACATCCTCCTGTCAATTGTCCGTGAACTGTAACAAAAAATATATCAATGTATTTTAACAGAATGTTCTTCCATACTCGAGGTTTCAATGTCTGCAACTGGTATTGAGGACTTTAAAAGACGTAAAATGTTTCTTAAAAGTAAACTATGTTGGAGTTACAATAATGTTCCTCTCAAATGAGCTTTTTGCTTCATTTTTACTGAATTTTCACTGCGCTTGGTGTGTTTTTCGTTGAATATCAGTATGCTTAATGTGTTTTTTTTTATTGAATTTATCTATGCTTTATGTGGTTTTCGTTAAATTTAAAAAATTCTTTACGAGATTTTTTATTCACTTCTTCAAACGCAGCAAACTTATTTTGTGGCAACATTTTAATCCAAATTAATAATATACTTAGTTTTTACCACTTTTATTGTTTACAAAACATTTCTCATTTCTTCAGGGTTTACGCACTAATTATAAATAATAAATAAAAACAATGGTCATAGACATAGACAACATAATTATAAATAATAGACATAGTCAATAGAACTTAATATTATTAAACAAATTGCAATCAATAACGGATATAACGCCAATTTATTGTAAACATTCTAAATAAAAAATACAAGAACCAATTTCTCAATTCACAAACCCCTGAACAAAAGGATCAGGAAGAGAAAAAATGGAAGAAAATGTGTATTTTAAAAATAAAATTTCTTATTATAACAAAGATTATACAAAATGAAATTATTCTTGTATTTTATTCAAATAACAAACTTTTGTTTTTGTTAAACTCCAATATGCTTTATATGTTTTTCGTAAAATTTCAGTAAGCTTTATGTGTCGTAGAAGTTCACTTTTTGTTTTACTATAGTTGCGAGCCAGTGAGACTCTGGCATCCCCATTAAAAAAATACAAGTAGTTGAATGTTTTATTACCGAGTCCAGCTCCTTGGTCGGCTCCTTGGACCGCCCCAACCACTCCTCCGACCACCGCTCCTGCCACTCCACCCACCACTGCTCCTGTAATGCCGATGGCCCCTATGCCCACATTGGCGACACCCCCTACGATGCCGGACAGAAGTCCTCTAGGAGCTGGCTCTAAAAGATAAAGTGAACCGTCAAAATCAATGCAACGTACCTACCTGCTTGAGACTTGAATTTTATGTAATAAATGAAAACAAATAACTTTGTGTTCACCACTACTTAATCAACAATATAAATTCAATATTACAAATAACCAAACGTTTTTAAAAATAGCCACCTTTTAAATTTATTTTCGTATTAATACTTATATTTATAATAATTTATTTTGTTATTTAGACTTACTGTTTGTTTTAAAAAGATTTTTTATTATGTAAATGTAATTTTTTACCCATCCTAAAATAATTTTATTTTATATAATTGTTTTTTAAGATATTTTAAGTCATTAATCACCTCTTCTTATATTTTGTCTATATTTTTTTATGTTTTGTTCTTTTTTATTAACTTATTATCCTGTCGAAGAAAACATAGTTTTGAAACATGTCGATATTGTTGATTAAAAAGTGATGTACACAAAGTTATTTGTTTTCATTTATTAATAATGATGACGCCACAAACTAAATAAGTTTGAAGAATGAATTTTATGTACTTTCAAAACTGCAAGCATTTTCAGAAAACATATTTTTTTACCCCTTCGAAAACGGTGAATAAAAAAAAGGTATTAACTGCCGTACGTATTTTCAAAACCGCAGCGTTTTCTGAAAATATGTTTTAATCACCTCGAAATGAAAGCCTTTTAAAAAAATATTTGTTCTTATTTTCAAAACAGCAGCAACCTTCTCAAAACAAGTTTTAATATTTTCAAAATGCAAGTTTAAAGAAGATTAAAAAATGTTGAACAAATTTTTAAACAGCAATTTTCTGAAAAGGTGTTTTTTCTTCTCTGAAGCCTTTTTAAATTCAACGTATTTGCTTTACTGTAATAATAATATTTATAAAAAATAATACGATTGAGGGCAAAGCTGAGGCAAAAAATTGATACTAAGCAAAATCAACGGACTTGAAATTAATCATTTATTTTATTTATGTACGTCGGTACAAGAAAATGTGTTTTTAAAGAGCGAGTTTTCTTGGGTACTTAATGGTCTAAACGTGGTTTAGAAAGATTAAAATAATAAATATTAAAGGCCTTACCAATAAATTTTACACAACCGCTTACCATACACGCATGGTAGTTTATCAGTTGTGTTGCATTTAAAATGTATTTATTAGTAAGTGGTTAAATGTAAAGCAAGTTAAAAACATTCAAGCATTATTGTACTTACTCTGCGGTGTACATCTGTCAGCCATCGTTATGTTCTGATAATCAGGTAAAATATACAAAAATAATGTCACTGTGTTGACTGCTTTACCTCCTGGTAAACCTAGAACACAAACACTTCATTAATAATTGCGTGTATATTATTATTATTTATTGAGTTACTTTATACTACAAGAATCATCATCATCATCAATATATTAATACGTGAAGCCAAAACTTTGTACCCCTTTTTACGAAAATTGCGCGGACAGAGGAGTATGAAATTTCGCACACTTATAGTTTATATAGAGGAGGAGTGCAGAATGCTAATATTTTTTTTAAATTATGCATAAAAATACATTAAATCCATTAAAAAAACATTACATACACTACCGTGTATTTGACACACACACACGCATCTTTACTCTATTGCTTATTGTTAAAGTCTATGGTCAATTTGTCTATGGTCTTACTGAATGTCAAATGTCAAACATAACCATAAAAATACCGCTCAATACGCACTCAATGTAATATTAAATCAAATTATGAATAAAAAATACATAAAAAATTACAATTACGGTCGAATTTCGACCATTGGGCGAACATTAGTCAGTTATTTTCAGCGCCCTTGAGGTGATTTTTCACAAAAACGGCGCTCTACAAATTATCCAATTATTATTATTAATACGTGAAGAAAAAACTTTGTACCCCTTTTAACAAAAATTGCGCAGACGGAGGAGTATGAAATTTTGCGCACTTATAGTTTATATAGAGAAGAAGTGCAGAATGCTATTTTTTTTTTATAATTAAGCATAAAAAATACATTAAATTAATAAAAAAAACATAACACATTAAATTAATTATGGTCGAATTTCGACCATTGGGCGACCACTTGTACAAAATAGTAAGCACAGTGTAACATTTCATTAGATAAATTAAAATATTTTTATAGTAAGCATAACATTTCGTTTGAAATACATTCATTCTTCATACTTTCAGGAATTTCATCGTACATCTTTAGTCCTCTATACATTAGGCAGTTCTGTGATTTTGATTTTTTATATGTGGCAATCTCACTCTATTTATGTATTTTGTTTTGTAATTATCTACATCTCTATTAAAAACAATTTTATTCTAAAAGTATTTTGATATTAGGTTTTTAATTACTTTATGCACAGTATTAATACATTAAACAGCCAATTTTTATTGGAATCCAATTTAGCTCCTTTTGATAAACCCTTGCATATTTGCCTTTCCCCAGTATACATCTCAGTATAGTTTATATTCGTGATAGTTTATGTACACAAGAGTCCTTACTGTTACCGCCCGGAGCCAGTGAGACCGTGGCTTCCCCAATTAGGGCATGGCATGTTGTGAGTCTGAAGGTAGTGGGGAGGGGAAGAAGATGGAGAAAAGGAAGGTGGGGAAATATCTGGCTATTCGGATCTGGTCACCAAACTCGGCTAAAGCCATTTCAAGCAACGTCTCAATTCTGAATGTTGTTCTTACACCAGGGTGATACTGAAAGTATCTTCCACCCTGGAACGTGCCGGAAAACTACTAAAAATTATTTTTAATTTATTAGTTGTGAAATACCACAAATTATTCAAATAAAATTTATTTTTCAGATTGCTGGTCGAGAGTCTTACCCCTCGACTTATTATCGGTAAAGCGATCAATCAATTGGACAATCTATAATCAACCTCCTTGGATAACAGATAGAGATAAAGCAGTAAACGATTTTATTTTAAGACGTGAGGAAAAGAGATAACATTACGTCAACGACATATTTAGTTTAATTAATTATATCATTTTAATGATGACCTACTTAAAAACAAATATATGACTACTAAAAAGTATTGGATAGAACAGCAAAATGTTTTTTTTAATGCAAAGACCTAATGTAATGTTGAAATTTCTTGATCATCTTTATCACGTATGCGAATGGTAGGAAAAGGTTCTATGACAGTTAATCCCCCGTCATACGGGGGTATTCATATTTCGATGATTTAAATAGTCAAGAATATCTCCTTTAAAGGATTTTTCAAAATTCGATTATTTTAAAAGTTAGAGCCATTTTAGGTTGACCGGTTTAGACGGAATCTAACTAAAATCTAAAAAGAGCAAAACTTTAAAAGCCTGTTTCTCAAAACCCCTTTTTTCGAGACGGTTGACACGATATCTCAAGGACTACGAAACCAATTTACTTGAAATTTGGTGTGGGCCTTTTCTACACATTACTCTATCGCGCCTAACAGAATTATAATTTTTTTTTTATTTTTACTTTATTTAAAAAATCCGAAAAGTTTAAAAAACGGGTAAAAAATGTCTTTTTATTTCAGACAGCCGCCATTTTGCGAAAAAACATTCTTTTTATCTTTTCGAGGTACCGGCTATAGCAGCACTTGTCTGGATTAAGAATTATTATTATTATTTTTTTATTACTAGGAGGGCTGCAATTGTGTCAACCAGGGCACTCCATTTTTTTGAGACCCCCACTTCAACACCATGTGATTTTTTGAATTTTAAATTTTTTCGTTTGATTTTTTTTATGTATTTTTAAATGTTTAATAAATATTGGGTAAAGTAGCGGCTACTAAAAATATTATGATTTTTTTATGGCACCTGAAAAAATTCATGCTTTTAGACTAGAATACCCCCTTAAGCAGGCGCGGCTCGTCCTAACGTGCAATCGTGCGCCGAACCGCCAACAAAATTGAACAACATCGCAGCCCATCGCATTCCTACGTAATATTTTTAGTTATAAAATTGCGCATATTCTTTCAAAATTTAAAAAAAAATTACTTTCAATCTAAATACACATGAATTTGCATTTAAAAGATCAATAATATTATATTGCAGAGAATAACTATCGCGGCCAAAGGCATTTGCTTCCCGCGCGCAATTTATATCGGCAAAGAACCGAGGTACATACTATTCCGCGCGTTTCAGTGAAGCGCCCCGTTTGGGAGTATGAAGCCCTCCTCAACATGTCCAGACCGTCAAAATAGACAATCGTATCGAAAAAATTGCTCCTACCGCGCGGCGCGCGAAGATGACGGAAACGCCCGAAGAATTCCGAAGAAATTGTTCCGACGAAACGACTGTTCTTACGTAGGGTTTGAATAAGATAGTAAATCCATTGTTTCTCCTGTAAAATGTAACGATGAGTCAACGGGTCAGCGGGTGCGAACTTATCTCGATGGAGACGGAACCGATTTGTCATTGTCGTTATTAGTTTTAGTGACCTTTTGTTTGTGTGCATTTTTGTCACATATTGCAAAACTGATGATTACTCAGCAAATCCCGCGCCACAAAGAGAATCGTTTACTGTGTGTTGTTATGGTGTTATTATTCACTATATAGAAATATTCTGATATTGCTGTTTATAGATATAAATGAATTTCCTTGCCTTTTTAAAATTAGCGATGTAGTAATAGACATAAACTACCGATATTAAAAATAACCATTTGAACCGTGAAAATAAAAGCAGAATTATAGCAGCTGGCCCGCCAAAACTACATTTAATTATTAACCAAGATTGTAAATCCGCAAAGAAAACTTTTACACAAAATTGTAATAATAATAAATGGATAATTTGTACAGCGCCCTTTTTTGTGAATAATCACCTCAAAGGGCACTGTACTAGTTACTAGGCTCTGTTTATTTTTATTTTTTTACCTACTTTTGTTTTAAGTTTTTTATGAATTAAGTACTTGGTGAACCGCCAAAAATTTAATACACCGGCCGCGCCTGCCCTTAAGTGGAACAGTTTTCAATTTCGGACAGTTTCACACAAATTTTAAATTTGGATTTGAGATCAAAATACCCAACCAAACTGCAAAATTATTCTTGTAATCAAATGGTCTATCAAATATCTAGTACAGATGTGAGCTACTTTATTTATTTTAATTTTAGTTCAAATAAAAGAGTTTTAATTTTAGTTCAAATAAATCATAAAAAAAGATTCGCGCCCTCGTATTGTAACGAAAATACTTCATTATTATTTATTATTTTAACTTTATGAGTAAAACCTCAAACTGTAATATTTAATTAAATGAAGACATTATGAGCGAAACTCAATCGAAAATCTGGAAACAGAAAAATCAGAAAAAGATATTGGCACCATAAAGATGGTAGCCAATAAAAATAAGCGTTAAGAAAAATGAAGATAATATGGGTGGTTCTTAGTCGAAGTATGGTACATTTAAAAGTGACCGAATTGGATATCGGCACCTTAGCTCAGTGGATAAGAGCTCCCAACCCGGAAAGTAGGGAGGTCCTGGGTCCCAGAGGTGCCAATATCTTTTTCTGATTTTTCTGTTTCCAGATTTTCGATTGAGTTTCGCTCATAATGTCTTCATTTAATTAAAAATAAAATACTTCAGTTAGTCTTTTTATTTACGGTCTTACAAACTAATATATTTAAAAAAATGTATTCTTATTTTGCTTAGAAATTATTGGAAAATTATAAATACTTATTTGTGATAAAAAATATATTTTTATGTTAAAATGCTGGTATGAAGAATAATTAATCTTTCTCATGGGAACCGCCCTGCACTGTTGCAAGGGTACGATCGCAAGATCATCGTTCGACGAAATTTAAATTCTCGGCCGCCGGTTAATGGCTCTTAAGAAACAGTGCTAATTATCCTCTATGGAGTAAATTAATGTCTAACAATTTAGTACATATTAACGACGAACTTACTAAAATATTGAAAATGCTATCAAACACTTTTTTAACAAGTGAGCTGAACCACTATTGTTGAAACCGTAACACAAACTGAAAGCAAATAATCTTGATTTCTGTTGACATTCAAATTGATAAGACGTTCGATCCGTTGATAAGTTATGGCTTGCTTAGACATCAATTGTGGGCAGGAACCAACCAATTTTTATCTGTTTGTAAATTTTTGTCTTAAATTTATAAAATTTAAATAAAACATAATTTTTTTCTCAAAATGTGAATTAATATCATACATTTGAATGAGATCTATAGTAGGATTAAGAATAATACATCATTCTCATGAGTTTATCTTACATGTTATCATTTGCATGATAATATGTAAGACTAATTCATGTCCCGAAATTACGACACGAAGTGTATGGTTGGGTCATATTTACCTTTTCGTTTTTAGCCACGTCTATCCACCGTTGCAGCCACTAAACCACTTAACAGCGATAGATAGCCTGCGGGGAGAGGAGATTGTTAGCTCCAGCTACTGAGAAGTATGGCAACGTCGCACAATTTTTTTAAAGAAATGAGCCAATTTTAAAATGGCGCGGGTCAAATTGACCCGACTGTGCGAACGCCGGGTTAAAATAAATAAATTGTCAAATATCACATATTAATCAAATAAAATTTACTTGCGCATACTGGGATTTAAACCCGCGACTTTCGGGTTGCTAGTCAAGAGCCTAACCCCTTGACCACGGAGAGAATTTTTTAGTTTTTAAGCTATCTAGCCATGTCTAACAAAAATATAAAAAAAAACATTGCCTAAATAAATAAGCATTGGCAGAAACATCCACTGTAACCACAATTTCCAAGCAAAGTTTTTTTTTACCATAACATTCTATTCTCAAAATTCTTGTAAAACTTATTTTTTACTTTTTTTTGTTTTTATTTTTTTTTGTTTACATTCTTTTAGAAACTTTATATTATTACATTACTAAAATAAGACATATTAAGTAAATAAAATCTTCTATCTGATTTAAATGATATACAGTTTTGCGGCAAGTGCCAGAGTGGAATATACTCTAAGTATCGCCCTGGAGTAAGACCACCATACCTAATTGAAATGTTGCTTAAAATGGCTTTAGCTTTGCTTATTGACCAGATCTGAACAGCCAGTCTGTACCTTCCTCTTCCCCGGCTTCTTCCCTTCTCCACTACCTTCCTTCTCACAATATAACTTAGTTCATTTTTAATTATTATTAACAAATTTATTGCATTTGCCCACTTGTAGAACCAACATTAGAAAAAAATCCCAATTCCCTATATATGTTGGCAATATAACCCAAAATTTTACAATATAGACATTTTGAACAATACTTTTCAGAAATACCAAAAAGAAATACCATATACATTCCCGTTCCTCGCCTCCTCACCTAAAATTAATTTTAAAATATAATAAAACTTTTTGAGACGTTTTTGGCTTGACTTAATTTAGATTTGTGTATATTTTTCTTTATATTTTATTTATAACTATTTGTCTCTTACAAATAAATAAAAAAAACCCATTTGGGGATACCACAGTTTCATTCATACATCAATCTGGTGCCAGTGAGAATCTGGAACGATTTCGGTTTTTTTTTTTGTATGAAGATATCATCTGGAAAATTCGAATTGACATGTTGAAACCGATTTTAGATAAAAAAAATAGTTTTCGGCTGTAACAACACCAATAAAGCCTTTTTTAAAAATATTTGTACTTACTCCAGCACATCCACGTTACCTCCATTCAAATTTCTATTGTGTTGTCCTGCCACAGCCGTCACTGCTCCAGACACACCAGGCGAGGCAGGTTTTTTTCCCACCTTCCCGTTTCACACCACCTTCCTTTCCATCCCTCTTTAGCCTCACTTAGTACCCCGCGTGGAGATGCCATAATCACACCGACTTCGGCCAGCAGGAGTCAGTTGAGTTTGAAGTGCGATTTTCTCTCACTGGAGCGCTTTTTGCCACAAAATGGCACTATTTACCCTTACCTCGGATTGCTTTGCTGCCAATTTTGGCAAATTTTCCCTTATTTGTAAGTAATTAAGTAGAAGTTTACGATTTTATAATAATTTGTTTATAAATCCTACGAATATGACGTGATAATCGATTAAAGATAGGTAAATTCATTGGCTATATAGATCTATAATCCGGTTGGATATCTTCATATTAAAATACGGAAGTATTTTTTTTTTAATTTGGGCGGAAAATATTCAAAATGATCACCACAAAATGTCGAGTAATCGAAGAAAAATGAATTGCGCTGACTAGGGATTACAATCCCGCAGCTCATTCAATCCCGCGGGATTGATATGCGGGATTAGTTAATCCCGCACGGGATCACGCGGGATCCCGCATCTTTGAAATTATGTTATAAAATCAAATTGAAACTACAAATTCTTGTGTAAAAATCAACTTTTTTAAACATTTCTTAGATTAGACAACAGAAATATTTTCTTTTTTATTAATTAAGTTTAAGTAATTAAGTATAAGTAATCTGTTTTCTTAGATTCATCTTTAAATGTTTAACATAGTTTAATAGTTTTGTTTAATTTTACCCTTACTTCTAACAACAGTTTTATATTTTTAATTAAGTCTTATTCATATAATGACTAATAATCAAATCACAACTTACTCTTGAATGCTATTACTACGATATCAACCTATTGTGATAACTTTTGAAAATACGCTCTTATGAAGCAATGGCATTTATTGTATCGTCTTCGAGCCTGCTTCTGAGTGAACTGCAAATATATCCTGATGCTGAAAACGCTCTCTCGGCTTCTACGCTAGTAGGCTGAACCGTCAGGATATAATCATAGGCGAGGGTCTGGTACTCTCCTCTGATACCATTAGACTCAAAGAACGTCATTTCTTTCTTCAAATTTTTAATTTGCGGGATCCGCGGATCCGCGCTTGAAGGTGCGGGATCCAGCAGAGTGATCCCGTTTTGCTGGATTTCAATCCCTAGCGCTGACGCTCCAGTGGTTAAAAAAATAAATAAAAGGCCCTAAGAAATGTAGATGCAAAACGTACAAATTGTTATTGTGACAGATACGAATTTTGTTAATCGATCACAGTTAGCAGCGGAGGGATTTCGATAAGATTACTTACAAGATCGCCCATTTTGATAGGGACTTTTTACCTTCAAGGTCAACACTTTTAGTGCACACAAATTCGGTTTAAGTGCACCAAAACCGAATGCGTGATGACATACGAGTATATTATTATCACGGATATTGTATAATATCATTAAGATATCCTAATGGTATACAATCTTACAGTAACGTATCAGCTACTCTGGTGGCCAAGACCTGAACGTAATTAATAAATTTAATTGAAACCGTCATTTTCTGATTGCCCAGTAATTTCAGTGTTGACAGAACATCAATATCTAATAAAAGTATACCTTCAAAAATGCTTATTTAAACTGATCAAATCGGATTTGCTTGTTACCCTGTTATCGAACCCAAATCCTCATTAAGTAAGGTAAAATGTGCGATTATCTGTATGGGCTATGAGAGTTACTTTATTGGGTACACAGATGATCTGAAAAATATTGAGAATTTGGAGAGACAATGATTAGCGGCATTTGTTAAAGCAGGACTTGTGCTATTAAGGCGTTCTCACTTTTGCAGCAGAAAAAATATCAACATAATACTGTTCAACGCATTCTCAAAATCTTTCTGCAAGCCAAACTGATTTTTTTTTAAAGAAAGACAAATATTTCCGGGTTACGAATAACCCAACAATGTTAGAAAATCTCTTACTACCACCACAGTATGCCGAACATGTTTCTTGAGTCGTGATGGAGGAGTTATACTTATTGAAACCCAATTGTATTTTGACTGAAAGTTAACTAAAAGCAATAGAGTCTGTGGTAAACTTTTCCGCCTACTGAGATATTGCAGCGCCTCGGAAATGTTCCGGTGGGGACGAGTGCATCTTTTCTGAGCATTTCTCCGACACAGAACTGAAAGTCGGGGACATTTTTTTTAACATTAAACTCCGCCCAGGAGACCCTGAAGAAAATAATTTCCCTCAGGGCCTATATCATCTGAGATGCTGTGTGGAGAGTTTTTTCGAGGAGAGGAAGAAATGAATATTGGTTTTGAAGAGATCTATGTAGTAGAAAGGAGGAAAGACAGGCGCCGGCAAATTTTCTACAGCCAAGCTGTTGAACTCAAGAGTCGAAGAAGCGACCTGTTCTCATGTGATGAATGAAAGCCGTGTACGTAAATGTAACGTAAACCGTGTACGTAAATGTAAACCGTGTACTGGGCGCGCGTTTAGCGTGCTTCCCAACTATGCAACGGTGCGGGGGGATCAATGACGCTCGTTCGTCGGAACATCTTCCATTGAGATATCGGTGGAACAAGGATGCTTGTGCTCTAAATATTGCAATCCGTTTGCTAGGATAGGTGAATCTGTCAAATAGACCGCCCGATTCTGCACAGAGGGTTTTATCAGGTATTTTGGGGCTCCGGATCAGAGGTGGACGCCAAATTCAACCGTGAAGCGCACTTGCGATTTGTAAAGGGTTAGCAGTTGTATACTATTAAAGTATCTGCGGACCCTGTACAGTGTACAGTATGCTCACTTCACGACTTTTTAATTTTTTTTTTTATATGAAATACCGCCCGAGAGTCCCATCTGCTTCCGTCTGGAGCCAGTGAGACTATGGCATCCCTAATTGGGGTATGTTATGAGACTGAAGGTAGTGAGGAGGAGAAGGAGATAGGGAACGACTACGCCACTTCAAGAATTCAATTATCAATACCGTGGCTGCCTGGAGAAAGTCCTCCTTGATAACCCTCTGGAGTTAAAAGACTGTCAAATTTCATCCATAAAAGAGTTTTGGAAAAAATGTTTTCGGGTTTTTTTTAAGGATTGGAATTGTACAATATAATTTATTATAGTACAAACGCACGCGACCAAATAATTACACACTCCCAAAACAAGTTCTAATTGATGGGGTGAGTAATCTTAATGCCTTCAGTATCTGAACAATTAAACAATCAAGTATTAGCAATCAAGCACACTTCAATAATTGTTATAAAATGCTCCGTCGTAAACAAATTACATTACTTCTAGCGCAAGCTTCGATAACTCAATACGTCTTTTGGAGATGTTTCTGTTCAAAGCTGCTCCGTATTTTTTCTTCATCCTTTTCCTAGCTGTGGAAGGAGCCACCATTCCAAATTCGGATGCCAATCGTAAGTTAACTAACGCAACATAAATATGTTCTAGGTTCTAGATACTGGTAAAGATATGTACATTAAAAACAATTGATGAGTAGAAAAAATGGTTATGGAAAATTATTAAGACGTCTTTGTTGTTTTTTTCAGTACCAGTTGAAGAGGGTCGAGGTTTGCAAGAAGACATCTTCAAGGGTGTTGAAAATGTGGTAGAAAACTTCGGCGACGCTGTTCGACGCGTCGCTGGTGGCGTTGTAGGAATCGTGGGACAGGTTGCTGGGGGCGTGGTGGGGGCTGCAGGGCAAGTGGCCGGAGGCGTAGTGGGGGCTTTCGGTAATGTGGCCGGGAGCGTGGTGGGAGCCGCTGGGCAGGTAGCCGGGGGCGTGGTGGGAGCCACCAGGCTTGTTGTACGGGGTACTACAAGGTTGGTTGGTGGAGTTTTGGGAACGGATGGAGCGCAGCTTCTTGGAAACGTAGATGCCGCTAATGGTCAGTTGAACAGTGGTGCAGGACAACTCAATGGAAATTTGAATGGTGGTAACGGCCAATCGAATGGTGGTGCAAGACAACTCGAAGGAAATTTGAATGTTGGTAACGGCCAGTCAAATGGTAGTGCAGGACAAAATGGACATTCGAAGGGAGGTAATGGCCAGTTGAACGGTGGTGCAGGACAACACAATGGAAATTTGAATGGAGGTAAGGGCCAGTTGAACGTTAATGTAGGACAACATAATGTCAATTTGAATGGAAGTAACGGCCAGTTGAACGGTGGTGCAGGACAACAAAATGTAAACTCAAATGGTGGTAACGGCCAGTTGAACGGTGGTACAGGACAACCAAATGAAAATTTGAATGGTGGTAACGGCCAATCGAATAGTGGTGCAGGACAACAAAATGAAAATTCGAATGGTGGTAACGGCCAGATGAATGGTGGTGCAGGACAACTCAGTGGAAATTTGAATGGTGGGAATGACCAGTTGAACGGTGGTGCAGGGCAACAAAATGGAAACTCAAATGATGGTAACGGCCAGTTGAACGGTGGTACAGGACAACCAAATGAAAATTTGAATGGTGGTAAAGGCCAGTTGAACGGTGGTACAGGACAACAAAATGGAAACTCAAATGATGGTAACGGCCAGTTGAACGGTGGTACAGGACAACAAAATGGAAACTCAAATGATGGTAACGGCCAGTTGAACGGTGGTACAGGACAACAAAATGGAAACTCAAATGATGGTAATGGCCAGTTGAGCGGTGGTACAGGACAAACAAATGAAAATTCGAATGGTGGTAACGGCCAGTTGAACGGTGCTGCAGGACAACCAAATGAAAATTTGAATGGTGGTAACGGCCAGTCGAATGGTGGTGAAGAACAACAAAATGAAAATGCAAATGGTGGTAGCGGCCAGTTGAACGGTGATGCAGGACAACTCAGTGGAAATTTGAATGTTGCGAACGACCAGTTGAACGGCGGTGCAGGACAACAAAATGGAAATTTGAATGCTGGTAACAGCCAGTTGAACGTTGATGCAGGTCTACTCCGTGGATATTTGAATGGTGGTAATGGCCAGTTGAATGGTGGCGCAGGACAACTAAATAATGCTGGTAATAGCCAGTTGAACGCTGGTGCAGGACAAATCAATGGTAATTTGAATGCTGGTAACGGCCAGTCAAACGTTGGTGCAGGTCAATTAAATGGAAATTTGAATGCTGGTAACGGCCAGTCGAACGTTGGTGCAGGTCAACTCAATGGAAATTTGAATGCTGGTAACGGCCAGTCAAACGTCGATGCAGGTCAACTTAATGGGAATTTAAATGCTGGAAATGCCCATTTGAATACTGGTGCAGCACAACCGAAAGGAAATAGTTTTGCTTAATTGATTTTTTTGATTACAGCATAATTAAATTTTACAGATTTTTTATTCAATACTCGAAAGAATCTTTTATTACATGTAAAACCCTTTATACTTTGAAGAATATTTAAGACTTATGAAATGAACTTTGTCCCGTTATAATAATAAAGAAAGAATTTTAAAAAAAGTTAAATCAATCAATCATAATTTTTATTTTTTATTT
This sequence comes from Glyphotaelius pellucidus, assembly GCA_936435175.1. Taxonomy (NCBI): domain Eukaryota; kingdom Metazoa; phylum Arthropoda; class Insecta; order Trichoptera; family Limnephilidae; genus Glyphotaelius; species Glyphotaelius pellucidus. The sequence goes on along the minus strand of OW386549.1, from coordinate 17,555,593 downwards.
CCCCTTTTCACAGCTGGTGTAAAAAATAATTATTATTAATGCAGTGGTGTTTACAAAGTAATTTGTTTTCATTAAATCAATAATGACGCCCAAAAGTGTATTTGCGAAGTTTGAAGAAAAAAATGATTAAAATTATTTTCCTTTAATTAAATGGACAAATGACTTTTTTTATTTGTTTAATAGTTGCAGTCGTCTAAAACAAGCTATTTTTTCAATTAACTTTAATGTTTAGCCACAAACATATTTCTTTCTTAGACAATAATTATCATTTTTGATTTCAAAATAAAACCACGTGTTACCACAATGAATACTATAAATCAACAAAAATGGAACAGGATATATCTAAAACCCTTTAGAAAACCAGATGGTTTGTTTTGCACATAAAAGTAGTTTTATAAATATTTAGTTTGTAAGCGTCTTAAAAATGTGACAACAGCTTTTGATTTCAAAGAATTGTAAAAGAAGTAGATTAGTAGGATTGAAAGTATTACGTACGAGTAACGTGCATTAAAAAAAACCTGATTAAATTCTTAGAAGATGACAATTAAAGATTTTTCATCATAATTATCAGTGAAAGAGATTTGTCTAAGAAGATAAAATCAGTGTACCAAATTTTGATGACTTCATGGAAACGTTGCTCCCAATATTATCCAATCATTTGGTATGACAAGATTGAGAAATAATGAAATACGACAGTACAACTAATCGAAAAATACAAATTGAAATTAATTGATAACAAAAACAGTAAAGTAAAATCTTCAGATTGTCGTGATACTTTTATAAAACTCTGATAAAACCGTGTTTCCCTGAACAAATAATAAATCATTCGTACAAATGAATTCATAGAATCGAACCATCGTTTTTCCAACAAAAGCGGACAAATACAATTTAAATGATGACATTTATCACATGAGAACGGATTGCTTTTACAACTCATTCTTGAGTTCAATAGTTCGGTTGACGGACGATTTGCCGGCTTCCGTGTTTCCTCCCTTCTACAAGAGGTCTCTTCAAGACTCAGGCTTACTCTGTCTTTTCCACAAAAAGACCCTCCACACAGATGACATGGGACCCAAGATAAATTATTTACCTCAGGGTGTGGAATTAATATTAAAAACTAGCTGATACTCGGCATGCGTTGCAATGTCATTCAAAGAAATACATTGATTCTCCCTGCGTGTCCTTTCCCGTTGTCTCCTTCGCCTCCCGAGTTCCCTTCCCGTCCTGCATTTCCTCTTCTACCTTTCCCGCCTTCCCTTTCTCTCGTCACCCCTCCCGCAAACCCCATCTCCCTCGAACCCCTCCCCCTCCTGCCTTTCCACCCTGTCGCTGGAATACACGAAAAACACACATTTTCATTTATACAAATTTTATAACGTCAGAACTTACCGTTTTATGTAGCCTATAACCTTTGCGGACGTGAACACAACAAATCACCAAAGTTTCATCGCAATCAGATGAACGGTATGGCACCGCATAAGATTCGAACAAACAAACAAACAAATATTTATATTTATATAAGAAATAATTGGAAAAAGCAGAGTTCTATAATTTAAATTTGAAATATAATATATTCTCGCATTCATTAAAAAAAAGACAATAAAAAAATAAGATACAGGAATATCAGATAAATAATTTAGAAATCTCAACCCAAAAATAAATCATTTTATTCGTTTTACAAAAGAGAGAAAAACATCGTTTTATAAAATGTCTATTCTAAATCACGTTTTTTAAATAATAATATCAATACTGTTTAATGCTCGTAAAATAAGTAACCTACGCAAATGACAACAGAGCTTAAAATGGGACCAAGAAATTACAAAACTAATCATTTTTCAGCTAGTAAAATCCGGGTGTGGAAGATTTTTCATCTTGGTAAAACTCGCTGAGACAAGAAATATGGTACGTGTGAAACGACTGAAAAACGAATTAGAATAGATTTTGCTTTAAAATTTAATTTTACTCTACTGGTAATTCATGAAGAGAAGGTTGCAAGGCTGCAATCGTGGTCTGCTTTTATGGACCCTAAAATTCTGGCAATACACCTGGAATGTTGTTGGGTTTGCTTTACGACACCATTGATGCATGTAATAAATTTAAATCTTACAGCAACACTATTAAAATTAATTGCGAAGCAATTGAGAAGTGATTTTTTAAAATACCATTTTTTGTCTTACATTTTTCCGTACAGGATATCCCGAGGAAAAAAATCATCATCATCATCTTTGGGAATGATGTGTGGAGTGTCTTTTTAGGGAAAGGAAGGAGATTACGTTCTGGGAAGGAAAAAAAGTGTGAGGGGTGGGTAAAAATCTGGTCAATTTGGTTGCAGAGTACATACAACGTTTATGTGAACATATTTGCACAAAAATGGTAGAAATCTATCCCTTTCGCTTTGCATATAAACAACATCAAAAGTGGTAAATTCTCCCAATGTCACTTTAACCATTTCCCGTTTTCTGGTCATTATGACCCGAAACTGAAATTTAACTGATCTTAAATTCATTATTATTAATATAATTTGTTACGACTTCATGACAATTATTAATTATCCATTCACTTATTATCAGTATTTTAAAATTATGGATAAGTTCTTATGTTCAGAAAATTAAGTTTTATCTATCTTCAGGCTTAAAATTAAGTTTTTTCTATCAAGTCAATAATTCCCGAGTACGAAAAAGGTCCATTCCTTTCAAAGATGGTTCTTGTCTCTCATACATTCCGAAAAAGGTCATTTTGTTGACCATAACAAAATCGAAATACATGAATCAGAGCAGAAGAAACCTAAAATGATTATGGACTATAATGCAACAAAGATGCTGTTGATTTTCTAGACAAAATGGATTCGTCCTTTAGTTGCAAACGAATGACAAGAAGTCATGTTGCAATGCATACGTATTGTGACACATATACAGAATACAGACTGGAAACATTTTTATTTATTAATATGTACTACAAATAATTAGATTTTGTATTAATTAAAAACCATTTCTTCATATTTTTTTATATCGGGCCAACATGGCTTTAAGCGTACATAGTATTTGAGGAACCGGGAACTTAGTGATAGACCGCAATACATTATCTGGTATGAATTTATATATGCTTAATGATCAAATCTGAATAGCTATGCACCTTCTAAACTTCCTCTTTTCCCATTTCTCGAATTCGAACATTTCTCGATGGGGATACCATCTTTTAGATGGCTCCGTGCAGTTCGAACTCAACTAAATGCATTACTTCAAAACACGTAGCAATAAGTTTGAATGAAGTCACATTCGCAGTTTGCACAAAGGTAATAATAATTTGTATCTGCCTGCTCTAGCGTGAACGAAAAATTAGACCACACAAAATCAAAATCCGCTGCAAATCTAAAAACAATAATCAAATCCGCCGCTTTAGACCGTCAATTCGATTTTGGCTTTGGACAAACCAAACCCAGAATGATTGGGACATTTTATCGAACACCAGAATTTTTTGTCTGGTTTGTTTATGTAATGTACTATTTATCATTTTCCAAAACGTTACTGAAACGATTATTTCCCAAACAAGATTATTTCACAATCAATGTTCCTAAAGTGCCTCCCGGCTTTCAGTTGTCTGCTAATGAATCTTTAGACTAATGATAATGTTTGAATTATCTGTTAAGGTATTGCTATAAAACTATGTCGACAAATGAAAACTAACTACTCGACCTCTAAACAACGTAGAAAATGTATCTCTTGAAGTTTTCTCCATTCTTCTTATTTTTCTTCATCGTTGTTGAAGGGGGAGTAATTCCGAGTCACGATGGAGAAGGTAAGATGTTATAATATTTGTAAAACCTGTGTATTCTTGTTGAAAGAAATTTCTATTTATTGTTGTGTTAATTAATTTTCAGAACACGGACTTCAGGGAAGCGCATCGTTATCCTTGCGGGGTAATGGATTCGGTAAGATGTCATCCAATTAAAAACTTGATATTCTCAGTACCTACCTTTTTTTTTACTTGCAATTTATGTTCATTCGTTGCACAAAAAAAAATTTATCAAGAGTAAAAACTTCTACAAGATTAACCATTTGATTTAATTTGAAACATATCTTTCAGAAGTTTTACGTAATAAAATTAGAAGTTTTTTTGGGTCAAGATTTTGTGCTAGACTTAAATTGAGAATGCGCAGATATTGATTTTCGGTAAAAAAATTTCTTCGGTTAGGCTGCTTAATTTATCTTACTCCTTACACATTTGGCGAAAAACGGATTTCCTCGCTAATTGTAGGTGTGATGGATAGAGCCTGGTTTTTGGAGCCTGGACATTGATCCGAGAAAGCGGTAAAAGAGAAATACAGATCAACACCACAAATGGAATAATAATAACAATATATTTTCTATTACAGAATACGCGGAAGCTAGTTAATTACACCATATTTATAAAGAGTGTAAATCATATGTAGAGTGTAAGTCATAATAAATCAAAGGTAAAATAACAAAGTGACGAACGAAATATAAGGAATACCCAATGTTAATATAAATAAGGAAACATCGTCAATTTACCTAGTACTTCTTACTCCAATTTATTTCTTAACTCTGACGGGATTACAAGACGAGGGTATTTTCAAAGTTATTGATCGGTTAGTATAAACAAACGATTGGATGTAGTTTAATACGAGACATGTTTAACAGGAAGACTTCAATCTAGCTACAGTGGAATCGGATACGGAGGATCGTCAGAAAATTTGTTTGGTGCTGCTGGAAACGTAGTCTCCGGAGTATTTGGTGCAGCTGGTCGTGTGGTTCAAGGAGTTGGAAACGTGGCCACTGGAGTTGTCGGTGGTATAGCAGGTGGACTTAACCAAGGAGCTGGACATCTTTCTAGCCATGCTGGATACAGTGGACAGGTCGACGCAGGAAACATTGGAGTTGGACACCAAAAAGTTAACGCAGGAATTTACTTTGGAAATGAATATCAACAAGGTGCTGGAAACATTGTTATTGATGAAGGACACCAGCAAGCAAATGATAGAATACATTTTGGAAATGAATATGAACACGCAAATACTGGAGATGGTTCGATTGCTGGACAAAGTTCCGAACATCTCAAGCAGTCGGCAAACCAGGGATCCCTATCAGCTGTAAATGCGAAAAGCTTTATCGATGCTGGAGATTCATCCAGAATCTCTTCATCTAAGTCTTCATCCTCCAGTTCCAACAAGAGTTCCAAGAGAAAGACAAATACCAATTTCGAAGGCAGTTCTTCTAACATCAACCTGGGAGCTCAAGGGACGAGCCAGTCTCATGGTAAGAATTTAACAAGACTTATTACAAAAAACTATTTATTGTTATCAAGTTTAATTTGTAGAACTCCATTTTAATGTTTTTATTTCTTTTATATATTTAATAATATTATTATTCAATTTATAAAAACAGTTTATTTATAAACAAGTTCTGCTAGGTAATTATTTTTACACGTGACAGCTGTTTCGCCTTCTGAAGGCATTATCAGTTTGATAATGCCTTCAGAAGGCGAAACAGCTGTCACGTGTAAAAATAATTACCTAGCAGAACTTGTTTATAAATAAACTGTTTTTATAAATTGAATAATAATATTATTAAATATATAAAAGAAATGCAAAAAACTATTTCAATATTCGTTTGGACAGGGATTTGATAACAAACTTTAATTAAGTAGTTAAAAATATATGAATGTATTTTTTTATTGTAATATAAAAAATATGGGTTACATGTATATGTACATATTTTACAAAATATTATATTAAAGGTCGTTTTCGGTCATGTACGTATACCTTATTATACCCTTTCATCATAAAAGAGGAGCTCTTGTGCCTAATAAGGGAGCCACGATTCTTAATTAGGTTATAAGTTATAATATGTTTTGTATAAAATATAAAATTTTTACTGGCATTTATTGATGATATAGCGCAATTAAGAAGGGAGGGTATTACAGTTTTTTATGGCTTAGTAAATATAATGATTTTTCATTTGAGTTGTTTTAAAATTAGGTGTAATAAATAATTGGTTTCCATTTCTCATTAGTTTGTAAAATTCTTGATATTCTTTGTTATTTTTACTTTACACATTTTTATAATGGAAACTTGCTTGAATGTCATCGACATTCGGTTCTAGAAACAATTCAAAAAGTGATTCTGTTGAGAAGGTAATTATTTTTTAATATTACTTTAACGATGATTCTTTGCGAAACTTTTACTGAGTTTAGATTGTTTTTGTAAGATTCCCCCCAACCTGTAATTCCGTAGATAAGCAATATATTTCAATATATCCGGCTTTCCAGATTTTATGTGAATACGTGTTATAATACGATTGGTGCTTGTAACCTTAATAAGTAAATAGTAAGATTAAACTAAGTTGTGCTGAACTTACGCCTTATATTTTGTTTTTTAGATTTGAACTTTGACGAAAACCAAGGTTTCTCCTCTGGTGTCAACGCTGATCATGGTCTCTTCGGCGCCAAAATCTCAGCCAACAAGTATGTCGGTCTTAGTTTGGCTGATGCCAGCAACCAGTACTCGTCCAGTTTGCTGGGCAACAACAGCCAGATCAAGGGGTCCAGCAATACGGAAGTGGAGGAGTCAGAATCCAATAACCAGTCGCAGTCTGAGACCTTCGAGAACGTCAAGGATTCTCATCTTAAGGCTGGCTCGCAGTTTGGATCAGTGAACCAGAGTTATAATAACCAACAACAGGACGCTGATAAACAAAACGCCTGGATTTTCTAATTCAAAATTTTAAAAATATTTTTCTGGTGAGATCCAGAACATTTTGATTAAATATTGTGTACGAGTGATTGTGATTAATTTTGTAATAATTCTTATTTGGTCAATAAATGAATATATTTTTTGACGTGATAATGTCTAATAAATCAATAAACACCAGCTGCATGCACGAAAAACCATGACTCATTGTCACGTTCTGCCTGAGCCTAGCGGGTAAGCGAGAAGGCGGAACAAGCGACAGAGAGACACGGTCGGCCTTTTTTGGTCTCAGTCACTCATGACCTGTCTGGCAAAGCGCTACAATCAGCGCAAAATATAATCTACGGCGCAATTTTATTTATTAATAGACTTCCTCACGGGCCAAGTCCTATATTACCTTAGCAAGGTACTCTCGTAATCTTTCGTTATCCAGATTGATACTTATTTATTCTTATCAAGTAAAATTTTTAGAACTACTTACATAGATATTAATTTTAAAATTTTAATTTGTATATTCAATAAAAATTCAATTTGGAAGACGGGAATGGGTACCGCCACCCATAAACCATTCAATGGATTACCAACACCCCTATTTAGATCTCCCAAAACGGTTCGTTACGTTTGGTAATTCAGCAGAGGTGTTCGGGTTCATGGAGTGGGGTTTATCTAGGTCTTGGCGGCGGATGACCTGTTTAGATTTGAATTTGCATATTCAATAATAATTTAATTTGGTACATATAACAGATTTAAAGGTAAACAATATGGTTCTTAAAACTAATTACAATATATTAATTTCTTGTTAACAAGCTACCCAACTTAATAGAGAAAGAATTTCTCGTGTTTGAATTTTGGAGTAGTGCCATTGTAAAAAAATAGGTACATAAATTATGTTATTTTAACACTTCGAATAATGAGAAAATAATATCTATGAACTTTTGCCTGTCAAAGTTTGCACGCAAAAATTCTCGGTTCTTCCCATGCATTTCAAATGTTCATTTTTATTGGTTATTTTTTAATCTTTTAAAAAAAAATGTTCTAAAATTTAGATAAAATAATCTTTCCGATGTGCTTATCAAAAATTAAGATTTTTGTTTAAAAATATTAAAATTTTTATATTGAAAATGTGAATTAGCTTAAAAATTACGTTCCTGGGGTTTCCCCAAACAAGTACTTAAAATAAAAGAAAATTAAAATTTTAAATACAGATTCCTTTTTTTAAGAAAATTTGTAATAAAACTGTCACTTCACTTTTTATCACATTAATACAATTTTATTTTTAAATTAATTGTTTATTACGTCACACATTGGCGCAAAATAAAATCGTCACTTATGATCGGGTTTATAAAACATCTGATCAATATAGCTTGTTTATTCCTAAGGCAATAAGAAGCAATATTTCTTTCGCTTTCAAATATAAAAGAAATCACAAATTTTTGCTTGACAGGAAGAGAGATATCTAACTTTTAATGACGCTCGGTCGTTCTGGGACAATCTGGGTCTCCTGTTATTATAACGGCATATGATGTTTTGGGACAACTAGGGTCTCCTGTGATTAGACGGGTTAAGTAATTAAATTACAAAGAAAAAATAAATAAACCTTTATACATGATAACCGGTCTATATAATGAACAAGAATAGAATAAGAGTTAAAATTCGACAAACAATATAGATAAAACACGTATAGATATGTAGCAGAAATAAAAGTATTATTATTGCATTTGATTATTAGGTAGGTGGTAAGTACATAGAGTTGGCTTAAAAACATTGATAATTGAAATGAGAGCTGAAAATATTGTAAAGTAGGTACATCATAATTAGTTGTTACAATTTGGGTGCATACAAATAAGTACAAGTTGAGTTCGAAAGCTGATGAAATATTTTTAGAGGAAATGTTCTAAATTTTTTTTTTGTTACTTTATCAGGATATTAAAAAATAATTGCGTAGTAGAAGGACATATTATAATTTGCACTTTATCAATTTCTACTAGTGGGTACATGTAATCATAAGATAAGTAAACATTTGTTCTATGAGATTAAAACTTATAATTAGTGTTGGGTTGGTCTAGTAGTTGTTTGATTTGGGATTTAAAAACTTTATATTTTTTTTCGGATTTGATTTTACGGGAGGGCATTAAAAAAATTTATACTTTGATAAGCATAATGGTGTTGAGAAGCACTCGTTTTATATTTTGGAATTTCTAAATTGCCACGTGATCGTGGTCGGTTACTTAAGTTTGTGATTGTTGTTGTAGTATTGAAATGATCTTTGTGAATTTGTAACAATGAGTTCTTTTTGAAGATTTTATTTAGGCTGAGAACTTTAAAAGAGTTAAAAAGTTGAGTTGTTGGATATATAGATGGTTTTCGTAGGATGACTTTCAGAATCAAACTCTGTAAACTTTCGACAGGTAGGAGGTTAGTTTTGAAAGTTCCACCCCATCCAATTATACCATATTGTAGAATAGATTGGGCAAGAGAGAAATAAATAGTTTTAATCACATTAGATGATAGGATGTTTCTCAATCTAATGAATATGTAAATAAGTTTTCTTACTCTGGTTACTGTATTTTGGACTATTATATACTCGTATATTGAAAAAAACATGAATGGATAAAAACATCGCACAAAACCCTTCTTAATGTTAGTAACCATTCAAGTTCGCAATGATAAGTGGATACACTGCTGCCTTTTGTGCGTACATCCCACATAATATTACGCTCCCGAAGTTGTGCGGTAAGCCAGACTTATCAGTATCGAAGTTCATGCAATCAAAATTATCTGTGACTGAAGAAGGACCGCCTCGGTGTATTTGCATAGACGAGGCAGATAAGTGAGCCTCGGTCATGCATATTCATGTTACCACTTCCGCAAACCAACCTTCCCCCTCCCCCTCACCAACCCTGTGCTAAACTTTGCACGACGGCGCGGGGGTTTTCCAGTTATTATTTTGCTGCGAATTTAAATTTTGTTTTGCTTATTTGATGAACGGGCACGCTGGCTAATAAATTACGGCGTTTATTTAATGAATGTTACAAAAATATTATTTTATGCGATACTACCTGAATCACCCGGCGTTACCCAGGTTTCATTCTGCTTTACTGGATTATTTTTGAAATCTTTTTCAAATCTTTTTCATATTTTGAAGGTCAAGAGTGTGCAAAATTTTATTTTTTATTTATTTATTAACATTCAAACCTACTAAACTACTGATGTAGTTTGTGAGCAGGTACATAATTCAATTTGGCAGGCGGGAATGGTACTGCCGCCCCGGGAACCTTTATTGGAAAACCAATATCTCTGCCTTAGGTCACCCCAAGTGGTTTGCTACGTTTGGTGATTTAGCAGGGGTGCCCGGGTGCATGGGGTAAGGTTTGTCTAGGCCGATGACCAGTAGGATGACCAGGACACACTGAACCCCAGATTCCTACCCACCCCTTAAACCCTTTTCCTTCCCAGAACTCTTCTATCTTTTCTTTTCCTTAAATAACCCTCCACACAGCATCCCCAAAGATGACACAGGCTCTGAGTGAAATTACTGTCCTCAGGGCCTCCTGTGTGGAGCTCATGTAAAAAAAAAAAAATGACAACATTTTATGCAATAACATGGTACAATGGTAAACCCTTTGTATGTATAACGTCGATGATAAATTAACAATAAAGGTACGTTGGTTAAATTAATGATTCGTATAAATATTTAAAAATTATTATAAACCTTATATAATAAACAAATACACATGAATGTAATATGAACAAATGAATATAATCAACAAGTATGTTTTTCTATAATTTAATATACATAAGGTAATACAAAATTAAAATGATTTTTCATTTCCTTAGAATGTGAATTATAATTAGGAAAACAAGGGATTCAGTGGGGCATCAATATAAATCATCAGTATCTGATTGCCATTCCTTTGATTAGATTTGACTTCAGGAATTAAAGCTTCATTATTTTTAACTGTCATTGGTAGTTTATCACTTAAATAATAATTTTATTAGGGAGTTTTGTAATGTTTGGATATAACTTATATTAGTTTTACAAGAATGTCCTCAAAAAGTGATTCCATAACGGATAGTGGATTCGGCCAGAGGTATGTAGATTAATTTTAAAGTACTTATAGACACGAAATATATCTATTCACAGATCACCCCATGTGGTTCGCTACGTGCGGTGATTTAGCAAGGGTCCTCGGTTCGTGGTTTGTATGGGTCGTGGCGACAGTTGCGCCTGCCTACCTACCGAGTGGCGGGCCGGATCGGGAGAGACTGGTTGGGTGAGATCTTTTGATATCTATCTATCTATCTACCTATCCAGCAAAATTCTCTCGGAACATTCTCCGCAGTGGGAGGGATGGATTCATACGACCGTCACTCATGGACACACCAACCGCAGAATCCTACTCACCCATCATACCCTTTTCTTTCCCAGTACTGACGGCCCGCGTGGTCGAGGGGTAAGGCTCTTTAAGGCGTCGCGGGATCGAATCCCGGCGTGAGCAAATATATTTTATTTGATTAATTTGTTTTATTTCACAGTTAAATCATTAAAAATAATATGTAGTTTACTTGCGGCACTTTCCAGAATGGAAGATACTCTCAGTATCGCCCTGGTCTAAAACCACCATTCAGAGTTGAAACGCAGCTTGAAATGGCGTTAGCCGTGTTTGGTGACCAGTTTTGAATAGCCAGGTACTTCCTCACCTTTCTCTGCGCCATCTCCTTTCCCTCCTCACTACCTTCAACCTAATAACCTAATAACATACCCCAATTGGGGATGCCATAGTCTCACTGGTTTCAGACTGGGACTTTTTTGAGGTATTCAAATATTCATATTAAAAAAAACTTCCTCGCATTCCTTCCTAAAAAGACTCCCCACACAGCATCCCCAAAGACAATATAATTAAGGGGAATTATTTTCCTACGGGCCGCTTGCGTTGAGCAAATTAAAAAAAAAAAAACTATCTTAGTAATGATTTGTTATACACATGAAACTAGCCGAATTGAAATATGAGCTGAATTGCCTAAATTAGAAGGTCATTTTCGCGAATTTCCAACATTTGCATCGTACAAGTATAATGCCTACATTTGTATTAATAATATAGTTTGTAATTAATAATACTTTTCTACCTCGTTATTACGACTAGTCATTGGCCAACCCTTTGTTTATTTTCTAAACACTTTTCCGTACTCCTCCGAAGGGCCAAAACTCCTTTGGGACCCGGATCAGAACAGGATCGACCGAGGATGTGTTTTGCAGAATACACGCCAACTAATCTGTGACCCTAGTTGGCCCCCATACCCCTCGAGTCGGCGGGGTCGGTACTCCAATCGTACGTGCATTTGAAGAGTCTTCATTTAGGTCGTTAGGGTAATACGACTTATAAAATAATAATAATAATAAGCCTTTTCATTCTGAATTTTTATTAGGTGTGAATCTTGACATGTTCTTATTTTTTTATAATATATCCCGAAGCTCAGTTTGCCTCTTGGCATAGGCCTCCTCTAACATTTTCCACTCGGGCCTGTCACTCGCTACTCTTCTCCAATGACGTCCAGCCGTGAGTTTTAGGTCGTCTTCCCATCTTATTTGTTGACGTCCTCTACTTCTCTTGCCATCTCTGGGATACCAGTCAGTGACATTTTTGCACCATTTCTCTTGTGGATCGCGGATCATGTGACCTGTCCATCTCCACTTTTGTTGGTCTACTCGGGTAACTATATTGGCAACTTTAGTTTTCTCCCTTATTATGCTACATCTCACTCTGTCCTGTTTCCTTATCCCTGCCAAACTTCTCTCCATGGCTCTCTGGCAGCGTTCTAACTTTTCTATGTGGCATTTGGTGAGTGCCCAAGTTTCACATCTATAGGTGATGACTGGAAGTATACATTTGTTGAAGACTTTCCTTTTTATTTGCATGCTAAGCTCCTTGGATTTCAAGATTTCTTTCAAAGACCAGTATTTCTTCGATCCATTTGCTATTCTTCGCTCGATTTATTTAGTGGTTTGAGTTTTGTGAGATATTATCTGTCCTAAATATAACTTTCTAGGTATTTAAACAAAATGTATCGTACGATGTTAGTACGTCCTGACGTAACCGACAGACTTTATCAATTTATTGAAGTTTGGTGGATGCGTTTACCCACCTACTAAGGATCAGGAGAGGGTCAGGAGAGACTGGTTGGGAGAGTATCATTGGGAAGGATTCAGCATTCATCCCTCCTGGATACATTGACCTGGATTCCTAGCCATCGCTTTTTATAAATTTTTATTTGAATACCTCACAAGAGTCCCTGCTGCTACCGCCTGGAGCCAGTGAGACTATGGCATCCCCAATTGGGGGATGTTTTGAGGCTAAAGGTAGTGGAGAGTGAAAGGAGATGGAGAGAGGCATTGGGGAAGTAATTGGGTATTCATATCTGGTCACCAAACACGGCTAACGCCATTTTAAGCAGCGTTTCAATTTTGAATGGTGGCCTTACACCAGGGCGATACTGAGAGTATCTTTCACTCTGGAACGTGCCACAAATATACTATACATTACAAACTTGCTCATACCCTTTTCCTTCCTAGAACTTTATCTCCTTCCTTTCCATGAAAAGCATCCTAAAGTCGAAAGGCCCTAAAGGAGTTTTTTATTCTCTCGGCCTCCTGTGTTGAGCTAATATTAAAAAATGAATCTTATTTTGGACCAAAACATGTGGATATAATTTTGCTGACATCACATAATTTTTCAACTACGAGTAAAAACAAAACAAATATTTATTTTACAAATATTATATCACTCGTCGCCACTGAAACTATAACCTAACGGATCACGTGATATGCACTCCATCCCGTTCCAGCAGCACTGCACAAACGAGACGGAGCGCATACCACACGAGGTGCTTGGTTATATTCACGTGTAATGGAAAAAAAGAATTGTTTCCACAATAATTTGTCATTTCTAGTGTTAAGAGCCATCCAGCGGCCGAGAATTTAAATTTCGTCAAACGATGATCTTGCAATCGTACCCTTGCAACGGTACAGGGCGGTTCCGATGAGAAAGATTAATTATTCTCCATAGCAGCGTTTTAAATAAAAACTCAATATCGATTTTATTTCATTCCAAATTTGCTTTGATAAATATTCCATATTCACATTCAAAAATGCTCAAACTCGTGATGACAAAACAATTGAAATTATTTTTTGATCACAAGTATTTATAATTTTTCAATAATGTCTAAGCAAAATAAAAATGTTAATTTTTTTTTTAAATATATTAGTTTGTTAGACCGTAAATAAAAAGACAAACTGAAGTATTTTCGTCACAAAACAAGGGCGCGTATCTTTATTTTATTTTATTTTAACTTAAATTTAAATTCTGAAAAGTTTTTTTATTATTTATTTTTCAATTAAATTATTAATTTATGTATATTGAAATGTATGTTATATAATACAAAATTTTGTTTGAAATTTTAACAAATCTGCGAACGACCTACGGTAAAACCTTGTACTAAAAATAAACATATTTTCTCAAAATTTTAAAAATTGCTTTAGATAAAAGAACAGTCTTTTGCAATCAATTTATATCTTTTTGTGGAAAGAGTCAATACGTCTAAAATTTGATTTAAAAATGACATATTTCCGGTTTTGTCTGGTTATTCCCGCTTAATGTGATGTGTGATTGTGTTTTTTTTTAATCTTTTTATGGAGAACAGTAGAATTCTGCAATCACACATGGATATCAAAATAAAACAAGTAAGCAGTGAAGTAATTGTTAATTTTTCAATTGTTAATTGTAATATTTTGTTTTGTTGATACAAAGTAATCCGACATCTAGCGAAGCATATAAAAGCGCTGACAATCTTGGGAGCTAAGCATCCGTTATTGCGTTTATTTTCTTCCTGTCGCTGCGTTAATTAAGCTAATGAAATTATGCGTAATAATTGGGTCAGGTTAATCTCACGAGATAACACAATTACGCAGGGAGCGTTCTTTATTAAATTATTTTAATTTGTTAGTCTATTTAGAGATAAATAATATACTTTTAGAAAACCTACCTTTACAAAATAATAATACCTTTTAATAGTAATATAATATGTATTATATTTATTTACATCATACAAGCGAGTGAGTACCCGGCATGCGTTGAATGCCGCTAAACTATAATATAAGCATCACATTTTTTAAATAACTCGCGTGTCACCTTTTGTAAATTTTTCACATACATTTCACAGAGCCAGAGCTTACCGATATAACGGAAAGCTTCGCGGGCGTTTTTATCGCAATTGGATGAATGGTATAGTAAATAATTTTATAATGTCAGAGCTCACCATTAAATGTAGAAACCTTCGCGGGCTTGTGCACAACAAATCACCAAAGCTTTATCGCATTCGGATGAATGGTAATGCCTACGGGACAAACAAATAAACTTTCGTTTTACGTATTTTTATAAACATTATTTTATTAAATTAATGAAGACAATGGGGAGCATTTTATTCTTGTGACGTTATTTGGATTTAAACCGTACGATGCCCTTAGCAATTTTTATTTTGTTTTACCATGAAAATGTTTTATCCCGGGAGATGAAAATTTAGTACCAACTTTAAAAAAAAGACTGGAATACCTCATAAAAATCAGACTTTAATAATTACTAATTAATTAAATATGATTAAATGAATTTTGCATGGAGGTTAGGGGATTAATTTGTAAAACTTAAGCAAATATAATTATTTTAGTTCAATATTTTATAGGTGAATCTCCGACATTTTTCTAACTTCTATTGGGCAAATGTTTGCGGCGAGCCCCTTGGGATTTTACGAGTTATTTTATATTTATATGTATATATAGGATGCTGTTGTTTGTACTCAGTAAGCGAGTGGGGTATTGTCTTTAATAAGGCAAGCCAAATGTCATCTTTGAAGTCTAATCGATTACGATTTTCAGTTTTAATTGACTCCAGAACTGAAAACCCGGACTCATACAGATATAAGTTGTAAATGGTATCAGAAAAGACATTTCGTTTGATAAAGAGAGGGTAATCTTGTCCCAAAGAACACCAAAGATCTTTGTATAAAATTGAGCTGGCAATATTTCCTTAAATCTCATGTCAATGAGGTCATCTTCAACAAACTCTTCATCGCTGATATTATCAAAATGAATTGAAAATGGACTTCGCACCCAAGTTTCTTTATGGAGGTGTTCTGGGCTAAAGTAACCTTCAAAAGAATTCCTGCAATGTTTCCAGAGGCTTTGACATCTCTTTTTGTACTACAGCGAGCGATCAAACAAACGTTGCGGTAATTATTGCCTGATATAACTAATATTTAAGAGCGAATTAGAGGCCAGTGGACTCTTGTACCCCACTTTAAGAAACCTTGACTTACATTATTGCACTGCTGCAGGAATAGAACTCAGAATCTAATGACCAATCAAATTCGTTAATATTTACTAAGCGAAATTGCGATCAAGGCGATGAATGGTACCTAAAACTGAAATACAATTAGGTAGTACAAGTATCAACAATATGTGTATATGTTATAGTCAATCCTCGAAGCTCCGGCGCTCCTAGGATTGACTAGTCAATCCTCAGGTCTGACTTGAGGATTGACAAGTCAAACCTAGGAGCTTGACTAGGTCCGACTTGAGGATCCTCAGGTCTTATCAAAGACAATACCCCACTCGCTTAATGAATACAAACAACAGCATCCTTCTCTTTAATTTAGTTTTGATAATTTAGTTCCTTCTCTTTGATTTAGTTAAGTATTAATGTAAACTGACCTAGAAACCATGTCATACTACTACCATTGTAAAAATAACTAATAAAAGTGATTAAAAAAAACGTGTTTTCTTTTCCTATAATTTTCTTCAACAGGGGTTCGTAGTTTTTCTTGAAATTCTGAAAGTGGTCCATGGATACAAAAAGTTTAAGAATCGCTAATGTAAGCAGTAAATTTAAAAGAGATCGAAATTTTAATCTAGTCTCCTTCAACGGAAGCAATCTCCCAAACAAGCCTTCCATAGATATGCTTGGTGTAACTCTTAGTGACCAGCTCAGGTATGGGGGCTCCATCGAAGGCAGTGTTAAATTAGCCTCTCAGAAACTGGGCATACTGTACAGGGCCCGCAGATACTTTAATAGTACACAACTTACTGCAAACGGCAGCCACCTCTGGTCTGGAGCCCCAAAATACCTAAAAAAAACCTCGACTCTGTGAAGAAACGAGCGGTCCGTTTGATAGATTCTCCTAACTTAACAAATGGATTGCAATCTTTAGAGAACAGGCGTCAGGTGGGAATACTGTCCTTGTTCTACCAGTATTACAATGGAAGATGCTCCGAAGAACAAGCGTCATTGATCCCCTCGGCATCAGTGCATAGTCGGGAAACAAGCCAAACACGCGCCCAACATTTGTACACGGTTGACATTAGTCACATGAAAACGGGTCGTTTCTACTACTCGTTCTTGAGTTCAACAGCTCAACTATGGAACGATTTGCCGGCCTCTGTGTTTCCTCCTTCCTACAACATGGGTCTCTTCAAGACCAAAAAACACCCTCCACACAGCATCTTCAAAGATGACATAGGCCCTGCGGGAAATTATTTTCCTCAGGGCCTCCTGTGTGGAGTTAATGTAAAAAAAAATAAGAATAGATTTAAATGGAGTTTGATGGTTGATTTTTAGATTACACACTGTTACCTTTACAAAGTAAAATCAATGTAAAAGAGGACGCCCGACAATCCGTATTCTCTGAGAACTAACTTTTGACGAAAATCAAAAAGGAATTTTTCACGGATATATTCACAAAATGCTTGTTCAAAAGTTAGAAAAATTTTCCACCATCATCCAAAAAAAACAACATTGCTTTAGATTCTGAAAATGCCAGCTGAAAAATCGCTGAACGTGGGGAAATAAAACGCAAACAAAGTTTTTAGTTTTTCATGAAATTATCGAACGAAGGCTTTCATTTGCAACTTCCCGTGGAAGCTTTCTGTTTTAAAATGCTTTTGACTCAAGGATTTAAAAAACCTGCTTTACATCGATCTGGAATAACTTTGTGCAGCAGCCTGCAATAATTCAATTCTGCATATTGTTGGGCGGTCGGAGTGAAGTGCACTTACCGAAGTGCATAGATGAGAAAATTTGTTGATTCATCGAATATTGTAGGAATCCAAATATAACAAATATCTTACTTGCGTAGGCTTGTCTATTAATAACCAGTAGTTATCTAAGTAGTCACAACTAGAAGATGGAAGTGTAGAAGCGGTCATTACGGAAAAAAATAAAATCAAATATAATTAAGGAAATATTTTCGTTATTTGTTTTTGGGATGTAATGCCATGTTGCGCTACCTCCTTCTTTAGCCAACGTTTCGGACAGCGTTACAGTGTCCATCATCAGGGCAGAGATGATGGACACTGTAACGTTGTCCGAAACGTTGGCTAAATAAGGAGATAGCACAACACGGCATAACACCCCAAAAACAAATAACAAAAATACTTTTGGCCGTGAAAATCTAAAAACTTATCTAAGGAAATATTTCTCTAAGATTCTTTCCCAAGTCGCGGATTAAAACTACACCAACGACCACCGACTGCAGATGTAGGTATGTCGATTAGGTTGCAAGATGAATATTTAACCCTTCGAGCTAATTTTTTCAGCTTTTGGAACAACTCACACGGATCTCATACATATCGTTGTGTCTTTCTTACTTATAATGGTTAGAAATATGATCTAAACGGTGTTAAAGAAAAAATATCATGCTTTATATTCAAATCTAAAATTTAACTACAAAAATATTTAAATTACACCTTCATGAATCAAAAGTTTCCGACAGCAATTTAAAAAAAAAAATAACTACGTCAATTTTTTATTAAATATTTTTACGTGAAACGACAAAAAAAGTGAGTTGAGGATAACATTTATAATACATTTGCCTAATAAAATAGGTGTGTGTGTGTTTTTTTCGTTTTCAGTAGATTTAATTAAAAAAGATTATTTTTAAAAAAGTTATATAAAAAAATATATATGTTTATTTCGAATTATAAAATTTGAAAGCGTATTTATTACATCAACTTTCTAACAGTTTTTAGTTTTCAGATGCGTTCAGAAATATACCATTTATTTGGACTTTATTGCAAAACGGAAATATTTTGATCTTCAGACAAAATACAAAGACGAAAATGATCTTTTGGGCAGACTTTACCAAGGAGAGCCCACATTTTTGTCAAAAAATAAACATCTATGACCCGCACACATCCAGAGATATTTACGAAATTCAACACTTGGAAATCAAATTTTCATAGAGATTTAATTTTTTAGTCTCGTCTTTCTCAACGTTACGGTCTATGTACGAGTAGATACAATATCTTGACTTTAACCACTCCGACCTCTTAACTTGTTTACACGACAATATAACAATAGCAGTCAAGTACAATAGGCTTGTTTTCAAGCTAACGCGTGTGTTCCCACAGAAATGGTTTTAACTCCGTTTTTGTTCTAGTTACAACCCTAAAACAAAAAGGAGAATATCTATAATAAAACACGCTACACATCGCGTCTATTTAACGTTATCCATATATATAGTTAAAAAATCTTATTTTGTAAAAACAGTTTTCACCCGCCAAATCGCATACGCGCCGTTAGATAGTGTTGATTTTTTATTAAATATTTTTGTATGAAATGGTTTTAAAAATGAGGTGACAAAATTGTGTATTTTTGTTATTGTTTTTGGGGTGTTATGCCGTGTTTCGCTACCTCCTTCTTTAGCCAACGTTTCGGACAGCGTTACAGTGTCCATCATCAGGGCAGATGAGTAAATGATATTGGTGAGAGTGTTTACTTACGTGTGTCGAAGCGATACCGTGCTGCCAGCTCCATTTCTCTACGAGCTGGTGTTAGAAAAAATTCAGCATGGTTTTTTGCGTTTAGCTTTGGTGTAGCCGTCAATTACTGGATACCAAGAACTATTGAGCTTAGCTCCGTCGTCTCTGTTAATATTGATGGGGTTTTTATGGATTTCGATTGCCTCCGTAATTAGGCGTGCTCTGTAAGTTTTGGGTCTTCCCAGGACTTCAGGAACAAATCTAAAGTAATGGCCGGTTTCGATTAAGTGCTCGGCGATTGCCGATTTGTCAGGGTGGCCAAGTTTACAAGCACGAAAGTGTTCCGAAATCCTTTTGGAGATCGTCCGCTCTGTCTGGCCTACATAGACCTTGTCACATCCGGAACAGCTGAGTTTATATACTCCATCTGTTTCCAGAGGAAACTTAGTCTTTGCCGACCTCAGTAGGTCTTGGATTTTTGTCGTGGTTCCGAAGACCGTCTTGATGTTCTCTTTTCTCAACAGCCTGGCAATTCTGTCTGTTACATTATGGACGTAAGGCAGGAAAGCGCAGCCTTTTGACTCTTGTTCACCCCTGACTTCGTTTCGTGCTGATTTGGCTCTTATGATCTGCCTTGTCTGCCTTGCTGGGTAGCCGTTACGCTCCAGTGCATCGGTGAGTTTGGTCAGTTCTAATCCGAGTTTTGGCTCCTCACATATTCTGGTCGCTCGGGTTACCAAAGTATGGATGAGACCTCTCTTCTGAGCGGGGTGATGATGCGAATCAGCGTGGAGATACCTATTTGTATGTGTTGGTTTCCTATAAACTGTGTGTCCTAGGCTACCATCCTCTTTTCGCATCACCTCCACATCCAGAAAAGGCAGGACTTTTTGGTTATTTTTCAGCTCCATCGTGAATTTAATTTTGCTGTGTAGTGAGTTGAAATGGTCCAGGAATTCGTTCAGTTTCTCTGTTCCGTGAGGCCAGATGGCGAAGACATCATCAACATAGCGCCACCATACTTTAGGAACAGCCGAAGCTGTGTCGAGTGCCACTTCTTCAAACTTCTCCATAAAAAAGTTGGCTAGAACTGGCGACAATGGACTGCCCATCGCAACTCCCTCCACTTGCTCGAAAAGTTCACCCTGAAAAGCAAAATAACCTGTTTTGAGGCAGTGTTCAAAAAGTTTGCAAATGTCATCCTCATAAATCTCCCTGAGCAAAGTCATGGAGTCTTCTAGAGGAACATTTGTAAAAAGAGACACTACATCAAAACTGACAAGGATATCTATAGTTTTGATGTAGTGTTTATTGAGCTTTAATTGCGAAGCGGAAATAACCGACAGTTCGTTTAAGACAAAAAAACTTGCACAAAGGCGTAAGCCCGGAGTAGTTTAACCACCATACAGTCTACTATTATTTTGTAGCCTTTGTTTATTGTAGAAATCAAGAAACATTATGTTCTACCGAATTGGTTCTGCTACATAGTTCCTGGCAACAATGCACGGTGTACAAAATAAATCGTATGTAGAAAGTTCGTTCGTTTTACCATCAGAAGCAAGCCATCTCGACCGTGAAATATTGCCAATGCACGTGGATGCACATTCTTTACTGCGCCACCCCATCTCTTCTGCCTACTTCCTACTCTCCACCCTCTACCTTCCACCCCCTAGTTCTGGTATCTACTTCCCCATCACACTAAATGCTTCTATTGCCGTACTGGATACTGGTGAATCAATATTATTAAAAATAAACAATAATAGTAAACGCCACTTCAATAAAGTATATTTATGTATTGTTTAATATATTATTGCCACGTTACAAAATATTTGTACCACTGGAGCGACTAAGGTCAAAATATGGACAACTTTTATTTTTCTGTGATTGACAGCGGTCCAAAATTGGACCACGTTTTTTAAATAGAACTTTAATCAGTTTGTATGTCCCTATATTAAAAATCGGAGCTAAATGAAAATTTAAAAAAAATTAATGTGGGCGGAAAATATTCAGAATGATCTCCATAAAATCACGAGCAATCGGAGGAAAAAAGTTTTAAATCGCGCTGTCGCTCGAGAGGTATTATTGAACTTTGTGTATGAATATATGTCGTGCGTCGTATAAACTGAACTAGTGTTATTAGTTATAGTAAGCGCATTCATGCTTTCGAGAAGTGTATGATTTTTGTTATTTTGTTGTTATTTACAACGGTAGGTAAGTACTTTATTTGTTTTATATGCAAGAGGAACAACTGTATTCACAACAATAAATAAATAATAAATAATGGTTTATTTATTTTTTCTTTGTAATTTAATTACTTAAAATAACATAATTTGGGAACCTATTTTTTTACAATTTAAATCTGGTATACGTATGTATTCTAAATAACAAATAAAATAAAATAAAAAAAAGTTTTTGAATTATGATTGATAAGCCATTAAAGAATTCAATTTTTCAGTATGAAAAAGGCCGCACAGACATTCCTCTAAAAACTCTCGTTTCTCATCAATTAATAAAACCCCTATCACGCAAAACGCTGTCACTGTCTGTGAAAAATAAAACAAAAATGAAGAAAAAGAAAATCAGCGTGAGCAATTCACACGCGGTAGAAGTGAAACCTTCAGAAAACTAAAGTTGACAAAAGTGGGGAGACTACGAAGCACAATTTTTATCAATGTGAAAGGTGATTTTGGATTTATTGTATTATATTGGAACCAAGTTCTCGTACAATAAATAAATATTTTAATGCTTTCTCACTATCTCGCAGGCTTAATCCTATAAATGTATGTGTTTGTTTCTTTTTAGTTTCGCTCGCTTCTGTTTCATCGAGTTTCAAATCACAACGGTGCTAAAGAAGCTTTCACTTCAAAATCGCATTTCTGCCTTTGTTCCTGTAGTAGCAAGGTACAGGAAGAAGTCACCATTCCGTCGTTTAAGGGCCGACCATTTTAACATTAAGAGAATAAATGAGAAGGAAAAATTCCAATAGGCTCTCCAATTCCCGTTTTATCTGAGCCTACAGTCATTTCGAGTCCATCGCAACTTTTAAACGCCGAAATTAACTACCAACTCATTAAAAAAGAATCAAGACGCCCTCGTTATTGGAATTTGATAGTATTTTTTTTAAATATAGTTGCTGGTACTACCACGATTTTGTTGTGGATTGAATCGTTATTGTTTCATTCTATGAATTTAGAGTAGCTAAAAGAACTGACTTGAGTTTAGACGGTAAATTAAATTAATAGATAAAATAAGTGGTACTTGATATATTTTTCAATATTTATAGCGGACTAGTTCTTATTACTCCAGCTTTATAAGTTTAAAACACGCTTGCATGAAAGATTATCATAAATAATAGTGCGGTCAAGTTAGCTAGAAAAATAGGGGTCAAACAGCACAAATTCTGATACAGCTGAAATCTGGTAGAGACCTTGAATACACCATTAAAAATAAAATATTAAATATCCCTATCGATCACATGCCCGCTAAAAAGTTATACAAGGTCAAAGGTAAAAATTTTCGGTTTTTGGATTTTTCTCGTAAACGGTAAGTTATTTAAAAAAAAGTAGGTAAAAAATTGTAGATCATAAAATGATCTACAAAAATTGTAATAATATTTTTTTTCTAAAAATCACCATTTCTGAGATATAGCGATTCTAAAAGTTGAAGGAGTTACATTCTATATAATATGCACACATTTCCATACCGCCTGTGAGGTAGTGTACTTGGCGCATTTTTTTTAACGAAGTAATGTTTCAGATGTTCCATTATCTTCAATAGTATTGTATGAAATAGTATTATTTATAGCAGTAAAGTGAAGATTTGCATCCATCTCGTCATCAATAACAAGTTCTTAAAGCGCCCTTGAGGTGATTTTTCGCAAAAACGGCGCTCTAAAAATTGTCCAATTGTTAATATCATTCTTTCAATATTATTATTGCTAAAGTGAGATCATAAGAGAGAGTAAGTATGTACAATACCTACATAACTACATAGGTCACTGACTCGCCAACAACGTAACTTTAGCAATGTATTTAGTTAAGGCTTGCGGCGCTTATTAAGTTAGTAATACGAGAAATTAGTTCTAGATAAGTTAAAGATTGTAGAATGGGAGATATTGCTGAATTGCTTTAACATCGTATTGGCCGGTCAGTGCCAAAGCCTCAGCTGACTAAGTTTTCCATCACGACACAAGCAACATTTTCCGCTTACTATGAATTTTCAAATTTTGTCAGATTATTCGTAACCCGGTAATGCTTGTTTTTGATTTAAAAATAAGTATATGCCACGTTTTGGGAATATTAAAAGTGATTGAACAACATGCTTTTAATATTGGTAGGAAAAATAATATTACTTTACAGTTCAGTTCCAGGAACCATTTATTGGATAACCAACACATCTGCCATAGGCCACTGAAAGAAATTATTTTAATTAGTGTTTTTTTTAATTTTTTTTTTTAGCCAGTGAGACTATGGCATCCCCAACTAGGGTAGATTGTGAGGCTGAATGTAGTGGGGGGGGGGGTAAGGAGATGGGGCAGAGGAAGGTGGGGAAGTATCTGGCTATTCAGATTTGGTCACCAAACACGGCTAAAGCCATTTAAAGCAACGTTTCAATTTATAATGGTGGTCTTACACCAACCAGGTCTTACATGCTGAGAGTATCTTCCACTCTGGATCGTGCCGCAAATATACTGTTTAATTAAATAAAATTTATTTGCCACGCCAGGATTCGATTCCGCGACCCTCGGATTGCGAGTCAAGAGCCTTACCGCTAGACCACGATGGCCGTCAACAAAATCGAGTGCAGTTCACACGCGGTAGAAGTGAAACCTTCACCCACACAATCTTAACCAACAGTGAGCTCATAATCAAAGCGGCCAATGCGCTCAGCTTGACAGAGCGTGACACTTCGTAGGTACTGTACGGAGGTAAGGTTTAATTGTATCTCATTCTCTCGCAGACTAAATCCTATAAGATGTATGTGTTTACCTCTTTTTAGGGCCGCACTTTTCCGTTTGATCTAGTTTTAAATTACAACGGTGCTAAAGAAGTTTTCAATTCAAAAAACCTTTTAAATAATTACACAATAACAAAGGTAAGTTTACGCATTGATCAAATGAATTAAAAAAAGCAGAGTGTGTAATTCACACGCGGTAGAAGTGAAACTAGAAAGTCGCTAGACATCGCATTCTTTTCTTTTGTTAAAGTAGTTTGAAGATTCAATATTGATTTAACAAAATGAAAATGTTTTTTTTTTGGATTTCCCAGGATTCGAACCCCCTGTCTCTCTGGCCGCTAAGACTTGTCAGGCACCTTACCCACTGCGCTATGGAAGGCACGCGCCGAGGCGTGAATTTGCCGCATTATAATAGAAACGAGTATTTGTGTAGAACTGAGTTGTGACGCATTTCCGTTTCACTCGAATTTCAAGGCACTAATGGCGCTAAAGAAGTTTCACTTCAGAAAGCGATTTAAGTTGTTCCATTCCGACGTTTCAAAATTATCTACGGCTAACTAACCTTGTGAACATCAAAAATACCTAGGCCCTCTAATATTATGTACAATTTAAAAAAAAAAAAATGTTATTGAGTTGTTTTTCAGCTAAATCGAAAATGTGAAATTTTATGAATCTTGTGAAATAAATTATTTGTCATAAATATTACACTTGTATTTAACATTTCCGCCTAAGCAATTCCACTTTCAGTCATCCTGTCTTGCAATATCTCGATTCGTACAGTCCCAATGTTCAGCCTCCTTCTTTCTTTTACCAACTAACTGTCTGACCAACATGACCTCTAAACGCCCATTTTCAATAAAACATAACCTATGTAGAAAAAATCAAAGTATGTAATTTACACGCGGTAGAAGTAAAACTTTCAGAAAACTAAAATAGACAAGATCGGGGAGAATACGAAGCACTTTTATTGTCAATGTGAAGAAAGATTCTTTCCATATTTTTGACGTCGAACTCCAATGCACCTATTCTTGTACATTTGGTCATCTTATTAATGTATTTTTTTTATGAGCTCCACACAGGAGGCCTACGTCATCTTTGAGGATGCTGTGTGGAGAGTTTTTTTTAAGGAAAGGAAGGGAAGTAGAGTTCTGGTAAGGAAAAGGGTTTAAGGGGTGGGTAGGAACCTAGGGTTCAGTGTGTCCTGGTCTTCCGCCTAGACAAACCTCACCCCATGAACCCGGGCACCCCTGCTAAATCACCAAACGTAGCGAACCATTTGAGATGACCTATGGCAGAGGTGTTGGTTATCCAATAAAGGTTCCCGGGGCGGCGGTACCCATTCCCGCCTCCCAAATAGAAATTTGTACATGTGGTTTCTTTTTCGGAGTCGCTAGTTGTCGCTTTATTTTGTATTTTATTTTGCCTGTTCATTTTGTAGTGGTTTGAAGATAAAATTTTGATTTTACAAAAATTAAAAATATAAACATTATATTTTTTTGGATTTCGTAGGATTTGATCGCTGGTCGGCTGAATATCTGCAAAAGTTCGCCAGACGCTTTATATCACTTCACTAAAGGGGACTTGCGTGGGACTGTGGATTAATAGTATTATATTGGAACCGAGTACCCCTGAAATAAATAAAAGTTTTATTGCTATCTCATTTTTTCGCAGGCTAAATCCTATAGATGAATGTGTTTGTCTCTTTTTAGTGTTGCTTGCTTCCGTTTCATCAAATTTTAAATCACAACGGTGCTAAAGAAATTTTCACTTCAAAAGCTAATCAAACACAATCGAAAGAGGTCGTAATGCATACCCTCACTAAATGTCACAGGCAACGTTGTACGAATATATTATTGTCATCACGAGGGTAGGTACCTGGTCCGTAATAGGGCATTGAGTGAAGTGAAAACCAACAGGTGGATTCTAGGGCAAATGATTATGCCACATAGTGAAGGGGCCCAAGACAAATAGGTCTACAGGTTAAGGGATGTTTATCAAAATAGGCAGTGCTAGGGTTGATTGAGTCAGGAGAAAGCACCAAATTATATTGTAATTGAAATTTTCATTTAATAAAATGACGTTGGCATGTTAATGGTGAAGCCAACAGTATAATCACTATCTTAAACAAATCTTTAATACGAATCGGTTTACGTAAATAAGGGATGAATATGAATACCGAAAAAATGCTTTGGATAAATCTTAGGTTTTCCCAACGTTACGCTCGAGCAGAATTAACTTAGGAGTGTTGACAGCTGATTCTCTTTCCGAAATAACTTACTTGTTTTTTGAAAAATTATGTTATTCAAAAAACAAGTAGGTAAGACGCTAGGTATAGCGTCTATCATTCATTGGACCGTACCGTTATGGCGAACACCTTTACAATTAATAAAAACCGACTACCGACTGGTATCACCAGTCGACAGGCTGAGTGGACAAAATTGCAAATTCATCTATTGCTTACGTCCTAAGGCTTCGGCCGTAATAAATTTCCTCCAGTGTGCTTTAACCGCGACAAACCTTAATTTTGTACGAAGTTTATTCTAAATAAATGTGACTGAATAAATCCGAATTATTATTAACAAATATCTCCTTAAACACCATTGCGGCTACAGTGATTGGGAAGGGCTAGCTGTCAATCCACAGCAAGGTTAATACACAATTCACCAATATCAACACTTTTCCTAAACCGTCATTGGTACTGCCGCCCCGTGAACCAATTTGGATAACCAAAACCCCTGCCATAAGTGACCCCAAGTAGTTCGCTACGTTTGGTGACTTAGCAGGGGTGCCCGGGTTCATGGGGTGAGGTTTGTTAAGGTCTTGGTGGTGAATGCGTGTGCCCACGCAGCGTGGTGGGCCGGATCGAAAGAGACTGGTTTACTTCCCCAGCCGGACTCTCTCAACCCATTGCTTTGTACCGCACTGGGAGGAATAAATTGATACTCTGATATATATTTCCTCTCCTATCTTTCCTAAAAAATGCCCTCCACACAGCATCCCCAAAGATGACCCCGAGGGAAATTGGCTTCCTGTATGGAGCTAATGTAGAAAAATAACAACCTTACTCGTTAAACCATAGATGCATTATAATTTGATGAAACACTGAGTGAAAAAAATATCTTTGGGTTTTATGGAAATGAAAATTTCATAAAAGATATTTATGGTAATCATTGCATAGCGCCGTTTTTGAAAAAATCTACTTATTTGAAATTTTTGTTTGTTGTTTATTACGATGAAACAAATTTCTATTGAATTTTAAACAAATAATAATTTAGTCAAACTTTTGGATCGCACGTCACAGTTTTTGTGATCGTTTTTATTCTACGATACCTATCGAACTATGCCATCTGTAATACCTACAAACCTATGCAGGCTAAGCGCATAGCTCAGGAACTCGGCGCTTGTTTACAATCGGAGCGCTTATTTGCAGTACGGCGTCCCCCACTAATTGGAAATTATTTTTCCCTGGGAGATTATTTTGAAAGCCGGCAGCGCAGTATTAATGCGGAAACTCTTTAAACAGTTCGATTCCGTAGCGCTAGAGTAAACAGCGAGGTAGTGGATGACCCTTTGCACCAGCGTTAAGTTCGTTAGGTAAATATCTTATAATTTGTGTTCAATATAAAGTAGAAATTAGAACATACAAAATCGATAAATCAACACATTTCTGTTAGGGCGTTTGTCCACCGCCACCGTCACTGAAAAACGAGATTATTTCGGACCGAGTCCGAAACGACGTGATAGTGTGTCCAACGTGACTGATCTCGGTGGTTTCGACATACGCGGGTAATTTCGGAGCATAACCAACACAGTTGTAAGTATTATTTATTGGGTGACCCGATAATTGATCCTCCCACACTTGATCCACCGAAATGATATTTGCTATAAAAAAATAATATTTTGTGTGTTATTATTAAATTTGAAACGTAAAAGATTCACAATGTTTCTTTAAGGTGATTGTCAAAAGATTTCATATTCTACTATTTCATAGATGGCGCGCATATAATTATTTTACGAAAAATTGCTTTTTACGAGTTACGCTTTAAAATATTAGGAATAATTAATTGTTTGCGCCCGTATATACGCAATATGAATATGAATATGTTAAATAAAAAAACTCAAATTTTTCAAGAAAGGCTCACAAATACAATATTACATCGGTGATTCAATCCAATATTGTATTTGTCAGCCTTTCTTGAAAGATTTGAGTTTTTTTATTGACAAAACTATTTCATATTTATATTTATTTATTCATATTTATATTGCATTTGTGCGGGCGCAAACAATTAATTATTCTTAATATTTTAAAGCAGAACTTCTAAAAAGCGTTTTTCCGTAAAATAATTGTACGCGCGCCATCTATGAAAGAGTAGAATACGAATTCTTTTGACAATCACCTTAAGGTTAAGCGCAACGTACGTTATAATCTACGCATTCACAGATGGCGCCAATAAAATTATTTTAGGTTTTAAACACTTTTGCAAGTTATGCTTTAAAATATTAAGAATAATTAATTGTTCGCGCCCGTACATACGCAAAATGAATATGAATAAATAGTTTTGTCAATAAAAACACTCAAATCTTTCAAGAGAGGCTGACAAATACAAAATTACATCGGTGATTCAATCCAATATTGTATTTGTCAGCCTCTCTTGAAAGATTTGAGTTTTTTTATTGACAAAACTATTTATTCATATTCATTTTGCGTATGTACGGGCGCGAACAATTAATTATTCTTAATATTTTAAAGCATAACTTGCAAAAGTGTTTAAAACCTAAAATAATTTTATTGGCGCCATCTGTGAATGCGTAGATTATAACGTACGTTGCGTTCAACCTTAAATGCTATTTTAGACAACCCCCTCGAGATTTTTGCTCTATTGTAAACGATTGTCGCTTCAATTTTATCATTTACAATAATATTATCGCGCTTCCTCTAACATTCTTATTTCTATATCTCTCCATCTTCTCTATTTAGCGGATACATCGCGCCTTAAAACACTGATTCCAGATCAAATATATAAATCAGATAAAAAACGATCTCAAAATTGGTTTTGTTATTATAAAGTCGATAATTGCTTGCTTTTATAGAAGCATAATAGAAATAAATAAAAAAAAAAACACTTTGGCAGGATTTTTTCATATTATTTCGTAGGATTCAGTACCCTATTTCCTGGAATAATCGCCATCGGAATTTTGTGAAAATCGCTTTGCTGCGAATAATTATTAGGTTGTTTTGTCTGAAGATATTGGTTTTAAAACCCAGGTTTAACGTTTTTTCAACTTTTTATAATTAACATTTTGTTATGTATAAAATCACATTGAATTTTTATGTATTTGAATCACATTGTTACTATTTTTAAGGTACATAAATGTTTTATTATTATTTTTTATTAAAATGATTTATTTTAAAAACGTGTACATGTGCCTTAAATTTCTCTAGAGCGTGTTGCCTTTTGACAATAAATAAGGGCGTAGATAAATAAAAAGCAACATCTACGAATATGTTTTATTCGTGATGTGTTATACATTTCTCATGTGTAGTGAGTGCTGCGTATTCTTACAAGAACGAAGGTAGAGCGTTGAATCATAGGAGACGAGATAGCCCTCATCACGTAAGCTTTTCTCAGTTTCACGTTACAATCGATTTGTTTAACTTTGTGATAGTTTTATATTATTTTTTTGTTCGTCATTATAAGCACCTGCTAAATCGCCAAAGCAGTTTATCAGATCAATTTCACAATATTAATTGTAAAACAACTAAAGCTCACATAACGAAAAACCACAATACAGAAAATACACGCAGAGGAAAAACAATCCAAGTGACTACAATAAAATACATCAACTGATAGAAATAACAGTCAACTACTCATAGGCATATATATGTACTCAACGGCACATAACATACGTAAACCCTTGCAAAGTCATATTTATTCGAAAGATAACACGCACAAAATTAATAAATAGTTATGTAGTTAGAAACAATGCTAATATATAAAAAAAGTGTTGATCTATTTTTTTAGTAATTTTCGAGTTCATTAAAAATGTTTTCAGTGTTGATCTGACGGAAGACATCCGGAATTGAATTGCTTAGTGACTAGGTCTGACTAGTCGAGTACTTTTGAAACCTATCTCTTTTGGTTCCATGCCAACTGAGAAGTCAACTCAACACCTCTTTGAAGTCAATAAAAGCCATGAAAAAAATAATGTAAGAAATAGCCAATAACTCTAACTTAACTTAACATACCAATTTTTTTTCATCACTTCTAATGACTTTTCTGAGGTGCTTCTGAGTTGGTTTCATTCTGATTTGTCCGGTCACGATCTCTCTCCACTCCTTTCTGCTTCGCTATATACCCCAACATAGAAATGCCGCAAAACCCACCACTGACTCCTGGAGGTGGGAACTCATAATATGCAGTGTAAAATGAGTAGGTACATACGGTAATTATCATAAAATGTACGATTTATTTAATTTGATCAAACGTTGTTATAAAAAAACAAATGTGCAGTTCACACGCGGTAGAAGTGAAACCTTCAGAAAACTAAATTAGATAAGAGTGGGGAGGCTACGAAGCACTGCACAAAAATGGGACTGATTCTCTCGTAAGCTAAATCCTATAGATGTTGGTGTTTGTATCTTTTCAGTGTCGCTTTTTGGTTTCATCGAGTTTCAAATTACAACGGTGATAAAGAAGTTTTAACAGTTTACTTCTTGAATATTTTTTTGCATCACGTTCGATAAATTTTCTAAAGTTCCTTTGTGGTAGAGTTATCCGTCGTTTTATTTGACCCAATTTTCATAAAAATAAAACGAAAACCTTTGGGTCGATGATTTACATTCGATAGAGCGGATCATGAATCCGCAAAGCCTTACAAAGAATTCCCTTTGAAAATTACCGCCCTTTGGTAATTATGTGCGATAGGGGTGCTTTTTTAAGGTTTTAACATAGTGTCATAATGACAGGGGTTGACAGCTTACCATGAAAACGGAAATCTCCGAAAAAACCACCAGAAATTTTCCGAAAAAGATGAATCTTGTTATATTTTTGGGGTTGGTAATTTGCGTCGAATGCAAAAAGTTAACACGTCGTTTTTATCGTTATTTATTTAGTTGATAAATTTATTTATTATTACTTACGTTTATTGGAGCATATTTTACGATATAATATTATAGTGACACAAGAATATCGATAGAGTAAATACAAATACAGCTCATACAAAAAAAAATTAAGTATAATCAATCAGTAAAATAGTAAAATGATCATTAATCATTTATCATCTTTGTTCATGTGATATTCTAGGAATATTTTGACAGCTAAAAAGATATTTTAGTTAAGAAACGAAAAATTGCCAGGAAAAAGTTCGATTACAAAATAGAATCAATATTTGATTGATTCCCATGTTATGAATAACTTGATGATCTTTGAATTTGTCTTAGTGCCATCATGAAAACTGTAAAAAATATAGCTTGCGCTTTGATGGAGAATTTTGGACTCTGGACCACCAGGCCACAAATGAGTCACGTATGTTTTATCTGAATCGGCTTAAATTCAAACATTTTTGAACTAAAATACGATATTTACGAGTAAAAAAGTGCAATTAAATCTAATGCTAGGCAAACTTTTTATTTATTTATTGTTTGAAACAATTACAGAGTGTTAACAATAATTACAATAATAGAATTGCCGTTGGGATGTACATAAATAGATATCACTCCAATTATAAATGTTCACAGCATGAGTAATCAATGTTTAGTTGTTACTAGACGGAAATGCTTGTAATGATAACAGAAATAATGGTAATCGAAATGAAATATAAAACATAGTAGTGTCAAATATAATACATAACCTGCAGAAAGAGAAGTAAGAAAGAAAGGGTATGACAATTAAGCAGCTATAGGAATTTATTATTATTAACTTTTCCTAAATTTAAATGAGAGCTGGGGGACTATGTCTACGGGGACTGTAATGAAATGATATAAACATGGCACCACATAAGTTTACCACATACTATTTAGAGTTTACTTTGTGTATAAAGCTTTATTAATTTGATGACTTTATTGAATTTATGATCAAAATTAATTAAGTGCGCAGATTTCTAGAAAATTCCGCGTTCAAAAATCTTCAAATTTCTCACCTAATAGAGTTTTAGTTTAAAGGGTTGGTTATTCTGCATCCCTTGTGAAAGTTGGAAAGGGGGAAGAGTGGGAGGGGTATACTGGGGTAATGAAGCGGCAACGGTGTGATAAGCAATATTTCACAGGGTCACGTTTGCCCGGAAGCGGGACTTGAAGGGTTGATAACCGGGCGCGGTGGCACTATCCGAGTTTTAATAATCAGTTATCTATTAAAAAAATGTCAACACGAAAGAAGCTAAAAATTTTTTCATTTAAATTTTTAATTTAAATTTACACCTCTCTTAAAATAATAATAATTTTTGGATAATTTCTATAGCGCCATTTTTGTGAGAAAATCACCTCAAGGGCGCTCTTCTGCAGCAGCAAAACATTTCGAGAGGCCATCACATCACAAAAACTAAATATTTTCAATGTTTATAAGAACGACTCTCTTTTTAACTTTTGGAGTTTACTCCCATCAATGTAATATATATATTTTTTTTTGTTTTAAAAAGAAAGACAAACATTCCCGGGTTACGAATAACCCAACAATGTTTTAAAATCTCCTACTACCACCACAGAAAGCCGAAAATGTTGTTTGTGTTGTGATGGAGGACTTGGTCTGCGGAGGAATCGAACACGGGACGCCCGGGTGGGACCCAAACGCGATGCCCACTCAACCACTGACCAGTCTAAATATATCATTGAAGAAGAAAACAACACTAATAATCTAAACGAAAATATTTTATTTTAAATACATAAACGGCTATACTGCCTTTTTCGCCTAGTTGAAAGAGATTAAGACACAGAACAATAAAAAAAGATAATGGTCGCAACTGGGACTCGAACCCAGAACCTTTCGTCTAACCGGGACGTGCGCTTTTTACCAATTCAGCCATTGCCACCTTCCATCAACCGTCACAATTTCAAATTTTAGAATTAACAATATTATCTTCGACTAATTTTACCAAATCTACATTTTTCACTGGAAACAATTATTCTAAGAACTGGTTTGTAACTTAGATAGCGTCTCGGATATACATTACCGATTTTATTTATAGGGAACATTTATTGATTAACCTTTTTATAAAAGTCTAAATGAATATTTAATTTTAACGAAAATTTTATTTTTTTTATTTTTCTGTGTCTTGATCTCTTTCATATTTTCATTTAGATTATAAGTGTTATCTTCTTCTTCAATGTACAAATATTTTCAATTTACCATGTTCTTTCCATCATGAACTCTCTAGAGCTAACAAACATTTAAGTGTAAAAATTTCAAACACGAAACTATGTTTTTTCTACATTTTTAATAGAATTTGGCATTTTATTGTAGATTGTTCCATATTTTTCTAATGTGCAATAATAGTACGTCTAATCCTTTCTTCTTTTGTTTATTATTTTGTTTGCTATTTATAATACCAATTTAGATGACATTGCATTGCAAACTACTGCAAGTAGCCAGAATCGAAACCTTTAGTTTTAATAATTAAAAAGTGCCGAAACTAGGCTGAAGCCGAGTTAAGTAATTATAGTAACTAAATGTTTAGCAAGCTAACAAAAAGCTATAAGTTTCAGCCACTTTTGAAAATATTGTAATTTACATATTTCAGTGAATGATTTTGAATTGTGAATTTTAACGCAATGGTTGCCTTCTTTTCGTAATTTATATAGTAATACATATTTTGAAATATCACATTTGAAAGATTCAAAATTTGATGTACATAACATTCATACATAGCATTCAGACAGTTTGAACAGCATTCACGCCTTGCTATAAGTTTTCAAGAGAGCTGTGAGAATTTATAGAATTTTTCATATATTCTTGGCTTCCAATTGAGCGGATAACTGGCAAATATATGTAGTTGTGAACTTTTATTTTGAACGATCGGATAAAACGTTGCACTAGGTAGCTACTTCTAGAAATAACAGCATGAAGTTCCTAGTTTCCGGCAATACCACCAACAATTTAAAATCTGATGAAAATAAATAACTCTACAACTCTATAAATAACTACTTTTTAATCAAAATAATCGACGTGTTTCAAAATCAATGGTTTTTTCATCAGGATAAACAAATAGTGAAAATTATCAAATATGAGAAAATGTAAACAAGTACAGACAAATAAGTACACATAAAAATAATACTAGCTGAAGTGCCCGGCGATGCCCGGGCTTAACACAGAGTTTTAGAAATCAAATCAAGATAGTTTTGAAGGTCATTGTGCAAAATTTCATCAACCTCTGCAAAAAAATGTAGATTTGCATACAAATCAAATCCACACCACCCGCTCGTCCACCACATGCGGACATTCACCTTTAAATATTTTGTATTTCAACTAATTTACACAAAACCTTAAAAAATTATATCACTGGGTAAAAGGAGAAAACCGAATGAAAATCCGTTCACTATTTTTTGAGTTTATCGCGAACAGAAAGACAGACAGACGTGGCGGAGGAATTTGTTTTACAATGTGTAGAGATTTCCAGTTTTTAAAACTAATAACAAATTACAAAATACATATATTTTTAATTCAAATAATTTTTTTTAGTAACATATATTTAAATTTAAAATATATTTTTTTATTAAACAAAAAATACAAGGATGGCTTTTTAAACAAATCCAGGATCTTAAAATTAATTTTCAACTGTTTTATACAGGTAAGACTTCCTGAAATTTTAATACTGGAGTTAAGGAGCACCTAAGGTGTATAAATAATAATAAATTTTGAAAAAAAAATCTTTTTTTTTAAACAGTAGCGTAAAAAAAATACAGATAAATTTAAAACAGCCATCTGTTAAATTTATTTTCACATTAAAACCTTTATTTTTTTACATAAATTCCACACAGGAGGCCTTGAGGTAAATAATTTCCCTCAAGACCAATGTCATCTTTGCGAATACTGTATGGAGGGTTTATTTTTTGTTTTCCGGTTTTTTTGATTATTTTGTAATAAAAAAAGTTTTGCAGAAATGTGCAAAAATGCAATAACTGCATGGCAGTATAACAATTTAATTTAATTATTTGTTGTGAAAGCTAACACTAATTGACACTCATCGTAATGTTTTTGTCTATCGGTACGTAATTTTCTATTACCTACTTGTTTATCTATTCTAATATTTGTTAAATATCATTATTCAATCTTAACGAAGGTACCATTGGTTTTGAAAAATGTCGATTATTTTGATTAAATAGCGGTATATTAAAGTTATTTATTTTTATTTAATTGAAATGAAGCCATAAAGTGAATTAACGATAGTTAAATAAGAAATTTTAAAATCTTTTCAGATACTACCTACATATTATATTTTACTTATTAATTGGACCATTACTATTTTTAATATATATAAATGATATTGCTAAATGGGGACTTAAGGGTACAATACAACTCTATGCAGATGATACAGTGATTCTTTATCACAATAATGATTTAAACGAACTTGAAAAGGAAATGGAAAGGGATATAGCTTGCCTGGCAAACTGGCTGCGACTAAACAAACTTAGCCTAAACATAAAAAAAACACATTACATACTGTTTGCAAATAAAAAAAATGTAAGTCTTAATATAAGTCTTGATAATAACCGCCTTGAAAGGGCTGATGTTACAAAATATCTTGGCCTTTTCATTGATTCACAACTCACATGGAATCACCAATTTAAACATGTTCTATCCAAAATTACTCCTATAACTGGTGTTTTATATAGACTTCGCGGGTTACTTCCTCCCTCTCTTTAAAATCGATTTACCATGCTATGATTCACTCACATCTAATATATCTCGCCGGAATCTGGGGATTTGCTACAAAAAAAATGATTTCAGAAGTCCAAGTCGTCCAAAATAGAGCCCTGCGAAATATTTTCAGTCTACCTTGGGACACACATGTCAAAGACATCTACAGAAACACCCAAATACTTCCTTTTAATACCATTCCCACTTTTGAAATAACTAAAACTATATTACAAGCAATTCAACACTCGGCACATTCCAACACTACACTCTATTACAATTGCGACGTACACCAACACAACACAAGAAATCACAACAAACTTCATATACCAAAAATCAAATCAACAAAATATGGACTAAGATCCCTAGAATACATAGCTCACACAAAATATAATCAACTACCCAACGAGATCAAACGTGCAAGTCAATGTAAAAAGACCCAAACTAACATGCTCAAACTTCATCTTATTAATGACTATCTGAAATAATAATGTTGTGTATGTCCCCATCATATGTCCATTTAATACATACAGCTATATGTTTCATGTAATGCGTATCATTCCCGCAATGAGTTTATTAACTCCTGGGAGTACAATGCTTTATATAATATACTATATTCTGTATTGTATACTTTTGATAAATAAAAAATAAAATAAAATAATTACGGATTATTTTTGTTATGTAAACCTTTTTTGCGAGAGACGGATTTTGGTTACACTAGAAACATTTTTTGTATCGAAGGTTTTTTATATTTAATAATATAATTATTTAATTTAAAATAGTTATGATACTCATAAACAAGTTCTGCGATGTAAATACCGCATTTATTATACAACAAAATTTGTTTGTAAATAATTTTTTTTTTATAATTTAAATAATAATTTTCATATATTCATGATAACGGATCAATTGACGGATTTTTTTGCTGTAGATATTTTAGTTTACTTTAATACGGTTAAATAAGAAAACTAAACTTTGTTTTCGAGTGCGAATATGGAAAGATCGAAACGCTGACAATTTTTTTTATAAACACCACATAAGATTTCCAACTGCTTGGAGCCAGTGGGACTATGGCATCCTCAATTGGGGTATGTCATTAGGTTGAAGAGTGTGACGATGGAAAGGATATGGTAAATTGGATGGCTAACCTGGCTAATCAGATCTGGTCAGCAAGCACAGCTAAAACCGTTTTAAGCAATGTTTCGTTTCTGAATGATGGTCTTTGACCAAGCTAATATTGAGAGAATCTACAACTCTGGAACTAATTAACTAACTACCTAACCATCACGCCGTTTCCCCGCATGTGTAGGCAGAGAGGACGGACCGCCAAATAACTCGATCTTGGCACATACTCCTTGCCTCGTTCACATTCATACATCGTCTCATACATGCTCTTCTATTATTCTGACTCTTGACATCGTCCGATTCAAGCATCTGATTCACTTGGTCGTGCCATGTCTTCCTCGGACGACGCCGACTTCGTCTACCATTCACAGTTGCGTCATATATTCTCCTTACACTTCTTTCCTCATTCATTCGCTCCACATGCCAAAACCATCTGAGCGTCCCTGTCTTAATCTTACTCATTACACTTACATCAGCTTTGCACTCTTTGCGGATCTCCACATTTCTCACACGATCATACATTACGACACATACATTATCCCATTTCTACAGCATTCAATTTACTTTCATCCTTTCTTTGCCAGTTTCATGCCACACTGCCATACATCAGGGTAGGTACCAGCACTCCATTATGGATGGTTAGCTTCGCTTCTTTTGACATTTTTTTGTTGTCGCTAACGGCATTCAGTCTTTCATTAATGGAATTCCCGGTATTTACCCTTCTTTCGATATCTCTATCAGTCTTCCCATCTCTCGTAAACATACTTCCAAAATACACAAACTCACACCTGCTCCAAGTATTCATCATTCACGACTACATGTGCATTGTTTTCGTACTCTCTCTTTCAAATACCATTACTTTAGACTTACTTACATTCAGCATCAACTCATTCTTCATACATACTTCGTTCATCCGCCGTAAATATATATTTTTCTCTATTATTTACATCTAAAATTGAGTAATTGAAAAAAAAAGTGGACACTCAAATCGAACCCGTTTCCTCTAGGTTTCTAGTCGAGAATCTTAGTGGCTCAACCACGGAGGTTATTGAATTTGCTGTGTAATCTCAAATTTGAATTTGTTGTACCAAAATATCTCCACTGTACACCACTGCTCACAATAATATAATCAAGATCCAAAATAACCTTTTAACGGCTTAGGATCGTGGAGTCCAAAGACGACTATTTATATTATGACATATACAACACTCTTCGGAACGTGTAACCTCAGCTAAAATTTAAAACTACGATTTATTACTTATTTATACTTATTCGAAAAACGAATTCTTAGACTAATTTTGTCAATTCAACTGACATTTTATGAAACTAATATCATTTAGATTATCATTCCATTAAATTAATATCATTTAAATTATCATTCAATTAAATTAATTTCATTTGATTTATCTTTCTATGAAATTAATATCATTTGAATTATTATTCTATTAAATAACATTTAATTTATAATTCTATTAAATTAATATAATTTGAACTAGTATTCTATTTAATTAAAAACATTAAATTATAATTGTTTTCAATTAAAATCATTTAAATATCTTTCTATGAAATTGATATATTATTCTTTTAAATTAATATCATTTAAATTATCATTCTATTAAATTAATATCATATTAATTATCTTTCTGTAAAATTAATTTAATTTAAATTATCATTCTACTAAATAAATATAATTTAAAATATCTTTCTTTTAAATTAATGTAATTTAAATTTTCATTCTTTTAAGTAAATGTCATTTAAATTATCATTTTATCAAATAAAAATGTTAAAAATCATCATTCCATAAAATTAATATAAGAACTTTCAATCTCTTAAATTAATATCATCATTAATTGAAGGCCTCCGTGGTCGAGGACTAAAACTGCCGATTAGCCTATAGGTCGCGTGTTCTAATTCCGGCACGCGCAAGTAAATTTTATTCAATTGATTAGTACATATTGTTTCACAATTAATTCAATAAAAATAATATACAATATGTTTGCGGCACGTTCCAAAATGGAAAATAGGAACCTCAATATCGTCCCGGTAAAAAACCAAAATTTGGAATTGAAATTTTGTTTAAAATGGCTTTAGCCGTGTTCGGTGATGACCCATCTCCGGCATCCATCCATCGGCAATACCTTCAGCCTCACAATGTACTCTCCCAATATATGTTATTTGTGAAATGAGTGAGCTAGCCAGGATTTTACTAGCGATACCTAAGTTCGAACCTGGCGTTATTGTGAAATCCGCAACTGTCCGATCATTATCGATATTCATAATCTCAACTCTCGACGATAAAATAATCGAGTATAGCAGTCGCAGGTCCAGAGAAAGGTAGATTTACGACTTTTGTGCTTCCTCCCTCCTGAAAAATTTATTTCTTCAAGGGGTCTTTGCACTGCCTCTCAGAATATTACACGCGTCGTCTTAAACTACACCCCAGGACTTCTTCACAATTTTTTTAAACATTATTCTTAATTTATTCTACAAAAAAAAAAAAGTATGCATTTGGCGATGTTAGGTGGGTATGGGTACCACCGCCCCGGGGTCCATTTATTGGAAAACCCACACCTCTGCCAGTGGGTTACTTTTGGTGACTTGGGTATATGGGATCATGTTTTTCTATTTGATTTTTCCAACCAGACTCTCCCGATCAATCGCCTTGCATCGCAGTTGTAGGGATGGATTCATACATCCATCATGACACCCAGACCCCCATATTCCTACTCAATTTTCAAACCTGTTTCCTTCCCAGAACTTCCTATTCTTCCTTTCCTTTAAAACACCCTCCACACAGCATCCCCTAAGATGACATATTCCTGAGGGAAATTATTTTCCCCTAAACCTTGTGTGTGGAGCTGACGTAAAAACATACAATAGTAATTTTACAATATTCGACAAAAAGTCGACCTGGGATTTTAGGGTGGAAATATAAGAAATATACTATCTGGGTTACCCGGCTTCGCTCAGGACAACATTCGAGAGTGTTCTGGAATGTTCCAAATTTATTTTATTTATTTATAGCAGACCCGACAGACTTTGTCCTGTTCACAACTGTCGGGACAAACTAAAATTAAAGTAGAATAAAATTGAATATTCGATACTGCGATGGTAGCGCAGTCTGCCGGATCCAATGTAAAACATTACAGATCAACAACTCTTTAGAAATAAAAAATTAATTAAAAGAACATTTTTCAGTGGACTGAATTGTAAATCTAAACCATTCTCGAATCCCCTTGAACCCACACAAAAAAAAAATCATCAAAATCGGTCCAGCCGCTTAGGAGGAGTTCAGTGACGTACACACGGACAGAAGAAATATATATATTAAGATTATCTACTAATAGTTTGTAAGTAAGTAAGTAAGTTTGTAGTAAGTTTGTAATAATATTTTTTATGTGTTTACTTTATAATAAACATTTACAATTAACATAACCAACAATAAACATACAATATATTTGGTTAACTACACACAGGTCGTTTCCGTATACTGTATACAAATTTCGCTTACTATGCAAACTTGCCATGCGAGTCATATCAGTACCTATCTAATTCTCCATGTTTGGGGAGTGCTTTAGGCTAAACTATTTTGCAGGAAGTCCGGGGGCAATCTGACTTCAGGAGATGAAAACTATCTCAAAACGTGGGAATTTAGAAAAGAGTATAATCTTTTTTACTTATGCCATCATGTAACACCTTGCATTATGAGCACTTATCTGATACTCAAACCGTTTGCAATAGTTCCATGACAATATATGTTCCACTGTAATATGAAAATATGGTATACCTAATTGCAAAACATATAACTAAGGGAGCCCGAATGAATATAAAGAGATGATGCACCGCCGAGCAACAAATGTATAAAAGTACAAATGTACAAAAATACACCAAGGAAAAATTTGCTTCTCCTTGTACTGTGTACACCAAAGCATGCGTAAGAACAAAATCGACACTGTGTAAAAAATGGTTTGATATTCATACCAACTAAATATTAAGGATAGTTTTATCTAAAGTACTCATAAAAGGACCAGACCCATGACGAACCAGGAAACTACTCAATATGGACAGAAACTCGCTGAGGGAACTGGTAGGACTACTAACGGGACACTGCCATCTCAGGAGACACACGCAGATATTGGGAGTGGAAAACACCAATAGATCAGGAAATGTGAAAAGGATGAAGAGACTCCAATTCACTTATGGTGCCAATGTCCTGCCCTGGTGGGAACTAGGCTCAGATACCTGGGGAGACACATAGTAGAACCAGAAGACATAGCCACATATCCGGTGACAATCATGGTGAAATTTATTAAAGGGACTGGGTTGTTACTAAAGGATTGAGGTAAATAGGAGATAGCACAATGGGCTATGGCCTAAGTGCTCACGGGAACTACTTGTAAACCGTCTCCGCCTTATAATAAAAAAAGGATAGTTTTGTTTTTACTTTAGAAATTGGTAAACAATGCACAAAAAAATGCAATTTTATAGTAAACATCGTTTAGGGTGGCCAATTGTCGGCGGATCAACTGTAAAGTCGCCGGTTGCAATATGTTTTCCAAATTAAATAACTTATTGACAAAACTTTCACGTAGGTATGTATAAACGTAGGTTTTGAAATATCGTTTTAACCACTGGAGCGCTTTTTGCCACAATATGGCACTATTTAAAATACCTCGGATTGCTTTGCTGCCAATTTTGGCAAATTTTCCCTTATTTATAAGTAAGTAAAAGTTTACGATTTAATAATATATTTTTATAAAACCTACGAGTATGTAATAAGCGACAAAAGATAAGTGAATTCATTGGCTATATAAAACTATCATCAGTTTGTATGTCTCAATATTAAAATTCGGAGATATGATTTTTTTAATGTGGGCGGTAAATATTCAAAATGATTACCAAATCTCAAGCAATCGGAGAAAAAAGTTTTAAATTGAGTTGTCGCTCCATTGATTAAGCTCTCCTAAAAACATTTAAGCGTTTCACACCTTCCTACAAAATGGGTCTCTTCAAGAACAATCTTCATTCC
The DNA here is from genome assembly GCA_936435175.1 of Glyphotaelius pellucidus. Classification (NCBI taxonomy): domain Eukaryota; kingdom Metazoa; phylum Arthropoda; class Insecta; order Trichoptera; family Limnephilidae; genus Glyphotaelius; species Glyphotaelius pellucidus. Next base: position 17,513,126 of record OW386549.1, on the reverse strand, counting down.
TTCCTCTCCTCAAAAAGACCCTCCACACAGCATCTCGGATGACATAGACCCTGGGGGAAATTGTCTTCTTCAGGGTTTCCTGTGAACAGTTAATGCAAAAAAAAAGTCCAAAACTACTCGGATAAAATATTATCAACTAAAAAAAATAACAACATTTAAAACCCTTTAATTCAAAATGACTTCGGAATTCCCGAGATGATTTATTGCTCTGTTATGTGAGATTTGAGAGCATCCGTATAAAATATTAATTCCCTCTTTTGCTTTCAGAAATGACTCGGTGTGCTGTCAGATTTGCTCCGCCGAACATAATGTTTTTTTTGCATTTTTATTACAGTGAAAAAATAAGTATTTTTTATCGTCATCGCCCATTAACCGCGCCCACTCTTATATTTCTGGGGGTTTATCTTTTACGAGTTGGTTTGATGTGGACTGTATAATGTTTGCCCTAATTTTTCTACTGAATATTGAATTATGCAACATTAAATCAAGTGCTCGCAATCGTCTCTAGATTCCAGAAGTTTGATCGGTCAAACGTTTTAAAGGTTGCTTTTATGGGTTGAGGTTTTTGTAACAATTCGTTTGAAAGAAAACAATAATAACATTTCTATAATAATAAAATGTGAATTCTTTTTTTAAATTTTTATTACATACATTAAATTTAAAGATAAATAATTCAAATCCAGTTTTTTTATAAACAGTGAATAAAAATAAATACATGAAAATTACATAGATAAAATAATGATGCGTATTTGTTTACATGTAGTTTAAATATATAAACACCCACAAATAAAAAATAAAAAATAAAAATAAAAAAAAATGAAAAAAAAGACAAATAAATATGTTACCAAAAATTCCCACATGGTTCGGCAAAGATATTAAAATAAAAGAGAACATGTGCTATCCGCAGTTTTTACTAGGTGAGACTGCGTTTTCTGGCGTCGCCGATATTGTTAACCAATACTACTGCACACCTTAAAAAAATCAACTAAATGAACGAATTCTTTCCGTATTCAAACTATGCCCATTAGATAGTACGGCGGCCGGCGTAATTTAGCGGTAAGGCTCTTGACTTGCAATCCGCAGGTCGCGGGATTGAATCGTGGCGTGGAAAATAAATTTTATTTGATTAATTTGTGTTATTTCACAATTTATTAATTTAAAATAATATATATTATATTTGCGGCACGTTCCAGTGTGGAAGATACTATCATACCACCCTGGTGTAAGACCACCATTCAGAATTGAAACGTTGCTTGAAATGGTTTTAGCCGTGTTTAGTGACCAGATCTGAATAGCCAGGTACTTCCCCACTTTCCTCCTCCCTATCTCCTTCCTCTCTACTACCTTCAGCCTCACAACGTACCCCAAATGGGGTTGCCATAGTCTCACTGGCCTCAGACGGGAGCAGTTGCGACTCTTGTGCGGTGTTCGAGTGTAAGAACTATTTGAACAACTGATAAAGAAAGCCAATTCGTAGCATGTAATCAATTCGTAGCATGTAATCAATTCGTAGCATGTAATCAATTCGTAGCATGTAATCAATTCGTAGCATGTAATCAATTCGTAGCATGTAATCAATTCGTAGCATGTAATCAATTCGTAGCATGTAATCAATTCGTAGCATGTAATCTGATGAAAATTAAATGGTGACCGTACAATTCAAAAACATACAATTTCATCACCTCCTTTAAAAAGTCATCAAAAGTGATGAAAGAAATATTGTTAAATGGGTTACGTAAGGTAAGGCTCTGGACTATTTTTCATTTTTTTTCATAACTTTTAATGACTTTTCAAAGGGTTGTTGAAATGCCACTTTATTAAGTTGTTGTAGAACCGAATCAAACATGTAGACTTCAACTCAATTAATTATCCGAAGTACTAAACTTTGGAGGCGATAGAAGTGTCGTAAACGTAATGTTTTTGAGAACCTCAGTAAGTTCTTAGCCCTTTCGTTTAACAGCTTTCCCCGCGGCGTGTAATAAAGACTTTTCTTCACGTTTGCCCCAATATTCCGACACATTGATTTAGCTCGTGGTTTTACAGCCCCTAACTCTCCAGCGGAGGTTAGACTCGGGAGTTCTATACATTATTCGTGGCCATGTTAAAAGAGTAGAATGTCTTTTATGTGTTGATTATTTCTATGTGGGTCAAGACGTTAAGAAGTTAGAATTTTATCTGTACTAGTAGTTATGTGAACTGTATAGGTCTTGTGTTTGAAAAAGTGTGTTTTTAATTTTCTCATATTAAATAATCAAGAACCAAAACTTCCTCGGAAATCAAAAAAAAAAAAATCTCTGAAATTATAAGATTTGGAAGTAGGTTCTTAAATACATAACCACTCAATTATAAACCAAATATACCGCTTACCTTTTTTTAAATAATGATTTATCAAAGAAATGTCCCTACCCCAATACAAAATTCTTTTCTAAAATTTGTTTCACACAAAAAAACAGTTTCACTGTAGAAATACATTCATAAAATGATATGATTCACTGAGGGTTCAGATTATTTTTAAAGAGATATTTAGTTAATTATTTTTTTTTTGTTAAGAATATAAAATTTAATACATAAAAGAAAAATCGAACTTTAAAAAAAATCTTTTTGGAAAGAAAAAGTTGTACAGGTACTCGAAGTTAACGCGGTTGTTGAAATTAAATACAAATGTAGGTACGAGTGTGCCTCAATCTTCCTTCCGATTCGTCGTCAATTTCAAATTAAATTTTCCCCATTACGTGTCATTGCAGCTAAGATAAAATCGTCACCATACATTATGTAGGTTTGCATTAGTTGCAGAGCTATATAAAATGTATGTTCCGTTATATACATATTTTTTTAATTTTGAATACAGCAAAAACAGTCCAAACTGGTCCCAACTGCTCTCATCTGGTCTCAGTGAGGCTATATCTCCAATTGGGGTACGTTGTGAGGATGAAGGTAGTCGGGAGAGGAAATTAGATGATGAAGAGGAAGGCGGAGAAATACTTAGCTACTCTGATCTGGCCACCAAATACGGCTAAAGCCATTTCAAGCAACGTTTTTAGTCTGAATGGTGCTTTTACACCAGGTCGATGCTGAGAGTAGTGCCGAAAATAAACCTTATACTATTTCAATAGATTAATTTGTGAAATAAACGGGATTTGAACCCGTGACCTCTTACACCTCTGGATTGCTAGCCTTACCTTACCCCGAAAATTTCTGTTTTTTTTTTTTTTAATTCAAAAGAAATCATTCCTGGATTTCGAAAAACTTAAGGATATTTGAAAAAAAAAATTCTGCCATCATTATAAACAGAAAGTTTTGTTTGTGCACTGATGAAGGACTTAGCTAGCACACAAATCGAACCCACAAAGGGAACCTGATGCATTGGTAAGCTCAGATATTAACCGGAATAATTATTTTATAGTAAACACCTCCACCTTCAACGTTGTAACGAAAAACAAAACTGTCTGAGGGAACGGACTCCGCGTGTCGACGGAGACGGAGGGAGAAATGCAAGGCATCCGTGTTGGTTGCGAGTCCAGTCGTTTATTGTATCACGAGCTACGTAGCTGAGGTCGTTCGGTGTAACATGAAGATGTCGAAGTGCCGTAGAGTGAAGCGTTGCGGGTGCTCGGTCATGATGGGTGAAGCAGGTCGGAGATGCTGTGGTGGAGCAGGCCACGGGCCTGCAGGTCACCAGAGTGTTGCTCGACGCTCGTTGCGGAGAAGACCTGATCTTCCAGGCCGTTGATCGACGCGCGTTGCGGAGGTGAACGGCGGTGACTCGGTGAGTGGAGCCACCGGCAGATAGTCCTGGTGATGTCCACGTAGGAAGCTGCCCTGGAGTGATGAACGGCGGTGACTCGGTGAGAGGAGTCACCAGCGTGATGCTTGACACCGTGGCGGTGTAGGATGACCTCGTCTTCCAGGCCACTGCTCGACGCGCGTTGCGAAGATGGGCGGCGGTGACTCAGTGAGTGGAGCCACCGGCAGATAGTCCTTGTGACGTCCACGAAGGAAGCTGCCCTGGGAGAGAGCTGATGCACCAGGCACTCGATGTTACGCTGATTCGCTGTATAGAGGCGAGATGTAAAGGTGACCGTTGAGATGAACTGAACTTCGTTTGATTAGCGCGTCGCGAGACTAACCAGAACTGAACAAGTTTGTAGTTTAGTGCGCCGCTTTATATAAGAGCGAGCGGCTGAGTAACTTTCCACTCGCTGGCAATACGTGCGCTGGAAAGTGCTAGAATGTACTCGTCACTGCACTCGTCACTGCACTCGTGAACGCTTGAGTCTGGACCTTTCGCGAAGGTGGTGCATATTATTATTCGTCGGCAGCCGGTCTCGCGAGTACATTGTCTGCCGATACGTGCATACGGGTGCACGCGTACATAGGTGCTGCGCGTGTTGTGAATTTGCAAGCACTTTGCGGCGGTAGTTCCTTCTCGCGAATTCTAGAGTGGCGAAAAATAGTTGTATGAACGCCACATGTCTAATAACCCTTTCACACCTGAATTAAAACTAGCAGTGGTAGAACACATTTAATGCTTGATGAAATTGGCTATTTTAAAAAAAAATATGTTTTTTTAATAGTTTAGAAGTTTTTGCAATTTTATTTGAAATAACATTAGGAAACACATTCACATAGAATGAAATTCATTACTTTTATTTGTTTGAACAGGTGCCAATTATTTTAGTTAGATGAACCGTGCGCACTTTTCAAACTATAATCTACTTACCCACCCGCCTGTTAAAATTAATTAATTAAAGTTTTGTGACTTTCATATGTGATTTAGCTTTCTTGTGTATTTTAGAGACTAGACACGCCCTGAGAAATATATTATAAAATATACGTAGAGTCGTAAGAAATTGTGAAAGTTAGAATCTTTGAATTAATAAATAACCTCAAACTGAATCCTACTTAAAGTTTAATATCCCTATAAAACCAAGTCTCCTTGCAAATAATTTTTAAAACACTACAAACTACCTTATGTTTTCAACAACCAGATATTATAAATTAACGATGAAGAGTAAGGGGCCTTTTTGGCCCGGAGCTCTGTATGCCATTATATCAAAAGTTAAAAGTCTACCTCAACCGAATGAATCTTATTAATGTTTCACCTTTTATCATCATACCATTCTAATAATTTATTGTTTAATTATTTGGATTGAAATACTACGTAACTTTTAAAGTTACAACTAATTCATTCAATTTGGGGGCGCTCAGGGAACCATTTATTAGATAATCAACATCGCTGCTATAGTGGTTCGTTACGTTTCGTGACTTAGCAATGGTGCCCGGGTTCATGGGGGGAGGTTTGTTCGGATTTTGGCGGCAGATGCATCTGCCCACCAGCTGCATGGCAGGCCGGATGGGGAGAGAATGATTGAAGAAGTCCCATTGACTTTTCCAGCCGTACTCTCACGGAACATCGCCTTCAGAGCAGTTGGAAGGATGAATTCAAATTTCCGCCACTTCTAGACACACTGCCACCAGATTCCTGCCCACCTCTCATACCCTTTTCCTTCCCAGAACTTTCTCTCATTAATTTACCCTAAAAATACCCTCCACACAGAATCCCTAAAAATGACGTAGGCCTCGAGGGGAATTATTTTCATAGAGGCCTCCTGTGCGGATTAAAAAAAAATAGGTATATGTTACATTCAAAAACCGCCAATTTTTGTTTCCTCTATAATCTAGGTAGTAAGGAAAAAAAATTGAATTCCATGTTTATTCAGATTACACACGGTCTGAAAGGGTTAAAAGCTTTTCTCTCCCTATTTAGGCGAAAATATTGCCCAATTCAATCTCCCTGTCAAAATCATGAGGGATATCTTTTCGTGCGAAACTGTTTTGTCACACCAGAGAAAGGGCATAATAGCGCGCATAAATCGCCGGCAATACATTATTATTCCTCGTCAGTCCGGCCCTGGAGTCATAAATCACAGGGGCGGTGGGGGGAATATTGTAAAATTTAATTACGTAACTGTCCGAACCGTTTGGGCATAGTTCTGTGAATAAAGACCGCCGCTACTAGATAAATGCAATTATTTCTACACGTCAGTCTTGGATAATTAATTGCCAACGTCACCGACCGCATTCATTATTTTATTATTACAGAACCTGTTTTCTAATTTATAGCCACTTATTTACTTAAAATTTTTATTTGTTAACTGAAAAGTTTGAGCACTTTTACTTAGAACTGTGCTTTTTAATATATCTCTATAAGGAAAAGCTACCACCGTCCCGGGAACCTTTATTGGATAACCAACACCTCTGCCATATGTCACCCTAAATGGCTTGCTACGTTTGGTGACCGAACAACTCGGAATGAAACCAACTCAGAACCATCTCAGATAAGTCATTAAGGGTCCACTATTCAAATTTCGACCGATTTCTTACATATCTCCCTTAAACATTAGTTATTAAGCTCTTAAAAAAATATATGTTATTTTTGGAGATAATATCTAGATACGTTCCATGCCGAAAGGCAAATTATATGAAATTCCCTCGATAGAAAAAAATCGCAAAGTATGCTTAAAAAATTATTTAAAACAAGTCTATTTCTTTTATTTTACAAGTTATATTTGTGAAAAAAATTCACAATGTTTCTTTAAATGATACTTAAGATACGTTCCACGAGATTTTTGCTCTATTTTAAACGAGTCATGTTTTATTGAGCTTTTTCGCAATTTTCGCCGCTATCACCTTAAATATAAGCGCGCTCTGTCCAACATTCGTAATTACATATCTCTCCATCTTCTTCTTTTTCAGCCGAAGAGCGCCGCCTTAAGAGTGATAAAAAATGTGTACAAAAAATTGGTTAAATAGGTTACATTAGGTTATGGTTATCGGCTTATTTAAAATTATTTTTTTCATAGCTTTTCAAGGAGGTGTTGAGTTGGCTTTATTCTCAGTTGGCATGGAACCGCTACGTTTGGTAATTTAACAGGGGTGCCTGAGCTAATGGAGTGAGGTTTGTCTAGGTCTTGGAGGCGGATGACCAGGACACACTGACCATTCCTTAAACCCTTTTCCTTCCCAGAACACACTTTTCTTTCCTTTCCTTAAAAATCCTATACACAGCATCCCCAAAGATGACATAGGCCGTGAGGGAAATTATTTTCCTCAGGGCCTCCCGTGTGGAGCTCATGTAAAAAAAAATGAAGTTTCTTAAGTTTTTTCCTATTTCTTTAAAGTGAATATCGCACAAGAGCTCCAATAATATCCCTTTAGTTCATATAAATTACCCGTCCTTAATTAATATTTTAAATATTCCAACTCTAGAAAACAGAAAAAATAAGACGACCTAACCTTTACATTAAAATAATTAAAGTCTTAATTCGATTGTTGTAACTCTTGCAATTAATACATCTTCATGTACCTACACGAACGTCAACCAGATAAATGTCAACATTTATATATTATATACATCTCATTCCAACTATAGTTTGCATTCTCCAATACAGCGTTTACATAGTCTTGGTAACAAATATTTAAACAATATGAATGAATTTGATAATAAATTAAATTTGTCAAACTTCAAAGGACGTAGGTGCCAACTATTTCTTCCTACTTCATAAACTAACTTTATCTCTATTTTTTCTTAATTTATATTCTATGTTAACTTCTTTCAACTCTTTTATTTTATTTAACCTATATTTTGTTTCATACATTTTATGATATTTCCTGTATTTTGTCAAAAACTGCACTATATGTAAAAGCCTTATGGGTGTTTAAAAAAAAACTCCGGGAGGAACTACAACTTTGGCATCCCCACATATGTTTGTTTGGAGTAGAGAAGGGTAAGAGTTGGGGAAGAGTAAGATTGGTAAGTTCCTGGCTGTTCAGCTCTGGCCAGCAAACATTGTGTTCGGGATTAACAAAAAATAATAATTTATTTTGCAGACGTTTTTTTAATTTTTTTTTTGCATTAACTCCAACACACGAGGCCATGAGGAAAATAATTTTCTCAGGGCCTATGTCATCTTTGAAGATGCTATGTGGAGGGTATTTTTGAGGAGAGGAAGGAGTGAACATGGGTCTTGAAGAGACCCATGTTGTAAGAGGGAGGAAACACAGAGGCCGGCAAATCGTTCCAAAGCCGAGCTACCGAACACAAGAGTCGTAGAAACGACCCATTATCATGTGACTAATGAATGGCAACCATGTACATGTATTGGGCGCGTGTTGGCGTGTTTTCCGACTATGCAACGGTACCGGGGGGATCAATTACGCTAGTTCCTCGGAGCATTTTCCGTTGTAGTACCGGTAGAACAAGGACATCATTCCCACCATTCGTTTCTGCACAGAGTCGAGAGTTTTTTTTAGTTATTTTGGGGCTCCAGAGATGGCTGCCAATTCAACCGTGGAGCGCACTTGCGATTTGTACAGTGTTACCAGTTGTGTACCTACTATTAAAGTATCTGCTAGCCCTGTACAGTACGCCCAGTTTCTGTGAGGCTAACTAGCTAACTAGGCTTAACCCTGGCTTCGCTGGAGCCACCGCACCTGAGCTGGTCACTTAGAGACCATCGCAGCGAATTTTCGAATAGTACCTAGTAAATACCTAGGGTTTGTAGGACCGTACAACAGCCTGAGAGTGGCTGCATTTTTTAAACTTTATCTTCCACGAATTTTTAATGTTTGCTGAGATAGGTTTTCAGGTTTTCAACATTTTCTACAGTTTTCAACATTTCAGAGAAAATACCTTAATAATTTTGGAAAGATATGTTGTTTTGAATTTTAACTAAAAACTAAATTAACATATTGTAATGATTTCGTAACTCTGAAAAGTATTTACCATAATTCTGGAAATACATGTTGTTTTGAATTTTAACTAAAAACTAAACTAACATATTGTGATGATTTCGTAACGATTTAGATATTTTGTAAACGGTTATTCTATTATTACTCAATTACAGGTATTTCATCAAATCGAGACATATTTGTCTGGTTTAAAGTGTTTTTATTTGTGGCGGAGGGAATCATGTCCACTTCATTGTGTCATAAAAATATATTGTTATATTTTGTGTCCATTTCATTGTGTCATAAAAATGGTGACCGGACAACTCGGAATAAAACCATCTCAGATAAGTCATTTAGAGTGATAAAAAAAATTGGTTAAATAGGTTAAGTAAGGGTTATCGGCTAATTTAATATTATTTTTTTCATAGCTTTTAACAACTTTTCAAGGAAGTGTTGAGTTGACTTTATTCTCAGTTGGCATGTAAACCATAAAAATATATTGTCATATTTTGTGTTCACTTCATTTTGTCATAAAAATGGTGACCGGACAACTCGGAATGAAACCAACTCAGAACCATCTCAGATAAGTCATTTAGAGTTAAAAAAAAAAAAAAAATTATAAAAATTGGTTAAGTACGTTAAGTTAGGTTAGGGTTATCGGCTAATTTAATATTATTTTTTTCATAGCTTTTAATGACTTTTCAAGGAAGTGTTGAGTTGACTTTATTCTCAGTTGGCATGAAACCCATAAAGATATATTGTCATATTTTGTGTCCACTTCATTGTGTCTTAAAAATAAATGTCATATTTTGTGTTCACTTCATAAAAATATATGTCATATTTTGTTACATAAAAAACGGTATCGAACTGTCTTGACAGAAATCATTAGATATTAATAAATATATAATTACCTTTCTCTCATTTCCAGCTCCTTCGGGGAGTTATTTGTCGTGTTTTCAATTCATTGATGGCCGAATTAGAAAATATCCGCACAACAGGATGTTTAAAAAACTTGTAAATAACTATCATTGACCTCTGCGTGGTAAAAACTCAACAACCCTTCAGAAATTTGTCGCTATTTTTCACATAATCAAAATATTTCCGCAATTATAATAAAATGCAAATAAATTGAATTTTTCCGAATATATTCGAAAACTAAAAACTTTTTTTAAAACGTGATGTTAAATCGGACGTAGGCCGAGGAAAATAATTTCCCTCAGGGCCTATGTCATCTTTGAAGATGCTATGTGGAGGGTGTTTTTGAGGAGAGGAAGGAGTGAACATGGGTCTTGAAGAGACCCATGTTGTAGGATGGAGGAAACACAGAAGCCAGCAAATCGTTCCACAGCCGAGCTGTTGAACTCAAGAACGAGTCGTAGAAACGACCCGTTCGCACGTGACTGATGTCAACCGTGCGTATGTGTCAAATGTTGAGCGCATTTTTGGCTTGTTCACCGGTGCCGAGGGGATCAATGACGCTAGTTCCTCGGAGCATCTTCAATTGTAATACCGGTAAAACAATGGATAGCATTCTCACCTGACGCAATTAATAAAAAAAAAAAACCAACTTAACCACATATTGGGTACTTCTGACGTCATAAATATATTTCATAATTTTATAATAGTAGACATAATTTTCTGAAAGTGATGATATAAAAGCTCTCACTTTTGTAACTCATACAATTCACAAAATTTAATAAAAAATCGCCGGTAATGCCGGTTATATAATGGTCCGAAATTCAGTTTTTCAACTGTCGACCATCTAAGTGCCACGAAGTAAATCAGTGATACAATAAAATGGATTATCTGTGTTTCCACGTCCCGGGTCTTGCCACTTTTTTCCGCAATAACGTACAAAGGATATTCTTACCGAAATCTCTCCCGAGTCGTTTCTATTCCACTTACTTGCTTCTTTTTGTACTCTGATGAAAGAAAATTCCAGGGCATTATTTTTTTAGAAGACATTATGTATTTGGTTTCAGGACAAGAGGTTATGAAAACTCGAAAAAATATAAAAAAATGCATTTCTTCTATAAAGGACGTTTTGAAAAGATTTTTGAATCATCGCTGAAATTGCTTTTTGTTGGTTACAAGTCGTAACAGTATCCTTGTTGGGTATACTTAACATTTTATTTACTTTCTCTGAACAAAATAGAAGGTATAAATTTTCACAATAGCTTTAAGTCGGTTGAGCTTTAACCATTGAACAGAAAATCCTTTCAAAGTTCAATCTATCGTTTCACTCTACTTTGTGTAAGAGCTGAACTAGGAAAATGCACAGAAGAAATTGCCTGCTAGCTATTGTGCATACAAAGAAATATGTTTGAAATGACTTAATAACATACGATTTCTATTTAAAATCAATTATAGATACAATTTCTCATAAATTGCTCTTCAAAAGATATTGGTGTCGTAGGTATGCCCATCGAATGGTTACAGAGTTACGGGTTAGTTGTTAAGATTTAGTAGAAGCTAACAACTCAAAATTCACAAGACACTATCTTTGGTGTGCCACAAGGAAGCACACTGGGACCTCTTCTATTTACAATTTACATCAATGAGTTATGCGAGCTACCAGTAGGTGGAAACATAATTTCGTTCGCAGACGATACGGTAGCTATATTTGAAGGCGGGGATTCAATGCGATAAAACAGTTGCTTGGTGAAAAACAACTAACACTGATTACAGCAAAAATTAAATACATAAGATTTAGCTCAACTCTGCAGGATCTTCCTGCGTCACATGTGTCTTCAACTTACCTGGCTCACAGCCGTCCGTACTTACGACGTTGATCGACCGCCTCCACCACACACGCTCTAGAGTGTAGAGCAGAGGTTCCCAAACTTTTTTTTCTCGTGGACCACTTTCAAAATTTTACTGGTTTCGGTGGACCCCCTGCTGCAACATTTCTACCATATTCCCAAAACTCGACACGCGTTGTACTGAATATTGAATATAACTGTGGAGTTGTGGTCTGTCACAACGGGGTGGAAGGGGGGGGGGGGAGGTGGTAATGATATGAGATGGGGTGCGGGATGGGATATGGGCACGGGATGGGTCTCAATATGACTATTTGTCAACGAAATATAGTGTACTTTCTGCCTACACTGACAGGTAAAGCAAAGCCAAGCCAACATTTTTGTTCTTTACTATCGAAACCAGCAGGCTTATTCTCTATCTTTCGTGGGATCATTATCGAGATAATGGACGTGATCTACTGACAGATTTGTGTGATTTATTTGATTTTTCTATGTACAACGTACATTAAATGAATAAATAAACATGCATTCTTGCAGGAATTCATGTTTAAAACGATCTAAACTAAAATATGTTACAGTAAATATGTAAAAAATTACACAAATCTGATAGGAGATCACGTCCGTTATCTCGATAATGGTCGCAATAAAGATAGAGAATAAGCCTGTAGATAAATTTTCATGGACCCCCGCATATAACTTGTGGACCCCCATTTTTTTATCAGGTCTACGTGGACCCCCGTCGAGTCTCCCGTTGACCCCAGGGGGTCCATCTGGACCACTTTGGGAATCACTGGTGTAGAGCAACGCGCTGGCAATCTGAAAACCCGTGATCTTCTCCGCCTCAGCATTCTCGACATCATCCCTCATCACGACCGAGCATCACTGACTTCGCATCCGTCCATACCTCTCTCACTTTACTCCGCATCGACCTCCGCTACATAGCTACAATAAATATTCGACTCATAATACTCAACTGACTGCCTTTCATTTATCACCTGTCTCTGCCGACACAGGGTCCGTTCCCTCAGTCTTATCTAACTTGAAATAAATTTAGCAGTCAATGGTATTATCTTACTTGATATAAATTAAATAGTCAATAGTTATATCTTAGTTGAAATAAATTAATCAGTTAATTGTCTTATCTTACTAAAAATAAATTAAATTATTCAAACTTTGGAAATTCACTTTGTGGCGTCATTATTAATAAATGAAAACAAATAACTTTGTGAACACCACCATTTAATTAACAATATCGACATGTTTTGAAAACTATGTTTTCTTCGTCAGGATAATAAGTTAATAAAAAAATAACAAAAGACAAACAAGTATAGACAAATAAGAACATAGACAAAATATTAGAAAGGAGAGGGGATTCATTACTAAAACATAAAAACTGACTCATAAAAAACAATAATATAAAATAAAATATAAAAATTATTTTAGGATGGGTAAAAAATTACATTAACATAATAAAAAATCTTTTGAAATAAAACAGAAAGTCTAAATAAGAAAATTAATTATTTTAAATATAAGTATGAAAACGAAAATAAATTTAAAAGATGGCTATTTAAAAAAAAAAGTTTGGTTATTTATTGTCTATGTTCTTATTTGTCTGTACTTGTTGTCTTTTGTTATTTTTTATTAACTTATTATCCTGACGAAGAAAACATAGTTTTCGAAACATGTCGATATTGTTAATTAAATAGTGGTGTACACAAAGTTATTTGTTTTCATTTATTATAAATTAAATTGTCAATAGTCTTATCTTACTTGAAATAGTCAACAGTCTTAGCTATTCTCAGTAAATTGAACGATTAGCAAGATACATCATCTTCTCAAATATGTTTGAACAATGCCCCTCACAAGTTTTACAGTTCCACACAAGTGAAGTACTAATCTCCTTTAACTCATACCAAATAACTCTAGTTCGCTTGCTTTGGACAGTAGGACCGTAGTGTTGTAAACAAGTTGGTTTTTCTTAGTATAATTTGACTCCCAGTCCGTTTCTGTCCACAGTCATTGAAGGAGTAGGCATAAGGGAGGCGTAGGGCCAATAGGATAATGCGCTTAGGGATTCAATTGGAATCATATCGATTTTTCGGAAAGGTGAGGCTTAAAATCTTTAAAAGAACCTAATATCATTTCTTTTAATAAGAATTCGTGGAAATTTTATGTCGTTTACATTAAATGTGCTGTTACATCATCAATCACCGCAAACAAATCAGATCCTGTTTGCATTTTTAAAAAATCTTTCATTATTTTTTGTGGAAATTTTGCTTACTACGGGCGGCGTACTTTAAAAATATACAGTTTTAGATACTGTCAAATCTAAATATCATGTCGCGGTGTTGAAAAGTATGCGATTTTATTACGCGGCAATCGCGTCCATTTTATAAGAACATAATATATAGTTATCAGGTTTGGTTCATTTTTAAAAATATATATTAATTATTAAAGTTGAAACTTCTTTAGCACCGTTGTGATTTGAAACTCGATGAAACGAAAACGAGTGATACTAAAAAGAGACAAACACATACATCTCTAGGATTTAGCCTGCGAGAGAATGAGAGAGCAATAAAATATTTATTTTATTCACGGGACTCGGTTCCAATATTTATACGATAAATACATGGTCTCACGCAAGTCCTCTTTAGTGTAGTGGTATAAAGCTCTCGGCCAACCTTTGCAGACATTCAGCAGACCAGGGTTCGAATCCCACGAAATCCAAAAAAAAATTTTTTTTTCTAAAATCAATATCCAATCTTCAAACCACCCAAAATTAACAGACAATAGAATACACAAAAAAAGCACAAAAGAAAGCGACATCTATCTAAAAACAAACCAAAAATACTAATAAGATAACCAAATGTACCTTTAAAAAATGGAAAAAATCATCCTTCACATTGATAAAAAAAGTTCTTCGTTTTCTGCCTTAATTTTTTCTACCGCGTGTGAATTGCACACTATGATTTTTTTTCATATCTTAGATATTATTTAAAAAGATTTGGTTGTCTGTAAATTCGGTTTACGGATGATAATTTTACGTGATAACGTCATAAGAAAACTTTTAAATAGAATTTTACAGTCACAAGCCGAACGCTTAGGCCGATCGTGCCTTCTATCGCTTGTTCCACGCTCTCGCCGAACGCTTAGGCCGATCGTGCCTGTCTATCGCTTGTTCCGTAATCTCGTTTGCACGCTCGGCTCAGGCGGAACATGACAAGGTGACAATGAGTCATACTTTTCGTGAGTGCTGCCGGCGTTCATCGATTTATAAGACGTTATTACGTCAAAAAATAAACCCATACTTAAACTACTAGAACCCAGCTTTGATTAAACCGAACCCTTAGTCAACGTATTCTGAGACAGGGCTATATAAAAATAATGTAGTAAAGAGTCTATAAATAGACCATAGTATATAATTCGATAGTCGTGGATGGAAGCTCCGGCTTTTATGATCAGGCAGGCGCATACTGGTCGATCGTTTTCTTTTCAAAATAAATACCTATTATATTCCACTCTTTGGCCCTACGTCGCTGTGTCCAGACCAGTCCAAACACTCCATACACAAAATAGAGAACAAACATACCTCGGTCAGTGGCTGAGTTGGCGTCGAGTTTGGACCCCGCCCAGATGTCGTGAGTTTAATTCCTCGACTGGCTAACATTTTCCGCTTACTGTGGTGGTAATGGGAGATTTTAAAATATTATCAATTTATTCGTAACCTGGAAATGTTTGTCTTTCTTCTTTAAAAAAACAATTGGTGAGGGAACTCCTTTTTTCATATTTTATATTTTTATATGATTTCAAGTCACTAGAATCTTTGAAAACACTGTACACTTATTCAGTTAGAAGCCAGGTAGAGTGTAATTCGCCTATTTGGTCCCCATTGTTTAAAATACATTACGACAACATAGAAAGGGTACAGCACAAATTTCTCAGATTTATTAACTCTAAACTTAATATTCCAATTCAAAATATTAACTATGTCCTTTTGATGAAACAACTCAACTTAACTACGCTGTCTGAGAGGCGGATCATCTCTGACCTTGTACTATTAAATAACATCATTATTAAATTGCATTGACCACCCTAAAATTCTCGCCAGTATAAAATTTTACGTACCGACCAAAAATACGAAGCAAAGTGCTACATTTTTCTTTAACAATTTTAAAACTACCTATGAAGCTCATACACCTGTAAACAGACAACATCATTTTGGCAATAAATTTGGGAATATTGTAGACATGTTTAAAGATTCCGTAGTAGTTATAAAACGAAGTCTTTATAATCACTTTACTGAAATCTATGATTTCACGACTCCGTAGTGAATACACTTTTAAATTTTATATTTCAATGTTTCTTTATACATATTTCGTTTTCTACATACTATTAATTTTAATTTGCCTTCATTTAATAATAAATCATAATATATTGTATACTGTGTACCTAACACAAATGTATTACTTGTTTATTTATCTTTGTAAAAGCCCACTAGGAGGTAAATAAATAAATATTTGAAGTGCGTTTTATTTTCACTTACTGTGCAGGAGCAGTCGGGGATGGTTATAATCCTTAAATGGTCGCCTCGTTCAATACAAAAATGGGTCAAAGGCGTGACGCGAGAGCTGAGAGAAGGACTCATTTGGTCTTGCAAATGGTTTGAGAAAGTGCTGGGTGTCCTAGACTGTTCTTATGTTATTTTGTACAAATCGATCTTCCCGATAAAACCAAACCAATATGAACTTAGTATGGCTTGTAGATTAAGAGAAAGTTCACCGATGTTATGGACTAAGTCTCAAAAGCTTTTGCGACATTATCGGTGTATCTATGCGGGCGTAGTATTGGTCGAAACGGGCGCAAAACTCGGCGGATATGTTGATATTGGTCTCACAAGAACCACTCGTTTCTTCCACTCGATTTTGTGGAAACCTGCTCGTGCGTAGAAAGAGTTACTACCGGCACAAGTTTTTCCTCCTTCATATAATCCGAGCCTCTTCTAGACTTGCATTTGAATCCCTTCCCTCAATATTCTGACCAACTGGGTGGCGATATAGTTCCCCTATCTTTACGCTGTACAGATCTGGGTGCACTTGTGAGGTACAAAAATACAATAAAAATGGCCTGGAAACCGCCGGGAAATAAGTTCTTAATATAAATTATATCTAAAACATGGAATTGATTTTTTTCAATTGCTGAAAGAATACAGGTAGACAATAATAAAAAGAGTTTTTTTTTTAAGTTTGAATGATACATTGTATTTTTTTTAACAAAAGTGTTTATTTATAAACAAGTTCTCTGTGTAATTATTATAACGTATAAAAGCTGTTTATTCTTCCTTATTTGTTCCTTCTTTTAAATTTGTCAGTTTGGAATTAAAATTAAAATGGAGTTCAACAAATTAAAATAAAAATTACAATAAACAAAATGTAGAGTGTGGCAATTTAATAATAATACTAACTCGAGCCGTTGCTCATTTCAAAGATTCTCAGAATCAGCCGAATATTATAATTTTACATAGCGATACCTTTTATTGAAATACCTACGATCATTTTTTACTGAATAATTTCCCGAACCCGTAGAGAAATTACGATCCCTTTTTATTGCCGTACTTACATAATATTCCATCTGATAAATCCAGGTGAATCACCCAGACGGCAGGCAATCAGCAGAAAGTGTCCGTGTAAATCAGTGAATAATAAACTCACCCGGTGACCCGGGACTTGTAATGAAGTGCCGCTTGGGTCACACCTGTGCGAGGGTCTCGGAAGTTGGCGAAATTTCATATTTATTGTCAGGGTCCCTACCTACCAACAGATTGCTTGTCGGAATATTTGTATTCGGAAATCTATGAAATAGATTTTTGAGATGAGATTTTTGAGATTTTTGAAGACTTGATTCTAGGTTTTTTAATAATAAATGCTTTGATGAAAATACAAACGTTGAAAAGGGCATTTTGCGTTATATAGGGTGGACCATACACATTTGCACTTTTGTAGCCGTGCTAGCAGGGATTCCGAACGGGGGAGGAGAGCGGGGCCACTTATGCGCGGCTCCTCGCTTCTTGGAAATTTAGTCATAATGGATCGCTTTGCGGGAGAGCAACGCGCTTTCTGGGTAAAACATTTTTACAAAAACATGATTTGTTCGCGTTGTATTTTGTTCATTAATGATTATATTATGTTATACAAAATAATGATGCTCGCCACCCTTTTCTTTCGCATCACCAATTAACTAGTAATAATCAGTGCTCAAGTGTTAATTTAATTAAATCATAGTTTAAAAGCTTCGAAGAAACCGGCACAACTCTCCATCGAAAACAAACAGGGCGGTCATGGCGCAAGAGGGGCGAAGAGAACATGGCGTAAGTAAACATGGCTGTACGAGACGACCCAAATATGTTGACACGCAAGCGTTTTGGCGATAGAATTTTTTTCAATCATACATACATAATAGGTTGGTAGCAAGATAGTGCAACCTGCCATACTTCCAACGAGAGTACACATGGTTAAAGAAATTTTACCTAACAAACTGATCTCGCGCAGAGGAGATATTCCATGGCCTCACACAGCCCCACAGTTATATGGATCTAAACCGATTTTTATTGGGATTTATTTGTATACATATATAAATATAAATTATGTTACAAGTCGAGTCTACGTAAATGAACCAGCGACTGTACTTCAATTAAAGGAGAAAATCCACCAAGAAATAGTCAACATATCCTGTGATTTGTGTTGAATATTTTTTGACAATATAATTCCCAGATTTGAGGCATGCCAGCGGCTAGATGGCGGCCATTTGGAAGAATTTTTTTTACGAAATGATTTTACAGCATATTTTTGTTCTTATCTAATCTGCATTTTTTTCCATGGTTATTTCAAAAAGCAAAATTTTTATTACCCACCCCACATTATGCAGTCAAGAAAAAGGCTGCGTTAAGAATTCAAATCGGTAGACAGCGGGGTCATTCAACTCGCCCGTTAAAAAGGAAAAATAGGTTTAAATGAAAACTATGTTTAGTAGAAGTAAAATGTAAATACTATTTTATTTACAAACGGTAAGTTTGGCAAGTGCGTGAAGTGGAATATTTATGTTATTTAATAACTTTTTCAGTAATAAAAGTGTTTTAAGTTTTACACATCTGATACACAACAAAATACTGTACATAATAATAATAGATTTATTAATTATATAATAATAAAAGATTATATAATAATAATAATAGATTTATTAATTATAAACTCGGTATACCTGTCGAAGATCTAAATTATGTATATTTAATGGAATTACTTAATATAAGCGATTTAGCGTCAAGGCGCATAGCGAGCGATTTAGTTTGCCTTTTAATATTTCGAATGGCAGACTGGACGCCCTTGATTTAATCAGTAAAATTAATTTGAGAATACCCACGCGCGATACTCGCTCTAATGCGATTTACCTTGTAACTAATTCTGCTAGTAATTATTTTGTTAACTCTCCTCTGCAAAGACTTCATATACTCGGAAATAAATATTCCTCTATAGACGTTTATCGTCATCAATCGATGTCAAAATTTAAACTCAGTGTATTAGAACAATTAAAATAAATCTATTAATATCATGCACTATATAGCACCTTAATCGAAATATTATGGTAGCTATGTTTCGATAAACACGTAATAAATACTTTAAAAAAGTTTGCTAATTACAAACATAAATATTGACAATCCTATCGTATTTCCCTTTATAATTAAAATAACAATCTCACATTAATTTACTTACCATATATTCTATGTTACCTGCTTTGTGTCAACTATTTTATTTGGTGTTATCTATATTTTGTATATCTTATGTTATCTTTATTTTGTTTCTTATATTTATATTATGTTTATATTATTATTTCTTATATTTTTCCAAAAACATGTACTGCACTATATGTAAAAGCCCTATGGGCGTTTAAATAAATAAATAAAAATAAATAAAATTTAAAGTAAGTTTAATGCCCTTATATAAAGGCGCAGCTTAGTGCTAAATCACTATTTTAGATTAATCTTAACTACAAATCAAAATAATACAAAAAATGTAATCTTGAATCACAAAAAAAAATTGCTGATAAACAATAACAATGCTTTATATAAAGCTTTTCCTGCCGTTTCCATTTTTTTACATGAGCTCCACAGGAAAATAATTTCCCTCAGGGCCTATGTCATCTTTGGGGATGCTGTGTGGAGGGTTTTTTGAGGAAAGTAAGGAGAGGAGAATTCTGGGAAGGAATAGGGTTTAAGGGGTGGGTAGGAATTTTGGGTTCAGTGTGTCCTGGTCATCCGCCTCCAAGACCCAGACAAACCACACCCCATGAACCCGGGAAACCCATTGAGTGCAATTAAAATAAAATTGTTACTTACTTTGTAAAAGATACAAAAACCACTAAAAACATTCGTGGCAATTTAAGCCACACTAAAAACACATACATTTTTGGCTTGTGGCATCCTTTTAATGACGTTTTAACAATCGTTTACGAGGAGGGCTCTCAGAGACGACTAAAAATAACCATTTAGCTTTTCAGTGAGAGGTGAAACTAGAATAAAGATAAGTAAAACAGTCGGACATATTTATTAAATGAAAAAATGCACTCTCATTATATACATTTAGACGTATATATTTTTTGTATATCTTCATTTTACATATTAATAAAACCCTTTCCATTCCAGTCAGAACCCGTCTTTCCAAACTACCATTTTCGCAATATTTCATTTTTGAATCAGCGCGAACCTTTTCATATAAAAAGCTGAGGGCTTACCGCGCACTCAATTATCATTTCCCGCCAGATTTATGTACGAGCGCGGGAAATTCAAAGATGGAACAAGAAATTTGAAAATGGAAAAGCCCGCCGAATGTTGATACGAACGAAAACATATTCCCTCGCAGGAGTGAAAATAATTCCCGTTTTTTGTATGAGCTTTCGCCTAAAAAACGAGTTATATTGTTTTTTTTATAAGATTTTTTCAATTCTATAGGTGAGTGCTTAGTGAGTTATTGACTTTAAAGCCGTGTTTTACCATAGTACTAACAGAAATAAAAATGTAAGAAAAATTATTATTAGTAAGTACTAACGAGTTGCAATGCCTCAAAAATACAAAAAAAGGTTTTTGTCTTTTAACAAAGTGCATTTGGATTCATAACATTTTTTGTTTTTCCGTCTGGTGTGTACAATAATAAATGCTAGGTTTTCCGAAGCGTGAACAGGCCTCACAAAGGTGTGATTTTCAAAATTTAGCCTCTGCTATCCCCTACCGCTACTATGTCTCCTTAGTAATCCCTCTCTCTGCCCCTCTCTTCCATTTTCCATTCCCTGCGTGTCCTTTCCCAAACCTCCCCAATACAGCCACCTTTCCCCTTACCGCGACCCCCTCCCCTCCCGCGTTCCCCTTACACCTTTCCCGCCTTCCCCCTTCCCTCATACCCCCTCCCGCGGCCACCCCGCTCCTTTGTTCCTCTCTCCTCTTCTCGGATACCACTCCCCCTCACGCCTTCCCGCCCTGCTGCTAAACTATACGAAATACACACATTTTTCCAACACCTATCGTATAGCGCCGAAGCTCAGCATTACATGTATAGAAACCTTCCCGGGCGCACGCACAAAAAATCACCAATGTGTATAAAGATTGTATTTTTTTGTATAAAGTAAGTAATCAACTACCCAACGAGATCAAACGTGCAAGTCAATGTAAAAAGACCCAAACTAACATGCTCAAACTTCATCTTATTAATGACTATCTGAAATAATAATGTTGTGTATGTCCCCATCATATGTCCATTTAATACATACAGCTATATGTTTCATGTAATGCGTATCATTCCCACAATGAGTTTATTAACTCCTGGGAGTACAATGCTTTATATAATATACTATATTCTGTATTGTATACTTTTCATAAATAAAAAAAAAATAAAAATAATAATAATAAATAAACACCACAGTCCAAAACGTAATGCAGGCTACAAAAATACATTATCTGTAGTATGGTACATTAACAAGCCTAATTATTATTTAAAAAAAAAAAAAAACATTATAAATAAATGACAAAAGACGGTCTAGTTTTTATGTCACATGCATTAGGTGAAATTTATGCTCCTGTGATCTAATCATATGGCCAGAAGAAAGTATTTGCAGGTAAACGACTTAAAGTTAAAGCAACAAAAACAGAATTTTCTTTGAAAACTGTATTTTTATATGAATACCGCACAAGAGTCCCAACTGCTCCCGTCTGGAGCCAGTGAGACTATGGCATCCCCAATTGGGGTATGTTATGAGGCTGAAGGTGGTAGGGAGGGGAAGGCGATGGGGAAGAGGAAGGTGGGAAGTACCTGGCTATTCAGATCTGGTCACCAAACACGTATTATTGTATTGCTTAATTTAAACACATATGCTACACAACGGTTTTTTAAACATATCTGAGTGGTTGAAAATATCGTATCAATCAACATTAGTATTCGCAATGACTAATTTTTTAATAAAGTAAAACGAAATGAAAATAACTAATCGGAAAATCAAGCTTAAAAAAAAATCTTTACCAACTTAGAGCACTTGATTATTTAAAGGAATAAAATGTGTTTATCAATTAACGAAATATTATAAATTAGAAAAATATGACTTCATTTGCGTTTGTTAAAGTTTTATTTCGTGTTCGAATCGCCAGAGGCAAACAAAAATAAATGTTATTCATTGCGGTTCTCCCTTTGTAACTGAAGATAAACATCAGCCTGTACTAGAATTTATTTTTTCATGCAAAAACAATGTTAAAACTATAAAAAATCCAAAAAACAACAAGCATGCTTTGCGTGGATGGAATTTTGGGCAGGGCGATAGTTGTAAGCAATACAATATGATGAGCTACCTAGATTGGCGAGAACTTTACAATTTTAGCACCATATATGAGGCGGTACATCATTTTTATGCTTGTTTTTACAATATTTTTGATGCCCTTTTCCCTAGAAAACCTCCCAGTAGAGGTGGTCGTCGATATCCGAAGTGGTTCTGCCAAGATACAATCGCGAGCATTAGAATGAAACATGCTCTCCATAAAAAATGGAAGGCTACTGGCTGTCAGAGTGACTATGATTTGTTCAGTGTGCAAAGAGCCGTGTTTAGGCGCAATATTCGCACTGCTTTCCAATCGTTTGTAAATGCCATTGAACAAAATATCAAGCATGATTCCAAAATGTTTTGGAATTACGTCAAATCGCTAAGGAAATATGGTGGTACTCAAGACACTATGACGCATCGTGATCGGGAAGTTCGTGGAGTAGATGTAGCAACACACTACCAATCCGTGTATAGTAATGAGTCTCCATTACTAAATACTGAAATTGCTGCCAAGTTGAATATTAATTGAGCCCAGAATATCGATATTGATCAAATTGATGAATCAGATATAAAAACTTCTTCTTTAAAGATTGTGCCGAGTTTTTAAAAATACCACTTAGTTTCTTAATAACTTTTCCTTAGAAACTGTTGTATTTCCAGATTTCTGGAAAATTTCGAAGATTTGTCCGATTTATAAAAGCGGTACAAAGACTTCGGTAGAAAATTTTAGGCCGATTGCAATACTATCTGCACCGGCTAAATTTTTCGAATTGATTTTTTATAAATACACCTTGCCACAAGTGGAGCCGTTCTTAATTTCAGAATAGCATGGATTTAGAAAAAGTCAATCTACAGAAAACAACTTATTTGAGTTTACTGATTACTTATCAAATTCTTTAGATAAAGTCCATCAGATAGATTGTTCATTTAACGACTTTCAAAAGGCCATCAATACTGTTAATCACGACATCCAACCCAATAAACGTTGACAAACTAATATTAATCAGTTTAACGGGACATTAAAAAATGTAAATAAATAATAAATAAATTTATTATTCTTGGTTAAAAAAACTGGCTGAAATAGGATTCTCCACGAGACTACTCACCTTTTGTGTTTAGCTATCTTGCGGACATGAAACAGTTTGTATTCCAGTCTATTCTATTTTTTGTACGATCAGGAGTGCCGCAAGGTTCTAATTTAGACCCACTCCTTTTTTCAATATTTATTAATGATATTTCATCAGTAATTTTGCACCAAAGGTTTCTTATTTTTGCTGATGACCTGAAACTATTCTTTGAAATACTGACGCCAGAAGACTGCAACCGACTCCAGTCGGATATTAATAGAATTATTGACTGAAGTAAAAGAAATCGGATTGAATTCAATTTATCTAAATGATTAGTTTTGTCATTCACTAGGGCGTGCCTGGTTTTACCGGTATACGATGGACGCCTGAAGTCTAAAACGTGTCTCCACCATGAAGGATCTTGGAATCATGTTTGATATATCATGGCTGATATTTCATACTCGTATTCAGATGGCTTGTAACACTCCATTGAGAATGCTGGGCTTTGTTTTGCGTACTGCGAGGGATTTTAGAGACACCCGGGTTCTCATAATTTTATTCGATTCCTTAGTAAGGAGTAGACTTGAAAGTGGGTCAGTAATTTGGAGTCCACACCAAGTAAAATATTCCCTCATGTTGGGAAGAGATCAGAAGAAATTTCTGAGATTTCTATTCACGAGGGAGTACGGCTGTTACCCTTGGCTCTATCCTACTGACTTTCTTTTGGGTAAGCTCGGAATGAACCCATGCTGGGTCAGAAGGAATGTACACATTGCTAAGCATTTCTTCAGATTGATTCGCGGATGGTTTGGAAACTCAGTTTTCATGGAAAGCATTCATTTATATTTACCCGATGGGTATCTTCGCTACCAACAGCATAGACTGTTCTATTTTCCGGCCTGCAGGACTAACTTGCCAATGGTCATGCCGGTCGGGAGAGGAATCTTGCTGTTAAACTGAATTAATTCAGATATCAACATATTTAGCGTTAGTGAAGCCACCTTTAAAAGAAAATCTCTATTAATGCTTGAACAATTTGTATGCCTACGTGTTCAATGTAAAACTCTTACAAATGTATTTTAAAAACGCATTAAAATGTTAAATTTTGTAATGTTTTTGAAATAATAAAATTGAATTGAATAATAGAATTGAAACGAAAAATCGACACTAAAAAGACACTTAATTTTTGTTACAATAATAATCTCACTATGGAAATGACTTTTAATTAGTTAAAAAAAACATATTGGAAGATTTATTTTAAAACTTGGTTAATATAGGTAAATATATATTCTAATTCTATCTTCTATCGTAACTTCTATGACAAAGTTCTTTTAACCCGAGTCTCCGTAGAGAAAAACAGATTTTCACTCAATTATACTGTGTATTATATGGAATGCAGAGTAAACAAACCAAATGTACTGCGAAGTTCTCCTTATATTAAATAACAAAACTTGGGCGTTAAGTTGTTTATAAACCACTAAATTTATTCCATTGTGCGTCTCACGAACAGCTTAACAAATGGGTTGTTATTTTGACTGTGAATTAAATCGGCCCCCTTTCACCAAATGGCCCACCAGCCGCCCTGAAGACTATTTGCATTTAAAGCGGAAATAATGCGGTTGGAATCGAAACCTGGAAGTAGGCTTGTATGGAATAGGGTGACTTGACTATCTTGCAACTTATTGATGCTTAGAAACCAATATTTGTTCTAAAAGAAGTTATCAAGCAACCAGCCTAGGTTGATAAAGCCTTATTGAAGTGAAAACTTCTTTAGCACCGTTATAATTTGAAACTTGATGAAACGAAAAATCGACACTAAAAAGAAACGAACACATACATCTATTGGATTTAGCTTGCGAGAGAGTGATACAGTAATCGGTCTCTTTGTGCGGTGCTTTGTAGCCTCCAAAACTCTTGTCTACTTCAGTTTTCTTCAGGTTTCAATTCTACCGCGTGTGAACTGTAGACATGTTTTTATTACAAAGGGGAAGTAAAACAAGAACATGCAAAATTTTTAACACAGCATTCCCCAATTTTACACAACTCTAAAAAAGTCGACCTACCTCACCACAACCCAACTAAATAATAATAAATCGCCTTAAATTGAGCTACGACTCAACGCATACAAAATTCTGTACTCGATATAACTCACCATATCTCGCCACAACTGAGTTCTGATGCACATGCTCTTCCAACTCGTAGTAACCTGATAAATCTCTCGCCACCTACTTGCCTCCCTCCACAACGCAAATGATGATTTTCCATAATTGGTTAAAATTAAAAAAAACTGACCACAACTTAGTCGCAACTCAACAAAACAATATCTCACCACAATTCGTGTAGTAAATATTAGAAAAAATCGACCAAAATTGTCGTAAGCTCGCCACACCTCGCCACATTTATAGAAGTGACTAAATTAAACTAGCCAAAATCGACAAAACTCGTTACAAACTCGCCACAAGTTCCCACATCACGCCACAACCAAAAACAAATTGACAAAAATTGGCCAACAAAACTTACCACAGACCGAGTTGTTACTCGCAATCATCTCGCCACAATTCGAGTAGTGACTGAACAGAAATAGCGAAAACTCGACAAAACTGGTCACAGTTGTTACTATTCACCAATTGCCACAACTCACCAAATTGTAACGCACAGATTTCCAGCGTTGTTCTTTGTTAATTCGTCGAAAACGAACTATTTCATTCTTCCTCCAGTTCAAAGGCCATACACAGACTTGGAAATAAATTTAACCCCGTTAATAATTCATATATTACATATTAAAAAAGGTAGGAAACTGCAATCTATAACTCGCTTTTATGTTGATGTTTACTATTTACTTTACTTTTTCTTTCAATATTGATTTTTAACCCCCGATGCAAGGAGCGGTGTTATAAGTTTGACGTGTCTGTGTGTCTGTCTGTCTGTGGCATCGTAGCTCCTAAACGAATGGACCGATTGTGATGCAGTTTTTTTTTTGTTTGAAAGCTGACGTAATAGAGATGGTTTTTAGCTACATATGTTTGGTTTTTAGCTACATTTTTTTACAATTCATGAAAATCTGTTCAGGCTTTTCAAGGTTATCAGCCCTTTTTGTGTCGGGGGTTTCTTAACATTTTGTACATTTTACTTAATCTATTTACTATGTTTTTATACTTACTAAATCTTTACTTTTTATCTATTACATTATATTTGTTAATCTCTTATTTTTTTACCACTGTAATGCACTTGTTAAAAGGCGAAAACGAATAAATTTAACTCGATAAAACTACGAAACAACTCAACAGTCTCTCCATAACACGATTTGTGGCAAATCTGTTTACTGGCCTTTCAATTTCGTAATTACGTTTTTCATATATTTTCACACATTTCGTTATCATGAAATACGTATGTATTATTGTAACATTTGCAGTACAAAAAAAACTTTTTCACAATCTTTCTTTTCGTGGAAGTTTCTTACGTGAGTCGTATCCACCAAAACATCAATGACCCTTTCTTAAGGTGACTCTATAAAGGTCTGAGGTCGCCCATAAAACTAAAAGGTCACCCATATTACATGCTTTATGGTTGACCTCAAACGCTCCTTTGTGCTAAGTTCTAGCAAAATTTGAATTCAGTGATTTTGTTGGTTATAGGTAAACTATTTTTGTATGTATAAGGACAGTGATTTACAAATTCTGGGAGGTGTGAAAGAAAAATGTTTTTCATAAGCAAATAATTTCTGTTTTTTTTTTTTTTTTTAAACATAACCAAATAATTTCTGTTCCATAAAGTAATAAAAATAATGTGATCGGTCTAACGAAATTCTGGTCAATGTGTTTTTTTTTTCTTCCTTTTTCTAGGACAAGGAGTCGCTAAGGACATATTGATGAAGAATAAGAATTTTTGCTAATGGGAAAACTCCTATCAATACTGGTGTGTTACTAACGATATCTATGAACGTTTGTCATAAAATTGTCACAAATTTATTTTGTGTTACAATCAAAAGTTTAAAAAAAAAACAAAAATGCAACTTTCCTGCCTTAACGAAAACACATTTTTCATACTTTTATTTTTAATTTTTCATTTTCGATTGACTTTTTTTTTATATGGATACCGCAAAAGAGTTCCAACTGCTCCGTATGGAGCCAGTGAGACTATGGTATCCCCAATTGGGGTATGTTATGAGGTTGAAGGTAGTGACGAGGGGAAGGAAATGGGGAAGAGGAAGGTGGGAAGTACCTGGCTATTCAGATCTAGTCACCAAACACGGCTAAAGCCATTTCAAGCAACTTTTCAGTTCTGAATGGTGGTCTTACATCAGGGCGATACTGAGAGTATCTTCCAATCTGGAACATGCCACAAATATACTATATATTTTTTTAAATGAATAAATTGTGAAAAAATCAAATTAATCTAATAAAATTTATTTGCCACGCCGGGATTCGATCCCACGACCTTCGGGATGCGAGTCAATAGCCTTACCGCTGGACTATGCCGTCCGTCGGACTACGCCGGCCATCTATTCGCTAAACTGATCTAATAATGAATACCTTACTACAATCGGTTTTCCAAGGTTGCTGGGAAAAGTTACAACCCTTAAAATCAGTATAATTTTGTATTTTCTAAACCAAAAACATACACCACAGATAAATTGCGGATATTTATCCATTTCAATGAATACTCAATGAATTATTTTCTACAAATAATAATCCCCCAGCTTTTTCCAACATCTTGTCCAACCCCACCAACATCCCAACAATATTCCCCCAACATTCTCTTCTACTCACTGTTTCTAAGACTCTCAATCCTGTCTGAGACGTTTGGGTATTCCGCTTAGTCGTGAAAGGAATTTTTATAGTCACCTTTGCCTTAATTTAGATTTTAAAAGCCTACTTCGTCTCCGTCACTTTTAAATGCCTTAGTTCTAATTCAGCCTTTAAATATAAAACTTAGTATTCATAAAGCATACGAATTTATTTGTCTTCGTCCTCCCGGTGGAGTTGAATATGTTTTGAAGAGCTCGGTACAAAGTACGTATAAAATATACTTTTACTGCATTATCCTTCCCGAGAAAATAAACTGAATCGACTTTTTCATAGTTCATATAGTCGTTTCCATTTTTATGGAGTTAATAAAATATCGGATGAAGAAAACTTTTCGTTTATTATTAATTGATGTTATAAAATTCATTCTATATTATGGATGTGCCAAATGGTTTTGAATCTTATTATGATCAAATTCCGTATTTCAACACTTGATAAAAAAAATATTATCTAGAAGCCGGTTTAAAATATTTCATCTATAATCCTTTCGTCCGGTTAATATAAACATTTCAAACAGCACAAATTTTGACAGCTGAAATTTGGTAGAGACCTTGAACACACCATTACAAATAAAATACCAAATATCCCCATCGATCACGTATCCGCTAAAAAAATTATTCAAGGTCAAAAGTCAACATTTTCGGTTTTATGGATTTTTCTCGAAAACGGCAAGTTATATCAAAAAATTGTAGATCATAAAATTATCTACTAATATTGTCAGTTACTTTTTTTTCTTAAGAATCACCATTTCTGAGATATAGCGATTCTAAAGGTAATTAACTAGCTAGCTAACTTTAGCAATAATAATATCGAAAGAACTTGTTATTGATGACGAGATGGATGCAAATCTTCACATTACTGTTGAAAATATTATAAATAATACTATTTCATACAATGCTACTGAACTTAATGGAAAATTTGAAACATTACTTCGCTAAAAAAAATGCGCCAAGTTCACAACTTCACAGGTGGTGTGGAAATGTGTGAATATTATATTTTAGAATCGCCATGTCTCAGAAATGGTGATATTTGAAAAAAAAAGTATGATTACAATTTTTGTAGATAATTGTATGATCTACAATTTTTGCCTTAGCAATTTTTTGATATAACTTACCGTTTATGAGAAAAATCCAAAAACCGAAAATTTTCACCTTTGACCTTGAATAACTTTTTTAGCGGGCATGTGATCGATGGGATATTTGGTATTTTATTTTTAATGGTGTATTCAAGGTCTCTACCAAATTTCAGCTCTGTCAGAATTTGTACTGTTTGACCCCTATTTTTCTAGCTAACTTGACCGTCAAGTACTTTTTGAGTTTCCTTGTCGAAATAACCATTCTATTTCTCTTCAGGCATAGACAGAGCTCACGTACTGCTCCGCATAGCATTATCAGCACGCACTTCTTACTTCATTCAAAGTCATACACACTGTTGACAAAACTGTAAACACATCTCCCTTTCTGCATCCAACCTGCTATCCAAGTACATGTCCTATCTAACAGTGTGTGGCAAATTTACCTACGTGTGGGGAATAAATCAAAAAAATATGTACGATGAGAACGCATGAAGAAACAATAAAACAATAAACAATATGGTACCTACGAGTATAATAATGGTCAGATCAACATTCAGTGATTAACTAACGATCAGAAATAATTAAAAAAACTTATTATTTATTATTTTAACTTTACGAGTAAAACCTCAAACTGTAATATTTTAATTAAATGAAGACATTATGAGCGAAACTCAATCGAAAATCTGGAAACAGAAAAATCAGAAAAAGATATTGGCACCTCTGGGACTCGAACCCAGGACCTCCCTACTTTCCGGGTTGGGCGCTCTTATCCACTGAGCTAAGGTGTCGATATCCAATTCGGTCACTTTTAACTGTACCATACTTCGACTAAGAACCACCCATATTATCTTCATTTTTCTTAACGCATATTTTTATTGGCTGCCATCTTTATGAATGATTGCATTTTAGTTCGAGTTGAATCTTGCAATCATTCATAAAGATGGCATTTAGTTCGAGTTGAATCTTGAAAATTGAAATTGATCTATAGGTAAATACTGTAATGTATAGAAATAAATAAATAAATATATAATATTTTTAGAAGAAAATTATTTTAATTGCCATCCATGATTTTTCACGAGCGTGTGCTGATGTAAATTATTTTTTTAAAATTATTAAAACAATGTTACATTAACTCTGTGGTCAAGAGGTAAGGCTCTCGACTGGTAATCCGAAGGTTGGGGGTTTGAATCCCAGCGGATAAATTTTATTTGATTAATTTGTCATACTTCACAATTAATAATATTTAACATTTGCGGCACGTTCCAGAGTGGAAAGTACTCTTAGTATTGCCATGGTGGAAGATTACCATTCAGATTTGAAACATGGTTTGAAATGGCTTCTTGACCAGAATAGTCAGGTACCTTCCCATCTTCCTCTTCCCCATCTCCTTAAAAAAATTGAACTCCAGTTCAATTTTTTTTAAATGAATAATGATCTTCCAACTTAAATATCTGCATATTTATTTTTATTTTTATAGTTAGATTAAATAGTTAAAATAAATGACAAAGTTTTAATTTTTCAGGATCCCCCGAAAACCACCTGTATCAGGGATGAATCGTGTGACGTCATCATGGCCAAAAGTTTTAGTGCTTTTCAACAGATGTTGTCATTTTGTATGGAAGAGGCTATGAAACTAGTCAATAAGTAAAACGTTATTTAGGTGGAATAATTTATTTTTTTATATTTTATTACATTTTTCAATATTATTACAGGAGAGTGGTATAAAATTATTTAAAATTATTATTTTTTTAGCTTTACGAATCGAAATCAATATTATAGAAAGAGAATCCTATTGTATTTTATAGTATTGACCATATGTGGGTAAATAGTAATAATACTAAGAGATTTCAGTCTATTGTTTATAAAACCGGTATAACAGACCACTACATGTGTTTATTATATTATAATGCAATAGCGCGTACTAATCAATTAAAAAATAGAGAATATATTAAACTGGTGTTAAATAAAGATCTTCTTCGGGAAAAAATCTCTAAGGAATCCTGGGCTGTGTATTAGATACACAGCTGTGTATTAGGCAGCCGGGATATTTTAGAGAGCTCTCGTCTCTTTGAGGAAATTTTAACAAAACACATGGAGGCGAGCACCGTCTCCAAGTTAAAGAAGCTAGTTTCTAAATACCACCCAATAAAACCGTGGATTAGTCCTGGATTGGTGAAGTCTGTGCGTGAAAAACAACGTTTATTTATTCTTTGTAAAAAAAATCCTTTCAATTATATATTAAAAAATACCTTTGTCAAATATCGAAATATGCTTACAAATTTAATAAGGAATATCAAAGAACAATATTATAAAATAAAAATGTCACAAGTAGAATATGATAAAAAAAAATGTGGTCAACAATTAATGAAATTATTGATAAGAAACGGAAAGCGTCGGAAATACACAGACTGACATACAACGGTAATGCTATGGACGTAAAAGATGAGCCGACTCAATGTGCTAACTTATTTAATAATTTTTTTGCAAATGTTGGAAAAAATTTAGCACAACAAATTAACCCTTTAGCTGCTAGCAAAACCACTGAGGCTTTTGAGAGAAATTCAATAAATACAAATAAAATGCATTTTCTTGGGCCCACATCGGAACCGGAAGTTGTAAATATAATTAGTTCACTGAGAGGTGGCTCAGCGCCGGGTTACGATGGAATAACAGTAGAAACCATAAAAAATCTTAAAGATTTTCTAAAAATACCTATCGTGCATATCATTAATTTAAGCTTTTCAGTTGGAAGATTTCCGGATAATTACAAAAAAACTGTTGTTAGTCCGATTTTTAAATCTGGCAACCCAGAGGAAATGACTAACTACCGGCCTATATCTTTGACATCTAACATTTCTAAAATAATTGGAAAAATCTAACATTTCTAAAATAATTGAAAAAATCTAACATTTCTAAAATAATTGAAAAAATTGTGAAAGAGACTATTCCTATTTCTAGAAGAAAAAAAAATTCTCCATTCTAACCAATATGGATTTAGACCTAATCTAGGAACTCATGATGCAATTGCAAAATTGACTTCTCTAGATATGGGGAATTTGGATAGACGTTGGAAGTGTCTGGGAATATTTATCGATCTGAAAAAGGCTTTTTATAGTGTGTCGCATTCTAGGCTGATCGCCTAAGCTAGAGAAAATTGGACTGGAAGACAAAGCTTTATCTTGGTTCCAGAGTTACTTAAAAAATAGAGTACAATACGTTAAAATAAATAATTCATTAAGTGAACCCTTGTCTTCTGAATATGGAATTCCACAAGGCACAGTGATCGGGCCTATACTTTTCCTTATATATGTCAATGACATGCTCACTCTCCCTCTTAATGGAAGTGTCATCTCATATGCGGATGACACAGTCATCATAATCGAAGGAATAACATGGACAGAAGTGAATATAAGTAAAGGAGGAGAATGTAACGATAATAATTGTAAAATCCTGAAAAAAACTCCAGATGTCAAATATCTAGGGATCACTATAGAAAGTAACATGAAATTTAAGAAACATATCGAAAACTGTGTAAAAAGAATTAGAAAACTTACTTACATTTTTTTACGATTAAGAAATATCCTAAATCTTTCAAATGTTAAAATAGTTTACTTTGCTCTTGTGCAGTCAGTTTTGCAGTACGGAATAATCGCGTGGGGGGGGCATCTACAAGAATAATCTGTATCCGAAAGTAACAACACAAAAAATGATCATCAAAGTTATTATTAAAAAACCAAGAATTCTTCCAACCAAAGAACTTTTTGAAAAATTTAAGGTCCTACCGGTTTCAAAACTATTTCAAAGAAATGCTATTTTAAAAGTTTTTAAAGAATCTGAAATGTCCTCAACGCGAAGTATAAGACCTAGAACTTCTGGGAACATATATGTACCTAGATGCAACACGACAGCTGCACAACACCTTTCAAGTTTCTTATCATGGGAGACTTTAACCTACCCGATATTACCTGGATTCTTCCTGTGGGTGAGGTTAACCTGATTCCTAGCAACTACGCTTCTACAATAAACTCAACATTTATTGACAATATTAATTACTGTAACCTCCACCAATATAATGGTGTTCAAAATACGTTAGGAAGAATTCTTGATCTCGTTCTCTGTAATTTCTCGGTAAGCGTTGTTCCTGGAATTGATCCATTGGTGCCTGAGGATGCTCACCATAAATCCATCATTATTACTGCTGAGTTTGTTGAACCCCCGGTCATAAAGGAAAACTCAATTAAACGGCCCTCATTCCACAAGGCCAATTATGATGACATAAGAGACAGCCTGGCACAAGTAGATTGGAGCATACTTAACTTAACCGATTCCGTCAATCCTGCAGTATCGCATTTTTACAATATTATTGATAATTTAATCTCGGACAAGGTTCCATTGAGGCCTACTGGTAAACATTCCTACCCTCCGTCATTAATTAAACTTATTTGTGAAAAGCAGAAATTTCACAGACTATATACTACTTATAAGAACCCTTCTGATTACATTACTTTTTCAAGGCTACGCACCAGACAGAAAAAAATGGCAAAGAAGTGTCATGAAGACTTTATTAATAATGCTGAAGAGAATATCGCCAAAGATCCCAAGGCATTCTGGTCATATGTTAAATCAAAAAAACTATCAGCATCTATTCCTAGCGTTTTAAATCTTAAGAAATTAAAAGCCGAAGGTGGCCAGGCAGTCTGTGATTTATTTGCTGATTATTTTCATTCTGTCTACGAACCGCCTGACCTTCTGGGGACTTCCTGCGATGACTCTGTAGAGCAGGTTTGTGCGATGGGATCAATTTTTATCGATGCTGACCTTGTATGTAAATATTTAAAACGGCTCGATTCCAGCAAGGGAGCTGGGCCAGATGGTATCCCACCATTGTTCATTACCGAGTGCGCAAATCATTTGTCACTTCCTCTTTCAATACTGTTTAATATATCGTTCAAGACTGGTACATTTCCTGATACATGGAAAAGAGAGTCACTTCCTCTTTCAATACTGTTTAATATATCGTTCAAGACTGGTACATTTCCTGATACATGGAAAAGAGTCCTTCCTGATACATATTTCCTGATACATCACACCAATTCATAAATCGGGAACTAAGTGTGAAGCAGATAATTATAGACCCATTTCCAAGCTCTGCATTTTTTCAAAGGTGTTCGAAAACATAGTCTATGACCAGTTATTCCCTGTGGTTAAGAATTCGATCAATGAATTTCAGCATGGATTATTTGCAGGTCGCTCTGTTGCTACAAATGTTATAATATTTATAAATTTCTTGTCTGCCTCCATGGATAAACGTGTGCAAGTTGATACAATCTACACCGACTATAGCATAGCCTTTGACAAGATCAATCACAGCGTCCTGCTTAGAAAACTTGCTAATCATGGTATTCATGGAGATCTCCTTCGTTGGTTATCTTCATACGTGACAAATAGGTCCCAGGCTGTGACGGTGGGTGGATTTTCTTCCATCTGGAAAATCATCACTTCCGGTGTGCCTCAGGGGTCCATTTTGGGTCCTTTGCTTTTCCCTATCTATATAAATGATATTACGACATGTTTTCACAACTCTCAAATTTTACTATTTGCTGACGACATGAAAATATACCTTCCTATAAGCTCCCCAGACTGTTCTACGCGTTTACAGGCAGATCTTGACCGACTGACGGATTACTGTCTTAGAAATAAACTTTTTATTAATATTTCTAAATGTTGCAAAGTTACATTCACACGTAACCGTGTGAAAATACTGCACGATTACACCATTTCTGGATCGCAGCTAACAAATAAAGATTATATACGTGACCTCGGTGTTATTTTGGACTCTAAACTTACATTTGAAAAGCACTTTGATAACATTGTCACTAAAGCAACAAAAAGTTTAGGTTTCGTACTGAGAACATGCAAATTTTTCAAAAACACTAAGACTTATCTGATTCTCTACAATTCACATGTTCGTCCTCACCTGGAATACTGTTCACAGGTTTGGAACCCGCGCTATATTGTTTATGTTAACAGGTTAGAAAGAGTTCAGGAGCGATTTCTCAAATTCCTCAATTTTAAATTATTCAACATATACAACTATTACAACGAAATCGAGAAACATTTTTGAATCACAAAACTATTCAACAGGAGGCTTGTCGCTGATCAGATGCTCCTGTACAAAATTATTAACTCAAAAGTTGACTGCCCGGATTTGCTAAACAAAATAAATTTCCACACGTCCATTCGATATAGTAGACAAAAAACCCTTTTCTATATTGATAGATGCAACACCAATTCCAATCAAAATGAATTTATACAAAGGACATGTAACTACCATAACAACAAATTTGCTAATATAGACACACGTGCTGACGTATTTACTGCTAGTTACTGTCGCTACAGAACTTCACTGTATAACATTTTAGGTGCGAATAACACATGAATTAATTGTATCTAATATTTTTATATTACTTGGCAACTTTCCCTTATCCCTCTCCTCCCCTTACCCTTCCCAACCCAAATCCCTATTTTGCAGGCTATTTCAGTTATAATCACACTTATTTTAATGTTGTGTATTAGTTTACCATTTGTTGAATTCACATTTGTACTCTTATTATTTTTTTAAATATTCTAGTTTATATTCAGTTAGTCTTGTTTCTAAATACCTATCTGTGAACATTAATAATTGGTCTGTTTTTTTATCATCCTCTTATGTTTATTGTATTACTAAGACTGTTAATGTTCCTTAAATAAATAAATAAATTATGAATATGTAGGCCCAAAGTTATTTAACGATTTACCGGATACAATAAAAAGTGAGAAAAACTATTCTAAATTTAAAAAAAAACTTTCGTTGTATTTTTACAGAGAAGATTGACTCGCTTTTATCGATGATTTTCAGATATATTCAGATATGTTGCTATTATTTTTGTTGATTTTTGTTGATATTCTGTTTCTCTAATTATATGTTATTTTCTTATTGTACAATATTTTTGTAATATTTCACAGTATTTTTGAAAATCTTATTTTTCCATTTTTGTAACTATGCATATTATTTATTATCTATATATATAATTACATAGACTAGCTCCCCAGTTAGACCCGAGAATATTTCTCTACTAATTGGGTAACCAAAAAAAGTCTGATATGAAATGTAATATATTATTATTTATTGTAAATATTTACTTTTTTTCTAATAAAAAAAAAAAAAAGAAGCATCAATTTTGTGGGCAACTGGAATCAGCTGTTGGTCGCCCGCCATTTTGAAAACAGGCATTACTGGGCATTACGATCGTTTTTTGCACAGTTAAAGTTTTTAAATATTTTAAATAAAATGGAAAAACTAATAGAGATACCCTATATTTGATACTGAATTATTTAGGCCTAAATAATGTTTCATTAAAAACAAGAACCATTTTATGTCTAAATCTCTATAAATCAATAACACGGAATGTTGAACGGCTTGTCAAAGTTTCTTTACAATACGACCACGTGACTGGAGAATTATGGACGTGTTGACGTCACCATTAACAATTCTATAATACCAACTTGACAGGGTGTTTTAATGACGCCTTTTAAAATAGACTTTTTAATAATTTATTTAAAACTCTATGTTAAATATTATGTAATAAAACTTATATATTCAGAATCAGCGTTTGTTGGTCTATATGAAAATATTTTTTTAAAGCCATAATATTTTTCACTGGAGTTCCTTATTACGAAATCTGGGCATATCGACTCAATTTTGAAATCGGGGCATATCGTTTCAATTACAGAATCTGGGCATATCGACTCGATTAGAAAATCGGGGCATGTCGTCTCATTTACGAAATCTGGGAATAAGCCGCGGAATTCCGAATTTCTATCAAATTTTATCAGTTTAATATCAAATTCTCTTGAACACTTTAAGTTATTAAGTTTATCAAAATATTTGCCATGCTGAAATGATAATCATAAGAAATTACTTCGATAAATATGTTCCGAAAAATTTTTTAAACATATTTTTCTTTTACAAATTATGCAAATAAAAAACAGTGTTACTTTAAATGCTATTTAAGACATTTCCCACGAGATTTGTGCTACATTTTAAAATAGTCGTATTTTATTAAACGTTTTCCAATTTTCGATTAAGTATTAGATATCGTTATTAAGATTAGAGCACTTCCTCTAATATTCGATTTTACATATCTTTACATATCGTCTACTACCGGGCCTAAATTGACTAGATCACCATCTTCTTTAAACTTGGGACAACATAAATTGTCGAACAACTTTATCTTTTCCAATTCTTATATTATATAACGCCTTAAGAAACAATAATTGAACATTTATTTCCCTCGTTCATTAAATGATGTTGGTTTCGCAAAGTTAAGCCCATAAATAAATCTTCCGTCTCAAGGAACGTATATCGAGTTATCTTTAATTAAAGATATGGTCCACATGCTCCACAGAGGCTGGTGGAATAAAACTACTGACTCAGTCATATTGCAATCACAACTTAGAGGGGGCTTTTATTCTCTCACTTTGTGAGAATTATATACGATAATTATTTCTCTCTAAATCTTGGTCTGGAATATTGCGTTGTTGATGTTATTTTAAGGGAAGGATTTATTATTTTTATTGAAGTTTTAATAATGGTTTGGTGGACGAGTGTAGATACTGTAGATTAAAAACAAAATAACTCTGTTTCTACTTTGTCACAATTCTAGTCGAACGAACAAATAACTTTGTGAGATGTTATTACTATGTGCACCTGTAGGAAGTGGAGTGGTACATGAATTGCGTTATGTTATCATTATCTTATTTTAATTTGGGAGGTGGGTATGGGTACCGCCGCTCCAGGAACCATTTATTGGATAACCAAAACATCTGACCGCATATGGTTCACTACGCTTGGTGACTTAGCAGGGGTGCTCGGGTTCGTGGGGTGAGATTTGTCTAGGACATGTCAAGAATTTAGACCATCTCTATTTTACCTTCGGTCAAAGTAATTATTAAGTCAAAGTAACTTTTATTCAGGGTTATAAAGAAAATATTTTATTAGTAAAACGTTTTTTAACATATAAAACGGGGTCTCCTCCGATCGTGAACTTGAATATTTGCTTGAACCTTACTATAAACATTTTTTGTTTTCAGTCTCCTCCGTTTGTTGAAACTTGGTTGATATATTGGGTCGAAATGGGTGTGGCCACACACATTTTGTTCACTGGTCTGTGGTGAGGACTTGTCTACGCTTACGCACTGATCACTCTAAAATCATGAAACACTAAAATCTTTAATGGCCTATATCTTATAATTTAAAGCAAAAATAAATAAAATGTCTCACATTCGTACTAGATGTGTAATATACCTTTTGATTACAAAAACAATTTTTCAGTTTGGTTGGGTATTTTGATCTCAATTCCAAATTTAAGATTTGTATGTAACTGGTCGAAATGGGCCGCGCCTACGTTCCTCTTAAGCCACTTTGACAAATAACCTTAAAATAAATTTTTTTTAACTAAATTATGGCTATTCTTAAGAATTTATGGCCAAATGATTATTGCCGTTTGTTACAAAGATTTTCAACATTTTCAACCGTAGAATTGCGAGACCGGAATCGCCATTTGAAAGACTTTAAATGAAAAAAAGATTAAGAAGCGTGCATTCTTGGTGGAGAATTCTTGAAACTCAATTAATTTACCAAACTAAATTAAAGACTTCTCAACTGTGCAAGAATTGCTCTAGGAAAGTACTGCAAATTCAGGCCATAGAACATAAATCCAATCAGTTTTTACTCGAAATGCTTCGCTTTACCTGGGAGCGAGGACACTCAAAGTATTTATTAATCGCTTTGTTTTCAGGCATTACAGCTTTCATGTTGTTTAATTACTAGCCTATCTGTTTTACAACAGCTGGAGGCTCAATTTAGTAAAACAATAACCAATAAAATAACTAACGAAATCCTCCAAATCAAATCCAATTGAAATAATTATCTTAAAAAAGGTTGAGCTAATATCTCGTGTGGCATTATCTTGGTACGTTTCTATTGCGAGCTCTTAGGATTAAGGAACTATATCACACTGTCAGATTACGACTTTAATACGTTATTATTGAACGCCGTTGGCAGCAACAAAAAATTGTCAAAAGAAGCGAAGCTAGCCGTCCATAATGGAGTGCTGGTACCTACCCTGATGTATGGCAGTGAGGCATGGAACTGGCAGAGAAAGGATGAAAGTAGACTGAATGCTGTAGAAATGAGATCCCTGAGACGTATGTGTGGTAAAACCATGTATGATCGTGTGAGAAATGTGGAGATCCGCAAAGAATGCAAGGCTGATATAAGCGTAATGAATAAGATTAAGAAAGGGACGCTCAGATGGTTTGGGCATGTAGAGCGAATGAATGAGGAAAGGAGTCTAAGGAGAATATATGACGCAAATGTGAATGGTAGACGAAGTCGGGGACGCCCGAGGAAGACATGGCACGACCAAGTGAATCAGATACTTGAGTCGGGCGATGTCAAGAGTCAGAATAACAGAAGAGCATGTATGAGACGATGTATGAATGTGAACGAAGCAAGGAGTGTGTGCCAAGATCGAGTTGTTTGGCGGTCCGTCCTCTCTGCCTACCCCTGCGGGGAAACGGCGTGATGGTTAGTTAGTTAGTTAGTTTATTGACTCTTGCATTTCGAATTTCGCATTCCGAAGGTCGCGGGATCGTATCCCGGCACGGCAAACAAATTTTATTTGATCGATTTGTGTTATTTCACAATTAATTCATTAAAAATAATATAAAGTATATTTGCGGCACGTTCCAGAGTGGAAGATACTCTCAGTATCGCCCTGGTGTAAGACCACCATTCAGAATTGAAACGTTACTTGAAATGCCGTGTTTGGTGACCAGATCTGAATAGCCAGGTACTTCCCACCTTCCTCTTCCCTATCTCTTTCCCATCCCCACTACCTTCAGCCTCACAACATACCCCATTTGGGGATGCCATAGTTTCACTGGCTCCAGACGGGAGCAGTTGGGACTCATGTGCGGCATTCATATTAAAAAAACGAGTGTGCTTTAGACCACACGACTGAAGTAAAACTTCTTTATGCTTCGTTCGCCTCGCCCGATCACACTTT
The DNA here is from genome assembly GCA_936435175.1 of Glyphotaelius pellucidus. Taxonomy (NCBI): domain Eukaryota; kingdom Metazoa; phylum Arthropoda; class Insecta; order Trichoptera; family Limnephilidae; genus Glyphotaelius; species Glyphotaelius pellucidus. The sequence continues at coordinate 17,472,731 of OW386549.1, read as the reverse complement.
TCGTAACGCTCTCGTCACGCATTCACCAGCTTACTCCCCAAGTCAAGCGTGCGTAAAGAAGTTTTACTTAAAAAAAAATCCGGGAGAGGGAAGGAGCTTATCCAAACAATACCCAATTTTATTACATGAGTGATTTGAAGTTTTCGTTCAGCAAAAGGACAGAAGAGTTATTGATCTTCTCTTAACGTACGATATCCACACTAAATTTATATCATTATGTTTTTGGTTTTTTGTTCGAAGAACCACCAAACAATTTAATGCACTGGCCACGTATCAACTGTCAGCGTTAATAGTAAGGCAACCGTAGGGCAATTTTTGTATCCAACACTGCTAAAGTTCGCGATATATTTATTAAGCAGCGCCAATCTTGCGAACGATATTGGTAAACCAATATCGGCAAAACTAAACAGTTTATCGTATCGTCTCTGCCAAGTTCTCGATTTCCCTTTCCCTTTTCTCGGATGCCCCACTAGCTTATCAAATTCTATACCGAATGAATTAGATCTTAAATTGCTGAACTTAGAACAATATTTGGTTCCATTTCTTTAGATTTTAAAATTACTATCTCTGACGTCTTCTCTGTTCTTAAATCCGATGTCTCATTCCTGAGAAGAAAATTAGACAGATACGAAAACCCGAACTGGATCTTTCTATGCTGGAATTCAAAATCGTACTCCAAGTAAACATGGTTTAACTGAACAACCACAGTTTAATTTTACCGACTGGCACCGCTGAGATCCGCTCTCAGACCCAGTGCATGAGATTGCAAATATTCCGGTTCCCGCATCCGCTCAGTTCGGCTGTTTTAAATTCCCTCTCGTGTCACCCTCTAGTTGTTACGATTTAAATTTGGTATCAAGTTTATTATAAAATATAGCACTACTTGTAAATATATTTGCCCCGTATAATCAAGAGTTCTTATTGGCAAACTTCCCCTACACACGCATCTCAGTTTAGAGTGCTCGGAAAGGCTGTAAGCTGCAAATCCAAATTAGGATAAAAATACATAATTCACCACCTTTCCAAAATGGGTTCGATGGAAAAAATATTTAAAAGATTTTTTTTTTTTTTTAAATTTATTGTTTAAAAAAAAGACAAACATTCCCGGGTTACGAATAACCCAACAATGTTTGAAAATCTCCTACTACCATCACAGAAAGCCGAAAATGTTGCTTGTGTTGTGATGGAGGACTTAGCCAGTTGAGGAATCGAACACGGGATGCCCGGGTGGGACCCAAACGCGATGCCCACTCAACCACTGACCGGTAATTTATTTTCTTGCATTTCGAGAAAGAGAATTGGTCACTGCTATATTGCAGCTCATTTGTTTAAAATCCGAGTCCTTGATAGTCCACTCTGCCAGTGCGGTGTGGAGGAGGAAACTCTTGACCATGTTTTTTTCAATTCTAAAAATCATTTTTCCTCCAAAAGCGTTTGCTTATTAAAATTACCCGACATTCTCCCGTCATTATTCCGTATTTGCTGTCTCTCAATAATTCTGGCGTTTTTTTAGATGTGTGTAAATATTTGATTTGTCCTGTCCCCTTACAGATCGTTCTCTAAAAATTAACTATATTTCCTAAATTTATCGGCACAAAACACTCTTTTTAGGGTGAATTGCCTACTTAAAAAAAGCTCTTACAATATCTAAGATATTTATTTTGTCGTAAACATTTTGAGAACTGATCCCAGGACCTCTCCGCAGTTCAATAAATTTGTTTACCCGGGTTTAATTGATCATGAAATGATATAAAGCGTAGCCACTATATATATTATTATAGTTCCCGCGAATTCGTAGGCAGTAGGCACTGTAGGCAGTAGGCAGGTACCACTTTCTTGTATATAAAGATTGTAGGTAAGGTAAGGACAACCGACTGGGGATACAAATGGAAGGTGGAATTCGATTTAAGGATTTGAACGTGATTCAAATATTTCAAGAGAGGAATTTGAATTTTGGCGGTTTGTATCAAGTTTCAAGCATCGACCCAAGCGAACTCTTTTTTTATTACTGGCAGTAAAATTTTGTAATCATGCCGGAGTTTTTTTTTTGGTTAGGGGAAGAGAAAGGCGAGATAGTCGTAAAAGTGCACCTTCTTCCAGATTATTATTCCTTTCGGTTTTTTAGTATTTGAATGGTTATAAAAGAAAGAGTTTATTCGTGTTCTTCGATTATTTTACTGTGTTTTAGAAAAAATAAGAATTCTGTTGATTTAAAAACCAGAGATTTAAAAACCATATGATTTTATATTAATGGCTAAAATAATGCAGTAAAACGGAATGAGATTGAAGAAAGTTTTGTAATAAGACATCTTTTTTATGATTTTACAATACTGGCATTTGATGATTGCAATGTCGCATCAGGCTACTGGTATCTTCAAAACAAAATATAAAATTATTTTTTTTTTTAATACCTATGTACATTGCGCAAAATTCGTAAATTCCCCGATTCCAAAACTTCACAATCTCGGAAATAAATATTCTGACCTAGGAGATATATTTCACCTTAAGAATAACCAGTATAAACATTGTTTATTCCAATTCTTTTATAAATCTAGACACAAATGGTCATGGATAATTTCTGCAATTTTCGTTCATATGAATATTTTTTTATGTGTGACTTTTTATCATTTTTTATCAATATATTTTATTTTATATTAAATGCTCTTGTTGTTACATTTTTTTCTTTACATTATATTTTCTTTATTGTTTTAGTTTTAAAGTATTTAAAAGGACTGTAATACTTAACTTGTAAACAAATAATGTAAAAGCCCACAAGTACATGTAATAAATAAATAAAACGATTCTAGAACATTACTGAAAAATGTAGACCATTTATTCTGAACCTGGAATAAAATTCCTTAAGTTATAAGTCTTATAGGGGGACGCTAAGTGGAGAATTTTTCAATGAATGAAAATAGAGGAAATTCTGGAAAAGAAAAAGACGGGTGGGTAGAAATATGGGAGTCAATGTGTCCGTCTGGAAATGTCAAAAGGTCTCCCTCAACTAGTCTCTCCCTATCGCAGCAGTGCTTCACCGCCAAGACCCAGTTAAACTTCACCCCACGAACCCGGGCACCCTTGTTAAGTAACAAAATTTTATCCAATAAGTTGTAACGCGGTTGTTCGCGGTACATACCCTTACTAACGGTACCCATATCAGACTCCCTAATAAAAGCTTTAATGCAAAATCCGAGAAGAGATATAAAGATAACAGAGGAATGTTATTTGTAAAGAAGATGAAGGAGGTAAAGGGAGACTAAGATGGGATTGAAAACCGAATATAAAATTAACTGCTTGAAGGCGATATTAAGAATTTTGATTAATTAAATGCGGTCCCGCTAAGAAAAGAATCCTTAATATTCCCTCGAGGACCTTTATTACAATCCGAGGGAAGGTATTTGGAATTCAATGAATGTGTTTATTCATTTCCTTTGAGGAAGGTTTTTTGTCCTTAGGGTGTGAGGCAGGCCCTACGCCCTACGCCATACCTTCCTTTAAGGTATATGGCCCTTAGCCCGCCGGATGAATAACTCTGGGTTTATAGGAATAAGATCTACATGGCGTCTATAAAGTAACTTAACGTCATTTTGTTATTTTTTTCTTCATTTAATTTTTTTTAATACACACAACTACTACGCCATCCTCACATTCCGTTTGATACTTCTTTTTATTCTCTAAGACCTCAAAAATATTTATTGTGTAATGAATTTTTTTTGTTTTTTTTTTTAAACTTATTTTTATGTAGTTTTTGGATTCTATTTGAAAAATATTAATTTAAAAAAATAAACACGTAACGTAAAAATTAAATATGTAGCTCTACTTTGACTCTTCTTAACAAGTGGGACTACGATTCGGGACTTCGTATGTCAACCACGATGGAGGTATGTTAAGAGGCTGAAGGGGATGGGATGGGTTGTAGGTACGAACGAGAAAAATTTCGAAGTACCAAGCTGTTCAAATTGGTCATTTTAGAAGCTGCTTTGATTCTGAATGGTGGTCTTACATCAGAGCAATTCTGAGCATATCAATCACATAGTACTTTTTAATTTTTATATGAATACCCCACAAGAATCCCAACTGCTCTCGTCTGGAGACAGTAAAACTATGGCATCCCCAATTGGGGTATGTTATGAGATTGAAGATATTGTGAAAGGGAAGAAGATGGAGAAAAGGAAGGTGAGGAAGTACCTGGCTATTCAGATTTGGCCACTAAACAAGGCTTAAGCAATTTCAAGCAAAGTTTCAATTCTGAATGGTGGTCTTACACCAAGGCGATACTTCACTCGATCTTTCACTCTGGAACGTGCGGCAAATATTATTTTACTTTATATTATTTTTAATGAATTAATTGTAAAATAACACAAATTGATCACATAAAATTTATTTGCCACGCCGGGATTCAATCTCGTGACCTTCGTATTGCGAGTCAAGAGCCTTACCGCTTAGACCACGCCTAACTACTACTAACGTACTAACTTATACTTAGCTTTAAACTTTGTTCGCTAAGTCACGTATTTTACTTTTTAAGACTGTTCAGTGTTTTAGTAAAACGCCTTTTCAAAACACTGCACCGGTAAGTCTCGGCTTTCAGATATTTGCAAAACACCACGGAAACACGCCTCATAACAATTAGGGGAACAATGCGAAATAAATAAGCCACAGAGGCCCTCTCCACTGAGAGGGTGTTTCCACCGGCTAGGGCTAGCAGGCTGTGCAGGTTAAGGGCGTAAGGGTGGTTGAAGCCTCGAACAAGATGGGACCCCGCGACCCGCAGCCCTTTGTGCGGATCACGGAGCCTTTTGAAAACTACCCTTAATCAACTTGACACTTGATTGCAGTTCAGAGCGCCACTTGAAAAGTTTTTTGTTTTGTTTTGGGAGGTAAGAATAATGAGGTGGTTCGTTTTTCATACCACTTTTACAGAAATAAAAAACAGAAATATATTTTTCAAAACAAGTATTTTGAGTAATTTGAGTATTGTACTAAAAAAAGGGTGCACTTTTCCATATGCCTACATACTCAACTCAACTTCAGATTTTTCAGAGATGTCTTACTAATCACCTGTTCACATTGTTAATTAACGAAACTCATAGAATTGAAGAAATCGTTTACGGGATCCGTAGTCTTAATCATATAATTAGTAGTAGTATTAGTGTAGTCTTAATTATATTTAAAATAAAGCTATAAATATTATGCACTATATATTATTGTTGTTATGTTTCGATAAACACGTACCAAATATGTATAACAAAGATTGCTAATTATAAACAAAAATAATGACAATCTTATCTTATTTCACTTTATAATTAAAATAACTATCTCACATTAATTTACGTGACCATATATTCTATTTTACCCGCTTTGTGTCATATCTAGTGTTATATATGTTTTGTTTCTGATATCTTATGTTATCTTTTTTTTTTTTTTCTTACAGTTATGTTATGTTTATATTATATTTTGTTATTTCCTATACTTTACCAAAAACATGTACTGCACTTTATGTAAAAGCCCTATGGGCGTTTAAATAAATAAATAAATAAGTAAATAACACGCGATCAATTTATGACTAACGACCTCATTAACTAATTAACTCCCGTTTAGTGTCAAAAAGTACGTACGTGTCAGTGTATGTTAAACTTCGAATTAAAATTCAAAATCGTCTATTTATTAGCATGTATTTATAATTTTATAGACCGGATAAATCCATAGACAAATCCTCAGTGCTGCCAGCGAGTATTGATTTCATATTTATTCTCTACCAGTATCGGTTCGACTGTCAACGGTGGAACCGTGCTCGGGACATCGATATAAACCGTCGTAAGTTACGCCTTTCGGTCCGATATTGTAAAGTTATCACTGTGCTAGAGCTCCAGAACGATTTTTAGACTTGTATCCGCACACAAGTTATAATTTATATTTTATATTTTCCATATATTCTTAAACACCTTTTAACGATGAATGAAATGTAAAACAAAGTTTTTATCAATCGCTGAATATTAATGATTGCGTTATATAAAGTAACAGAGATAATATGGATTAAAAGAGATAGGTAACATTATTGAGATTAGTTTTTGAATTATTGAGATATGTAGTTAAAGTCGATTGTAATCTTGGGTACGAGAAGGTTAATCTAATAATTAACTTAATCTTACCTTCACTCATCCCCCTAATTCTTTGTAAGTCGTAAATTATATTACACACCCAAATTCACAGCCTAAAGCCGAAATGTCATCACATGCAATTCAAACTTCTGTCTCCGCGACAGTTCGGTTAATAACAAACTTCGTGTAGCAAATATAGCTATGTTCATCTCTTTGGAAGGATCCCAGACGAATATGGGTGAACTTTTTCAATTAGGTGAACCCGGCGGTAGAGATGACTCGAACCGGCTGACTTTGCCAAACAAATATACTTATATTGATGTGGTAATAGCGAGTTTTTGTATTGCGCTGCTCACTCGGGACTGAGTCAAAGAGAAATCCTCAAATAAACCCGCCTTAACTTATGTGCTCCTGGTAATAATCTCCATGAAATATTCGGAATTTTGGTTTAAATTATAATTTGATTATAATTTAAGCGATGAAAGTTATTATACCCTTGACATGAATTTGAGAGATGCTTATTAACAAGTTTAGTAGATTTGTTAAAATATTCACTATCTCAGATAATTTTGCATTACTTAACATTTTATTATTTATTGAGTTTGTTAACATTAGATTACATGACTACATTTTTTGTGCATTGATTCCACACAGAAGGTCCTAAGGAAAAACTTGAGTGATGGATTTATACATCCGTCCCTCATGGAGACATTGATCCCCAGATTCCTATCCCTCATACCTTCTTCCTTCCCAGAACTTCATCTCCTTCATTTTCGTAAAAGGACCACACACACAGCATCCCCAAAGATGACGTAGGCCCGCAAGAAATAGTTTTCCTCAGGGCTTTCTGTGTGGAGCTAAAGTAAAAAAAATCTCTTTATTTTACTTTTTTTTCTGAAATCTCTACATGCTTGTAATTTGGGAAGCGGCTATGGGTACCGCCGCCCCTTAAACTCTCAATTGGAAAACCAACACCTCTGCAATAGGTCGCCCCAAGCGGTTCGCTACGTTTGGTGACATAGCAGGAGTGCCCGGGTCCATGGGGTGAGGTTTGTTCGGGTCTTGGCGGCGGGAGCGCCGCCCGCCAGCTGCAGGCCGGATCGGGAGAGAATTGTTGAGGAAGATCTTTTTTACCTCTCTCGAACTCTCTCGAAAGATCGCCTTGCACCGCAGTGGGAGAGATGTTTTCATACGTCGGTCCCTCATAGACACATTGACCCCCAGATTCCTACCCCTCATACCGTCATCCTTCCCAGAACTTCCTCTCCTATCTTTTCATAAAAGAACCCTACACACATCCTACAGCATCCCCAAAGATGACACAGGCCCGAGGGAAATAGTTTTCCACAGGGTTTCCTGTGTGGAGACAATTTGAAAAAAATTCTCTTTATTTTACTTTTTTCAGTATTCTCTTCATGCATTTTGTCCTTTGAGGTTCTTTTGTTCGTGTGTTTTTGCATATGTGGTCTTATTTTGTTTACATTTCTTGTTTCCATTTAATTTAGATGGTGATAAGATATAATTTGCGATTCTGCGACTTACAGTACAGTGCTTCGACTGAAAATTAACCTGTATTTTACTCACATTTCGAGTACTCATTCCTCTATTTAATATTCTTCAAAAGAAATGATATGTAGTTAGGAACTTAACTTAAATAAAAACAATGGTTATTTACTCTCACTTAAAATAAATTTATAAAAATCCAGAAAACATCCTCATCAAGGGTAGTAAAATTGTTCTGAAAATCTGCAATTTTCAGTATCTGATGAGTCTTAAAATGTATATATAAATCAAAAAGTGTTTGAGGATTAGTGATAAGTGTATTGCAATATTAAGCATAGGAAATGTTTGAAACTTTCAAAATACCTTTTTAAAACCCCCGCGAAGGTTTTTGGATTATTTCAGCCACATGACAATACATCTGAAAAGTTTTACAATCATCACAAAAATTCTTGCGACACTGTAAAAAAATTGAAAATAACATTTTGGAAAACAATTATTGTAAAATCAGAAGTCATTTTTCAAAACTCGTTAAATTAATGAATTAATTTAAAGTACTCACTTCATAATTTGAATCGAATGAAGAATTAAAGATATTTTAAATAGTTACTTATGTTAGGTACCGAATTTTGATCGATTGTTCTTATAATATTTGATTGTTATTATATAATATACAAACATTAATATTTGCAATATATGAAAAATAAAAATTTGAATAAAAAAATATTGTAATAGGAGGCACGCGAGCTGAAAAAACTGAATGTACTGGGAGTGAATAATGGAACGCCGGAGGGGGGTTGACGGGATGGGGGAGCGAGAAAGGGGAGTGGGTAGGCGGGGTAGGTGGAAGGGGAACGGTAGGGGAAAGGGACGCGGGAGGGGAATGGGGACGCACGGAAAAGGACATGTAGGGAGGAACAATTTATTTCTTTGAATACGGCATTGCAACGCATGCCGAGTGCTAGCGAGTATCTCAATAAATTCAAAGGATTATTACTGAGGCATATTCGTCAGATTTCGCTCAACCGAACGATAATTATTAATTTTCGCAAACGTCTAAATGAATTTATATATTTTTTAGTAGAATCATATTATTGGGAGTACCAAAAACATCTTCGGCGAGTTCGAGCAGAGGTCGCTAAAGCATGGCGCAGTCGTGTCTCCCACTTCCGGTCCTCCTCCCTCTCACTTCCGGGGGTTAATAGTTCATTTCCGGCAAGGCTGAAGGTTTCTACAATTCCAGAAGCAAGGATTTAAGATGTACAGATTGGAACTGCTGTAGTGATTTATGACAGGAGACCACGAAGCTTACAAATTAAATGAAAATTCTTGGAGAAAAACTTTGAATTTGCTCATCTTGGGAAACGGATGGAACGTAGAAACTCTGGGTTTTATAAGAATCTTTCATCCGATGAAAACATTTGTAAGTAATTTTATCTATGAACGTCGGATAGAAGTTTGTCTATTTTTATGATTAGGTTATTTTTCCATCTACTGAAACAAAAATAGAATAATGTACTTTATTCCGAAAACTATTCCATTAAAAGTTTCTTAATTAAAGTTGTTGGTCTATTATTTTCAGTATTGTATATAATATGTTTAATACTAGTTATAAAACAGGATTTTTAACGTGTTAAATATCACAAACCACAGTCCATTAAATAAAATGTAATATAACAAATTCAAGTCAAAATGCTTGCCTTCTTTACTTAAACTGAGAACTACAGCGCCCTTGAGGTGATTTCAGCGCCCTTGAGGTGTTTTTTCACAAAAACGGCGCTATATAAATCATCCAATTATTATTATTATTATTACAGTATCCAACACATCTGTATCTGATACATTCTAAAGAAATTAAAAATTAAATATGAAAATTATTAAAAATATATTGAATTTTTGCCGAACTGCTTTTAATATATATTTTTTTTCATTTTGTTTATTACAAAGACAAAGTAATACAACAATAAAAGATAAAAAAAATATTATGGAAAAAAAAATCTCAATAAACTATTTTTAGTATATTTATGCAATGTGTAATGTCATATTATGTATCTCGTTGTAGTAGTTTTTGTTATCATTTAAATTATTATTTTTTTTTGCATTAGGTACACAAGGAGGCCCTTAGGAAAATAATTAACTTCAAGGCCTATGTCATATTTGGGGATGCTGTGAGGAGGGTCTTTTTAAGAAGAAAAAAAGGAAGTTTTGGGAAGGAAAGGGGTTTTAGGAGTGGATAGGTATCTGGGGGTCAGTGTGTCCAATAATGAATCCATCCCTCCACTGCGATGCAAGGCGATGTTCCGAGAGAGTACGGCTGGGGAAATCAAAAGGACTCCCTCAACCATTCCCTCCCGATCCGGCCTGCTACGTTTATGGTGGGCAGACCTATTCACCGCCAAGACCCGGACAAACCTAATCTAACAAATTGTTAATTACGAACCCTCTACCCCTGCTGTGTGTTTTTTTCTCATTCTAATTATGTTGTTTTTCTCTTTTTATAATAATAATAATATTTGAATGATTTATACAGCGCCGTTTTGTGATAAAACACCTCAAGGGCGCTGGTAAATGATTAATAATGTTTATCCTATGACGTGAAATTGTATTATTTTTATATAGGTTCACATACTTTAATCTGTGTTTTTTATTCCTTTTTTAAATATTCTTTTTTCTTTTTCTACTACTTTATGTTTTCTTTATTGTTCTAATCCATGTTTTTTTATGTATATATACTATGCATTTTTGCGGAAACTTCGCTGGTTTATGCAACCTTGTAAAATGTCAATATCTTAATATAAAAAGTATAACTGTTCGTTTCCCCAATAAACTAAAATAAAAAAAAAATAAAAAAAAAAACCTCACCCCATGAACCCGAGCACCCCTGCCGAGTCACCAAACGTAGTGAGCCACTTGGGATGACCTACAGAATAGGCGACGGTTATCCAATAAATGGTTCCTGGGGTGGCGGTAAATTGAAATAGGGGCAGTTTTAATATTTTGTGAAATACGTCGAAATAGTTGCTAAACGTTATGTAAGTAGTAGTGAAGAAGTCAACGGTCGCTCTGTTGATTGGTGCGTTCTAATAGGCAGAAATACTTCATTTCGGAGTATAAAATGAGCAGAGGATCGCACACGAGTATACCTGAGAGGTACTTACAAGTTAGTTCTAATAGGCAGAAATACTTCATTTCGGAGTATAAAATGAGCAGAGGATCGCACACGAGTATACCTGAGAGGTCTTACAAGTTAGTTCTAATAGGCAGAAATACTTCATTTCGGAGTATAAAATGAGCAGAGGATCGCACACGAGTATACCTGAGAGGTACTTACAAGTTAGTTCTAATAGGCAGAAATACTTCATTTCGGAGTATAAAATGAGCAGAGGATCGCACACGAGTATACCTGAGAGGTCTTACAAGTTAGTTCTAATAGGCAGAAATACTTCATTTCGGAGTATAAAATGAGCAGAGGATCGCACACGAGTATACCTGAGAGGTACTTACAAGTTAGTTCTAATAGGCAGAAATACTTCATTTCGGAGTATAAAATGAGCAGAGGATCGCACACGAGTATACCTGAGAGGTACTTACAAGTTAGTTCTAATAGGCAGAAATACTTCATTTCGGAGAATAAAATGAGCAGAGGATCGCACACGAGTATACCTGAGAGGTACTTACAAGTTAACCACTTTTAACATGTAGGAGGGTTGTTCTTCTTTTTAACCCGTCTAATCACAGGAGACCCTAGTTGTCCCAAAACATCATATGCCGTTATAATAACAGGAGACCCAGATTGTCCCAGAACGACCGAGCGTCATTAAAAGTTAGATATCTCTCTTCCTGTCAAGCAAAAATTTGTGAGTTCTTTTATATTTGAAAGCGAAAGAAATATTGCTTCTTATTGCCTTAAGAATATACGAGCTATATTGATCAGATATTTTACAAACCCGATCATAAGTTACGATTTTATTTTGCGCCAATGTGTGACGTAATAAACAATTAATTTAAAAATAAAATTGTATGAATGTGATAAAAAGTGAAGTGACAATTTTATTACAAATTTTCTTAAAAAAAGGAATCTGTATTTAAAATTTTAATTTTCTTTTATTTTATGTACTTTTTTGGGGAAACCCCAGGTACGTAATTTTTAAGCTAATTCACATTTTCAATATAAAAATTTTAATATTTTAAAACAAAAATCTTAATTTTTGATAAGCACATCGGAAAGATTATTTTATCTAGATTTTAGAACAATTTTTTTTCTTCAAAAATATTAAAAAATAACCAATAAAAACGAACATTTGAAATGCATGGGAAGAACCGAGATTTTTTGCGTGCAAACTTTGACAGGCAAAAGTTCATAGATATTATTTTCTCATTATTCGAAGGGTTAATCTACAAAAAGTTGTCTCCACCAGTTAGTGGAGAAAAATTCAACAGAATAACCAAAATAATTATTTATAACTACTTTAAAATCAACTGTACTAGAGACGTAACAACTGTGTGCGTTTTAAAAAAATATGTGTTTGTATTTTTGTAGTAAACATTACGTTACAGAGTTGTAAATCCTCGTGATAGAAGTGTATGTCATACAAATCACAGTTATATACAAGTATAACCTATCAAGTATCAGCGATTATTATTTTTTATGATGTTTAATAAAATACTTTAAAAAATCTCAAAAACTTGTCTCTTACAACTGATGTTTTAGCACGTTAATTCTGTCACGTGGGTTGTCATTCGAAATAGGTATACACGCAGCTCGTGTTTTCCACCCTCGATATGCGTTTTAGGCCTCCTCCCCCCCTTGCTACAATTTCCCCTCTGAGATTTAGAGAGAATTCATTTATAGTAAAAAAAAATCCTAACTTTAGATGAAAATGTGATAGTGAAACAAATTATATATGCTTAAAATAAAAACAACCCAGGAGCGTTATGTATAGTTACAGATATAAACATATTTTATTTTTACCTAAATTGCTAAAATCAAGCATTACTTTTACAAACAACGATGGATAGTAGGGTGCATTCCCTCTTATACGGGAACGCAAAAACTTCATTTTCACTCTTTCTGTTATGTCTGGTTTGGTTCTGTTCAGATGAAATCCAAATAATGGAGTTGCACTCAAATATAAGTGCTTAATGCCTTCTTCAACAAATCCCACAATTTTATGAATGTTTACTTGTAAACTAGAGTCTATATCTCCAAAACAGATTTGCGTGTTAAAGTTCCAGTGAAGATGTTAATACCGGAGATCACCCGTATTATATGACGATAACAATTAAATAGAAATTAGCTGCTATAAAAAATCGCGCAATGCTAAAGCTGTTAAACAGTGGGAGGGTGGGGGTGGTACTAAAATCAGCCACCGAACAACGGGGCAGAAGCTCTGCCAGGGGAAGGTTGTAATCCTGGCTTTGTAGTATTTATGTGTTCCTGCAGGGGAAAGCGTAAATTAAAAATAGGGATGAAAAAAGCTTTCCGTTAAATGCATGCTAACTTAAAATATTTTCTAAAGCTTGTGCAAAACATGTTTTAAGGATGTACACAACATGTACATAATGCTGGAACGTTATTTTAATGTTATATTCGTATTTTTTTAAATTTTTTATTCATTACATAAGTTGAGAATTTTTTGAACACCATGATAGGCACATGCCCGTGGTCAAATCCAGAAAATATATAATTTTTTTTAACTTTATGAGTCAAACCTCAAATTGTAATATTTAATTAAATAAAGACAATGTTAGCGAAACTCAATCGAAAATCTGGAAACAGAAAAATCAGAAAAAGATGTTGGCTCCTCTGGGACTCGAACCCAGGACCTTCGGCTTTCCAGGCCACGGCGCTCACCACTGCGCCAAGGTGATATCCGATTTAGTCATTTTTAATTGTTATTTCATTTGTAATTCGACTAAGAACCACCAATATTATCTTCATTTTCTTAACGCAGATTTTATTGGCTGCTATGTATGATTGCAAGATTCATACACGAACTAAATGCTGTATAGATAATGTCTGGATAAATTTTTAGCCATTTTATTTTTAAATTGCGACGTCATCTATTGACTTTTTTGCAAGTCTAGGACAAATATTTATTTTTATTTTTAACTTTACGAAATTGCGACGTCATCTATTGACTTTTTTGCAAGTCTAGGACAAATATTGTTTTTATTTTTAACTTTACGAGTAAGTTTTAAGTACCTTGAATTGTAATATTTAATTAAATGAAGACAATATTAGCGAAACTCAATCAGAAACACAAAAATCAGGGAAAGATATTGGCACCTGTGGGACTGAATCGGATAGGAACACCTTAGCTCAGTCGCTGCTCGGAAAGCCGAAGGTCCTGGGTTCGTGTCGCAGAGGTGCCAATATCTTTTTTTGATGTTTCTGTTTCCAGATTGTCTTTACTTAATAAAAAAGAAAATAGTGATATTGAGTTTTTAGAGTGAAAGGGTGAATATGACATCTAAATGCTCATCACGTTTTTGTAATAACTTTTTATTTTCTTATTTTCAAAATTACTAAGTTAGTTCCATCATAGTTAAAGTCTACTATGAAGGGATCTTTCTGTTGAAGCATCTAAAACTTTCATATGGCGAGCTCTTGACGTGGTCGAGCGGTAAGGTTCTTAACTCGCAATCTAAAGGTCGTGGGATTGAATCCCGGCGTGGCAAATAAATTTTATTTGATTAATTTGTGTTATTTCACAATAAATTCATTTAAAAATAATATATAGCATATTAACGGCACGTTCCAGAGTGGAAGATACTCTCAGTATCGCCCTGGTGGTCACCATTCAGAATTGAAACGTCGCGCGTCGCTTGAAGAGCTGAATCCCCACCTTCATTTTCCCCATCTTCCATTCCCCTCCCCACAGCCCTACAAATACCCCAATTGGGGATGCCTTAGTATCCCTGGCTCCAGATGGGAGCCGTTGAGACTTGTGCGGTATTCATATTAAAAAAAAATAATAAAAAATTCTGCCTTAATGTCAAAGTGAACTATACTATTTCGGCGCGGTTAAAATTATTTTATCAAGCTGAATGTGAAATGCCGTGTAAAAATTGCACAACAACCCTCTCTGCTTGAAATGTCAGTGAACCAAACTGTTTCAGCGTACATCAAATTATTTCAATCACGCTAAATTCAGTTTTGAAATGCTTTTCATTCACCAAAAAACGAATATCTTTAAAAGTTTTTAAATCACTGGGGAAGGTGGATGTCAAATCTACCATAAAAATGATTTTATCCTTCGGAATCACGAACTTAGATTAGAATTGACACATCCAACGATATTAAGATTCAACGTTCTGATAAGTTGCGACATATATTCCCGGTAAGTACGCAAAGCTTCGAAATGATCATCACTTTTTCACAGCCATGAGAGAGGGTCCCAAAATTGGATACAGAAACAGCCTCCTGCCGCGATCATAGTCTGAGATAAGGCTTTCGATTAATCTTGAGGTTTATCCAGTTTTCTGTGCACATTCGCGCATTATCCGAGTTAAGCCAGCGCCCCGAGGACCGACTTACCGACTCCCTTCTTCTCCATGTGAGATTTCGCTGGTGACTTGTTACGGAGTTTAATAAGTGGGAGAAGCATCATTTTTCATAAGCATAATGGTTGAGCTCTCTGTATTTTTATAAGAGTATGAAATGGAATAAGAATCCGATGTTTTTATAATATCAACTTGTGTTTAAAAAAGAAAAGACTTCTAAAAATGTTTGTTAACACTAAATTCATCAATGTTACAAAATCTTTGATACAAAGTTAGATATTCAATCGAAAAGCAAATTGTGAAAATGGCGTCCTGCAAAAAGCACATTTTTTTAGTTTCTTATTTGCAATTCGAAACATCTTTCAATTATGAGCCATTACTCTTTGAAAATTTCATTTAAATATCTGTTTTATAATTTTGCATGTTGGTTAAATATATGTCAATTATTAAAAGAGTGCTGATACTTTGTCAAAACCAGGTAACAAACTAGTGAAAGTTCACACGTCATAATTGTAATAAATTAATAATAAATACAAATATTTGAGATACCCATATCTACGGTGCGCCCTCCCACCCTTTCCCCCCGAATGTACAGATTAATATTTTCTATCTGTAGGTTGATACAAGCATTATTCAAATTTTTATTTCAATTGAAAATTGATCAAAAAATGATTTTTTAAAGAAATATGCAATAAGGAAATTACGGAGAAAACACGGATGCAGAGAGTATTTAAAAAAATACGTTAACACATTTTCTACGAAATCCATCTTCATTATTTATCTATCTCCCAAAGTTAAAATTGGCAAATATTTTGAAGAAATTTGTTGAATAATTGGAAAATAAGCACTACTATTACAATTTGATGTTTTTATGAATTTCATCGTACAGACCTCACTAAAACTTAATAAAGTGTAAGTATTCTAAAGTTATAATAATAAATTTATGTTCGCAGTGTTCATTTATTCTTAAAAATGAGGACAATACTAAAGTCCGGAACAGGAAAAGAAAATTCCAATTCGAAAGCATTGAACAATTTTTCTATCACCTCTCGTCACCGCTCACTTATCGACACCTCTCTTGACATTCAAATAAAAATCGGCCGATTGACAAAGCCATTGGAGGATTTGAGAGATCGGTACGATCCCAGCCACTAAAGGCCTCTTTTCCTTGTGAAAAGTAATAAAACATTGACAGGAGCCGTGAAAAGGGAAATCCGGTTGTCTGAGGGCTGAATTTGAATTCGGAAAAATGAACGAGTTTTCGAAATTTCTCGCATGTTTTTACTATCGTGTTTCCAGCGGGGAAAAATATTGTTTTTGAATATCGTTTATGGCGAAATTTGCTGTTTGAATTTATTTGAATAAGTAGGATATTATGTCGAGGGGCTGTTTACTGATCATGAAAATTGGGGCCCTCATCAGATCGCGTATAGACAAAACTTTATGTTACGTTTTTTTTCAATTCACCTTAACAATCCCATAATGTTAATCTACTTTTGTAGAGTTTTGTGCGATATCTAAGTTGTGTTTTAAAGATTTCAAATAATATCTTTCAAATTTGGACGAAATTATTCCCGCCGCTCCCGAAGCTGCGAGTGCAGGTCGTAAAAGGTGCATTTTACTGGAAAGGCTACAAAATATTATTTGAAATATGCTGTATTACGTACTGTCTCTTTTACCGCTTTTCTTTACATGACGGCTGGGCTAAATACGGTTCAACTGTAAGTAGTCACTAATATAAAACATTTATTTATTTTAAAAATATACATGCTTGTTTCTGAAAAGAGCAGGGATATAGACATGATATGTTTGTGACACCGATCGCTCCATGATATACGTAGGACTTGACTGGATATACGTAGGACTTTATCCGTTTCGGATCGTAGGTACGTATTTTTAGCTTTAAATTTATTTTAAATTTGTTACCAAGAAAGATTTAGGTAAATTTATTTTCCTTGTTGTACCTTGTTCGTATTTATTTACACATACAAATAAAACAAAGTCCGACTTTGCCTACGAATAAAAAATTCAATAATTAAACTGCAAGTGTAAAAACATTAGCAATTTTAGAGAAAATATTTTTTTTACTCAATGAAACTTAAAACCTGACACTAAGCATTTCTGCATTACAATACTGATTTTTTCCGACATAGGAATAACCAATAGAATTTTATTTATAGCTCCATACAGGAAGCCCTGAGGAAAAAAAAATCCCTCGAGGAATCATTTTTGAGGATGCTGTGTGGAGGGTCTTTTTAAGGAAAGGAAAGAGAGGAGGTTTTGGGAAGGAAAAAGGTATATATATTTTAATTTTTTGTGTGAATACCACACAAGACGCTCCCGTCTGGAGCCAGTGGGACTATGGCATCCGAAATTGTGGTATGTTATGAGACTGCAGGTAGTGGGGAGGGAAAGGATATGGGGAAGAGGAATGCTAGGAAGTACCTGGCTATTCAGATCTGGTCACCAATCACGGCTACCGCCATTTCAAGCAACGTTTCAATTCTGAATGGTGGGCTTACAGTAAGGCGATACTGAGAATATTTTCCACTCTGGAACGGGCCGTAAATAAGCTTTTTATTATTTTAAATGAATTAATTGTGAAATAACACAAATGTTATTGTGAAAAAATGTTATTGTGAAATTCACTCGTCAATCTCATCGAGATGAATGGCTACAAAAAAGAAAAAACATATTAACGAACCACGACATTTACAAGAACGGAAACAACGACCGAATATACATAAATGAAAATCTAACAAAAGAAAAAAAAGATCTCCTATACATTATAAAACAAAAAATGAAAACAAAATTAAATACATTTGGGTACAAAATTCCAAAATATTAATAAGAAGTGAAGGCGATGGGAAAATAATCCATATAAGAAATGAGAATGATATAAACAGATACATTTAAATATTAAAAAAAAAATCAAAACACCTTTTGACTCGAAGCGCTTACTTTATCAGTTACTAAATTCACGCCATGGAAGATTCTACACAATTCCAAACTCACAAATTTACAAAGTGCTATGATTTGGATAACTGGATAAACGATAAAAACATCAACATGAGGTTTGTGGTTATTCACTTAAATATAAGATCCCTGAAAAAGAATTTTAATTCATTTATTGCACAAATAAATGACATTCTGCAGTTTATAGATGTAATTTTTCTAACGGAAATAAATATTAAAAACGAAATAATAACTATGTTCAATATACCAAACTTCATCTCGATTGCAAATACTAGAGAGAATAGAAGAGGAGGGGGATTAATCATGTACTTAAAAAACCATCATACTTTTAAGAAAACAAACATTTCTTTTAAAAGCTGCGAGACAATATCTGGAGAAATTACCACCGTTCATCAAGATGTCATAAATATACTTGCAGTGTATCGCCCGCCGAACAACAACAAGAAAATATACTTGAAGGAACTAAAACAAATATTACAATTAACCTCATCTGATTCAAATTACTTGTACTGTGGTGACATTAACTTGAATTTATTGGATACCAAAAATAGTGTAATTACAGAATACCAAAATCTACTCAGTGAAAATGGCTTAGAAAACGTGATATTAGATGTGACCCGGGATGAAATTTTAAACGGTAAAAATGTTTATTCCTGTATCGACCATATTGCAATTCGTAACCGTAATAACACTGTATTTTCATGTATTGTGACTAACAAAATATCGGACCATTATATAACAGGAGTTGCGGTAGGGAAAGAGGTACTTACAAAGGATTTAAATAAAAAAAGGGAAATTATTGATAATAAATTGGTATATTCTAAATTAAAACTAGTAAAATGGGGTAAATTATTACAAACTGAATGTCCCTCAGAACTGTACTATAATTTAAAAAATATTTTTGATAATATCTATGAGTCCTCGAAAAAAGAAAAATCATTTAAAAATAATCATAGACACAACAACCAATGGGTTACTGAAGAAATTAAGAATATGATTAAAAAAAGAGATTATCTTTACCGAAAATGCAAGAATAGCCCTAATAACCCTGTATTTCGTTTAGAATACACGCGATATAGAAACAAAACAAATAAACATATTAATTTTACTAAAAACACATTTCACAAAAACGTAATAAATAGTTTAAACGGCACCCCGATGAAACTCTGGGACGAAATAAGTAACCTAATAGGAAAATCTAAACAAAATCTAGATAAAATAATCCTTCAACATATGGGAGTTGACCTCCCATATGTCCCTCCCTTGACGGAGACACAAAATTTTTATGCGATAAATTTTCTACAACATTCGTAAATGAAATAAAAGACATAAGACATAACTGTACTACAAAATTCCTAGATCATAACACGTATACAACTCCTGCTAGTATGTCAATGAGATTTAGACCTGTATCACAAAAAGATGTTAAAAAAATAATTAATGATATGGATGTTAAAAAATCAGAAGGCAATGATCAAATAAGAATTAAAGACCTGAAGTTAATTGCTGATAATATAATCCCAATATTGACTAAATTAATTAACCTCTGTGTAAGTAAAAGTATTATGCCTGACGAACTTAAAACATCCATTATCAGACCTATATATAAATCAGGAAACCACAAAGATTTCACAAACTATCGACCAATAGCGATTCTCTCATGTATTGATAAAATTATTGAAAGAGCTATCTTTAACCAAATACAACTTTTTATAGAAAAAAATAAAATCATAAATCCCATACAATACGGATTTCAAAACGAAAAAAGTACTACCCAATTACTATCTAAATTCACTGACCATATAAATTGTCATTTAAATGAAAAATATTATGTTGGTATAATTTTTATAGACTTATAGGCCTTTGACACATTGGACCACGAAACATTATTAAAGGCAATGGAGGAATGTGGTATTAGAGGTCCTTTAAAAAAATATATTAAAAATTATCTATTAATTAGAAAAATTAAAGTTAAAATTGACGGAATTTTTAGTGATGAAATGTTAACAAATACCGGAGTAGCAACAGGGTCGATATCGGGGCCTACATGTTATATAATGCAAGTAAACAGTCTACCAAACGTAATAAAACGTTGTAAATGCTACATGTTTGCAGACGATACTTGCATTATATGTGCTGACAAAGATCCACTAAAAATTGAGGAAATTTTACAAACAGACCTAAATAACATAATTAAATGGTCCCACGACAATGGCATTATTATTAACGCAAAAAAAACCAAATATATGCTTATACACTCACCATATGCAAATTGTCAGGAAAAGGAATTACATGTAAAAAGTCATTCATATGATTGTTTGCACACAAAAAACCAATTCCAGCAGTGTAATTGCCCGAATATAGAAAAAGTGTACCAATAAACATACCTTGGTCTTACAATATATATCAACTTTAACTGGTCAAATCATATTGAAAATGTATGTAATAGATTAAGATCCATATTAGGAAAATTTTACCACCTAAAAAATTTTGTTAATAAAAATATATTATACTGCATATACAACGCATTAGCAGAATCAATTATAGGATACGGAATAAATAGTTCGGATTAACGTACAAAACATACTTAAATAAAATAGAACAATTACAAATCCGTTTCCTAAAATTGATATCAGGCAAAAAAAAGGTCCAGTTATGTGAAGGTGATTATAAAAAAATGTTCTCCTTGTGTAATGTCCTCTCTATACACAGTAAGGTAAATTACCAATTAACGCTAGATGAATTCTGGAATACAGAATTCAAAAAACCTGTAAACCACAACTACCCTACTAGGCATAGAGAAGCACAAATGTTTATTGTCAATAAATCTCAAAATGTATACGGAGATAGAACAAAAAGTCATAAAATTCCGGAAATATTTAACGCATTACCTGAAAATATCAAAAATGAGACATCTTATTCAACAATCAAAATAAAAGTTAAATCTTTCTACCTCCGAAGAACATGAAATCAAATAAAATAGTTCCTATCTATTTATTTTCTCACCGTATGTTTGTACTGTGTAAAATATTTTTACTACAACGCAATTCATAAACATTAAAACATTATAATAATTAGTTTGTCGTAATAATTAGTATTTTAATATTAAGTATTATATTTAGTTATTATATTTACTATGTAAAACTGAAAAGTATACTGCATTAAATAATTAGAAAAAAATGAGAGATTTCTTACAATCAAACTGATTGATCAGTTTCGTAAGATTTGTAAAATAAAATATTGTAAAATTAAAAAAAAAAAAAAAAAAAAAAAATCAAATTAAATTTATGTGTCCACGCCGGGAGTCGATCCCGCTACCTTCGGATTGCGGGTCAAGAGCCTTACCCCTCGACCACGTCGCGTCGGCCGGTTTGAGTTTATAAGAATTTGGGGAGTCAATGAGTCCAGGAGTGACATACATGTGAATCTATTCCTCCCACTGCGGTGCAAGACGGTGGGTCGACAGAGTTCATCTGGAGAAATCACCCTTAACCAGTCTCACCCGATCCGGCCGGCTACGCAGTAAATGGGAAATTGCATCTACCGCCAAGACCTTGACAAACCTACCCCATGAAACCAGGCACCCCTGCATAGTCACCAAATGTAGCGAACCACTTGGGGTGATCTATGACAGAGTGCTCCCGGGGCGACGATACCCTGTAATACCATATAACAGGTGTAATTCAATATAATTAACATTGAAATTTGAATATAAAATACTAATAGGAATTTGCCGTGCAGAAAAACAAAGCAATGCGTGAATGCAGTTTACAAAAATAAAACATTAAAACTTTCCCCGATTCCGGTTTCCATGTCCCAGGACTCGAGGGAGTAATATTTTACAATTGCTGTAGAAATAGAAAAGCATTGCAAAAATAATTGCTTCGCGTTATGTCTACCGGCATAGAAAAACAAACATTCCAGCAATGAGAGAAAATTAGAAAAACTTATATAAAATGTTGGGTTAAAAAAATTGGGTTATAGGATAAAACGGTTGGGTTAAATAACATTGGGTTATAGGCCCGGGCTTAATCCGGCGTTGTCGAATTTTTCAAACTTAGCATTTCAACTTACTCTATCACACTAAAATGCAGGATCCACCACATGGTACATTTCTGTGATGATGAAATAATGTATTTTATTAAAAGTAATTCAGGGTTACCTACGAATATATTTATTTTGCCCTCATAAGAGATGTTCCTTTACGATGAAACGTTTCATTTCCTAAGCATATATGTTTTTTTTTAAATATATTCGGCACGGTCCAATTTTCACTTACTAGCAGATACAAATTTCTAAAAAAAGAATGAAAATAGATTAAATGCTGTAGAAGTGGGGTCCCTGATATGTGAAGTTTAGGAAAGAAAGCTACGTTGACGTAAGCGATATGAACAATGTGCGATAAGAAAGGAACGTTTATATGATTAGGATATGTAAAGAGGATGAACGGAGACAAGCTACCAGAATATATGCTGCGAAGTAAGCTGTGGTGTAAGAAATCGAGGACGCCCAAAGACGATATATCACGATCGGTGATTGTGAATGAACCAAGGACCGTGTACCAAGACATGGTTATGTGGCGGTTCGTCATCGTAATGCTGGATTCCCGTCTTATCTGTTCTATGATCTATTTCATAGAACGAAAGTTTAAGTTCATTCAACTTTGGTTTTCGATCGCATAGAAAGCCTGTTCTCACGGGTCTATTTTATAGATTCTATGAAATAGATCATAATATAGGTGAGGTGGCACCCTTGCTTCAGTTACTAACACATCCGCGCTTAGAAGCTGCAGACACGCATCTACATAAGCTCCCGGAATTTAATTCTCTTGACGGGGTAGTTCTTATACTAGTGTTCTGAAAGTGCGTCCTTATAAGCTAAATATTCTAATCGTTGTGCTTTTTATGTTAAAATAGTTTTATATTGTAAATTCTAATAGATACGATAGTTTTAAATATCGAAGGTTGAAATTGTTTCAAAAACTTTAAACTCAAACAGACACAGTTTCTGTAACAGTGCAGTGTGGGTTCACAGATGCATGCCACATGTGTTTCTGCCGGGGTTGACCGACCGTGGGATGACCGATTTCTTTTTGTGTGAACTGTTTCAAAATGGGTAGTAAGGTCATAAATCATGATAAAGTATACTTTGGATGAACTGTATGCCATACGGCCCTTACCATTAATAAACAATAACAATAGTGATAATGACAATAACAATAGTTTACTACTTCCCCAACGTAAGAGAAGAAAAAGAGGATGTAGAGCCGGAAGAAAGGTTAAGCTTTTCAATAACCTGCGGTTAGCGCAAACCAGAAATTTGCGTTCGCCTAAGTCTCTAACAGTTGCCGCTTGGAATGCGAGATCTATTGCCAATAAACACGAAGATATCGTGGATCTGATAAGGGGCAAAGATATTCATATTTTGGCGCTATCGGAGACTTGGCATGAAAATGCAGACTCCTATTCTATCAAAACCCTTCGTTCTAGTGGTTTCTCGTTGAACGAAGCTGCAAGGCCGATCAAAACCGAGACAAGTAACATTAATTTTACAAATCACGGGGGGGTAGCAATTGTAGCGCAAAATGGTATTCGCTTAGACAGTATAGGGATACGTCAGGTGTATACCACTTTTGAGTTTGTCGGCTGCAAGGCTTCGGCTAATGGTGCATCCCTCGTGATAATTTCTATATACCGTCCCGGGTCATGTACAGCCACTGCAACCTTTTTCAATGAATTTAGATCTCTCCTAGAATGCACCTCCAATTATAATTGCGACGTTGTTATTCTGGGAGATTTAAATATTCACTTGGAAAAGAAAACCAATCCCATGACCATAAAATTCTACGTGACTTCGGCTGCGACCAGTGGGTGAACTCAGCTACTCATGATGCGGGAGGTACACTCGATGTTATAATTTCCCGGGTTGGATTTCCCCCGAATAGTGTAGACGTTACGGACATTGGACTATCGGATCATCGTCTCATCACATCCGTGTTTGCCTTCGATCCTCCAAAATTGGAGTTCAAATCAATTATTTCCAGAAATTGGAGAGAATTTGATTTTGAGACATTTAGCAGAGAACTGAAAACCTCGCCTCTCTGCGATGAGGAAAAGTATTGCGAAAGCCAGGTAGAAGAGTTGGTGACACTTTATAATTCTACGCTACTGAATTACTTAATAAAAATACTCCTTTCACAGAGAAGGTGTGCCGCATTAGGAATTGCAGCAAATGGTTCGATGCTGAATGTCTCCAAAAGAAGAGGGAAATGCGGAAATTCGAGCGGATGTATAGACGGAATCCGACGCAATCGGCAGCTCTGGATTGCCAAGCAAAACACTTACAAGGAAGAAATCATCCAGAAAAAAACAAACTTTTGGTGTGAGCAAATTGAATCAGAAAAGGATCCTCGAAAACTCTGGCAGAATATAAAGACATTGTCTGGAGAGAGCAATATTAAAGTCGAATCCTCCCTCGAAGCAAAAGGCCTCGCAACACATTTTAGAAGTAAAGTTGAAAAAATTCGAGCCCTCAGTGTGGTAGGATCGCCTTCTGTTGCAGCATCAAGTCCGCTCTCTGGTTACTTCACTACTTTTGCAGCAGTAACGGAAGAAGATGTCACGCGTGCTATAGTCATGTCCTAACAAGCAATGCGCTCAAGACCCCATACCTACCTGGCTATTAAAACAATGTCTTCCGGATATAGCGCCTGTAATTACCGCAATTATCCAGAAGTCACTAGTAAATTCACTTGTACCGGGATCACTTAAAAAATCAACTATAACTCCGATTCTAAAAAAACCAAATCTTGATGCTGACAATACGGATAATTACAGGCCTATATCCAACCTACCATTCCTATCAAAACTGCTTGAGAAAATCGTTGCCAAACAATTGGTGGGGTACTTGAACTCCGCCGGTCTATTTGCCAAAAATCAATCTGCTTATCGACAGTTTCATTCAACGGAAACTGTTCTTTTGCGGGTAATTTCAGACTCGATCATCGGGATGGAAGCAGGTAAGGTGGGTTTGGTATCTGTTTTTGACATGAGTGCGGCATTTGACACGGTAGATCATAGTATTTTATTAAATGTGCTTGAAACCGAATTTGGCGTTCGAGGCGATGTACTCCAATGGATGACATCGTACCTGTCTGGACGAGTAGCCTCAGTAACTTTCAATAAATGTACTTCACCTGAAACTCCTATAGAATTCGGCGTTCCCCAGGGTTCTGTCTTGGGTCCCATTCTCTTCATTCTCTATACGAATCGTCTCGAACAACTCATTCACTCAGCTGGCTTTGAATCGCAAGGCTACGCAGACGATCGTTTAATTTTCAAGTTTTGTTCCCCGGACGAAAAAGACGTTCTTAAAAATGAGGTGGTTAGCTTCATTAACACAGTCTCAAGTTGGATGTCTGTCAATAAACTCAAACTTAATCCGACAAAGACGGAATTTATTTGGATAGCTTCTCCTGGGAGGCAAGCCCTCATCGACTCCAGTCCAATCCATATTCAGGGTACAGATATAATCCCATCTACAGAAATAAAATTTCTGGGTTTCACAATAGACAACAGTCTTTCTCTTGAATCACAAATTTCAAAATCTGTGAGTTCAGGCTTTTTCCATCTAAGACAGATAAAATCAATCAGGCGATGCCTTCCCTCCGATGGAGCAAAGTCACTCATAAATTCGTTCGTCGTCTCACGTATGGACTATTGTAATAGTGCATATGCTGGCCTGCCTAAAAAACAATTCAATAGAATCCAGTCCGTATTCAATGCAGCGGCGAGAATGATTTTTGGCGAATCTAAGTATTGCCGTATAACCCCGCTTCTAAGGGATCGTCTCCATTGGCTTCGATGCCCTGAAAGAATAGAGTTCAAGATCTGCTTAATGACCTTCAAAGCATTGCAAGGAATGGCGCCAGCCTATATATCGGAACTATGTGTCCGACAAAACTTAAGCGATAGACAGCTTACTCTAAGGTCAGCAGATCTAGTTATTACTAATCGCTTAATCGAACTTTCTAGGTCAAATCGAGCCGTTTACTATGATCGATCTTTTCGTGTAACTGGCCCGCTCATTTGGAATAAACTTCCCTCAGCCCTTACTAATATCCAGAACTTGGCTGAATTTAAACGGGCTTTAAAAACAAATTTATTTAAAAAATCGTACCTTTCATGAATCATAACTCCTTTTCAATATAATCTAATAAGCCACGTTCTTCAGGTTTCCGGTAATTGTTTGGTTTCGGTTGCCTCTTTACTGTATTTTTATGTTTAATGTGCACTCCGATTTTTTCTTATTTCTAAACGAAACTGCCTCCTATTCTATGTTATATTTAACTCTTAATGATTCTTGTTTAAGGGCACCGTTATGGTTTAGCATTATCTATTGTCCTGTGCCAAAACAACGCCGTTGTTTGTATAAACTGTATAATCTTTGTTTCATAGTTTTTGATAAATTTTGTAAGGACTCGTAAGGAACACTATAATAGGATTACTCTTAAGTTTATTATAGCTAAGCGCACTTGAAGTGAAATTACACAAAACTGCGCTATATAAATACTAAGTTATTATTATTACTATACTAGCGTGAAAATACACATCTACATGCTACACATCGTGAAAAATTATGAGTTAGTCTGAATTCTTAAAAAATCGGTTTCAATTTTGAAACTTACAAAAATTATAAACATTTAAAATAATTATATTACAAATAGATACTTGTATTGTTTGTCTGAATTCTTCAAACAATCGGTTCCAATTTTAAAAATAACACTTAAATCTGTAATATATAAAATCAAAATGTGTTTAGGGATTAGTTATTAGTGGATTGTTACGAGTATTAAGCATAGGAAATGTTTGAACCTTTCAAAATACCTTCTTAAAACCCCCGCGAAGGATTTTGGATTATTATTATTTATTATTTTAACTTTATGAGTAAAACCTCAAACTGTAATATTTAATTAAATGAAGACATTATGAGCGAAACTCAATCGAAAATCTGGAAACAGAAAAATCAGAAAAAGATATTGGCACCTCTGGGACTCGAACCCAGGACCTCCCTACTTTCCGGGTTGGGCGCTCTTATCCACTGAGCTAAGGTGTCGATATCCAATTCGGTCACTTTTAACTGTACCATACTTCGACTAAGAACCACCCATATTATCTTCATTTTTCTTAACGCATATTTTTATTGGCTGCCATCTTTATGAATGATTAATGAATGAGCTAAGGTGTCGATACCGAATTGGATATCGACACCTTAGCTCAGTGGATAAGAGCGCCCAACCCGGAAAGTAGGGAGGTCCTGGGTTCGAGTCCCAGAGGTGCCAATATCTTTTTCTGATTTTTCTGTTTCCAGATTTTCGATTGAGTTTCGCTCATAATGTCTTCATTTAATTAAAGATTTTGGATTATTTATATTGAGCAATGCATTTGAAAAGTTTTTCAGTCATCAAAAAAATTATTGCGAAGCTGTCAAAAATTTGAAAATGACATTTGGCAAAACAATGATTGTCAAATCAGAATTCAATTTTCAAAACCCATTAAATTAATGAATTAAATTAAAGTACCTACATAATAATTTGAATAGAATTAAGAATTATAGAAAATTTAAATAGGTAGATACCTATGTTAGGTAGCAAATTTGATTGATTGTTCTTATAATATTTTAATGTTCTTTTATATTTGTAATATATATAATATATGTAATATATGAAATTGAAAAATTGAATAAAAAAAAATTGTTATAGGTGGCACGCGAGATGTTTGAAATGTGAAAGTACTGGGAATGAATATATGGAAAGCAGGAGAGGGGTTGACGGGATGGTGGAGCTGGAGAGGAGAGAGGGAAGGCGGAGAAGGAAGGGGAACGCGGGAGAGGAAAGGGACTCGAGAGGGGAACGGAGATGCACGGGAAAGCAATAGCTGCAGCGAGAAACAATTTATTCCTTTGAATATGTGATTGCAACGCATGCCGGGAATCAGCTAGTCAAAACTAAAATTGACTTCATTGATCGAGAGTTATTCAGGACGCAAATCATAACAAACATTCAATATTATGCTAATGTAATTCATTTAAAAAAATATATTAATAAATAATTATAACGCATTCAAATCAATAAGATATGTACAATGTACATGTATATTCGAATTAAATCGGCATTCGACACGTACAAATGGTCCAATTATTATTATGAAGCGCAAATTACGTAGGTACCACTGAGATTCGCAATATAAAGTTCATTACAATCCATCGCCAATCTCAAATCCCGCGTAAAACAAAAAAAAAATCCGGTTATTCTGAAATCTGCCACAGAGATTTATGAAAAACGGCCGAAAAAATTAATGATATGACTGAAAGATAGCCGAAAGGGTTTCAGGTTTCACGTACATTTCACGTCGGAGGTTCGACGGGCGATTGTCATCGGGCATGATGGACCTCGGCCACAGTGAGGAGGGTCTTATCAACCCCTATTGGCTCTGGGGGTGTCCTCGGGACTGCGGCATGCCACATGCCACCTTCATGGCCGGGAGTGGCGTGCGGTAAATTTCTGTAACAGAAATATGTATTTTTTAATCATCAAAATCAGTTATGCAGAGAAGGGAGATGGGAATCTATGGTTTTGGTGATAATTACGTAAGAGTTTTTTTAATTACATATATTTGTTACTTCAATGACACCGGTCCAATGCACGAATCAACAGTTTTAATTTATTTATCTGAAATTAACGGCACAATAGAGAACTCCAGTCCAATTTTTTTATTTTTTTTTTATGAATAATGACCTTCTAACTTAAATAACTGCATATTTATTTTTTATTTTTACAGTTAGTTTTAATAGTTAAAATAAATGTCAAAGTTTTAATTTTCCAAGATCCCCCGAAAACCACCGAATCTAGTGTGACGTCATCATGACCAACCGAAGTATGAATTTTATAGGCAATTGGAAACAGCTGATC
Source organism: Glyphotaelius pellucidus (assembly GCA_936435175.1). NCBI lineage: Eukaryota > Metazoa > Arthropoda > Insecta > Trichoptera > Limnephilidae > Glyphotaelius > Glyphotaelius pellucidus. The sequence goes on along the minus strand of OW386549.1, from coordinate 17,443,679 downwards.
ATCGCTGGCCATTTTGAATTTCAGCAATACCAACTTGACAGGGTGTTTTAATGACACGTTTTTAAATGGACTTTTTAATATTTTTTTTAAAACTCTACGTTAAATATTATGTAATAAAACTTACATATTCAGAATCAGCGTTTATTGGTCTATATGAACATATTTTTTTAAAGTCATAATATTTTTTTACTGGAGTTAATGGATAAAATAGTCGTAGCATAATATTGAAAGAATATAAGTAAACAAAACAAAAGAAAAATAAAACAAATTAGTACAAAGTTATTGAAAGTAGTGAAGAAGAAACAAAAACAAAAAACATGTTATCCAGTGTACTCAGTAAAATAGCACTGCTACTTTATACTTCAGTAGAGGCATATTAAAAATATGAGCAATTTTACTTTATTCATCAGTAGAGGCATATTAAAAGTATCTACATTTTTATATTTGTAACCATTGATGTGTAAAGAAAAATGCTAAAACTCAGAAACGAATCCCGGTACGGTGTATAGTGTGGTAACCCTCTATCTCCCATCGATAAAGAAGAAAGGAATGAGACGGTGTAACTTCAGATCTGACTAGTAAACAACCAAGAGGAGTAGCGCGACTGCATTAAATTGTCAAAGATGATGTCTTCATGAAATTTGTGTTGGTATTTAATGAGTCAATGTAACTTCAGATCTGACTAGTTAATAACCAAGAGAAGTAGCGCGACCGCATTAAATTGTCAAACGATGATGTCTTCAGGAAATCTGTGTCGGTATTTAACGAGTCAGTGTAACTTCAGATCTGACTAGTAAACAACCATGAGAGCTCGACCGCATTGAATTGTCACGCAGTGATGTCTTCATAAAATTTGTGTCGATGTTAAATATTGTGTCTTCAGATCTAACTAGTAAACAACAAAGAGAACTAGGGCGAGCGCATTAAATTGCCAAAACCGACAGTTTTTATCAACATTTTCGGCAAGTGGTGATTGAAAATGGTGTTCGACAGTTATTCATGATATTTTTTTAGCTATTGATCTTTAAAACTTTACAAAATGAACTAATTTGCCTTTGACTTTTCATAATAAGGAACTCCAGTTCAATTTTTTTTTTTTTAAATGACCTTCTAACTTAAATAACTGCACATCGATTTTTTATTTTTATGGTTAGTTTTAATAGTTAAAATAAATGTCAAAGTTTTAATTTTTCAAGATCCTCCGAAAACCAACGTTTCTAGTGTGATGTCACCATGGCCAAAAGTTTGATTATTTTCAACAGATGTTGTCTGTAGTAATATTTTTTTTAAGCATCGTCTTATGCATCACACCAACTTTTCGTAAAACGCCAGCAGGTCAAACTATCATATTATGATAGCTAATAATATTGGTTTCCCTGCACGCCTTTGGGCGTCGCCCCCGCCCCCGGGCTCCTGAAACGACTCGCGGGCGTGCGGTCGCCGAATTTCCCAGCGGGGACATTGCCGGGAATCAAATCAACTCTGGGGATTTCCACAATTTCCAAAGGTTTCCACAATTGAGTGAAGCGGGCGGAATGAAATCACGCGGGGTAAAATTTTGACCTTTGAGCTTTTTAGTTTCGGTAATACGATCGATTCGGGAGATTCCGCGATTCGGGCAATGTAAAAGGGTTGAAACGCTTAAGAAATATTACACAGGTACCGGTTTTATGCTTTGTGGTGGTCTTAAAATTTCATTCCCTTAAAAAGGGCTACCAAAAAATGGCACAAAAGAGAATCCCATAGTAACGACATAAGATGAAAGAGTGGTATTATTATATTAATACATTGACTTCACCGTAAAGTACAAAATATTTACGATTATTTAGGGGTGTTAATGCATTTAGATTCAAATAGTGGACTTTATTTAAATTTGTCTTGTGGTCTTTGATGCTGACACAAAATATACCGGATTATTATACGAAATTTGGCAGGATCTGACTTACCAAACGTCATTCGGTTGCGACGATAAATCATTCTTCTTGGACAATATCATGGCCTGAGGGATATCTTTAGCGGTTATCACTAAACAAGCTCTTGAAAACAAGAGAGTTCCTGATCGACATAATTAAGAACTGTCACAGCACAGCAATTAATAATAGACTAAATTAACAATTGACGTTGAATGCACCAAGAGATCACTTTAGATCATTGCGAGTATATAACAGACAGTAGACTTCTTAAAATGGACTTTATGGAATGCACCGAAAGGTTACTGTGGACCATTGCACAGCACATAACAGATTTATTTAACATTTACTAATTCAGGACAGTGTTGAACCAATAGATCACTGTAGATCGTTGCAAGCACATAACACAGACATCAATTATTATCGTCATTTGTGACTAGTCCGAGTATTGTTGTCAGCTCGGAAATAGTCTAGGTAACTAGATAGAATAGGTAAGAATGCAAAGGTACATATACAAAGAAAGGTATGTATATTTGCGTCTACAAATGGTCTAGGCTGAAATATTCGAAATCAAAAATTCACTGCTTTTTATCTTTGAATTTCTAGAAGAAGTTCTAACGTTAGATTTCTAAATGTTAACTGGATACCCTTGATAAATGATAATCAAACATAATAATTTTGGTTGTCTTGGATAATGTGAATAATTATTTACGTTAAACAAACTCTTATTTTTCAAAATTGAAACTGATTGTGGGAACCAAGCGATACATTACGTACTGACATTAATTTTTTTTAAATAATTCTATATTTGAAATGTGCATTTGCTTTGCTTAAATTTTTGATAAATATAATTCTGAATCACTATCGATTTTTAAAGTTTACTAACGGTCTTCATTATGATCGTCTCTCTACTTATTTTTTTGAAAGGCAATGAATGATCCTTAGGCAAATATTTTAAATACTTTCAGCTTCACAAATTACACAATTATAATATCCCGTGATATTTCACGGGTCAGCGCTAGTAAATAATAACATTTGAACAAGCAACTCCTTAATGTACGACAAAAAAAACCAGCTGTTAACAACTCCCGAACCGATTTTTAAAAAATTCTTAGAAATAATTTTTTTTCAGATATAGGTCGATATTCAATCAATCGACTGCAGATATTTTTTCGTGGAAAACTTTTCAAAAGTTATTTTGGTATTTTTAAAATATTAAATTGAGGAAGTTAACAAAAAACAGAATTATTAGAAATTTTAAAGAGCCTCAACTCTCCAACCAGGAATATTTTCCAATTTTAGGATTATATTATTATTTCAGTAGTATTAATTTGATTGAGCTTTCCCGAAAGCTTTGCAAATTTAAAAACGGTTAAGAAGTTTTATGTATAAAAACAATTTTTAAATTTTAAATTAAAATTTTTACAAAGAAGAAAAAATTATTCTCGGCATCTCCTTGAACCAAAATGCAGAATCGGATCATTGCATAAACTGATTTTTGGTGTAAACAGAGAATACAACAAATTAATCAAATAAAATGCGAGTCAAGACCCTTACCGCTATATCACGTCAGCCGTCAGGCAGATTATTGGAGGTTATCCACCACATTAACGCCCTGGTATAAGTAACAGATGGTTATTCCTTCAAGGCTCTCGCAAGGACTTTAATTTTTTTGAAAGAACGAAGCTACATTTCATTTAGAATGAATCTAGACCTCCAGTGTCCCTGCATACGTTGTTAGTAAGCAGTATGCAAGTGCTCAGATCAGCCTAATCTCAAATACCGACACAGATTTCCACCAACACGGCTAAAGCCATTTCAAGCGACGTTTCAATTCTGAATGATGGTCACACCAAGGCGTTGCTGAGAGTATCTTCCACTCTGGAACGTTCCGCAAATATTCTGTATATCATTTTTAATTAATTAATTGTGAAGTATCACAAATTAATCAAATAAATTAATTTGGGCACTCCGGGTTCGAACCCGTGACCTTTTGGATTGTGAGTCGAGAGTTTTACCTCGGGACCATGGAGGCCGTCAGTATGTATGCGTGTTTTTGCCAATAGAGAAATAATCATTTTTCGAATCTGAAACATATAAAGAAATAATATTTTTTCCTTTTATTTTACGGTGTACATTTAATTTGTATTTCTCTCTATTCACTTAATCTCTTCACGACACCTACCGCATTTATTTTTAATTATAATTACAAGTTGTACAAACGAAGGCCTAGTGATGATTATAAAGGTTTGTCGGTCAGTATTTTCAGTTAAATGGCGGCGGGTGAAAGTTATTTGTTTCTCTTAATTGAAAACGGGTGAAACCATTGGAGCTTACTTTTAAAGCTGTTAATTAAAACAAAGCTGGTGATAAAGATGAGGCTTTGGAACACGTTAAAAACACACACAACTTTATTTAATATTTTGAATCGGCTTTTCCTGGTTTGTTTGAAACTTTTGGCTTAAAAAAAAGACTTCAAATTAGATTATTATTTCCTTCAGATGATAAATCGTTAATTTGTTAATCATTTAATAAAATGTGTACTTTTTAAATTAAGTAGTAAACACAGATATGATGATGAGATGTAGACATAATTATCAAGATTATGTAAAACTACAATTGGAGTCAACAAGACTATGTAAAACTATAATTGGAGTGAACAAGACTGTGTAATATTATAATTGGAGTTAATACTATGTAAAACTGTAACTGGAGTTAACAAGACTATGTAAAACTGTAATTGGAGTTAACCAGACTATATAAAACCATAATTGGAGTTAACAAGACTATGTAAAAATATAATTGGAATTAACAAAACTATGTAAAACTATAATTGGAGTTAATAAAATTATGTAAAACTATAATTATAGTTAACACGACTATGTAAAACTATAATTGGAGTTAACAAGACTATGTAAAACTATAATTAGAGCCTGCACCTTAACTATTTCTCACGGGTTGACCTGTAGAGCACATATTCATATTTTTTTTTCGTTAGCTCCACACAGGAGGCCCTAACGAAAATAGTTCCACTCAGGGCCTATGTCATATTTGGGGATGCTGTGTGGTGGGTCTTTTTAGGTGAAGGAAGGAGAGGAAGTTCTGGCAAGATAAAAGAAATAAGGGGTGAGTAGGGATCTAGGGGTCAGTTTGTTCAGGGATGACGGAAGAATGAATACATCCTTTCCATTGCGGTGCAAGGCAATATTCCGAGAGAGCCCTCCTGGAGAGGTCAAAAGATCTCCCTCAAACAGTCTTTCCCGATCTGGCCTGTCACGATGTTGGTGGGCAGACGCATCCGCCGCCAAAATCCGAACAAACCTGGCCCAATGAACCCGATCACCCCTGCTAAGTCACCAAAAGTAGCGAACCATTTGGGGTGACCAATTGCAAAGGTGCTGGTTATCCAATAAATTTATATTTTTGAAACTGACAACTGTAATATATTATAATAAAACAAATTTAAAACTTCTTTCCACATTCATTTTATTGACCGTAACCATAACGGTTTCAACTCGTCAAAACCATCTTCAAACTGGTACAAATTATTCTTTGTCTATGGTAACATAAAATAATGCAGAAAAACTTGAAGCTAAATAAAAAAAATACTTGCTGACTTACTACTAGGAAATTTTAAAATGTCATAGGTACTATACCTATAAATAATACCTTTACCTACGTTACCTATAAATAATATCTGATTTATGGTAAACAATCGAATATTGCTTTCCTCATTATCTCAAAACTTTGTATGAGGAGATGTCTGGCTAATCAACTGGACGGTCGATACGTTCCTAACATTACGGAAGATGAAAGCTATTGAAATATGGACATAATATAATCTCAAAATATTGTAGTGATATTAACGTTAACAAATTTAATTTAATGTTAGCATCCTCAAAATATTGGAGTTGCGGAATGTCGATATTCCCACCACTCAGAGACCAGGCGCAGCCGGCCACTCCGTGACAGTTCGTGCAGTTATTAGTAACTCTGTTAATTGTCATTTAGTACTCCTTGTAATCAATAAACCCAAGTGAGTACCAATCTTCTTTTATTTAAAACAGTATATTATGAGAGTACCTATTACATTTAATACTATGAGAGTTGGAAACAACTCCCATAGAGTGACATTAATGTTAACAAATTTAGAAATGTTTCCCTATCAGAAAGCCAGATATTGTAAGATTAACCCGATTGAAAAATAAGAAAATTGTGAAGAGCAACAAAACCTACAGCCACCCTCCGATAAAGAAGGGAACTACAAAAAGAAAAATCTTTTAGTTCTGCTATGGTCTCCACAGAATTTTCAAATCGAGATTCCTTTCAGAAAGTAGTACCAACACAAATCAATACATCGGACTAGATGGTACAGAGCTGGGCTTCATGATGAAATCAATTGATATTATTGAGAGAGATTCTCAGAAGAGCCATGCTTTTGGACTAGCGTATCAGTACTTACAAGACTTTTTAGCAAAGGATGAAAGATAACAGCCGATTCTCACAAATTCATTGACGAACTGTTAATTTGGTTGAGATTTGTGATAATTTTTTTTTTATATTAACTTATTATTTTTAAATTTTCTGTTTACATAATCCAAGTTAAAATAAAATAGAAATAAATGAAAACAGAATGAGCAAAAGAATAAATAATGTATTTTACACCCCACAAACCAATACTAAATTATTGCAGACACATAGCAGTTTCATTGGTCCTCGTTCATTTAACCTTCTACCACTACAAACTCAAATGATAAATAAAATGATAAAATATGTAAAAGAGGTAAAATTATGGTTGAATAATGTAGATATTGAAACGCTTTTTCTATAAATTTATCCATCCTTCTACAACTCACTTTCTGTAACTTTCCAAACTTTAGTACAATGTGTTTTCTGTTTATTTATTTATTTTTTTAAAATAACTAAAAAAAAAAAATTAAAAATCAGTATGTTTTTTCCATATTTTTATTTTATTTTTATAATAGCTGAAAAAAAAACCTTTTCACTTATTCTCCCAATGTAATACTAACTTTTTATACTGATTCCCTTTATAATCTAAAATGCAATTTAAGCCAACACTTTGTGGAATCCTACAAATTATTGTAACGTGGGTATAATATATTTAACGATCTGATGTGTCATTGTAATGTTTTATATTGTATTTTATTCTATGTTATTGTCAAATGTTATATTGTTTCAAATATTTCACAGTTTTACGCTATATTCTTCAAAAACTACCTGTATATTTTTTAATTTTTATAACTTTTGATATAAATTCTATGTATGTATAATCCTCGATATCGTAAATATTATTTTATAATCTCTGTAAAAGCCCATATGGGCGTATAACAACAACAATAAACAATACTAACTTTATATTTTATATGTTTTTTAAATCTATTTTATACTTTGATTACTTGGAAATATAGTATTTTGTTTTAATATTACACACACTCAGGCAGTGCCTTAGTGGGTTTTCATTTCTTGTTCATAATATTTGTTAATATATATTATGTTATTATATGTATACTTTGTGCTATTATAAATTAAAAAAAATCACTGAGGATGTTCTTTGGTAAATTAAATTAACTACATTGAGAAATTTACTAAACATATCTCTATTTATCATATTAATGCATCTTGGTAATTAAATGTATGATTCAAAGCAATTTTATAAATCATCACAAAACTATTTTATTTTCATCATTGGTACCAACTTACAAATAATGGTACCATCTTGCAAGTGTGGTTATTCTTATTATGTTGTTCACAGATTTTCTTAATTTTATTGTTTCGTTAGAAATAAGGTATTACCTGTAATATGTAGACATCTTCTCAACTTGAAATATATTTGACTTATTATTTACCTACCATTAAACATTTTCAACGGGCCTCTTTAAGTTGTGTTATTTACATATATAATATAAATATGTTTTTTAATTATTTCAATATTGTAATATTTAAAAGATATTGTAGTATTTAATGTTCGATTTGTTATCTGCACAACTACATACGTCTTTCTCATGTTTTCTATATCTTTCGGTTTTATAAGCTCACCATGGCTGTCTTTTTTCATATTGTAGTTAAACCTGATACTACGTTATATTATATTGTAGCTGAAAGACGTTGTTCATATTATAAATAAATAAATATTTATTTCGATTTTTCTATATTTACATATTTATTTCGATCCAAATGGCAAGAACGATTATTTTAAAAAACTCGTGCACTTCACAATATTTGATTAGAATACGTGAAACATTATTGTCTTTTAAGAATATCAGACGATGAAAAAAAATCACAACGTTATAATCGATAAAGACAGCAACGGATGTACTTACTTAATTTATTTAATGTTCACTAGCACAACACAACAAAAAAGGTATAGGTTTATATGAAGCGTCGCAAATCACGCAAATTTATTGATTGATTCCAAATGAATAAAAAAATCAAATAAAAATTAAAGTTTAGGGTCACTGGAGCCAGCATTCGGCTGATGGCTTGCGACAATACAGTGGTGACCGCAGCGTTCCAGCACCAAACCCCACTCCTGAGTGAGCGCTGGGCCCGAGCTCACCCCAGACCACGCCCTCCATAGAATTGATTATTTATTTATTTTTAATTTTTTTTTAAATTTTGTTTTTTTCCTTTTCTATATACCTACTAAGTTTTTTATTTAAAAAAAAATCTGTTGTATTAAAATAAATATAATTAGATGGGACGTGTGGGATTGCACTATCCTCCCCACAACCTGGAATAAAAACATTATTTTTGTTACAAAATAATTCAGATTTTTTAATACAGGGTTTGTGTTACATCTGCTACAATAGAAAACTCCAGTTCATTTTTTTTATTTTTTTTATGATTATGATTTTTTATTTTTTACCTTCTAAATTCAATAACTGCATATTTATTTTTATTTTTATTTTTATAGTTAGTTTTAATAGTTAAAATAAATGTCAAAGTTTTAATTTTTCAAGATCCCCCGAAAACCACCGTGACGTCATCTGGCCCTGTGACGTCATCTGGCCAAAAGTTTTAGTTATTTTCAACAGATGTTGTCATTTTGTATGGAAGAAGTGATGAAACTATTCAATAAGTAAAACGTTATTTAGGTGTAATTATTTATTTATTATATTATATTTATTATAATATTATATTTTTCAATATTATTACGGGAGATTGGTATAAAAATTGTTTGAAATTATTATTTTTTTAGCTTTACGAATCGAAATCAATATTAAGGAAACCGAAGCATGAATATCGTAGGGAACTGGAATCAGCTGTTCGACCGCCGCCATTTTGAATTTCAGCATTGGAGCGTTTTATGGAAGCGGTGACGTCACGCCTCACAAATTCAATAATACCAACTTGACAGGGTGTTTTAATGAACTGTTTTAAAATGGACTTTTTAATATTTTTTTTAAAACTCTACGTTAAATATTATTTAATAAAACTTATATATTCAGAATCAGCGTTTATTGGTCTGCATGAACATATTTTTTTAAAGACATAATATTTTTCACTGGAGTTCCTATTTATAAGTCGGGTATTATTTTGAAACAAAATATCTGTAGACGATGTAATAGTGTACGTAATAGTGTGCTAGAACAATATCGCATGATGGATTAAGTTTTAAACCGGTTTGGATTAGGCTATTATACTACATGAGTTTATGCACGTATGTGCCCCCTGTAAAAATCAAATTTACTCTATCTTTGTCACTATCAGCCCGCAAGTGTTAGGGGTTGCAAAATTAAATTTGATACATCGTGGTGGCTTGTACTGCGGACGGCAGACAGAGCTGCGGGTGGCAGGGGGGGGATGTCAGGGCAAAGGGTGGTGACTAGGGGTTGGGGGCAGGGGCCGCGAAGGGTCCATAACTTGCCAGAATGGGGCCCGTGAGCCATTAGTGCCGCAGTAACTTCCCGTCTGATGACGGTCAGCAGGAATCGGACGCCATCTATGGCCGAACTAAATTAGATGTGATAAAGTCGGGAGGGAATAACTAGGCACTTGACGTTTCGCAGTATTTTAGTTGTTAATTAGCTTATAGAATACCTGTACAAGCGAGAAAATGAGTTGAGTGAGAAAAATACTGTAGATGAAATTTTAGATCTCCGAAAACCTTCTTTTTTTTACTTTAAATAAATTAAAAAAAAAAAAAATTGGGAGGCGGGTAAGAATACCACCGCCTCGGGCACCATTTATATGATAACCAACACCTTTTCCATAGGTCGCTCCAAATTGTTCGCTACGTTTGGTGACTTAGCAGGAGTGCCGGGTTCATAAGGTCAGATTTGTCCAGTTCGTGGCGGTAGATGTATCCGCCCACCAGCTAGGTGGCAGGTCGGATCGGGAGAGACTGGTTGAACGAGACCTTGTGACCTCACAAACGGAACTCTTTTGGAACACCGCCTAGCACTGGGAGGGATGGATTCATACGCCCGTCACTCCTGACCCACTAACCCCCAAGCCCCCTAGCCATCTCTCATACCTTATCCTTCCCAGAATTTTGTCTCCTTCCTTTCTTTTAAAGGACCCTCCACACACCATCCCCGATTCCATGCCAACTGAGAAAAAGTCAACTCAACATCTCTTTGAAAAGTCTTTAAAAGCTATTAACTTTTTTTAAATAGCCAAACGCCTACCTTACGTAACCTATTTAACCAATTTTTTTACTTATTTTTTCATTACTCTTAACGATTTTTCTGGGGTAGTTCTGAGATGGTTTCATTCTGAATTGTCCGGTCACCACCATCCCCAAAGATGACATAGGCTCGTGTGTGGAGCTATTGTAAAAAACGTAGTATTTAATAAAACAGAGAGATGCATACTGTTCCCAATGCACTGATGCAACCGATTTCTAAAGTTTTTCTCTGCGGAATGTCCACCGGAATTTGGGCTATTTCTTTCCTGTTAATAAATTCTATTACTACATTTCAGATCTTAAGATTAACTTAACTCTGCCATTTTCAACAATATCGCATTTCTTCGCCAATTTTGATACCATCTTTACATAACATGGGATTCCGGTCGCCATTTGAGACTTGCCCGGACTTCACGGCCGTTCCTAAGTAAATCCATCACCGTAGTTTATAGCGTATTCTTGCCAAAGCTCCTGGTGATATTAACTGCTGGTGTTCCGGTGTTCCGACCGGGAGGGACTCAGAGATAACATCTTCTCGCAGCTTCCCGACCTTCCTCGTGTCCGTCTGTCCTCACTGTTTATGGCCCTCCCACGACGGGACTTCCATTGTTGATTTATCATGTCGACTTGAATGTGGGAATATTACAATTCGCACGAAATACACAGAAATGCAGATCAGTTTTAAAGTTACTTGTAGAGTGTTGCTAATTTCGTTCTTAATTTGCAACTAAAATGTTTATTTCGTCTTTGGTAAAACAAAAAATTGTTTTCCTAAGAAATATAAATTATGTTCGAGTGTAATAACCTCAATTTTTAAGCAGTTGTATATTATGTTGTGGATATATTTCACCATCCTCCTAAAAGCTTATTCATACGACAACGAAATATTAATAAATAAATAATCACAAGAGGTAAAACACTAGGCTAACTTATCTTTCATACAGGCTACACTACCCATAGATTTAAGTATCGTATAGTTAACTAACACTTTTAAATAAATAAATAATGTTTAATTAATCGAAAATGTACGTTATCGTACGGGTAATCTACGAGGAGGATGGTGAAATATCCCCTGTATCTAACAAAATTATTAGATTTATGGAATAGTTTTAATACGATTTTTAGGTAGGTAGCTCATTAAATGGGTCAGATTTTTTTTACATAGTGGCGGAAATGAAGTCTTTAGTGCAAAATGTAGGTTTGCTCAGATATTTAAACGGATTTCTCAGGTAAGAACATTGTTGAATACTTTTCCAATTTTTTTCGTGGAAAGGACTTAATTCACCTCTGCCATAGGTCACCCCAAGTGGTTCGCTACTTTTGGTGATTTAGCAGCGGCGCCCGGGTTCACGGGGTGAGATTTGTCTAGGCGGATGACCAGGACACACTGAACCCCAGATTCCTATCCACCTCTTAAACTCTTTTCCTTCCCAGAACTCCCATCACCTTCCTTTCCTTAAAAAAAAAACCCCCCACACAGCATCCCCAAAGATGATATAGGCCCTGAGGGAAATTGTTTTCCTAAGGACCAGTTTGAAAAATTGATTTTTACTATGAAAAATAAACATAAACAACTTAACTTAAGTTTTATATAATATATGTAGTTTATTCGAGATACTGTTAAAATATTATTATAAAAGTGAGTTCATTGTTTTTATTTAGTTTAAAAGAAAATACAGACTGATCTCTTTCTCAAGAAATTTTTGCCAAAAATTATTATAAAATATCCAAATTGTAAAATATAAGTTACTTAACAATAAAAAATTATTTCATTACATTTTATTTAAATATATTTTAATTGTCCATTAATTAATAATTTTGACATCAATATTTTCATGGATCTTCAATGTATAAACATTTAAAGTAGCAGGCCGCCCAGGCCCACACGTCAGAGTATACGTTAAAAAAATCATGTCAGAAGTTAAAGGTAAAATAAATAAAATCTTTTTTTTTGAGATTTCTTTTACACCGTTGCATTTATTTTTACAATTTTTTTAGGTTTTGTTTGGAATTTGGTTCATGGAATGAGAATAATAAATCATTTTAGTAAAACTATTAATAAAGGAGTTATATTAAAAAAAATGGCCTTTTAAAATTATAATGTAAGCCAAAGGCGTTTTTCCAGTTTTCAAAATAAAAGATAGAACGGTCAGCACATTTACAAGCCTTTCAAAAGTCGAAGCTTGCTCTTTCATGTTTATTTATGTAACTCTCAGCATTGTCTTTTTCTGAAAAACTTTTATCTCTACTTTAAGCCGGGGCTTACGGAGTACAGAGTGGCCAGAAAAAAGGGCTGACAAATTGCATTAGGTACCTTAAGTTCGTTACATTACATGCTCGGAACTAATGCTTTCGTTGATTTTATAAAGAAGAAAGTCACGGGGACGTGAATCATCCCTTTGTTTCCCATTTCGTCCTTGATACGTGAAATCAGCAACAAAGGAGAAGCATTCTACTGAAAGAAAGATAAGCTGCACTATCTACTACTAGAATATTGGACACAAGTTTATAAGCACCAGGTGCTCACTTCATCTTGATGTTGGGTCACCAGCAATCTGAAGAACTTAGTTCATTTGCTTCTCAACTATCTGTGTTAGAAACTTAATGTATGTAACTATTGACCACAAGATGACTTAGTGCAGCATTTTAGTCGGCAACTCACGACACTTTAACAATAGAGTTTCTATAAATTGTTGAAGTAGACAGAAAATTTATTTTATTAATTTATTTATATTTTCTTTTAAATAGCGTTTAGATTTTTTTTGCACAAGTAATAAGCAATTGATTGCAAAAATAATTTCATACATTACAGTGTTTTAAAATTGGATAAAACTAAAATAATAATAATGTACCGAAATTATTAGAATAATATCTCGATATAAAAAAAAAACAGAATGTGCAATTTACACGCTGTAGAAGTGGAACCTTCATAAAACTAAAGTAGACAAGGGCGGAGAGGCTACGAAGCACCGCACAAAGGGGATACCGATGGGCTAAAATATTCCTGACAAAATATCCTACGTACAAAATATCCTCCAACAAAATATCTTCTTAAACCTAACCTAACCCAACCTTATCTAACTTTACAGGGTGCCTGTATTATGTTTGTCCCATTTTTTGTTAGTTTAGGTTAGATTAGGTTTGGTTAGATAAGGTTAGGTTAGGTAAGGTTTTAGTAGATATTTTGTTGTGGGATGTTTTGTTGGTATGATATTTTGTCGCGGGATGAACCCTACAAAGCACCGCACATAGAAGAGAGCGATTATACTATTTTAATCTCTCGCAGGCTAAATCCTATAGATGCATGTGCTTGTCTCTTTTTAGGGTCGCTATTTTTCGTTTCATCGAGTTTCAAATCACAACGGTGCGAAAGAAGTTTTCACTTCAAAAATGTTTAAACATCGAATTAATTACATTAAAAATGTTTAAACATCGAATTAATTACATTAAAAATTGCAATATCATTGGTATATTCGTTTGCTAAACTCTACAGGCGGCGAAATGGCGAGTCTACATAATTTGTTTGTAAATGGTGACATTGAAATAGGTCCTTACGCCGAGTGAGTCGACTAAGTACTCTAAAATTGATTACACTAAGGCGTTCGCAACAGTCGAGCTCCGGATTAACAATTTTTTTAAAGTAAGCGTAGACGGCTTATCCTGTATTTTTAAGGTATTTAAAAAAATGTAGTTTTACTTAGGGAATATTTAAGGGGGTATTCTAGTAAAAAAAAAAATTTTTTCTTCATATTTCAAAAGTTTAAATATTCAAAAATACCTCTTTTTAAGGATTTTTCGAAATTCGCATTATTTTAAAAGTTATGACCATTTTAATTTCGCGGGTTAGACAAAATTTAACCAAAGTGTACGTAGGACAAAATTTTAAACACCTGTTTCTCAAAACCACTTTTTTCGTGGCGGTTGACACGATATCTCAAGTTCTACTAAACCAATTTACTTGAAATTTGGTGTGAACCTTTTCTATACATTAATCCATCGCATGAACCAGAATTCTAACAAAATTTTAATTTTTACTATTCTAAAAAAATTCGGAAAGTCAAAAAAAACTGTTAAAAAAATGTCTTTTTTTTTCAGACAGCCGCCATTTTGCGAAAAATAATTTTGATGACTTCTTCGAGGTTCATGCCATAGCAGCATTAGTTTTCGTTAAACATAAAATTGATTTTTTGTTTTCGGATAAATAGGAGGGTTGCAATCGTGTCAACCAGTGCGCGCCATGTTTTGAGACCCCCAACTTCAACACCCAGTAACTTTTAAATTTTTATTTTTTTTTGAGCTACTCATTAGTGATGACCATAGGTACTTAGGCTCAAAACTTTTCAGCCGCCCCTCGTAAGCTACGTGCGGAATTAACAAAGGTTTTCTTCAATTAATAACGTGTGTGTATCTGTTTCCATTGTCATACTATGATGCTATACTATGATGAATATGTTCGAATCAAACGTCCCTAGAATCCTGATGAATCCATCAGGAATTAATATTAATGCCCTCCCCGTTCCATTAATCTTGAAACTGATAGATGCCTGACATTTGACCCGAGACATGGGTTTGGCTTGCCAATATGTTTATAGCCCAGATATTAGATACGAGGATCAATGATAGTGTTGGAAGATAAAGGTTATCGCTGGTGTGAACCCATCATTACCCTAGATACCTAATTAATATAAAATAATTAATAACATATACGTAGAACTAAAGGCATTTTCAAAAATATAGGATATTAAAAAATAACAATAATGAATATGTGTATATGCATGTATGTGTTTGTGTATGTGTACATGGATAAACATTTTTTTCTTTCTAAATAATTAATGTTTGCGATAGTAAAATGTAAAAAAAACTTTCTACTACAACACATAAATACTTGTCATAAACACGTTAGCATCTAAGCACATGTTCTCCTAGTGAGGTGTTTACGAGACATACACTATTACCCACACACAGTTTTACCTTCTCAAACCTACCTTACACCAACATAATACTTTTAAAAAATATATATATATTTTTGCATATTGCTACTGAATATTAAGGTTTTTTTGTACTACTATATAAACCACTTTAATCATTTGTAAAATGTGTATTCAAGAATAAGCAAAATAAAAGTGAAAAAAAATTTTCATCTGTTCATTTAAAAATCGTCACTGGACTATTTTTAGGTTCTTCGGAAAAAACTAACTAACAATCACGTCGTTTTCCCGCACGGATGGGTAGAGAAGACGAACCGCCAAACAACTAAGTCTTGGCACAAACTCCTTGCCTCATTCATATTCATATATACTCTTTTATTATTGTGATACTTGACATCACCTGATGTGCCGTGTCTTCCTTGGAAGCCCCCAACTTCTTCTACCATTCACATTTGGGTCGCATATTGTCCCTATACTCCTTTCTTCGTTCATATTTCCCTTTCTTAATCTTACTCATTTCGCTTACATCAGCCTTGCAATCTTTGCGGATTTCTACATTTTCCACATGATCAATCATGGTTTTAACACACATCTATCAGGGATCTCAGGGATCTCATTTTTACAGAATTAAGTCTATTTTTATCCTTCAGTTCAGTTCCTTGTCTTTTTTTTTCAGCCTTCAATTTATCATTATAAGTTAACTAATAATGATAAATTCAAAACAGCTTTTTTTAATGAGAATTCTCTAGGAAGAATTTTAATCAATAATAAAGATAAGAGAGGGAAACTTGAAAACTCAGGAGTTTACCAAGTGAATTGCGCCAACTGCCCGTCATGTAGACCAAACTGAGAGGGCATTCAAAACCCTAATTAAAGAACATTTTACAAACTGGGTGAATGACAAAGGCGAATTGTCAAATGTAGCATCACACATTAGAATACAATCACTCGTTTGATAAAGACAGAGATGTTAAAGTCCTCCATAGTTGTAATAAAGGCCATAAACTGGATAATCTTTAGAAATTTCCCGCTTATTTAAAAAAATAGATTAAAAATTTGTAATGAATAAGCAATTTGAATCATTTGCTAAGTCTCCACTTTTGTAACCATTGTTATTTTCATAATAATTTCGAAATTAAAATATTATTTAATTAATATAATGACCATTCCTACTCCAATGTAAACATCCCTTCAAAATCCCTTCGAATAGCAATAAAAAAATCCCATGCATCATAAAATAAAATAACGATTTGACAATAAAATTAGGTCATTAATAATTCATATTACTTGTAAGGTTTTTCCCTGAACAATGTTAAAGTGAGCTACAAACCCAAGGTAATTAGCCCACTGGAATTACCAAAATATTTAGAAATTCGACAGTCTAAAACGACTTAGTAATAAATGTAATTAATATAATTGATTAAAATCCTTTAGACCACACGCTTCCCCTCCCTCATATGTTGTGTACATAATCCGTAGACTAAGAATAATTTGTAGTCGGAAGATGGCTCTAGCGAGCTGAAAAATAAAATGAGCGTGGAAAAAAGTTTTATATTTGTTTTTATAAAATATATAACAATTTGCTTATTTTTTAGAGCTGACCGTTAAACCCGAGTCTATCGACCCAGAGTCAAAGCTTTCACCTTTTCTTCAAGGTTCAGGAAATATAATATTAACATTTACTTAAACCTTTTTATCTGCAATTCTAATGAGTCTTCAATACAAAACAATCAGGTTGTAGCGGACTCTAGTAATTTCGCATTCGTGGCAAGTAACACCTGTGGGCTATTAGGCTCTCGGGCAGGACACCTCTTTCAGTAAATTTTTCAAGGACCATCTTAAGATTGCTAAATCCTTGGGGACAAACTTAACACATCGGCGCTAAGAGTCAACCCTAGCATGAAACAATAAAGCTAGATAAGAGCAAACAAACCCTCTAAAAGCCTTAATTTATATAATAATTTATGGAAAAAGGTTCATGCTTAGAATATTATTGTAAGTTTTATAACAGCAACTAATTAAACAATCAGTTATTTTTTTGACACACAATTGAACTTAGTTTATATTTTGGTGCTTTCTATTTTAATAATAAACAAGGTAAAATAAAATAATAATAACCAAAAAATTAATTACATTCAATGGTACTTGAAAAATTAATTTAAATTGTATTGTAAAAGATTGAGGACTTCTTATTCACATCCCAAACAATAAATATACTTACAGTATCTATAATATTTTGTTTTTATTTTTCGCGCACTTCGAATTGGGGAGTAACTCTTAAAAAAAAGGAAAAAATTTGGAAACTATACATCGGATTCACAAAATGTATAACATGGTAAGTAAGTTGATAATAAGCTCCTAATCACTCTCTTCTCCATCTCCATCCCTTTCCCACTCCCTTCGTCTTCACAATATACTCCAACAATGGTGGTGCAACGAGTGATGCGGCACCCAAATATTAAGAGGGCCTCCGACTACAAATTATACCGCTGCGTAAGGGGCCGAAGACCAATAGATCTCCCGGGCAGAGGGAATTGTTAAATATCGGGGAACAATTAAAAATACTGTCCTTGCATATTGAGGGAACATCTCACTCAAAGGTAATGATGGTGCCAAAGTTTCATTTGAAACTTTGTGCGGAATGCACACAAGAAAAAACTGAAAACATTTTGCTTAATTTTTTTTTAAATAAGCTCCACTCAGGAGGCCCAGAGGAAAATAATTTCCCTCAAAGCCTATGCCATCTTTGAGGATCCTGTGTGCAGGGTTTTTTTAAGAAAGAAAGGAGAAGAAGATCTGGGAAAAAGAAATGATGGGTGGGTAGGAATCTGGGAGTAAGTGTGTCAGGGACAAACGGAGTGAATTCATCCCTCCCACTACGGGTCCTGCTGGAGCGGTAAAAAGATCTCCCTCAACCAGTCTCTCCAAATTCGGCCCACCAAACAAAGTAGGTCAACAGACGAATACACGCCAAACATAGACAATCCTCACCCCATGAACGCGGGCACCCCACCAGCGAACCACTTGGGGTTAACTTTGTCAGAGGTGTTGGTTGTCCAATAAATGGCTTCTAGGGCTGCGGTACACATACCTGCCTTAAATGTAAATTTCCTCACAGTTATAATGTGTACGTTTATTATTTCGTAATTTTCATACAAAAAGCAATAAGATCTTTTAAGGATTATTTCAGCTCGATATCATTCCAATCATTTTATCTCTTCATTGGCAGCATCTATCTTTTCCAAAAAAGATCACTCATTTTCTCGTATACAACAAATCATTCGGCCTATTTTATCCCCCATGCATACCATCCAAATCTTTTCACTTGAGGCTCTTTCATACATCAAAACCAAAAAGGTTTCGCAAACATAAAAAGAGACATCAACTTGGTAAATTGACCCATTTTTTTGAATTACCAACTCTCAGTAAAGTCGCAAATCTTTGCTGGAAGTTGTTGGAGAAGTATGATCGTTTTAAAGAGGAAACAAAAGTAGATATGGAAGTTTGTTTGAAGAGTTTGTGGCTTTATTATGTTCAGTAAACAAAAACAGTGATAAATTAACATTCCATAAGCGAATTCCATACGTTGTATTTTGCTATTGAAAGGAGGAATCAAAAGAATAAACTGAATATTTCTAGAATGATATAGTTTAACAGAAAGTTGAGGGATAGATCTTATGTATGTACTCTTTTAGATCAAATACCTTGGCAATATTACTGCTTTGAATTAGTAATGTACCTTTCTATTCTCAGTTATCCCAGAATTATTTTGTAAGAGAACTTAACCGTTTGTTTTATTAATCCCTCGGGCCTCGATTCGGAAGCCTAAAATATTTCCGCTTTGCAATAAAATTCAAATAAATGGAATATTTCTGTACGCATCTGAACACTTAAAACTGTTTTTGAAAGGCGATGAAATGTATAAAGGTGATTAAATATAATTTATACTTTTTTATTCGAAATAAACATTTAAATTTTGAAATTTAAAAACTTTGAATGAAAAATAAAAAAAGGTTTGAAAATGGCTCACTTTATGTGTTTTCTTAATAAACTTACTGATAACGAATAAAACAAAAAAAACACATATTTTATTAGACAAATTATACGTTCCATTATCACCAACATTATTATCATCCTCCACCCAGCATCTTCAAGGATGAAATTGGCCCTGAGGGAAATTATTTTTCTCAGGGCCTCAGTTACATGTAAAAATAATTAATAATGAATTCCCAAAGTTTCATAATTTTTTTTTTCATCTGCGCTCGGATTTTTTGGTTTCATAAAGGTGTACATTAATTATTTTGTTGTTAACTTTTAGATTTGAATATAAAGTGTAGTACTTTTTCTTTCGAACGCCGTTTAGATCGTTAGACTTACCATGATAGTAAGGGAGACACAACGATTTCTTTGAGATCTATATGAAAAAAAAGACTGATGTATGTGAACGAAAAGCGAACAAGACAAACAACAATTAGGGATTGCAATCCCGCAAAGCGGGATCCCGCATTCCCGCGGGATCCCGCATCTTTTATTAATCTGCTGGATCCCGCACCTTCAAAGCGCGGATCCGCGGATCCCGCAAATTAAAAATTTGGCGCTAAATCTTTCGCGTAAATCGAGAGTAGTTCATTTTTCGTATTCTCCGTCCGGCGTTTAACGTAAGTACGTAAATTTTAATGTTTCGTTTAATCTCATTGCTAACTTGCAGCCTTTTAAATTAGGAGTTGAGGCACTTTGTAGGCGAGAGTCAACGCTTGTAACTGCGACACAACAGTTCGATTTATTTTGGATAAATTACAACAAAACACGGTATTGAGTTGTTATACGTTCGTGTAGAGTTGTTGTCACAGATTCTACATGAACGTATTCAAGAACGCCGCACTGATTTAACAAGAGTTTTGATTTATTTGTAAAATCCGCAAAAATAGAAATCGTACTTATACATCCTTCATGCCAAGAAAAGTTGCGATACGCCAAGAAATAAAGAAAATAATAGAAAGAGTCATAGTTCAAGACGAAAAAATATACGTCTTCGAAAATACACCTATAGCCGGAACATCTGCTTCTGATATCCTACTCCAGCGCTAAAAAAAGAATTAGAAAAACAGCTTCAACAAAAAAAAAACAAATATTTAAGAAGAAGCCAGACAACAAGCAAAAGAACTTTGAGAAAATTTGAAGAAAGAAATGACGTTCTTTAAGTCCGATGGTGTCAGAGGAGAGTACCTGACTCTCGCCTATGAATATATCCTGACGGTTCAGCCTACTAGCGTAGAAGCCGAGAGATCGTTTTCAGCATCAGGATATATCTGCAGTTCACTCAGAAGCAGGCTCGGAGATGATACAATAAATGCCATTTGCTTTTTAGGAGTGTATTTTCAAAATTTGTCACCATAGGTTGATATTATAGTAATAGCATCTAAAAGAAAGTTGTGATTTGATCATTATATGAATGAGACTGAATTACTGTTGTTAGGAGTAAGGGTAAAATTAAACAACACGATTAAACTATGACAAACATTTCTGCAGACAAGCAGCCATGTGGCAGCTTCGCGGGACGACCTATTTAATTGCCAATTCGAATTGTATTATGTTAAGTATGTTTTTGTTAGAAATAAATAAAAATAAATAAAAATTTAAAGATGAATCTAAGAAAACAGATTACTAATTGCTTTTACTAAATTAATAGAAATGAAATAATTTTCGTTGCTTAATGTAAGAAATGTTTGATAAAAGTCGATTTTTATAATGCAATTTCAAAGATGCGGGACTGAGTGATCCCGCATATCAATCCCGCGGGATTGAATGAGCTGCGGGATTGCAATCCCTAACAACAATACCTAAGGAATAGGGTGAGTCAATTATTTCAAAGTTTGATTTCAGAAACTCCGGGGTCTTGAAAGTTGCGTCTTACAAAGAAAATGAGAAATGCATTTAAATTTAAAAAAAATGGTAACTAAGCTCACTAAAATGCGCTGAAAATCAGAAAAAAGAATATAAAACAATATGTATTTTTAAATTATGGTAATTTATATTTTTTTTCAACAATTTACCTTTTAACGCGCGTTTGTCATTAAAAACTGCGTATAGCTGACAAAAAAGTAAAAAAAAATCAAATTTAAGAATACAAGTAAGCCTGCAAGAATACTTGTTATTTTCCCCTTTAAGAAAAATTGTTATTTTCCACATTTATATTTTTATCAAACACATCACATATGTTTATTTTTTTTTCATTCTTTGTACTACAGTTATGGAATAAAAATTAAGTTTGCTACAAAATATAAAATATGGACACTTTGTTTTTTTTTTCAAATCATAAAATCAATTTTTTTCCAAATCATAAAATCTATTTTTTTCCAAACTTCAGGCCATTTTAGCGAGCTTATAGCGAAAACCAATTACCTTAATTTTTACGTTTTCGAATAGTTACAGATCATATGCAACTTTTGAGACACCAGGCGTTTAAAAATATGGCAATTTTTTTCTCTCCATGGAGTGACACAAGCTACTGAGGATACCAGATCATCGACGACAACTATTACCAGATGATCTCAACATCAATTACAAAATGAGCTATGAAACTTTTATATTTCAAGAAAACTTTCAACCTGTTAAAAAAACTAGACACTAAGTTTTTTTAAAATTATTCTAATGAATTATTAATAAGTTAGAAAAAATCTAAAAGCGATGGAAATTTCCGAGTGTTGAATGTATTTCAATCGATGTATTGATGACATTGAATGTATTTAATTGATGTTAAATGTATTCCAACAAATACATCTATAAGGAGTATTTCGTAACATTTTCATAACATATTCATACTTGAATTGTATAATGTAAAAAAAAACGGATATAATTTTTACTGTTATTAGTAACTATTATTTTAAAATTATTGTACTATGTAAACAAAAAACCACTATGAACCACAAAAAACCACTAGAAAACAGCCACTATGTAAATTGCCATCTCATTACAGGTGTTTCACACCTAGTGATATGGGCAATGTCATTAATGTAACCAATGTAATATTAAAATAAAATCAAAAAAAAAATTATAACCCACAACTAAATTGTATTTGCATTGTACCAGAGAATTTAAAAGTGGTTCTGAATTTATAAAATTTCTACTACACTTTACACAACTCATTTAAAGAGTAGTAAAATATCATTTTCATCTTCCGCAGCGGTCTACGGAGATACTATTCTTCTTTGCATAGTGCAAAAGTGCGAAATGTACGAAAAATATAACAATAAATAACGGAGTCGAGTGTACTTTATGTGAAATGAAACAGGTGCAATCTAAGTGTGTTGTTAAAAATGCAATAATTATTTCATATTTTATTTTTTGTAGGTATGCACTTAAGTGATTCCTGACATTTTTACAGTAAAAATGTAAAAGAAATTTTGGTCTCCGGTTACATTTTCAAAGTGAAAACTTTTTAACGGTTGTGATTTAAAACTCGATGAAATGTAAAATAACGACACTAAAAAGAGACAAAGACATTCATCTAGGTCGTATTTTTATATGCCACGAAAGTTTAAATGCTTATCGGTCGTTGTACTTAAAAATAATAACATTTTTAATAGTCTGAAAGTTACACAAAAGATAATCATTCGCCTTTCGAACGTATAGCGTATGTATATTTCGGTAATTATTGTACTCACCGTGGCGATGGCCGCCCTATGCAAGCTTTGCTCGGCAATTGGGCTAACTGAGATAGACAACGCGCTACGTTGCGAAATAATAAAAAAAAAATCAAGTGCAGTCACACAAAAAAATTAGTTAGTGAGGTTATAATCAAAGCGGCCAATGAGCGCAGTTTGACGCTTCGTAGGTACTGTAATGCGTCATTTCCGTTTCATATCTCAACTAATAGGAGCCTTGAAAAGTGAGGTCATAATCAAAGCGGCCAATGAGCGCAGTTTGACGCTTCGTAGGTAATTTAACGCGTCATTTCCATTTCATACGAATTTCAAATCACAACGGGCTAAAAAAGTTTCACTTCAAAAGACAGCAATACTTCTGTCTCACTTACGTCGCAAAGACGTAGATAAGACGTAGATAGACGTCTATTATTCACATACGGACATATCTGGCCGAGCATAACGTCCGCAGAGGCATTTATGTGCGTGGGGATAGATCCGGCCGGCGGACATTCGTACAGAATGCTGGCCGCACGGCCTATGACACCATATTCGGAAATGTCCGTACGTGAATACTAGGCTTTGCTATTAAGTCGCCGCTACCCAATTTCTAACGATTTCTTACATATCTCCCTTAAACATTTGAAGTTTTTAAGCTCTTAAAAAAATATATGTTATATTTGAAGATAATACCTAGACACGTTCCACGCCGTAGCGCAAATTATATGAAATTCCCTCGATAGAAAAAAATCGCAAAGTATGCTCCGAAAATTATTAAAAACACGTCTATTTCTATTATTTTACAAATTAGAGTTGTGAAAAAAATCACAATGCTTTTTTAAATGATACTTAAGACGCTTTCCATGAGATTTTCGCTCTATTTTAAACGAGTCATGTTTTATTAAACACTTTCACAACAATTTTATCATTTAAAATATTAGCGCGCTCTGTACAACATTTGTAAGTACATATCTCTCCATCTTCTTTTTTTGAGCTGGGAAGTGGCGCCTTAATGAATCTTAGAATAGGACCAAATTCTTATAAAAGTACTATGAATTTAAATGTTCAATCGAAGATTTAAGATTTATGTTTTAATTTGAAATAAATAGAAAATTCAGGACTGCCACCCAAACATGTATACACTTTTCTATCGATTCCCGTGTGTTATTTAGAAATTCATGTTAGGTATTTCAGTTGTTAGTTCTACTTTAAGAGCGTAGAGCGTGGATGGAGGGTGCATTTTTCTTTGATTTCAGTGCGTTGCGTAGAAGGGTAATTGCAACGATTCTTCTAAAATATGTGCCTTCTTGAACGACAGAAGGTTTTGTTGTTTTTTCAAAGAAATACAAACATTCAGGTTACGAATTACCTAATAACATCAAATTTGAATTCATCCAATTCCTCCGGTGAAAAATATTATAACTTAAAAAATATATGTTGGCATTACTGTACCGAAATGAGTAACTGCTTTTTGAAAACAGCGAAAGACTTACAGATTGTAATATTGTTAATGGGTAAAGGCAATTCCAAATATTATTTAAAGATTTTTTTTAAAATTGTTTTGTCGCTTACCGATTGTTTTTCTTCTAAACCATAGAAATACCACTGTATGTGAAACAAAAACAAAAAAAATAATCACAAAGACGTACTACAAAGATTATCGTCATTTCATTTTTTTTCGTTTCTTATAAAAAAAAAAAATCATGAAAAAATCACGAATATTCGAATTTTTCTTTATTTATTTTTGAAAACCCTTAAAAAAAATATTTCGAAGTGTATGGTTAGAACCCGATGGCTGGTACCACTCTGGAACTAGTCAGCCTTTATACGAACCTACGAATACTATTTTAAGGATATTCATAGATTCCTCCTCTTAGAAAACCTCTTGACTCCCGTTTACCCTTTATTATATCCGGTTTGCACGATGTAAGACGGCGGCGCAAAGTTCTACAAAGGTAAAGGCGGGTCGAAGGTGTTAAACTTATATAATGTATAAGTTTTATGCTCTGGGAGCTCTTTATCGGGGTATTGTTTCGAAGTTTTCATCCGAAATTGGATGCGCCCAAGGGAGGCAGGGAGGCGGTGAGGCGATGAGGCAGTGAGGCAGTGCGGCACCGGGAACAGTATCGCCTTTCTAAAAGAATATTTATGCAGTTTGCGAACATGATAAGAGTGCTGTTCTTTTTCGGCAAACACAAAGTAAAAATTTTGATCTGTTTTTGGGAATTTTAAGCGTTTAAAAATTTCAAAGATGATATAGTGCGTAAATCGCAAAAATATTTTAGCATTGAAATGATGTGAATACGAAAGATAAAAGATTACTTTTGTAAGATGATTTTTGTTTCTACAATATAAAAAACAGTTTCTAATCTATTTTCACCCCGAAGGATTTGGAGTTAGGAGTCTAGCCAGTGCCATAAAATCAATAAAAATTATAAGTTTAGCATCTGTTATTTAGTAATTACTAGCTTTTACCCGCGGCTTCGCTCGCGTGGAAATACCACTGATTAATTCACTTATTCACGCACTCTCCGCAAACCCCGCCTTCCCCCTGCCGCTAAAATATATGAAATACATACATTTTCATTTACACAAATTTCATAATGCCAGAACTTACATTATATACAGCCTTAATTTCACGCATATAATGTAGCTTTCTATTGATTAAATAATTTTTAAAATCGGTTTAGTGGTTCATGCGTGAAAGCGTAAAAACAAACACAAGCAGATTTTCATTTATAATATTAGTAAGTACAGACAGCTTCTACCCGCGGCTTTGCTCGCATGGTATTAGGGGGAAATTAATGTAGCGCTTGCTTTTATCACTTATCACTTATAGCTTATTGCGCTTGCTCTTATCACTTATCACTTACAGCTGGTCTTCGGCACGCATCGCAATGCCATTCAAAGAAATAAATTGATTCTCCCTGCATGTCCATTCCCGTGCGTCACCGTTCCCTTCCACCATCCCGCCTTCCCCCTTTCTTGTCTCTTCCCTCTCCGCGAACCCCACCTTCCCCTGCCTTTCCTCCCTGCCGCTAAAATATATGAAATTCACACATTTTCATCTATACAAATTTCATTATGCCAGAGCTTACCATTTTATACAGCCTTCGTTACTTGCTGATAATGTAGCTTTCTATTCGTGAAAGAATTTTTAAAATCAGTTTAAAATCAGTGGTTTAGGCGTGAAAGCGTAACAAAGAAACACACTCACTTTCGAATTTATAATATTGTGCAGATATAGATGATCCGTTGCTAAGATTAACATAAAATATGTAAAATTTAACAAAAACAATACATTTTTCCTTTTACCACGAAGGGTTCATGTAGATACCTGAAAAAAGCGCTTAAATTGCAACACTTTACTTTTATCAAAATAGAGATATTGCACGGTCCAATTCTGAATTTCAGATGGACAAAGAAAACAAATCGAACCATGCATATATAAAAGTGAATGATTCAATGTCATTGAATGTTATCGCCTAATCGCGAGGTTGAATGTAAAATGAACGTATAAACTCAAGCATTGAATGATTCACTCGATCTTCATTCGTGCGTGCCGCAGCCGTAGACATAGTCCAAATTTATTAATGGAAGGAGGAGCAAACGCCACTGTTCTTGAAACATTTAAAGAAGAACCCTAAAGTGAAACATTAAAGCAGAGGGTTTAATTTATTTAACTCGTTAATAAAACGATTACAAATTCGGGATTTGAAGACATCCTCAGCAATGTGAATTGAATAGTTCATTTCTTCAGGATACGTATATACACCATACCTTTTCACTTCTGCGCAATTCAACCAAAGGGAATCAATTTGATTGAATCGTGTTATATCGCCATACGACAGTTTAAAGAACTTCCTTAATATATTCGACCAAAAATTATAACATTATACGCATGAAATTACAGTATCAGTGTAATTAATAGAAGTGCTTCCAGTTATTCAAAAATCTCTTTATTTATTCAATCATAATTTCTCAGCAGAGAACGGCCTCCGTGGTCGAGTGGTTACGATCTTTAGACACAAATCTGGAGGTGATGGGTTCAAATCCCGATGAGCGTAAGTAAATTTCAATTGATTAATTCGCATTTTTCACAAAGTATTCAATAAAAATATTACACAGTGTATATCCCTCATTTTACAAAGTGGTAGAAGATTTCAGTATGGCCCACCATTCAAAATCGAAACCAGATATTAATAGCCAGCCAGTTACTCACCTTCCACTTCTCCACCTACTACGCTTCTCACTCACATCAGCCTCAAAATATACCTCACTTGAAACTGCTAAAATCTCTCTGGCTCCAGACGGTTGGGAACAGTTCGTAATAACATTAAAAAAAATTACATTATGTTAAATACACTTAATACAAGATAAAAATAACCTCCCTCCACATCACAGGTGAATTCCTCTCATGGATAACAATGCATATTATATTACAACTTGTAATATTCCTTCTGTCTCAAGCTACAATTCTATTATAAATATATCACACACTATTGGTAACTTTTATGCCAAGGTTGCTGATATTCTTAATATTCCCCATTTGAGTTACAAAACTGTTCTTATTAAACATTTTAGCAAACATATTTTAACGAGGTGACTGCGTAACGGGTTATTTTTTATTTTTTATTCTGTTTTTATTAATTGCTTTCATTAACTTGTTACTAATTTACATTATTTTTTCTAATGGTATGTTTACTTATTTTATTTAATTTTTTTTTCTTTTTTTTTTACGTTAGTTCCACACAGGAGGCCCTGAGGAAAAAAGTTCCCCTCAGGAACTATATCGTCTTTGGGGATGCACTGTGGAGAGTCTTTTTAGGGCAATGAAAGAGAGGAATTTTTGGGAAGGAAAAAGGTATAAGGCGTGGGGTATCTGGGGGTAAGTGTCCAGAAGTAACAGACGAATGAATTCATCCCTTCCACTGCGGTCCAAATCCTGCTGGAGTGAACAAAAGATCGCCTGCCACGCAGTTGGTGGGCAGACGTATCCGCCGCAAAGATCCGGACAAACCTTACCCCATGAACCCGGGCACCCCTGCTAAGTCACAAAATGTAAAGAACCACTTGCGATAACCTATGGTAGAAGTATTGGTTATCCAATAAATTATTCCCGAGGTGGCGGCGGTACCCACACCCGCCTCCCGAATTGTGTATAAAATAATTTTTAAAACACTGTATGTAAATGGCACTCGAAATATAAATTCAAAATGTTCTTACTCGTATATATAAGCGTAGGGAGTGTGGCGAACCCATCGCTCAGGGTGTGGAAATACAAACCTGCAATAGCCATCCCAAGCCAAGGTGTTAGCTACCGTGCTCAGGCTGAATGTCCTGGGGAACAGTGTCACGAACGGTGCCTCCGAGAAACAAGGTCGCATCTCGGAGTATTTAGACCTTACTGCAGCATTCGGGGCTCTGCTGGAGTGGACCTTCTATTCCCCTGGTCACTCGTGGGACAAAAAAATTGGACCATTCGAAAACAAGGGGTCTCTTGGGAACCTAGGAGTGCTGAGGCCACCTCTGTGAACTTCCTTCCTGAGGGCCGTATGAGGAACCAAGAGGAGAAGCCGTGGAGAGGAGAGCTGAGGCCACCTCCATGAACCTTTGCCTTGTGGGGCCTTCAGGAAACCAAGGGGAAGGGCACTCTTCTGGCGTGGGGCCTTTGGGGAACAAAGGAGGAGTGAAGTGGAGAGATGATGTCCTCTTCCGATGTGGGGCCATGTAGAAGTGAAAAGGAGAAACGAGGCCATCTCCGTGAACTCTTCTCTTATGGGGCCTTTGTGGGACCAAAAAGGAGTGAAGGGGAGAAACGAGGCCAACTCCGTGAACTCTTCTCTTATGGGGCCTTTGTGGAACCAAGGAGGAGTGAAGAGGAGAAACGAGGCCATCCCGGTGAACTCTTCTCTTATGGGGCCTTTGTGGAACCAAGGAGGAGTAAAGAGAAACGAGGCCATATCCGTGAACTCTTCTCTTATGGGGCCTTTGTGGAACCAAGGAGGAGTAAGGAGAAACGAGGCCATCTCCGTGAACTCTTCTCTTATGGAGCCTTCGTGGAACCAAGAAGGAGTGAAGGGGAAAAACCAGGCCAACTCCGTGAACTCTTCTCTTATGGGGCCTTTGTGGAACCAAGGAGGAGTGAAGAGGAGAAACGAGACCATCCCGGTGAACTCTTCTCTTATGGGGCCTTTGTGGAACCAAGAAGGAGTGAAAAGAAGAAACGAGGCCATCTCCGTGAACTCTTCTCTTATAGGGCCTTTAGGGAACTAAAGATGAGTGAAGGGGAGAGATAAGTCCTCTTCCTTCCCGAGGGCCCTCGGGGAGCCAAGGTGGGGTGGACTCTTCCCTTGTGGGACCTTTAGGGAACCAAGGGGAGGTGAACTCTCCATCGTGGAGCCTTCAGGGGACTAAAGAGTGGAGAGGAGAGATGAAACCCTCTTCCCTCGTGGGGCCTTCAGGGAACCAAGGAGGAGTGAAGGGGAGAAATGAGACCTGGGAAGACCCATTGTCGAACCAGAAGATATGGCTTCATTTCCAATGACAATCCTGGTGAATTTTGTAAAAGGGACTGGGTTACTGTCAAAGGAATGAGGTAAAATGGGAGATAGCACAATGGGCCTATGGCTTAAGTGCTCACGGGAACTTTATATATGTAAACCGTCTCCGCTCTAAACAAAAAATACTCGTATATACAAAAATCAATATTTGTTTGTTCGTATTTTATGCGCTACCATACCGTTCATCCGATTGCGATGAAACTTTGGTGATTTGTTGTGTGCACGCCCTTGAAGGTTATAAGCTATATATAAAATGGTAAGCTCTGGCGTTATGAAATTTTTATAAATGAAAATGTGTGTATTATTTCATATATTTTAGTGGCAGGGAGGTTAGGCAGGAGGGGGAGGGGAACGGGGGAGGTGGGGTTAGCGGGAGAGGTGACGAGGATGGGGAAGGCGGGGAAGATAGAAGAGGAACTCGGGAGGTGAACTGGGACGCACGGGAAAGAACGTGCAGGGAGAATCAATGTATTTCTTTGAATGGCTTTGCAACGCATGACGGGTATCAGCTAGTAAATAATAAAAATCACAACATATAACTTCGATAACGCAATAATTTTGGGAATTTTACAAGTGCGAAGTAATAAAAAGGCCGTAAAAAAAATCTACTACTCAATTGATTAAAAAGCAAAATACTAATAAATGAATAACAAAATGTTATAAGATTAATCGTTTTGCTGTAAAGTGACTTCTTATTTATTATCGTTCATTTTTTTTTATTTATCATTACTGAGAAACGTCTCCATGACGTATATTAAAACATAAAACAAAATGATGAAAGGAATTATTAGCGAACATTCGAACAAAACGAAATGCTTTGTGGCTATAAAATAACATATTTTAATCCTTAATGAAAATATCACTCGTTTCATATTTTTGCATATTAATCAAACTTTATTAAAATTATTTGATTAAAAGTAAACAAATGTTTTGAATTGGAGAATACAATACACTGTTTGTGGGATACACATAACGATTAAAATATATGTTTTCAAAATCCATAATATTGTGCTTTACAAACATTATATTATCATGTTAAACATAATTAACTTATTGTTGTACACCCGGCTTCATCCAAGTTTTAACAATGTAACGGAAACTTTTTATTCCTGTGATTAACAATACAATTCTGTTGTTCGGAAAATCTCAATAATGCTTCGGTTTGTCAGAGATTACGAGTCTTGATTATTATTGTGTCGTATTTACAAATGAATATCTATTATATGCGAACGGTCGCGTATTTCCAAACCCTATACCGGTTCAATCGCTGTAGCGGCAATTAACATTTTAAATACACCTCTATATTGGTTAGTTTTTATTACTTTGCAAAAATAAAAATTGTTCTAAAATCTAGATAAAGTAATCTTTCCAATTTGTATATAAGAAATTAATAATTTTATTTCAAAATATTAAAATTTTGATATTATTCCCATATTTTGTAAATATACCTCTATATTGATTATTTTTTATCATTTTGCAGAAACAAAAATTGTGCCAAAATCTAGATAAAATAATCTTTCCAATGTGTATATTAGAAATCATAAATTTTATTTTTTAGTATTTAAATTTTGATATTGAAAATGTAAATTGTCGCTACCGCGACTGAATCGGTATAGGGTTCGGAAATACGCCGACAGGTCAGTGGTTGAGTGGACATCGCGTTTGGGTCCCACCCGGGCGGCCCGTGTTCGATTCCTCGGCTGGTTAAGTCCTCCATCACAACAAGCAACATTTTCGGCTTTCTGTGGTGGTAGTAGGAAATTTTTAAACAATGTTGGGTTATTCGAAACCCGGGAATGTTTGTCTTTCTTTAAAAAAAAAAAATTATATTTGTAAAAAGCATTAAATTTGTGGCTCGCCATAATTTACAATAAAAAACACATACATTTGTTGTAGACCACTTTTCTTTTATTAACACTCTACCGTTTTCGGAAGCACCCTTCCTTCCTTTATTTTCTTCCTTGTAACTGAATATTGTTACAATATTCTCCTGACGAAGGGAGGGTGCTTCCGAAACCGGTAGTGTTAATAAAATAAAAGCGGTCTTCAAAAAATGTTTATGTTTTTGTGAATATCTATCTAACTTGACATAATATTAGTTTTAAAGGATGCTCTCTCTTAATCCGCTGCGGGGTAACCGCCCACTTGTAGATTGGATATATATATATTTAAAAAAATATACATATATGTATTTTAAATTGAGCCTTATAAATGACAGTTTTTGTATTTTTTTAAACCACCATACTCTGCTAATGCCCGTATTATTCGGCTATCTTCGTTATAACCGCTCACTGAAGGTGCCCGCCCGTAGATCGAATACAATCGGCTATCTTCGGCTATAAACCGTTCTGGTATTAGACTCAAATGTCCGATGGTTGTCTGTGTCGTGCACCACTGCCAATGACATCTGTTGATACACCTTAAAACTACATATCCTAACGATATATGTTGAGAGACAATGAAACTAAACTCTCTAACGACATCTGTTGAGGGACATTGTAACTACAAATATATATTTACAAACACCACACTTATTGAATACTAATTATAATATAATTCGGTGTGAAGTTGTTAAAACTAGCTTATGTTCTTACCTTTGCCCGGGCCTTAGATTATGTCTCTAATTTTAGATATGAATATAACTCATTCAGATCTAAAAGTAGTGTAACTAAACTCACCATTAGTGATTCTTCCCTACTACCTAATGCTAAATTAAAATTTGTGTTAAATTAAATGAAAGCAAATCACTTTGTAAAACATCACTAAATCTAATTTACGCCATTACATTACAACAGTGCTTCTTCGTTTAATTTCTTTTTTCTTTAAGAACAAAAAATAATGTATTTTAAAATAGTTATTTACAGTGTTCTACATATTCAGTGTCATTGCGCTTTGACAGAATAGAATTTTGGTGTTGCCAGCTTACAAAATTTGTAATTTTTAATATTTTCTACTATTAATTGACTAACTATTCCTAAATATTTTTATCATTATTATAACTGAGATACTGAGTTTAAAATAAAATTATTTGTTTTCGTATAAACTAAAGGTAGGTAATGAATTTATACGTCTCTTGTTCTTTTATTCAAATTGGGCCAATTTAAAACAAATTGCAAAACAAAATTCTTGCTTGAATAGATTTTTCATCTAATTTATTCCAATAACAAAATTCATATTATTTATTCTTATAACATAAGTGAACATTTTCAATTGCGAGCTGAATAAAATACGAAAAATCTAGAATATAATGCTTTCCTCACACGTCATTTTGTTGATTATATAGGGTATTTTAAGGGCCGTTCTTAACATAATTTAATCAGTGATTTCTGACATAATTTTGAGTAAAAAACAAGAACGAAATTTTGGTCTTCCGTGACATTTTTGATGTTTTTTTTCCAACACACCATTAAAAATCAGTAGGTATTGGATAGTTAGGGTCGTTAGTTGAGGATTTGATTGATTAGTCGGCTGAGTGACCAGTGAAGACTTGTGAAAGATTTTTTTTGGTTAGGTTTTAAAGAAAAATTATTTTTTAACAAAATTTAAAAAACGTCAAAAAAGTCTCGGGAGACCAAAATTTCATTTACATTTTTTACTACAAATAATGTCAGAAATCACCGGTCAAAGTAATTCAAGAACATCCCTTAACACCCTGCATATTAAATTGTGTTTAGAGTTTAATTTTGTTATACGTTTTGTCCACTTATTATGGTTTTACAAGAATATGGTTTTCTGTTTTGTTTTATATATTTCTGTTCTTTTCATTCTGGCTTTCATGGCAATGAAATCGGTCTTTGATTGTATTTTTTGTATAATTAAAAAAAAAATATAAAATTCAATTCTTGATTTCTGATGAATACAAATAATTTAAGAAAAAACATTTATTTGTTTTATTTTTATTTTTTTTATTGTTGGCCTTTCTAATAGTTATAATAGACTGTCAATTTATTATGAGTACAAAATATTAAAACTGGCTACACCAATTTAACTGCCAAATATTCTTCTAATGCGGAATGACACTGAATATGTAACTAACTAACTACTAACTAGCAAACCATCATGCCGTTTCTCCGCAGGGGTAGGCAGAGAGGACAGACCGCCAAACGACTCGATTTTGGCACATACTCCTTGCCTCGTTCACATTCATACATCGTCTCGTACATGCTCTTCTATTATTCTAACTCTTGAGATCGCCTGGCTCAAGTATCTGATTCACTTGGTCGTGGCAATATGTAAAATATGAAGAATATGTAGAATACTGTAATTCACATTAAAAAAACATTTTTTTGTTCTTAAAGAAAAAAAAATGGAATCGAATAAGCACTGTCGTTAAGGTACCTGCTATTTGCTTTCTTTTAATTTAAAATAAATTAACAGTAGAGAAAGGGAGAATCACTAATGGTGAGTTTAGTTACACTACTTTTAGATCTGAATGAGTTATGTATATACGTTCAGATCTAAAATTAGAGACACGATCTAAAGCCCAGGCAACGTTAGGCACTAAGCTAATATTACATTTCTTAACTGTGCTTTACGTGGCAAACTGAAAATAAATGAATTTGCCTTTAAACACCTGACAGAGCACGCATGTCGAAATTGCATGGTGCCAGAGCTCCTCATTTCGGAGTTTATGCACCTTCATTGAAAAATGAACAAACAAATTTTCCGCTTCTTAAATCAACTGAAATTTTTTCTGCTTCTAAAATCAAATGAAGTTTTTCTGCTACAATTTGAAATGTCACCGTAGAAGACTTTTTTAAACTGAATTAATTTCAGAAATTTAAATATTGGCTGCAAATAACCCGATAGAGTCGGGATTTCTCCCAGACACCCAAACAAAGCGGATAACTTCATTCGCAGCCGCCATAAGTCATGGAAGGGACTTTGAATTCGTTAATTTGTTTACACTGGCAGAGAATTGAAAAGCGTTAAAAGAAAAAAAATGGCTGCTCACCCTTTCAGATAGAAAAATTTTCAGCGGGAAAACTTTCGCCGCTCTTTTTGCGTTCCGCGCTCGTAAAGTGTTTTTCCCCGCACGAGTGGCGGGAATCGGAGTTTGGCGGGAAATAAACTGATAGATTGAAAATGGAACACATCTGAACTTCTTTTGTTTGGATAAGTAAAAAGTAGCGGAAAGTGGAAAAGGGTGGCAAAAAGCCGTCTCGCTTTTTGTCTCTGGGAAAATAGAGTGACAGACAACACATATTTGCGGCTTGTAACTTATTTCACGATTTTCGTAAACTCGCTTGAGATGTTTCTGTCGGTGAGAGAATTTCGTGGACTTGAATATGTTGGGTTTTGTTAGAGTTCAAAAATTGCAAACACAGTATCGTATCTGATACGAGATACGAGGATGTTACAACTGAACGTTTCCATCACATTTGGTTTCCCGCAAATGTCTAGTTTAGTTTGTAATGCTTTACTCACAAGAGTTTATTTATTTGTAAACAAATAGTCCAGTTACAATGTAATAACAACACAATTAAGAAACATTGATGACAGTGTAAGGAGAGCATATATAAATGAACAGCAATAACAATATATTTTTTTGATTTATTTATCTATATAAAGTATTAGCTTTTCTCCGCGGCTTCCCTCACGTGGTATGAGGGGAAATTACTGTAGCGCTTGTTTTAACCCCCTCCCCCCACCCCTCCCGCATTGCATAGATTTATTTTTATTTAAATATGTGGAAGTTTGTAAACATAATAAAAAATAACACTATTTATTATACAGTCTTTCGAAATGTTACAAATTATATTTTTGATGTGGGAACTCTCATCTGACATTTATTCCAAAACGTAAGTTTGCCCAAAAAAAAACAAAACATATTCTAATATTTGAATTATCTGGAGCAGCAGCCGACCAGTAAGTAGGGGGCTGAGTACCTACCAGCATAGAGCCCACAAATATATCAACACCGTTTCCATGGCAACGATTTGTTTTCTGACGTTAGCAATAACTCGCTTTTTTAGCGACAGAAAACGTATAACAAATAAAATATGTTAATATTTATAATTTCATAACGCCAGAGCTTACCATTATGTACAGCCTGTAGTCCTCGCATATAATTAAGCTTTTTATTGGTGAAATAATTTTTAAAATCGCTTTATTGTTTTATGCGTGAAAGCGTAAAAAACAAACTGTTTACATTGAGTTTTTTTATCCCTGTCTCACAAGAAGATACCTGTGTCGAGACAGGCTTAGAAGTACATAAATGAATATCGAAGTTACAAGAATATTTAAGGTTAAATAAAAATTTGAATACAATTAAAACAGAAAGGTGATTGGAAGTATGGGTAAATCCTTTAAAGAGAGTGATCTTATAAATGTAGGAAGAGATTAAGTAAAATTGTAAATCCTGTCAAATCTATTTATGGAGTTAAATTCGACATGATTCTATTATTTTAATTTATTTTATATGGATTAGTTCGTAAGTAAATTGTTATTTATGTCTATGTGTGATTTATTTCACAGATGTTTGCAGTAGTGTGGCGTCCAATACTTAATATCCATTTGTTTATATCTTGTTTGAATTTTGAAAAGCATGCAGTTTATCTGATCGTAGCTGGTAGTGTATAGTATAGTTTGCAAGCTATAATATAAAAAGAACATGTACAAGTCAAAGCAGAATTTAAAAGGCTTTAAAAATTACGCATTGCGGATCGACTGCCGAAAGTCATTTAGGATTACCCCAAAAAATCAATGCTTTGACTTGCGTTTACAAGTCTCGACATTCTGGACAAAGGAGAATAGTATTCATAATTAGTAGAATGTTGATTGAGGAACGGCAATTCATTATTTCGGAGTCTATGGGAAGGGATGTTGAACTGGATGAGTTTTTTTTTTTTTTTTTACATTAACTCCACACAGGAGGCCCTGAGGAAAATAATTTCCCTCAGGGCCTATGTCATCTGGGATGCTGTGTGGAGGGTCTTTTTGAGGAGAGGAAGGAATGAACATTGGTCTTGAAGAGACCCATGTTGTAGGAGGAAGGAAACACAGATGCCGTCAAATCGTTCCATAAACGACCCGTTCTCATGTGACAAATGTCAACCGTGTACATATGTTGGGCGCGCGTTTGGGTGTCTCCCGACTATGAACCGGTGCCGAAGGGATCAATGACGCTAGTTCCTCAGAGCATCTTCCATTGAAATACCGGTAGAACATGGATAGCATTCCCACCCGACGCCTGTGCTCTAAAGATTGCAATCCGTTCGTTAAGATGGGAGAATCTATCAAACGGACTGCCCATTTCTGCACAGAGTCGAGAGTATTTTTCAAGTATTTTGGAGCTCCAGACCAGAGGTGGCTGCCAAATTCAACCGTGGGGTGGACTTTCGATTTGTACAGGGTAAGCAGTTGTGTACTATTAAAGTATCTGCGGGCCCTGTACAGTACGCCCAGTTGTAACAAAGCAGGTGTGTCTGTAATTTTGTTGATAATTTTGAATATGCAAATTAGATCAGAGTTCTTTCTACGTTTTTCTAAAGAAGAAATATTTAAAGTTTGTTCAATTTCATCATTTGAGTCCTCGCCTTGCTCATTGTAACCACGGCATCCCCGATTAGGGGAATTTCATGATTTTAAAGAGTGAATCAGTGAAAGGGTGGAATGAAACTATGAAAAAAATAAAATAAAATGGGGAGGCGAAGGTTTTTGAGTATTATAATATGGAACACGAGAAATTTAAAGCAACATTTTGATTCCGATGTTATTCGTTAGTCATACACACAAAAGTGATGCTTTCAATGAAAATGAAGACGTTTTGATGCATTGTACATAATGATGTGAAATGTTTATCTAAATAATACACCATACTAGTTTCGTAGTTTTAATTTTAACTTACTGCTCTGTAATAGAGGTCGTCTTAATAATAACTGAGTGTGTTAAAGAAACAATATGACACATTAGGCGTTTGACGGCCTTCGTGGTCGAGGGGTAAGGAACTCGACCAGCAATCCGGAGTTTGCGGATTCAAAACCCGGCATTTGCAAGTAATTTTTGTTTTTATTAATTCGTGTTATTTAAAATAATATTCATTTAAAATAATAAGTAGTGTATTTGAGGCACCTACCAGAGAAAGTCTAGGAAGATAGTCTTAGTATCGCCGTGGTATAAGACCGCCATTCAGAATTGAGACGTTGTTCGAAATGGCTTTAGTCTTGTTTGGTGATCATATATGAATAGCCAGATATTCCTCCACTTCCCCTGCCTTATTGCCTTTCCCTCCCTACTAACTCAAGTCTCACAACTTACCCCAATTAAGGATGCCATAGTCTCACTGGCTCCAGGAGAACCACTGGGAGCAGCTGGGAAACTTGTGTGCGGTGGCGGCCGGACAACTCAGAATGAAATCAACTCAACAACAAATCATTTCAAAAGTCATTAAAAGAGATGAAAAAAATGGTCAAATAGGTAACTTTAGGCTAAGGTTATGGGCTGTTTTAAATCTAGTTTATTTGTGGCTTTTAATGGCCTTTCACAGAGGTGTTGAGTTGACTTGATTCTGAGTTGGCATGGAACCGTGTGCGGTAATCACCGTTCACAAAACAAATTTGAAGTAAACTCGCCAATTCCTCGCCTACAGAGCTATCGCCAATAAAAAAATGGCAAATGATATCGACATTTTAAATATAATTTTTTTTTATTTATTTCTACGTAATTTAGATTTTTCGAATTTCTCTAAAGTGCACAATATTTTAGTATGTAACCATATCCCATTGTATGTACATCTTCACATATAGATGATCCAGAAGTTTCAATTGTTCCCATTATATAATGTTATATAACCCATTGCATAATGTTATTCTATTTCTGTCATAATTAGTGTAACTCGCTCATCAAGCACAAGAACTAGCTTCTTCTTTGGTGAGACGGCAATTTTAAAGAATTTCTGAACCAATATGTAATTTATATTCACCCACTGTTAACTTATATATCTATATTAAATAAAAATAAAAAAATAAAAAAATTAACTCATACGTCATGCTTTGTTATTTTTGTAATATAAGTTAACACCATGCACTTGCTCTACCATTGTTACTACAACAAATAGTGTTACTACCCTTCAGGCCTATTTTTTCGTAAGATCCAAACATTTTCCCTTCGCAATGAAATCCGTATTCACCTGGAATATTTCTGAAGGCATCCGAAAACTAAAAAATGTTTTTCAAAAGTGATGTAATGGGCTTTCAAATTTTATAATTTGAAAAAAAATGTTAATTTTTAAATGTAAAAATCTTGATTGCAAAAATAAAAAAAGTTTTAAAAATATATTACTTTATGTTTTATATAACTATAATTACTGATAAAAAAAATAAAAACACACAAATAAATTATTAGGCAAATGTATTAAAAATGTTATCTTTAGCTGACTTTTTTATCTTTCACGTAAAAATAATTAATTAAAAATTCCCAAAATTTCATAATTATGTGTCTTATTGCGTCGGAAACTTTGGAATAATTCAAAAAGATATTTAATTATTTTGCGGTTAACTTTTAGATTTAAATATAAAGCGTGGTATTTTCTTTTTTTAACATCGTTTAGATCATATTTCTAACCATGGTTGTAAGAGAGGCCCAACAATTTCACAATAATAATTATTATTATTAACAATTATCCTGAGGGGTTAACACAACTGTACTACTACTGTAAAAAATTATAACACTTAACCAAACATAACCCATCCCAAGTATAAAAAAATATAATTAAATAAACTTTGTTTCGAGACAGAAAATATTACCACAATATCCGTGATTATACCATTGGCGCGTGGTCCATAGAAAAAATATATCTACCGTTTATCAAGACAATTATTTATCTTACTCGTAATCTAGATTCTAAAAACAACTGTATTTATGGATCCCCACCGAAACTAATCTTTTAATTTATGTGAATGATGCTGCCGCCATGGGTCGACTCACGACGGACAAGGAGGATACGGTGTTTCTACTTAGGTCGACAGAATAGCACTTAATCCCAAATATGGGAACACCTCAGCACAGGTTCACCTAGTGTTCGCCTAGTAATAACAAATTATCATAGTTTTCATATTCGTTCGTTGCGCTGTTCGAGAGATGTACAGACTTTTTTTTACATTAGCTCCGCACGTTGATGTTTTTTACATTAGTTCCGCACCGAGATGTACAGACTTTTTTTTACATTAGCTCCGCACGTTGATGTTTTTTACATTAGTTCCGCACCGAGATGTACAGACTTTTTTTACATTAGCTCCGCACGGTCGGCCCCGAAGAAAATAATTTTCCACAAGGCCTGTGTCAACCATGGTGTAGAGGTGCTGTGTAGAGGTGCTGTTTGCAGTGGCGGTCGGTGAGTTTTCAGTGAGCTATAATGCTACGCTTGAGAAATACGACATTACTGATGCTGTAGCTGAAAATGAATTTTATTTTTTTTTAAATTTCAACTTTTTTTATGAAGATCTTTTAGTAGGCGGATGCGGCGCATTCCTTGACAGAAAGAATTCGGAAGATCTTTATACAAAAGTAGAATTTTTGAAAAAAAATAAAAAATTTCAGCGTCTGTAACGTTATATTTTTCAATTTTAGCGCTCTACCTCACTGAAAACTCACAGACCGCCAGTGTTGTGTAGAGGTTTTTTTTAAAGGAAATATA
The DNA here is from genome assembly GCA_936435175.1 of Glyphotaelius pellucidus. Taxonomy (NCBI): domain Eukaryota; kingdom Metazoa; phylum Arthropoda; class Insecta; order Trichoptera; family Limnephilidae; genus Glyphotaelius; species Glyphotaelius pellucidus. The sequence goes on along the minus strand of OW386549.1, from coordinate 17,403,349 downwards.
TCTGGTAAAGACAAAGGTGTGAGGGGTGGGTTGGAATCTAAGGGTCAGCGTTCCAGGAGTGATGGATGTACGAATTTTCCCTTACATTGTGGTGCAAGGCTATGAATCGAGAGAATCCTGCTGGAGAGGTAAAAAGGTCTCCTTCAACTAGCCTCTCAAAATCTGTACAGTATGTAGGCAGAACCATCCGCTGCCAAGACCAACACTAACTCCACCCCATGAAACTGGGTACCCCTTTAAGTCGCCAATCGTGGCGAACCACTTGAGGTGTTAGTAGTTATATCTAATAAATAGTTCCGGGTTCTATTGCATGCACCCAATGTACGTTAAAGCCCCGTGGGCGTAAAAGAGTAAATATATCAAATTAAAAAAAAACTTAGATTCCGAAATATATGCATAATTGTGGATGTGCATTTTTATGCATTCCGTTAAGAACTGACCATTGTACAAAACGACGGAACCTGCATAAAAAAATATTATTAAGTTATATATTATATTAAATTAATTAAAAATATGTGAAACCAGTATTTGTATTTAAACACACAATTTAAAAGCATTATCGTTAGTTACTACATTTTAAGCAAATGTGTTTGGGTAACAAGGAAGTTATAATTTATAAATTACTTGTGAAAAGGAGAATCTGTCAAAAGGCAGTTTATAATAGCCTAACTGTGAGTACCTGAGGACTCCTGTGCGTGGAACCTGCAGGGTATTAAGTAAAGCCTAAAGATTATTGGGTTTCAGACCCAAAATACACATCACTCGGTCTCATTATTATGTCAAACGTTATAATTGTGATAACGATGCTACGTCATGCGGCTTTTGACAAGAATTCTACTCTTCCTTAAATTCCAATCATATTATTACGTATAAAGGTTGTGCCGCCGAGAGCATCGTTGTAAACCTCTTTTCCTATTAAAATCATTGTTTATAAGAAAGGGTTTGAGATTATAACGAAGCAATCTATTTATAAACTAGCTTTGTTTGTTATCTGATTTGGCCTAATATTTTGATTGTTAAAAAAAGGAATAATATCAGGCTTTCAATTTTGGTTACGACATTTTTAGATTTACGATTCTGGCTGAAAAGTGTAATGAGTGGGTGGCTTTTGGAAGGCCACTCTAACAAATAATCAGTTATTATCCCTTTATTTAATGGATAAACAAACAAATTGTTGAGTTGTTTTATTAACACCTTGTTTTATTATCTACGTATTATGTATTAAATTAAAATTTTAATTAACTCTTTCAAAACGGCCTTGCAAGGAACAAGGCTCCATACAAGGCCAATATAATAAATCAGTCGTTTAACTTAAAAATAACGTTGTGACAATCAAAATATCTGCTTAACTTAAACTACATAAAAAGGTCTTTCATAAAAAATGATACATTAAACACTTTCCATATTTAATTCACACATAAAATACTCAACGAAAATTATTACTTAAACACCATCAAAAAAGAATGCATTCATGAAAATGTTTTTAAAATAATTTTAATGATATTGTATAGATATCTAGAAAGTTGCCAATAACCTTTTTTTTTATTTCTTTTTTTTTTTAATTTTTTTTTATTTTTATAAATCAACAAACCAGTCCCGCTTAGCCAATTGCAATTGGCTTGACAGCAGGTGCTTATAATTACTTACAAATATATTTAAAGTTATTATTTACATCTTTTATCTACAGTTTAAACATTTTTTCATAAATTTTATCATAAGTATCAAAATAAATATTCTTTTTCCAATAACCAATTTTTCACCATATATTTAACCTTATTCATAGAATTATTTTGCTTTATATTGTCAGGTAATAAATTAAATATCTTCGGTATGTTGTATTCAAACGTTCTCTGTCCGTACTTATTATTAAATTTCGGAACTATTAACCCGTCGTTACGCGTGAATCTAGTGCTATATTTATGATCTAGTTTCTCTTTATGCTGCGGGGTAAATATGCTGAATTATAATTTTATACCATAGTATTGCCTTCACAGGTAAAATTTTTGCACTCTGAAACAGCAACGGAGTATTGTGTCTTTGTTTGAAAATATTAGGGACAACTAATAATTTTACAATTGCGTTTTGTACAACTTGTACTTGTTTCAGGTTGGTTACAATAGTATTTCCCCATATTGTTAACCCATATCTTATTATTGATTCTGCTAGTGACATATAAATTATTTTAAGTGTATCAATTGATAGGAAAAAAATTTAATGTGTGCATTCTGCTAGCAATTGATCTGAGTCTTTTATAGGTTTTTTTTTTAATATGTTTGTCCCATTTAAAAAAAACAATCTACTGTAACACCAAGATACACATATTCCGTAACTAATTCTAAGCTTTCACAATTACAGTTAATTTGAATATTTTTGTGGATGCAATTAAAGTTATGAGAAATAATATTAGGATTAAATTGAAATCTGGCATTAGGTGATCTTATATGCATTACTTTAGTTTTTTTAGCATTTATTAATAGCCCTGCATCATGTGACCATTTACAGAGTTGATTAAAGTCAATTTGTAAGAGTTCAATTGCAATTTTTAGCTCTTTGTGTGATATGACCAATGCCGTATCATCTGCGAATACAAAATGTTTTACAAAAGAGAAAAGTTTTTTCATTATAATTACATAGATTATATACAGTGTAGGTCCCAATATGGAACCTTGTGGAACTCCTGCAGATATATTTTTTGTTTTACTAAATGTATTATTTATTTTGGTACATATTTTTCTATCTGTAAGATAATCTTTAAATAAATTTAACAAATTTCCTCTTTTTCCAATTTTTTCTAGAGTTTTTAAAGAGTTTATTGTGTCAAAAGCTTTAGAGTTGTCGATAAATAAAACAATAACATGTAATTTATTATTTAAATGATTATTTATATAATTGGAAAAATCTTGCAGTAAATTTTCAGTGTTTTTTTTTCTTTGGAAGCCATATTGATTAATTATACAAAGTAATTATTTAATTTATTTGATAAAAATTTTTCAAGAATTTTTTCTAATGCTGGTAGAATACAAATTGGCCTGTAATTTCCCAGTTCTATGTGTTTTCCACCTTTAAATATTGGTCTAGTGATGCTACATTTAAATTCTTGTGGAATTTTTGCTTGCTTTATTATCGTATTGATTAAATGAGTTATTATTGGCCCAAGAGTTTTTATATTTCTTTTTAAATCAAACATTCTTAAATTGTCAATACCTGTGCTTTTAGAGTTTTTCATTTTTTTAACGATATTTTCAATATCAGTTATAGTTGCTCTTGGTATATATAAACTATGAGGTACTCCAGGTACTCCAGTACTGTATTGGAAGCTTTGTGATTGCATTTATGTAACATGTTGCTGATGCTATCCGAGAAGTAATTCACAAAATCATTTGACACAGAATCCTCAGTTCTATCTTTTAACATGTATCGTGTTATAGTTTCATCACAATCGTTTTTGGGTTTACGTCCTAAAATATTATTTATCTCATCCCAGGTTTTTTTTTGTATCATTAAAACAGGTTTTAAATTTATTATTATAGTATTTAGTTTTATCTTTATTTATAAGTTTATTGACAAGGTTTCGTGTTTTTTTGTATTCTGTTTCATATGTTTTGTTTGTTGGTGTACTTTTCCATTTTTTATATAGTTTATCCCTTTTATTTATATTACATAATAATTCACTGCTTACCCATTCATTTATTGCATAAGGTCGTGTTTTCGGTTTTTGCACTATCGTTTTTGAACTACTATTGTAAAAAAATTTAAAAAAAGATTTTATTTTTTCATATAATAGAATACAATCCTTCTCCTCTATAAGTTTACTCCAGTTATAATCTCTGATATATCTATCAATAGCCTTTTGTGAGATGATTTGAATATACTTATTTGCAAAGTCTATCTGACGTTTATGAGATTTTATATTAATAGCAGTGATAAAATGATCAGCAATATTATTTTCGCAGACGCAAGCAGTTATTTTCTTGCCTCTAAATTTAGCAAATATATGGTCAATACAAGTGCGAGTTATTTGTCCATTTAATACAGCTTCTCTGGTTACTATATTGATGCATTTAGTTGAATAATGGTTAGTAAGTAAGTTTTCATACGAATTTATGATATAATCTAGGTCATTTAACAAATTTAGATTTAGATCTCCGAGTAAGATAATATTTTCCTTACTATTAATTGTATCAAGATGTGCTGATAATTCCGTTAGAAATGAAGATTTACTGAGATTAGGAGGTCTATAGATAGCTATTATATTAACTTTAGTTTCGTTCTGGAGTACGAGCTTTCCTTTTATTCTCTTTAAACGTCCCCGAAGGAATTAATTTCCCTCAAGGCCGATCCCTACAGCCGTTTAAATTTCTTTAATTCTCTTTAAATGGCCTTGAAAAATATAATTTTCCTATAGGCCGATCCCTGGAGCCTTTTAAATTTCTTAAATTCTCTTTAAAAGGCCATGAAAAAATTATTCTCCTAATGGCCGATCCATGGAGCCTTTTAAATTTCCTAAATTCTCTCTAAAAGCCCCGGAAGAAATTACTTAACCTTAAGGCCGATCCCTAGAGCCGTTTAGATTTCTTAAATTCTCTTTAAATACCCTTAAAAAAATTGTTTTCCTTAAGGCTGATCCGTGGAGCCTTTTTAATATCCTTAATTCTCTTTCAAAGGCCCTGAAGAAAATATTTTCCCTTAGGGCCGATCCATGGAGCCTTTTAAATTTCTTTTTTTCTCCTTATACGGCCCGGAAGGAATTAATTTACCTTAAGGCCGATCCCTAGAGCCTTTCAAATTTCTTAAATTCTCTTTAAAAGGCCCTGAAATAAATTTTTGTCCTTAAGGCCGATCCGTGGAGCCTTTTTATTTCCTAAATTCTCTTTAAAAGGCCCTGAAAAAAATTATTTCCCTTAAGGCCGATCCTTGGAGCCTTTAAAATTTCTTTAATTCTCTTTAAAAGTCCCTGAAAAAAATTATTTTTCTTAAGGCCGATCCGTGGAGCCTTTTAAATTTCAAAAATTCTTATTCAAAGGCACTGAAAAAATAATTTCCCTTAAGTCCGATCCCTGGAGCCTTTTAAATTTCTTTAATTCTCTTAAAAAAGCCCTGATAAAAATAATTTACCTTAAGGCCGATCCGTGGAGAATTTCAAATTTCTTAAATTTAATTTAAAAAGGCCCTGAAAAAAATAACTTCCCTTAAGGCCGATCCCTGGAGCCTTTTAAATTTCTTTATTCTCTTTAAATGGCCCCGAAGGAATTAATTCTCTTTTAGGTCGATCCCTAGAGTCGTTTAATTTTCTAAAATTCTCTTTAAAAGGCCCTGAAACAAATAATTTCTCTTAAGACCGATCCGTGAAGCCTTTTAAATTTCTTAAATTCTCTTTAAAAGGCCCTGAAAAAAATAACTTTCCTTAAGGCCGATCCCTGGAGCCTTTTCAATTTCTTTAATTCTCTTAATGGCCCCGAAGGAATTAATTTCCCTCAAGGCCGAACCCTAGAGCCGTTTAAATTTCTTAAATTCTCTTTAAAAGGCCCTGAAAAATATAATTTCCCTAAAGGCCGAACCCTAGAGCCGTTTTAATTTCTTAAATTCTCTTAAAAGTCCCTGAAAAAAATTATTTTTCCTTATGGCCGATCCAAGGAGCCTTTAAATTTTCCTTAATTCTCTTTAAAAGGCCCTGAAAAAAATAATTTACCTTGAGGCCAATCCGTGGAGACTTTCAAATTTCTTAAATTCATTTTTAAAGGCCTTGAAAAAAATAACTTACTTTAAGGCCGATCCCTGGAGCCTTTCTTATTTCTTAAATTCTCTCTAAACGGCCCCGAAGGAATAAATTTCTCTCAAGGCCGATCACTAGAGCCGTTTAATTTTCTTGAATTCTCTTTAAAAGGCCCTAAAAAAAAAAAAAATTCCCTTAAGGCCGATCCGTGGAGCCTTTTTAATTTATTTAATTCATTTTAAAAGGCCCTGAAAAAAATAACTTCCCTTAAGGCCGATCCCTGGAGCCTTTTTAATTTCTTGAATTCTCTTTAAATGGCCCCGAAGAAATAAACTTTTCCTTAGGTCGATCCCTAGAGCCGTTCAAATTTCTTAAATTCTCTTTAAAAGGCCCTGAAATAAATTTCTGTCCTTAAGGCCGATCCGTGGAGCCTTTTTATTTCCTAAATTCTCTTTAAAAGGCCCTGAAAAAAATTATTTCCCTTAAGGCCGATCCTTGGAGCCTTTAAAATTTCTTTAATTCTCTTTAAAATCCCTGAAAAAAATTATTTTCCTTAAGGCCGATGCGTGAGCCTTTTAAATTTCCTCAATTCTCTCTAAAAGGCCCTGAAAAAAATAACTTCCCTTAAGGCCGATCCCTGCAGCCTTTCAAATTTCTTTAATTCTCTTTAAATGTCCCTGAAAAATATAATTTCTCTATAGGCCGATACCTGGAGCCTTTTAACATTCTTAAATTCTCTTTAAAAGGTCCTGAAAAAAATAGTTTCCCTTAAGGCCGATCCGTGGAGCCTATAAAATTTCTTTAATTCTCTTGAAAAGGCCCTGAAAAAATAATATCTCTGAAGGCCGATCCGTGGAGCCTTTTAGATTTCTTAAATTCTCTTTAAAAGGCCCTGAAAAAAATAATTTCCTTTAAGGCCGATCCGTGGAGCCTTTTAAATTTCATAAATTCTCTTTAAGTTCTTTAAGAACTCGACTAATCGGTCGAGTAGTTTTTTTTTGCCTCACACCATGCAGAAAAAAGTTGTTTTTAAGTAAATGAGTTTGAAGTTTCGCCCGGCTCTTTTACCTGCTTCTGCGCTGACCTGCTAAATGGGCTGTAGGACTTTAAATTTCGTCAATACCATTGCAAAAATTTTACAATATATTTTTAAAGGATTATTTTTCCGAAATATTGAAAATTTTTTTTTTTTTTTCCAAAAGCAGTTTTAAAATAAATGAGTTTGAAATTTCGCCCGGCCCTTTTACCTGCTTCTGCCCTGACCTGCTAAATGGACTGTTGATTTTTAAATATCATCAATACCATTACAAAAAATTAACAATATATTCTTAAAGGATTGTACTTTTGAAATATTGAACAAACAAAAATTATTTTTTTTTAGACCACCGGGTCCCCTTAATAGTTATAAATAAGGAGCATGGCCTTATATGGTCCACCCACCTTATCTAGTAAGTGTAGTACATTAAATTATAATTTGAGACTTAAAGTTTTTCATTTTTCATTACTTATCCCCGTTCTGGAGTTTTGCTGATTTGTCATTAAAAAATCAATTAATCCAATCAATTCACGACTACTTTTTAAATTACAGCACCCTTAGGTGATTTTTTATAAAAGAATAGGCTCAAATATTGTATATTAAATATTAATGAGCATCAGCACATTATCACTGAGACTTGCTTGGAAATATTATAAAAGTTTCCATGTGATATAATGAGAGTCTACAAGTTTGATATGATTAAATATTTCGCCACAATCTTCACGTCTCGTTGAAGTGCGCGTTTTCATTAAATTTGCCCTTATTTATTTTATGTAATATGTATAAGACCCATTACATAAAATAAAGGATGTAATATAATATATGTTATAAGGCATTTGTTATACAATATAATTAACACCCCTCGTGTGTGTAATAATTTCTGGTAAACACACTGTAATATTATGTAAGAAACTGTTTATGATCTCTTTTATATATTATGAATTGTTTTGCTACCCGACGTTGAACAAGATTTTCAAAATAATATAAAGTTCCTTTAATTTCTCAATTAACAAGCTAACAAATTATTTGAACTTTGTAATTTAAGTGGATTTCAAGGCCCATTTTGATTTTTTTTTCTTTGAAACTCCTAAAAAATATACAACAAACTTTAGCTTTAGCTTTACTTTCTAGCATTCTCTTTAACGGCATCATAATAATGGATATATAAAAGCTTCGTACTTCGGGATATAAATTACATAGCGAGCTGAAAACAGTTCTGTAAACCTAGAAGTTCCGCACGGAAAAGCTGCAAAAAATGTACACCACCAGAGCTCTCCGTTTCAGAGTTTTTGGTATGATGTAGGTACAGACTTCCTCATTTTCGTGTAAGTCTTTTTTCTTTTAACACTTTGGGAGCAGAAAAATTCTCAACTCTAAAAGTGAAAATTCATTTTCTCATTTTTGTACGCAAACCTTTTTTCTCTCAAAGGAACTTGTGTGTAAAAAATCTACTATCCCATTTTACACCACTTTATAAATGCACGAAATTTTTTTTTTTTTTTTTTTACATTAACTCCACACTGTAGGAGCCATATTGTAGGAGGGAGGAAACACAGAGGCTGGCAAATCGTTCCACAGCCGAGCTGTTGAACTCAAGAACGAGTCGTAGAAACGACCCGTTCTCATGTGACTAATGTCAACCGTGTACAAATGTTGAGCGCGCGTTTGGCGTATTTCCCGACTATGCACCGGTGCCGAGGGGATCAATGACGCTAGTTCCTCGGAGCATCTTCCATTGTAATACCGGTAGAACAAGGACAACATTCCCACCTGGAATGATTGTAAGTAAGGAGGAGATTGGATTGTAAGTAAGGAGGAGGAAGATTGTAGGTAAGCACGAAAGGATTGTAAGTAATGTAAGGAGGATTGAGACATTTGCTATTATAATGATAAAATATATTTTTTACATAAGCTCCACAGGAGGCCCTGAAGAAAATAATTCCCCGCAAGGCCTATGTCATCTTTGGGAATGCTGGGCGGAGGGTCTTTTTAGAAAAGTAAGGGGAGAAAGTTCTGGAAAGGAAAAGGGTACGAGGGGTGGGTAGAAATCTGGGGGTCAGTGTTTCGAGGAAGACGGATGTAAGAATTCATCCCTCCCACTTTGGAGAAGTCAAAAGGACTCCTTCAACCATTTTTTCTCGATCAGGCCTGCCTTGCAGCTGGTGGGCAGACTCATCTGCCGCCAAGACCCGGAAAATTCTCACCCCATGAACCCGGGCACCCCTAATAAGTCACCAAACGTATCGAATCATTGTGGGCAGAGGTGTTGGTTATCCAATAAATGGTTCTAAGGGCGGTGCTATCCATACCTGTCTTCCAAATATATAATATATCTTAATTTAATGATGGTTTTATTAATTTGTGATTTCCAATTTAGATTGGATTGGATTGGATGGAATGTAATAAGAAGAAATTAATTAATAAAACTTGTTTACGCTCTGTCAGGGAATTGATAAACCCGCTTTACACTCTCAAAAGTTTTAATCTTAAATTAAACAAAATTTAAATAATATAATTTAACCGTTCACTTGTCAATCTTCACCACTTAAGTCTTTTGTTCAACTATTTTTGGTCGCAAATAACTTGAAATTGAATCAAGTTAACTTAATTTACGATTTGTAAGTCAAAACAATTAACCTTCTTCGATTTAATCCACCCTCGGGGTAAACTCACCCCTTCCACAATCAAAACTGGGCGCTTCTGTACCGGATGATAGTCGCCGTACAACGGGGCGACTTTTCACACTTTGCAATTTTGAAACACAGCACGGAATATTATTTTAAAAAGGTGCCTTCGGGCGTTTTCGGCCCCGCTCGGCAGTTTCCGGCGGACGTTCGCAAAGCCTTCAGATTTCAGCGCTTAGTTCAGACGGGTGTCGTCCGGCTATGCGGCGCTAGCGTCGACGGAGGTTTTCGAATTTGGAATGAGAATTATTATTGTGATTCGCGATGTCATTGTATTCGGAAAATTTGAAAGGAAACCGTTTGCCGCTGTGATTATTAAAAACAAAGTTTTTTGAACATTTTTTTCATCTGTATGTAACAATTTTTAATAAGTTTAAGGTACTTTCGTGTAAACAAGTGATAATTAAGTAAAAAAACATTTTTCGTGATTATTTCATTTATCTAGAACCTTCACAGATAAATAAATATATTTTAGGACAAAGTTTAAAAAAAAATTCAACCTCTAAAAGCATAATTCAAGTTATTAAAGTACAATAATAAAACAAACTGATTTTGTAAAAAAACGGTGTGATAATATTGTAATAACCAGGAAAATTACACTAACAGGTAAATACTAATATTTATATGTAAATTTAATATTATGTGTAAATTTATTTAACGCTTTCTTGCAAAGTTTTTCAGTTCGATGAAACATAATTCTGTTTACATTACTACATTTACTTATTGCTACATTTTGGTATTTTAGCAGGGGTGCCCGGGCTCATGGGGTGAGGTTTATCTAGGTCTTGAAGGTGGATGACCAGGACACACTGAACCCCAGATTCCTACCCACCTCTTATACCCTTTTCCTACCCAGAACTCCTTTCCTTGATTTCCTTTAAAAAACCCTCCACATAGCATCCCCAAAGATGACACAGGCCCTGGGGGAAATTATTTTCCTCAGGGCTTCCTGTGTGGAGCTCAATTAAAAAAAAATATGTATATAAATCTTTGAGAATTTAATGGCACAGTGTTTAAAAAACAGTTAACGTTAGTTTATCTACATAACTCATTTTAAATTTTGCAGTTGATTTATGTTAAGAATTATAATGTATTATTGTAAATTTAGTATAGCCACTTGTGCAATTTTTGTAGAATATTAACAAATCGAAGAGTGATTTAGATTGCGCCATTGTGTAAACAACCAGAATTTATTTTTATTTTGAATAATTTTCACATATTATCTTTAAAAATAAGAAAATCTCACTTTTTTTTTCAATTTACGTTGCGTCAATTCACTAGGATATTATATCAAGGGCGCTGAAAACTGGAATTGAACTTAAGGCAGACCACGGTGAGTCGGCGGTAAAAGGGTGAATTTTTCATAATTATTTTCAAGCAAATGGAATTTTTTTATAAGAACTCGTAGTCAACATATACTTAAAGAAGACTGTATAAATTTTTTCGTATTAGAATCTAAAATATGGTTTGCGGTGTACGCAGTTTTCAACAGGACACTCCGACGAAACTGGTTCATCAGAAAAATAAAATAAAAATTATGTTCACAAAATTTTGATATCTAAAAGAAAAAAAAATGTGCACCAGTCAATTTTATTTCCTATTTTTATTGAAAATTTTCATTGATCATAAAAAAAAAGAAAGGGGACCGTTCATAAAAAAATCCATTAGTGGTAACATAGAGACTGGATTTTCAAACAGTGTAAGACTTGGTGCTTGCAAATTGGATGTATACTTTTTTATTATTTTGTCAACCAGGTTGAAAAGAGTAGTTTCAAGAAAAACGCCTTCAAAGTTTTGCTGAAGGATAATTCTACATACAAACTGTTTCAAAAGGTTTCACATAAAATGCTACATATCCGTCAATTTTACAAATATTTTTAAAATATTTGTTCAGAGAATTCTTAAGAAATGCATCTTTTAGAAAATGAAATAAAAAATCACTTTTTTTTGACAACAATTTTTGCTAGTGCATTAAATTTGCTTTCTAAAATAACCTTACACGAAGTAATTGGTTACCATTTCTTCTTAGATTTGATATTTACAAAGTACAATAAAGTGAAGTGTTTGTAGTAATATTTGAGTGGGAAGGACCATTGTTAATAGATTAATCAAGTACGAAATTTAATTATCTTTGTGTTTTCAGTGTAAGTACACATAAAATTAATATTAATTACCTTCATAATTAGTGGGTGTAACCTAAATTTTGTGGTTTGCTCCACACCACCCAATTATCAACAACAATCAACTCAATAATTTGTTCGCTAAATTACCATTAGTTCGTACGTCGACAATTTTGATTATGTTTGTATTAATTACAATTAAAAAATCGCATTATCTAGGTAGATATTTATATTTATTGTAAAATGGAAGAGTACATTTGAAACGCCGTTTACAAGACGTAGATTCTTTTTTTTTATTAGTTTGCAAGACAAAGGGTTCGCCGCGCAGCCCGAAGCCATGAAAAAATGTACAAATGGATGAGATTGCCACACAAGATCACTGCCCGGAGCCAGTAATACTACGGAGCTTCCAATTAGAGAACATGATCAGAAAGAAATAAATAGGGTAGGGGATGAAAAGAAACATAAGAAGTACGATTTCCAACATTCATCGCAATTCAGATTTTGTTTTAAGAAAAGGAAAAATCTTTTAAAGTTACATTTCGATCAAGGAAATCATTTCATCAGGGCGTTTATTCCTCTTTGAGGAAAGGTCTTCGTGGTCGAGGGGTAAGACTCTAGACTAGCAGTCCGATAGTCGCTGGTGCAAATTCCGACATGCGCTAGTAATTTTATGTAATTTGTGTTGTTTCACCATAAATTAATTAAAAATAAAATTTTCAGAATGCAAGCTACTCTCAGTATCATCCTGGTAAGAGAATACATTTAGAATATAAATGTTGCTTGAAATGGTTTTAACTTTATTTGGTGCCCAGATCTGATAACCAGGTATTTCCTGACCTTCTTATCATATCCCTCCCCTCTCCACTACCTTAAGCCTCACAACGTACTCCAATTAATGGGTTAGGTTAGGAGTAGTTGTAACTTTTGTGCGGTACTCACGTAAAATAAAATGAAAAGGTGAACCTGGATCTTGAAGAGACCTGTAATTTAGGAAATGATAAAACTAACTTATATCATACTTACGTTGGCTTACGGGAATAAAGATTGAGGGTTTTTAAAGATAAGTGGATCGCAGGAACTAGAGATTAATATTATTCACCAAGTATTGACGGCCGGCGTGGTCTAGCGGTAGGGCTCTTGACTCGCAATCCGAAGGTCACGGGATTGAATCCCGGCGTGGGCAAATAAATTTTTATTTGATTAATTTGTGTTATTTCACAATTAATTCTTATCGAATAATATAAAGTATATTGGAGGCACGTTCTAGAGTGGAAGACACTCTCAGTATCGCCCTAGTATAAGACCACCATTCAGGATTGAACCATCGCTTGAAATGGCTTTAGCCGTGTTTGGGAGGCGGGAATGGGTACCGCCACCCCGGGAACCTTTATTGGATAACCAACACCTCTGCCATAGGTCATCTTAAGTGGTTTGCTAAGTTTGGTGATTTAGCAGGGATGCCCGGGTTCATGGGGTGAGGTTTTTCTAGGTCTTGGAGGCGGATGACCAGGACACACTGAACCCCAGATTCCTACCCACCACTTAAACCCTTTTCCTTCCCAGAACTCTCCTCTCCTTCCTTTCCTAAAAAAACCCTCCACACAGAATGATGAAATAGGCCCTGAGGGAAATTATTTTCCTCAGGACCTCCCGTGTGGAGCTCATGTAAAAAAAAAAAGTGACCAGATATGAATAGTCAGGTACTTCCCCATCCTTCTCTTCTCCATCTCCTTCCCCTCTCCATTACCTTCATCCTCACAATATACCCCAATTGGGAATGCCATAGCCTCACTGGCTCCCAGAAGGGAGCAGTTGGAACTCTTGTGTGGTATTCATACAAATATAAAAAAAAATGAAAATGCAAAAAAAAAAATCTAATTGGGGATTATGTGCAATCAAGGTTTTCGCTCCTGACCCAAGGGTTGTAATATTATTATGTCCTGAAATAAACAATGTACGTAGATTCTAGTCCAAATAAAGCAGTATTAGAGGTGAGTTGAGACTCAATAAGTATGTGGAATAAGAATTTAGACCAGAAGTTCACAAATTTTTTTTTCTCGTGGACCACTTTCAAAATTTTACTGGTTTCGGTGGACCCCCTGTTGCAACATTTCTACCATATTCCCAAAACTCGACATGCGTTGTACTGAATATTGAACATATATCGCTGGAGTTGTGGTCTGGCGAGATGGGGGGCGGGATGGGATATGGGCACGGGATGGGTCTCAAAATGACCATTTTTCACCGAAATACTAGTTTACTATCTGTCTACATTAACGGGTAAAGCCAAGCCAACATTTTTGTTCTTTACTATCGAAACCAGCAAGCTTATTCTCTATCTTTTGTGGTATCGTTATCGAGATAACGGATGTGATCTCCTGACATATTTGTGTGATTTATTTGCTTTTTCTATGTATAACATACATTAAATTTATTTATTTATTTATTTGTTTTATTTTAGTAAATTGTACATTTAAGTTTACAATTTCCTAATTAATTATATCATTTCATATTTCAAACTATATTTTTTCTTGTTCTATGTATCTCCTGAATGAATAATGAAATGAATAAATAATCATGCATTCTTGCAGGAATTCATGTTTAAAACGATCTAAACTAAAATATGTTACAGTAAATACGCAAAAATCACTCAAATCTGACAGCAGATCACGTCTGTTATTTCGATATCGACCCCACAAAAGATAGAGAATAAGCCTGCAGTTAAATTTTCGTGGACCCACTTACAACTTGTGGACCCCCATTTTTATCACGTCTACGTGGACCCCCGTCGAGTCTCCCGTGGACCCCTGGGGGCCACCTGGACCACTTTAGATCATTAAATTATGACGCTGTACCCTAAAATATGGGCGTGTCGAAAAAAAATCATCACAATCAGAATTATAAAAACGACCATGGCTTTATCTATAAGAAAATCGTAAAACAAAATTATTTGGTTCATTCTGCTGATACTAGAAATATTGAAACCAAAATCAACACAATATATTTAAAATGAAAATTCATAATAAGTATCTATGTAAAGTTTTGCTTTGTAGCGGAAATTGAGTCTTCAACTGAACCAGCTCAGATTATCTATGAATTTAATGACAACCACTTCATATTTTCCCGCGTTTAATAATGTTCTTTGACACAGCTGTGAAGTGAAAAGCCATAAACTCTATTATATACTCTGTATTTACAAAATAATATCATATTTTAAACCTTTTAAGTCCTCGGTGTCAGACTGGCCAATGAAATTAATTAACTGTTCGAGAAAGAATTTCTATACCTGAAAATATTAGATTTCGCCGGAAGTACGAAAAAATTTTGTTTACTTCGGACACACGGATACGCTCACAACACAATTCTATGTATTAATTTAATCAGGAAACATTAAGAATGGGATGTTACTGAATTTGATTTTGATTAATTCATCAAATTTAGAAGTTATTTTTCAAGTTCTGTTGATAGTTTTATTCAAGTTTTGTCATTGTATCATTACTTTAGAGAACTAAAATACTATCAAAACTTGAATAGAACTTTCACAGATGAGGATTTGAGGATTTGTTCAAATTCTGTGAAACAAATCATCCAAACCTGACAGCTTTCATAATAATTGTAAGGCAATGGCTGTGTGAACATACGCTTATAGATCCTATAGCCGTTGAGTAAAGGGTGAAATTCCTCTGCTATAGTAGTCCCAGAGAAAGTTCAAACGTGACGTCATCTAGTGTTCGACAGCCTTCATAGTCTAGAAGTAAGGCTCTTGACTGGTAATCCGAAAGTCGCGGGATCGAATTCTAGCGTGTGCACAATTAATTCATTTCAAATAACATAAAGTATATTGCGGCACGTTTCAGAGTAGAACATATTCTCAATATCATCCGGTATAAGACCACCATTCAGAATTGGAACGTTGCTTGAAACGGCTTCCGCCATGTTTGGTGACAAGATCTGAATAGCCAGGTACTTCCCCACCTTCTTCTCCCATCTCCTTCCCCACCCAACTACCTTCAGCCTCACAAAGCACCCCGATTGGGGATGCCATAGTCTCATTGGTTACAGACGACAGTAGCCTGAGACTCTTGTAAGGTGTGAACATAAAAAAAATCGAGTGCAGTTCACACCCGGAAGAAGCGAAACTTTATCAAAACAATCTCAACCAATAGGGTCTCGAAAAGTGAGGTCATAATTCATAATCAAAGCGGTGTACAAGCGCAGACCAAGCATCTTTTCCGTTTCAAAGCCTTGAAAAGTTACATCATAATTACAGCGGTCAATGAGCGCAGTTTGATGCGTTGTAAAGGTGCTGTAATGCGTCATTTCCGTTTCATCCGAATTTCAAATCACAACAGGGTTAAAGAAGTTCTACTTCAAAAATTTGCTGTATTTTTATTTTTCTTCATTCAAGACTTAGGAGAAGGAAGAGGTCGTACGACTTCTCTGAGACTACAACAGCTCCATGTCCTCCATCATTGCACAAACAATAATTTCCAATTATAATGATTTAAGTCAAAGTTTTCAAATATTGTTTATTGTAAAGAAAAATTCCGCGCTAACATGCTAATGTATATATTATACTATTATTAATGTATATATAATTTTTTAAATATCATTCGAACTTTTACCAAAAGTTAACGTTTTAAAATATTTTTGTTCAGATTGTTCTTTACAATTTAAACAGATTTTGAATGTAATTGAAGCCCAAGACTTACAGTAGGTAACGATATGAACGTAATAAACATGACGAGATACTACTGAAATAATTAATTGCCGACTCGAAAGGGATTCTGGGAAGTTTCTCTTTGAAAGGAAAAGTTTAACGTTCAAAATTATTTTATTTCAACTGTATAACTTACGTAATCATTTCGATATATTTTTATTTTTTTTAAAAAAACACTTTCAAGTGCAAACTCTCCTACTTATAAACATCTTTTCGGATATGGTTTTATTGTTTATTGTAGCAAATTTAGTTTCTTTTATGATAATCGCAAAATAAATTGATATTTAAGCCCAATATTCACAAAATAAAATAAAATATGATTTTTTGCGTTGTTATTTTACAATACGGCCGGCAGCCGACGAATTAGGATTTTCAAAGTGACACTTACGTCGTTCACCGAAGGACTACTGGCTTGCCACACCCTACTTTCTTTCAGAACCACCCAGGGGGCCTACTCTCTATCTTTCGGTTTCACAAACCAGCACGTTTGTGGTTTGTGGTTTAACCTTCAGTAGCGGGTGCTGTCAACTAAGCGGAAACGGTCTATAATTACTGTAAATACACTAAAAATGGAGTTCATATTTTAGGTATTCCTCCGCAATACATTTATATGTTGGATTAAACAATTACAACACATATACATATTTACTGAGTGTACGGCACTGAAGCGCGAGGAAGTTTTAGCACGATAGGAGGAGGGTTAATATGCGTTTGTGACGTAGCTAAACCTGCCGTACGGACGTTGTGAAAGATAGAGACTAGGCCCCCTGGTCGGAGCAGGGAACAGACGTCTGACTCCACGTCGCTCGGTTCCGTGAAATCAATTTTAAATTTCCTTGTTATTACAATAAACATTGTGTAAAAAAGGAGTTAATGTTTTTTTAAGGCCTTTACGAAATCAACCTGTAAAAAAAAATTCTCAAATACCTTTTTCAACCATTCTAAAAGCTTTTTCTCAAATATTTTTAAACTCCTCCCACAAAGGGCGTAAATTCCGAAGTCGATTTTTCCCTGGACTATTGGATCCCCTTAAACTGTATAACTTACACTTTTGGAAAGATTGAAAAGGCATAAAAATGAATAAATGATTTTTTCATTGCAATATAGACATCCACTGATCTAAAATTAGAATTGCATACGGGTCTTTTATTTTTATACCTTCGCAATTTTGTGTCAACATAATGAAGAATAACGATATTGTAATTAAATATAAAGCACAGTTTAGAAATTGCTCACAATTATTTAATACTAGCTTAAGTGCCTAACGTGCCTTTAAAGCCTAGCGGGCTTTAGATGATATCTCTAATTTTAGATCTGAATATATTTAACTAATTCAGATCTAAAATTAGTGTAACTAAACTCACCATTTAGTGATTCTTCCTCTCTATGCACTGTTAAATTCAAATTTATGTTAGTTTAAATGAAAGCAAATCACTTTGTAAAACACCATTTAATCAAATTTATGTCACTAAGCAGATATCTTATCTTAATGTTTCTACTCTTATTTGACAGACTATATGTAGGATGGTTGCGGGTTTGATATTTCACTAATTATTAAAATAATTTATTGCAGAATTTATGCAGGGGTAGTGCATGTCATTTATTCCATTTTTTTAAATAATATAAATAGAAATTAGATCATAATAAAAAATAAATAAAAAAAATAAGAATTTGACTGTATCTCGTCTGCAGAGAGCCAACGGGGAAGACTATATCCAGGTAATCATGGCAGTTATGAAGTTCTTCTTCGATTGGCATAGTCTGAGTCATAAGCTTCCCATGCAGTGATGGAGAAGTACTCTTTCAAGAGCGCACTCGTCTATGAACACTTCTGTATCGCTGCAGTATCTCGGTAGGCGAATTTTTTTTAAGGTTAGCTCCTCAGGAGGCCCTGAGGAAAATAATTCCTCTCCGGGCCTATGTTGTCTTTGGGGGTGCTGTGTGGGGAGTCTTTTTAGAAAAGAAAGGGAGGAAATTCTGGTAAGGAAAAGGGTATTAGAGGTTGGTAGGAATCTGGGGGTCAGTGTGTCCAGGAGTAACGGACGTAGGAATCCATCCCTGCCATTGCGGTGCAACGCGATGAATGTTCCAAGAGAGTACGGCTGGAAAAGTTAGAGGGACTCAACCAGCTATTCTCTCGTGATCCGGCCTGCCATGCAGCTAGTGGGCCGACGCGTCTGCGGCCAAGACCCAGACAAACCTCACCCCATGAAGCCGACTACCCCTGCTAAGTCACCAAACGTAGCGAACCTTGGGGTGACCTATGGCAGAGGTGTTGGTTATCCAATTAGTGGTTCCCGGGGCGGCAGTACGCATACCCGCTTCCCAAATTAAATAGTTGGTGGTACGCGTTATCGTAAGCAATTTTTAGCTTATGCCATTAGGATGCGTTATCTACCCGCAGTTCTGACGTATATACAGCGATGTACTGAATGCTTTGAATAGTATCCATTTCACGATTGTTCTTCAAAAGTGAAAAGACCTTGACAACATACCTCTTCTAACGGATATCGCTCTTCTTCGTCTTTCCATAGCCTCGATGTCTCTCAGGTAGTCTGTGATATTATTCGAGATATTTGACCCAACGACTAACATCAATTTTCTTTCTATCTGCATTTTTTTTCAAAATTTTCACATATTTGGAGTATTTTCTTTAACGTGGTAAGTGACGATGCTGGACGAATCGTGTCATCTGCGTAATTAATATAATTTATCCGTACTCCTTGAACATTACAACTTTTATTGTGCCATTTTAAGTCTTTGAATCAGATCATCAGTGTATATATTGAAGAGAGCTGGAGACAGACATCCTCTTTGCATTAGGCCATTTTTCAAATTAAATGGGTTGAAAATCTGACCCTTTCACGAGATTTTCTTGCTGTGTCTGCCAAATTCAAGGAATTGCTTTATTTTATAATTTCTTATATTTAATAATAACTACAAACGTCCCAACCGCCCAGATACCCAGAAACAGTAGCACTACGGTATCCGCAATCGGGGTATGCTAAGTCTCTTTGCGGATACCGTAGTAGAGAGTAAGAGACTTAAGACTTACCGTAAAAGACTTAAGGGAGTGAATAATGAAGGAGATCTTTAAGAGGATCTTAACAGACGGATTGCAATCTTTAAAGCACAGGCGTCGGGTGGGAATGCTATCCATATTCTACCGGTATTTCAATGGAAGATGCTCCAAGGAACTAGCGTCATTGGCACCTTCGGCAACGGTGCATAGTAGGGAAACACGCTAAAAGAGTATTCAACATATGTACATGGTTGAAATTTGTCACATGAGAACGGGTCGCTTCTTCGACTTGTTCTTGTTTTCAACTGCTCGGCTGTGGATCGATTTGACGGCCTCTGTGTTTCTCCCATCCTACAACATGGGTCTCTTCAAGACCAATGTTCATTGCTTCCTCTCCTCAAAAAGACCCTCCACACAGCATCTCAGATGACATAGGCCCTGAGGGAAATTGTTTTTCTCAGGGCCTCCTGTGTGGAGTTAATGAAAAAAAAGAGGAAGGTTTTAAAAAAGTTTTTTTTTTATATTTTAAGACAAATTTCATTTATAAATTATCGTCGTTACCTGGGCGATATTGAGAGCACCTGCCACGCTGAATTATGAATTGCAATTAATTATATGAATTGAAATGTAAAATCACACGCATGAATAAATATTAAGGTCCACTATTCGAATTTCGACCGATTTCTTACATATCTCCCTTAAACATTTGAAGTTTTTAAGCTCTTAAAAAAATATGTTATTTTTGAAGATAATATCTAGATACGTTCTACGCCGAAACGCAAATTATATGAAATTCCCTCGATAGAAAAAAATCGCAAAGTATGCTCCGAAAATTATTAAAAACAAGTCTATTGCTATTAACAAGTTATATTTGTGAAAAAATTCACAATGTTTTTTTAAATGATATTTAAGATACGTTCCACGAGATTTTTGTTCTATTTTAAACGAGTCATGTTTTATTAAGCTTTTTCGCAATTTTCGCTGCTATTTTACGACTTAACATATTAGCGCGCTCTGTCCAACACTCGTAATTACATATCTCTCCATCTTCTTCTTTTTCAGTGCCGTGCGTTTCAAGAGTGCCGCCTTAAACAAAATTTAAGTCCAGGCGCAGGGTTATGAACCCGCGAACTTTAAAGGATCCAATGTTAACCACTAAGCAGGCATCACCGATTATGCATTGGAGAAATGTGAACTCAGTAGCGATTATGATTAGGATTTGCACTATAAAATTGGGGTAAACACTAAAAAATCATATCATGGATGAAAATTCTTCCCCGGGAGTGATATTGAGGTTTAATAAAAAAATATTCTCTCGACCTCTAATTAAATAAATTAACATACAATTATAATAAATTCAAAATATGATTAAAGTTACGCTACCACACGCGTGCTAAAACAATAAACGCCGTTATATTTTTATATTTGCTCGCTTTGCGCGTATGTCGCCTTTACATTAAAACATTAAAGTAAGAGAACAATTTGTGTAATGGATATGAAGGGGTGTTACTTTAAAGCGATGAATCTCTATATTCCTCCTTTGTCCGTGAAATTTGATGTCTGCCGCTTGCTAACCGGCTAATTTCCCTCGCATCAATCTTACTCAGCGAAATCAGAGCGAATACCTCACCCTTACTAAGAAACCACCACCTCCCTAACTCCGGGTTATTTGAAACCTTCGTCAATTTGGGAGCCTTGGATTCCCACAAAAAGAGATTTTGTTATGTTTTCAACGTTTTGGATGGACATGTTTTTTTTTGTTATGACTATATGGGTTTCACACCTCTTTTATTCAATTTATTTTCAAAGCATGGTGGTTTAATAATCTACGTACTTGACTTTTTTGTACATGAGCTCCACACAGGAGGCCTTTGTCATCCTTGGGGATGCTGTGTGGAGGGTTTTTTAAGGAAAAAAAGGGGAGGAGAGTTCTGGGAAGGAAAAAGGTTCAAAGGGTGGGTGGGAATCTAGGGTTCAGTGTGTCCTGGTCATCCGCCTCCAAGACTTAGACAAACCTCACCCCATGAACCTGGGCATCCCTGCTAAATCACCAAACGTAGCGAACCACTCGGGGTGACCTTGGCAGAGGTGTTTGTTATGCAATGAAGGTTACCGAGGCGGCAGTACCCATTCCCGCCTCCTAAATTTAATAATAATAAATAATCCGTAATATAATACGGAGATTACGGAGATAAGTTAAATCTAGAACCATTCTGAAGTATCCTGTAATACCAGCTCGTAGTGGAGTGGAGCTGGCAACACGGTATTGCTTCCAAGTATACACATTTCACCACTAACAATTACACATCTGCCCTGATGACGGACACTATAACGCTGTCCGAAAAGTTGACTAAAGAAGGAGGTAGCGCAACACGGCATAACACCCCAAAGACAAATAACGAAAATACTTTTGGCCGTGAAATTCTAAAAACGTATCTTCTTTTGACACATTCAATTATTATTTTAACCTTCAATTATCAACATAGATATACATACTTCAGATTTTTCAGTAACCATAATATAGTATTATGTAAATGATAATATATATACCCTGGCAGGTGTTAGTGTCGTAATGCTGACGTTGACCATTCTCAAAGAAACAGTTAACCACTCATTTTAGTCACAAAATAGTCTTCAAATAACAAATCCTGTGCCTGTACACAAACAGGGATCGGTTTTAAAACTTTTTATTATTCACCAGAGACTTCAGAGAAGTCAAGTCCACAAACCATGGAAGACAAATATACTAACCCTATTTTAACACTGGCAAAAGTAGGAGAATAATAGAGTCCACAGTGTGAACAATTATTAAGTTTATGGAAGAGGGGCGGATAAGCATTTTTTTCACATATTTTTATAGGTTATGGATTTGAATTCCGCGATTTTGAGTGGCTTAAGGGGGGAAATGGTTGTCGGACGTCGTATTTTGAGGGATTTACATGATTTTTTTTAACACATAAGGAATATATATATATATATATTTCATTTAAACTTTTTTTAATATATATTCAACAAGAAATTCTAAAATTTTCAAATGTTTTCCTCTTAAAATAACGGAGATATCAGCTGCCGCGCATTGTAAGTCGCCATCCGGCTGGGCAATTTGTGTAACTTCTGGAGGTCACAATTTTCGTTTAAAATCAATTTTTTAATAAAATTTCCTTTTTTATGAGTGTTTCTTCTATTTGAACCTCACTCCTTATAAAAAATCAAAAATAATACTTTTTTGAGGAATGTGAAAATTTTATGTGATTTTTTTACATTATTTTATGTACGTTTTTTCCAATAAAAAAATAGTTGAAACAAAGATGCTGTTGGATGTTGTGTGTTGTGATCGTCCTATTTTATATTTAAATTCATTTAGCACTGAACACTTGTACTTATCATTTCTTCTAATCTCGATGTGTAGAGCCCTTTATCTTAAACTTTCGCGTCTATGCCACCTCTTACTAAAATATCGCAATAAAATGGCCGTCTAAAATCTCTTTTGTCTGTGGCCAGTCAGCTTTCTATTTTTGTGTATATAAAAATGGCTTGTTTGGATTTTGCTTGTCATTCACTCATAATTATCAATCTCTCACCAATTCTCTCTTCATTGTCTTTCGCTTCTGTCGCTTTAATTAGTCTAAGTTATTGTCAAGTGTACAGACCAGAATCAATGTGTATAAATTATTCAACCGAGTAAACAGAGTCAACATCGAGTATTAACACAAGTGTTTTACTACACGGATAACCTCAACTACCTCTATCACTCACTGTACCGTTCCATGGTGTGGAACAGAAGGAAGCCAACAAAGCAGCTCAGCCTTACAACCTGACCGTAGACTATCTGGAGAGCTCCACACCTGGATCTTCGCAGATGCTATTTAGGATTGAGGTTCAAATAGAGCGCATTTATATAAAGAAACTATGTGCTGAGTTTGATAAAAAAAACTGTGGAAGCTAGAGATTACACAAATTTGAAAAAAGGAGTTTTGAGAAAAACGCGTTTCAAAATAAGAGTGGCAGTAAAATAGTAGTAGTTTGACCGAATTACACTCACTCAAACGCTTATAGCTTTTAAACGGCATGGCATTTTGGATTGAAATTTTCAGAATATATTTTTTAATAGTTGTACTATCGATTTATGAAAGAAAAAAAAGAATTTTTTGAAGCCTCTACACCAGGAGTTTTTTATTGTTTTGGTTTGAAGATTGTACGGTGTAGAGAGTGATATATTTATCACTCTCTGATTACTTTGCAATTATTAAGACAAAAGGGACAACTGTGGGTAAGGGTGGTTTTGCTTCTGTGTCCCTCATTATTAAGTCTACCCTAATCATGATGTTTTGTTAATTACCCCTATGAACAAAGCATTGTTTTGTGTACCATATATTTACTGACTGTTCAGCCGAAAAATGCGGTAACGTCACAACTAGATAATTTAACGCAGATTATGGTAATACAAAGTAAAAATATATTTGTGCCATTCTTTGAACTTTCTAGGTCCGACGCCAATCTTGCCACTTAGCTTGCATATCTGGAGGTTAACAACATTACTTTAATATTATCTGAAGTTCACTATCTCTTTATTTCCCAAAATTAATTGGTTTTGCAGTTTTTAAAACTTGGTCATCAACGTTGTTTAGAATTTGTCGACATTTGACGCTTTGAATACAATGTCGTGATTATTTTTTGCATTATTAAGACATGTTGCGGTTCTTCATTCTTTAGTCAACATTCGGATAGCGGTGCAGTATCCAACATCACGGCAGATGGTACACTGTGATGTGATGAAGGTTGTAACAACGCCCGAAACTTTGGCTGAAGGCGGAAGCGCAGCACGGCTTAATAACCCAACAATAAATCACTACAAAACTTTTGGCCGTGAAATCTCAAATCATAAGGACGAAATTAATACTTTGAGGAGCATTTGTGAATTTTGTATTGTCTTCAATTCTTGAGAAATAAATTGCTGAAAAAATAAAGCAAGGAACCAAAAATAATTATAATGTAATAAAATAGCAGATAATTTGACGAAATTTTTTTTTACTTTAAAAAACTTTTCGGTACAAAAGTTTAAAAAAATACACGGACAAGATAAAAATCATATTCTGGGTTGGTAATGCGATTTATTTAAATTTATTATACTGACGTACATCAAATAAAAAACATTTATTCAATGCTTCTAGTTTTCACATTTTCTAAGCCATCATATCAAAGTATGGAGAAAGGAGGCGATATGATATATTAATTTTATTTAAATGTTAAAATTTCATAATTATGTGAAAAATTGAAGTCGATTTCATGGAGAAAGAGAGAGAGAAAGGGAAGATTTTGAACGGAAGGGAGGCAATTATGGATAAGCCTTGAAAGAAAATAGTTTTGTTTAAAAAATGACTACCATAAAACATGGGATCGAAAGATCCCACTTCTAAACCACAGAAAGTATAAGCTGAGGAGTCAAGTAAGTAAACTTTAAAAAGTTGAGATGAAATAGAGCAATGTCCAATTGTCCGATTCTCATTTGGATAAGAACCGAGGTATGCCGTTTATACCATTTATCTTTTCCAGCGTCAATGCAATAGGTATTAAACGACATTATCAACACAAATAATTTGATGTATTTAATTAGATCCTTCTCGGCTTAACAAAATAGTTTAAAACCTCAAAATTAACAGAAGTCAGTTTTGAAATTTCTTAGTTAGCCTCTGATCGAATTTCTTGTTGGTATGACTAAACCACTCATAGGAAGGGACCCCGGGCGTTATAAGGAAACATATGGTTACCACCTTCAGCGCACACATCAAGACTCTCACTTTTTAATTTAACGAATCTTTGCTTTTTTCTCTTTTAATGACTCTAGACCCTTTAATGTCCGATATATTCGCGGTTAGCAAGCAGTACGCAAATACTCACATAGTAAGTACAATATCGGATATAAAAATAAAAGCCAATCTAAAAACAAGATAAGTATATAAATGACAATGTAAGGGGCAAAAAAGGAAATCTAAAATCGATTGAACCAAACAATCCAATGGTTTCATTTCTGTTTTGCAAAATGCCGAAGGGTTTCGCTTCAAATTTTATTGTTTAACTCTGTCTTTAGTGTTTTGTATCAGCCGCCCAAAATTACATTTTCTTTAAAACTTTTCCTACATTGACCTCAATTTAAAATTATGAGGCAGCTCGGCAGATTTTAGATGGTTTTATTTTTAAAAATTCTAAAAGTTTCGAATTCAAATATTGCTTGAAAATAACGTTTCCACATGTTGAAAATCGACAAAATTTCAATGGTTTGACGTGGGATCAAGTAAAATATCAACATTAAAAATTTCAGAATGATTAAAATTAAAGTATTTTGTGATTTCTTGACTCAACATTTTTGGCCGTGAAGAAGAACTGAAGTCTGCGGTGCATTCTTTGGTGTCTTCATGGATGTTATAATTTCTCCCTCCATTCTCACAACAATGTCTTAATCTCATTGGGTCATGGAAATCATCGTAGAGAAGAACATAAATGCAGAAATTGCACAGTTATTGCCTGCTGCTCATTCTCGCGTCTTCGTGAATGTCATAATTTGATTCACGACATACCTCGATTGTGGCTACCCAAATCCTTTTAACGTAGTCAAATCGGAACTAATGATATCACAAAAAATATGTATTCCAATCTTGCTCAGAATTTCTTACATTAATTAATTATTTAGAAAAGGTTAAATTTTTTTTCAAATTGAGATTCCGTCAAAATCTAAGTGGCTTTTTTAGATTTAATGGCAGAAAATGTTCGGGAACCCCTTCTTAAGTATTCAATGAATTTCGGCAAATACTACTATAAGCGCTTGCACAAAATGTTTCCTTTTTTCCATGTGAGTGTTTTGGAAGGAAATTTTGTCAGCCTGGATTATCACCGAAAGCAGATTTATAAATCCTTGATTATGAAGTTGGTCTAATTACCTGAAATATAATTATTTTTGATGCTTAAAAGACTGGCAATTTTTGGCTGTATAATTGTTGGCCGCTCAACGACAATTCTCTCTCGTATTACTACTTCAGCACGGCTGGTTTGTACGTCTGTTTGCAAGGTTATTAGTTCATCCTGTCTCTGTAAGGGTGTTGGAGAATTGTGGCATTAGAAGAGGGTATTATCAGTCAAATCAGTTAAATTCTTTCTTGTAACACCAAAATGTTAATGTTTTTTTAGGTATAATAATTTTTTCTTGAAAACAGTCTTTTGTTTTTATCGCATCTCGCCAATCACATCGAAACTCAATTTTATGCGAAATGAGGGAATGACGAAGAAGGTTAATTTGTTCAACACATTAATTAGCTTTACTACTTTGAGAGGCAGAACATCAGATTAAATTTCAGTTTTGATCTGTATTTTTTTTCTATTTAGGGGCGTGTTCAAGTAAATTTCGTTAATTATTTAAAAATCCCAAAACTTTCGTAATGTTAAACTTTTGATGGTGGGCAGATATAAAATTTAAAATAACAATTTTGAAACTATACCCACCCATTTTTTTTTGTCCAAGTAAAAGCATGATTACATACTAATTACCATGTAACATGATGAAGCAAATTTAATATGCAAATTAATCAAGTTCTAAGGTCCATTCAACACATTAATTGACGTGATTTACCCACACTGAAAAGAATTCTACTCAAAAGAAAATTCTTTAAAGCTTTCTTTCATAGATTATGCATTATATGGGATTACTTAACAAACTATGATTATTCATGTTCTGGCACGTTCTTATTATGATAAAACATTAATGTTAGTGAAGTTATTAACTACTTTTTGAGTCATTATAATTCTATCCGACGTCGATTTATGTGTTCATCTAAAATGAAAAATGATAATTGTGTTAGAAATTTTCTAGGCACGAAGAAATCAGAGCATCTTCCATTGAAATACCGGTAGAACATGGATAGCATTCCCACCCGACGCCTGTGTTCTAAAGATTGCAATCCGTTCGTTAAGGTGAGAGAATCTATCAAACGGACCGCCCGTTTCTGCACAGAGTCGAGGGTAATTTTCAAGTATTTAGGAGCTCCAGACCAGAGGTGGCTGCCAAATTCAACCGTGGGGCACACTTGCAATTTGTACAGGGTTAGCAGCTGTGTACTATTAAAGTATCTGCGGGCCCGATACAGTAGGCCCAGTACGGCTTACTTTTAATTAAAAAACGTATTCTATAAAAGCTCAATACATAGTAGAGTGATACACTGATGAAATTACTAGCGACCGACCGAAGGAACGGTTTCGGTTTCGGCAAGTTTCAGCAATAAAATCTAGTTTCGGCTTCAGTTTCGGTTTCGGTTTCGGAACCTTCGGTCGCACCGAAACTCTGCGTTCGTGAATTATCGCGCGTCGTTCGGTTGACTATGGGTGAGTTTGTGGCTCATGTGTCACCCGCCACCAAAAATAAATAATTATTCTTTCACATATTCCACTATCGTGTGAGGTTATGATTTGTAAACGCAAATAAAACTAAAATATTCAATTAATGAGATTTAAGTAGAATTATAAGATTTGAGAGTAAGTGTTAATTATTTGTTAAATTTTTGTTCCAAGAAGTAGTAAACACGTTTTGTTCATTTTCGTTTGTTTTATGGCAGTAATATAAAAATTAATAAATAATTATTTTTTAACGTACTTTAATTGTTGTTTTGTATTTCATTTAACGCGTGTTAACTGTCTGTATAAGTGTAAAAAATATCCCAAATTTCAGTACACAATAGATTTAAAAAAAGTTTTGGTTTCGGCCGAAACTGAGAGATACCGAAGATTCGGTTTCGGTAGAAAGTCCTATTTTGGTCGGATACTAGAAATTACACATAGTTTAAAAAATACTTTTTTGAAAAGTTTAAATTTCGAGTGTTTAAATGTAAGCAAAATATTTAAAAACATTTTATCCATACTATACTATAATATTATAAATGCGAAACTGCTCGAGTTTGTTTATGACCTTTTCACGCATAACACAATATAAAGACTTTAATAATTCTTTCACCAATATAAAGCTAAATTATATGCGCAGACTACAGGTTATATATGATGGTAAGCTCTGGCGTTATGAAATTATAAATATTAATATATTATATTTGTTATACGTTTTCTGTCGCTAACAAAAGCGAGTTTTTGCTAACGTCAGAAAAAAATCTTTTCCATGGAAACAATGTTGATATATTTTTGGGCTCTATGCTGGTAGGTACTCAGTCTACTGGTCAGCTACTACTGCAGAAAATTCAAATATTAGAATTCGTTTTTTTTTTGGACAAGCTTGGAATAAATGTCAGATGAGAGTTCCTATATTAAAAATATAATTCGTAACGATTATAAAGACTGAATGATAAATAGAGTATTTTTTTTATTATATTAACGAACTTCCAAATATTTAAATAAAAATAAACATCCGAAATGTTTGTAAGCGCATAAATTCCGAACGAATGAACAAAATTGGATAAGTAATTCTTTTTTTCTTTGAGCTATAAGCATTATGAAATTTAGGTGGTAGGCGAGATGTTTGAAAACTGAATGTAAGGGAATGAATATATGGAATGCGGGAGGTGATGGGGGTGGGGTGGGGGGGAGATAATTGATAAGTGCAAGCGCTACAGTAATTTCCCGTAATAACATGCGAGCGAAGTCGCGGGGAAAAGCTAGTATTGAATAAAAAAAAGAGTAAGGTTTTTATTATTTTTTAAATTTATTTATTTACATATTTGGAAAGTTTATTTACATGTAGTTTTTCGATGCCTGTCTCACAAGGATATACCTGTGCCGAGACAGGCGTTATCTCTACACAGAAGGCCCTGAGGACAAAAATTCCCTCAGGACCTATGTTGTCTTTGGGGATGCTGTATGGAGGATTTTTTTAAGAAAGGAAGGGGAGGACGTTCCGGAAAAGAAAAAGGTATGAGGGGTGCTTAGATGTAAGGAATCTGAGGTCAGTGTGTCCAAGGGTAAAAAGTATGTACAAAAGGTCTCCCTCAACCAGTGTCTCCCGATCCGGCCCGACACGCAATAGGTGGGCAAGGGCAAACTTCAAAAACCTCACCCCGTCAACCCGCACAACCCTACTAAGTCACCAAACGTAGCGAAACACTTGGAGTAACCTATGGCAGGGGTGTTTATAATTCAAAAGATGGTTACCGGGACAGCGGTACCCACACCTACCTCGAAAATTCGAAAGGTTAGTTTAAGTAAATTTTGCTTTTTTTACGGGCTTAATTTTTAAGATACTGAACGTTCCTAACTTGAAAAACTTGGATAAAAAATTATCCTGCTTTATCAATATAAAAATACACATTTGTTTGAAGAACATGTAAAATCTTTTAACATACAAACCCCTAATGGGCAAAGAAGTTTTAAATATAATGCTACTAAGCTATTCAATTCTCTACCTACTGACATTAGAAACAAGCAAACCAAAATTTCCTTTCAGAGTAAAATCATTGACTACCTCCAAAAAACATATTCTTTGGGAGTATTTAATAACATATTTACATTTATGTCTACGGTGTATGTATATGTATACTATGTACTGCAAGTATACTGGGTACATTTGACTGTGTTTCACTTGCCTTTTTTCTTATCATTTATCGTTATGCCTTTTTGTAAAACTGAAATTTATTCAAAATGATTCTCTTTTCATTTTAATCTTCTACATTCAAACTTGAATTGTACAAAAAAAACTTATTTAATATATATCTTTCATTTTCAAAATATTATGTAAACAAAAACCTAGTAACAGCCACTTTGTAAATATCCATCTCAACACAGGCGTTTCACACCTAGTGAGATGGGCAGTAGGGCATTACTGTAATTAAATGTAATATTAAAATAATGAAATGAAATGGAAAAAAAATAATTCTAGTAAGTGTATTTAAAGTAGGTTCGTCCGTGGCTCAGAAAACCGAAAATTTTCTACTATCTTCATTATTATTATCTCTGAAATTTTAAAGTTTGTTTCCCAAATAAATGAGTTTTCAATTTCTAAAATCATTGAGATTTCCTTACCTAAAACAAATCATAAGAATTCCATTTGTTCAGCAACCTCTCCATCTACTGTAATAATAATTTCCCTCTCAATTCATGATGGAAGAGTCATTTGATTTGGTCGGAATTGTTTGTTCCCTGCTCCGGCTGTCTCGGGAGTAATAAATCTAAGAGCCGAGTTCCTTCCCAATTCCATCCCAGGAACTTATCTTACTACATCCACCTCTGGAATACTTTGCAACTACCTTCTCGGTATCTTTGTTCTGCCACTGGCTGTTCTGGCTGTGATGCCGCCAGGGTCGCGTTGGGAATATCCCGACGGGCCAATTATGGCTTCGGAAAGCACCGACCTTTTAGTAAGTATTACATTCGAATGGAAACAGAGCCATTTTCTTGGTGAATAAACAGTTTATATTCTTTTTTATTTAGTTTAAGAAAAATACATTTTAATGATTATGTACATAATCTCAAAGTCTCTTACGCCGACCGCCAACATCTGTTAGGTAACTGTTGTCAACTTTACACAGCTAAATTTAATTTTCGAAACTTTTTTAATTAATTAATTTATTTGAAGTACTCGCATTAGGTCCTAA
Source organism: Glyphotaelius pellucidus (assembly GCA_936435175.1). Taxonomy (NCBI): domain Eukaryota; kingdom Metazoa; phylum Arthropoda; class Insecta; order Trichoptera; family Limnephilidae; genus Glyphotaelius; species Glyphotaelius pellucidus. The sequence continues at coordinate 17,372,475 of OW386549.1, read as the reverse complement.
CCAAAATCGAATTCTTTGAAACTAGTCAAAAAATATATTTATTTTAAATAGATACCTATGTTGGGTACCTATTTTGATTAACAATCAACCTTGTAAAAATTTGTAAGAAAATTTGTAAAAAAAATGCAATAGGTGGCACGCGAGCTTTTTGAAAATCTGAATGTACGGGACTGAATATATTGAACGGGGGAGAGGGCTGGGGATCGCGGGAGGGGGGTTCGCGGGAGAGGGAGGAGGTGGAGGAGGAACGCGTGAGGGGAAGGGGACATGAAAGGGGAAGGGTAGGCGGAAGAAACAATTTCTGTATTAGTGGAATTGCAATGCATGCCGGGAACTCGCTAGTGTGAAGTATTTTGTGATATTTCAGGGAAGGCACTGATTCCCTTAAGTATTTTCAGAATAGGTATCACATTTGTAAACTTATTAGAAATCAAAATTATCAAAGCAACAATTTCAGAACTATCTTGTTGAACTAGAACTCTTTTGTTGCGACGCGAAATATTTTGTAACTTTGTTGCTATACAACCAATATATATATTGAAATGTTTGTGAATAAAATACTGAATTAAAAAAAAATAATCTAAGGTAAATATTTTGAAAAACACATAGAAAAATACCAGTTCGACACCAGCTCTTCTACTAAGGCTTCTAACCTCGATACGGAATACCTTTGATGAACTAACTATCGGGCCCTTTGATAAAAATACCACGAATTCGGGGAGGTGAGCCAATTGGGATTCGTTCAAGTACGTAGATACTGTTCGATTTTAATAAAAAAGGAAACTCAGCATTTCCATATTATTACTTATTTTACTAAACCATCCTATTCACTTTGAATTTCTTTTTGAGAATGGACGTGATTGAAGTCAGGGGAAGGAACTCTTCTCAAAATAATTTTGCATATTCAAATCAAAGTTTTTTTTCATCGTGATGAAAACTGTTTCAATTCTGCTTATTGACGTCTTTTTGGAAACACAATATATATGTATTTTAAAATATTTAGTTTCCAAAGTCCCAGAAGTGCAAATATCTTTTTCTGATTTTTCTGTTTCCAGATTTTCGATTGAGTTTCACTCGTAGTGTCTTTATTTAATTAAATATTTCAATTTGAGGTTTTACTCATAAAAGCTAGAATAAAAGTAATAATATTCATCCTTGACTTGCAGAAAAGTCAACAGATGTCGCACATTAAATAAAATGGATAAAAATTTATCCAGACACCATCTAGATTGCATTTAGTTCGGATTGGAATCTTGCAATAATACATAAAGATGGCAGCCAATAAAAAATATGCGTTAAGAAAAATGAAGACAATATGGGTGGTTCTTAGTCGAGGTATGGTACAGTTAAAAGTGACCGAATTGGAAATCGACACAATTTTTTTTTTTCGTCTTGCGCGTACACGAATAAATCAGAAGGTTTTAAGAAAGAGCAGGTCACGTACACCTGTCAGTGTTCCATCCCCCTACTGCACCCTTCCCCTTCCCTTCACCCCCTTCGTCACTTTCACGCACCCCCCCTCCTTCGTTCCCCCTTTCCCTCCCGAATTTTCCTTCCCCCTCGCTCCTTCCCTCCATGCAGCTAAACTACATGAAGTACAACATAAAAAAACCTAACGCAAGAGCTCACTATTATTATATATATATATAGGAACATTTGCGGGTGTTCGCATAACAATTGACCAAAGTTTCATCTCAATTGGATGAATGGTAGAGGAAAAAAAATCATAACGCTAGAGCTCACCATTGTATACAGAAATCTTACACACGATAAATCACTAAAGTTTCATTGCAATCGGATTTTTTTTTTTAACGTGAGCTCCACACAGGAGGCCTTGAGGAAAATAATTTCCCTCAGGGCCCATGTCATCCTTGGGGGCGCTGTGTTGAGGGTTTTGGATGGATGAATGCATAGGTACCACATAAGGTACAAACAAAGAAATATTTATTTTTTATGATAATACTATTGACTTTACTTTTTTTACTATAACGATAATGATTTTGGTCGTGAAAATCTCAAAATTCATAAAGGAAAATAAGGCTTTTGGCGGGTAAAATTTGAATCATTGTTTTATACGGTTCCATATCAACTGAGAATAAAGTCAAGTCAACACCTCTTTGAAAAGTCACTAAAAACTATGAAAAAAATAATTTTAAATTAGTCGATAACCCCAACATAACGTAACCTACTTAACCAATTTTTCAATATTTTTTTTATCACTCTATATGACTTGTCGGAGATGGTTCTGAGTTGGTTTCATTCCGAGTTGTCCGGTCACCATTTTACATTTGTGGAAAAAACTCTCATAGTTAGAGCTATCATCAAGTTAGTGGGATAAAGACTGTAAATAATCATTACCGTGTAATCGGATAATTAATATTGGTAGATATTCATGTTAAGATTAACACCGAGGTCAAAGTACATAATTCACGAACATCTATACTAATATTTTTGTTATTGTTTTTGGGGTGTTATGCCGTGTTTCGCTACCTCCTTCTTTAGCCAACGTTTCGGACAGCGTTACAGTGTCCATCATCAGGGCAGATGAGTAAATGATATTGGTGAGAGTGTTTACTTATGTGTGTCGAAGCGGTACCGTGCTGCCAGCTCCATTTCTCTACGAGCTGGTGATAGCTTAACTTTTTTTTATTTAAATTTTTTTCAAAAGCAATCAAAAAAATTTTTTTTCCACGTATCGTGGAAGAATTTTTCACTCAGCCGAGTAACCGACCAACCTCTCAACCTGCCTCCAACTACCTAACACCTACCGTTTTCTTATATTTTTATAGAACATTAAAAAAAAACATCAAAAATGTCACCGGAGACCAAAATTTCATGTACATTTTTGTTCTCCAAATAATTTCAAGAATCACTGGTTTATGTAAGTCACTATGTAGAATTTTTTTATGATGTTTTATTGGAAAATTATAATATTTTTTTGAAATATTCCATTTAGGTAAACAGTGTTTAGGTTTATAAGGTCAGTCATCGGGAATTCGAGATAGCGATACAAGGACGATTTCTCCACGGTGACGTATCGCTATTCAGAATTCAAGCATTGTTTGCAATAACTTTAGCTGTATTTGTTGAGGAGATCTGCAGAACTAGATGCTTTAAAACTTTCCTCTTTTTCTGTATTCCCTCCCCTTTCCTACCCCATTTACCACCACAACGTATCCTAAATTGGGATGTCACAATCTTACTGGGTCCGGACAGTTGAGATGTATTCTTCAATAGTTAATGGGTATTCTAACTAAGTACTCAAAGATTTTAAAAAGTTTACCGTTTTAAAAATAGATAAAGGTTATAGATTCTTAGAACTCCGTGGTTGCAACGCGAAATATTCTGTACCTTTGTCGTGATTCAACTAATAAATTTTGAAATGTTTGTAAATAAAATGTTCAAATTATGAAATAAGTTTTTTAAAATACGTATAGAAAACATTCCAGTTCGAGACAAGCTTTTATACTATGGCTTCTAACCTTTTTACGTTAATTTTGTGGACCTATGCAAAAGGTGGAACACAGGGGAAAGCAAAATCTATTTGTCCCTTTTAAGGGACAACTCGTATAGGTCTCGTATAAATGGTTGTATCTCCCTTACGATCATAGTAAGAAATATGATGTTAACGTTGTTGAAAAGAAAAAAGACCTTGCTTTATTATTAAATACAAAAACAAATTACAAAATAAGTAAAATGTAAATCAAAGTTTCAAATCGCATTTTGAAATAAATTAATGAAACTTTGGGAGTTTTTTATAAATTACTTTTACCTAGAATAACAAAAAAATGATGTGAAAGTAACGTTGATTTGTCTTATATTTTGTCATTTATCTAATAAAATACGTTTGTTTATTTATTTTTTTTCGTTATCAGAAATTTTGGTAAGGTGAGTCATTTCTAAAACTTTTTATGTTTGCTTGCAAAATTTTCATTTTTCAAAAATTACATATTGATTTTGATTTATAAAATTTTAAAGCATATTTTATCACCTTTCTAAAACAGTTTTATTGTAAAGCGAAAATATTTGGACCCTCTGAAAAATACGGTGACCGGACAACTCGGAACGAAACCAACTCAGAACCATCTCAGATAAGTCATTTAGAGTGATGAAAATTTAAATATAAAAAATTGATTAAATAGATTACGTTAGGTTAGGGTTATCGGCTAATTTAAAATTATTTTTTTCACAGCTTTTAATGACTTTTTAAGGAGGTGTTGAGTTGACTTTATTCTCAGTTGGCATGGAACTGAAAAGTACAATTGAGGCTTAAATAAATAAGACCAACTATCAACGAATCAAGTTTAACCCTTTAATCTTTTATTTTTCATCAGGGAATGAATTAATTTAACCCAGCAAAAGTAACGATGTATTCTTGAAAGTATATTGTCTTAAAATGAAAGCCACATCACGGAATAATTAATCTTCCATTGTTTCGAGCGGAAATCTCCGAGTAAAATTAATCGAAGTATTTACTTAATGCCTGGTTGAGTGACGTTTATTGAAGATTTCCTTTGATTTAAAAGCGATTCAATCAAAATACCTCTTTTGTGATCAAACGAGTGAGATTTCGAACACAATTTTGTTATTCATCATTCCCTTCATCGGTAATTTTTTGATGACTCGCAGTCTATTTTCTGTTTTATTTGATCCAAATTTATTACTCCCAAAATTCAAGAAAAGAAGTATAAAGCAGCTAAAACTATACGAAATCATTTTGTTAACAAGTGTATAAACTGCCCGCGATGAAGTTTTTGGTTGAGTCCGAGCTTCTTAGTCTTGGACTTTTAGGTTGTTCTGAATAATCGTAGAACTTGTTGCAGATAGGAGTGATTGCTCGACTTATTGATAAAATTTCAGTATTCCGTTTTAAAACTCTTTCGGCGGTGAGGTTGGTTCTACCTTCTACGCCGGTCCTACTGAAATAGCGAGAAACGCATTGCTGCCCGATAATTTTCAAATAATTTTGTTCACCGATCTCTTTGTAAGGGTTCCAATTATATGTCTATGTATACAAAAATGTGATGACGTCTTCCCCTGTTCTTATTTTTTGTGTAGAAGAATATTTTATCAAAAAAAAAAACTATGTCTAAACAGAAGAGCGGGTAATAAAACACACTTATGGCGATGACATAGATTTAAAACAAAAATAACTTTTTTCAAATTATTTTCTTTTGATATGTATTAGTATTATTATTATTTTCTTTTATTATCTTTTAACATGTATTTTTTTTCTTTTCATCTTGCAATATTTTTATTTTTACTTGATACATTATACATGTATAATATGGAACTCATGGAACGGCACCACACTCCCCGAGATCTGGAATAAACGATTTAAAAAAGTAAAAGGTATTTTTCATTTAATATTATAATTTATTTTGAAAAAACAAAGTCTTGCATTGAACCATCCTTAAAATAATGATGTGAGCAGAGAATATTTTCCGAAAGTGTGTTGTTTTTAACGTTAGGCAAATGTAGGTTAACGCCTCGATTTTAATTTTATCTTAGATGGTTTCTTGAGAAATATAGGATAGCTATATTACAGTGAAGGATACCAATCAAAATAATGTATCATATTTACATAAATGTTATGGATGAACGAGCACATTTTAGTTTATAATATGATTTGAAATCAAGTAAATATTCGTTGAAAACTGAACCCAGTAAATCAAAACCGAAACGTTTTCAGACACTACGCAGCATTGATTAAGAGGGGTTCACCTCTATACATAATAAATATTCAAGGATCTCTAGTTCAGGGGGGGTTAAATTAAACATTATTTGTAGGTAAATCGGTAGACCTTTTGACCAAATAAGGTATCCATTCTCTCGGGAATAAAACAGGTAGGTATGTTCGGAATTGGATACCTGACTGTAGTTATATGCTCGACAAAGTTCTCTCGTGAGAAGCGTTCTCGGAGAAGGGAAACGGGTCCTATTTCAACATAATTAATATTCGATTGGTATTATCAGATCGCTTTATATGCCTATTATTAAGAAGAAATCAGTGAAATTATTTTTAAAGGGTAGGGTAAGGAATCTACTGGCTAAAAAATGAAATACTAAAACTATTAAATAAAATTTCATGATTAAGGTTTTGAAATCTTTTATATTTTAAAAGCTTGTAACTAAAAATCGTGGTTAATGATAAGTATTTACCAATATGATCCCTGAGACATATTAAAAACGCGACGAACAAGACACTCGTATAAGCATATGAAATAAAAAATAATAATAGTAAAACATATATTTGTCAATGAATCATAAGATTGTTACACATTTCTACATCATAATATTTGACTTGACAATATTGACAAAAATATAAATATCCCGAAAAGCAGCTGAAGTCATTCATTTTTACAACATTTTATTTTTAAGTATTGTCGACCGGCTTCGTCAATATTAAAGCAAAGCCACAAAGTAAATGTGTTTTACAAATAGGTATGTATTAAACATGATTTTAAGCAAAATAAATACAAAACATGAGTTCATCTTGTAAATAGTATGTGTGAACAAAGACAGAACAAGAATTTACAACATGTAAGTGGATGAAAGAGGAATATCTCCGGACATGGCAATGAAATGTGTATGAGACAACGGGTATGGCTCTCTCATTTAGAAAATACTTTGAAAGTTAGTTGATTACTAGCTTAATAAAACATGTTTATAAAAATGAACTAATGGTCAGTGTAATATGACTGTGTATTAAATTTTGGTTTTATATCATGCAAAACTATTTTCTTCTCAAGTCAGTTCCTCATTTCTGGGGCTTGAGACCCATACTCTAATTTTCAAGGTGGTCAATGCTCTTCCACTCCTGCATGGAGAGCTAGAGTTACCGACGTACTGGACGCCTATGATACTTGGTCTCTTCAGCGTGCTGGTGGCTTTCCTTTGCTTTTTTGCCAAACACTTTTCCAGTGACTATGAATGTCTCTTAATTGGGATCCTCAGTTTGGCGAGCAAAGTATCCAAAGTATCTAAAGATACGTTGTATGCAGATAGTTGCCTTTGGTGGATGCCTAGTTCTTCCAGAATGGACACATTTTTGCGTCTGGCTGTCCATGGAATCCTTAGCATTTTTCTCCAGCTCCGCATTTCGAGGGCATCTATCGGTTTTCTTTCGCTGCCTCTAAGTGTCCATTTTTCCACATCGTACGGAAATATAGAAAAAAACCATGCCCGGACAAGTCTCATCTTGGTGGTCTTCGTTATGCCTCTGTCACTCCAAATCTTCTGCCTTTTTTTCATGGCGTCTTTTGTCACGCAAATTTTTCTTTTCACTTTTGTTTCACAACCTCCTTCGTCACTTATAGACAATCCTAGGTATTGAAAGTCGTTCGCCGTTTCTTAGTTTGTGAGTGCATTATTTTTCCCCACAAAGGGCCCTACAAAACTACCTTAAGTGGCTCCTAGACGTTCAATATTAAAGTCAACATATTGCGCAGTATATTGGCAAAATATTGCTAGAGGACACACACGTTCAATATTCTTCTTCAATGGCGCTACAGCCCATTTAGAGTCTTAGCCTCCTTCAGGATGAGCCTCTACCGCCCTCTGTCCTCGGCCGTAGTCTTCCAATCTGTAACACGGAGTAGTCCCCTTGAATCCTTTCTGACATCATCCTCCCATCTCAGCCTAGGTCTGCTCGCCTTTCGTTTACCTCCCGGGTGTCTTGTTAGAGTACCTTCTTCGGTACTCGTGTGCTTGGCATTCGGTGCACGTGTCCAGCCCATCTTAGTCTTTGGGGCCTTAAATGGATAGAGAGTCTTAGAGCTTGTTAGAAGTCATAGAGTTCATTATTGTGGCGGATTCTCCATGCCTTTCCCTCTCGCACCGCTCTTAGGATTCTTCGAAGTACCTTTCTTTTAAAAGTGTCTAGCTGTTCCACAGACTTTCAGTGTTCCCGCCTCACATCCATAGGTCAAGACCATTCTAATGATTGTTTTATATAGGGATATTTTGGTTTTCCTATGGACGTTTCGCGATGTGTGCATTTTGATTATTCTGCAATATCATCCACAGACGGTTCAATATTAATCAGACAAGATCATATTGCAAAAATAATTTCTAAGGCGGCCCTTGACAATCAATTATATTATGCAATATTACGAACTGTGCAATATTATTGACCGTTTAGGGTTAATATTGAAGATTGTGCAATGATTGAACAAAAGTTTGAGCGAGTTTTATTTATATTAATTATATTTCCATTGCATTGTGCAGGGTCAGTATTGCGCAATAATTTTTAGTCTGTGTTTCGTCTTACAAGCGCGTGCAAAAATTTCAGAAAAGGAGAAACAAAAAGTTAAGGAAAGAGAGTTGATTGTCCAAAGTATCCAATTGCATAGAGAATTGCCGTCTCTGTGGAATGGCAAGAGTAAAGAATATCATGATCGTGATAAAAAAAATGCTGCTTATGAAACATTGTTGTCTAAATACAAAAAGATGTTTCCACAGGCAAGCAAAGATGATGTGAAGAAAAAATTCAATTCCTTGAGATCTAACTATCGGAAGGAGCTCAAGAAACACCTCCAGTTGATGGAATCTGGGTCTAGTACAGACGACATATACCAACCTAATTTGTGGTATTTTAATGAAATGTTTTTTTTAGAAGATTGCGCAGTTTGTTTATTATGCAATATAATTCATCGTTTGGATTCTAAGCGCCTTTCAATCTTATTGTACAATGTTATCAAGTCAATCAAAAACAGTTAGGGGCCACCTAAATCTTTTTGATTGACTCAATATATTGTGCAATCCTTCAATATAATCTATAGGCGGACAATATTATTGTGCAGTATGCATTATTGTGCAATATTTTGACCATCATATTAAACGTCTAGGGGCCGCTAATTTTTAAATAAGTCGAAAAAGATTATTTTTCACTGTACTAGTTTTAGGGTCAATATTTTGTCATATATTTTATATAAGTAGTTTTAGGGTCAACATATATGATTACTTGTCGTAGTGAACCAAGTATAAAATTCTCGCGAGTTTTAACCGTCTCTTTGAAAAACATACCTAATTCACTTTGCCTTTTTACTCAGCCGTCAGCCTTTATAAGGTACGTATCAATCATGGCATGGGATAGCAAACGGGGCCAACCCTTGGGGTGGGAGAAAATATTGCCGAGAGATGGGGTTGCCTAGGGGAATAAAGAATCAATTTGAAAATTATTTGAAGTTTCTCGGGAAACATATCAAAATTGATACCGATAACATAGAAAGCAAATATGAAATTTGATTGTGGATGATTCTATATTTTCCATGAGCATACTTCTATCCTTTTTCAGAAATATTCTATCATTCTGCGGCATATCATTCATATTTCCGCATAAAAGTCTTTACGTGGAAATTTTTCGTGGGCTAATTTTAGAACCCTCAACTTTAGGATTAACAAAATCGATTTCGATTGCAAATGTTATCAAAAGATAAAGTGGTATTTCAGTAATTATAATTTGTCCAATATCTTACTATGAAAATTAATTGACATGGTTCAAATAATGCCAAAACTATGAACAATAATTATGTACAACTAGCTTTTCCCCGCGGCTTCGCTCGCATGGTATTACGGGAATTTATTGTAGCGGTTGAACTTATCAATTATCCCCCCTTCTCCTCACCCCCACCCCCTCCCGCATTCCATTCATTCATTCCCTTACATTCAGTTTTCAAACATCTCGCCTGCCACCTGAATTTCATATAGCTATAGATCAAAGAAAAAAAGAATTATCCAATTTTGTTAATTCGTTCGGAATTTATGCGCTTACAAACATTTCGGATGTTTATTTTTAATTAAATATTTGGAAGTTTGTTAATATAATTAAAAAATTACACTATTTATTATTCAGTCTTTATAATCGTTACGAATTATATTTTTAATGTAGGAACTCTTATCTGACATTTATTGCAAAACAGAAGCTTGTCCAAAAAAAAGCGAATTCTGATATTTGAATTTTCTGCAGTAGTAGCTGACCAGTAGACTGAGTATCTACCAGCATAGAGCCCAAAAATATATCAACATTGTTTCCATAGAAAAGATTTTTTTCTGACGTTAGCAAAAACTCGCTTTTGTTAGCGACAGAAAACGTATAACAAATATAATATATTAATATTTATAATTTCATAACGCCAGAGCTAACCATCATATACAACCTGTAGTCTGCGCATATAATTTAGCTTTATATTGGTGAAAGAATTATTAAAGTCTTTATATTGTGTTATGCGTGAAAAGGTCATAAACGAACTCGAGCAGTTTCGCATTTATAATATTAGTATGGATGAATGAATACCCAAAAAATTAGATCTTATATTTTGTGACTAACGAATAAACTAAAATTATTGACTCATAACATAACACACCAAATAATTTTCTATTTTACGAATAATTTATTGCTTAGTGTACATATTTATGTTGCATGTTGTACATATTTAAGAAAAAACGATTTTTTCCCCTGTTCGAAAGCCTTCATTTATTTCTAAGAATAAATCGTGAACCATGTGTTTGGGATCAGATCAAAACATCAGTTAAAAAAATTAAATTTGACAATAAAGACATGCTAATGTAATTTATAACGTAGGTGTAAATAAGTTTTCTTAAAGTTCACATCGAAATTCACATCATGTCAAGACGCGCGTTTATCAGCACGATTCCGATAACATTATTGTCACACACTACTGACAACTCAAGTGGCAAACAATTCCATTGTCTCGAAGTATTACGGACAACACCTCCAGGCTGCGGTAGGCATACTAAGAAAGCCTTATTGAATTCACGGAAAAAAGATTAGCGGAAGTGAAGTGAAGCATTTTCACGAAAGTTTTGTGCACTTGATTCTTTTGGAAACTTTGTAGAACTTTCAACACCCTCAACCGTGCCGCTGTCACTATTGTGTGTTTAACACTTCATGAAACGGTAGAAACTTCCTCCGCTTTTGTTCTTCTCGCATAATATTGTTGTGTAATGTGTGTTCAAAATAAAACTTACTTTGCGCTTTGTTTTAGTTTTTGAGGAGTTGTCATTTACTCGTGCTATTTTATGAGCTTTTATTGACTTTTGCGTTAAAACTCAATACGCAACGGTGAAATTATTGCTTAATAATTAATCTAATCTAGGATTTAAGCCGTTTACTTATGACGTAAGCTTGTAATATCTTATTTACATATATTTGCTAAATACCTTTATAAAATGTTGATACTGGACATATTTTCCCAATTTAGCCGGCAATAATACAAATTAAAATGTTTCATTATATAGAAATCCAGAGAAAAATATATAATTGAAGAAGAAGATAACACTTTTAAATCTAAATGAAAATATGAAAGAAAACAAGACACAGAAAAACAGAAAAAGACAATGGTCGCAACTGGGAAAAAAAAGAACTAGTTGAAGATAATATTAATGATTCTAAATATTTGAAATATGAGATTGACAAATATGACGGTTTGACAGAAGGTGGCAATAGCGAAATTGGAAAAACGCGCCGTCCCGGTTAGACGAGAGGTCTGGGTTCGAGTCCCAGTATAGAATACGGAATTATTAAGGCGTAAATAATGTTTCAAAAAAACAATAACTATTATATGTCTAAATCTCTATAAACCAATAACACGTAATGTTGAATGGCTTGTCATAATTTTCAATACAATATGACCACGTGACTGGAGAATTATGGTTGCGGTGACGTCAGCACTAAAAATCCAATAATACCAATTTGACAGAGTGTTTAAAATGGACTTTTTTTTTTTAACTCTACGTTTAATATTATTGAATAAAACTTATATATTCAGAATCAGCGTTTATTGGTCTATATGAACATTTTTTTTAAAGCAAAAATATTTTTCACTGGAGTTCCTTATTGCACGAGTTATTTCAATAGACTGCTATTGCACGGAGTTATTTTTCCAAATGTTGAAGAAATAAATTCTCCCATTTTTACAGATGGATTGCAATCTTAGAGCACTGGCGTTGTGTGAGAATGCTATCCTTATACTGGTATTTCAATGGAAGATGCTCCAAGGAACTAGCGTCATTGATCATCTCAGCGCCGGTGCATAGACAGGAAACACGCCAAACGCGTGCCCAACATATGTACAGGTACACGGTTGACATTTGTCACAAGAGAACGAGTCGCTTCTTCGACTCGTTTTTGAGTTCATCAGCTCAACTATGTAACGATTTGCCGACCTCTGTATTTACTCCTTCCTACAATCTGGGTCTCTTCAAGACCAATATTCAATCTTTCCTCCCCTCAATAAGACCCTCCACACGGCATCTCACATGACATAAGCCCTGAGGAAAATTATATTCCTCAGGGCCTCCTATGTGGAGTTAATGTAAAATAAAAAATAAAAACAGAGCGTGCAACTCATACGCGGTAGAAGTAAAACCTTCAGAAAACTAAAGTAGACAAGAGTGGGGAGACTACGAAGCCCTTTTTTATCAATGAGATGAATGATTTTTTCCATATTTTTATCGTCGAATTTCATTGCACCTTTCACTATACATTCCTATACATCTTACTCGTATTTGTGTTTTCTTCTTTGGAGTCGCTAGATGTCGCTTTTTTGTGTTTTCTTTTGCCTATTCATTTTTGAGTGGTTTGAAGATTGGATATTGATTTTAGAAAAAAAAAATTTTTTTCGGATTTCGTAGGATCCCATCCTTGGTCCGCTAAATGTCTGCAGAGGTTCGTCAGGCGCTTTATACCACTACCACTTCACCAAAGGGGATTGTGTGGAACTGTTAATTTATCGTACTATATAGGAACCCAGTACCCATGAATTAAATAAATATTTTTTTGCGATCTCATTCTCTCGCAGGCCAAATCCTATAGATGTACATGTTTGTTTCTTTTTAGTGTCGCTCGTTTCCGTTTCATCGAGTTTCATATCACAAAGACGGTGCTAAAGACGTTTACACTTCAAAATGTACGGGAAACGAACTCGTAACCTTCCGAATCAAAATCAACCACGTAATCTATTTCGCTACGGAAGCAATCATTACACGAGGTTTATTGTCATTGCAAGTGATGCGAAACGCTGAGAATTGCGAATAGGGACTATAATATAGATAAGATCTGGTATTTGTGTGTTTACCTTTGTTGCCTCAGCCGGAATGGGGGTCGGTTGTTGGTCCGCTGGGAAGCCAATAAACACGATGCATGTTTGTGGTGAATGTTTAGGTTAGCAATCCTCGCCTCTCCCATAAGACTGAATGTTCACAGTTTATATATAGGCTTGGAAAATACCCACTTGTGCCGGCTTCTTTTTGTTTCTAGTAACTGTGAATTATTTATTGTTCGTTTCACGGAAAATCGTCTTTTTTTCCTTATCTGTACAGGGTGTTAAGAGACGTACTTGACCTACTTTAACCAGTGATTTCTGACATTATTTGGAGTAAAAAATGTAAATGAAATTTTGGTTTCCGTTACATTTTAGATTTTTTTTTAAAGTGAAAACTTTTTTAGCACCGTTGTGATTTAAGCTCGATGAAACAGAAATGCGTGACACTAAAAGAGACAAACGAATACATATATATATATTTTTTTTACATGAGCTCCACACAGGAGGCTCTGAGGAAAATGATTTCACTCAGGGTCTATGACATCTTTGGGGATGCTGTGTGGAGGTTTTTTTTTAAGGAAAGGAAGTGGAGGAAAGTTTTGGGAAGGAAAAGGGTTCAAGGGGTGGGTAGGAATCTGGGGTTCAGTGTGTCCTGGTCATCCGCCTCCACGACCTAGACAAACCTCACCCCATGAACCCGGGCACCATTGCTAAATCACCAAACGTAGCGAACCACTTGGGGTGACCTATGGCAGAGGTGTTGGTTATCCAATAAAGTTCCCGGGGCGGTGGTACCCATTCCCGCCTCCCAAATTGAGATTCATCTATAAAATTTAGCCCACAAAAGAATGCGGTAAAATTTTTGTGCGGTGTTGCGTAGCCTATCGGCCTTCTCTTCCCGTGGGGTTTTGTAGAATCAAATTTAAACCATTTTTTAACTTGAAACGGTAGTATAAAAAAAATTCATCTCAAAATCCTTCAATTATCCCACTCATTGTACTCTGCATTCGTCATTCTCTCAAAGTTTAGTTTTCTGAAGGTTTTACTTCTACCGAGTGTGAACTGCACACATGATATTTTTTTCAACAAAAACATTCAAATATCACTATATAATTGGTCAGTCGGGGGTGGAGTAAGAGGTTGGGCGGTTACTCGGCTGAATGACCAGTGACGAGTTGTGGAAGAATTTTTTTTTGTTTTACTTTACTGAAAAAAAAAATCGGCGAAAAAGTCACCGAAAACTAAAATTTCGTTTTTCATTTTTTACTCCAAATAATGTCAGTACGTCCCTTAACACTCTGTATATAGACAGTCTGTTGATTTGGTCCAGAGAAAAAGTGGCTTTGACATCATGAAATTGGCACTGATGGTTCCGCTGTAGATTTCACGGTCATCGCAAATATAAAAGAAACGTTTTTGCATTTAAAATTATTTGCGTTATTATAGAGATTCCTCACCAACCGTCATGAGAATTTATAACCCGGTAGTACATACTCATCTCTCGATACCCATTTTCTGATTTATTGAGATACAAGGTAAATAAAATCGCATTCTACGTGTCCAATAACATGGCCCCGGGAACTATTTAATGGATAACCAACCATGCCGTAGGTCACCCCAAGTGGTATGCTACATTTGGTGATTTAAAAGGGGTCCGGGTTAATTGGGTGAGGATTATGTAAGTCTTGGCCCGCCTATCGTATGGCGGGTCGGATCGGGAGAGCCTGATTGAGAGAGACCTAATCTGGATATCTCCAGCCGGACTCTCTCAAACATCACCCAGCACCACAGTGGGAGGGATGGATTCATTCGTTTGTCACTCCTGGACACATTGACCACCAGAGTCTTATATCAAATATTAATCAAATATCAATATTAATCACTAATAACTTGTACTATAACAAGCTACATAACTTCCTGGATTACAACTAATTTATTGATTAGTCGTTTGAATGCTGTACCTATTTATGAAAAAGCGTTTTTTTTCAGTATTTATTCTGTAAACAACACACCCAGTCCGAAAGACTTGAATTATTTCATTAGACAAATAAATCTTAAAATTTATTTTTGTGATCAATTTATACAATCTAATATAGTAAAGATATGATTTTAGATTTTCAGGGCCAAAAGTATTTTCTTTATTTGATTTTGGAGTATTATGCCGTGTTGCGCTACCTTCTTTAGCCAATGTTTCGGACAGCATTACAGTGTCCATTATCAGGGCAGAAGTTTGGCGTTGGCTAAAGAAGGAGGTAGCGCAACACGGCATAACACCCCAAAAACAAATAACGAAAGTAACATAATATAGATTATTTAAGTTAATTTTTAAAGAAATTAAAATATTGCAATCCAACCCTCATACCTTTTTCATTCCCAGAACTTCATCTCTTTCCTTTCCCTACAAAGTTCATATAGCATCTACAAATATGATGGTGACCGGACAACTCAGAATCACGCAACCCTAGCACGTCATTTGAAAATTCATTAAAAGTGAAAAAAAATGGTTAAATAGGTTGCGTTAGATTAGGTTTAGGACTTTTTTCTTATCTTTTAATGACTTCAAAAAGGTGTTGAATCTGCGTGATACTGAGTTATCATGGAACCAAAAAAGTCATAGGGCTCTGAGAGAATTTTTTCGTCAGAGCCTCCTATGTGAAGATATTGTTAAAAAATCTAGCTCTCCTTGGGTTTAATCTTACCTACGTACTGTGTACGGACTTTTTTTCTTATCTTTTAATGAATTTTCAAAAGGGTGTTGAATCTGCATGATCCTGAGCTATCATGGAACCAAAGATGTCATAGGGTTCTGAGAGAATTTTTGCGTCAAGGCCTCCTATGTGGAGATATTGTTAAAAAATCTAGCTCTCCTT
Organism: Glyphotaelius pellucidus; assembly: GCA_936435175.1. Taxonomy (NCBI): domain Eukaryota; kingdom Metazoa; phylum Arthropoda; class Insecta; order Trichoptera; family Limnephilidae; genus Glyphotaelius; species Glyphotaelius pellucidus. The sequence continues at coordinate 17,356,538 of OW386549.1, read as the reverse complement.
GGGTTTAATCTTACCTTTATACTGTGTATGAAGGTACGTACTTAAAATATTTTAACACGATTATCGAATATTATTTTCGATGTACACAGTCTACCGCGCCTAAGTATTTTTTTCCGAAAACATGTTCCCTTTACCGGCCATACGAATTGGTCAAATATCAAACGACATAATCGCCGACCTGTTCAAATTTACGACGTCGTATATTTAACACAACCGCCTGCGAAATTCTTTGCCTTTCTTTTGGGAACAACTTTCCACAGCGGTCCAGCCAGAAACCAACGGCCAGTAGCCAGCAGCCACCGGCCTCTGTTTGCGACCCCAGTTGGTATATAATATCGAAGTACATTGCGTGGTTATGTAATATGAACGGCCTCGATTATTTTAACGGAAGACGTAGACAAACGATGGTAATAATATTAATAATTTGAATAAACTATTATTCTTGTAACTCATAATTTTTTTTTTACATTAACTGCACACAGGAGGCCCTGAGGAAAATAATTTTGTCATCTTTGAAGATGCTATGTGGAGGGTGTTTTTGAGGAGGGGAAGGAGCGGACATGAGTCGTGAAGAGACCCATGTTATAGGAGGGAGGAAACACAGGGGCCGGCAAACCGTTCCACAGCCGAGCTTTTGAACTCAAGAACGTAGAAACGACCCGTTCTCGTGTGACTAATTTCAACCGTGTACAAATGTTGGGCGCTTGTTTGGCGTGTTTCCCGACTATGCACCGGTGCCGAGGGGATCAATGACGCCAGTTCCTCGGAGCATCTTCCATTGTAATACCGGTAGAACAATGACAGCATTCCCACCTGACGCCTATGCTCTAAAGATTGCAATCCGTTTGTTTAGTTAGGACAATCTATCAAACGAATCGCCCGTTTTTGCACAGAATCGAGGTTTTTTTTAGGTATTCCGGGGCTCCAGACCAGAAGTGGCTGCCAAATTCAACCGTGTGGCGCACTTGCGATTTGTACAGGGTTAGCAGTTGTGTACTATTAAATAATCTGCAGGCCCTGTACAGTACGCCCAGTTTCTGAGAGGCTGACTTAACTCTGGCTTCGATGGAGCCCCCGTACCTGAGCTGGTCACTTAGAGTTACACCAAGCATGTCAATGGAAATGTCAAATTGCATGTCATGTCAAATACTTACTTGTTTGCTTACTTACTTTTTTATGCAGTTCTAAAATAACTTCTAAATTATATTCAACTAGTTGGGGTACTCGGCTTCGCTCAGGGAGTTGATATGAGGTTGAACTGACGTTCAAGCCCACGACGGATCTTGCTATATAGACCCCTACCAATGGGTAGCCCCACCAATACAAAAAAGTCTTCGCAAATGGCCACAATATTTCAGAACATTCCACAACATTCGAGAGTGTTATGGAATGTTCCACAATGATCTGGGATGTTTCTGGATGTTCTCGAACGTTCCAGAGCACATACCTAAACATTTTTTTTACATGAGCTCCACACAGGAGGCCCCGAGGAAAATAATTTCCCTCAGGGCCTATGTCATCTTTGAGGATGCTGTGGGGAGTGTTTTTTTTAAGGAAAGGAAGAAAAGGAGAGTTCTTGGAAGGAAAAGGGTATAAAGGGTGGGTAGGAATATGGAGTTCAGTGTGTCCTGGTCATCCACCTTCGAGACCTAGTCAAACCTCACCCCATGAACCCCGGCACCCCTGCTAAATCACCAAACGTAGCGAACCACTTGAGGTGACCTATGGCAGAGGTGTTTGTTATCCAATAAAGGTTACCGGGGCGGCGGTACTCATTCCTGCCTCCCAAATTGAACAACACAACATTCCAGAATGTTTCAGGATGTAATTCTATATCAGAAACATATTTAAACACAACATACCGCTGAGAATGCCCGAGTCTTCGAACTTCACTGAAAGACCGAATGAATTGTGGAATGCTCTCAAATACTCTCGAATGTTTTGGACTGTTCTAGAAATTTCTAGAGGGCGAAACTTCCAGCCTTTAAATCTTCAAAAGCACATTATTCGGGTTGAAATGAAAGTAAAATGTTGTGGAATGCTCTCGAATACTCTCAAATGTTCTGGTCTGTTCTTGAAATTTCTAGAGGGCGAAACTTCAATCTTCAGGTAAAAATGAGAACCTTCTTCATGGTTGGGAGATAGAGGACTACCACACCATATAACTCCGTTGATCTTATCGGGTCTCGTTTTTGGGTTTTAGCGGTACGCAAATTGTACTGAATATTATATATAGAATGCGGAAGGGGGGTTGACGCGACGTGGGAGCGGGAGAGGGGAGAGGGAAGGCGGGGAGGTGGAAGGGGAACGCGGGAGGGGAAGAGGACACAATTTATTTCTTTGAATATGGCATTGCTACGCATGCCGGGAACCAGCTAGTTATAAATAATTAAATATTGTTATTTAACTATTTTTTCCAGAATAACCTTAACACATTCTTGATTACTCTTTTATCGTTAATGTATAGTTCGACCTTATGATTTATACCCCCGGACAAGAGAATATTCCCCAGTTCTGAAACACACCCTTAGAAATGGGTGTAGAGGCAAACAATTATTCAACGCCAAGGGTAGGTGGATGATATAGGGCCGGAGCTTCGATGTGTGACGTCAGAAAGGAATTTATACGGCGTGTAATCCGCTGTTTGATTTAAATCGTCTCCTAATCGCACCCTTCGAGGCGTTATTATATTTGTATTTAATAGTGTTCGTGAAGCCAGAGTTCATCACGTAGACCCACTCCTAGCCTACACAATAGTTACCACATGGGGCGTGAGGAATTATAAGACGGTGTTAATCTTCCAACCCACTACCCGAGTTTAATACTTTAACCTTTGTATACTACGTCACTTCATATAAGGTTCTAACTTCACTTCACCTTGTTCTGAGATACGAGGTGCCAAAGTTTGCAAAGACATGCACTCATTATCTTTTTACCAATTTCTGGTTTTGAAGTTGAAAATTGTTTAAAGTATTTTTATTAAACATATTTTAAAGGAAAGTATTTAAAAAGGACGTACATTCACCCTTTTAGAACATACCTTAACATGCAAATAGAACCCTTTGCAACAAGCTAGAGCATAATAATTCATTGCACAAGGTCCCAATTTCCCAGGCTAGGGCCAGTTCCTATATAAAAATTTTCCTTTAAAATATGATAAACTAAAATACTCTAAATAAAATTGTTAAATAGAATACGAAAATTCGTCTTTGGAAACTTAGAAACCTCAGAAAATGATTAGGCGTAGTTAGAACCTTATCCAAATAAAGTGACGAACCATAATGCGCCTCGTATTTAAGATCAATTGTCAGAAACAAGAAAAATAAAGAGTGTAAGTGTAGTTAGAACCTTGTGCAATGAATTATTATCGAATGTTAGAACTTTTTCATATATTATTTTCTTATTTTCGTATATATATATATATACGAAAATACAACACAGATAGTTCTGAAAATAATTTTGGGTATAAAAATCAGCAAAAGAAATGCTTTGGCTTTCAAAGGTCATTTTTGAAAAAAATGTCAATTAGAACCTTATCCAAAAGAGGTGACGACTAGTCACAGCGAGAAATCGTAAGTAACGTCGTCGTTCTAGCATCTTCTGTCTTTTTCATAGGAAGAAAGGGAACGAGCGTCCTTGACGTCCTTACGAGCTATCGCTGGGACTAGTTTACATTCTAATTTATATTTATCAAATAACTATTTCGATAGCTTTTAAGTCACAGCAGTAAAGTCATTATTAAATAATTAAGGAAATCTTGACATTTAATGTGGAGAAAACCGATCTCCCACATAATTAGTATCTTCTGTCTCAATTAGTTTCTCAGCAAATTGGTTTGACCGGTAATAAATCAATTTAGACACCTTCAAAAATTTACATTTAGATTCGTTTAAATAAGGCGTCTCAAAGCGGTTTAACTACAGTTTGAAAATGGTCTTGTAGCTTAGTCTTAGTAGTCTTAGTAGTAGTCTTGTAGTCTTACAGCCGAAACAGCTGTTACAAAAATACTTGCAGAGTATTAATACAAATAATAACATTATTAAATTAAATTTTAATTAAAATTTTAAAAATAAAATAGAGTTCTACGAATTAAACACACAAAAAATTAATAATTTTTTTTTTTTTACATCAACTCCATTAGGCCATCCATCCCTCAGGCCCTGAGGAAAATAATTTTCCTCAGGGCCTATGTCATCTGGGATGCTGTGTGGAGGGTCTTTTTGAGGAAAGGAAGGAATGAACATTGGTCTTGAAGAGACCCATGTTGTATGAAGGAGGAAACACAGCGGCCGGCAAATCGTTCTACAGCCGAGCTGTTGAACATAAAAACCGTGAAACCGAAGCGACCCGTTCTCATGTGACAAATGTCAACCGTGTACATTGTTGGGCACGCGGCATATCTGATTGATAATAAAAAAGTCCGCATAAAGCCCGGGCACCTTCTTATAAATAAACATAACTAACTATAATTTATAAATAAACATTATGACTACCAGCTTCTTCAAATTTCTGTACACAATAATTAAGATTTTTAAATTATATTTATATTTTTTTGTAAGTTTGGATGCTGGTGTTGAAAAAAATTACCAACTTATAAACCGTATTTATTCTTCAATAAATTAATTAAAGGTTCATTAGTTCGAGTTATCAATTAACAAATCGTGAAAATGAGAATCGACAATGCGTGTGCTTAATCTCTCTTTAATCCTGCCCACCCCCTAATCCTCCTTAAAATCCTCCCTATTCCGCATTCAAATTTATTTACTTTCTGCAATAAACCCTCAGTAGTCTTTATTCTTTCACAATTTGTAAAAGTCCTGAAATCCCGAAGTTGCGAAAATTCCGAATTTAACAGTGCCTTAGAGGGGGTGTGCTCATATACTTGGCGATGTTGGGTGTTGGGGTGTCGGGGTGTGTTGGGGGTGTCCCGTGTATGTTTGCTCCCCCGGAATGATTTAATGGCCGCGCGGGATGCTAAAAAATCTAAGGGTAGCGGCTTGATGACGTCTGCGGGTGGTGCGGGGGTAGCAATAGTACAACTGGGAACGGAGGCAGTAGCGAATTGGGGGTGAAAATAGGCAGAAGGAAAATGGCTATCAACATTACTGATTGTAAAACTCTTCTTGAAGTTTGCTCTAATCAGTAGAATTCTTAGCCAACTCTGATTTATTCTTATTGCATGAAAGTGGCTTTTGCTTCGTTGAAATTTCTTTTTAACGATCGAGAATAAATTAGATAAGTGGATTAAAATTGTGCAATGTTTTTAAAAATATTTAAAGCTCGACGGTAAAAGTCCGAGCTTTTAAAATTATCCGATATGGGACGCGAAAATTTATGAGAAATAATTGGTTGAAATCTTAAAAACCCTTGAAAAGGCGTGAACTAAGATGTGTTTTTGTTAAACTATTTTTAATTTACAGTTTTTAAGTACGTAAAAACTTTGTCCAATGAATTTAAAGTTTTCATTTTATATATTATAATATTATTAATTTATAAAAAGAGTTTATTTATAAACAGGTTCTGCCGTGTAATTATTATTACCTTGTAGTTTGACAATCCTTTCGGATGGCGAAACAACTGTTAGGCATATTGAATTTTGTTAACGCTTAAATCATTTTTGTAACTCATCGGGATTGCGCTAGCCAAGAAATAAAGACAATTATATGGCATTCTACAAATTTTACTTTATAACAATAAATAAAGTCGTATGAATATTTCGCATTATTTTTTCACAGAATTTCAATCAATTTTTGTACTAAAAAACAACCACTCCACAAACGCTTTCATGAGAGAACGCCATTCTTTCTTAAAATATCGATAAAATATAACATTTTTAAAAAAGAGAATAATTAATTTTTATTTCATTGGACTTATTTTTCGGTTTCATTGCGTTTTTTATTCTCTTATTTAAATACGCATACGGTTACCTATTTCCGCACACAATCTCAATGCTTAGAAAGTCTTACTAATAAACGTGTTTTAAATTTTAATGATAAACAAACAAACATCAATGAAGGGTTACATTGTTTGATTGTTCGTCAGTTGTGTGAAATTTAAAACACGTTTATTATTATATTATGTAATTTGTTTAAATGACAACATGTTCAACTACTTTGATATTTTATTTTTAAACACTATTATATCCATGTACGCACACGGGGGAAAGTCAGCATTAGTTCGGCCTAGATTAATATTTGAAGTCAGTCCGTCCCTGACCGGAGGCCAAAACAGAATGAGACGATGCGAAAACATTGGGCCCCGGTCTCGCTCGAGGATTTCTAGATAGTTAAATAATAACCCAGCTTTATTCGCTTCTTGTAAAGACATAATCATTTTGTTACAAAAGTTTATTGCCGTTGATTGTATTTATGGCCATATATCTGACAATAATTAATAGTTTTTCGACTAAACCATTTTTTAAATAACACGAAACTGGTATGTTTAAACAAAATATATAGAATAATGATGTGACAAATACCGATGATCCCTACTTATTTCATTGTGTTTCTATTTTATATGTATTTTGTATTATTTATTATTACTTTAGGTAAGTACATACCTAGTTCCGTATTAAATCAAAAGACGATCATAAGATGTAAAAAAAAGGTTAAAAAAGACGAATCATAGGATGACCTACCTAGTTCCGTATTAATTATTTTTTCAACAATCTTACGGTAAATAATAGGTTAAAACAGACGAACTAAGATGAACTGGAGAATTTTCTAATGAAAATAAACCGCTTGCAAAATAGAAGGGGGTATTCTGGTCTAGAAGCATGAATTGTAGGTGTTTTTTCAGGTGCCATAAAAAAATAAAAATAGTATTTTTTCCAGCAATTACTTAACCAAATATTTGTTAAGCATGAAAGAATACAAAAAAAAAATATCAAACCAAAAAATTACAAGGTGTTGAAATAAGGGATCTCAAAAAATGCCGCGCCCCGGTTGACACGATTGCAACCCTCCTAGTAATCTAAAAAAAATTAATTCAAAATCCAAATAAATGCGGCTATGGCCCAAACTAAGGAAAAGTCAACAAAAGTTTTTTTCGCGAAATGGCGGCTGTCTGAAATAAAAAAGACATTTTTTTACTAGTTTTTTTTTACTTTCCCAATTTTTAAAAAGGAGTAAAATTTTTATTTTGTTAGAGTTTTAGTTAGCGCGATTGATAAATGAAATAAAGAGAAGGCTCACACCAAATTTCAAGTGAATTGGTTCAGTAGAACTTGAGATACGGTGTCAACCGTCTCGGAAAAAGTAGTTTTGAGAAAAATGCTTTTCACACTTTGTTCTATTTAGATTCTGGTTAGATTCCGTCTAAACCGTGACATTAAAATGGTTATAACTTTAAAAATAATGCGAATCTCGAAACATCTTTTTAAGCAGATATTTTTGAATATTTAAACTTTGGAAATATGTAGAAAAAATTTTTTTTTTTCTAGACGAGAATACTGCCTTTAAAATTCCTTTAATGTACTTATTACACTGATGAAATTTCATATTTAGATCTTTACCATAATATTTAATTTTTCTATTGTTAGAAATTGCGTTAGTTCGGCCGTAATCTTAATACATTATTAACTTCTCATTATCCCAATTCAAAGTTATATTCTTTCATCAATCGTTTGATTTAAAATTAAATCGGCCAGGATTTTTTAAATGATTTTTTCTCCCTTAAAAATACAGAACACACTTTACGGAAAATGTATTTTGAGAACCTTTCGACTTAAGGAAATATTAAAATCTCTTACAGGCCAAATATGCCTGAGACTCAAAAAGCTAGAGGAAATCCTTAAAACAACACTTGAACCCGCCAGAAAGCTTCTGTATTTAAAATTATTTTAAGTGCAACTCTGCAAGCAAAACGTGTATATAAGTCAAAAGTGTGAAGTGCAGGGAGACTCTTAGAAATAGCGGAATATTTTACCCTTAGCATAATTGTTTTTATTTGCTGTTTTCAAGGCTCTGTGACTTCTCTTGTTTAAGAGAGAATAACCAGACAAAACCGGAAATATGTCATTTTTAAATCCAATTTTAGACAAACTGACTCTTTTCAAAAAAAAAAATTAATTATTATGTTATTTTATCTAGTGAAGCTACTTTTTAAATTTTGAGAAAATATGTTTGTTTTTAGTACAATAAGGTTTTACCGTAGGTCGTTGGCAGGTTTGTTAAATTTTGTATTATAAAACATACATTCAAAATCATATAATCATGCAGTAAAATACACCAATAAATTATTAGGGAAAGCCACTTTTCTGAATTTTAATTTTAGTTCAAATAAAATCATTAAAAAAAAGATCCGCGCCATTGTTTTGTGACGAAAATACTTCAGTTTGTTTGTTTATTTACGGTCTAACAAACTGATATATTTAAAAAAAATTACTTTCGTATTTTGCTTAGACATTATTGAAAAATTATAAATATTTATGATAACACAATAATTACAAAAAGTCCATAATTTTAATTGTTTTATCATCACGAGTTTGAGCATTTTTGAAAGTGGGTATTTATCAAGGCAAATTTGGAATGAAATAAAATCGATGTTGAGTCATGATGTTAAAATGTTGGTTTGGAGAAAAATTGATCTTTCTCGTGGGAACCGCCCTGTTTCATTGCAAGGGTACAATCATAAAATCGTCGTTTGACGAAATTTAATTAAGTTAATGACTCTTAAGTTCCTCACCAGTTTTATAAACGATTTTATTTTAAAAAATGTATACAACAATTTTGTAAACAACAATGAACTTTAATTGTGCTATTAATAATACAGAACGTAATCATCAAATTTTACGATTCCTTAAAAAACTTCTTGTTCCCTTCCATGTGCACCATTTGGGAATGGGTACCACCAACCTGAAAACCATTTATTGGATAACCAACGCCTCTGCCATAGGTCACCCCAAGTGGTTTGCTACATTTGGTTCGTCAGTTGAAGTGAGTACGATATTGGCGGCAGATGCGTCTACCTATCAGCAGCATGGCGGGCCGAATCGGGAGAAGTCGCTTTGGGGAGACCCTTTGACCAGCTGATTTCTATCGACCCATCGTTTTACACTGCAGCGGGTGGAATGCACTGACCCCTAGATTCCTAACCATCTCACATATTTTTTTCATTCCCAGAACTTCTTCTCCTTCCTTCCTTCCCTTAAAAATACCCTCTACACAGCATCCCCAAAGATGACACAGGCCTTTTTTAAATTTATATTAACTCCACACAATGAGGAAAATAATTTCCCTCGGGGCCTATGTCATCTGGGATGCTGTATGGAGGGTCTTTTTGAGGAGAGGAAGGAATGAACATTGGTCTTGAAAGACTCAATACCTGTTGTAGGAAGGATTCCACTACCTTGTAATGAAATGGACTTTTGGCCCTGAAATGAAATGAATAATAGAATGAAATTATTTTCCTCCTGAGTGTGAAATCGAATAAAAAAATAAAATATATATATATATAAGATATTCATGATTACCTAATTGACAGATTGCAGACTAAGGTGTAAAGCTTTCCCTGTAACAGTAAAGGACAATATGAATCATTCAGAAGTAGGCAAGCGGTCACCGGTTCAACGTTTGTCGTTCGTCAGTGGTCGCAATATATGGTTCTCGAGCGGTCGTTGGTCCGTTGAAGGCAGCCATTCACGTAATGCTTCAAATTAACGTTTTCCGTTGTGATCGGGAATCGGTGCACGTCATTCAATAGACTTATTTGCTTCGGGTTTTAACCCTTCAATCGGCTTAAATGCTTTTCACAGTTAAAGTAAGGTCGATTGGGTACCTGTTTAGGGGTTGATGATTATTTATTTTTGTATCTCTGCTCTGCACTCTCAAGGGAGCCACAATTTTAGTTTTTAGTGATGCACTACTGAGGAACGGATGCTCGGACTTTTTCAGGCAAAACTTAATTTGGATTTGACGCCAAAATACTGAACAAAACTGAAAAATTAGTTTTTAAATATAATGTGTAATAAATATTTAGTACGGATACGTGTTACATTATGTATTTTTGTTTTAAATTATAAAATACTGGCAAACAAAGAAATCGATTTTTCGGGATCTAAGCGACAACTTTAGAAATTATTGTGAAATCAGAATAATTATTAAAAAAAATAATATTGCTGCGTTTTATTTTGAAATATAATGTAATATAAAATATGAAACAATTAAAATGATTGAAAATGCATTTTGATGGGTTTAAATTTAATTTACAAATTACCGATTAACGAAGTTTGTCGAATGAAAATTAAAACTTTGATGTAAAAAAAAGCATTGCATACTTTGTTTTTTTATTTTCTTTTCTTTTGTGTTTAATTATATGGGTTGGGTTAGATGTTTTTTTAAATATTTTATTATTTTATTAACATTAATTTATTAAAAAATAATTCACAAAAAGATTTCAATGTTACCTCTAAAATCATGAAAAATATAATTTTCATGGCCCATCTCTTACATATAAAAAGTCCTCCGTCACGTCTGTCTGTATGTTTGCAATAAACTCAAAAACTACAAAACGCATTTTCATACAGTTTTCACCAATAGTTAGAGTGATTCATTAGGAAGGTTTAAATATACAATTTGTCAAGGTTTTGTGTAAAATGGTTGAAATATATAATTATTGGAGAATGTGGTGGACGAGTGGGCTGGAGGCGGGTGGTGTGGATTTGATTTGTACGCAAATAAATAGTAGCGTGTGAGTTAAAAGGTTGGATAAACATCTAGTAGATGGCGTTGTGTTTTGTTAGCCACAGCAATGCGTGGCCGGGTCTGCTAGTGTTTGATAATTTAAATAATTAAAGTTCATCTTACTTCAACTCTTCTGTGTCAGATTACGGGATAGATTCCGTTTTGTTTTTTTTAGGCGTGAGTCAAATGACGCAATTTAAAATTACACTGTGGTCTGTGGAAAAGGTATTGTAAATAAAACAACTAATAATAATCCAAGCAACTGCTACGCAATAAATGTGTAAGGAAGCAGCATTAGGGCCCCTACGCCAAAGGAAAAGTTTAGATAAATGATTCGAGAAATACGCCGTAGTGTAAGACAGGTTAGGGTCGCGGGTTCAGAGCCCGGCGTGCGCAAGAAAATTTTATTTAATTGAATTGCGTTATTTCAAAATTAAATACCCCAATATAGAATGCCCCTTGGCACTTGGCTTCACAGTGAGTGGTTGGAACTCTTCTGCGGTATTCACATAAAAACGTCCCTTTTTGTGTTCCGATTTGTTTCAATGGCAAGAAATAAGATTTTTCCTTAATTCCATTAATATTAAAACAAAATGAAGGAAGAAGTAGGAAATTAAAAAAAGAGACTTTTATTTCAAGTACTTTATATCATTTTATCTTATAAAAGAGCAAAAAGGCAATAATTCAACTGACGAAAAGACAGCAGCAACAAAAAAATAATAATAACATTTTTCCTTCTGCTTCGCGGACGTTCCGAGAACCCTTCTTTTTCGTAATTTAAATTTACCCGCAAGAAAAATGGCGCCCTTTCTCTTACATAATTTGTCACCGCGAGGTCTTCCGTGTCTGGCTTCCGGTCCAATTGGACTTCCGCTTCCTGTCAGGAAAAAACAAAACGTCAAAATATTTTCAACTTCCCGTAAACATTTTTGACATGCTCGCAAAAAAATGTTTGACGTTTAAGTGAACAGGGAATTCAGGGGTGACATTTGTAGGGATTGTTAATTGATTATTTACTTCGAGAAAGATGCAGCACGCAAGATGTGGTGTATTGGATAGCCGTATACAGGATAGTGTATTGAAACTAAAAAAAAAACATTTTGAAGCTTTGAGATTCTCGTTTTCAAATTTTTGGCTAAATTTTTTTAAAAGCTACGGTTCTCATGCAATTCTAACAGATAACTAACTAACTAACCATCATGCCGTTTCCCCGCAGGGGTAGGCAGAGAGGACGGACCGCCAAACAACTCGATCTTGGCACACACTCCTTGCTTCGTTCACATTCATACATCGTCTCATACATGCTCTTCTGTTATTCTGACTCTTGACATCACCCGACTCAAGTATCTGTATCACTTGGTCGTGCCATGTCTTCCTCGGGCGTCCGCGACTTCGTCTACCATTCACATTTGCGTCATATATTCTCCTTACACTCCTTTCCTCATTCATTTGCTCTACATGCCCAAACCATCTGAGCGTCCCTTTCTTAATCTTATTCATTACGCTTACATCAGCCTTGCATTCTTTGCGGATGTCCACATTTTTCACAAGATCATACATGGTTTTACCAGACATACGTCTCAGGGATCTCATTTCTACAGCATTCAGTCTACTTTCATCCTTTCTCTGCCAGTTCCATGCCTCACTGCCATACATCAGGGTAGGTACCAGCACTCCATTATGGACGGCTAGCTTCGCTTCTTTTGACAATTTTTTGTTGCTGCCAACGGCGTTCAGTCCTCCATTAATGGAGTTACCGGCATTTACCCTTCTTTCGATATCTCTGTCAGTCTTCCCATCTCTCGTAAACATACTTCCCAAATACACAAACTCATCCACCTGCTCCAAGTATTCGTCATTCACAACTATGTTGCACATTGTTTTCGTACTCTCTCTTTCAAATACCATTACTTTAGACTATTTTGCAAATTGTTTTTTTTTTTGGTCCACGGGCTTGAATTTTTTTTCAGTTAGGATAGCGTATGGATCAGATAGCCTTTATTAATTTAGCATTAATTTAATTTTTTTAAATCTTTATAATATACTTTTTCCTTTTTATTTTTCTACTACAAATTTAGGGTCGGAACTCAGCCGCGACGCAAATTTCCATCGTTAGATCACATTTTTTAAATATGTCTTGGAAATATGGTATAAATGTAGCAGCAGGGGGTCCACCGAAACCAGTAAAATTTTGAGTGGTCTGCGAGGAAAAAGTTTGGAAACCTCTGGTTTAGAGCTTCTGCCATATCCCAATAGATGTCCGCTGCGTAGTAAGGTCAGAGCAATACCACCTAACGCCGCTCGTGTCTTGAACACGAACAGTAACGGGGTGAACCGCTGCCGTCAGTCGGAGGAGCCTCAGATCTAATTCCTACCCAATCTGACAAAGTTGTCTGTCCTTCCTGACTGTCTATATAATATAACCTTTTATAAGAATCGGAGGAATCAGACATTACACAATTTAATGTAAAGAAAATTTTGAGTGTCATCCTCGAAATGTGTTTATTGACGTGAAAACTTATTTAGCACGGTTGTGATTTGAAACTCGACCGTAAAATAGACACTGAAAAGAGACAAACACATACATCTATAGTATTTAGCCTGCAAGAGAATGAGATAGACTAATTGGTCTCCTCTTTGTGCGGTATTTCGTAGCTTCCCCACTTTTTTTACCTTAGTTTTATGAAGGTTTCACTTCTACCGCGTGTGAACTGCACACAAAATTTTGAAGTTGAGCAGCGTTGTGATTTGAAACTTGATGAAACGAAAAATAGCGACACTATAAAGAGACACACACAGACATTTATAGGATTTAGTCTGCGAGATAATAAGATAGTTATTCTTCTCGGTCTTCGTAGCCTGTCGGTCTCCTCTTTGTGGGGTGCTTCGTAGCCTCCCCACTCTTGTCATCTCTAGTTTTCTGAAGGTTTCACTTCTACTGCAAGTGAATTGCGCCCTCTGTTTTTTTACGTTAACTTCTTACAGGAGGCCAAGAAGAAAATAATTTAACTCTACTACTTTTTTTTCTAATGTCATAAATTACAAACAGCGTAACGCGCGAAAGAGTTTGAAATAAAACGTATATTATTATGAATTGATTTGCCGACTCAACTCAAAGGGTATTAGATACGCCCAAACTAATCCAGTGGAAAAAATCGGGATTATTCGTTATATCGCTATATCCTGCTTTCCGTTCCTGTGTTGTGATGATTACCGGAAAGGCCAGGGAAGGAAGGAAGCACGGAAAGAAGAAAGGAAGGAAGGGAGTCCACCTCAATACACCAAAAGCCACTGATTAGATTTTCTCTAGAAGTGTGATCTATTTTACCGATTTGACGATGAAAGGTTTACATTATGGAATACTGATTTAGTATTATATCTGCCTCTGAATATGAGAGGAAAGTTGAGCTTAATTTAATAAGCTTCACTCGGAAGGTCTGGAAGAGGAAAGGAAGAAAAGGAAGTTCCGGGAATGAAAAAGGCATGGTGGGTGTTTAGGAACCTGATGATCAATGAGTCCAGGAGTGACGGGCGTACAAATCCCCCCACTGCGGTGTTCCTCAACCAGTTTCTCTCTGTCCGACCTGCCACGCAGTTGGTGGGCAGACGCTTCCGCCACCGAGACCCGGACATACCTCCCCCCTATGAACCCGGGCACTCCTGCTAAGTCACCAAACGTAGCGAAAAACTTGGGGGGACCTATGGCAGGGAGGTTGGTTATCCAATAATTGATTCTCGGGCGGCGGTACCCATATCCGCCTCCCGAATTGCGCACAATGAACATGAACGTGGACGCGATACTAGGTTCACAAATAATTAATGTATGAAGCTTGTAGCAAAATATAAAAATAAATATGAGTAGGTACATATGGCGAACTCTGGAGTATAAAGTATCTAAAATATTCAACATGACAAGTTACCAAGTAATATTGAAAACTTTTAATTATCATGTACAGTGAGATGTTGAAAACATGGTTCCTAGGTATGGCTACTGGGCGACTATATTATTAACCTGTACTCTCTTTTAAAATCTCTTTATCTCTCTTTACACTATCTTCCTTTTTATTACTATTACTTACACATTCATCAGTTAAGATTTAAGAACCGTCCACACCTCAGGCGAAATTACCCCCTGATAATTCCATGTACTTACGTAACAGGTACTACAATCATGTATATATTATAAATTGTGTCATAATGTTTTGTAAATGTCTTAATGAACAAATAAACAAATTAGTTGTGCCATTAAAATAATGTTTGGCGCCAATAAAAATTTATATAAATCTTTATCATAGTTATTAAAATTCTGTTAACAAACTGCGCAGTTATATTTTCGAAGAACAATAAAATGAATAAAAATAAAATATAATTATATTATCATTGATGAAAGCAAGTTGTTAGCTGTGTGACTGAAGTAACGGTAATGCGCATTTTCATCCTGTGTAAATAAAATATCCTCCGACAAAATATCCCCGATTAAACATTCCCCGACAAAATATCCTCCGACAAAACATCTCCGATTAAACATCCCCCGACAAAATATCCTCCGACAAAACATCTCCGATTAAACATCCCCCGACAAAATATCCTCCGACAAAACATCCCCGATTAAACATCCCCCGACAAAATATCCTCCGACAAAACATCCCCGATTAAACATTCCCTGACAAAATATCCTCCGACAAAACATCTCCGATTAAACATCCCCTGACAAAATATCCTCCGACAAAACATCCCCGATTAAACATCCCCCGACAAAATATCCTCCGACAAAACATCTCCGATAAAACATCCCCGACAAAATATCCTCCGACAAAACATCCCCGATTAAACATTCCCCGACAAAATATCCTCCGACAAAACATCTCCAATTAAACATCCCCTGACAAAATATCCTCCGACAAAACATCCCCGATTAAACATCCCCCGACAAAATATCCTCCGACAAAACATCTCCGATTAAACATCCCCGACAAAATATCCTCCGACAAAACATCCCCGATTAAACATCCCCCGACAAATTATCCTCCGACAAAACATCTCCGACAAAATATCCTCTAAAAACAAAATTTATCCTGATTATTCTCCGACAAAATATCCAGACAAAATTTTCTCAAACAAAATATCCTAGAAAAAATATCATCCGACAAAATTTCCTCCGACAAAATTTCTTCCGACAAAATATCCCCGACAAAATATCCCCCACAAAATATCTTCCACAAAATATCCCCGACAAAATATCCCCTACAAAATATCTTCGACAAAATATCCCCGACAAAATATCCCCCACAAAATATCTTCGACAAAATATCCCCGACAAAATATCCCCCACAAAATATCCCCGACAAAATATCTCCGACAAAATATCCTACGGACAAAAGATCCCCAAACCAAAAAATCTAGTTAAACGTAACCTAACCTAACCTAAACTTACAATAAAATGGGACAAAAACAATGGGACAAATACAGATATACTGTAAAGACAATAAATTATTGTTCAATAATAGTAAAATGGGATAAAAACAATAACCAACAATAATTTATTGTCTTAACAGGATGTCCGTATTATTTTTGTCCTATTTGTTTGTTAGGTTAGGTTAGGTAAGGTTAAGTTTTAGTAGATTTTTTGTTGGAGGAATGTTTTGTCCATTTTTTCGACATTTTTTCGGAAGAATTTTTATTGGGGATATTTTGTCGCGGGATGAAAAGTTGCGGAACCGAAATACAACATTTTTATCATTGCCTCTGGTGGAATTGATTTAACAATTTCACGGACACGAGGAAAGAAATTAGATTTTAAAATTTCGTAATTTGAATTCTGAACTGATTTCGAGTTTGAAAAAAAAACGGCTGTTCACAAATGAACAAAAATAACTTACATTTTACTCGCTTAGAACACACGTCTATCGGTTATCCATTCAGTGACCAAGAGCAATGATTGACCCGATTGGATAACTGGTTACGGTTTGTTTGAGTGCGCAATTTTCCTGTAAACTCCGTCTCTTTAGTATTTGGGCTCGGCAGATCAAGGGTTGATTAAATTATTGAATCGAAAATAAATCGTGTGAGAGATAAGCATTTATTTAATACTCGTTTTATAAATTTTGATCTTTCTCGATACAGGGCTGGCTCCACCATTTTTGTTTGTTTATGTGAAAAAAATTTGAAACTTCCCGGGCGGCAGTTTTAGGGGGCGCCAAAATCGTGACTTATATGTTCGATTGAAAAAAAACAACAGCTTGATTCACAAAGTTCCTTGCATCCAGCACACGTTGTTTTATCGATTATTTATTTGATTTTAAAATGCCCGGATGGTTTTTGAACACATCCTTAATTGATTTATCAACGTATCCTAAGTCGATTTTGAACGCGTGCATAGTGTACGTCATAGGTTTTCAACGTGGGCAATAACGCCCCCTTGTGGGCGTTTGAGACTTTCGGCGTTTGGGGGCAGTATAAGACCCAGAGAAAATTAAGGAGCGTTGAGACGGCGCAGGTAAAAAAAATATAGCCTAAAAATGACAAAAAACACGCTTATCACGTACTAACAAAGCAAAGTAAACGGATGTGAATATTGCGCTGTAGGTATGGGTATGGCAGCTATTGTTGTTGATTCTCGATGTTACTGCTGATTTATGTGTTATTTTGCCACAAGCGTTTTAAATGATCAGATTAATTAAACTATTTAAAACAGTGAAGTTTACTTGGTGACAGCACTCACATCGTAATTTGGCGGTCGAGCGCCAAAGTCGATACTAAATCTCATTCTAGAAAGAAGTAAGACAAACATTTGATATTCAATCATCCAGCATAAAGCATCCTGATTAGCTTTAAGTAATTGGCAAATTATAATAAACGCATTTAACAAAACACACTTTGACTTGCAAAAATAATAAATACAACCTTTTTACATTTATTTAAGAAGAACATCTGTTCTCGTAAAATGTACTAAATTGAAATCTAAAGTTAGAGTGGCTGGCTGTCAGAAATATCCAGAAACTCCTAATAAGTACGGTTGCTTATTGGACACACCCTCGTGAATTTGACTTGAATCGACACACGAAGTTGTTTTGTTTTTACTTTATTGTGTGGGGTGTGATTCGGTTTTGTTTGTAGGAAGTTGAATTTTCTGTTTCTTTTGTTACGCATTTGTATTGTTCTTTTATGGTGTTTTATATTGTCTGCTTTGTACTAATTTTTATTATTTTATTGTTTCAGATGGTGACTGGAGGAATTTTACTGGTGGAAAGTAGTGAGTTTGTGATAAAGTTTTTACGATGTAAAAAAACGGCCGCTTAAGTATCTAATACAACATGAGCTTAAAACAAACTCAAAATTCTTATAGCGAAAGTTCAACATAATAGTGTTCTAATGTAATGAAATTCTATGAATGCGTTTGGTAAAAATGTTTTTTGTGTGATTAATTCAAACGATGACGGCAAAACTTCACGATTCCAAGTGTAGTTATCAAAATTAGATGTAGGACTAGCCTGGGCTGCTGAGAAGCACTTAAACTATGCACCGTCTGCCAATGCAAGGCCACCAATTGGACCAACATGACCTCTATTTCCAGCAACCTCAAGTACAGACGCCATACCGTCAGCTGAACCAGGCAGCTACCTCACCAAACTCCAATCACGTCATTCACAGCCACAACCCACCACAGACACTAAGTGCAACAGTCGACAGAAGGACTATAGGCAATTCAACTGTAAGCCCGCCAAACTTCTACAGACAAAGAAGTTTTGAGAACTCTTCAACCAACTACAACAGAAGACCAATTGACACAACAGATCAAATAGAAGCATACCCAAATAGAAGAAATACCTTATCACCAAGATCTCAAAACCTTTGTAGAGTCTCAAATCTGAACTCTTCGTTTGGCGCGTCAGCAACGTCTAGTACGGTTTTGGCTGTTGACTCCAATCAGGCTTTGGCCCATCTTCCCTCGAGTGCAGAAATAGACGCTACGGTGACGTGTTTGTGGATCCTGACCCCCCTGACGGCCACTGTGAGTGCTGTGATAGTCCTCGTGGCTATTACAACCAATCAGTGGCTTCACACGGAAGAAAAAATGAGTAATCCGTCGTATAATGGGACAGGCGACAAAGACTACCTTTCAAAGCTGACTGTATCGGGACTTTGGAAGCTCTGCTATACCAATCGTAAGTTGAATCAGAAACTTCTTTAATAATTGTAAATTTACCTTGTGGCGACATTTGAATTTAATTAAAATTGATAACTTTGTACATCACTAATTCAAAACCATTTCTTCTTATTCTGACGAAGAATCCATCGGTTTTGAAACATGCAATTATTTTAATTTAATAATACAACGTTATTTATTTTCTTTGAATCAGAAACATTTTATATAATCATTTGTAACAATTTCAAGCAGATGCTCAAAAATTCCAAATTCAAACAAAATATTATCTCAGCAAAGACAAACAATAAAAACAATAATATGTAATTTGTAAAATTCGTGAAAGTAAGTACGACAGGAACTTAAAAAAGATGTCACATCGAAATGAAAACGAAATGTTAGAATAAAATTAAAATAAAAGAAGACCTCCTTCGTATTTTTAGGCCTTACTAAAACTCTTACATAAAACTTCGTTTTTTTATATGATTCATAATTATTTATTACAAAGAAATCTAGACAATTTAACAATGTCTGTCGGTTAATGACAAATATAAAAAACCCTAATCTAAAACATAGGCTTAACTTATAATTATCTCTGATGTTAAACCCCGCATACTTTTACCTTCCGACGCGCATAAAATATTCCATTGCCCGTATAATCCGATTTGGAAGTGGATAAATAAGACATCTCGAAGGTATACTTCAACCACTAATAGATGATGTGAGACCGGGACTTAATATTTTCCAGGATCTTGAAACAATAACTGAAAGGTTAAATGTTTTCAATTCACTTTTTGTGCTTAGTTTTTTATTCAACAATTTCATTATCACCTGATTTATATTTCTTCGAAAATAACATCTTCTGCGTTGCCTTGCTTGTCTTTGTATACTGCAGGACTTACCTCTTCTTACACACGTTGTGTTTTTCAGTAGTATTTATTTACAGAACTGCAGGGGTCGATCAAAATTTTGTAAAGTAGCGCCCTATAGGTGATGGTGCTCTAAAGATTAGTCAATTCGTATTTTAGTGATTAATATGGTTTAGTGACCGACCGAAGGTTCGGTTTTGGTTACGGTTTCAGCAAGTTTCGGCATCTACATATTTTTGGCATCAGTTTTGGTTTTTTAGATTTTTTCGGCAGAAAATCTGGCCGAACCTTCGGCCGCACCAAAACTCTGTTCGAAAATTATCGCGCGTCGTTCGGCTGACTTCGGGTGAGTTCGTGGCTCGTGTGTCACCCGCCATCATCAGCTGAGTTTGTATTCGTAATCGACATGTGTGTTAATTTTTATAATTTATGTTTTATTTATAGTATTAATATGAACAACAAAAAATACATATCTTTTCACAGATTCAATTATTGTTTTTATTTTTTTTTATTTCATTGAACACGTGTAATGAGAATTTTGTGATTGTAAACGCTTCCTTTATAATGTAAGTGTTGATTATTGACAATTTTTTGTTCCAAGAAGTGATGATGTTTTGTTAATTTTTACAATTTTTTTTTGTTCTGTGGCAGTTTTATAAAAATGTCAAGTAATTATTTTTTCACCTTCATCAATTATTGTTTTTTGTTTCATTTAACACGGGTTAACTGTCTGTTTAGTGTAAAAATAAGTCCAATTTCAGTAAACAATGGATTTTTATCATGACTAAAAAAATTTTGATTTCGGTTTCGGCCGAAAATGACACAGATTCCGAAGATTCGGTTTCGGTAGAAAGTCCTGTTTCGGCCTGACACTAGTATTTTTGCTGCTCGATTACTGGCGCTTTTAACCTGGTTACGTAGTAGAACTCCCGCGCGCCGCTCTTTTCAAGAATATCATAGGAATCTAAATAAACCGTTTTTAATTTAGGAGGCGGGTATGGGTACCGCCTCCATGGGAACCAATTATTGGAAAACTAACACCCCTGCCTTAGTCAACACCTAGCCTCACTCCAAGTGGTTCGCGAATTATCGGGGGTGCCTGGGTTCATGGAAGATTTGTCTAGGTCTTGGCGACGGATGCGTTTGTTCACCTTTTACGTTTATTTTATTTTTATTTATTTATTTATTTATTTATTTATTTGAACAAAAATACATACACATTATAAGAAAACTTTGACTGTCCAACTAAGAGATTTCCCGTTTTAGGACAGTCGAATTGCCTGGTTTAGTTCACATTAGGTAGTTAGTAAATACTAGTAAATGAATGAGGGCATAAGTGCTGATTACATTTGTATTTGTTAAATCTACAGTCAAGTGCAAGATTAAAAGCAATAAAACAATTAAATTTAATATTAATAGTAAAAAGCTACTGAGAAGAGTTACCAAGTACAAAAAAATTTGAATGATAATATATTACAGCTACAAAGAAAAAAATAAAAATAAGAACTCATTGGTTTGTGAAACAGAAAAATAAAAACTAAATCTTTCTTCGATGTACAATTTTAGATAGTACATAATATTTTACTCATAATTTAATTTTATCAATACTACAACTTTTAAAATATTTTTTGTACCTATTTTTGTAACCTAGTAACTTTTAGTTTGAAGATAACAATATAAAAAAATAAAGATAATATTATACAACCTATATTATACCAGCTAATTAGATGAGTACTTATAAGATTCTTATGGATTAACGTAAACCTGATAGTACATATTATTAGGTAAGTGAGTTTGTGTGAGCATGTGTTCGCTCTCGAGTCTCCCCATGTCCAGAAGCCAATTGCTAACCCATTTGCGCAGAGTGCTTGCACTTTTCAATTTCCATGCATCGGGTACGAGGTTGAATAATTTTGGCCCTAAGTAAGAGTATTGTCTTTGTGCATGTGATGTGTTGGTATTTGGTGGAACTACTGGATTCCTCCTTGCATGACGGGTGTTGTGGAGATGATCAATGGATGAATAGTGGTGTCGATGTTTTTGAGTATGTAGAATAGTTTTTCTTATGTAAAGTTGCCGTACGTCAAGAACTCGTAACTCTTCAAATAATAGATCACTGGGATACCTGAAAGGTTTCTTAAGGATGACCCTTAGAAGCGATTTTTGTGCTTTTGCTAAGGGATCAAGAATTGTTTTCGAACAGCCGCCCCATCCTAAGGATGCATATTCTAGCAAAGAATTACACATGGCATGGTACATTTGTTTCAGATCTTTTACGCAAAGAATATTTCTAACAGACATAAAAAGATGAGTAAGTTTTCTGATCTTTGTGGTGGTAGAGTCTATGTGTTCCTCCCATCTCAGAGATTTATCTATTATGATTCCTAGATATTTTATGCTATCGACACATTCTAAGTTATTGCAATTACAAGTGGTTAGGTCATTACAGTGGTGCATAATGATGTTGTGTGTTTCTTTTGGTTTTCCTGCTTGTGTTGCACTGAAACGGATGTATTTAGTTTTATCTAAGTTGAGTGTGAGGAGATTATTGTCTAGCCATTGTTTGACCTTGTTTAAACCTATTTCTGCTTTATTATGAACAATATTCCAGCTTTTGTCTTCATATAGTAAAACTGTATCATCGGCGAAGGTAATAATGTGGTCGGCAAAGAAACTGTTGCATAGTTCGTTAATATATATGTTGAATAAGAGTGGTCCTAGAGTACTTCCTTGGGGTACACCGAATTTAATATTAGCTGGATCGCTTATAGTGTCGTTGATAAGTACTCTTTGGCTCCTGTTATCTAAATAGCTACACAACCATTTGAAGAGCTGACCTTGTATACCAATACGCTGTAATTTATTCAACAGAATTTTGTGAGAGATAGTGTCGAACGCTTTGGCTAGATCCAGGAAGAGAGCAATGCATTTTGTACCTCTATCGATGTTATTAGAGATAATTTTTGTTAAATTAGCAATGGCATTTTCAGTCCCTAAACCTGGACGGAAACCGTATTGTCTATTGGAAAGGATGTTATTGTTTTCTAGATATAGACTGAGCCGATTCTTAACAATTTTCTCAATAATTTTAGATACAGAATTGATCAAAGAAACCGGTCGGTAGTTGTTAATCTGAGATTTATCCCCATTTTTGTGCAGTAGAATAACATTTGATTGTTTTAAATTATTAGGGAAATTTCCAGAGTTAAAGCTCAGATTGCATATGAACGATATCGGTGATGCTATGACGAATTTAATATTTTTTAATAGATTTGATGAGACCTTATCAGGACCGCATGCATTGGATGACTTAAGCTCGTCAATTATTTTCATCACTTCGTGTGACGTAGTTCGAATGTTATCTATTTTGTGACGGAAATAACAGCCAGTTTGCTTCGCGAGATCTTTTTCAGTTGTGTTGTTTTTATCTAGGATTTTTTTTGCCAGTGTGTTTCCCACCGACGTGAAGTAGTTATTTGCAAAGTTTGCCATCTTTTTTGGATCTGACGTAATAGTGTTATCAATGTACAGTGATTTGATATCGGAAGTTTTATTAGTTTTAGTTTTAGTTATATTACGGAATGCTTCCCATAGCAGTTTTGGCGTATAGTTATTTTCGTAAATAATTTTTTTAAAATAGCTTTCTTTAGTTGATACGATTAAATTTTTGCACAAGTTCCTATACTTTTTATAGCGAGTTTGTAATATTATATTATCTGGGCTCCTATTTGCCTTTTTGTGGAGTTGGTTCCGTTTGTGAATTGACTTAACTAGACCAGGAGTGATCCATGGCGTGATTTTTAATTGCTTATTAGGTATGAGTTTGTTACTCGTGTGTTTAAATATATAATCATGTAACTTTGAGATGAATTCCGTCATTGCTGAATCAGTATCCCTTTGGTCTAAAACATTTCCCCATTTTTCTGAACTTAAGTCCTGAAGTAAGTTAATGTAGTTTATTCGAGGTATGTATTTAGTTTTGGCAGCGGTGGGAGGCTTATTTCTAAGGCAGAGAGCTGTGGTGTAGTGGTCAGAAATTGTGGTGTGGATAACAAATGAGTCGATATGTTTGATTTTTTTAACGTTGATGTGGTCTAGACAAGATTTACTTGTACCCTGTTCTCGAGTAGGACTGTGAATTGTCTGCATGAACCCATTTTCCGTAAGCATACATAAATAATCTTCGCATTGACGGTGGTACTCAGGGATCGTGTTTATATTTAAATCACCTAAAATAATTTGTCGTTCAACTTGTTTTGAACTGTTGATGAATGTTTGTAGAGAATTCAAAAAAGTGTCAATATTTTGGAAAGAAGGTGACCTGTAGATTGCAAAAATACATAAATTATTGTTCAATACAATTTTCATACAGTTAGCTTGTGATAGTGAAATTTCGTCAACTTGTGCATGTAGACCGTCTCTGATATAAACTACGATTCCACTGGATTTATTTAAATTTATGTTTGTGTGATGTTCTGAGTAATTGTGAATTACTTTGGAGGTGTACTCTTTATTTATCCAGCATTCCGACAAAATTATGACATCGAATGCGTAATCAAATTGATCTAGGAAAATTAAGAAATCGTCAAGTTTAGATATACTTCTTATGTTTTGATGGATAATTTTTAGGTTGTAAGAGCCCCAATTATATTTTTTTATTTTATTCAGATCATCAATAGTATTCATGTTGCAGAATATATCTGAATGGTTACCAATATCATAAGTTAAATCAAACATAATTAAATATTAGTTGAGTGTGGAAAAGCGAACAGTTTACCAATAATATATTATTAAATCCATTACTAACGTTGATGCAATTAGGTGTGTATGGAAATAAATTGACGGTGATTTGATAATATAAAGCAGAATGTTTAAGGACGCTGAAACGCCGTGCAAACAAAATATTATGTATAAATGATAACAATTTATTATTTGTGAATGATAACAAACTATTAAACGTAAATGTAAACAAAATATTATATATTAATAATAATAAAATTTTATATATAAATGTTAGCCAAGTATCATATGTAAATGAGCGAGACAGGGTGTACTCGTACCTTCTTAATATAGTGAAATATGAAATTAACGCTAATCGATTTAAACCTTGGTAAATAGTATAATAAAGACAGATAAATTCGCTGGTTCGCCGTGTTAACAATTTCATGCATATACCTGAAAACGAGTGAGACGGTACATACCTAGGTAGTGTAATTAGTTCAATTGTATCGCATAGATTCAAGTTTTGTTTCATCGGATATACAAATAGCATTAGTTCCCGTAGCTCGTCTGACGTATATCTGTCCTTAAGTTGATAAGATATATGTTTGTGTGGTGTTCAGAGTAGTTGTAAATAACTTTTGGTTCCCGAGTAAAAAATGATTAAATGCGATTCCAAATGTAGTTACAATGGTAAATGTGCTTAATATAGATAATATAGTATAAATTATGTAGTTAGATGTAGTACTATGAATGAGATAGCAAGGAGTAAAAACACAATGGCAGCAAGAATTGCGCGATATCAAATGAATTTGAAAACGGTAGAAAATGATACAAATATGAATAATATATAATAAAGTATAGATAATATAATTAGATATACTAGTAAGAAAGAGATAGCAAGAAGCCAAAACAATAATAAAAATAAAAATAATGTAGCAAGAACTGCGTGATAACAAATAAATTCCAGAAAGGTAGTAAATGAAACAAATATGAGATAGAGACATAAATGCACGGGTCAAGACATACCTCGAAAGAATGGCCATTAATTCAAATATATCAAAGCTCAGCCAATTTGCTTTCGTCTGAGATAACAATGGCATTAGTTCCCTCGTTTTTACGAAGATAAATTTGCCCCCGTTTAATCCAAGCAAAGCGAAATTGTTTGTCCTTCGCCGCTGTTCGTGTCTTGTACCATAGCTGTTTACCGCGAAATGTTAGTTGTTCTGAAATGAAGATCGGAGAGCAGGAACCAGCTATACCGATGTTTGAGGTGTTCAATTTGTCTTCTAGATTTTGTTTGTTTTTGTTGAAAGTTTTTACGTCTGTTAACAGATGTTCTCTTGCTATGTTCGTTTTGAATTTAACAATGATTTCTCTCGGATGACTATTGTTGTTTTTTTTTGTTGCGCGATGAATGGCATCAATGTCCTTTGTATCGGTGGAGGACTTTGTTGTTTTGCAGATATTGAAAAAAACGTCTTGCAGATTTTCTCCTTTGATTTCTGGGATGCCTCTTATTTCTATGTTGTTCGCTTTGAGTTCCCTTTCCTGCATGTCCACACATTTTTCCAAGACATAAATCCTAGCTTCCAAGGTTGAGTTCTTTTTAGTGAGTTCATCATTCTTTAGTTCGATGTCACGGATTCTAGCCATGAAATCCTCATATTGAGAACTCATAAATTGAATACTTTCAAGTATTTTGTTATTTTGCTCTAGAATATCATTTTGTGTTTTTTCCAGATTAGACGTCTTGTTCATGACTAGATCTTGAATATCTTTAAGATTTGTCGGTGTCTGAGCGGCGAGCGCTGAACTAATATCAGTAACTTTTTTAATCTGCTCCAAAGGTTCAGTATCACTGATTGACTGCAACGGGCTAGCAGCGCCGGGCTTGGCTGAATTGCAATGCTTGCACACTTGTTGAGATCGCCGTTCTTGATTAAGTCGACGATATGAGTTCTCCATAATACCTCCGCAAGCCAAATGAAATGCGCCTTTGCACGCGGCACACGTGAATTTTAGCTCATCAGTACGTAGAGTTACTGAGCACACTCGGCAATGCATCTTGAATTAATGTATTTTACGTACTACCCGTGTTAAAGCAAATTGTATTGTTATAGTTTTGCCGATAAAATTCGGAAGGAACTTTAAATCACACGGATATTATAAAAATATTTTAGAACTTTGTAGTACGAACACGTAACACTCCAAGTAACTTTATAAATTGAGCGTTATAGTTTTTAAAAATACACTTTACTACGGAGCAAGTTAATATGAACTAGTCACAGGTATTGATTGTTGTTGTCTTGACTGTTGTTGTTGTCTTTTACGTGGTGGACTAGATCGGGGAGGCGGCTGCTTGAGAGGGAGATTTTGATCTCTCCAGTCAGAATCTCTCTCATTCGACTCATTCTTACGTTCTGAACACATTGACCCACAGTATCCTACCCACCTTGAATCACACACCTTTCTTCCCAGAAATCCTTCCTTTCCATAAAAAGATACTCCACACAACATCACAAAAGAAGACATAGGTCATTTTTTCCTTGGAGCCTTCTGTATTGAGCTAATGCTAAAAAACTAAAAAATTACTATCAACCAAAAAGATTTTGCGTTGACAAACTTATTGCAAAACGAAAATCTAGCTTCTATTGCAGCATCTTATACATATCATATTAGATACTCTTCTTTCCCATACACTGTAAATAAAAATAAAAGGAAAAAAAAGTTTGTGTTTAATTTTACCTGGTAAATATTTTATCGATGAATCATGCCATTAACTCGTTGGTAAGCCATCGACCTATATATTATTTACAATATGTATTTTCAGAATGACTGCGGACCGATCCTTGTTTATTCCCAGGGGATGGGTAGAGTAGTAGTCTCCGATAAAACCTTTGCCGTTCCGACTTATATAACTGAATTACTCTTAAGATTTTGAAGCTTGTCGTATGAAATCTAAAACCTCATATTATTTCGAAATCGGGACCGGGTCAAAGAATTTGGGCGCTAGGAGCATTCGAAAACTTGTCACCACATAAATTGATTTTACGAAATCGACATTAGTTTATCTTTACTTCAATTACCGCAAATTCGCTCTATGGGTCATTTTATTAAATGAAAATAAGTCACTCTGTATACACTACAGTTTAATAAAAATAATCGACATGTTTCGAAACTAATTGTTTTTTCAGGATTTGCGTATAATTATTTTACTTATAAGATAAATAACTTTTTTTACGCTAACTCTACACAAGAGACCCTGAGGAAAATAATTGCCGTCAGGGCCTACGTCATCTTTTAGAGGAGGGGAAGGAGTGAGAGTAAATAAATAATTTTATAGTGGCATCTTCTATCCAACGCCACAACATTTTCGCGCGTTTACAAAAGAATTCTGCTGAAACGGCGCATGTTAGTGCGCAGGGACGCGTGGTGGGGGTCCCCACTCACTCGAAAAATAGAACGAAATGGATTGAATCTACTAAAGAGCTTACTAACTCACTTTACTAAAATTATGGTATTTGGACGCGTTTAGTTACTACTATACTCTCCATTCGACTAAAATACTCGCCTAATGTGAATAAGCCTTAACTTCTAGTTAGGTTATGGGGCACTAACTTGGTTTACATTACTATATTTTTGAATCCTCATTCTACATGTTTCTTGTTTCATTTCTACATTCATTCTACATATTTAATTTCTACATGTACAAGTACGTGCACATTAACAATATTTCATCACCATCATTTTGATAAAAATATTTGTTATCTATATTTAATTAAATAATATTGATTTTTAACGTCATTTTTAGTTGAACAATAATGAGTCTAAATGTAAAAGAAGGTGATATAAATTGAGTTATTTGTCATATTAATAAAATAAATTCCATAAGTGATAACGGCGTAGAAGAGCTCGTCTTCGAAATAATGAAGTACAATTAAATATCATTGAAGAAGAAGATGACACTTATAATCTAAATGAAAATATGAAAGAAAACAAGACACAGAAAAATAGAAAAATACAATGGTCGTAACTGGGACTCGAACCCAGACCTCTCGTCTAACAATGTATTATTCTATTTTTCTGTGTCTTGTTTTCTTTCATATTTTCATTTAGATTATAAGTGTTATCTTCTTCTTCAATGATATATTAAGTTGATGGGAATAACCTTCAAAAGTTATAAAAAGAGAGTTTTTCTCAAAAAAAATTAATATAATTAAATGTTTAAAAAAGTCAAATCAAACTAATCGACACTTTTCCATTGGTTTCTTCGTCAGATTACACATACAATTAAGTCGATTACTTTGATTGTGGTGCATACAAAATAATTTATTTTCGTTAAATTATTGCATCTATTTGTAAACGCTTCAATTTTGTGACTTACCATAATTACAATTATGAACATTTAATTTGTTTGTATTGAAACGTGGTTATTTCTAATAATGATTGTTTAATTGAAAGCATGCTCCATTAAGCTTTTAGCATCGATATATGAATTACTTTTAATTATACTCAAAGTTTGTGAAGACTTTGCAAAAAGCAATAACTTTTTATATAACACCATCAAGTCAATAGTTATGGTTTTTAAATATAAAAACGAAATCATCCAAACACCCTCAGTACCGCTAGATGAAAGGAAAATGAATTTTAATCACAGCGTTAAGTACCTGGAACACATCATCCCAGACGACCTTAAGGATATCGAGGATATGGAAAAGCAGAAAAAAGTGATATCAGTTAGAGCGAGTATGCTGTCAAGACGTTTTTACTTTCGCAGTCCAAAAGTAAAAAGAATACTGTTCAACGCTTTCTGTTACTCGCTATACACATCAGAATTGTGGGTTGACTACACTGCATCCCAAGGCATAAGTTGAAGGTTGCTTACCATAACGCTTATCGCCAATTTTTCCGTCTACCGAGATACTGCAGTGCTACGGAAATATTCCTGGAGGGACGAGTACACACTTTCCGAGCACTTCTCCACCACCGCATGGGAAGTTTATGGCGTAGACTGCGCAAGTCAAAGAATGCGATCATCACCGCCATGACTGCCAGGATGGAGTCCCCCTTGATGGCCCTCTGGAGACAGGAGACGGTGAAATGCCCTGATACCGTTTAAACGGCTGTTTGCATTCATTTTAGTGTTTACTATATGTATATATATTTTTTCAGTTTCATTCCTCATGCTTATTTGTTTTTATTTAACTTATGTGTTGTTAATCATTTTTTACCTCATCTGTATTGCATTGCACTTACCCTGCATACATTCTGGAATAAACTAATATTAATATTTAGCGCGAAATGTACCTAAATGATTTGCATTTACAAACAATATTGAATTCTTGTAATTTTCTTTTGTACATCCCTTGAATACATCTCTGCGTTTGTAATATTATTACCAACTACATGTAGGTAAGATAGGTACTACCGAGTATCCAAGGAAAAAGTTAATGCTGTTTCATTATTTGTTCTGTAGTAAAATTGAATCCATATCCGTGCTTTATTAAATTGTTGATGGTGACAAAATACGTACTATTTATAAAAGAATATTGGTCTAATTATAGTTTTGTTAATATTTATCAAGAATTCGTCAAAATTATTTTCGCATTAGGTAACAAACCAAATTGAGATATTTTATGAGCTACTAGATGAACCGGTCACGCGTTGCTGTGGCTAACGAAACACAACGCCATCTACTGAATGATTACTCAAACTTTTAATTCACACCGCCACCTGTTAATTTGCATACAAATCAAATCACACCACCCGCTTGCTAGCCCGCTCGTCCACCACATAAAGACCATTCTTCTTTAATTATATATTTCAACCAATTTATATAACAAAACCTTGACAAATTATATATTTAAACCTTCCTCGTGAATTACTCAATCTGTTGGTGAAAACCGCATGAAAATCCGTTCAGCAGTTTGAGCTTATTGCGAACAGATAGACAGACGCGGCGGAGAACTTAAATTTATAATATGAAGAGATTAAAGTAAATAAATTTATTTGATAAATAAATGGAAATTTCGAACTAGTATGACTGAAGATGATTATAAATGTGATTTTTTTTTTTTAAGGTAGCTTACATTTTTTTATTTTTTATTTTTTATTATGAATCATAAATAGATACATTTATTTCAAAAAGATTCTATACAATAATAAGTTACATACATAATATAAATAAGCAGGGCTTGTGTGTATGGGGGGGTGTTATCATAATAGTTTTATTTGGTATAACTCGTTTCATATTTTCACTATAATTTTTAAGGTGTGTTTTAAATTCTTTTATGTTAGCGTTCGTATTTCTAATTCTTTCTGGCAAATAATTAAAAAAATTGACACCGAGATATTTATGATTTTGCTGTCCTATTGTTTTTTTTACATTTTAGGGTTGGAAGTATTGACGTTTGTCTAAGGTTTCTGTTACCCTCAATTGCCTGAATAAAAGTTCTGATGAATATGAATAGGGTTTTTTTTAAATTGTTTTTAGTATTAGTTTTTGTGATACGTAAATTGTTTATGTTTGATTTTTATATGTACCGCCCCATCCTATAATGCCGTATTGTATAATTGATTAACAGAAAGCGAAGTATGTGGTTCTAAGTAATTGGAATGTGATGGAACTAGTTGTTCATAAAGTTTATGGAATCATCCAATAGATGTCTCTGGTATATATGTTTGCCCCTCCAGTTCAGAATCGAGGTGAATTCAAGTTAGATTTCTCCTAACAGAGAGATTTTAAGAGCATAACTATCTCCTCTGTCTTACACACACGTTTCGAATTACAATGGTATATCTACATAAAAAAAAGACAAAGTGATTTGTTGCGAAGAACCATAAGTAAAGCAGTAGTGATGATATTAAAAATTCAGACATAAGGAGCAATTTTGATTAACTATTATGAGTTTTTTTTCTGCTTCTGAGAAGATTGTCCTGCTTTACGGCTAAGATATACGAGTAATATTATAGAATTTTGCTTTATTAACATTTATATTTTTGTAAGTGCCTTTGACGTCATACATTTTTATGATCTCTTTGAAGGGGTAAGCAGTTAGTACAGCGACGGGCCTTGAATCTGGGTCCACGCCGCGCTGGCCCAATACATTTTATGCCCGCACATAAAAAATGGGGGGCGGATTAAGTGAAATCGTAAAGTTGCCGTTTAAGCACATTGCCTGTAAAAACTTTGTGTACTTTTGCTCGGCATTTAATGCGGGGGATAAATTCAAAGTGATCTTAGTGCTGCCAGACTGTTCAGGAATTGCAAGGTTGATAAAAAAAAACGTCGTAGTGCGGGAATATTTCTCCTTCTACCTACGACTGTTTCTTTATATTATTTGTTTTGTTGCCACATGTGTGGGTTTTTTTCAAAGCCATCAAAATGTAAATCAAAATACATGGTTCGTACAGTATTGCGTAGTTCTAACCACAGCCACGACGTAAAAAGCAAGGTACAATTTCACACCAATGATTAATCTTTTAATTACTGAAATTCTTGAAAATTTGACTCCAATTTTAAAAACCATAATAAAAATATTTTTTTATTAAAATATTAAAAGAATTATTTTTGATTGGTAGGAACTTTATCACTTCTCTGAATTCCACACACACACACAGCTCCAATTTCGAAAATGACACTATTATTTAAGCAATTTGAGTTCCTTGTACAAGAATGACGGAGGACACACGCACAACCGAAATTAGTAGTTTTGATTGATTTCATCATAATTTATTAAAACTTTTCTGTTTGGTTTTGAAACGAGAATATGCGAAGTTAATACTGGGATATCTCATTTATCCAGTTTGTACCTCTCCCTAAGCATCACATTGCTGGAAAAGTATTTGAAATTTGAAAAATGGCAAGAAAAAAAAAAGCAAAACATAGAAGCATTTAGAACTATTTTGGAAACAAGCTGTGTGTGTTTTTGGTGTACTTAATGTCGACTTCTTAGCTAAAAAAATGGTCTTTGACCCTCTCGGAAGTAAATATATCGTTTTCTTATCTAATATTTTTGTTGTGCCGATAAATACCAGGTATTACAGTTAGGTATCACTGTGGAACTATAATGTGATTGTGTTCTCCTTCGCAGAGATACGGTGGTAAGTGATTGGTTATCATTTTTCCTTGAATACATTTTTTTTCCTACACACATTATCACCCAATTTCAGCAAACAGCTTTTCGTTTCGTTTATTTAGTATAGGGCCGGATTTATACTT
The DNA here is from genome assembly GCA_936435175.1 of Glyphotaelius pellucidus. Lineage (NCBI taxonomy): Eukaryota > Metazoa > Arthropoda > Insecta > Trichoptera > Limnephilidae > Glyphotaelius > Glyphotaelius pellucidus. The sequence continues at coordinate 17,323,901 of OW386549.1, read as the reverse complement.
TTCATAAGTATAGGCCACTTTATTTGTGCCGCCCCTTCTTCCTTCTTAGAAGTTGCCACCTATCATAATCACTCAATTGTAGGCTTTTATAAATATAGGTTAAATAGGTATTCAAAAATGAAATAAACCAATGAATTAGTCTTAAAATAAAACTTTAACATGAAACAAAAATTACAATTTTGTACGGGATTTTTTTAATGAAAAAATCGTCAGTAATATCTTCGTTAAGTCTGCTTCTATGCATAGGAATATTTCATTACTTTCTCTGAAAGCGAGACCTCTTGACGCATTCTTGATGCTCTTTCATTATGTCAACAATTCTCTTTAAAATGTTCTTCCAATAAGCAATTTCCTCGTTTAGTTGGGCAGTTAGTGAAAATTGAATACAACCATGAATCAAACCTCTAGATCTTAAAGCGAGAATACAGAACTTTTGGTTTGGAGAGTTTTCGTGTTGAGCTACTTAAACTCTGCACTCTTCAAATCATTGAAATCTTGCTCTTGCTAGCCAAATTGTGTCCTATTCTCAACAGATCCAAATGCCAAACAGGGTCTGCGGAATACGAAGCCTTTGCTTTCCGAATAGACAAGCCAATTTCTTTATTATACTATTCTTCATTTTTCTGAAAAATAGATATTTTTGTAGATAGCGGCGATAATCGGAATACATTCTCCCACTTTAGTGAAATCACAAGACTTGTTTTGTTGAAAACCATGTCTTGCAATAATGTCTCTAGTCGAATCGTTTATTTCTCATAAGGCTGGATCTTCGTTCAGTTTTGTGGTTGATACTTCTTCACCGCCTGACCTCAAATTCCTGCCAAATGTTGTAGCTATTTCACTGTCAGAAATGCCGGAATCAGAAAAACGAACAGGTTTTACTGAACACACCGATTGAACTGACCAGTTTGCATCAGTACCACTACCTTGTCCATATTGATCTCCCTTACACTACTCCCACTCCTCTTGTGTAATACTTAATGCCTCGTTGCTGTTTTTACTTTTAAAAAAGGTGTCTACTTTCCTTGTTTTCTGAAGAGCATGCTGTTGTTCTTCTTTTTTTAATTTGGCTTTCTTTTTGTACTTCAGCACCACTAAGTCGCTTCCTTTCGTCCGTTTTTCATGAAATATTTTGATAAATCTGTAAAAAGAAAATGTAAAACGCCGATCTTAAAAGGTTCTGGGCTAGATGACGCTGTAATAAAGGTCACCCTTACCGCCCGCGCAGTAGCATAAACATAAGTAACTGTCTAACATTGGATAGGAACGAGTATTGGGAATTAGCGACTTTTACCTAATGAGATTTAACGTTAATTGGATAGAAAACTCTATCTATCCGCAGTGTCTTATTTTTTGTTTATAATCGCTCACAAACTTAACAGTTTACCAAAGAGCCGAGCGACTGCCGCTCCCAGAACTCTGCCGCCCCTAGGCCGCGGCCTATAAGGCCTATTGACAAATCCAGGACTGATATACAGTCCATTTTCATGTATTTGAAGCTGTAATTCGTAAACAGTTTCAGATGCAACAGTTCCATTGATTGAATAGTCGGATGTTGTTCTATTACTTTAAAAACGTTACACGTTCTTAATTGTATTTGATCAAACCATTGATATTAGAAATAAAGGGAGATATGACATGGAAGTGTGTAAACTATGCTGAGGTACGACCAAACTCACGGCTGCGCCAAAGCGCGAGCTAACAAAAAATATGCGATTTGCAGTGGCATGAGCTTGCGATGTTCGCGAAATTCTTACTTATGCTGTTTCTTACTTTTAATGTTTAATTGCCCTTGTTTCTATTATGTATCGGTCAGACTAATGAAAACACTGTTATTTGCCCTGGCAGCCATTGCTATTAGCAGCAACAGACGGTTGTAAATGGTATTATTATGGAAGTAATGACTCTTTAGGTATAAGACAAGGGCTTCAAGGCTAACTTTATTGAGAGTAGTTTCGTCGAAATGTGATTTTGCGTGACACCACAATTTTTTTTCAGTTTCAACAAAATAACTAACTATTTACCACTGTTACATATCAACATGTACATTGTTCATATTGTATTCTCATCCGTTCATTCCAAGAAATTTATTATTTATAATTTTGAGGAAACGATCAAATTTATTAAGAGCCATTAACCAGCGGCCGAGAAATTAAATTTAATCTAACGATGATCTTGCGATCGTACCCTTGCAATGGTACAGGGCGGATCCGGTGAAAAAGATTGATTATTCTACATACCAGCATTTTAACATAATAACTCAATATCGATTTTATTTCATTCCAAATTTGCTTTGATAAATACCCGCATTCAAAAATGATCAAACTCGTGATGGACAACAAACAACCAGAATTATGTACTTTTTAAGCAAAATAACATTGTAATTTTTTTTTAAATATAAGTTTGTAAGACCGTGAGGGGGCGAATCTTTTTTTATGATTTTTCTGACCGGTCAGTGGTTGAGTGGGCATCGCGTTTGGGTCCCACCCGGGCGTCCCGTGTTCGATTCCTCGGCTGGCTAAGTCCTTCATTACAACACAAGCAACATTTTCGGCTTTCTGTGGTGGTAGTAGGAGATTTTCAAACATTGTTGGGTTATTCGTAACCTGGGAATGTTTGTCTTTCTTTTTAAAAAAAAAAAAAAATTTGAACTTAAATAAAAATTCTGAGAAGTAGCTTTCCTAAATAATTTATTGATTTATTTTAATGTATGATTATATGATTTGAATTGTGCGCTGTTTAATACAAAATTTTGTTTGAAAATTTAACAAATCTGCCAGCGACCTACGGAAAACCTTATTGTCCTAAAAATAAATATATTTTCTCAAAATTTAAAAAATACCATTTCTAAATAAAAGAAAAGTCTTTCGAAATCATTTTTTTTTTTTTTTTGGAAAAGAGTTAATACGTCTAAAATTTGATTTAAAAATGTTTTCCCGTAGAAGAATATTTTTTAATGGGAAAAAAGTTGGAATTTCGTAAAAAGACATTTCCCTTTTTTACTTCTACCATCATGTAAAATCACCCAGCGAAGTTTGCGCTCTTTGCTTTACTCCCGGAGGACACCCTGTATACCAGTAGTTTTATCCTTGATGCATGAATTTATACGTTATGTTATTTGGGGATACCCCTTCGGGGTCACTTAATTATATTTTTTGTAAGTAGGTATACTCCGACTGCATATTGCATTCAACATGAAATCTTAGTAACTAGCAGTTAATACGTCAGCACGTGTCTATATTTGCAAATTTGTTATAGTAGTTACATGTCCTTTGTATAAATTCATTTTGATTGGAATTGGTGTTGCATCTATCAATATATTAATACCAATCCCAAGCAGTGACAGTATGCATGCGTGCTAGGTATGTGTATGTGTAGGTAAGTGTATGGGCGTAACCAACTATTACTAAACACATCTTGTAAACCTATAAAATATCTGTATTTTTCTGTTCTGTGTTTGTATGACTTTTATCAAAAAGTATCAAAATCATATAGAATCATTTTGAATTGTGTACTTTCAAAAGAAACATATTTTGACTGACCAATAAAATACACAATGTTGAACACTATTTGCAAAACTGACTCTGAAAGTGTTAACACAGTCAATATAAAATATTACTGGTACTTTTGTTATCGTAAACAATTTTCACATCAATTCTGCATATTATAATATTTATTTTAGAAAGATCACGCTGGTCACCGCCGGCCATTGCCATAATTTTGTTTATTTCCCATCATACGTAGAGCCTATGATAATATCGACTAGAATAATATTAGCTACATCATGAGGCTGAAATTGCGTCTGATCTGTCCTAAAAAAACATCCAATTTATTTCTCGTGAAAGGAAATTATCTGAAATTCTTTTTTTTTGTGGAAACCTCTATTTTTACATACTAACGGTATCGGGGAAAAATGAATCTTCATATGTAATGTTTGAATTTATTGTCTTCTCTTTGAGTCTATTTTTGTATGATCATTGAACACAAATGGATTTTGTAAATTTTCTTTGTTTCATTACTTCGCTGAAAGATTTCAGAATATCAAGATATTCAGGCGGCAGTCTTTATTTTATTTTTTACATTAACTACACGGTGCTAGAGGAATATAATTTCCTTCAGTGCCTGTGACATTTTTGGGGTTACTATAGTTTTTCAAGGTTTAACACTAGAGTACACGCGTGGGCTACATATGTAGCCCAGGGTATTGTTTTTGTTCATAAATTCGTGAAATCGCGTGATTTAACTTCGAGTCTCTAGCTAAGCTCCGATTGGTTGTTGCTCGACGCATTCAGTGTGGCGTGAGCGATCGACACTGGCGCACGTGCGAAAAATAATGATTTAAAAATGTTGGGCTACGTATGTAGCTGAACTAACTGGCGGAACTCAAAAAACCCGAAATTATAACGTTTTATAATCAAACAAAGTGTGGGGTGGATATTGTAGACAGTGTTGTCAATATGACGTGTCTAGAAATAAGGCGTTGGCCACTCGCATTATTTTCCAATTTTTTTAATATTGCCAGTATAACTCGACTGGTCGGTGGTTGAGTGGGCATCGCGTTTGGGTCCCACCCGGGCGTCTCGTGTTCGATTCCTCGGCCGGCTAAGCCCTCCATCACAACACAAGCAACATTTTCGGCTTTCTGTGGTGGTAGTAGGAGATTTTCAAACATTGTTGGGTTATTCGTAACCCGGGAATGTTTGTCTTTCTTTTAAAAAAAAAAAAAAAAAAATGGTCTGGTTATTCACCAGTTGAATAATTCAAGTGAAAAAATTATCAGACGCATTTTTCTTCAGTCTTTGGAGTTTGAGCTTGTAAAATCATTAATTTTAGAACGTTTTCATCAGGATAATGTTCCAAGAAACATAAAATCAAAAGCAAAATTATAGTTGAATGTGTCAGAAGCTCCTAAACAAGGAAATATACCAATTCATGGGAGGGTTGCACGCTGTGCGTTTTGTAGCAGAATGCGCAATCGCGGCACAAGGTAAACTTGCTCGAAAAACTACAGGCGTTTATGCCAAATTTTAATTTGTCCTTCGTGTAATGAAAATAATTTTTTTTTTTTTTAAATGTAAGAATTAAACCAAAAGTTGATTGATCTCAAATAAGTAAAAATTATGCAATTTTTTGAGAAGTCTGAAGTTTTGTTAATATTTTAAGCTAAAGAAAGCGAAGAAATATTTATTTTTTATTTTGGTTTACTTAATACACGTCATTTATAATAATAAATGTGTTTTATTTAAAAATTAAACAATTATCTTTCAGTATATTTCAATTTAAAATGGGCTACAAGTGAAACCCACGCGAGCACTCATGAACGTTTTAGAGGTGCGTGTACCGTAGTGTTAAAAAAAACATTTGATGCAAATTGTTTCTGCAAAACCATTTATTTTGCTTATTTCAGAACCGTATTTGTTGTATCTCCGTAGATACTTGTACAAAGACATTCTAAAATCATGCTCATTTATTTTACAAGGCTCTAACATCACTTACATTCACTATTTTGTTTGTATCTGACAGTTGCTCGTTGTAACGAGGCTCATTTCAGTTTTCACTTTGGGCAGGGTTATAAACTTCGCTTCACCACGTTACGAGATTTCAAAGTTTGCAAAGACGAATTTTCGTAATCTGTTTAACAATTTTTTTTTTATTTTCATGTTCAACCTAGTGTAAAGTAGATTAGTTTTTTAGTGGAAAATATTTAAATAGGACGTGGCTTTGCCTCGGAATTGCAAAGGGAAATGTAATCAAAACCTTATGCAATGAATTATTATGGCCTAGCTGGTTGTACACGGTTCTGTTTGGATGTTTGGGTATGTTCTAAAATGGTAAGTTTAAGTTTCATTTAAATATTTTCCTTTAAAATATCTTATCTAACTTATATTATAAACGCGAAAGTTTGTATGGATGTATGTGTATTTGTTACTCTTTCACGCAAAAACTACAGAATGGATTTTAATGAAACTTCACAATAATTTATTTATTTATTTAATATAAACGGAAAACATATACCATAAACACAAATTACAATCACAAAATCATAGTTAAGTAAGAAATACTAAAAAAGAGTACAACAGTGCGCAGTGTGGCTTTTGATTAAGAAATGACAAAAGAAATACAATTACATAAAAAATTATATAGTGCAAATAAAGTTAATACTGATTGAAAATATTTGAAAATATAGCCTTCTTGTACTGTTCCATGCAGTTAAATAGATCTGCCACATCAGCATATCTATTAGTAACTTCATTTAATCTAGGTACAAGCGAGTGTTTCGTATGCTCAGTTTGGTTAAAGTAGCATTTAAACAGGATTTTAGAACGGCACTCGTGGGTATATGAAATTCAATGAGCTTAGTTGAATCAGTACTGTCTATTCTACCATTAGAAATATAGCTCAAACATCAGAATAACATAAAGGCTTTATGTAATGGTAAATTCTGGCTTTATGAAATTTATATAAATGAAAAAGGTGGAAGAGAACGGGGACGCACGGGAAAAAAACATGCAGGGAAAATCAATTTATTTCTTTGAATGGCATTGCAACGCATGCCGGGGACCAGCTAGTGTTCAAAAAATACTTTACACAAGTTTCAACCTCAAAATCAGAAATTGGAAAAAAGATAATAAGAAATCGTCTTTCCAGACGTTGACACCGAATATCTTAGAACAAGGATAGTGAAGTTAGAACCAAAGGAGGTGACGAAGTAGATAGAGTCTTTTTCGCTGTAAGTTTTCAATGTCTGAAACTGTGATATTTTTAATGAATTATTTTTGTGTTTTTAAAATAAGAAAATAGCTTCTTACTCACGCCTTACCGTTGTTTTTAAGTGGGTACTTATTATTTATTATTAAAATCTTCAGATAATATCATGTTTCTATTTAAAATAGATTAACACAATATGTAGACACAACAACAAAGTCAGTTTGCTTTGAATTTCCTGTTCTATCATCAAATAAATTTATCGCGTTATATGTCTTTGTTTTTCGCAAAGAAATTATTTTTTTCTCCCTGCATTTCCTTTCCCACGCGTCCCCTCTCTCGTCCCCTTTCCCCACATTCGCCTTTCACCTTCCACGCCTTCCCCTCCCTCGTCGTCCGTCCCGCTAACCCCACCTCCTTCATTACCCTTCTCCTCATGCCTTTCCCCGTTGTCACTAAAATATAAAAAATACACTCATTTTCATTTTTACAAATTTCATAACGCCGGAGCTTACCATTATATATGGCCTATAATCTTTTCGGGCGCGTGCACAACAAATCACATAAGTTTCGTCGCAGTCGATTAACGGTATGAAAGCGTATAACATACGACCAAAAAAACAAACAAAAATTGATTTTTATTTATAAGATACTAGATGGTACCCGGCATGCGTTGCAATGCCATTCAAAGAAATAAATTGATTCTCCCTACCTCCCGAGTCCCCTTCCCCTCCCGCTTTCCCCTTCCAACTTCCCCCGCCTTCCCCTTCCCTCGTCACCCCTCTCTCTGCCCCTACATACCCCGTTCCCCTCCCCCTCCTGCCTTACCTCCCTGACGCTAAAATGTATGAAATACACACATTTTCATTTATACAAATTTCATAACGCCAGGGCTTACGATTACATGTAGCCTATAACCTTCGCGTGCGTGCGCACAACAAATCACCAACGTTTCATCGCAATCTGATGAACGGTTTGGCAGCGCATAAAATACGAACAAACAAACAAATATTGATTTTGGTATGTTTTTAGGTTTTCACGGCCAAAAGTATTTTTGGGGTGTTATGCCGTGTTTCGCTACCTCCTTCTTAAGCCAACGTTTCGGACTGCGTTACAGTGTCCATCATTAGGGCTCACCTGCCCTGATGATGGACACTGTAACGCTGTCCGAAACGTTGGCTAAAAAAGGAGGTAGCGAAACACGGCATAACACCCCAAAAATAAATAACAAAAACATTGATTTTTATATATAAGATAACTTGTTTGGCTTACAATAAAAAATCATTATGTATATAACTTGTTAACTTACAACACCTAAATAAATAATATTTCTTCTAGGATAATACCAAACAAATCTAAGAATAACCTATTTTATGACTTGAAGTTACGTATAACGTTTCACTTATTTCCCTCATTCCAGTTTTTCTACCGTACATTAAATTTTGATGAGTGTGACGTACGATCCTGACGTATATTTACGGAACATTACCGTATTCTAAAAATATATTTTTATTTTATTTCATGGAAAGCAATCCCTTTGAGGTTTGACATTTTGAATGAAATATAAGAAATTTTGATGTTTAATGCCACGTATTTTAAGTGTACGAAGCCATCCAGTTACATTAAGGTACGTCTATTCCATCGGGACAGAAAAATAAGGTAAGTTTAAAATAAATCAAATATCAAAATATATTTTTTCGTAATAAATTACTGTTATTGGAAATATGGTGGAGGTTTTTGCAAATCATTTTAATGGGCGGACTTTTTTTTACGTGAGTACCACATAAGAGTCCCATCTGCTCCCAACTACCTGGGGCCAGGGAGATTGTGGCATTCCCAATTGGGATATGTTGTGAGGCCGAAATTGATAAGGAAAGAGGAGGCATATGGTAGAATGAGAAGTGATGTGAGGAAGAGAGAAGTGGGGAAATATCTGGTTGTTCAGATCTGGTCACCAAACACGGCTAACGCTGTTTCGTTTTTTTTTTCATCAAAAGGACATAGTTAATATTTTGAGTTGGAATATTCAGTTTAAAGTACACAAATCTTAGAAATTTGTGCGGTACCCTTTCTATATTGTCGAAATGTGTTTTATACGGTTCCATGCCAACTGAGAATAAAGTCAACTCAACAACTCCTTGAAAAGTCATAAAAAACTATGAAAAAAATTATTTGAAATTTGCCGATAACCCTAACGTAACCTATATAACCAATTTTTTATAAATATTTTTTTATCACTCTAAATGACTTATCTGAAATGGTTCTGAGTTGATTTAATTCCGAGTTGTCACCGTTTATACAATGGGGACCAAATAGGCGAATTATTATCTACCTGGCTTCTTACTAAAGAAGTGAACAATGTTTTCAAACATTCTAGTGACTTGAAATCACTTGCTGCTCTGCATATGAAACCAAGCATTTTTATAGCGACCTTCGGATTCGTAGCCGAGAATCGTAACCGCTCAACAGTCTTACTTGTCTTTTTTTAGTGTTGCTATTTTTCGTTTCATCGAATTTCAAATCACAACGGTGCTAAAGAAGTTTTCACTTCAAAATCGACTGTACCGAACTTCTATCCTTAATTTATTTATAAACCTTTAAGACATACACGCCATTAAGCACTATTCCACAAGCTCAATTACAAAACAAATAGAACAATTAATTCGCCAGTTAACCGTGCTTTTCATACATCGACATTTTCTCGGATTCATTGCCCAAATTTAAAAAGAGCAACAAGTAAATGACCCAACTGTTTCATGCGCATACACATCCCTTCACAGATCACCACTTCTCACACCTGTATTCATACTCACACATACACATCGTTATCTCATTTGGATAGGGATCTAACAGATATTTTTTTCTAAAATGACCTTTGAATGTCAAAGTATTTCTTTTTATACCCAAAATAATTTTCAGAACCGTCTGTGGTGTATTTTCGTAAAATATGACAAATTTCTAAAATTAAGCACTTTAAATAATCATTTATTTTACAAGCTAACACTCACTTTTTCTTTGTTGCATTATTTCATTGTTTCATTATTTTATTTGTAATTGTTTGTGTCATTATTATGAGACGCATTATGGTTCGTCACTTTTGTTGGATAGTGTGTTAACTTCCTCCTTACCATGTTCTAAGGTTTCAAAGTTTGCAAAGACGAATTCTCGTAATCTCTTTAACAATTTTAGTTTATCATATTTGGTTGGAAAATATTTAATTAGGACGTGGCTCTAGCTTGAAATTGCATTAGGGAAATGTAATTAGAACCTTGTGTAATGAATTATTATGTTTCTAGATGGTTGCATATGTTACTTTTCGTATGTTTATGTGTACTCTTAAATTATAAGTTTACGTCCTTTTTAAATATTTTCCTTTAAAATATGTTCAATTAAAATCTTCTTACTAATATTATGAACGCGAAAGTTTATATGGAAGTAAGTGTGTTTGTTACTCTTTCACGCAAAAAATACTGAATGAATTTTAATGAAACTTTACAAAAATATAGCTTGTACATCTGAATAAAAGGCTATACATAATGGTAAGCTCTGGCGTTTTGAAATTTGTATTAATGAAAATGTGTCTTTTCCATATATTTTAGCAGCAGGGTGAAAAAGCTGAGAGAAAGGGGGACGAGGGAGGTGGGGTTCGCGGAGAGGGAAGAGGCGATAGGGGGGGAAAGCGGGGAAGGTGGAAGGGAACGGGACGCACGGGAAAGGACCTGCAGAGAGAATCGATTTACTTATTTGAATGGCATTGCGACTCACGCCGGAGATCAGCTAGAATTTTAAACAAGATTCAACCTCAAAATCGGAAATTAGTTAATAGATAATGATAAATTGTTTATGCAAACTGTGACACCGCATATCTCAGACCAAGGTGAAGTTTTTAATTTTATTTTTTATATGAATACCGCACAAGAGTCTCAACTACCCCGTCTGGAGCCAGTGAGACTATGGCATCCCCAATTGGGGTATGTTGTGAGGCTGAAGGTAGTGGGGAAGGGAAGGAGATGGGGTAGATGAAGGTGGGAAGTACCTGGCTATTCAGATCTGATCACCAAACATGGCTAAAGACATTTCAAGCAACGTTTCAATTCTGAATGGTGGTCTTACACCAGGCCGATACTGAGAGTATCTTCCACTCAGAAACGTGCCGCAAACATACTATATATTATTTTTAATGAATATATTGTGAAATAACACAAATTATCAAAAAAAAATATTTGCCACGCCGGGATTCGCCTTCGAAATGCGAGTCAAGAGCCTTACCGCTGGACTACTCCGGCCGTTGAGTGAAGCTAGAACGCTATCCAAATAAATGTAGGTACGCCGTAACATAAAAATATGACATAAATAACATTTATAAGATCATACTAATAACACAATTTAGTTTATTTATATTTCCACGATATTTCCCTTCCCCAGGCACTGAGTAATATCAAATATCAGATGAAACATCGCGCAATATCCGTCCTGTTGCTTGGTGTTCTGTGCATCAGAGATATTATGCTATACGCAATATATGCATACATCAAGTATAGAATAAACACGGTTTAACAGTAAATGCGGTTCGAGGGAGGGAACAGCCGTAGATGAATATGATATCTGAATGTTATGAAATATTCCTCTATTTTGTTTCATAGTCGATTCTCGTTTGTAATGGTGGAATTTAAAATAATGAGGAGAAGTTTCGTTTTGATCAGTGAATGTTACTGAAAACTCGCTGTTTAAAAAAACTTATGTTTGAAAACTCGTTTTAACAGTATTTCTGAGATCACGAATTGAATCAAAAACTGTCAAAAAAATGTTCATAGCGCCGCTAAAATTTTTATTTAAAAGACTCTCGCTGTTATAGCTGGTAGAATTTGAGTTTTGACAAAACGTCATTTTGAAAAACGTTTTTGAAACCCGCTTCCAATCGAATGCCGCTCGAAAAGATTGAAAAATGACTTTTAAAAATATACCACTTGAAAAATAATTTTCCTTGGGTCCCCCCAAGGAAAATAACGTACCGAGGCCTTTCGTTTCTGGGAGTACTATGTGGAGTGTCGATTATAGGTCTTAAATTTAAAGATTCTCTTTCCTTTAGTTTCCTCAGAGGCTTCACATAAAAAAATACGCAGTTAAATAACAGAAAATCACGTATTACTAGTTCAATAACTATCAATATCGCACAAAAAAGCAATGGTTTGTTTTATCAGGAAATGTTAGCTTATAAACCCTACATTCCAGTTTACCCAAGCTTTTTTTAACTTATTAGCTCCACACTAGAGGCCCTGAGGAAAATACTTCACCTCAGATCCTATGTTATCTTTGGGGATGCTGTGTGGAGGGTATTTTTAGGAAAGAAGGATAGGAGGTTCTGGGAAGGAAAAATGTATAGGAATGTGGGATCCGTAGTGGCGGACATACGAATCCATCCCTCCCACTGCGGTGCAAAGCTAAAGCAAGAGAGTTCAACTGGAGAGGTCAAAGGGTCCCTCATCCTTTCTCATGCAGTCAGGCTTGCCATACAGCTGGTTTGGAGACCACCATCGCTAAGACCCGGATAAACCTCTCCATGTTAAGGGAACCACTAAGTTTACCGTATACCGACTTCCCTAATTGAAAGTGAGCTAATATTTTTAAAGCTTTCATATACTCTTGCATATTATTTTATATGCATAGTACAGAAACCAACTCCAAATAATAATATTTACACAGTAAAATCTATTTTAAATATTTATCCGCTACCGTATTCAGAAGTTAGTCCGCGCAGACAGCCCAGACAAGTAGAGAACTAATATTTGCTATTCAAGAGGTACAGACGATAGTGTCCGTTACTCTGGCAGCCACATCCGTGTCCGTAAAGGCTGTATGGCGTTCCTGTACAGTGTACGGTGTACGTTAAGTGTCGAGTGTAGAGCCTTCCTGTTTGCTCTCATTGTCCTGCTAACCAATAGGCAGAGCAGCCTTCCACGCTAACGTGGTTTAAATTATTCACCGTTTGCACGTAGAGTATTCGTAAATGAAACGATAAATGTTCGCAAAGAAATTCTTTGAGAAATTAGCCTGTTCTTTGTAAGGGGTTATTTAAATGAATATCGTCATGGTAGGTTAGAAAATATGAAATCTGCGTTTTTGGAATTTTCATTAAAGGTTATTTTTTTAATAAAGAGAGTGTCGGTAGCACGGCGGGTAGAATGCTTGGTAAAAATGGAGATTATTGAGTTCGGTATTCACAAGATAAGACCTACGAGTACGCACAGGAGTTCCAACTGCTCCCGCATGCACCTAGTGAGATTTTGCTATCCCCGATCGGGGTATGTTATGAGGCTGAAGGTAGTGGGGTGAGGAAAGAGGCTGGGAAAGTTCCTGGCTATTCAGATCTGGTCATCAAACATTTTAAGCATCGTTTCAAGTGGTGGTCTTACACTTAGACAACACTGACAGTATCTTCCACTCTGTAACGTGCCGCAAATATACTAAATAAAATATTAAATTAATTCATTGTGAAATAACAAAGATTAATGAAACAAAATTTATTCGCGCCCGCCGGCGAATCTGATTGAACTCGTGAATTTTCGATTGATAGTCTATCCTAGAGCACGGAGGCAATTTAAGGAGGTATTTTAGTCTAGAAACATGAATTGTAGGTGTTTTTTTCAGGTGCAATAAAAAAAAACAAATAATATTTTTGTTGCCATTATTTTACTAAACATTTATTAATTAACATTAAAGATATAAAAAAAATCTAACGAAAAAATGAAAAAAATATATAAAAGTTACAAGGTGTCCTGGTTGACATGATTGCAACCCTCCTAGTAATTTGAAAAAAAAAAAAAAAATTAACTTTTCCGAATTTTTTAAGAATAGTAAAAATTAAAATTTTGTTTTAATTCTTGTTCATGCGATATAGTAATGTGCAGAGAAGGCTCACACCAAATTTCAAGTGAATTTTTTCTGTAGACCTTGAGATGTCGTGTCAACCGTCTCAAAAAAAGTCGGTTTGAGAAAAATGCGTTTAAATTTTGTTCTGTTTAGATTCTGTAAAAACCGCGACATTAAAATGTTTAGAACTTTAAAAAAATGCGAATTTCAAAAATTTTAACTTTGAAAATATGATGACAAAAAATGTTTTTTTTTTCTAGACTAGAATACTGCCTAAAGTTGGAACTAGTTCTGCTTAGTTAAAAATGAAAAAAATAAATTATATCTTAACCAAGGACAAATCTTTCGACGTGGAGTAGATAAATAATATACATTTTTAAAAAGGATGGTTTAGCGAAAAAAATGTTGGAATAATGTAAAATAATAAAGTGTTTTTAAAATACTTTTCGTAGTATTAGAAGAGATTTCGGGACTCGAAAGTAATCTTAGGTTTAATGAACTCAAATAATAGCTGATTTTAGCATGTTCTTGCTTTTACCAGTTTTTTTGTATTCCAACAAGGTGAATATTAAATTAAATCTGTTTTGCAATCACTGCCAGTATTTGAGTCCATCTCTCAGTTGTTGTTTTTTTGTGATTTGACAGCTCTGTTTTTAAATCAGAAGAAATTCGATATTCTTAAGAATTATGATCAAAGTTTGTCATTAAAAATGTGTACATATACTAGAAAATGACCCTAAAACCACTTTTTGGTCTACTTACTCAGCTAGTAAACCATTTGTAAATTCTAAGTGGATAGTTGGGAAAAAAATTTAAGGATTCCAATGACAAAAATCCTAAATCTGTAATTTTTAAATTCTACGAAACACATGTTAAAAAGTCAGGAAATAGGTGCAGTTTGAAAACCAATTAATGTACTCGTGGTCGAGGGATAAATCTCTCGACTCGCAATTAGTAAGTCGCGGGATCGAATCCCGGCGTGCAAATATAAATTGTTTTTAATTAATTTGTGATATTTCACAATTAATTGCTTAAAAATAATGTATAAAATATGTAGTATGTTTGCGGAAAGTTCCCAAGTGAAAGATACTCCCAGTATCGCCATGAAACGTTGCTTAACCAGTAGTCCCCACCTTCTTCTTCCCCATCTCCTTCTCCTACCCACTACCTTCAGCCTCACAACATTTCCCAATTTGGGGATGACAAAGTCACTGGCTCCAGGGAACAGTTGGGACTCTTGTGCGGTACTCACATAAAAAGGACGTATTTCAGGTCTTAAGAACTAACCGCCAAGAACTTTCTTCACTCGAAACACATTTTTCTAACTACCCGTTAGGTAGTTTTAAACACAGGTAAATCATTCTAGTAGGTATTTCTTACATTAGTAAACTACAAAATGTAATGAATGTGAATCCAAGTTTAAATAGGAACAAAATAATATTGTTTTTTTTTTTTTTTTTTTTTTTTTTTTTTTTTTCGTAAGAAGCAATTACTTTGTGGTTAGACATTATATTTAAAAGAATTAAAACACTTTGTATTTAAACCACGAATTTAAATTAAATTCGTGGTTTAAATACAAAGTGTTTTAATTCTTTTAAAAATAATATTGTTTGGGATTCTTTGTTTGGACATGAATTGAGGTATAAAATGGCATGTCTTGTATAAAAGCTCCTCTTCACCGTTGACCAGGAGTTAAATCATTTTATTTAACGGTCCCGAACACAGTAAAGGCACGACATCTTATAAAGTGTGTATTTTTTGGGTGTAACCATTGAGAAGTTTATATTGTAATTTGAAGCATTTTGATTATCGACAAATAACATAATAATTAGTTACCTCAGAGTCCAGTGAATCTATTTCAGTGTGCTAGGAAAATATTGGATATCTTTAAAAATAATCTCTCCTATTCCCACCAAAGCAGTAATGATTCTGCCAGTAAAATACTAACTGTTAACCCGAAAATCGGTGTCAAATAGTTGTTTTTAGTAACGGTGTCCCACAGATCAGTGTTTCCCGTTAGGTCTTGAAACCTCCCCAAGTAGGGCGAAGGGTGTGACGTCACGTACATAAGAGTGACACCTGTGGACGTGCTTAGCGAGGAGACATCCTCGGAAATGGAAAGATCTTAAAAACCGGAAATATGTATGGCGCTCTTATATGAATACGTGATGAACGTGGATTTAGTTTGAGTGGACACTTAAAGTGTTTTTTTTGTTATTCTTTTTGCGTTTTAAAATTTTTGGATTATCTATTATGGAATTGGAAAGATTTTAAAGATATTAGAAAATCTCCGAGGGATGGTACATTTTACTAACTTTCTACACTAACGTTTGTAATTTTTACCCTAAGGTGAAAGGACTCACTTATAGTAAGTTGATCACTAGATATTAACAAAAGACAAATTAGGTTAATAATGTTGTGATCAATGCGGTAAGTGAAATAAATGTCCCCAATTCTCATTGTTTAAGACGCCATAACATTTTTCACATGAGTACATTTAAAAATAATATCGCCTACTCAAGCTCATTCCATGCAGTTGAACCATAATAATAAATAATCAGCTTACTATTACGGAAAGAAAATGAACAACGATGATAACTGTTGTGTTCATACAAACAGTTCTCCAACTCGTCTTGGGAGGAGATCACTTCTTGGGAAAGAATGAAGTTATTTTATATTAATCTGGGATTAATTTAATTCTTCGCGTATACAAGTGGTGACTACGATGGTCGGCCTAACTGAAAGCTGGCTAAATGAGATCTGATTCCCACCGTGTTTTGTAGAAGCTCCTGCACCTCGACCCCCGTCCCTCTAGAGCCTTAACCTGTAACTAATCTAGCCGCCATCTTGCGGACCTTCGGGCAAGCTCTTAGCACTGCCCTCTATGTGCGAAACTGGAAAGCTCTTAGCTAACTCAATTCTCTTACAATAACAATCATGCAACAATTGTATCGAATCTTACGCATCAATAAATATTATTTTTTTGGTAGTTTCTTAGAAGCAAATTCGCGGTTATTGGTAAAATCAAAACGGAATTTTAAATCGCCTTCTTCTTGAAGTATATTAGGTGATTCCGTGACAGTTAATCCCCTAACAATTGGCCTCTTGGTATCCTTATATACAAAATGCAGTCGGCTTATGGAAAATACGGTATAAAACATATTTTAATTAAAATGCATTAAGGATAAAACTACTTGTCTGTAATATACTGTATATACTAGCGTTAAGTACAAAAAATCGACACTGAAAATGACTTTGTTTGATATCCATACCGACTTGAACTTGGGTTTAGATGAGAACTGACGCCGTTAGCGCCAACAAGAAGCTAGCCGTCCGTAATGGAGTGTTAGTACCTTCCCTTATGTATAGCAGTGAGGCACGGAACTGGCAAAGGAAGGATGAAAGTAGACTGAATGCTGTAGAAATGATATCCCTGAGGCGTATGTGTGGTAAAACCATGTACGATCGTATGAGAAACGTGGAGATCCGTAAAGAATGCACGGCTGGTGTAAGCGTAATGAATATGATTAAGAAAGGGACGCTCAATCGTGTAGAGCAAGGAAAGGAAATGACCGAGGAAAGTAAAAGAAGTCGGGGACACCTGACGAAGACGTGGCACGACCAAGTGAATCAGATACTTGAGTCGGGCCATTTCATGAGTCATAATAAAGGAAGAGCTTGTATGACACGATGTATGAATGTGAACGAGGCAAGGAGTGTGTGCCAAGATTGAGTTTCTTGGTGGTCTGTCCTCTCTGCCTACCCCTGCGTGGTTAGTTAGTTTGTTAACTTGGTATATAATGCACAAAAACTGTAATTTTATAAAGGTCATCTGTCGCCCTTAAATTAGGTACCTGAGTTGTTTTTTTTTTTAACCTACATAACTTTTACGACTCTGTCACATTTCCAATACTCTTTTGTTTTTACTATATATGAATTCTCTATGGATCTCAGAGGGAAAATTGTGGCAAGAGGGGAAGGAGACCTAAAATGCCTATTGGGGGTGACAAATTGCGCTGCGTATATACCTATTTCGAATGACAACCCACGTGACAGAATTAACGTACGACATAAAAGTTGTAGGAGACAAGTTTTTAGATATTTTTTAAACATGTTTTATTAAACGTCATTTAAAATAATAATCGCTGTTACTTGATAAGTTATACCTTTCGGAGTTTAAAAATAGTTATATATTTTATGTCGTCATATCATTTTTTTCTGTAACATTATAGAATATATGCAAGTCGAGGTGGCAGAAGACAACTGTGATTTGTATGAAATACACTTCTATCACGAAGAGTTACAACTCTGCAACGTTATTTTTGCTACAAAAATATAAACACATATTTTTAAAACGCACACAAACGTTACGTCTTTAGTACAGTAAATTTTAAAGTAATTAATTATACAATAATAATATTCTTTTTTCTGTTGAATTTTTCTCCACTAACTAAGTGATGGAGACAACTTTATGTAAGTTGTAAAGAAGAACGACCGACCTACACACCTGATTTAATAACTTTTTCGTTGAATCAACTGAATACGCTTAGAATATTGACTATTTTCCGTTTGAATCCTCCCTGAATCCTTAGATTCGGTCTCCATTGGAATTGGTGCAGTATAGAATGCGGAACAGGAAAATGGCTCTCTGTTAAACAAATTTACAACCCAACTAATTGGTAGTTAAGAATATTATGAGGCGGACAGAATAATAGTGGAGGAATATTATTCCATACAATGTAGAACTTTACTGCAATTGGCTTTAATGGTCACGGAAGAAGGTTGAAGTTATAACTTTTGATATTGTACTAAACTATAAAGCAGAAAAACGGTTTGCGAAACATCTTTAGCAGTATTTCACTTCTTAAAATATGTGTACCTTTGTTCGTACGGAATTATTAGCATTTTTTTCTTCAGGGGTCGTCCATTAATCACGTAAGGCTCGAAAGGGGGGGGGGGGGGGTTCGGAAAAGAATTACGAAATATCACAAGGGGGAGGGATATAATGAGATATCACGTGTATTTATTTTTCGTTGAACGCATGATTTCTAAACCAAACAGCGGCACGTGGCCTTGACTCATCGTTGCTAGGCAACGATTTCCCCGCGCGTTGTGACAACCGCTCGGCTTATCAGTCACCAGTAAGTCTATGATTTTGACGCCGAATACACGCGTTAATCGTTGCCGCGTATGTTTTAATATTCTTAAAACTTCAATATACTTTGTACTAAAAAAATACACGTGATAGAGGGGGGGGGGGTAGCCTAAAACGTGCACCTAATTTCTGGGATGTTATTATTTTATTCGATCAGTTATCTTAACAACCGAATTAGGAAGCCTTTTATTTGTTTAACGGAATGAATTAATGTTGGATTGGATTAACTTCTTAGAACAGGTCCTGCCTAGTTAGAAGTCAGAAACTAATTTTGACTGGGCCATAATGTATTCAGGCATGTATTGTAGCTTATCCTCAAGGTACGTTTTGTCTTATTATTATAATATCATTCGATTTATATATAACTAGCAGACCCGGCCACACGTTGCTGTGGCTAACGAAACACAACGCCATTTCCCAACCTTTATAACCAACGCCATCTGTTAATTAACCACCGCCCGCTTGCCAGCCCGATCCCTTTATTTATATATTTCAACCAATTTACACAAAACCTTGACATCTAAAAACTTTCCTCATGAAAGACTCTATCTATTGGTGAAAACCGCATGAAAATCCGTTGCGTAGTTTAAAAGATCTAAGCGTACAGACAGCGGGAGCGACTTCATTTTGTACTATGTGAAGATAACCACGGATACATTATTTGTAAATTATGATCAAATTTCATATTACGAAATTTACAAGAAACAAATATCTTTTAAATAACAAGCTGTTTTTTAAATGTGTATGGTTAGAATCTGCTTATCAGTGTTCATTGTCTTAGTTATTTTAAATGTGTTTGTTAATATTGCTCAACGATTTCATCCTATAAACAACATCCCTTTTTTTCTAGTTCCACATCGAAGGCTCTGAGGAAAAAAAATCTCTCAGAGCGAATGTCATCTTTGGGGATGCTGTGTGGAGAGTCTTTTTAGGGAAAGGAAGGAGATAAAGTTCTGGGAAGGAAAAAGGTGAGAGGTGCGCATGAATCTGGGGGTTAATGTGTCCAAGAGTGACGGACGTGTGAATCCATCCCTTCCACTGTGGTGCAAGCAGATGGGTCGAGAGAGTCCGGCTGGAGAGGTCTAGGTTAGGTCTCCCTCAACCAGTCTCTTCCGATCCGGTCCCCCACGCGGCAGGTGGGCAAACTCGTTCGCCGCCAAGACCTAGACAAACCTCACTCGAACCTCTTGGGGCACCCTAAGGCAAGGGTGTTAGTTATCCATCAAATGGTCTCCATACCCGCTCTCCAAATTGGCGTACTTGTGGTTAATGAAATTTTAATGATAAAACACTTTTTCAAATTCTTTTTACTCAACTGGAATACCAAAAAAAATAATGCGGCTTTGTAAATTCATATACCTTCAAAAAAGATGGAAATTTAAGATTAAACCATCGTAAGCCTGTTTGAAAGACGTATTTTTTGTAGTCATGGCAACTATCTATAAATACAAGGTAAAAGTTCTACGGTTTCTTTATTCATCCGCTTTTCGAAGAGATGGATTAATTAAAAAAATAAGGCGTATTTAGAATATTCTGTTCTAACTCCCGCCAAGAGCTTATCTTTGGTTGGTTGTTTTGTCTCTTCTCGCTATATAGTTATTTCAAATTAAAATGATTACTTTTAATTGGTGATCCGACAATTGGCCAGCCGACAGTTGGCCCGCGAACAGTTGATCCCCCGCACAGTTGATCTGCTGGATAGTTGACCCTAGCAATACTTAAGAGTATTACTTAACTGTCTAATGAATTGATTATAGAATTGTATGCACATTATTCAATGTTAATAATTTTACAATATGTGCAGTATAAAAAAATACTCATTAATTAAAAGGGCTCCATGACAATTGATCCAGCGGCAATTGACCCACCGATAGTTGGCCCGCCGATAGTTGATCTGCCGGACTGCCATGGAATTCGATGAATACAGTATTTAAGTATAACAAAAACAAATGACAACAGTTTTTTGTTTGAGACCACTTTATTTATACACAACGCCCGGTTTCGGTTAATCTCAACCTTCATCAGGACAATATACATGTAAACTTAATAACAGTACAAAGAAAGATTATAAGGTAAACAAAAGAGAAAGCGTGTAAGAGAGTGGTTGGTGGAGGAGTAGGTGGAGGGGTAGAGTAAGGGTGGGGATTTTATAATTGGAAGGGGAACCACTTCACAAATTTTCCAAAAAATAATATGTTTTTTTTTCTGATGGAGGTTGAGGTCGACGTGCTTAAATAAAATTAAGTGCTCTTAATTAAATAACTTTTTCAATTGTATAATATCAAGCCACAAAGTGTTCCCTTTATTCGATAAGGTATAAATGATTTACATAACAAATTAATTGATAAAACCATTATTTTTAAACATTTTTGAATACACGTCCTAATTATGGTTAAATCGTTAAAGTGCCTTCGTACATGGAGCTACTTACAAGTGACCCGAGCTTCAAGCGCGTAGCACGCGCACCGCTCGTGAGTTCCCGCCGTACGATTTTGATAGTGTTCGTACACGAGACTACGCGCCGGCTGTGAGTTTGACATTAGTTGCACGCTACCGACGGTGCTGGTAGCGCGCTACGAGTTACAGCACGCGTATCCTACTACTATTCGTTTGACAGAAATGGCATCTGAACATGAATGTAATATTAGATTTTTTCTGGAAGTGGAAAAATACGTGTTTATACACATTTAAATATATTTTTATAGAGTTCAATATTTTTTCGATAGGTGAACCTAAAATCTCTTATTACATCGCTTTTTATTCTTATAAAACAGATATACGGGAACATTATTTTCATCGCTATACTCGTTGGACATCGCGTTATCTCCACGGCCGCACGTGAAAAATGATCAAGTTCAGTATATTTCTGGTAGCGCCGTATACGGAAACCAGTATTAAAGAGTAGTATATCTGTAGGCTACTTATGGTGCCGTCACAATCACGTAGTTTGTAAGTATCTCCATGAACGGAAGGCCTTAATGTCAGTTTTAGAATTTTTGATAACATGTTTGTGTAGGTATCTGTCTGGCATGAAAACCTGATTTTCAACATTAAAATGATTGATATACAATACCTCAATTTAGGAGGCGGGTATGGGTCACCGCCCCGGGAACAAATCTAGTCTCCTTCAACGGAAGCAATCTCCCGAACAGGTCTTCCATTGATATGCTTGGTGTAACTCTAAGTGACCAGCTCAGGTACGGGGGCTCCATCGAAGCCAGAGTTAAGTTAGCCTCTCAGAAACGGGGCATACTGTACAGGGCCCGCGGATACTTTAATAGTACACAACTGTTCATCCTGTACAAATCGCAAGTGCCCCTCACGGTTGAATTTGGCAGCCACCTATGGTCTGAAGCCCCAAAATACCCAAAAAAACCCTCGACTCTGTGCAGAAACGGGCGGTCCGTTTGATAGATTCTTCTAACATAACAAACGGATTGCAATCTTTAGAGCAAAGGCGTCAGGTGGGAATGAGGTTGGAATGGAAAATTCTACAGTTATTACAATGCAAGATGCTCCGAGGAACTGGCGTCATTGATCCCATCGGCACTTATATTACTCTGCCTCTTTTACACTTCCTGAAATCAAACATAAATGATCGGTCTGACTTTTGGATCGCGAAACAAGCCTACATTGTATTTCTTGGTAATGCACAAACATTTAAAAATTTTGTAAACACAGTTCTTTCACCTTGATAATTTGCTTCCCGTTTTATAATATTGAGTTTGAAATACAACATGTTTTTTCCGCATCGACACTCAAATAATAACATTAATTCGACGACGTTACCTAATATTTTTGTTATTGAAGAAAAGTAATTATTCATGCTCAATCATTATTACATCAACAATATAATGTGTTTTTTTGACAACAAACAAGAACATTAAAGATATTTGTTTCCTGTTAAGGTGTTATGTTAATACTTTGATGATTTTTTGGAAAATATGATTAAACTAAAATTTGAATAATCTATTCTCAGAAATTCTACGAAAATTACGAATAAATCTCTGCTTTATATCATACACAAACCTGACAAATTGTATTAAGATTTTTTCTTGTTCGTAATATGTTATTTTTGGTATCCACGGGACGGATAATTTTTTTGATGTTTAATGAAATAATTTTTTTGATGATAATAATCCCTTTTAGTCCGAAAAAAAAAGTTTAAATCCATTGTTGCAATCGCAAGGTGTACCGGGAAGGTGATTTTTTTATAGAAAGGCAAATTTTTCCAGATTACGAATAAGTTGATAGAGTTTCGAAACTTCTCGCATTAAAATTAATGTACTTATAAAAGCGGGTCGTATTGTTTGTGCAAAGACGGAAGGTCTGGATGGCAAATAAATTGAACCCAAAACGCCTGGGTTAGACTAACTTGTGATTTTTATTTAAGTACTCCATCGAAGCCAGAGCCAAGTTATTCCCTCAGATGCTGGGCGTACAGTACAGGGTCCGCAGATTCTTTAAGGCGGTACACAACCCTAATAATTGTTGTTTGCTCAAAACTCACATTTCAATCATTTCCGGCGAATTCGTAACTAAAATAACTTTTTTATTCCAACAGACCCTTGGGGGTGTAAATTTATATTTAAAATTAATAAAAACAATACCTTACCATTAATATATTTTACGTACAACTATTTTAAAACTTTATATCAAGTTTTTCAACTACAAAGTTAGCAGTGAGCACCAGATTTTATTTTTCTAGACGATGAATTAATAACTTCGGGAGGGATCCATAAAGAAACATCTTAAATATTTGTAACACGTTCTTCAAGTATTAATTAAAATGAACGCGGCGGAAAGGTCGAATCTCCAGGCCTGCTACGGCGAATTCGACCGTAAGTTCGTCTAATACGCCGTGCCGCGGGCGTATATTTGTTTACACGCTTTCTTCACTTAAGTCATTAAGGTTCCCACATCATTTGTCTTCTTCTTCTTTTCTTTGATAGAGCAAATTTGACAGTAGGTCCGTCCAATACACGGGTCGCGAGAAGCAATTTGTGTACATTAAGGTGGTCCAAAAACATTTTTTTTTTTATTTTTCATTTGGCCACCCCGTGAATTTGTTACATGTATTCATAGTAATAACAGTAAAATTTCAGCGAGATAGATCAAGTAAAAGGGAGTGCTCAATCGAGTGTTGTTTTTGAATTTTTTGTGTAAAATGCTTAATTTTTACTGTTTGTTATAGGAAAATTTCGTGTGTTAAACAATTAAATAAATATTAAAATAAACCACTGAAGAGTTCTATAGAGAAATTTTAACAGTTTTGATACTTATTTAGTAGACTGTGGAGTGAATCAGTGCAATAAAATGTGTTCATCTAAGACGAAATATTTCTGGGGTTCGAGAAATTGAAAATAAATTGGGGTTCGAGATGTTAAGCCATTGTGAGGCTTAACCAACTTCCTACTCTTCGGCAAGTTTTACTCCATTATCACCACATATTAAATGAATCCAAAAATGTGAAAGATTCCGTGCATGTACTTATTCAAGAACTTATAGAAGTATTGAGTGAATCTAGTATTCCGACCAGACAACAAAATCACTGCATTGAAAAATTGATTAAGTTTCATGAGAACTGGCTGCTATTAATGAAAAATAAAGGAAGAAATTCTGAAGCACAAAGAAAAGGAGAGTATTTGTTTTCAAAAGAAGTAGACAAACTTTTTCATATTGCCCATGCAAGCGCTTTGAATTTGATAAAAATTGCGGAGGGCAGAGCGTTTCTCAT
Source organism: Glyphotaelius pellucidus (assembly GCA_936435175.1). Classification (NCBI taxonomy): domain Eukaryota; kingdom Metazoa; phylum Arthropoda; class Insecta; order Trichoptera; family Limnephilidae; genus Glyphotaelius; species Glyphotaelius pellucidus. The sequence continues at coordinate 17,299,434 of OW386549.1, read as the reverse complement.
CGATCAAAGAGTAGAACGTAAGAAGACGTACTCAATCGTCAAGAAACTAGAAAAGGTCAAAGAACGTTCTCTAAAACGGAAACAAAGATCTGAAGATGCGAGAGACATGGCTCTATCTGGAGATAATCAAGTTCGTGATGATTACGAAGAGCAAATAAAGCTCACCATGATTGTTTTGAACAAACCACCTGCGAAGATATTTTGGAGCGCTCCAGGTCCAATTCATCATGCTCGTTGGATGGCAAAATTGCTGTATGCTTTGAAGATTTTCCTCTTTCGAAATAATTTACAAGCATTCAAACTAACCAAAAGAGAAAAAAAAAAAACAAATTGTTCGATTTGTTAATTTTGGTGTGCTCGTCTACACTAAAGTTTGGATCGAAGAGCCTTTGGCAGCAGATGCACCAGTAAATGGCTTATTACTTTGGAAGAACTTAAAATTGTACGAAGCCATTGTTTTCCAAATCAGTATAGCAGCTAGGGGTGTCTTAGAGCGTCACTTGTGGTATTTTTCAGAAGAGCTAGTTGCATTTGCCTCGTTTTTTGACAAGCTGTCTGATACTGAAACAGGCCATTGTTCAAAAAACAAATTCTGATGGCGGTAATCGTTCAGTACGAAGTGATTCTGCTAAGCTTGCCTCAGAAGTTACATTATAAGCTTTTGCAACCCAAAGAACGTTGAAAACGCTCCTAGTTCTTGATATCAAGCACTCTTTCTTGCAATTACCCCCTGATACTTGGAATGTCAATGTTGATTACCTTTAAGGCAAAGCTGTGTCAAAAATTTACAGCTGATACAGTTAATGATACAGCGGAGAGAGGTATTTAACTATTTGAAGATTACAACACAATACTCACTAAGAATGAGGAAGAAAAGCAATTTTTACTTCACATCGTTGAACAAAACAGAAAAATCGTTGCTACTGAAACATCCAAAAGGGAGTTAACAAACATGGTTTTGAAAGAATGTGACCAATATTATGTTAATTATTGCTTTGTTATCAAATTTCATTCACATTTAAACACTTTGTGTACTTATTTGATTAAAATACTTGTAATATTAATAAATCTTAAATTACGTGTTTACTTAAAATCCTGAACTTTTTGCCAGAAACTTCAAATTCGATGAGCACCCCTTTGTATATAAGATAGGGAGCTGAAATTTTTTACACGTAATAGAAATAGTAGGTGTAACAAATCAAGGGGGTGGCGACACCTATATTTGAATATATTTTTTTTACTATAGGGGCCTGGACCACCCTAGTGTACATGGCTCCTTTACTTACGTCATTAAGATTCAGAATATATATTTTAGGGTATATTGTCGTCTTAAAAGTACACAATTGCTGACCCTGTACAAACCGCAAGTGCACCTCATTGTTGCATTTGGGAGATACCTCTGGTCTGGAGCCCCAAAACATTTGAAAAAAACCCTTGACTCTGCAAACAACGTGCGGTCCATTTTATAGATTCCCCTATCTTATCAAGCAATCTTTAGAGCACAGGCGTTAGATAGGTAAACCGTCCTTGTTCTACTGGTATTAAGAAGATGGAAGATGCTCAGAGGAAGTAGTATCAACGATCCTTTCAGCATTTGTCACGTGAGGGTCGCTTCTGTGACTTGTTCTTGAGTTCAACAACTCGGCTGCGGAACGATTTGTAGACCTCTGTGTTTCCTTCCTCCTACAGCACGGGTCTCTTAAAGACCCGTGTTCACTCTTTCCCCTCTTCAAAAGGACTATCCGCTCAGCATCTTCAAAGATGACGTAGGCCCTGAGAGAAATTATTTTCCTCAAGGCCTCCTGTGTGAAGATAATGTAAAAACACTTCAAAGATTCAATTTCAATAATATAAGAAAATTTGATCACCACTTTCACCCCTATTTCTTCTTTGGGCCAAGGAGTCGTTACTTTGGCAAAGCGCCAGCAGTCTCCGTACTACATGTTATGACTACTTCGTTGGTCTCAATCTATTGTTAATTCCTAGCGTGTCTACCAGTGGTGGTTTATCCAGAGTTGGTGCAGTTAATCCTCATTAAAAAGATGAGAGAATAAGACAAACTTGCGTTATTTTCCACCTTAAAATCCACACAACCGAAAAGTACGGTCGAAGAGCAACCCGATATTCCCATTTTGTGCGTTATAGGATCAGCAAAAAATGCTTCACAGCAAAAAAATCGAGTGCAATTCACACGCGGCATAAGTAAAACCTTCGCCCACACAAACTCAACCAATATGAACCTTGAAAAATGAGCTCATAAGCAAAAGCTGCCAATGTGGTAAGGTTTCATTCTATCTCATTCTCTCTATAGATGTATGTGTTTGTCTCTTATTAGTATCGTTGCAGTTTCATCGAGTTTCAAATCACAACGGCGCTAAAGAAGTTTCACTTCTAAATAACTATATCTATATTGTTCACACATACAAACATCTCGATACAGGATGCCCTAGTGAGATGTGAAGTTTATGTATTAATGTATTATTTCATTTTCCAGTAAATAAATAAATAAAAATTCTTTCAATTTCCATTTTAATCACGGATGAATAACTTTTGAATAAAGAATTTACTAAAAATACAAGAGTGTTTCTTACTTGCCAACTCTTACTTTGAATTTGTGAGACAATGAGTTTGCTTTGAATTTGCGAGTCTATATATTATTATATAATCATAATCATATATGAAATCATTGGGTTAGAAAATGGGTTTCTAGTTCTAGAAAAACATCCTCCTGAACAACTTTGCCAAACAAAAAAGTTGAAATTCATAAACTTCAGACATAATTTGACGTAAAAAATATAAATCAACTTTAATTTTATAATAAATAAATGCCACGGGGTTGAATTGAAGTTAAACGCCACCGGCCATATGGGATTTAATCCGTGATTAATTTTAAACTCCATCCTGAGGGTTGAAATCACCGCTTTGAGAGTTGATTATTATTTTTAAAGGTTTCACCGCATCCCACAATTAAATTTTGGGAGACACGCGTGGGAAATTAAAAGGTAGCGTGGTGGATTCAGACATAACCGAGTGTTTTTTAGTGTTCGCTTTTTAAAAATACACATCGAAAATTACTTCTGAACCATTACTGTAAAGTCATTCGCACAATACATGAGTGTTTTTATGTGAAAATTAAATTAATTTTCTTTCGCATTCATAGTAGAATTTTCCTGGAAAATTTCTTTGTGCGGTACGAGTACGAACGTGTAATATTTTGAATGAATAGAGTACCCAAGAAATTAAGTGTCTAGAGCAAGTGAGTCTACGTTTAACAGTTTCTGATAATGTTATGTTGCCAAATAATGGATTTTCCTGTTATTTGATCATCTCCAGAAAATTTCCCACAAAAAACTCAACACATAAACACACTACAAGGTTCACAGAAAACTTAAAAGCAAACAATACACTTTTTCAAAAAGGACCCCACTACATGGTCATTAAAGTATACAACAAACGTCCACGTAACACTAAACAAATAAACGATTTAATCAAATTTAAATCATTAAAAATATTTCTTTTAAACAATAATGTAGAAGTTAATATAATATACTTTCTTTGCAGATTTCAAAATTATCAAGTTATTCGTAACCCGGGAGTGTTTTGCTTCATTATTAAAAAAAATAATTTTTATTGTGATTCCATCCGTATTCCGATTCTATATGTCACTCTAGTTTAATGAAATCTAGAACTTTTTTTTTAAATTTAATTGTTATCATTTTCAAAATTGGAAAGGTTTGTTTGGAGAAGTGATAAAATTTCAATATTTACATAATGTAATATTTAATATTATATTTATTTTGATTGCCGTTTTTAAAATTGGAACAAAATTGTTGATAATTCAGATTATCCATGATTTTTCACGGGTCTGGCTAGTTTAAAATAAATAAAAAACCAAAACAAACCAGTCATTCTGATCAATTTGCTTTACATTGTATTGTCGTTTTGAGCACCCTTACAAACCAAACATAGGAATTAAGTCACTTTTTGGGCCTAACTTCTGGGCCTAAAGTCGGTGTGACTATGGCATTAAAAAATTGGGTGCGTGTTTTGGCTGAAGAAATAGGGATGGGAAGGATATCGGAAAAGGGAATGTTAGGAAGTATCTGAAATTCAGATCTGACCCGCTCCGCAAGTTTTGCTGCTAGACCCTGCGGACGGCTTTTGGTTCGGCTTCGCCCAATTTCAGTGTTGGTGACCATTTTATAAATCCGATAGGAACTGGTTCGAAAAATAGCCGATTCTTCGGATCCGCTGTGATCCAGTGACAGCTAGTCACCGGGACAATGTAACCGCGACAAGCAATGACGTCATATATAATATATAGCCACGTGGTACTGTTTTTCACAACAACTGCTGTCCGGAGAGATACACAAAATTAAAAAATCCGTAGTAGATTCCTTACGCCTGCCAGGCGATGCTAATCACGCAAACTGTTAAAGTGGCGCCATCTTTTGGCATTGCTTTAATTCGGTTCTATTACAAAATACATTTGTATACACATTCTACGTTCGAAAATGGTTTTGCGTAAGGCGCGTCATCAGAGTTGCATTCTTAGTCGGATTCTTGAATTTCAACCGTACAGTCTCTAGCCTATTAATACTGTTGGATGTTGATTGATGATTGTTTTTGTACTTGATCAGAATCAGAATTAACGCTGAATAACAGAACATACACCAAACGTATTTAATTCTACATTAATTCATGAACCTTCATTCACATTAAACAGGAATTAAATTTCTTCGCATCGTAATAAAAAGCGTCTTATTCTGGAATTCATTATGTAATTGAATTTTTAATAAAAGATAAAACAGATTTAAAAATTGGATAAACTTTTCCGACTAACATATGCGTAAAAGAAAATTGGCACGTGGCTCATGTGTGCGAAGGCATAATAATAACCTGCCTACCTAGAGCCATATTACGTATGTATGAATAGCATGTAGGAACGGTTCTCATCCAATCTTCTTTTACGCTTTCTCCTATATTTCATAATATAACTTGCTTTTCGCCTATGTCGTGGTATCAGCCAAACTCGACTTTGGGCTTATTCAGAATTGAATTTCTAGTTTGGGGTGGTAAAATGCATGAGTTTTCTTTATTAATTTACTGTTTAACAACAACTGGAAAGCGTATCTTTACAACAATTAGGTGTCTAACTTAATTTTTGGTTTTCATGTTAACTTTAAACCGTCTTGAATAATAAATGAGCAAAACTTTAAATACAATTATGCTTCCGGCTGACTAGCCCACAGGTTCTCAACCTTATTTTGCCCGCCGCCCACTTTAAGAATTTTTTTTTTCTAGGGCACTCCATTATTTTTTTCTTACCATCTGTCGCAAATCTGAAAACAGCTATAAATAATTCGATTAAAAATATATTTTATTTTTATTTATTTATTTATTAGTGATAAAATATAACTTAACATTTATAATAAATTACTCCCAATGAGTTTAATAAAACCTATTTCGGGAAAGACACATTATACACATAAAAGAAAATTAAAGAAATTAAAAAAAAAATTAAGAAAAAGTTAAAGAAAACTAAAAGAAAATTATTTTGACACAAGAACCCGAAATTCAATGGGAGTTAAATGAACAGTACATAATTTTAAAAGGGACTAGACACACTTGATACGGTTAGTAATTATATTTAGTACTTATAAGAAGAATATACAGGAGTTACAAAGTAAGAAAGCTAAATTCGTCACAGGTTAATAAAGCTGCTGAGAAAATATCCTTTTAGGGCCTTTGCTAATGTTTTTTTGTTTGATGCTGGAAGTTTTAGGTCATTGGGTAATGCGTTGTATTGGGTGTGTGCGATATATTGTAAGGAGTTTATTCCAAATTTAGTCGTGTGAGTAGATAATGATAGGTGTATTTGATTTTGTGATCGTGTTTTGTGCTGGTTTATATCGGAATTAAAGGCTGGTTTAGTGTTGGTGTGTGAGGAGAGTTGAATTATTTGTTGTACCTTTTTGTTTAGCAATTAAAAAAGCAATTTTTTGTATTTTAGGTACCGGGTTGATACCTCCTATTTTCTTGTAAACATGATATAATGTCAATTCTTAGTAATAATAATAATACAAGTAAGATTATTAGAACAGTACAGATAAGCGTGTTTTTTTGTCTCTTTTAGACCATATTTTTTTTTACCTGACCACGCCTTCATTGAATCTCAATACCCCCTAATTTTCTCTGGGTCTTCTACTGCCCCTATCTGAAAGTCTCAAACGCCCACATGGGGGTGTTATCGCCCACATTGAGAAACTAAGATCTAGCAAGTTGCACGATAGCATCCCTGATTGAGGTTTGTTGTGAGGGTTAAGGAGTAGGAAGTGAGGCGGAAGGTGAGGTTGACCCTGGCTATTGAGATCTCGTTTATAAATCCATTTCAAACAGCGTTTCGATCTAAAATGGTGATCCTTCACCAGTTCGATACCGAAAGCATCTACTTCACTGAAAAGTATAGGGAGTATACAGTTATAAACTGCATACGAATTATACAGCTTTAGATAAAGTTGAAAGTTGACTGTGAACAATTTAATCGAAATGGTTTTTGATATAATTGAGTTATTTTATAATACGTAGAATAAAATAAAGCATGGGAAGGAAAAATGTTGACCAATCACTTGCCACCGTAACATCTCTACGAAGGGGATCACAATATAGTTAGTGCCACTGTGATTTTTAACTAGAGGTAATTATCGCCAAAACTAACAAATGAGTTCTAAAATCCCAGATACACCGAAAAACACGCTTCCACGATAGTCCGAATCCTTCTTCATCATAGTACAAGACAAAACACTCGAACATGCACCACTTTCTTTCAATTTTCCTAGTTTTCCAGCTAGGTGATGGGTGGGAAAAGGTGGGAACTACATAAACGACATCTCGGTAGGGACCAACAATACTCTCATTACAAAATAAAACAAATATTTTATGTCATTTTTAATTACTTAATTGTGTAATTGTAAAAATTAGCCATAAAAAATAAATTCGCATGAAAATAAAAATGTCTCTGAAATACAATGATTTTTCGGTTTATTTACATGAAATGATTGAGTTAAAATAATTGTATATTCCTGTTTCACTTTTGCTTTACAAAATAATTTATTGGTGAAGGTATACAAAGGATTATATAAAATGAACAATACGAGAAATCGTCGAGTGTCAAGTGTCAATTTTTTTTTTGTCAATTCACAATGACCTTTCAAAGAATTATGAATAATGGAAATTAGCATGAAAGCCTGTCCTTTGAATACAAAGTAAAAATTATACTTTATATTCCGAAATTCGCGTAAGTACTCAGTAATGACGATCTCTTTGGTATCAAAAGCTCTCAATCGCTCGATTCTTTAGTTGGTTACATTGATGGATGGTTCTTGCTTCCGTCGAATAGACTTGCACATGACAGGAATAAGGGGAGAGGGGTGACAGATGAAAGGTGTGTGGGGTGCTCAAGGGGACAGGGGAAGGATGAAAGAAGCTGTGCCGACAGCAAACAGTCTTGAAGCCTTCGAGTCTTGACACGGACCTTCGCAACCATCGAACTTTTTGACTAGAGTCAACAGTTTGTGACACATAGATCAACAGTGAAAGCGACCTGTGATATAGAGCGTGTAAAATATTACCACATACTATTTAAGTAGTATTAGATTCAAGACAGGAAATACATTTTCTGAGTCCATTTCATTAGTGTGGATATCATTCAAATGGTCTGTGAAATGAAAAGGACACGATTCCGTGTCTTTAGCAGAACTGTATATGTAACAGAGGAAATCGTAAGATTTATGATCAATTCAAAATGACAAATTTAATCTTGTCTGTGAAATTGATATGCTTTGCTCTGCGCAATGCTTTTGTGTATCAGTCTATTGAAATACCAACAGATACAAGAACATTGAATAAATCATTTGAACAATAAAAATGAAATAAATGGTATTCATTTCAATACGCAATAACTTGCCAAATATAACACACAGCATACAATATTTGAAACCGTTTATCGCTCAAATTCTTGTTTAAAATCTTTCAAATATTTGGCGTATTTTTCAGATGGTCAAAACATTTCCGCTTTATAATAAAATGCAAATAAATGGAATATTTTTGAATATATCCAAAACATGAACTGCTTTTGAAAGGTAATGAATTTTATTATTCAAAATGAACAAATAATTTTTGAAATATAAAAAATTTGCATGCAAACACAAAAAAAGTTTTAAAAATGGCTCATCTTTTTCGGTTTTTTTTTCTGACTAAAATTACTGAAAACAAAAAATTAATAAAAACACGTCCATATTTTATTAAACAAATGTTTAATAAACGTTATTGCAACCCATTTTCTGTGAAAATAATTAACAAAAAATTCCCAAAGTTTTAAATTTGCGTTTCAAGACTTCTGATTTCATAAATGTGTACATTTTACTTTTTTGGTGGTTATTTTTTAGATTTGAATATAAAGCGTGATGTTTTGCCTCTCCGTTTAGAACATATTTCTCACTGTGATAGTAAGGGAGTTACAGCGATTTATATGAGATCTATGTGAGCTAGGACAAATATGATCTCCTGTGATTAAACGGGTTAGTTTTGAGACTAGGAAAGAATTTTAAACAATTTGTCGTTAATTTGTTTAGCAGAATTCAAACAAAGTCCAAGGTTAGGCAGGCAGATTCGAGATTCAAGAAAGAGAGCACAATTCGTCGCCTTAGTTCTTAATTGTCCAAACTACCATCTTAGTTTTTGTTCAATCTCCACTTTAAAATAAAAAAATAAAGTTAAAAAATGATAATTAATCACTTAACTAAGAATTATTTACTTTACTGGAGACTTTTACCTTTAAGAAAATAGCTTTATCTTAAACACCTACCATAATGTTTTATTGAAATAATGAAAGAAAACCATCTCCTCCTGTAAAATTTTCTAATGGTCGTTTGGACAATTAAGAACTCAGGCGATGAGTTGTAGAGTATATTAGAATGAATCCGAGACTAGAGTGTGATTGATTTGAAAAGAGCTGTACGTCAGTATTTAATCCGAACCACCACATTCCTTGTCCCGGTGGAGTAGTGAGTCTGGTGCGGCCCCATTTTGAAGCGTGTGAACGTTTTGCATTTTATATGATCGGCTACGATCGCGTAAGTCGACGGCACAATTATACATCAGATGTTCCTCTTCACAATCTCTAGCCTAGGCCAAACTTCTTCCTTCCAGCACGTGCGTCATTCCTTAAGAATGTTATGAGGGAAAATAGAAAACGAAGGCTATCGCAGTCATTACATGCTCGTTTTCGATTATCCCTATAACGTTGGTCACGGATGAGTCTGCCCACCTGCTGCGTGGCGGGCAGGATCGAGAGAGAGAGAGAGAGGGACTGGTTGAGAAAGGCCCTTTGACATCTCCAGGCAGACTCTCTAGACCCATTACCTTGCACCGCATTTGGTGGGATGAAATCATACGTCGGTCACTCCTGGACTCACTGACCCCAAATTCCTACCCACTCTTCATACCTTTTCCCAGAACTTCTTTCCACTTCATTTCCTTAAAAAGGCCCTCCACACAGCGACTTCTAAGATGGCGAAAACCCTGGGGGATATTATTTTTATTATTCTTCAATATAAAAATAAAGATATTGGCGTTACTGAATACATCGAGAACTCTTTCAGACGTATAGAAAATAAATGACAAAGAAGAAAATCGATGTATACACTACATATTTTATGCGAGGTTAATGTGTTTGGGGTCTGGATGCGGTGTCGAAGGCTTTATTGGTCGTGAAAGGACCTTTTTATAGACATCCTGACTGGGTGACACCTGTACATTATTCAACTTCGAAATTACCGCGGCTCCATCGCACCTTCCTTTAAATAACGCGATGAGAAATTTTTTATTCTTATTGGGATGTAGCGGTGAGAACACCTGCTTGGGTTAATTATGTCATGTTATTTTTGAAGCTAGTATCATTTTAGTATCATCATTTTCTTCACATTTTCATTTCATACATTCCCTGAAATAACTTGACGATTAAAAAAAATCTACTACCATCACAGTATTCGGAAAATGTTGCTTGTGTCGTGTTGGAGGACTTGAAGCCAATCGAGGAATTGAACCCATTACGCCTCAAACTCAGCCACTGACCACAATTTATAATATTTGTAAATCTAGGCAGGAGATATTCATATAAACTAAACTACGCCGACAGCCAAAAAGGATTCATTTTAATAAACCTGGGTATGTAAAATTGTTTTATGTCCGTAAGTTAGGTTGTTGATTGGTGTCGAGAGAGCAACTGGAGTGAGACAAAATGAGACCAGTGAAGGCGTAATGTTTTTCCAGGATTTCCAAAGATCTAAGACCATTGATTAAATTGATCAATTGTTTCGATAAGGTAGGTGCCTTAAGAGGAAACCGGGCTGCGTTTTCACATAAACGTATTCCCTCATTTCCTATCTTAATTTTGACACTACTGCAAATATCTTTAATATGATATAGACATATTTTTGCTTTTTTTGTTAATTTATTTCTTAAGAGAGTTGGGACTCTCCGAAAATCGTTAAAATTGCCTGATTTGAGTTCCATCAAGAGACGTTTAGTACTAGTCAATGTATTTAAAAAAAATCAAAACCAACGGACGTATAATATTTTTTCTTATACAGTTAGAAAAAAAAATAAATCAGTCTAATTTCAGTGGATAAAAATTGAATAGCTATTGTTCAAATTTCTCCGTGGCCGGGTTTCTTCTTAAGATGGTAAATTTAAGATTAGCTTAAGGCAGGACACTGTTAAAAATATTTTTTGGCATCTTTTTTTAAATTTAATTTTTCAAAAAATGGATTTGTTAAGAATGCTCTAACCAGATGTTTTAAAGAAATGGAGGTACATTGATGTGATACCTTTTGAAACAGTTTGTATTTTGAATTATCCTTCAGCCTTACTTTGAATACGTTTTTCTCGAACCTTTTTTTAACACTTTTTCAACCTGGTTGACATTTAAAAAAAAACTCTTCATCCGATTTGCATGCAACTGTTTGAATATTCAGTTTCTATGGCACCACGTAATGAAATTTTGATATAAAAAAAAGAAAAAAAATGACCAGCGAATTTTATTTCCGATTTCGTGGAAAATTTTCATCGTTTATAAAAAAAAATAGAAGGGGGCCTTTTATAAAAAAAATATCTACGTGGTGCCATAGATACTGGATTTTAAAACAGTTTAAGATTTGGAACATGCAGTTCGAATGAACAGTTTTTTAATATGTTGTCAACCATGTTAAAAAAACATAGTTTCGAGAAAAACGCGTTCAAAGTTTTGCTGAAGGATAATTCAACACACAAACTTTTTCAAACGGTTTCAAATAAAATTCTCCGTCAATATAACAATTTTTTTTTAAATTTGATAAAAGCATTTTTAACAAATGCATCTTTCAGTAAATGAAACAATTTTTTTTTTGCAGTTAAAAAAATGTGATGTGAAACTAACAACATCTGTTTAATCTGGTCTTTAGGTAAAAGCTATCAAAAGAAGTTACAGAATGCATGCAGGGGTTTTGACAGGTAGACAGTAATTGACAATAAATCGGGATATAAAATTAAATCATCGTTTAAAGAATGGTAACAAATAACAAAAACCACTGTGAAAACAAAATGATTGAATAATTAACCTTCACATACCCATGTTAAAGTCTTGTAAAAATAAAATAAAAATTCGATTTTATGATAGCCTTAAACTATGTTTGGAGAAACTTTCAAAGATTAATGGACTTGATTGAACCAACTTGCTCAATTTTTACTGGCTTAACTCCTTTTCTTCAATTCTTTGATTCAATATTTTGTTGCATTTTAAGTTTTTAATTCAACACTATGAAAGTTTTTACGGATTACGTAAGCTTAATAATATGCATTTCAAGTCTTTGAAGCGTGAAAAGGCTTTGGCATGGTTTGTGAACTAGGAAGTAACATTACCGTATTCACTTTGCTGCAAGTTTCTGAAAGCCTAGACATAAAGATTTATTCTACAAAACCCGCAGAAGTCCCGTTCATGTTATACTTTGGAACCAGAAATTTCTCCATGAGCTTTTCAAGTTTCAAAGCATAAGTCCCTCCCCTTCATCGTTAAAGCATACTCATGTGACGTTGAAGAAACTGTAAGTTTTATGGACTTAATTCTGCCCAAATAAACCTTACACTAGAATGCTGATGTCGATTTTCCTTATGCATCGGGTATAAAAGAATTTACAATGTTTAATATGGTTTCACTTTCGTAACATTTAAATATTTAAACACCATGGTTCCAAAATATAAACAATTGGTCTAAAAACACGATAGATTAAACATTCTGATTCCAAAATATGAATAACGGGTCTAAAAACACGATAGATTAAACATTATGATTCCAAAATATGAATAACTAGTATAAAAACACGATACTTAATCCACGAAAGCAATTGATAGCTTCGTGACATTTGTGAGCCGTTCCCAACCAGAAAGTAAGAAAATACTTCAATATCGGTGTGAAGGCTTGAACACATCATTATAGTCGCAATTGCATGAACTTTATTTTGCCCCTTTTGCTGCTAAGTTATGTATTTGCTAGTTGGGAACGGCTCACCTTGCGTTGTGCGGAGTGTCTGGACGAAGTTATTCAGACCTATCACCACGTAAATAAGTTTAAGATATCCGAACGTAAATGCAATAAGTTTATTTATTTATTTATGTATTTTACGCCATAAAAATGCTTTAAAATGATACATAAGATTGTAAGTAACAGTGGCACAAAGGAGGGTATCAGTAGAATTACAGTGGTGGACAAAATAAGACTAGTCTAATAGTTATAATAACAGAGAGCATTCCATAGTAACAAAATGAGAATATGTAAAGAAACGTAACTTGATAGCAAGTATAATCGTTCAAAATAGCATTGTTATTAGAAAATCTTTGAATTCTGGGTATTGGCTTGTAAATAAAGTAATTTAGAATCTGAAGTAAAATATGACATATTGGCCGTGCAGGAGAATAGTTTCAGGCATAACATTGATTATTATAGTCTTCTTATAACTATATCTGTGCAGTTAAATAATTTTTAACTCTTGGGCAAAGTTTTATTTTGGGAACCGGTGGTCTCAAGTTCGAATTCTGATGATGTAATAAAGCATAATATAATATACAATATTTGTGAATTTTCTCGAACATAAAAATTTTCTAAAATATAAAAGTGGAATAGTTTCAATAAATCGTATGTGAACCTCCTGTAGTCCGGTAGAGGTTAGAGATTAAAGCATCGGTTTAAGAGAACCAGTTTAATTTCTGTACAAGGCGTCAAAACTTAGTTCTTCGAAGCAATCACACTACTAATGAAAGGTTTCCGTTGTAGCAATGCACAGAGAATCACGACCGGGTGGTATAGATTTCCCATTTGAACTGAAAAAGGCGGCAAAATTCGCTTTGACATCAGCGACGCCATCATTAGTTTTTCCAGCTTTGCGTTGGAATCCCCCCGGACGAAGACCGTGGCGCCACTGTCGGTGAATGCATTTAATTAAAACACGTCCGCACTGCCATCTATGAACCATGTATGTAAGTAGCACTGCAAGCTTTGATCCTTTGAGCCCGAGTGGGAATGTTTGATCGACCATGACATCATGTCGAATGTACCCACCGTTGTACATATGTTTGTTTTATAATATCATTTCATATATGGACAACCCGTCAAAGAAAGATGGGGAGATGATCGAGTCAAAGGAATGCGGTGTGTTTGTAGTCTTGTATTATTGAACATGATTGCTTCTTCCTTTTGATAGGGTAAGGAACATGCGGTATGACATGTGACAAACACAAGGAATATCCTACAAAATTGAGTTCAGTTTCAATATTTCGTCACCTCATTTGGATTGGGTTCTAACTGGCTTTTTTTAAAGTAAAAACTTCTTTACGCACGCTTGACTTGGGGAGTAAGTTGGTGAATGCGTGACGAGAGCATTATGAAAAGTGTAATCGGGCGAGGCGAACGAGGCATAAAGAAGTTTTACTTCAGTCGTGTGGTCTAAAACACACTCGTTTTATTTTTTTAATAATGTTTGAATGACAAACCATTTCTTTTGCTTATTTCTATCCAAAAAATAATGTTCAGATCCATCTGTATTGTATTTTTTTAGATTTATATATGTGTAACAAAGTTAACATCAAGCATTTTCAAAGTTTAAATTTTAAAGTGTTTCAGTTTATCATATTTTAAAGTGAAAATATTTAAACAGGACGTGGCCCTAGCTTGGAATTGCATTAGAACCTTGGGCAATGAATTATTAGGTCCTTGCTGATTTGCACATGGTTCTAAAATGGTCAGTGTACGTTCTATTTAAATATTTTCCTTTAAAATATGTTCAATTAAAATACTTATACAAGATTCAATCTCAAAATCGGAAATTGGTTAATGGATTATGATAAATTGTCTTTTAAACTTTTACACCTCATATCTCAGAACAAGGTGAAATGAAATTAAAACCCTATTCAAATGAAGTGACGATTTGTCGTGGTATAAATTTGATTAATTTATTCCAACCTGAAATACTTTTTTTTAATGCCGATTATATTAAAAGTATGATAAAATAAAATATTTTTGGGGTAATGCATCTAAAAATTAGACTCTAAAAAAATAAATGCAATAATATAAGTGAGATAAAAAATCTTGCAGATTTAACCGAATTGTAAATATTGTGGTACCTAACAATTCAAATTCAAAAATAATTTTTCATGATAACCTACAAATTGAAAAATTAATTTTTTTAATATTTGTCTTTTTTTTAAATGAAATTTTCTTTTAATAATATTTTCTTATTATTATTTTTATTACCATCTTTTGTTCAGAAACCTCAGGCGTTGTTTATCAAAAAAACGTAACGTTTATCTTTAAAAAAATATAAAAAATAAACTCTTTATCAAAGAAGAAAACCATTCCAGCTAAACTATTTAAATATTCCTAAGGACGTGGGGACTTCCGTGTTTGTCCTTAAGTACGGAAATTCGAAAACTTTTTTTCTATTTGCTTGTGTTTGGTATTATAATTGGTGTAATATTATTTTCGACGAATTCCAAAAAAATGGAAACAAAATATAAACTCGGAAAAGTTTTTCGTAAATTGCCGCACTGATTACTGAATTCCGGTAAATGGAAAACGATTTCAAATGATTGAAAATTTTACTGAAACAGAAAAAATCAAAAATATTAAAGAACAAATGACACACTCCATGAAAGAGCGGAGAGAGAGAACTTATTTGAACATTTTTAACGATAAACATCAAAAACTAAGTAGCACCTTAAAAAATCATAAAAAGTGCAGCTAAATCAAAAATTGAATCGACGAGAGATCAGTGTTACGAAACATAAAGAATACCCCATTTTATCTGTCTACAGAGACTGGATGTTTCTATAGAAGATCCCAGTTAAGTCGCAGCTACCGGGCGTTACATGTATACAGCTATAATCTGTTATTCAAGCCAGCCGACATGTCAATAACTTTTTCCACCCTCGCACGTCGTCTGCCCGGTCACGAATCTTGTTTATTTTTCAAACGAAAATATAAGAGACTTGTCATACCAGTACACCCGAAGAGATGGCGAAACGTTTGTGTCGAATAAGGTAGACCTATTGTTCAAAGACAAAAATTATATTAAAAATTTTATCATGTTTTTATGATTTTATATAATTTGTTTTTCATCTGATTTACCTGTGTTTTGTGTAATATTACCATTCAAAAAGATATTTTAAAAACAATGTTCTCTTCGTTAGGATAAACGTTTGATGAAAATAATTAAGTATAAGAACAGACATAAAAATAGACAAATATGTACGAATTATTATTATTATTTTTAAACCTATAATAATACACCCATCTTCATGTCCGTTTATCAAGAATCGTTCAGCATTCACCTTCCCCTTTTGCTTGAAATAAAGACATTTATTTCATAATATTTACCAGGTCATATGACATTTTTCAAAGACCTGTGTTTTATTGTGTTGATATATGTATGATGCCCGCGCCAGACATGTGCTCAAAGAAGTGTTCAAATAAGTGTTCACATGTGTGGCACGGGCATTTGATACTATTGTCACACATTTGAACACTTATGTGCGCTTTGTCGTTTCGTGTCGGTTTTCTAGCGCACATCAAAGGGATCAGTGTACACATGTTTGTGTGCCTGCCACAGTTGCGCGAGCGTCGCCGTGGAGAGTGCGCAAACAATCTAACGAACTAACGATGGAGTGGAGTAATAAGCGTTTTCGAGGTTATTTTTTTTTATTAGTTTTTGAAATTAAAGGAGAAACTTTCTGAAATAGTATTTCAAATTCTTCAGAAGACATTCTGCAAAAATTACTGAAGTAACCCATTGGTCTGGGCATCATTTCATCAAGCATTTTTTTCGTGGAATCTCTAAAACAAAAACAGTTTTAAATAAAAACGATTACAGGGAAAACATTACTACTTTATATACGGAGACTTAAAATTTTCCTGATTTATTTTTGTAAGTGTTAAAATAAAATAAATAAAATTCACTTACCTTGTTTTATTACGAAACATTTCTCACATCCATTCACGTGTTCGTTTTGGCTGTTTTTGTTTATTTATATGCACATGTAATAAATAATTACACGGACATAAATAATATAAGCAAACTGTGTCGACCAAATCGTCGTCCATGTTATGTGAAGTCTATTTGAAAACTGTGCGCTCAAAGGAGTGGACAAATCTTTGAACACATATCTGCCTGGTACAACAATATGTGACCAAATGTGTGAGCAAAGTCTTCAAACAAGTGTTCACTTCTTTGAACTTCTGTCTGGCGCCGGCATTACGCAAGCATTTAAAAAAATAATTTGTTTTACAAGATTCTAACATCACTTACACTCTCTATTTTGCTTGTATCTGATTATTGACCGTTGTTACGAGCCGTATTATGGTTTGGTTGGATAGGGTTCTAATTTTGCCTTACCGTGTTCTAAGGCTTCAAAGTTTGCAAAGACGAATTTTCGTGATCTATTTAACAATTTTAGTTTATCATATTTTAACGGAAAATATTTAAATAGGACGTGGCCCTAACTAAGAATTGCTTTAGGGAAAGGTAATAAGAACCTTTTGCAATGAATTATTATGCCCTAGCTGGTTGCACATGATTCTACTTGCATTTTTATGTAAGTTTTAAAATGGTAAATAAACGCCGTATTCAAATATTTGTCTTTAAAATATGTTCAATTAAAATACTTTACACAAGATTCAATCTCGAAATCGGAAATTTGTAAATAGATAATGAGAAATCGTCTTTGCAAATTTTGACACCTCTTATCTCAGAACAAGGTCAAGTGAAGTTAGAACCCTATCCAAATGAACTGACGTTATGTCAATTTAGTCTCCATCTAACGTTTGAATAGACATTTGCCAAAGATTTACAGTGGATTATCTATTAACACTTCTGATGAATTAAATCTTCGATAAATGAACTAAGCAGAGTAAAAAAAAATTAACTAACCATTAGACCAAAGATATTGAATATTGAAATATAAGGAGATGGGCTATCGGCAGTTTTTACTGGGTGGGACTGTGCTTCCTGGTGTTGCAGATATTTTTAACCAATACTATTGCACACATTAAAAAAATCAACTAAATGAACGAATTATTTCCGTACTTAAGCCGCCCCAACCCGAATTTCTACAGATTTCTTACACATCTCCCTTAAATGTTTGAATTTTTTAAGATCTTAAAATATATGTTGTTTTTGAAGATAATATCTATTCATTCTCTACGCCGAAACGCAAATTATATGAACTTCCCTCGATAAAAAAAAATCGCAAAGTATACTCCGAGAGTGATTATAAACACGTTTGTTTCAGTTATTTTACAATTTATATGAATTAAAAAAATTCACGGTGTTTTTTCGAATGTTATTTCAGGCAACCCCTATGAGATTTTTGCTCTATTTTAAACGAGTCTGTTTTATTGAACATTTTTACAATATTCGCTTCAATTTTATCGTTTTAAATATCAGCGCGCTCTCTCCGACATTCTTAATTACATATCTCTCCATCTTCTTCTTTTTGAGCGGGGACGCGGCGCCTTAAACTATATTGCTAACCAATACTATCGCAAAACTTCGAAAAATCAACTTAATTCCATATGCAAACTATTCCTATTAGGTAGTAGTTCCGGGCGACAGTCGTGCGGGCATCATAGCACATCTCCTTATTTAATATCTTTGCATTGGACTCACATAAATATTTATTTATTTATTTATTAAAGGAAGAATGTTCAATTTACAAAAAGTGACACGAAATTTTGGAAAATGTACATTGTAAGAATAAAGGATGGTATGTGAAAGCAAAGACACAGATAAAACATTAAAAAAAAGAAGTGAAATAGAAGTGTCAAGTCAAGTCAAGACTTTGCTAAAAATAGAGATAAAAAATCTTCAATTGTTTAGTGAGCGACAAAAATCATTTAGGCTTATGCCAAAAAAATCAAGGTCTTGACGTGAGTTGACCATTCTACACATTCTGGAGAGTGGTGAAGAGCAGTTCTTTATTTCTGAGTCTACGAGAAGGTGTATTGAATGAGAAAGTTGTAATAATGTAGGTGAGTCAATAATATAGTTGATAATTTTGAAGAAACAAACGAGATCAGATTTTTCCCGACGGTTTTCTAAAGGAGCAAGGTTTAGAGTTTGAGTAATTGCCTCGTTCTAATCCTAGCCTCCTAGCAATCCCTTTTAGGAACTGATGTTGAACGGACTCAATATGACGAACATGGATAGCATAAAAAGGAGACCACATAACACAAGCATATTCAAGATGGGGGCGGACCAAAGAGCAGTAAAAAGTTCTTAGGGTATTTATGTTTTTGAAGTCGGAAGTGATTCTAATGATGAAACCAAGTAGTTTGAGAGATTTGTTAACAATCACATTTATATGTTCCCGAAAAGAAAAGCTTCCTATCAAGAGTGTCATCAAGGTCCTTAATAGATTGAACAGTTGTTAAGCAATTAAAATTTAGTTTTTATTCGAAAACAGTCGGATTTTTAGCTCTACAGAAGGACATAATTTTGCACTTATCGACATTTAGTTTCAAGCAATTAATTTTACACCAGTCATTGAATGAGTCAATATCTGATCGGAAAAGAAGGCAGTCATGGTAATTTTTGATTATTTTAGGATCTTATTGTCATCAGCAAAAAGCCAAAAGCGTGTGTGGGAGAAAAAACTAATAATGTCGTTTAAAGATAAGTTGAAAAGAAGCGGGGAGCAGGGGTAGATGTGCTCTCTGCGGTACGCCGGATGTTACCACTCGTTAAAATTGGTAGCTTAAAGTACTATTTGACAAAACCGGTTTTTTTCTATCGTATTTCTACATTTAATTTTATTAAAAGTCCAGATTTTTTAACCGTCTGCAAAGCAAGACATTCCAGACAAGTCGTTTTTTCATTTGAATAATGTATTCTGGAACAAAACCCATTTAATTAACCCGCTCAAATCTGCTCCCTTTTCTACCTGCAGTTTAATTAAATATTCAAAAGGAAGAAGCTTAATAATTAAAAAAATAAAATATTCCAACTTGGAATTTAACGAATGAATAAAGAGAATTTTCGTACCGGTAAAACGATGATGAAATTTTCCACTTACCGTTCTTCTTGAACTTAATTGTTTTCAACGTAAAATTTTAATTGTTTCGAACAGAGCTAATGGAAGATTGGCCAAATTGAAGTTACATTCAGAATTTTAAGTAAAATTTATGATTTCCATTTGAGTTTATCACAATTTTATTGGGTGTAATTAAATGTTGAAATTTTTGAACTCCATTTAACAACTTTGAACAGGGGGCAATCAAAGTGTACGAATTTGATGGTATTTTGGGGAAATTCGCTGTCATTATGGTGGTACATTTAACTCCAGGCTAACGTCTCTTAATGTTAATTTAGAAGTTATGCAAAAGAAGGCATTTTATTTTTATATTAGCAGTCAGGATTTCTATCTACATTTATGTTCACCAATAAGGGGAGTGCGATTTCGTTTTTTGTAATCAAAAAGTTTATCAAATATCTAGTACGAATATGAGCTACTTTATTTTTGCTGTAAATTAAAAGATTTAGATAGGACATTAGAGATATAAGTGTTTCATGATTTTAGAGGCAACTTGGGCAATTATTTGTGAGTAAATGAAAAACAATAAAAAAATTATTTTACTATATTTATAACATAAATATAATGAAATATGAATTAAAAAAATAAAAAATAAGAAAAAAATCATTTTGATAGGTGTAAATTTAAAATACATATTACTTTTTTGTTATTTATTTTCGGTGTGTTATGCCGTGTTGCGCTACCTCCTTCTTTAGCCAACGTTTCGGACAGCGTTACAGTGTCCATCATCAGGGCAGATAAGCCTGTACGCCTGTGAGTCTGATGATGGACACTGTAACGCTGTCCGAAACGTTGGCTAAAGAAAGAGATAGCGCATTACGGCATAACACCCCAAAAATAAATAACAAAAATACGTTTGGCCGTGAAAACCTAAAATCATACCTACAAATTACTTATTTACGGCGGAACAAAAATTTGTCGTTTATACATTAAAATTATTACCCAAAAAATTCATATCTAACAATGTTTAATTTTTAATTTTATTTTTTATTATATTCGTAAAATAAGCATAGTAATATTATTTTTTTAGTGTTTTTTCATTTACTCACAAATAATTGCCCAAGTTGCCTCTAAAAGAAATACTAAAATCTTGAATGGCCTATATCTTATAATTTAAAGCAAAAATAAATACAGTAACTCACATCCGTACTAGATATTTGATAAACCTTTTGATTACAAAAATAATTTCTTAGTTTAGTTGGGAATTTTGATCTCAAATTCAAATTTGAGATTTGTATGAAACGGGCCGAAAAGGGGCGCGCAAACGTTCCACTTAAAAAAATTTATATTAACCATAAATGTGTGTACACAGTTCAGAGGTTTAGAATTATATTTTAACAGGCTTAAGAAACATTGATTCGGACTACGACATTGAAAAAAATACTAAAAATTAAAAAAAAATTGATATTAATAAAACTAAAGTAAATTTAAATTATCTAAGCAAAATATCCAAAAATATTGCTCAGGATGGGTTGTTTCACAGATATTGAGCATTTTATTAAATTTTTAATCAAGTTTAATGTTCGATTCATTTTGGAGGCGGGTTGGGTACCGCCGCCCCGGGAACCATTTCGCTATGTTTGGTGACTTAGCAGAGGCACCTGGGTTCATGGGGTGAGGTTTATCCAGGCCTTGGCAGCCGATGCGTATGCCCACCTGCTGCGTGGCGGGCCGGATCGAGGGAGACTGGTTGAAGAGGTCTGATAATTTTACGTGATAACGTCATACGAAAACATTTATGAAAAATTGCATTGATGCGTCATAAAGCGAACGCTTAGGCCGATCGTGCCTCTCTATCGCTTGTTTCGCCCTCTCGCTTGCACGCTAGGCTCAGACGAACGTGACAATGCGTCATGCTTTTTCGTGTATGCAGCCGGTGTTCATCGAACACCGAAGACGTTATCATGTCAAAAATTGATTCAATCATTATTTTAGAAAATAAAAATTTCGAATCCATGTTTTCCCATGGGATGTATTGGTGCTGAAAGCTTGAAAAATGTTATTTAACGGAAGTTTATTTTTGTATTATTTGATTTGGATGAAAAAATTTGGAAAACACTGTTTTTGACATAAGACATTTGTAGTATCGAGACCATCACATGATTAGTGATGTAACAATTTTTATGACACTTAAACTGATAACCGCAACAGTATTTTTTAAATGCGTTCACATGTTCAAATTTTCAAACCATTAAAACTACCTTATTCAAGGCAGTACTTTTCAGTGATTTTCAATTGGCTTACATCGGTGTTGGTATTATTTACAGCTGGAGACGTTCACTTCGAGTGCAGCTTGATCGATTATTTCCCCAAGGAAGAATACGCTCCGGACCCCAACGACTCCACAATGGCCATACCATGTAAGTGGAACAGATTCAATCACTTTAAGTTATTTTGTGAAGCTTTATTTTTAATCTTTGGAGGAAAAGCGACCAGTAAGTCTGGGTACAGATTTTCCAGCTCTATTAGAGTTAAAATATTATTGTTTTAAAACTGACTAAAAATAATCTTTAAAAAGGTCTGCTTTATTCTAATCTGTATATATATAAAATTTAAAATGTGTTTGGCGATTAGTTAGATGTTTATTTATTACTGATAAGAAATGTCGAAATTTTCAAAATACCCTCTGAAAACCCCCGCGAAGGTTTCTGGATTATTACAACCACATGACAATACATCTGAAATAACAACATAACATCCCCGGGTTCATGGGGTGAGGTTTGTCTAGGTCTTGGAGGCGGTTGACCAGGACACAATGAAACCCAGATTCCTACCCACCCCTCTTAAACCCTTTTTCTTCTTAGAAATCTCCTTTCCTTAAAAAACCCTTCACCCAGCATCCCCAAAGATGACAAGGGCCATGAGGGAAATTATTTTCCTCAGGGCCTCCTGTGTGGAGCTCATGTAAAAAAAAAATCACATGACAATACATCACCACAAAAATTCTTGCGAAACTGTCAAAATTTGAGAATGACGTTTTGCAAAACAATGATTTAATATTGTTCAGTCAAAATTCAGTTTTCAAAACTTTTTATATTAATGAATTAATTTGAAAGCCTTACATAATAATTTGAATCGATTCAAGAATGATACATATTTTAAATAGATACCTATGTTAGTTACCAAATGTGATTTATTGTTCTTATAATAATGTAAAAAAATGAACATTTGTAAAATATGAAAAATTAAAATTTTAGTTAAAAAAAATTGTTAGGTAAAAATTGTTAGGTAAAAATAGGTGGCACGCGAGCTTGAAAATTGAATGTACTGAGACTAAATATATGGAACGCCGGAGGGGGATTGGCGAGAAGGTGGAGCGGGAGAGAGGAAAGGGAATGCGGGGAAGGTGGAAAGGGAAGGCTGGAGGGCAAGGGGACGCGAGAGGGAACTGGGATTCACGGGAAAGGACATGCAGGTAGAAACAATGTAGTTCTTTGAATATGGCATTGCAACGCATGCCGGAAACCAGCTAGTTATAGATATTAATTATAGCTGAATTATTAAAATGAATATTTTTTTCTATCACAAAATCAATAAAAAAAGTAAGACATTTATCTCATTTCATCCAAAAGATTATAATGTTTTGGTTTTGTGGTGAGCCGAACTTCCTACCCTCACCTACTTTAACATTTTCCAATTGATAAAAACCTATCCATAACAACTACCTACATATAAAATACCTACTAAATCGAACCCTTTGAAACAAAAAACTTAATATGTTTTTTGTTGCCGTAAACAGCGCCCTAAAAGAGTGGTAGTATTATTTTTCGTGCGAATATTAAAAGTAAGAATAAACAAAGGCCATTGGCTCGATCCAAATGCTCCAGCCGACGGTTCTCTCTATGAATTATGATAGGCTAGTTTTTCAAGTGCTCACAATGCCTCTTCATAAATAAGAGGCAAGACGGTAAATAATGACCGGTCGTGTGATTCGAGAGGACACTTATGGACTCGTTTTTCATTTTTTGTTTGCTTTTTTATTCATACTATAATATTATACGGTAGAAGTCTCAACTGTTTGATGCCAGTAGAACTGCGCATCTCCAATTCCGGGGAAAATTATAAGGTTAAAGCCGAAGGATGTGAGGGAGGAAAAGGAAAAATAAAATGTTGAAAAAAATAGGACAATTATTCAGATGTTGCCATTGAACTTAGCCAAGGCCAACTCAAGAAACAATTTGATTTTGAATTGTTGTCTCTCAATAGGAAAACGAATTGACTTATGGAAAATAGTTTTAAAATCAAAAGGTACTTATTTAAACGGGATTTATTTTCAACAACAATGTGACTTTTGAACGAAAAACTAATCAAATCACTTCAATAAAAGAAATACGCCCACAGCAAGAATAATTTTGATTCGATTATTCACGGTTAGGCTTTCTAAATTTGTTTGTAGATGGAAAGTTTGTTTTTAACTTACGAAATGAATATTTTAAGGAAATACTTGAAAAATTTATGAAATTGTCGATTTGTGTTGTTTTTTTTTTTGCTCTTGTAACACACTTCAATTTTTATGAAAGAGTCTATGCTTTGCTTTTAATATCACGTGATGCAAGCACGATGGCTTATCAATATTTTCGCAATACAGGTAATGCCTGAAAATAGCTACAAAATTAATGTAATTATACGCTACGAACCTTTTAGAGTCCCTGCCGCCTTTATAAAACGCCTCCACCACTCCTGTCCTTTAGTCTCCCACGAGTTCCACATTCCCAAATTGCCTGAGGATGCGGTTGTGGTATCGGTCTCCACTTCATGCAGCCATTGAAGGGTCAGTCTCTCAATACTCCTTTGTCCTGTAGGCCAATTATAAAGAAGCCTATTTAGTGGTCGGCTACCGTCTCTTCCAGCTATGCGCTTTTCGGAGCGCAGCACTCCGTATATTTTTGCTCTTCATTACGGGTACATCTACTTAAATACATATATTTTTTTATTAAAACATAACATTGCAGGTGAAATTTTTTGGTTAATACCACGGCTTTATAGATTTTTCTTAGTATATTCCCAACAACATTGGCTAAGACTCAACGCTCTGAGTCGTTACCGAAGCTTAGCACTGGTCTGGTGAGTGTTTTATAGAGATTGGATTTGGTCGTTCTCGAGAAGAGCCTCACTTCGAAATGTCTTTGGGGACCATCTGTTGGCCAGGGTGATACTTATTAACACGGTGTTTTCAGCGAAACAAGAGACATGAATAGAAATATGTTCCTCTGAATACTTTCTGATAGTTTAGCCTTTAAAACGATCTGCTTTTTACAAAACCATTATTACTACAAAAATACAGTGCATATTTTTTCGATGCTTTTGTTGTAAATCTCAAAGCAAACCAAAATCTTTTCACATCGAAATCAAATAAAAAATATATAATAAATAACATGTAAGATACACAAAAAATGTTTAAAGTCGTCGGAAGGAGAGCTGAACTTAGCGAAACTTTCATAAAATATTTATATATTTTGGTAATTTGAATATCTAGCGCGAGCCCCTTTGAGACATGGCGACAACTCGGGATGTTCTGTTCGTGCTTCGCTACGCTATTGGAAACGTTCTAACATATATTCCTGTATAAAATTGAAATGGGTTTATACAACGTTATAACTACTTATTAGACATGTTGTAAAACGTACATTGGAACCTATTTTAATCATTTTTTCTCTTACAAGTTATGCTCGAAAAATATAGGTACGATTTACGTAGCAACAACGATTGCAGCACCAAAAATTATGCATTTAACTGAAACTTATTTCATATGTGTTAAACTTATTTCATATGATTCTCACAATTCTTTTTTAATGTGAATTGTTTTTTTGTAAATGTAACATTATTTTACATATAAACCGTTTTAGAAAGCCTGTTCATGATATACCTTTCAGGAAAGACACATTTCTGATCGAATCATTTTTTATTACGGTGATTAATTTGTATCTTATGATATGACATCGGTAATGTGTATTGTTTAAGCTCCTACAATATCTTAAAACAAGTGTATCTTTGTAACGTTTAAATTTATTTCATCCCTTCAAAATAAAATTCAAAATAGAACCTTTTTTAAAATTTTCAGCCATTAATTGATGTGAATTACGTCATGCAACGTAGATACATTCTTTCGGGCATAGAATAAAGAGAAAATTACTAGAAAAGCCTTCCGTACATATTTTAATGTGCCACTGACTAAGTACTTTTGGTTATAGATCATTTAGGACAGGTCTGTCTCTCTTACACTAGCATGAAATTGTACAGCGCCATCCCATTTGAATTTCGTAATCACTTTTGTATGGATTATAGGCCAAAACTAGGCTTATAATTGGGTCACGAAGCACAAGGCACTTTTTGTGTTATTTTTTTCCATGCTCTCGTGAAATTGGAACAGAAAATACAGTCGATTCCTCGTAACTGGGACACATCAGGACTTTAACAATTTGTACCAAATAAGCGGCTCTCCCAAGCGAAGTTTAAGGTGATTAAAAACGAATATTCTTCAACAAAGTTGTCTGTGATTTGAACTTGTTCATATCATATGCATCATTTAATATAACAACGACAGTGGGATAATTTTTATAGCGCAATTTTTTTTTAAATCACCCCAAAGACACTGTACAAATAAATGTACACACAGGTACTTTATCGCTTGTCAGAATTCTGATCCCATCAGATCCAATTATGAAAAAGACACATTTTTTTTCCATTAACTCCACACAGGAGGCCCTGAGAAAAATAATTTCCCTCAGGGCCTATGTCATCTGGGATGCTGTGTGGAGGGTCTTTTTGAGGAGAGGAAGGAATAAACATTGGTCTTGAAGAGACCCATGTTGTAGGAGGGAGGAAACACAAATGCCGGCAAATCGTTCCATAGCCGAGCTCTTGAACTCAAGAACGAGTCGAAAAAACGACCCGTTCTCATAATGTGACAAATGTCAACCGTGTACATATTATGTTGGGCGCGCGTTTGGCGTGTCTCCCGACTATGCACCGGTGCCGAAGGGATCAATGACGGATCTTGAATTAAAAACAAATCCGAGTTCATTGAACCAGAGATTAAATTGCGCACAATAAGTATGTTAAATGGTTTCAGCATTAACCTTTAATTAGGCGCATGGGGTCAAAACCATTTCAAACTGAAAACAAAATATGTTAGAGTTTGGATAAAATTTGGAATGCGACAGCTCTCTTTCTAGCTTCCTAGCCGCGGGGTACGCAAATTAGTCGCGTCTCGCGGCCAGAAAGCCAACGCGTACGCGCGTGTCGCTGCTATCTTGGGTGCTGACCGAATGCGACCAATTACGTAATAATTTTGTACCAAAGTGTGGTTAAGTCATTTTTCAGCAATTTCAGGGCTTACAGGAATTGATGAATCTGCTGATGAGTCGGAATATATATACTTTTTAAGTTAATCTCGGCTTTACCAAAAATTTGTATTTTTAAGAGAGAATAGAAACACTTTTATTTTATATTATGTTTTAAGTCAAAGCTATGTTTTTTTCTTGATATTAGTAAAAATAGTGTAATTTATTATTTTTGTTAGTACAAACTTCATTTTATTTATGTTTCTCTCCATTTTCTTTATTTTTTTAGGGTCAGTTGTGACCCCATGCGACTAATTAAGTGATTTTCTTAATGCACCTAATTAAGGGTTAAAAGGGACCTAATTTTTTACATTTATTACCTCCGTGAAAGAATGGTAAAATCCTTTTCTCTAAGCCCGGAGTTTGCAGGCTTAGATCTTGTATTTTGGTTGCATGGATCATTATTTCAAGCAATTAATTTTTTTTTAAATATTACGTTTGCATCTCGTTTCAGACTAATAGATTCCTACCATTCGGTAAATTCAGTTTAAATAAAATTTTATAAAATCAAAAAAAATATATTTATTTATATAAAACTAGCAATTAATGGAAAACAAATATTTGTATCACTTATTACAGCGTTAATAATTTATAATAATTTTTTATAAGAGTATATCTCTATTATCACATCTTTTGAAGGTTATTTCCATCAAATAGCTTCGACCGTTAGCTTTTTATTATCTTTGTAATGTTCTTTTTCATATTTTTGTTAAGATTTATAAGTACTATTTTCCTCTAATGATTCTATCCTTAGTTTAAATTTCATTAATTTATATGATTAAAAAAAAAACCACCAAAATAACACCAACCTGATTTGAAAATCCTGCCTAAGTTGCTATTCAAAGGCTTCGCGACATTTTTTCTGGAAATAAAAGCATTTTACCCCATTCCCACTTCCTGTAGAACCACCCTTAGCGGCCGCAGTGGCGGCGAAGGCTGTATTCGGTAGGCTTACAAGGCTCCGAAGCCACCGTAGCTTGTCCTCTGCTCTCTCCCAACCGGACAAAAAGATGCTCGACTAAAATCGCAGAAAAATTAACGACCTAAGGAGTGACTTATGATCTGAAACTGGCTAAAACGTGACTTTTATCCTTTACGAGGATAATGCGTTAGATATAAGATATTTATTTAATAAGCTGAGTTGTAGAATGTGTTGAAAGATGAAGGGAATGTGGTGATAGCCGGTGGGTTATAAGTTGTAACCGTAGCTTAGTTAACAGAGCTAGTTAATGATTATTGGGATCGCTAACGATGAGAAAAGTGGTCATTTCTCTGATTTATTTTTTTTGTGAAGAAATAATATTGTGATTTATAATTCTCTTCCATTAAAACCATTTTTTTTCAATGGAAAGAGCACAAATTGAAAAAAATATAAGGTTTACAAAAAAGATCGCACATTCATAATTAAGGAAGTAATATACACATTTTGACGTGATAACGTCTTATAAATCGATGAACGCCGGCCGCATTCACGAAAAAGCATGACTTATTGTCACGCTGTCACTCTGTCACGTTCCACCTGAGCCGGACGTACAAGCGAGGGCGCGGAACAAGTGTTCGGCTTAAGCGTTCGGCTTAAGCATTCGACTCGTGATGTTATCGTGTAAAATTATCGTTCGTAAACCGACTTTACAAACAAGCAAATTTTTTTTAATTCGAATAAAGGATTTATAAGTATTTAGGGATTTAATGTGGTTAATTTGTAATCAAGAATATAATATTAAAAATTTTATTTTTGGGGTGTTATGCCGTGTTTCGCTACCTCCTTCTTTAGCCAACGTTTTGGACAGCCTTACGGTGTCCATCATCAGGGCAGATGAGTAAATGATATTGGTGAGAGTGTTTACTTATGTGTGTCGAAGCGATACCGTGCTGCCAGCTCCATTTCTCTACGAGCTGGTGTTAGAAAAAATTCATCAAAAGTGATTTGTCAAAATTCCAGTAGCGGATTAATCTGCTGATGCAATTCGAAGAAAATCATTCTTATCTTTCGAGTGGAGTTTAAAAATTTGTTTCAAACCGTTCTCCAAAATTCGTAATTCGTAGGAAAACCGCAAGCATCTTATTCGATATGTAGTTAAAAAAAATTCTGGTTGCAGACTATGTATGTGCTGCCAGAATCAAAGAAAAACCATTTTCATGTTTTGAGTGTAGTTTTGATTCGCCGCATACAGATAGATTTATTTTAAACCAGTTTTGTTTTCAGAATGTAAAATTTCAATTGTGGATTCATCTCTTATTACATTTGTTAGGAAAAAATTCTCTTTTTAAGCGCAGTGATAAAATTCTAATTGCAGACTCATATGAATGTGCTGCAAAAATCAAGAAAAAACCATTTCCATGTTCTGAGTGTATTCTTAATTCACCCGATAGAGATTTGATTTAAACCAATGTTGGGTTTTGAATATAACGATAAATTTAAAACACTAGTTGCAGATTCATCGTGTACCGAGTCAAGCTTTACATATGCTGCAAAATTCTGAGGAATTGATTGTTCCGTGTGTAACTCTTATTCTGGGACTCTTACGCAAAATCAATCTTCAGTTAAAACCTGCTTTGTGCTATAAACACATTGTAAAAATTCAAGATGCGAAATCCTGTTACATGTATACCATTCTTGATTTCCAAGAGCAGTTTGTTGTGAGAACAATAATTTGTAAGAACAGTAAATTTGTTGCGAGAGCAATAATTTGTAGCAAAATTTATAACATGTTAAAAAGGACTTCTAAAATACCTACATAGGGGGGGCGGCAAAATTTTCCTCCGCCCCGGGCGGCCGACACCCACGCTACGCCACTGGGCAGAGGTGTTTGTTATCCAACAAATGGTTCCCGGAGCAACGGTACCCATACCCAACTTCCAAATGACCGATCAGTGGCAGGGTATCGCGTTTGGGTCCCACCCGGGCGTTGCGTGTTCGATTCCTCGGCTGGCTTTTCTCTTTCTTGCTGGCTTGTCTTTCTCTCAGAAAACATAAATAAGATTTTTCGCAAAATGTGGCGATGAAATAATGCTTAGTTTTTTACCTTTAGTGCGAAATTGTTGTTATTATATAAATTCATTAATCATTACATCAAAGATGCCATTTCTCCGAAGGGGTAGGCAGAAAAGAATTGAACCCCAACAACTCTGTCTTGATACACGCTCTTTGCTTCATTTACATGCAAACACTGACTGTTTACTGCGTACCTACTCTTCTGCTTACTCTTAGGTTTGTACCAAATATCCACTCCCGATTTTCGTGCCTCGAGTAAGTAGGTATTCAATTCACCTGATTGTGCCATTAATGAACATTAACTTAAGATATAAAAAAAATCCTTACATCCTTAAAAATAACCGAATATAACTAGGTCTCAGTAGCACAATTGGGAGAGTGTTGTCCCGATAAGACGGAGAAATTCCCAGTTGCGGTCATTATCTATTTTCTGTATCTTTTCTATAGTTTTCTTAATGATGATTCTTTTTTCAGACGCGGTCACTAAATCATCAGTTTTCCTTCTGCTCGCTACAGCAGTTCTGTTTGCCGGATATGTGTCCTGCGCCATAGGACACTGCACGAAGCACCGGAGAATATACACATTCACCTCCGGAGTCCTGTTCATTGTATCAGGTTGGTCAATTTAACTACTTATCTTAAATTATTCGCTTATTTTTTTTTCATGTTCTCTGTGAAAAGGTTATACATCAGTATATAATGGAGAAGACTGCGAATTAAATAGGCATAGGGGGTCAGTTTAACTATTTTGTGACATGCGTAAAAGACAATTGCTGAACTAAAGTGCTGTAAGTGACATTATCTTCTGTTTCACTTTATCTGAGCTTTTTGATAACCAACTCCATTCCTTTTTTTCATACTTTTCCACACTCATCTCCAATATCACTCACAGCAAATATATTCATTTTTTAGGATGAAATATGAAAACATATTATATTAGCTCCACGCAGGAGGCCCTGAGAAAAAATCTCGCAGGACCTATGTCGTATTTGAAGATGCTGTGAAGAGGGTCTTTTTAGGGAAAGGAAAGAGTGGAAGTTCTGGGAAGGAAAAGGTATGACTACATACTTAAACACACACTTCACCACAATCTTCGATTACACATCTGCCCTGATGATAGACACTGTAATGCTGTCCGAAGCTTTGGCTAAAGAAGGAGACAGCGCAAAACGGTATAATAACCCAAAAATAAATCACGAAAATATTTTTTGCCGTGAAATCCCAAACCATAATATGATTAACATTACATTATTCAGTAATTTTACTGATCTTTATTATGTTTTGAAGTAAAAACAAATCCATATCCATACCTAATATTATAAATGCAAAACTGCTGGAGTTTGTTTATGACCTTTTCACGCATAACACAATATAAAGACTTTAATAATTCTTTCACCAATATAAAGCTAAATTATATGCGCAGACTACAGTTTGTACATGATGGTAAGCTCTGGCGTTATGAAATTATAAATATTAATATATTATATTTGTTATACGTTTTCTGTCGCTAACAAAAGCGAGTTTTTGCTAACGTCAGAAAAAAATCTTTTCCATGGAAACAATGTTGATATATTTTTGGACTCTATGCTGTTAGGTATTCAGTCAGCTACTACTGCAGAAAATTCAAATATTAGAATTCGTTTTTTTTTTGGACTAGCTTGGAATAAATGTCAGATGAGAGTTCTTATATTAAAAATATAATTCGTAAAGATTATAAAGACTGAATGATAAATAGAGTATTTTTTTATTGTATTAACGAACTTCCAAATATTTAAATAAAAATAAACATCCGAAATGTTTGTAAGCGCATAAATTCCGAACGAATGAACAAAATTGGATAAGTAATTCTTTTTTTCTTTGAGCTATAGCATTATGAAATTTAGGTGGTAGGCGAGACGTTTGAAAACTGAATGTAAGGGAATGAATATATGGAATACGGATGGGGATGGGGGTGGGGTGGGGAAGGAGATAATTGATAAGTGCAAGCGCTAAAGTAATTTCCCGTAATACCATGCCAGCGAAGCCGCGGGGAAAAGCTAGTATTTTAATATTGTTTAAAAACGTTGATGTTTTTTTATTCAGATAAGGTTGAAAAGATCCTATTTATTACTTATTATTTGTCTTTAATTAGTTATTAATTATCATCTTTTTGGTAGAGTAAAAGTCAAATTATTTACATACATTACGTATTTAACTTTAATGCTTATTCTCAATTACAATAATGTTCCTAACACGATTACTGGTTATCAGAGCAATTATTCGTATAATTACATTTATTACTTCGTTCAGACGAGGCGGATCCCCGCGGATATTGGCATCGGTTCAAAGGCCGCGGACTCACCGAAGCGTTCGGTTTTGCCAGGCCTTAGTTCAGTTGAAATATGGAGGGCTAGGGTTGTGTTTTCTCTGCAAAAACGCTCGATTAATCTATCAGGAGTCTTCGCGTCAACTGAAAGTATTCATGCAAGGATACGCATAAAATCAAAGGCTCGTGATTTAATATGAAATTTCGTATAGCGGTCCGCAAGGATAACGGAAAACTTTTTCTTCCCAATACCTTCAGCCTTGCAACAAAACCTCGTTTGGAGATACCATACTCCCAGTGGCTCCGGACAGATGATAGCAGTCGGAAATCTTGTATCGTATTCACATAAAAAGGCTCCTGATTTGTAATGTTCACAGAGTGAGGTTTTCTAGGTCTTGACGATGAATGCGTTTGCCCACCTACTGCGTTGAGGCCAGATGAGGAGAGACTGATTGAGGGTGATCTTTTGGCCTCTCCAGCCGGACTCTGTCGACCGCACTGCAGTATTCACTGGAGCGACCACGCGAAATAAATAAATAAATATGCCAGAGATTTCCAGAAGATCATTTTTTTTAATTTTTCGCCAACATTAAAAGAATCACCCCATCGAATTTTAACATGGAGACATATTAACTTATTATGGTGCTATATAGCCAATGAATTGACCTACATTTAACTGTTTATCTCATATTTGTAGGATTTAAAAAAATATATATTAAAAAATCGTAAAGTTTATAACCGCGCGAATCCTGCGTGTTTGTGACTTTGAACCTCCGTGAGAGGTACTTTTTCGAGTCAACATAGAACATTTTCGATTTCTGTATGTTGTCTCTAGTATACTTGATAATTAAATTTGCGTTTACATGAAAAAGGAACCTTATTTCAACCGTAAACAGCCGATCTGAAATTTTTCGTAAAAAAAAAAAAATTTTAAATTATTTTTAACCTCGTTCTAAATTAGTGTACGAAGTTTGGATTTGCGACATCTATGGTCATAATAGATAAAGCATTTTAAAAGCTTCCTTTTAAAATAAATGGTTTGCCATTGAAATGCTTTAAATAATTACGATAAATGTTTTACGAATGGTAAGAAATGAAAATGGTCTAATTTTGGTCAGCTATCAATCGCAGAAAAATAAAGTGGTCCATTTTTCAACCATAATCGCTCCAGTGGGTAGAGGGATGGATTCAAAGATATTGAGATAGAAAGAGAAATGCTATGATGGCCGCCCGACCGTCGGCGGACTACCGTGTAGTTTGAATACGGAAAGAATTTGTTCATTCAGTTGATTATTTGAAGGTATGCTGTAATATAGGTTAACAATATCGGTGACACCAGGAAACAGTAAAAACTGTAAGAACTGCCTGTAGCAGATCTCTTATATTTTAAAAATCTTTTTTTATTTTTTTTTTTTTTATATGAATACCGCACAAGAGTCCCAACTGCTCCCGTCTGGAGCCAGTGAGACTATGGCATCCCCAATCGGAGTATGTTGTGAGGCTGAAGGTAGTGGGGAGGGGAAGGAGATTGGGAAGAGGAAGGTGGGAAGTACCTGGTTATTCAAATCTAGTCACCAAACACGGCTAAAGCCATTTCAAGCAACGTTTCAATTTTGAACGGTGGTCTTACACCAGGGCGATACTGAGAGTATCTTCAACTCTGGAACGTGCCGCAAATATACTGTTTTATTATTTTAAATGAATAAATTGTGAAGTTACACAAATTGATCATATAAAATTTATTTTCCACGCCGGGATTCGATCCCGCGACCTTTGGAATGCAAGTCAAGAGCCTTACCGCTGGACTACGTCAGACGTATGAATCTATCTTTGGATAAATTCATATGTCTGTCATTTCTAGACACATTGACCATCAGATACCTCATACCCTTTTCCTTCCCAGAAAAAACAAACCTCCAAAGTGCACCCCCAAAATGCCCTAAGGGAAGTTTTTTCCTCAAGGCCTCCTGTGTGAAGAAAAACATAGATCCTTAAACAATTTTATTGGTTTTCTTCCGGTAAAACAATCGCAAGGAAATATTTTTATTCGGGAATGAAAAGACCTGCAGAATTTATATTCCTTTTCTAAAAACCATTAGGGTTGTTTGTTGGATTCTTTGCCTTGCAATTTTCTCTACGCAAAAGCAATTTCATTCTTAGCATCCCGATAATGTCGGCACAGTGGCGGGCCGTATCTAGGACACCCAGCCTCCCAGAAACCTTCCCTCCCGTCTTACTTATCTTAATGACTCCCGCACAATTTCACCGAATTACCCCCACGCGCCCTTATTGTGCAAGTTTTTCGAAAGCCGCGGTATCACCTTGTTCTGAGGTGGATTACTTCCCCAAAGTAATCATTATTACTCATTGGTTCATTAAGACGTTCGTTTGGTAGTTGGAGAAAGTTTACATTTATTTCGGGTTCAACACCTTTTTTTAATTAAACAATGGTACATTTAATAGAGCGATTATTTTCACGTCTTCAATATCATATATACTTCTGGCAAAAAATCAAGGATTTCCGATGTGACTATTGCCTCTAACATCCATTTGAAGACTTCGCATTCCGAATATTTACCGATTTTATTTATTTATTTATACATATATTTCAAAACAGTACATTACAAAATGATGCTATGTATCTCCAACCGGGAAGGTTTCCCTTTTCAGGACTAAAACATGACTTCACCAAATACGTAAAAACTTTAAAGTTCTTAAAAAAATGACTGTTATTTTTGAAGATAAAATCTTTACATGTGCCGAGCCTTAACGGTAATATATAAAAATTCTTTGATAGAAAATAATCGCAATGTTTACTCCAAAATTATTAATAATACATTTTTTTCTGTTATTTAACATGCTACAGGTTTGAAAAAAATCACAGTTTATCTTTAACTGATACTTTCGACATTTGTGGAGAGATTTTGATCTATTTCAAACGAGCCATGTTTTATTAAATATTTTCACAATTTTCGCTTAGTAATAATCGTGTTTTTAACATTAACGCATTTCCTTCAACGTTTGTATTTACCAAAGATATTTTAATACTGAGAGATATGCTTTGATGTCCGCCCGACTTACCGGCTAATGTTCATGGTTTGAATACGGAATTTAATTGATTTTTTAAGGTATGCAGTAGTATTGGTTAACAATATAGTTTGAAGTCGGAAAAAAATCGTTCATTTAGTTGATTTTTAGGTGTGTAGTAGTATTGGTTAACAATATCGGCGACACCAGAAAGCACAGTCCCACCAGTAAAAACTGCCGATAGCCCATCTCTTATATTTCAATATCTTTGGTATTTACGTATTTCCTGTTCAAACCATCTTCTGCTTCCTTTTGAACGATTATTACTGGGTAATTAGTCCATAATAATAGGCGAAATAATTCCCCTTAGTACACTTTTTTCCCCTTTTCTGATTGCACTATATATATTTTTTTAAATTTTATAAGTACCAAAAACATAGACCAAGGATG
The DNA here is from genome assembly GCA_936435175.1 of Glyphotaelius pellucidus. Taxonomy (NCBI): domain Eukaryota; kingdom Metazoa; phylum Arthropoda; class Insecta; order Trichoptera; family Limnephilidae; genus Glyphotaelius; species Glyphotaelius pellucidus. Next base: position 17,263,640 of record OW386549.1, on the reverse strand, counting down.
ATTTCCTTTTTTACGAAAGGTTCGATTCTTTTTTTCCTGCAGTTTTTCACAGGATCACCCCCCAGCCAGGTGGGTATGGTCCCGTATAATTTATATCTGTGCAGAATATAAACAAATTATAATATACTAGCTTTTCCTCGCGGCTTCGCTCGCATGGTATTACGGGAAATAACTGTAGCGGTTGAACTTATCAATTATACCCCCTCCTCCCCACCCCCACCCCCTCCCGAATTCCATACATTCATTCCCTTACATTCAGTTTTCAAACATCTCGCCTGCCACCTAAATTTCATAAAGCTATAGCTCAAAGAAAAAAAGAATTATCCAATTTTGTTCTTTCGTTCGGAATTTATGCGCTTACAAACATTTCGGATGTTTATTTTTAATTAAATATTTGAAAGTTTCTGAATATAATAAAAAATTACAGTATTTATTCAGTTCATTTATTCAGTCCTTATAATCGTTACGAATTATATTTTTAATGTAGGAACTGACATTTATTCCAAAACAGAAGCTTGTCCAAAAAAATAAAACATATTCTAATATTTGAATTTTCTGAAGCAGTAGCAATCGTTTCCATGGAAACGATTTTTTTCTGACGTTAGCAAAAATTTGCTTTAGTTAGCGACAGAAAACGTACAACAAATATAATATATTAATATTTATAATTTCATTACGCCAGAGCTTACCATCACATACAAAATATAGTCTGCGCATATAATTTAGCTTTCTATTGGTGAATGAATTTTTAAAGTCTTTATATTGTGTTATGCGTGAAAAGGTCATAAACAAACTCGAGCAATTTCGCATTTATAATATTAGTATGGAAGTATGGATGTACATTTTATCACGTTCATTGGTCAAATGCATTATACAAATTGTTCTATATTTATGATCGACGAACCGTTGGATGGAATCTGTTAGTCATATGTTGTTGTGATACTTTGTCTAGTCTGCCGTCATACAAAAATATTATAAATTTGTGCAGCGCCCTTGACGTGATTTTTCACGTAAACGGAAAGCTTTAAAAATAACGACATTTATTCGACATATTCACACTATTCGAACAACACATGTAGCACCATTCATGAAAGTGATAGACATATTTTTTAAAAGTATTAATACCGAGTCCCAATTGCTCCCAACTGCCTGGAGCCAATGAGATTACGATAAAACATTGGAATATGTTGGGATTGGGATATGAAGATAGTAGGGAGGGGAAGTAGATTGGGTAGAGGAAGGTTAGAAAAATTGCCTGGCTATTTAGATCTAGTCACAAAATACGGCTAAAGCCATTTCAAACAACTTTTCAATTCTGAATTGCTGTGTTACTGAAAGAGTATTCCATTTAAGAACGCTCCACAAATATACCTTATATTATTTTTAAATGATCAGATTGTGAAATAACACAATTCAATCAAATAAAATTTACTAAATGAAATTTGAACCCACGACTTCCAAATCTCTAGTCGAGAGAATTACCCCTTGACCACGGAGGCGGTCGAGCATATACGTATATTTTGAACTGATCAAAAATTCAAACTGCAACCAAACATAAACCCAAACCACCATCCATCACCAAGATGAAAGAAACACTTTGCCAATAAATTGACGCCGAGTTTCGGGTCTCGACAACAGAGCTCGCTTCCTTCGGGATATTATAACATTTACATCCAGACCTATTTATCATTCCGAGAATTTTCAATGAATGCCAAATAAATAATGGTTCCTTTTACGCAAGCGAAATCGGCAAACACCACGAGATGAAACAAACTAACGCCACTGGTATTAAAGACCAAGGTTAGGGGAAAGGGGGACGGTTAGGGGAAGGAGATAAGGAATGGGGCGAAAACAGAAATTTAATATCTTCCTAAACGGTGAAGATCCTTCTTTTATAAATGTCAACTCGGTAGCGAATATTTGACAATATCAGACACTGACCTGAAAACACTTTAAACTCTTAAAAAGGAGACCTTCATGTTTTTAGTAATCATTGCGAAGATTAGCTTCTCAATTGTAACACATGCACCACTGTAATACTGGAAATTTATTTTTTTATTAATCGAAACAGTTATTATGGTTACAATTTTACAACATAATATAACATGAATATTTCATCACTCTCCTAATAAATCAGCTGCTTGTGTTTAGGAGAGGACAACTAAATAATTTTACATCAGTTTAACACTTCCTTACCGGACCGGGGGAACGCACTTACACTAACGAGAGTTTTACGCTGTATCTAAGTTGTTTTTTAAACCACATACTCAATCATTTGGGTAATCTTAGAAAAACTATTTGGTTATCGATTTGCATTAAAAAAATTAATATCGCATTACTACTTTTCTTAAAATTAAATAGTTTATAACAAATTCCGGTGAATAATCTGTGCCACCCGCCCCCCTTCCCCTGTTCGGGCGTACCCCGTCCCTATCTGCTGAATGTATCGGGATAATTCTAAGCGATAGCAAGTAATTTCTAAGTTGTTAGTGGAAAGGACTAGATCGCGTTCGTTTACACTGCACATCTCGTTTGCTATTTTTACAATGCTATAATGTTCGCTTTCCGGTCAAAGATCATTCGGTCTGAGTCGTTTCCGGTGAACGCCAATCGCCAGTCGAGATTCGGAAACAAGGTGTTATGTTGGCTATCGGCCCGCCTTCTCTGTTTTCTATGGAAAAATACACGCTTTGATCTAAATTCATTAGAATATTAATTATGACTTTATTTATCAAACGATTTTTAAAATGACTACTGAAATACGATGAATATACTTCCCTCTAATTATTATCATAACAAATTACAAAAAAAATATGTCAATAACACCCTTTAATAAGCAAAACAAATTGGGGTCCCCGAGTGACCCCCCTTCGGGTCATGTGTGATTTTTTTCGTTCCGGGACGAAAAGGTTAAATTAAAAATATTATTACAAAGACTATTAGTAATTTTACAAAGGATACAAGTTATAAAGTTTAAGGACATAAATTTAAACAAAAAGTTTAGTTATGAGGTGATACTACAGTATTTTATTTTATTTTTTGTATTTGTACTAGTTTTCTTCCGATCGAATATCTAAGGGTAATTTATTGAATAATTTTTTACTCTTGAATATATAGTGACACTATGCTCTTGTGGTTCGTACTAGTAGTACGGTTAGTCCTCCAACAGATATTATTCTTTTGCTAATATTTAATTGTGGTAAATTATTTTTATTAAAAAATCTTTATGTAATTGTAGTAATGGAATTTTGTCGAAATTTTTTTTTAACTGGCGGAACCGGGAAATCTTGAAAAACATTTATTGTTGGGTAGTAATAGGGCTTTTTTAAGATGAATTTTACTAACATTTTTTAATTGTCTCCAGTAGAAGTAGGGATGATTTATATGATGCCCCAAGCCACGATTCCATATTGTTAAATGTTTTCACAGATTATATATTATATTGTTAATTATTATCTACCATCGTTTGATTAGTGCTTAAGCTATAATATAAGCCCGTGGTGATATATATTTTTTTAATATGGGGTGTTAATCCAGTTAAGGGACGTACTAGACTCACTTTAACCAGTTACTCCTGAATTATTTGAAGTACAAAATGTTAACTCCTCAAGCCTCGACCATATTTGGTCGGAGGGTCAAAATATTTCCGTTTTGCAACAAAATTCAAACATATGGAATAATTCTGAACGTATCCGAAAACTAAGAACTATTTCGGAAAGGATGATAAAGTAAATTTTGTAATTATAAATAAACATTAATTTTTGAAATATTAAATTTTTACATGCAATCATTAAAAAAATTAAGATTGGCTCCACCTTAAAAAAAAAATAAAACAAAAAAACAAAAAAAAAACCATACGTCATTATTTAGGCAAAAGTATTATAAAAGTTATCGACAAACTCACTTTTTTATCATTTCATGCACAAATAATTAATAAAAAACACTAAAAATTCCATAATTTTTTTCAAATTGCGGTCGGAAACTTTGGATTTAAAAAAAAATTTTGGTACATTTTAATTATGTTTCGGTTAACTCTATGGTTTGAATATAAAGCGTGATTGTTTTCCTTTCTAACGCCGCTTAAATCATATTTCTAACTCTGATATTAAGGTAGACAACAGCGATTTCTGTGAGACCTGTTTAAGTTTCTTTTAAATGGTCTCATTCATGACCACATATACAAATAAGAAAACTGAATTTTGATACGTTGTCAAGTGTTTTAATTTTTCGTTTATAAAAACTTTTGACACAAATTTTGGTCGAGAAATGCCAATATTTCGTTACAATAAAATAGAATTTTTAACTTACTCACCAAAAATAACTGAAAAACGTCAGACAGATGCATTCATGATCTTTAATTCACAATTCACTCGAATATTGCTTTATTTATTGAAAATAATCCAAAAGCAGTGACACGACCTATTGATTATTATCAGAAAAATTCATATTTCTTAAAACGTCAAGTCTAGATCGCGGAAATTTTCAAAAATATTTCAAATTTGTTTTTTAAAGAATCAAGGGAATATTTGCCATAATTAGCAACACAGCAATCCGTGGTCTTTTGTGGCAAGAAGTGCTCGAATGGATAAAAATAAAAGTAAATATAAAAAATAAAAGGAAGGAGGGTGTCTAGTATAAGAGAAATATTCACCCTCAGAAACTACGCAGAGGAATAGCACACGTATAAGTCAAATAAATAAATAAAAGATAAAGAAAAATTTTAATTTATTTTATTTGTTTTGTTTGATCCACAATCAACCTTCAATGAGAGAAGACGTCAAAAAAGAGGAATCAAGGTGATACTTAGGTAAATATTGAGTTTTAGCCCAAAATTATCTTAATATAGTATTTTACCTAGCTGTTTATTTACGGCCTAGAAATAACCAATTAATCTTCAATAAGTTAGAAACAATATTTATACTTTCACTTTGTTGCTTGAATCTTGTACGAACAAAATGTCGGCAGTAAGAAAATATATTAAATATGGTGTGCGTGGGTTGAAGGGTCTTAACAAAGTGTTTCGAAGTGAGAGTAATGTAAACAGACGGTGATGAAAATTAACCATAAAAGAAGAAAAAACGCTTAATTAACTTCTTAATTTAGAATGATATTAATTATAATAGGTACTTTTCGATTCTTTGCTTAAGAAATTTATTAACTAACTCTTTGTAAATTGGCTTTCCTGAATGTTCAAAAAGAGGAGTGTGTCATGAGAGTATAATTTATGAGAAAGAAGAAGTTGGGGACACTCAAGTTGAAGTTAAAATTTTAATTTAATGCTCCTCGTGATGTAAATTTTGTTGCGAGCTAAAAATAATTTCTTTGGTTATTCCAGACGTACAGAGCTTCTCAAATTGAAATCGTGACGTAAGAGCCCACCGTTTGAAGTTTTTATTGCTGTGTACGAAAAAGTTCTCTTCTTTTCAAGTTAATATCTTCAAAAAATAGCAAACTTAAATTTTTTGTCTTTTTTATTTAAGTTAATTGTGCTGAAATAGATAATTTTAACGATTAATGGCTTAGTATCAAAGGTCACCAATAAGGCAATAAGTTTGACGTTATAAACTGTTTTAGGCATGAAACAGATTATCAAATTTGGAAGGTGCTTATTGGGTAACCATTCAATGTGTAGGTCACTCCAAGTCGTTCCCGGGTTTACAGTGTGACGTTTTTCCTGTTCTTGGCTTCACTTCGTGGCGGACCTGGTCGGAAGAGCCTGGTTGAGGGAAACCCTTTGACCTCTACAACTCTCTAGCTACAAGTCTCTCTCGACCCATCGTCTTGCACCGCAGTGAGAGGGATGGATTCGTATGTTCATCACTCGTGGACACATTGACCGCTATTTTTCTAGGATATCCTCCCCTTCCTTAAAAAGATTCTCCACACAGCATCCACAAAGATGATTTTTTTTTCATTAGCGTCTTGAGGAATAAAAATCCGTCAAGGCCTATGTCATCTTTTGGGATTTTAGGGAAAGAAAAGATTTTAGGGAAAGGAAGTTTTGATAAAGAAAAAGGTGTGAAAATGAGTAGGAATCTGCGGGTCAATGTGTCTAAGAGTGAAGGACGTATAATCCATCCCTCCCACTGCTGTGCAAGCCAATGAGTTGAGAGGGACGGCCTGCAGAGGTTAGATCTCCCTCGATTTCAATCACCCCCTTTTTTAAGAAATTTTTCTTTAGCATTGCTTTGTAATTACATAATTTGAGGATTTTTCGACCAACATGCTAGGCACATACATACCTGTATTGTGGTGTTCGATTTTATTATACAGTGCATATGAAATATAAAAGTAGAAAATATAAAATACTACAGAATAATATAAAGGAATATAAAAGAGTATAGTAGAGATGGAAGATATGTCGCCAACAACTAGACATACCTCACCCAATGAACCCTGGCACTCCTGCTAAGTCCAAAAGGTAGCAAACCACTTGGGGTGACTTACAGCAGAGGCGTTGGTTATCCAATAAATGGTTTCCGGGGAGGTGTACCGATACCCAACTTTCAATTTATAGACAGAAAAACAAATGCTCCATTTTTCTATTTCAATTGGTCTCCTGTGTGGAGTTGATTTTAAAAATATCAACAAATTGGTTGAGATTTTGCAAAATATAAAAATAGAATTTATCCTTGTCCCTTTAAAACTTACTACAGGTAGTTTATTGCGAAGCTTTTATGTGTGGAGAACATAATGAATTTTATTATTATTTCTATCATTTTTAACAAGCAAAGTTTTTGAAAGTTATCCTTTTAGTTGTGGGCATTGATTTTAGTTGTGAAGAAGTAGTTACGGAATAGTTTACTTTCAAGGATCATCGCCGGTTCCCTTTCCCCTCTTCCTTCTGAGTCGTGAAATTTATTCTGCGGCGCATTTAGCCGGGATGACTTTCCTGCGGTATTTTCTGGATGTTGACGATAGGGGTCTAGATGTCCCACTTTTAAAAGAAATGTCACCCTTTCAGTAAATTTCTGCGGATAAGTCCATAAACACGGAATTTATCGAGTCGCCTAGTGGCTCTAAAGAAAATATTCTTACCTCGTTATTTAGCGAATATGCTCATGTAAGCATATTTACTCGCGGGTTGACTTTTCACTTTGAGTTTTTACGAGTACGTATTTTTTTTTTATTACCATAATAAATTTTAAAACATTTCAATAATAAACCATTTTTCGTACGGACAATAAAACTAGGTAAAGTTTTTAAAAAGAGCGGTTATTTACATATTACAGTTATTGCATCAGTAGATTTACGCATTTGTGTCACTACTGTAGGTATTGTGAATTCCAAAAAATCTATTGATTTTGAATTGTTTGTTCGTCAGCGGCGGGCCGAGATATGAATTTTAATCTTTACACTCCTGTAATGTGTATAATTTGTGTTTTTTAATAAGAAAATGTGAAATAGCAAATAATGGAGAGTAAAAGACGAATAGATAACAACTTTTTTAATTTTTTTAAATGTGAATACTGCTCAAGAGTTCCAGCTGCTCCAGAACTTTTGGAGCCAGTGAGACTATGGCATCCCCAATTGGGGTATGTTGTGAGGCTGAAGGAAGTAGGGAGAGGAAGGATATCGGAAAGAGGAGGGTGGGAAAGTACTTGGATATTCAGATCCGGTTACCAAACACGACTCAAGCCATTTCAAGCAAAGTTGCAATTATGAATGGTGGTATTATACCTAGGACTGGGTCTTATGACAGCCGTCGTGGTCTAGGGGGAAGGCTCTTGACTCACAATCCGAAGATCACGGGATCGAATCCCGGCGTGGGCGAACAAATTTTATTGATTAATTTGTGTTGTTTTTACAATTAATTCATTAAAAAATAAAATTTAGTCTATTTGCGACACGTTGCAGAGTTGAAGATATCTACTCTCAGTATCGCCCTGATGTAAGATACCATTCAGAATTGAAATGTTGCTTGAAATGGCTTTAGCCGTGTTTGGTGACCAGTTACCTGAATAGCCAGGTTTTCCCCACCTTCTTCCCCATCTCCTTCCTCTCCCCACTACCTTCAGCCTTACAACATACCTCAATTGGGAATGCCATAGTCTCACTGGCTCCAGACGGGAGCAGCTGGGATTCTCGTGAGGTATTCATTTTAAAAAAAGGACGATACTGAAAGCGCCTTCCACTTTGTAACGAGCACATGCTTTTTACTTGCACATCCCTTGATTATAAACCGCGATCTCCGAATCGGCTCGTTTGTGAAGCAATTATATAAGTTGTCCCCCTCGTAACCAATGGATTGCTTACCATAGTTAGTGTGGATGGTGCTTAAATGTTGTTGCATAAAGTGTTTGTGTACTTTGATGAATTTCAAGTTTGTATTTATTCTTTGTTTGAAATATTTATTAAAATAAATTATCAACAAATCGTTGAATGTCGAACAACCGGCAAATAACTAATTTCCTAAACAGGAATTATATTCCTTTATGATGTGCTTACCTGTACAGAGATACACAATATTGACGTCGTACATACTTAACGATTATTTCGATAGCTTAAGGTCCAGCATCCGTATTTCTACCGATTTGTTAGGTACATATTTTCCTTAAACTCTTTGAGTTTTAAAGTTCTTAAAAATATATGTTATTCTTGAAGATTTTTTTTTTTATTTTTTTTTTTTCTTATTTATTTATTTATTTTATAAATCAACAATCCAGTCCCGCTAAGCCAATTGCAATTGGCTTGACAGCAGGTGCTTATAATTCCTTACAAATATATTTAAAGTTATAATTTACATCTTTTATCTACAGTTAAACATTTTTTCATAAATTTTATCAAGTATCAAGTATCAAAATAAATATTCTTTTTCCAATAACCAATTTTTCACCATATATTTAACCTTATTCATAGAATTATGTTGCTTTATATTGTCAGGTAATAAATTAAATATCTTCGGTATGTTGTATTCAAACGTTCTCTGTCCGTACTTATTATTGAATTTCGGAACTATTAACCCGTCGTTACGCGTGAATCTAGTGCTATATTTATGATCTAGTTTCTCTTTATGCTGCGGGGTAAATATATGCTGAATTATAATTTTATACCATAGTATTGCCTTCACAGGTAAAATTTTTGCACTCTGAAACAGCAACGGGGATGATATATATACATTCTCCACACCAAAACGGCAATTATATGAAAATGCCTTTATAGAAAAAAAATCGCAGTGTGCTCCAAAAATTATTAAAAATACGTTGTTTTAGTTATTTTACAAGTATTTTAGTGTATTAAAAAATTCACAGTGTTTTTTAATGCTATTTTCGACATTCCTGACAAGACTTTTGATTTATTTGAAACGTCGTGTTTTATTAAACATTTTTCAAATTTTTCGCTTAAATACTATCGTTTTAAATATTAGCGCGCTCCCTCTAACATTCGTATTTACATAATATATGTGGAAAATTATGAAACGGGATATTATTATGATTATTATTTTTTTTACATGAATTCCTCACAAGAGTCCCAACTGCTCCCGTCTGTAGCCAGTGAGACTATGGCATCCCCAATTGAGGTATGTTGTGAGGCTGAAGGTAGTGGGGAGGGGAAGGAGATAAGGAAAAGGAAGGTGGGGAAGTACCTGGCTATTCAGATCTGGTCACTAAACACGGCTAAAGCCATTTCAAGCAACTTTTCAATTCTGAATGGTGGTCTTACACCAGGGCGATACTGATAGTATCTTCCACTCTGGAATGTGCCGCAAATATACTAGTTTAAAGCAATATCAACACATATTTTCTGAGGTGACTTTTTCTTACTAAAATATGATAAATATGTTTTCTACGTTTGATACTAGAAAACCGTTTTGTAATATATTTATTGAAAATGTGACATTTCATCAAATTAATGATTGTACATGTACAAAGTCGTAACATTATTAGAATTTGAAAATATAATTACGTGGGTATGTAAAAAAAATAATCAACTGAATTCACAATGCGAATAAACATCATTAATTTTTTCCTTCATATTGAGTTATAAAATAACAATCAAATTCTCTGATGCATATTTTTTGCTCTTTCACCAATGGGAAACAAATAAGGGTTTATGGGCTGCCTAGGGGTGTACTTGGAAATTTTATTAAATTTTGTGATAGCAGACAGCCCCGGGTGAAAAGGGCGTGTGTTTTATTTTCCCCATTTCTGGTTAACCGAGAATTTTGATGTGAAAATCAGCCCCAATTTGCCAGTATACGATACAATTTGAACAGTGGCGTACCTTTCTCTATGAACAAAGGTAAACCTACCTTATGTGTAGTTTTTTTATGTTTTTTTTTTCGAACTGTCAAAAATTAGATCAACATAATTATTTATATCTAACTAACATCCAGCCGTTTTCCCGCACTAATAGGCAGGGAAGATAGACCGCCATACGACTCCGCCTCGACATAAACTCCTTTCTTTGTTCACTTTCATAAACATCGTTTCATACTGTTTTTCTATATCTGGACATGACTCAAGCATTTGATTCTCCCTTAGGCGTTCACGACTTCTTTTTATATTAACTAATAACTCATGTCATAAACATGCTTACTACTTTCATGCTTAACACATTGTTTTATGTCAGTTCTTATTATTAAAATTCTATGTTAATAGTTATAACAAGAGAGTTGTACTTATAAAAAAAAATACTCATTAATACTTTTATAAAAAAGTCAATTTATGTTCCATATAAAAATAGAATCGTATATATTTATCCCAGACGCTATCTAGGTCACAAACCAGTTCTTAGAACGATTGTCCCAATGAAAAAGGTAGCTGCCTATAATATGGAAAAATTAGTCTAAGATAAAAATGTCAATTCTTATATCTGAAAAATGAGATTTAAAAATATGACGGTTTGGTGGAAAGTGGCAATGACCTAATTGGTAAAGGCGCCCGTCCCGGTTAGACTAGAGGTTCTGGATTCGTGTCCCAGTTACGACCGTTATATTTTTCTTTGTCTTGTTCTCTTTTATATTTTCGTCTACATTATTATTGTTACCTTCTCATTCAATGATATATTTCATTGATGGGAATAACCTTCAAATGTTATAAAAAGAGAATTGTTCTTATAAAAAATATTAATTTACAAATCAGCGAAGAAACTTAACAATATATTAAAATTTTACGGAAACAACCCGTATTTTTAACAGAGTTATTGACGTGATAACGTCTTATAAATCGATGAACGCCGGCAGCACTCACGAAAAAGTATGACTCATTGTCACGTTGTCACGTTCCGCCTGAGCCGAGCGTGCAAGCGAGATTGCGGAACAAGCGATAGAGAGGCACGATCGGCCTAAGCTTTCGGCATGTGACTCTAAAATTCTATGTAAAAGTTTTCTTATGACGTTATTGTGTAAAATTATCGTCCGTAAATCGACTTTACAGCCAACCAAATTTTTTTCTCTTCTTTTTTATGGTTCGTTTTTCTTTTTAGTCTTATATACTGAACGCCACTGAGAAGACTTCAAGGCTTTTATTATATTTAAATTACACAAGGGGATGATTCTCCAAGTGATTGATCAAACATTTAGTATTCAAGGATTCTGCCAGGGATAAGGATATTGGGACGCGTTGGGAACTCGAGTCCAACAATATATCTCTATCAAAACCTTTCAGATGTGAACCGAAGTGATGAAATAAAATAATCTGTTTTGCTTTTAGCGAAATTGTTTGTTTTTAATGTCAGAGGAGGTCGCTCGGAAATTCCTCTTAACGCTTTGCAGAGTTTGGTATGCTTTGATAAAGGGCGTATTATGTCTTGCAAAATACATCTCAGAAAAATAAATTTGAAAAAAACCTCTCAATATCATCTAAGTACCCAATGCTGAGTGCCTTTCATTGTACATAATATTTAAACTATTAAAAAAATACTGGTTGGAAATTAATCAATATCAAAATTTTACAGTACACGCAATGAACCAAAAATTATTGAGCAACAAATTCTCCTTTTTTTCTTTTTACATTATAACTCCAAACAGGAGGACTCGAAGAAAATAATTTACATCAGAAAATGAAAAAGCGGAGGGTCTTTTTGAGTAGAGGAAGGATTGAATGTGGGTCTTGAAAGGACCCAGAAGCCGAAGATGTGAAGTCTTTTTGAGTAGAGGAAAGATTTAACATGGGTCTTGTAGGGACACAGAAGCCGGCAAATCGTTCCACAGCCGATCTGTTGAATTCAAAAACGAGTCGTAGAAGCGACCCGCACTCATGTGTAAATGTCAACCGTGTAAATATCGGTTGGTATCTTCCGTTGTAATACCGGTAGAACAAGGACAGTGCACCTACCCGATGCCTGTGGTCTAAAGACTGCAATCCGCTTCCAAAGATAAAAAGTGAGTTTTTTCCTGAAATGTGAGTTCTCGCGTCATTAAATTTGCATAGCTTTTTCTGTCCTGAAATTGTAGATTAACAAGAGCTACAAAGGTGCATCATGAGCTACAAAGCCTTCAAAAGTGCATCAAACAGAGTGGAAAATAATCTTAGGATTGCCATGGTAAGACAACACCATTCAGAATAAAAAATTGTTTAATCACACACCGATTTGGTGACCAAACCTGAATAGTCAGATCTTTCCTATTCCTTCAGCCTAACAACTTACCCCAAAATTGGGATGCCATAGACCCACTAGTTCAAATCTGTCATATTGCAAAAACAAAACATTTTTTAAATTTTTGTATTTTAAAAGTGCGCCCCACGGTTGATTTCGGTAGCCACCTCTGGTCTGGAGCCCAAAATACCTGAAAAAACCCTCGACTGTGCAGAAACGGGCGGTCAGTTATAGAGTCTCCTTAACTTGACAAACGGATTGCAATCTTTAGAGCGTCGGGTGGGAAAGCTATCTTTATTCTACCGGTATTTCAATCGAAGATGCTTCGAGGAACTAGCGTCATTGAGTCGGGAAACTCGCCAAACGTTTGCCCAGCATATGTACCGGTTGACATTTGTCACATGAGCACGAGTCGCTTTTTCGACGCGTTCTTTTGTTCAACAGCTCGGCTGTGGAACGATTTGCCGGCCTTTGTGTTTCCTTCTTCCTACAACAAGTGTCTCTTCAAGACCAATGTTCATTCTTTCCTCTCCCCAAAAAGACCCTCCACACAGCATCTCAGATGACATAGGGATGAGGGAAATTATTTTCGTCAGGGCCTCCAGTGTGGAGTTAATATATATATATAATTTTTTTTAAATCGAATTTTTGTCGTCAAGAAATTTATTAAATTAAATGAGCGAAGTCAGGTATTTACAGCGCTTAGAGATATTCTGTAAGAAAATTTAATTTTACATTCTTCTACATTTTTTATATCTTAGTGGATGGCAAATTAATTGAAATTCTTAAGTGAGATTTTAAAGCAGAAGATTTTATTATCCTTTATTCGAGAATTTACGATTTCTGAAAAAAATAAGCCTTGCTTCATTTGATTAAATTTAAAATAAAGATGTTTTTTACGTTACATATTTTTTAAACGAAATAATAACTAAGCGAAAGAGAAAAATAATTTACCCAATGACTTGAAAATTGTGCATTTATTTTGCTATGATTGAGAGAAGTCTCGAGAACTACTATCATACCTACAACATAATACCTAATACATATATACATGTGTTTTAGGTATGATGTTGTAGGTCCAATATTAGTTGATTAACCCTAGAAAGATAAAATTATTATTACCCACGTATAATGATAAGTACGTCTTAGAGACGTACTGAAGTTTAAGAGTGTATATTTGACATTTTATCATTCTTACACAGTTTAAAGGTAGTTAAATAATAAGTTTAGGGTTTTGTACCTTAAATAAAACCAAAATAGTTATAAAAAATATATTGTAAGTAAAAAAAAAAAAAATCTGTAAACCTCTTACAAATCAACTACAAAATATAATGTATTTTTTTTATTGAAAAATTTGGTTTCAATTTATGACTTAATCGTTTTTTTTATATGCTATGAAAGTTTAAAGGCTAATCAGTCGTTATACATAATAATAATCTTTTTTTTTCGCTAAATCACACTTATACAAACAAGTCTGAAAGTTAATCATACGTTTTTCGGACGTATATTTCTCCGTAATTATTGTACTAACTGTGGTGACAGAGCCGCAACGCGCAAGCTAAGCTAACTGGGATAGATAGCGCGCTACGTTGTGAAATAAAAAAAACAGCAATCCTTGTGTATTGCTTACGTCTCTAAGACGTGGATTATCTTTCTAGCGTTGATTGGGATTTTTATTGAATGTGTGTTTTCTCGATGTATATGGTAGATATGATGTTATAAGTACGATATTAGTTGTTCTATGGTTGTGTTATTGTATACTCGAGGATGAATAATGCGCGTGGTCGTTATGTCATAGGATGAACGAACACAGATAATCGATGGGTATTGTCTGACTAAGAGAGAGCGAGACTTGGTAACAAATGGTACGAAACTTGTTAGCTACAATGGTAACCTTTAAAACGCCCTCCACACAGCATCCCCAAAGATAACATAGGCCATGAGGGAAATTATTTTCCTCAGAGCCCACTTGTGTGGAGCTGTTGTAAAACAAAATGAAAAAATTGGTGTTTGCAATCCACACGGTAGAAGTGAAACCTTCAGAAAACTAAAGTAGACAATAGTGGGGAGACTACAAAGCACCGCACAAAGAGGAAACCGATTAAACTATCTCATTCTCTCGCAGGCTAAATCCTATAGAAGTACGTGTTTTTTTAAATCTAAATATATATTTATTTATTTATTTTAAAAACATACGGCACAACATGTGCCACTAACATAAAATATATTAATGTATGTATTATAATAAAATAACAAAACGAAAGTTTTAATAAATTAAAGTTAAATATAAAAACAAAAGGTAAAAAAAGGAGTTGAGGTAGTAAGCAGTAAGTAAAAAGTAAGATGGATAAATGAAAGTATAAAGTAAAAGCATAAATTATAAAATATAAAGTATAATGAAAAGTTAAAGATTGAAATAAAAAGTTAAAAGGTAGGAAAAAATACAGTCAAAGTAAAATGTATAGACTAAGATAGATATCTTAAAAATAATAAAAAGTACAAAGTTATTATTTATTTAAAAAAAAGTGTAACAAGTTAAGAGTAAGAAATGCTCTTAGGAGACAAAAATTGAGGATAATATAAAATTACCAAATATAAAAAACGTATAACTGATTATGATGTGTTTCTAATCCATAGATATTGGGAACATAAAACTCAAAGTATGCTTGCTTGGGGATATATATGTATATAAATTATGTTTTGTTGCTGTATTAAGCATAGGAAATATTTGAAACTTTCAAAATACCTTATTGAAACCCTCGCGAAGGTTTCTGAATTATTGCAACCACATGACAATACATATGAAAAGTTGTTTAATCATTACAAAAACTCTTGCGAAACTGTCAAAATTTTAGAATGTTATATCAAAATTCAATTTTGTAAATTCTTTAAATCAATGAATTTATTTGAAGTACTCGCCTAATACCTACTTTAAATCGAATCAAGAATTGCAGACATTTCAAATTTGATTGATCGTTCTTATAACGTACAAAAATTAATATTTGTAATGTATGAAAAATTAAACATTCAGCTGTTCGAAAACTGAATGTACTGGGACTGGAAACAATTTATTGAAAATGACGCATGCCGAGAACAGCTGGTTTATATATAATATCGGTTGTATTATACAGATGGAAATATGCATATACATATAAACACAAATATCATACCTATAAGATCATACCTACCATAAACATGTATGTAAAACAACTATATGACATATATAACATCATACCTACAATATGTATTTGCATAATACATCTAACATCATATCTATAATATCATACCAATCATATACGAGAATATCTAAATAATACAACTAGTAAGAATCAAACATATAACATCTTAACTTCAATATGCATCTAATTAAACTACTAATATCATACCTACAACATCATACCTATATAGAGGTACACATTTAAAAGTTTCATCTTGGGAAAACCACCAATGCTTGAAAAATAGGTTTTAAGATCCTCCAAGTACTTTATTGTTCTCGTTTTCATTCTTCAGCTTCATAATACATACAACCGATGTCATACGTAAATACCATATCTAGAGCTGGTGTACAACCCCTACGACGTAGCACTTCTAGCCACTGCATTACATGAACTCTATTCAAGCCCTTACTACGAGATCGTAGAACCGCCGCACAGTGTACGAAATGGATAAAAAACCCGAATTAAGTGGTTTTTGCAAACTTTAATGTTTTTAATTAAAATATTTTTCTTAGTGTTGCACAATAGTTTCTGAATTTTATGTGTTTATTTAAATTTCTCAAAAGCGCTTGACGGAAGTTTGACAACGCCTCAAAGTGTGTCGTAAATTTGATGTTCGGCATCGCATTTTTCACTTCGCTCCTACGCGTGGGCAGAGACGGTTGTGTATTGAGTGACGTTTAGATATATATACAACAGTTTGTTATGTATGACATTCTTCAAGGTATTCTTTATTTTATTTACTAAACTATATATCATTATCACAAGTGTGAGATTTGAACTAACGTCTAATGTTTCACTATTTTTGTATTTTTTTGCTGTTAAAATGCTTATTTCAATTAGCATTTAGAAACAAAACATCGTTTGCTCCCATTTATGAGTATAAACATATTGTAGACTGAAGGTTCACCTTTTATATCATTTATAAATTGTGATTATCTTTTGTCCTCCCCTGAACAATTTTGTTATTTTCAGGAAGGCCTTATATGCATTCCCCGGAGAGAATTATTCGAGGCATCAAAAGAATGGGGTATATTAAATGCCAATTCTGTGAAATCAAAGGAGTTTTTAATTAATTACATAAAACAAACACACCACATAGCAGGTACGAACATTTTGAGCTCTACATTTTACAAAACCGTAAAGAATTTTTCACTACACTTTATGAAGAAATGGAGAAAAAGCCGCAGTTACATTGTGAGGTTTGAAGAACAACTTTTTGACAAACAACAAAAAAAATTATTTTACTTCAAAATAGTTATAATTCATTCATTAGATCAAAAAAAATAAAATTGCACTAATATTTAGTTAGCAAACAATTAATTCGTGTTTTTTCTTCATTTCGCACACTGTGCGCCGATGCTCCCTCTCGTAGCGAAGGCACTACCAATGAATTCTTTGCACCGTAACGACGTTTATTTGCAAGCGCGCGGCATCGTACCAAGACGGCTTTGTGTAAGTCTAGCGCCGTAGTAGGCGGCATTTTAGCAATTTATCAGCAGACTAGAAGATTATGGACAAAGAAAGTCAGACTTTGCAACTTTAAATAAATGGGCTTAGTGAATCACCTTGATGATGTTGACTTGACTTTTATTAGGTGGAAAATGGTCGAAGAATCTCGTAGAAAAATATATTGTGTTGTTCATTTACTTCATTCGTTATTCTCCTTTCAAATTAAGTTCGTAATTTTAAATACAGGCGTTTCTTATTCTAATGCGAATTTTGTTATTGCTTAAAAATACAAGTACAAAAGGTGTAGCTTATAAATAGATACGTTCTATAAAAAAATACAAATATTATATGATTCATTTATAATAAAACCAAACAATTAAATGGTACATTATATGAGAAAATAAAAAAAAATGAGTTAATTTACAAAAGGTATTCATTAAGAGTATATAATGACATTTGTTCAAGAAGAAATGTTTTACGTGATGATTTGAATTTGAGTTTATCTTGTATTTGTTTAATGTGTTATGGAAGGTTGTTAAATACTTTAATGGCCATGCAATATGGTCCTTTTGGAATATTGTTTTGTTTGCTTCTGTTTTTAATAAGTTTTCTGTGAACCTTGTAACGTATTAGCGACTGTCAGAATTTTCAGATTTTTACACATAGGTCTACATGAATCCAGATGAGCAGAATTTGCAATTTTTTTTATGCATCTCTTTTGGATGATAAGGACATTATTGGCGTTTACTGAGTTTTCCTAAAAAATAATTCCGTATTTTATTACTGAATGTACATGTCCATAGTATGCGGCCATTACTGATTCGATGTTTAATATTTTTCTCAGTGTACCTAGAACAAAAGAAAAGCTACTAATTTTTGCTACTATTTTTGATACATGTTCTTTCCAGTTTATATTTGTATCTAATTGTATTCCTAGCAGTGAACAAGTTTACATAATCGGTCTCCTCTTTGTGTGGTACTTCGTAGCCTCTCCACTCTTGTCTAATTTAGTTTTCTGAAGGTTTCATTTCTACCGCGTGTGAATTGCACATTCTGTTTTTTTGTTATAAATATAAATGGGTTTATTCATTAATTTTTAAATTGAAGAGTAAACAAAGTTTGCGTACATATCTACGCATACCTATACACGGTTCACAATACCATATATTTTACCTTTTATTAATGTTAGTATCACTCGAGAATCCCAACTGTTCCCAACCGGTTGGAATCAGTGAAACTATGGTATCCCCAATTGGATTGTGGGGAGGGAAATGAGACGGAACAGAGGAAGGCGGGAAAATACCTCTATTAATATTTGGTCACCAAACAGCAACTTTTGTTTCTGAATAATGGTATTACAACAGGGCGATACTGCACGTATCTACCACTCTGGAATGTGCCGCAAATATACAATACAATATTTATGTTTAAAAAATTAGAGTTAGTCGTCACGGGTCACGCAATTATTAAAGTTAATCCAAACAACATTTGGGATTGTATAGATAGACACACATTTACTTTCGAGAGTTATTTTCTTGACTTTTCTTTAGATAAAAACCTTGGCTTGCTCATACCGGCTTATTTATATTAGCGGAAAAGGGATAACAAGTGTAGTTATGCACGCAATGCATTTTTGTGTTGATTAAACTCTGGTTGCGATACCTGCATACATATACATATAACATGCACAGCTGTTCGTTATCGAACTTGATCTATCTATATGAAATCCTTTCTATGGTAGGTGTATATACCCTACATAGAAACCTTTCAAAACTTGGCAACCTAAAACTAAATCTAATTTTGAAGTTTTACAATAAATTCTTCAATGTACTTCAAAAACTTGAAAAGGTGAACTATTTTCATATCATTCAGTATTGTCTAATTCCAGTCTATATTTCAACTTCAACTTCAGCTGCCAACACCAAAACTTTATTTATTTATACACTTCAATAAGTTGCATCAAGTCGTGAGAACACGACATTATATATCAACCAGGTAATATTAAATAACAATCTGACCGGTCAATAGTTGAATGGGCATCGCGTTTGGGTCCCACCCGGGCGTCCCGTGTTCGATTCGTCGGCTGGCTAAGTCCTCCATCACAACACAAGCAACATTTTCGGCTTTCCGTGGTGGTAGTAGGAGATATTCAAACATTGTTGGGAAATGTTTGTCTTTCTTTAAAAAAAAAACCATCATGCCGTTTCCAAGAGGTAATGGACCGCATTACAACTCTGTTTCGGCACATACTCCAAGCTGTAATCACAAGTATACATAGTCTCAAACATACTTTTGTGATATTCTGACTCTTGACAAGGCCCCCCCTCAAGTATTTGATTAATTTGATCGTCAGTTTTTCGGGCGTCTCCAACTTCTACAATTTTCTTCCGATTCTTTTTTGAAGTTGAACTTTTTAAGCACCATTGTGATTTGAAACTCGATGAAACGGAAACGACACTAAAAAGAGACAAACACAAACATCTCTAGAATTTAGCTTGCGAGAGAATGAGATGGAATGAAACCTTACCGCACTGGCCGCTTTGATTAAGAGCTCACTTTTCAAGGTTCCTATTGGTTGATATTTTATTTATCATTATCTGCGTCACCCACCTGTGCCAAAACAGCACTGTTATTGTTAATTTTGTTCTCTTGGCATTGCTTTGTATAATATACTGTATATTCTTTGTTGCATATTATTTGATCAATATTTTTAAGGACTCTTAAGGAAGACTATAGAATTGCTTTTAAGTTTATTATAGTTAAGCGCTCTTGAAATAAAAAAAACACAAAACTGCTCAATGCAAATATCACATTATTATTATTATTTGTGGGGTGCTTCTTTGCCTCCCCACTCTTGTCTACTTTAGTTTTATGAAGGTTTCACTTCTACCGCGTGTGAATTGCACACTGATTTTATGTTCATATTAAGTCAATGACGAAGTAGATTAAGATACAGTACATTATAATAATTCAAACTGGCGATTGTACACGATTTTATTGTAAATAATTTTGATGGAGTTTAAATCACTCTTACCTTAGTCACCTGTAAAGTGCTTAGGTCTATAAAAAGTAGTAACACTTCTTTTATTTTGACGACAAATACTTTTGATACAACCTCATTAAAGAAATCTCCAGTAATGTAAGTTATATAACTTTGGATCAATGCGAAAGATTTTCCAATATCCACTATTCACCATCTTTTCACACGTTCAGCCAAAAGGTTCCTTTTATCCTCCTAAACCTGGTCCTTTTCTCGGGATATGAACACAATGTGTGAAATCGCCGGGCTCCCTAAATCATGACAATATTACCTATTATAACGTTAGATTTTCAATAATGCGAGCATTGTCATCGTAGGCACTTTAATAAATTATTTTGTTATTGTCGAAAAGTTACTCGTACGTATTTTTTTAACCTAAGTCACCATTCGTCGTATTAGAAAGAAAAGAATAACCAAGCTTTACCAGAAGAATGAAGCTTTTGAAATCTTGATCTAAAAATTGCTTTGTAGGAGGATGAAGACGCAGTAAGGCTCGTGATTTTATGCGTCTAGTGGAACGTTCGCGCGGTCCGTTTCTGCGCGTTTCATACAAATCTAAATTTTTGTTTTGAGGTCAAAATACCCAACCAAACTGAAAAATTAGTTTTGTTTTCAAAAGGTTTACCAAATAAATGTGAGCTACTTTATTTATTTTCGATTTAAATTATAAGATATACGCCATTAAAGATTTGAGTGTTTCATGATTTTAGGGACAGCTTAGTCAATTATTTTTGATTAGATGAAAAACATTAAAAAAATTACTATATTTTTTTAAAAAAATATTATGAAAAATAAAACATCGTGAAAATGCTCTTTTTGAATAGCAATTTTAATCCATACTAATATTATAAATGCGAAACTGCTCGAGTTTGTTTATGACCTTTTCACTCATAACACAATAAAAAGACTTTAATAATTCTTTCACCAATATAAAGCTAAATTATATGCGCAGACTACAGGTTGTATATGATGGTAAGCTCTGGCGTTATGAAATTATAAATATTAATATATTATATTGGTTATACGTTTTCTGTCGCTAACAAAAGCGAGTTTTTGCTAACGTCAGAAAAAAATCTTTTCTATGGAAACAATGTTGATATATTTTTGGGCTCTATGCTGGTAGGTACTCAGTCTACTGGTCAGCTACTACTGCAGAAAATTCAAATATTAGAATTCGTTTTTTTTTTGGACAAGCTTGGAATAAATGTCAGATGAGAGTTCCTATATTAAAAATATAATTCGTAACGATTATAAAGACTGAATGATAAATAGAGTATTTTTTATTATATTAACGAACTTCCAAATATTTAAATAAAAATAAACATCCGAAATGTTTGTAAGCGCATAAATTCCAAACGAATGAACGAAATTGGATAATTCTCTTTTTCTTTGAGCTATAGCTTTATGAAATTTAGGTGGCAGGCGAGATGTTCGAAAACTGAATGTAAGGGAATGAATGTTTGGAATGCGGGAGGGGTGGGGATGGGGAGGAGGGGGGATAATTGATAAGTTCAACCGCAACAGTAATTTCCCGTAATACCATGCGAGCGAAGCCGCGGGGAAAAGCTAGTATAATATAAACGACAAATTTTTGTTCCATCGTAAATAGGTTTTAAATGCACACCCATCAAAACGATTTCTTTTATTATTTTTTATTTTTATTTTACATTTCATCATTATGATAAACATAGTATAATTATTTTTTTAATGTTTTACATTTGCTCACAAGTAATTGCTCTAATAGCCTCTAAAATCATTAAACGTTAATGGCCTGTATCTGATAATTTATTAATCATCGTTAATATAATTAATCGTTAATGGCCTGTATCTTATAATTTAAAGCAAAAATAAATAAAGTAGCTCACATTCGTACTAGATATTTGATAATCTTTTGATTAAAAAAATAGTTTTTCAGTTTGTTTGGGTATTTTGATCTCAAATCCAAAATTAAGATTAAATGCCCTTTTCTCGGCCCGTTAAAGCATTTTATAATATTGTTAACAGCTGTCATAAAAACCGGTAATGTTTGTACCAGTATTGTTGTTCTAAAGCTGAAGTGGGCTTAAAATCTGACGCTTGGTGCTCAAATGGTGTTCAAATGCCATAAAGTCAAAGTGGCGCCGAACTTCGATGTAATTCTTAACGAATGTAATGAATTTGAAGTGCACCAAGCTTGTTTTGATTTAAAAGTTCCACAAATCAAACTGACAATCCGGTGAAAGATTTACGCATGGCGTGGTAAAAAGAAAATTTACACTATATTGACTACATCCCGAGGCTTAAAAACATTTGTGATTGGTGCATGTATTCCGAAGAGCAGTTCCAGGCTGCGGGATGAAGATTGCCAAATCTCAAAGGGATCCAATTATAGATATTTATTATCAATACCGCACGAAAATCACAACTACTTCCCACTGTCCCGAGTCAGTGGGACTATGGTATACCTGGTCTGGATATGTTATGAAGCTTAGGGCCGTGGAAAAGGAATGTAGATGGGGAAGGGGAAATAAATGGTTTTAAAGTAATATTACCCACAATTACGCCCATTTTTTTGATATTCTCTAATTTTAAATGTGGTAGTTTTTTTCTGTTAATAAAATGAGTTTGTTTAATTTATATTCATTCCTTGCTAGAGAATAATCCTGATGAGATATAAAGCTTCGTTTCGGATAGTAAATTACAATCCACACTCACCGTGACCGCAGTAAGGAAAATGTGGAAAATTATGAAACTATTATGAAAAAATTATGAAAAAAATATTATTATGATTATTATTTTTTTTACAAGAATTTCTCACAAGAGTCCCAACTGCTCCCGTCTGTAGCCAGTGAGACTATGGCATCTCCCATTGGGGTATTTTGTGAGGCTGAAGGCAGTGGGGAGGGGAAGGAGATAGGGAGGAGGAAGGTGAGAAGTACCTGGCTATTCAGATCTGGTCACCAAACATGGCTAAAGCCATTTCAAGCAACGTTTCAATTCTTAGTTGTGGTCTTACTCTAGGGCGATACTGAAAGTATCTTCCACTCTGGAAAGTGCTGCAAATATACTATATATTATCTTAAATGAATAAATTGTGAAGTAACACAAATTAATCAAATAAAATTAATTTGCCACGCCAGGATTTGATCCCGCGACCTTCGGAATGCGAGTCAAGAGACTTATCGCTGGACCAAGCCGGCCGTCAATTATTGTTTTTTTTTAACAAAACTTTGAAAAAAAATTTAACCAATTTAAAATCAGTGACGAAATTTTAAACAAAAATAGTGAATGGCGTCCATTTTTTTCGTGTAATTGAATTTTACAATAAAAATGCTTTGTTTCAACGTTTTTATTTAAATTTATTATTTTTTTGTGAATATGTAAGGTGTACACAAAGGTTGTGAACATTAGGTGAAATATCCAGGGTCTGTTTTGATGAATTTGATCCATAATTATTTTGACCCAACAAAGGAAAAAAGTAACAGTTGAAGGTTTATTTATAAAAATTCTTATCAACATCACATCCATAGTAAAGTGTTCAATAACATTGCGAATAGAAGCATTAAAAAAAAACCCGTAGCGCTTACATGGTTATTAATTTATGTTTTATAGTAGCATTTCATGCAATTTAAGTTTTATGGTAACTTTAAAATCAGTTTATGTTGTGTAATAACATTACATATTATTTATGTTAATAAAAATATTATATATATTCATGCCAATTTCATGTCATTTTGCTAATCTTTAACTTGGCATTTTTTTATTGATAAAAAAAGTATCTTTAATTTTTCAATTTACATTTATTTCTTGCTACAGAGTAATTCCGATGAGATATAAAGCCCCATTTTGGATGGATAAAGCGCATTTGTTACCATTTGTAAAAGACCATGGAATATGGATGAAACATAAATTACATTTCATAAGTGCGGGTTCATAAGTTACAATTTTTAAGGTATTTTTTTAAGTCAAAAAAATAAATTTCACTTACAATACAGCACGAAAACAAAAAATACGTTTAACGGGATGAAACAAAACAAAAACAAAAAACAAATAAGGATATTTAAATAATATAAACTTAAACCAAAGGTAGATATTTACAGCAAGGTACACATAGGTAAAAAAATAAATAATTGATGATTACAGTAACGTTAAAAAAAAGAAACGGAGAGATAAAATACAGGGCAAAACAAAATCTGTCATTAAAATGATGTATTTTCATTTTCATTTTATATTTACAGAATAATATTTTAAAGCAAAACTTTTAGGATGTTTTATTACGTTGACTGTTTTTAAATCGATTTGAAAGGGATTTATATAGTGTGTAGGCATATAAAAAATAATAACGTAATAAGTGCCTTGTGATCGTGTTTCGTGATTCAATTACTGGCCCAATTTGGGCCTATAATTTCTTACAAAGCTGTGGTTTCGAAATTCAGTTGAAATGGAGATATACGAATTCTAGCGAGTGTAAGTGAGGTGGAACGCTGGGGCTTTAAAATGGAACATTATTTGTTTCCATTAAAATTTGTACGAAAGGCACTTCTACTATTATATTATAATATTCTTTATTCTATGTGTATGCAATACAGTTCAGAGATTATTTTAAGCCACGTTTTGTAGTGTATGTTAGAGAAATGTGGATTTTATTTTTATATTGTTTTCAACTAAAGTTTTATATCGCCACTTAACAAGAAAAGCGTTTTATTTGTGATTTCAAAAGTTTTATAGTTGTAATTTCTCAAGACTGAAATCACGTTGCTGCGGTGAGTATTCTCCTTCAGTATTGGAAATCGTTCACAATAAATAAAACAAAACAGTTTTAAACTACATTCTTGGCTTCAAGAAGTCGGAAAGCACCACGAATGGAGGATCTTATTATTTAATATTCTTTGTCCGTTTTCAAAAGTTGTAACGTTGCGATATCTCGGGTTAATTCTAACGATATAGGTCCATTTTGCAGAAGAAATGGCTGAGATCGTGACCGAACGATCTGGCCCTGTGCCAAAAGCGCATTTGTTACCATTTGTAAAAGACCATGGAATATTATGTTCCAAATACTGTGGAGTTCTCTGTGTATTTACTGGAGCCTAGTTACTCGATACTTTATGGTGGTTTGTAAAGTTTAAGAAGTGAACTGAAACTTTTTTGAGCTTCTACCACAAAAGAAATATAGGGAGTGTCAGTCTGTATAGAAAGCTGACGTCAACACCTAACTGACGGTGTATCGGATGGATCTCATATTTGGGCAGCTTTATATAAAACACTCTTGTTTATTCGAGGGGCAAGAATGGAGAAAATTCCACCCCTATGGAAGCTTTTGTATAGTTAACCTACAGGACGTGCAGGACAAAGGAGTGTTGGATAGCCTGAAGCTAACATGAACAATAATAATTATTAATGAGACTTTAATCACCTTCCTTAGTTGGAATCAGAAAAGAGAATCGGAACAATAATTATTTTTGGCTTAAAGTTTCAAACATTTTTTTGCTAGCGCAGCGATTTACTAAAGCCGCGGCATACCCCATTTCCACCGATTTATTACTACCTTATGTTTTAAAGCTCTTAAAAAAATGTGTGTTAATCTTGAAGATAATATCTATACATTATCCGCACAGAAACGAAACTTACGTGACATTCCCTCGATAGAAAAATAATCACAAAGTATGCTCCGAAAATTACACGTGTGAAATACATGAAAACATCAGTGTTTTTTTCAATGCTGTTTTAGACAACCCCGCTAGATTTTACTGTATTTTAAACGGGTCGTGTGTTATTAAACATTTTCACAATTTTCGTTTAAATATTATCGATTTTTAACATTAGCGCGCTCCATCGAACATTCGTACTTACATATCTCTCCATCTACTTCTTCTTAAGCGGGTTTTCAGCGTCTTACTTGTTATTGAGATAAATTTTTCGTTTCATAACGCAAAATGTATTAAATTGTTTTGCGATTTGAATCTGCAAATTTGAAAAAATATGTTTATAGAATTTAGTAGATCGCGTAACATTTCAATATGATAATATCAATGTACACCATGTTCCACACCCATGCCGCGAAACTTTGGGGGTAATTAGATATTAATGGAAAACTAAGCAAAAAAAACTCATTAATTTTTTTTCATTAGTGCCCAAATAAACATGTAATGATAAATGTCCTATTTTTGTGTGGATAGAGCGTTTCTACAAACATACTTTTATAATAATTATTTGCCTTTCCCCGCGGCTTCGCTCGCATGGTATTACGGGAAATTACTGTAACGGTTGAACTTATCATTTATCCCTCCTTCTCCCCACCCCCACCCCCTCCCGCATTCCATACATTCATTCCCTTACATTCAGTTTTCAAACATCTCGCCTGCAACCTAAATTTCATAAAGCTACAGCTCAAAACAAAAATAATTATCCAATTTCGTTCGTTCGTTCGGAATTTATGCGCCTACAAACATTTTGGATGTTTATTTTAAACTAAATATTTGGAATTTGTTAATATAATAAAAAATTACACTATTTATTATTCAGTCTTTATAATCGTTACGAATTATATTTTTAATGTAGGAATTCTTATCTGACATTTATTCCAAACCAGAAGCTTGTCCAAAAAAAACAAATCATATTCTAATATTTGAATTTTCTGGAGCAGTAGCTGACCAGGGGGCTGAGTACCTACCAGCTTAGAGCCCACAAATATATCAACATCGTTTCCATGGAAACGATTTTTTTCTGACGTTAGCAAAAACTCGCTTTTGTTAGCGACAGAAAACGTATAACAAATAAAATATATTAATATTTATAATTTCATAACGCCAGAGCTTGCCATAAATACAGAATATAGTCTTCGCATATAATTTAGCTTTCTATTGGTGAATGAATTTTTAAAGTCTTTTTATTGGTTAATGCGTGAAAGCGTCATAAACAAACCCGAGCAGTTTCGCATTTATAATATTAGTATGGATTATTTCTTCCCACTCGGTCAGTTGTTCTATTTAAGTTTTGAAATGTTAGGATGGCCGTTTTGTTCTACCGAACACCTGCACTTGCAAAATTAACGTTACATTTACACTGAACAATGTTGATTATAATTTTTTTTTTAAATTTAGAATTGTTTTGTTAAAAAAATACTAAATTAATAAAAGCCCCAAGGTTTGAGCATGGAACACGGTGCATACACAAAACAATCGTAAGTCCAAATATTTGTTTGTTAGAAAGTCCACGTAGTATTTTTTTCTTAGACTGAAAATGTTTTAAGCTGGAGAATATTGTAAGCTGGAACATAATGTTAGTGATATACTGATAGGCAGCAGGCCTATACTTAAAACTCAGGGTTGTCGCGCACGATGAAGATATTAAATTAGTTTTTTTTATGTATTTAATTAAAACCATCAAATTAAAAATATGAAATAAAAATTTAATGGAGTTCTACGAATTAAACACAAAAACAATTAATATATTAAATTAGCTTATTATGTTTGTATACAAGGTGTCCGGGGGTAGAGTGCTCTAATGTTATGAGTAAAAAGGGCAAACGATTTTTTGGATATTCCAACGTTCAAGGTAGTTTTCGGGAAAAAATTACCGTTTGTAAAAAAAATTTTTTTTCTGTGGAAAAATATTTTTGTAAGGAAAAAAGTTGATTTAAATTGAAAATACTGCACGTTTATTTGCTTCTTTGGAAGTTATTGTCCTTTACCCCCGGCACCATGTGTATTACTTAATTGATTTTTTTGCAAATTTTGGCGTTGATAGTCTCATGCGGGGAGGGTTACAGGGAGTAACAGCACGTACCCGAAGGATTTTGATCAGTGATTCCTGACCATATATGGAATAAAAAACATAGGATGTCGTTTTGCTGTCCGATGATATTTTATTAAAAACAAAAAACGTGTGTTTCTATCATACGTCCACACTGATCAAACAACTCTCTTCTGCGCCTTTTTTCCCACTTTACCGTGCTGCTAGAACGAGACGGAGTGCGTAACACGTGACCTGTGCTGAATTGCTGCGCTTAATTGTGTGATGGAAATTTTTATTTTTTTATTCTATACTTTAAAAAATATCATCGGCCAGCAAAATTACATCTAAATTCTCGCTCAGGAATCGCGGGTTGAAATCCTTCATGTACTTGCTATTACACTCTAATTATTATGTAGATAGTATAGTCAAGAGAACTTCCAGTGGAGCAATAACCGAGTTAACCAAATAATTTGTGACACTTAAAGAGGGAAGAGACCTATTGGTAACGAGTTTATAATACTTGGGTAAATTCCGCAGATGTATTTTCGAGAATAATTAGCGCTAGGCTCGAGAGGACTGATATCTTATCCAATAACTTCTAGCAGAAAGCAGTAAAATATAATTGCTGATCTTTTTTTAAATAATAATTGCCTAGCAGATTTGTTTTAAAATAAACTGTCTTTATAAATTGAATAATAATATTATTGAATATCTAAAAGAAATAAAAAATCAAAATGAAGTTCTACTAATTAAATTTGATAACAAAAAATGCTGATCTTTTTCTGTCTAAAAATTAAAACGCAAATATTTTCAGTATTTAAGTTAATTTTTAGAAATAGCTGAGGAACTCTGAAATATCCATTTATCGGCCAGTATAACAAATTAATCAATTTATTTTCAATATGAAAAAAAGTTTTCATATTTGGGTGTTAATCAGTATTTAAATTGATAAATAAAAAGTTTTTCTGATTAAATTTCACATTTTTTCTAACGCAGTTCATTCAAATCTTTGTTTTTTGTATCCTTTTCAAAAAGATATTGCTTCAAAAGCAAGTTAAAATCATCTTCCTGAGTAATTCCTTTAACCCTGAATAACTAATGTTCGTCAAAGCGACGACCATCAAATGCAAATCTACCTGTCTCTTTTGAGTGCTCCTACTAAGAGCGAAGCCGTCATGACGGTTGTGTTTAGTCGGCAAATTCCTTTGTTTTGAGATGCCTACTAGTCATTCATCAATTTATCGAAAAGTTTTGTCCAACAAGCGTCAAAGAACGTAAGAATGAATTTTTTTCTGATTTTTCTGTATTTAGTTTTGAAAGGTTAAATTAACTAGTAAGCTAAAATTTATGTCTAAAAAGGTGTAATAAGTATAAAACACGAATCCTTTTTTGTTATTATGTTATTTAATTATGTTATTGATTCATCATTCATAATATTAAAAATAAAAAATTTGTCTTCTGAAAACGTTCGTCAAAAAGTCGAATGGTTGGCTTATCGAGGTACAATAACAATGTTAGCTATGGTTCCATGACAACTCAAAAAACACCCCTTTGAAAAGTCATTAAAAGTTATGGAAAAATAAATAACGTAACCTAACGTCAACTACTTATCTTTTTTTTAACTTTCTTTATCACTTTCAATGACTTTTCAAAGGAGGTGTTGAAGTTGTATGTTATTGAGTTGTCGGTTCACCGTTAGCTATGCAGGGTTAATCATTGGATACGCTCATATTTGAGTCCTATAATTTCCATAACCGCTACATACGATTTTTTGCCAAATTGACTTTACCTGAGTATGACATCTTGTTCACATGTTTGCGAGGAATAAGATGAACCTAAAATTGTGTTTCAAAATATCCCTAATCACGACCAAAAACCATGTTGAAACTGCGAGTGAGAAACAAAACCCGCTACATCATTCAAGAAGTTACTTTCAAAATCCGCTAGATCGGAATTCAACCAATCACGAGCAGTTATTTTGCCAAGATGGCGGGTTTAGAATCTCGTGCGTCAGTTGAGTTTTAAAAGCCTCTATAACATGTGCGAATCTCGAAGTGAGTATCAAAATCAGCTAGATCTATTTTATTTATCTAAATTACTTAAATATTGCTAGACATACATTAATAAATGAACCCTTCTTGAATTTGTTTTACGCCAATTCATTATATAAAAAAATTGGTTGTTTGTAAAGTCGGTTTCCGACCGATAATTTTACGTGATAACGTCATAAGAAAACATTGACGAAAAATTGCATTGATGCGTCATAGGCTAGGCGCATACATCCGATTTTTCCATCCGTCCGGCCGTCCAATCCTACCCGACAACCGGATCGAATCGGACGGAAAAGAGCGTGGCCCCGGTTTTATTACCTTTCCGACTTTTTCTTTCGAATCGACAGGTGGCAAATGAGTATTTTTACCTAAATAATCATCACCGCAGTAGAAACGTTTCAAAGCATATACAATAATATTATTATCTAATTTTTTTAAGAAGATTAATTTATAAACAAGTTCTGCTGTGTAATTTTATTATTACCGTAATGCTTGTTTGAAATAGCCTAATTACCGATAAGCACTAATTTGGAAGGCGAATATGGGTACCGCCGCCCCAGGAACCATTTATTGGATAACCAACATCCCTGCCGAGGGTCACCCCAAGTGGTTTGCTACGTTTGGTGACTTAGCAGAGGTGCCCGAGTCCATGAGGTGAGATTTGACTAAGTCTTGGCGGTCAATGCGTTTGCCCACCTACTGCATGGTGGGCCGGATCGAAAGAGATTGGTTGAGGGTGGTTTAACCTTTTTTTACGCGAATACCTCACAAGTGCCTTAGTTGCTCCCATCTGGAGCCAGTAAGACCATGACATCCCCAATTGAGGTATGTTGTGAGGCTGAAGGTAGTGGGGAAGGGAAGGAGATGGAGAGGAGGAAGGTGGGGAAGTATCCGGTTATTCAGATCTGTCACCAAACAAGGCTAAAGCCACTTCAATCAACGTTACAGTTCTGAATGGTGATCTTCCTCCAGGGCGATACTGATAGTATCTTCCACTCTGGAACATGCCGCAAATATACTATATATTATATTTAAATGAATAAATTGTGAAATATAATTTATTTTCTCATTTCAAGAGCCTTACCCCTAGACCACCCCTTACCCCTAACTTAGACCCCTCCAGCCGCTATCTCTCGACTCATAGCCTTGCTCAACAGTTGGAGGGATGGATTCGTACGTCCGTCACTCCTGGATCCCAGATTCCTACCCACCCATCAGACACTTTCCATTCCTATCCTTAAAAACACCCTCCATACAACATCCCCAAAGATGACACGGCCCTGAGAGAGATTGTTTTCCTCAGGGCCTCCTGAGGAAAATAATAATAATTTATTTTATTTATTTATTTTATTTATCAAAAGTATACAATACAGAATATAGTATATTATATAAAGCATTGTACTCCCAGGAGTTAATAATAATAACTGGAGCTCCCAAAATGATAAGCCCTGAGGGAAAATAAATACCCTCAGGGCCTATCATATTTGGTTTGGCTATGTGGAGGGTCTTTTTAAGGTAACGAAGGAGACGGAGTTCTGGGAAGGAAAATGGTATAAGGGATGGGTAGGAATCTTGGGTTCAGTGTGTTCAGGTAATCCACCGCCAAGACCTAGAAAACCTCACCCCATGAATCCGGACACCCCTGCTACGTTACCAAACGTAACGAACCGTTTTTGGAGACCTACAACAAGGGGGTTGATTTTCCATTTAGTGGTTCCCGGGTGGCGGTACCCATTCCCGCCTTCAAAATTGAATTTGTATTGAATATACAAATTAAAATCTAAACAGGCCATCCGCCGCCAAGACTTAGACAAACCTCACCCCATGAATTCAGACACCCCTGCTAAATTATCAAACGTAACGAACCGTTTAGGGAGACCTTGGCTTGGGAGACAGGGGTGTTGGTTATCCATTGAATGGTTCATGGGTGGCGGTACCCATTTCCGCCTTCCAAATTGAATTATTATTGAATATGCAAATTAAAATCTATACAGGTCATCCGCCGCCAAGACCTAGACAAACCAAACCCCATGAATCCGGACACCCCTGCTTAGTTACCAAACGTAACGAACAGTTTAGAGAGACCTGCGACAGGGGTATTGGTTATCCATTGAATGGTTCCCGAGTGGCGGTACCCATTCCGGGCTTCCAAATTGAATTTTTATTGAACACACAAATTGAAATCTTAAAATTAATATCTATGTAGGTAGTTCTGCAAATATGATTTGATAACAATAAATAAATATCAATCTGTATAACGAAAGATTAAGAGAGTACCTACCGTGCTTAGGAAATATAGGACTAAGTACTATATTTCTACTACTTATACAAGGAAGTCTATAAATAAATATATCCCCCCGTAGGTTATATTTTGTGCTGATTGTAGCGTTTCGCTAGACAGGTCATGAGTGACTGAAACCAAAAAAAGGCCGATCGTGCCTCTCTATCGCTTGTTCCGCCCGCTCGCTTCCACGCTAGGCTCAGGCGGAACGTGACAATGAGTCACGCTTTTCCGAACATGCAGCCGGTGCAGCACCGATTTATAAGACGTTATCACGTCAAAAATGAAAATGTAATAATTTATTTACGCTAGTGACAGTTTTTTGCGGTTTTCTCCGAATCAGTGAAAAGTGATATAGCTGATAAAGAAATTAAACGACTCAATTTGCTTTGCCATAACTTTATCATTGACAACGATCCTAGCGAACGTTGATAATTTAAATGATATTTCCGCTTCTGCACAAGATACGAGCAATGAACCTCTGTTCAATTCCAAGTTCCTGGAATTCCGAGGAAGCAATATTCATCTGTCAGCACCGAGATTTATAAGAGCGCTGGTTGTTCTTGTGCAGGCTCCAAAATACCTATTTCAATCCACTACAGGGAGGCTGCTATTTCCTCCACCGCACTCGATAGCTTTTATATACTCGTAAAACAGAGCGTATATATCGTATATTACTTACACAACAACTGTGTAAGAGGATATACCGTCTGCCCTATATAGATAGGCATATTTATAGGAGCATATTTGCCTAGATCCTATGTTCATTTCGAACCCGCATCGCTCTAAAAGCTCCCCAGTGATCCATGGTGCACGTATTTTTGGCAAAGTGGTGCTTAACTCTATCCCCACCATAAAAAATAACTTTTTTTATCATCACCCAGTTTGCAGTGATGATAAAACAGTGTGTTCGCAAATTTTATGACTCTTTTTGATAGCTCGGGCTAGGGGTTTTTAATTTATTAAAGTTACCACGAAGAATGGGGTGATTGATGGGGTGTGTTTTATTTTAAAATGGACTATTAAAAGTATTAAAATTTTATAGCTGTGACCAAATATCGTAATTCGTAGGAAAGACATCTGGGAAAAAATTAACACTTTTTGTCACGCAAACGTATATTATGTAGTAAGCTGTGTTATGATCATATTTTACGAATTAGTTTGACGAGGTAAGGTTGAGAAGTAAGGATCTCGACTATCAAATCGATTAGTTGGATTAATTAGTGTTATTTCACAATTTATTATTTAAATTTGTTTTTATTAAAAAGAAAGATGAACATTCCAGGGTTACTAGTGATTGAAAATCCTACTACCACCACAGTAAGCGGAAAATGTTGTTTGTGTTACTCATGTTTGTGTTACTCATGTTTGTGTTACTCATGTTTGATGTTGTTTGTGCAACTAAGCCACTGACAGGTCAAAATAATATTAAGTATATTTGCGGCACGTTTTAGAGTGGAATATACTTTCAGATTCGCGTAAGACCACAGTTCAGAATTGAAACGCTTGAAATGGCTTTAGCCGTGTTTTGTGACCAGATCTGAATAGCAAAGTACTCCCCCATAATAATAAAAATAATACTAATAATTTGTTAATTTCTAGAGCGCCGTTTTGTGACAAATCACCTCAAGGGCCATACCCTTCCTCTTTCCACTTCTTTTAGCATCACAACATCCCCCAGTTGGAGATGTCAAAATCTCACTGTCTCCAGACCGTCGGGAGCAGCTGGGACTCTTGTGCGGTATTCACATAAAAAAATAATGGTTATATAGTCAAAAACGCATTTTAATTTTTATCTAATTACTAAGAAGGGATTTTCGGAAGAAACGAATTTATTTACAATTATTGAAGGTTTTCAGGTAGATGTTAAATTGCTTATGCCTATTTTACTCTTAAAACATTATAACGAGGTTCCATGGATATCTATTTTTCAATATTCTTAATAAATAAGTCGAAATAAGTTCAAGAGGTTTTTGTCATAAAAATTTTCCTTAATTAAACTTACGCCGTTTCTGGCAGTGGTAAGCATAGAGGATAGATTGCCACGCAAATATGTCTTGACACACACTGCTAGCTTTGTTCACATTTATATATCGTCTAGGTTTCCCTTCTTTAATTTTTGGTGTTTTCATGACCCGATCGTGCCATAAATTCTCGAGAGCCCCCGAATTCTTTTACCATTAGATTCTGCGTCGCATAATTTTCTTATATATTTTTTTTATTTTTTTCTAACATTAGCTCCACACAGGAGGCCCAGAGGAAAATAATTCCCCTCAGTGCCTATGTCGTATATGGGGGTGCTGTGTGGAGGGTCTTTTAAGGAAACAAAGGAGAGGAAGTTCTGGGAAGGAAAAAGGTATGAGGTTAGTGTACGAATCTGGGGGTCAGTATATCCAGGATTGTCCGACGTATGGTTCAAGGCTATGTTCCGAGAGAGTCCTGCTGGAGAGGTCAAAATGTCTCCCTCAACCAGTCTCTCCCGATCCGGCCTGCCATGTAGTTGGTAGGCAGACGCATCTACCTCCAAGATCCGGACAAACCTCACCCCATCAACCCGGGCAACCCCCTTCCAAGTCAACGGTTATTTGAAATGGATATCAATAGCTCAATAATAAAATTACAGGTAGACAAATTTGTGCCGAATAGATAGAGCATATTGGGTTGGAGGAAAATTGTCTTCCTCAGGGCCACCTGTGAGTGCGTCTTCTATGTATAAAAAATTATATTTTTCGACCGAGGACATCGTGAAATTGTCACAAATTGTATTCTTTAAAAAATTGACCAAATATCGCATTACCACCGGCCCGGGAACCATTTGTGGAATAACCAACACTTCTGCGTAGATCACCCGGTGACTTAGCACTTCGGGAGCATGGGGTGAGGTTTGTCAATGTCTTGGCGGCCAATGTATCTGCTCACCTGCTACGTGGCGAGCCGCATCGAGAGAGACTGAATTGAGGAGATTTTTTTACCTCTCTAGCCAGAATCCCTTCACCCATCGCCCTGCACCGCAGTTGAAGGAATGGATTCATACCTCCGTCACTCCTGAACACACCAACCCCCAGATTCCTACCCAACCCTGATTTCTATTTCCTTCCCAGAAATTCCCCTTCTTGTAAAAACCCTCCGCACACATTCTCTAAAATGACATAGGCCCTGAGGGAAATTATTTACCTCAGTGTTTCCTATGTGGAGCTAATGGAAAAAATATATATTTATTAAATTTAAACTTATAATGGTTTTCCACTTTTATTCATCAAGTTTTCTGCTTGTGAAAGAATAACAACAGTTCAAATAAAAATTCTTCCTCCGTTCTCTATGTTATAAAACAGCTATCGTGGATAAATAGTTCCAGAGCATTCTTGATCTCAAATATATCAATCGAGCCCCCGGCCCCGCGAGCATTGATGCTTGCTGATAGTTCTTACTTTAAAAGCACAACAAAGGGAGATTCCCAACATGTACACATATTTGTTTCAAATACGTTTGGTCTTATATATCGATCGCCCAGGTGATTATATAGTCAGACATCTCCGAAAAATCGAAATGAGCTTTGAGTTAAAGGTCAGTTATATGTTAAAGTGTATCCTCCATCAGGTACAATATTCAGATTATTCTTAAACACCACCAAATCAATTATTATGCAGAAATAATTGTAGTGAAATAAAAAATAAAATAAAAATTCGGGGTTACCGGACCGCAGTTGTAGTAATTTCAGAGCGTATTGAATATGTAAGACACGTGTAAATAATATTTGATTTATACAAAATTTCGAAATATTGATTAATCAATATTTCGAAATTTTATATTTTGGAGATGTCTGAGTAATAACTGATCGATCATAATAAATCAAAAAATAATTTCCTTCAAGGCCTTTCATCTTTGGAATGGTTCCATGACAATAAGGAAATCCAGTCCAATTTTTTTTTTTTTTTAAATGAATAATGACCTTCTAACTCAAGTAACTGCATATTTATTTTTATAGTTAGTTTTAATAGTTAAAATAAATGTCAAAGTTTTAATTTTTCAAGATCCCCGAAAACCACCGAATCTAGTGTGACGTTATCATGACCAACCGAAATATGAATTTTGTAGGCAACTGGAATCAGCTGATCATCGCCGGCCATTTTGAATTTCAGCATTGGAGCGTTTTATGGACGCGGTGACGTCACGTCCCACAAATTCAATAATACCAACTTGACAGGGTGTTTTAACTGTTTTAAAATGGACTTTTTAATATTATTTTTAAAACTCTACGTTAAATATTATTTAATACAACATATATTCAGAATCAGCATTTATTGGTCTATATGAACATATTTTTTTAAAGCTATAATATTTTTCACTGGAGTTCCTTATTGACTCTCTGAAAAGTTATTAAAAGCTTAAATAGCTAAAACGAAAAATTGCCCATAACCTAACCTAACCGTAACCTAAAACCAATTTTTAACAACGCCCCTGAAGGGCGCTGTACACTTACGATTTCCTAGGCTCTTTATCGATTTTAATTATTTAGAAATAGATACAGAAAATATTATTCTTACCTGACGTATAAAAACACTTTCTTGGAAAATAAACGACTTTGGGGCAAGCACTAAGTTAAAAATACTAATATGATGTTACGTTTTATATCTTATCCACAATTATATTTTATTGGAAGATTAAAAGCAGAGTTGTTATTATTTTAAATATTATTATTTTAATTGTTCAACTTCAGGACTGTAGAATTCTGAAGAAATTGCCTTAAAGAGCTATAATTCTACTAAGGTTGTTTTGCCTCCACGGTCGAGGGCTAGGTTCTCGATCCGAAGGTTGGGTTCAAATCCCGAATTGCGCACATTAATTTTATTTGATTGATTTGTGTTTTAACATTGTAATCATTTTAAGATAATTTAAGGTATATTTGCGGCACCTTCTTGAGTTGAAGATACTCTCAGTATTGCCCTGGTGTAAGATCACCATTCAGAATTGAAACTTGGTTTGAAATGGCTTTAGCCGTGTCTGATGACCAGATCTGAATAACCAGGTACTTTCCCACCTTTCTCTTTTCAATATCCTTTCCCTCCCCACTACCCTCAGCCTCACAACATGCTCCAATTGGAGGTGCCATACTCTCATTGGCTCCAGGGAGCAGTTGGGACTTTTGTGCAATATTGAAATTAAAAATAAAATGCGAAATTATAAATGTAATTTGATAAATAAGAATGTAAAATAATTTAGATACTTACGATATACTTTCGTAGACGTTTGTACATACCTAGAGATATTGTCCATTTTTAAGCATACCTAGTCGGCAATCGAACCCGAGAGGGTACACTAATAGACCAAAATTCAAAACACTTTATTTCCTTTGGGATGTTCTAAATTTACGCTGAATTATAATAATATGTTGCTGACATGCATTTTCCACATAAAACACGTTGAAATACTCTGCTTTCCATCAGATTAAACCCAAACAAGCTCACGTAAAGCGCACACTTCTATATTAAAAATATATAAAACCACCTCCACATGTTTAGGATCCCCGTAAAACTTATCAAGGATCCGCTCGGTTGGTTTTAAAATGCATTCTGCAGCATCCCTTAGAGATCCGATATATCTCCCGTTTAAACTGATAATATTATGTAGTGCGCACTGCGCTACGGTACTGCGCTGACGGTCCGATGCCTGATGCGACGTGCGCGGAATATCTGACATCGGACCGTGTTTCATAAGAGAAGAGTAAACAAAGACGGTTTAACCCCCGGAATGCTAATGTTACGCGAGATGAAATATGTTACTTTTTGTGAAGCATGGATCATTGAAAATTATTTTTGATATTTCTCGTTTATGGTACTGCTCTTCTGCGTTGAAGCATGACGGTCCGATGCATGATGCGACGTGCGCGGAATATCTGACATCGGACCGTGTTTCGTAAGGGAGGAGTAAACAAAGACGGTTTAACCTTCCGAATGCTAATGTAATGTGATATGAAAAATGTACGCTTTGTGAAATTTGAAAACACTTTCGAAATTATGATTTATAATTTATCACACATTGACATGATCCGATACCTGATACCTGAGACATGCATCAAATATCTGAGATCACATGAAGCTTTAAGAGTTGATTTTTTTACTTTTTACTAATTTTAAATAACTATCAATTGTTTTAAATTTTAGATTCAAGTATTTGCAAAATAAATTCTATATTTGAACAAAATCACTGTTCACTGCTGGGAATACAACTACATAGTTAAAAATATAAACTGGAAAGAACATGTATCAAAAACAGTAGCAAAAATCAGTAGCTTTTCTTTTGGTCTAGGTACTTTGAGTAAAATATTAAACATCGAATCAGTAATGGCCGCATACTGTGGTTATGTATATTAAGTAATAAAATACGGAATAATTTTTTGGGGAAACTCAGTAAACGCCAAAGATGTTTTTATCATCCAAAAGAGATGCATAAGAAAAATTGCAAACTCTGCTCATCTGGATTCATGTAGACCTATGTTTAAAAATCTGAAAATTCTGACAATCACAGACATATTTATAATGGAGTTATGCATGTTAGTGCGATCATCTACATTCAAGCTCCCACAAAAAAAACTCAACACATAAATACGCTGCAAGGTTCACAGAAAACTTATTAATACCAAAAGCAAACAAAACAATGTTTCAAAAACGACCATATTACATGGCCATTAAAGTGTATAACAACCTTCCACAAAACATTAAGCAAATACGAGATACACTCAAATTCAAATCATCACTAAAAACATTTCTTCTTATCAAATGTTGCATAACCAATGTTACGCGATGTGAAAATATTTTATACTTTTAAAACAATAAAAGCATTCAGAAATAATTTTGACGGGTTTTTTTTGTTATTGTTTTTGGGGTGTTATGCCGTGTTTCGCTACCTCCTTCTTTAGCCAACGTTTCGGACAGCGTTACAGTGTCCATCATCAGGGCAGATGAGTGATGGACACTGTAACGCTGTCCGAAACGTTGGCTAAAGAAGGAGGTAGCGAAACACGGCGTAACACCCCTAAAACAATAACAAAAATACTTTTTGGCTGTGAAAACCTTAAAACATACCAATTTTGAGGGGTATTTAGAATTTATCGAACTGCGCTTCTGTGCTGAGCTGAGCGACGTGCATAGAATATCTGACTTCAGGATATATTTCATAAGAGAGGAGTAAACAAATACCAAATACCTTAGAAAACCAATGTTACGCAATATGAAAATATTTTTCAATATTTAACAAAAAATAATTTTTTGTTAAATATTGAAAAACAAACGTTTCGTTTACAACAACACGATCTCAATGAATAAAGCAGGAAATTTGTTAAATTTTCGCAGCTTAACACTACTGGCGCCCTGAAATTTGCACAGTTGTTTGGTGTGGAATTTGTAGGTAGGTAAAAATAAAACTCGGTCAACTTCATGACGCCCTAGCAGACCGCTGATCTTTTTTTTCAAAATCTTTGCATCTGTATTTTCCTTTATATTTGAGAATAAAATTATCTTTTTCGTTGGTAGATATTTTTTTTTGGCGTGCACTGCACAGTTTTTTGAGTATTCTAGATATATAGGTCTACGGGCTCCTTTTTTTACTTAAGCTTCACACTGAAAGCCGCGAGGAAAGTAATTTACCTCAGTGCCTACGTCATCTTTGGGTATGCAATGGGGAGGGTCTCTTTAGAAAAGGAAGGAAAGGAAGTTCTGGGAAGGAAAAAAGATTAAACGGTTGGTAACATTCTGGGTGTCAGTGTGTCTAGGAATGACGATTGTATGGAACCATCGCTCCCACAGTGGTGCAAAGCGATGGTTGGAGAGAGTCCGGCTGGAGAGGTCAAAGGGACTCTACAGCCATGCAGCAGGTTTTCATACGCATCCGCCACCAAGACTAGGACCCCAAATCTCAAACCTCATCCCGTGATCCCGGATACCGTGTAAACCTACATGCGTGTTTATTAAGGAGAAAGTATTTTGATCAAAGACTCTCTCTCTCTCTTTGACGAATTCTTAAAAAAAAATCATTATAAAAAAATTTATTAGGTTTATTTATATTTATTATAAAGTTAATATAATAATTTTACTTATATTTCCACCTCCTGTTTCCCAACCTTTATGATCATCCAAATCCAATCAATCAGTGGTATTCAGTGAAATAATACAATTTTTTCCCAACTTCTCCCAAGCTTTCACCTCAAGTTAGGGTTTAGTTTCATAGAGCATCAATCAGCAAATGAAAAGGTGGGCACTTTATGTGAATAAATCACATATTTCAATGTACGCCTCACGGTCTAGATGGAAAGTACTCCTTATAAAAGGTTGAAGGAAGACTCACGGAAATATAAAAAAAAAGTTTCCACATTTTCTTTTGAATAAATAACACAGGCAAAGGAAAAATGGAAAGTTTAAAAATAAATTATTTATTACGGCTACCTTCATACAAGGTAATATAAGAAAAACCTTTACAGTTGACTTTCTCGTTGTGTTTGAATTTCGTTTCTGAAATAATACGATGAGCGTGGAGAAAAAGTTTTTTGTAAGGATGTTTAGAAACTAGAAAAAAGTTCTACGTCTTAACTTTTAGCCTAAGTCGTATACTATATGAAGTACCGACGTGACATACGGATGATACTTTCATATTGTAGGATTTATTTTCTTTAATAAATATATTATCGTGAAATGTTCACGTGACGCAGAATTCCAGAAAAGAGATTTCAAAAATAAATGTTGAGCTCTCCTTTCGTATTATGACTACATTGTGTTTAAAAAATTAGGCAATCCCTCAGTCCAACTCCCTCATTTAACGAACATTTTGCAAATGAGGTCGAATAAATCACTGGAAAGCCACTTCCATTTTACTGATACTTCAACATAATATTTTTATTTTTATTTAATTTATTGACTCGCCAACAGAATTCATCACATTATAATTATTACAGTAATCTACATTTTAATATGATTGAAGCGATGATTCCAATTAAATATAAGCACCATTCTTCTCAACATGTTTAGTATGACTTTCAGTTAGAATACGTAATAATAAATAAAATTTCAAGTGGGTACATAAAACAAGCAGGAGCAAAACCAAATATTAGTAATCACGTACATACACATTAACACATATCCATGCATAAACGCATGTATTTACAAATATTTGGTTTTGATCCTATTTATATTTATTATATTTTTTTTGGATTGAGTTCAATATATCTAAATGTTAAGTTTTGTCATTCGCTAGGACGTGTCTTACCCGGTATTACCGGTATACGATGGACGCCCGAAGTTTAAAACGTGTCTCCACCATGAAAGATCTTGGAATCATGTTTGATAGTAGGCTGACATTTCATACTCATATTCAGATGGCTTGTAGCACTTCATTGAGAATGCTGGGCTTTGTTCTGCGTACTGCAAGGAATTTTAGAGAAACCATCTTCGGGTCAGAAGGAATGTACACATTGCTACGCATTTCTTCAGATTGATCCGTGGATGGTTTGAAAACTCAGCTATCATGGAGAGCATTCATTTCTATGTTCCCGATGGATATCTTCGCCACCGACAGCATAGACTATTCTATCTTCCGGCTTGCAGGACGAACTTGTCAACGGTCATGCCGGTCGGGAGAGCAATTTTACTGTTAAACAGAATTAATTCGGATATCGACATATTTACCGTTAGTGAAGCTGCCTTTAAAAGGCAAGCTTTAATGCTTTTATAGTTTGTATCTACCACTGTTACAAATGTATTTTAAAAACGAATTAAAATGTAAAATTTTGTAATGTTTTTAAAACAATAAAAAATGAATTGAATTGAATTGAATTTATTAAATATATACACACACACACACACACATACACACACATTTATATACATATTATTGAGCCAAAGCATAAGTAGGTGAAAGATTCTATAATAAGAAGTGAGGAGATCGTCAGGTATTTGCAATTACAAATTCCTACTTAAGGTAGTGATTGATTACTAAAATATATCCATAGGTACGCAAAATGCACGCAGTATTTATTGTTAAACGAGTCATCCTTGACGTTGATTAAAAAAAACTCGAGATACTTTGAGTAAATTGCGGGATTGATTCCCAATGCAAGCAAGCTGTTCTAGCACAGCATAGCATGACAAAAGAAATGGTGCTGTTGAACGAAATATCGAAAACAATAGTTATTTATATAACTCTTCTTTAGAAAGCCTTAAGATTTTTTGTATAATAATCATCTTCCTAGGTCTTAAGATTGTCAAAATGAGAAAATTGTACGGTAATTCAAAACATTCCAAAATCAACAACTCCTTAGAAATAAAAAAAATAATTAAAAGCATTCTCAAATCCCATTGAATCCACACAAAAAAATTTCATCAAAATCGGTCCAGCCGTTTAGGAGGAGTTCAGTGACGTACACACGGACAGAAGAAATATATATATCAAGACAACCTGGCAACCGCGTGGCGTTTGTTTGATTTTTACACAAACCATAGTTTTATTCTGAGATTGTTGAAATTTTGCGTACTAGACGTTTAAAATAAGAGAAAGATCATGACTAAGTCTGATTTTGAAAAACTCTGTGTAAAGCACGGGCGAAGCCGGGAACTTCAGCTAGTGTAAAATAAAGGAACACAATTGCTTTATTTGTAACTATGTCTTTTTGATGAAACAATTGAACTTAAAAACGCTGTCAGATAGGCGAATCATCTTTGACCTGGTACTATTAAATAAAATTATCAATAATTGCATTGACAACCCTGAAATTCTCGCCAAAATAAAATTGTATGTACCGACCAGAAACACGAGGCAAAGTGCTACCTTTTTCTGTGACAATTTTAAAACTAACTATGAAGTTCATACACCTATAAACAGAATACATTATTTTGGAAATAAATTAGGGAATGTTGTAGACGTGTTTAAAGATTCAGTGTTAGTTTTAAAACGGAGTCTTTATAATCACTTCATCAAGATGTATGATTTCACGACTCCTAGTGAATACACTTTTTTATTTTTATATTTATTTACACACATTTGCTTTCTTTACTACATAATATTAATTTTAATTTGCCATTATTTAAACATAATTCATTGTATATTGTACACTGTATGTAGCTAACACAACTGTATTGCTATTATATATTGTTTAATGTATGTACCTTACAAAACTGTATTGCATATTTACTTTTCTTGTAAAAGCCCACTAGGGCGTAAATAAATAAATAAATAAATTTGTAATGTAAATTAGTTATTTCATGTATTTTTCAATGCATTGCGAATTTGTTATTTTAACCTCATTTTAGATTAAATTTTGCTTGTCTGATATTATATGATAAAGCTTGTACCTAGAAGTGTCCATTCACTATCAATTCATCCTTTAACTTTGAAAAGCCAATTTTCGTTCAGCATATCATTAACATCATTTTAAAATACTTTACATACAAAATGTAATTATTTTCCGGTCACCCGGTACAGCATCAGTTAATTAAGGCCGATCCTCGCGGGCCCTACCGCCCCGACCACCCAATGACCGCCCCTCAAGTACACGGTGTCCATGATATTGTGTACAGTTTGCATTATACCCGGAGATCACGTGCCGTTGCAAAGAGCCCTCCTACCATGCACTGCTTGGCCCCTGGGGACATAGTTAATACTGCCACGAGTTACAAACTTCTAAATAAGGATATTAATTGGATGGCGTTATGCTAAAATCTGGTAACACACACATTTACGCGAAATTTGTTCAGTAGGTTTTCCTTTGATTTGCCGGAAATAAATTCAAACTGTTAATAGTTTCAGGATCCGTAGTAAGCGTTCAAAGAGTAGAAGACGATGGTTTGAAATGGAGTTACGTTAGTACGAATATTAAAGCGAGCGCGCTCAAATTAAAAGCGATAAAAATTGAGCGAATATTTTAAAAATATTTAATAAAACACGACTCGTTTAAAGTAGAGCAAGAATTTCTCTACAAATGTTAATATTGCATTTATAGATTAACTGTGATTTTTCCTTACCCATAACATGATGATAAATAACAGAATAAAGTTTTTTTATAAAGAGTTTTTTATAAGTAATCTGAAAGTATGTTGTCTGTTGTACGCTGATAATGCGGTGCTGATTTCTAACACTATGGATGATTTACAGTCCCTAATGTCTAGGATGAACGAAGTATGTATGAAGAATGAGTTAATTATGAATGTAAGTAAGTCTAAAGTCATGGTGTTTGAAAGAGAAAGTACGAAAACAGTGTGTGATATAGTTGTGAATGATGAATACTTGGAGCAGTTGGATGAGTTTGTGTATCTGGGTAGTCTGTTTACGAGAGATGGGA
The DNA here is from genome assembly GCA_936435175.1 of Glyphotaelius pellucidus. Lineage (NCBI taxonomy): Eukaryota > Metazoa > Arthropoda > Insecta > Trichoptera > Limnephilidae > Glyphotaelius > Glyphotaelius pellucidus. Next base: position 17,219,026 of record OW386549.1, on the reverse strand, counting down.
AGGCTGATAGAGATATCGATAGAAGAGTAAATGCCGGTAACTCCATTAATGGAGGACTGAATGCCGTTGGCGCTAATAAAAAAGTCGTGGTACCTACTCTGATGTATGGCAGTGAAGCATGGAATTGGCAGAGGAAAGATGAAAGGAAACTGAATGCTGTTGAAATGAGATCCCTGAGGCGTATGTGTAATTATAAATTGTATGATCGTGTGAGAAGTGTGGAGGTCCGCAAAGAATGTTAGGCTGATGTAAGCATAACGAGTAAGAATAAGAAAGGAACCCTCAGATGGTTTGGGCATGTAGAGCGAATGAACGAAGAAAGTAATGTAAGAAGAATACATGACGCAAATGTGAATGGTAGAAGAAGTCAGGGACGCCCGAGGAAGACATGGCACGATCAAGAGAATCAGACACTTGAGTCGGGCCATGTCAAAAGTCAGAATAATAGAAGAGTATGTATGAATGTGAGTGAAGCAAAGAGTGTGTGCCAGGACCGAGTTGTTTGGCAGTCCGTCCTCTCTGCCTATCCCTGCGGAAAAACGGCGTGATGGTTAGTTAGTTAGTTTTTTATAATTTTAGCATTCTTTGCGATTTTTTTTCCATCGAAGGAATTTCATTTTCTTATCGTTTCGTCTCTAAAAATGAATATATATTATTATCTTCCAAAAAACATACTTATACTTTTTTATTAGGTTAAAAACTTAAAGTATTTGAGAGAATTTTGTTAAAAATTAGTGGAAATTCGGGATGCGTGGGCTTAACTCTCCATTATAAGGCAAAGCATTGCAATATATATCCAGGAAATCATGCTTTGTTTTTCATTTGAAAAATCCTAAGCGAATATAATATCTTAACTTTGGAGCCTTGCGTTTTTTCGTAGAATAAAAAACGTTTTAGGGCTGCAAAATTGTTTGATTTGAATTTGAATCAAAATTTTCTTCTTTCTTTCGCCAAGGTTTTTTTTAGTATGATGATAAGCTGAACTCCTATTTTTATCGTGCATACACTTTCAAAACACACTATACACAATTTGACATTTTGAACTCTACACCCCACTCCTTAAAATCACTAGGCGGTATCTCGATACTTTACAATAACTGAGCTCTCGCCCGGAAGAATGTTGTATCCAACAATATTCTTGTTCCGAGAAAAATTGAAAAAATTAAACCAGTTATGTTTCTTAACATTTTATATTTAAAATACGTAAAACATACAATTCTTTAAAATTTTAAATGAAAAGTCGTCTAGAAAAGCAATTTAATTAGAGTTTATTACTTTATTTTACGCTGAATTTGTGGAATAATGTTGTGTACAAAAATCTCAATTTCAAAATCACACAACGTTATTCCACAAAAAGATTTTTTTTACTCTTCGTACCTTACAGAAAGCAACTTGCTCTTCTAACATAAATGAACACAAGTCATTGATGTATTTAAGCTTAAAAAACTAAAAAAACTTTATGAATAAATAAAACCATTTACGTTCTAGATATTGTCTTGAAATCAACATACAACATTACTCCACAAAACGTTTCAATGGCTAAAAGGCAGACTTATTAATATTTTTTCTGGAAAAATTCTACTTTTTTATATTCTTCAGCTTCTTGGTATTGAAAACTTTCTAGTTGAAGCCATAAGACCTTCGTTTTATTAATTTATTCCCATAAATTAATCCATGCACCGTGATTTCGACAAATCGCATTATACAACATTCTTCCACAACCAAACTTTAAAAGGCTGCCAAAGGCCTAAAAAAATGTTCAATATAGTAATTCTTACCTTTAAAGATGCATATTAAAATGCCCAATATTATTCCATCAACAACTCAAAATTGATAGTTGTGTTGGATATAACAACCGGGCAATGGCTCAACTACAAAAACTCGTGCAATGCAATCACCACCCTATGAATTACCTTTTTAAATTTTTTGTTATGCACATTTTTATAACTGTAACTCAACTAAACCGAACCCCTTCCCCCATCCTAACCCTTCCGTACTCCACCTAAATAACTTGTTTCTCGTAATGTAATTTTTCATTATCATCTCTCAAATCACTTCACTTATATGTAATACCCAGGTGGAAACCTATGAATGTTGCAATTATTGTGACTCAGATACTATTATGCTCTGTTATCAGTGTAAACTGTTGGTCTCTCAAACAAAATAAATTAAAAATAATTATGTAAAATTGCGTTTTGTCTTTAGACTTAACTATTTTTAATCCAGATTGTCCACATGGACCACAACTGTTGACCTTTTTTTCAACTGCCCTGACCGTTTTTAAATGAAATTACGTATTTTCTTAATATACAAATATTATTGGAAAATGAGAAAAATTATGTAAAACATGCACATTATTAGAATAGGTGCAAATAGTCAGAATATTGAAATATTATCTTGTACGGAAATATTACAATATTTCTTTAATTTTTAATATCTATATTATTTGAAGGTAGTGGGGATGTAAAGAAGATGGAAAATAGGAAGGTGGAAAAGTATTTGGCTATTCACATCTCGTCACCAAAAACGGCATAAGCTATTTCAAATGCTGAATGGTGGTCTTATACCAGGGCAATACAGGGCAATATCTTCCACTCTGGAAGCGCCGCAAACATACCTTATTATTTTCAAATGATACAAATATGAAAAAACACAAATCGATCAAATAAAATTTCTCACCTCAGGATTTGAACCGCGACAATCATTGGCTTGCTAGTAGAGAACCCTACTCGTCGACCACGGAAAGCCTTACCTCTGATATTCAAATGTAAAAAAATCTTCTTCGAGATGATTTGCCCCCAAAAATAAACCTTTTGGTCACATTTCAAAACGTTTTGCATCGCTAATCTTGATAACATTTTAAACCAGTCTTGATAACATTTCAATACAGCCTTGATAAAATTTCAATCCAGCCTTGATAAAATTCCAAAACAGCCTTGATAAAATTTCAATCCATCCTTGATAAAACTTCTTGCAGACGTGAGAATACCTAGACACATACCTCTCGTGTAATACACAGCACAGTTTGTTTACTAGGACGACAGGACGAAATTGGAGACTGTGTTTATTGAGGTACGGCTTGTGTTTCGGGACCGCTCGTCGTGTTATTGTGGACCGCTTATATTGTGGCCCGTTGAACAAACATTTACCTACTAGGTGTCTTTGTGCTGCACTGCGCGGTGCACGGTCAGGAATCTGTGTTTATTGCCAACTAAGCAATGCAGGAGTCTGATTCTAGGAATGATTCCATACTAGAGCAAAGGCTGACGTTATCAAAGTGCATAATAAAAACGAACCCCTTTAATTCACTAATGTGTTTTGTTTAATTCACTTCGAAGGCTCTTTTTCATTACAAGGCACTATATTAATAAAAATGGTGTAGATACCCAGTTTAAGAATGCTGTTCAGTACCACGGGTTTTTTTTTTTTTTTTTTTTTTCAAGAGCGGAGACGGTTTACATAATAAAGTTCCCGTGAGCACTTAGGCCGTAGGCCCATTGTGCTATCTCCCATTTTACCTCATTCCTTTGACAGTAATCCAGTCCCTTTTACAAAGTTCACCAGGATTGTCATTGGAAATGAAGCTATATCTTCTGGTTCGACAATGTGTCTTCCCAGGTCTCATTTCTCCTCTTCACTCCTCCGCGATTCCCTGAAGGCCCCACGAGGGAAGAGGGCTTCATCTCTCCTCTCCACTCCTTAGTTCTCTGAAGGCTCCACGACGGAGAGTTCACCTCCCTTTGGTTCCCTAAAGGCTCCACAAGAGAAGAGCCCACTCCACCTTGGCTCCACGAGGGCCCCAGGAGGGAAGAGAACTTATCTCTCCTCTTCACTCCTCCTTGGTTCCCTAAAGGCCCCATAAGAAAGAGTCCACGGAGATGGCCTCATTTCTCCTCTTCACTCCTACATGGTTCCCTGAAGGCCCCACGTGGGAAGAGGACATCATCTCTCCACTTCACTCCTCCTTGGTTCCCCAAAGGCCCCGTGCCGGAATAGTGCCCTTCCCCTTGGTTCCGTGAAGGCCCCACAAGGGAAGGGTTCAGGGAGGTGGCCTCAGCTCTCCTCTCCACGGCTTCTCCTCTTGGTTCCTCCTAAGGGCCCCAGGAAGAAAGTCCACAGAGGTGGCCTCAGCACTCCTCAGCACTCCTAGGTTCCCAAAAGGCCCCTAGTTTTCGAATGGTCCAATTTTTTGTCCCACGAGTGACCAGGGAAATAGAAGGTCCACTCCAGCAGAGCCCCGAATGTTGGAGTAAGGTCTAAATACTCCGAGATGCGACCTTGTTTCTCGGAGGCACCGTTCTTGACACTGTTCCCCAGGACATTCAGCCTGAGCACGGTAGCTCACACCTTGGCTTGGGATGGCTATTGCAGGTTTGTGTTTCCACTCCCTGAGCGATGGGTTCGCCACACTCCCTACGCTATACCACGGGTTTTGAAATATTTCAATTTATTTCACGGCATAGTACGTCGTCGCGCAGAAACTAATTAAGTACTATTTACGCATATTTTTTTTTAGCTCTAATTTTTTTTATGAACGACGGCAACATTTTTTGGTTGCTTTGGGCAATTCCCTTTTCTGAGCGCTCATACTTGCTGGCGTCCAAGATGGACTCCGGACGCTAGTCACCATTTTATTTAGTTATCTAAAAATTTAATTCGAGGCAGCTTTAAAGGTGTACAAATATGAAATCGATTTATGTGATTGTTATATCAATTGTGGAGGTTCGCGCTATCAAGTTCCGAAAAATGATTGGCTTCGTTTTACTTTGTGTAACTAAACGACCTGTATCTCTACAGTTTCAGATTAAATACTCATATTCAAATTTATACTCATATTTTTTAAATATGTATACCTCACAAGAGTCCCAACTGCTCTCGTCTGGAGCCAGTGCGATTATGGCGTCCCTAAGTGAGGTATATTGTGAGGCTGAGGGTGGTGGAAAGGGGAAGGAAATGGGGAAGAGGAAGAGGAAGGTGGGGATGTACCTGACTATTTAGATCTGGTCTCCAAGCACGGCTAAAGCCATTTCAAGCAAAGTTTTAATTCTGAAGGGTGGTCTTACACCAAGGCGATACTTAGAGTACCTTCCACTCTGGAACGTGCCGCAAATATACTACATACTATTTTAAATGAATTAACTATGGCATAACCCAAATTAGTCAAATGATATTCATTTGCCACGCCGGGATTCAATCCCGCGACCCTGAGTATTAGTTTTTGGATACAAGGGGTGATGTTTTGACTTTTTAACCCCGATTAGAACATATTTTTCACTATGATAGTAAGAGAGTTACATCGATTTATATGAGACCAAATTTGGTCTCCTGTCTTTAAACGGGTTATCTCAAACTCAATTCGAATTTGTGTTTTAGGTGTATTTTGCGAGTTTATATTATCAAATGTCGGTATGTTTTTGGATTCGCGAAATTCATTTGATATTTTAGATGGGGAATCTCCGTTATTTCCTGGTTTTGTTTAACAACATCGTTACACAAGCGCTACACAATTACGGTTTTCACAAATTAAAATACACCATCCAGCAAATAATGCAACATCAAATGTAAATTACTGAGATGCAAAAACCAATTCAATTCAGCCAAAGGGTAAACAACATTTAATATTAAATTGGTGGATGGAACAAGCATTCATATCGTATTATGAATATTTAGCAATTTGGAAAATTTGTAAAATGTTTATATTATTTGAGATAGCGCACTAATATTATTCACATTACCCATCTACCAATGCTAGTCACCTAAAGTTGTAAGTAGTAACTAACAAATTCAAATTAAACCCCGCATATTTTCATCATAATTTATTAGCTTCCTTCAGCTTAGTGGGTCCTCGTTATCTGTAAGAAACGTTAATGTTACAGTATTTTTTTCTTTCAATGCCTATTTACATTAGCTCTACACAAGAGGCATTGAAGAAAATAATTCCTCTCCCACCGCCGCCCCGGAAACCATTTATTGGATAACCAACACCTCTGTTATAGGTCAGACCAAGTGGTTCGCTACGTTTGGTGACTTAGCAAGGGTGCCCGGGTTCATGGGGTCAGGGTTGTCCGAATCTTTGCGACGGATGCGTCTGCGGATGCCTCTGCGGATGCGTCTGCGGATGCGTCTGTGGATGCGTCTGCGGATGCTTCTGCAGATGCGTCTGCGTCTATGGATGCGCCTGTAGATGCGTCTGCTACCAACTGCGTGGCAGGCCGGATCGGGAGAAACCGTTTGAAGGAGATCTTTTGACCTCTCCAGCAGGATTTTTACCGCTGTGGAAAGGATGAATTCTTTCTTCGTCCGTCACTTCTGGATACACTGACCCCCAGATTTCTACAAACCCCTCACACCTTCTTCCTTCCCAGAACTTCTTCTCCTTCCTTTCCTTAAAAGACTCTCCACACAGCATCCCCAAGGATGACATAGAACCGGAGACCATTAATAATATTTAATTGACTAATTACACTTTTTCTAAAATCCAAAATTTCTAAGTTATCTAAATGTAAACCCGTTGTGTTTTTGTGTATTTTAAAATTCTTTTTTCACAAATTGTTTTTTTTTCTTTTAATTAACAATGAAGCCGTGAAGTGAATTTGCAAAGATTGAGATATTAAAAAAAAATAAGCTAAATAACTGTAAAAAACAACACAACGGTACCTAATAAAAGCCTTCTTATTAACTAAACAAATAGAACCCCCCACACACGCATGCAAAGCTTTTTATGAGAACATTTTTGAAATAAATACACAAAAATATACCTGTCGATATAATTATGTAAATGAAATGTTATTACTCTCTTATTAATAATTATGCTTATCTAATCACTGAAGACAACATTAGCGAAAATTTTCTCAATAGAAAATTTAAAATAATGTCTATATACAATTAGGGGTTTTACTCATTAGGCAGTATTCTAGTCTATAAATTCGAAATTCGCATTATTTCAAAAGTAATAACCATTTTAATGTCAAGATTTAGACGGAATCTAACCAAAATCTGAATAGAACAAAATTTTAAACGCATTTTTCTCAAAATCACTTTTTTCGAGACGGTTGACACGATATCTCAAGTTCTACTAAACCAATTTGCATGAAATTTGGTGTGAGCCTATACAATACTCTATAGCGGGAACTAGAATCATAACAAAATTTCAATTTTAACTATTTTTAAAAAATTGGGAAAGTCAAAAAACTGGCAAAACATGTATTTTTTATTTCAGACTGCCGCCATTTTACGAAAAATAATTCTTTTGACTTTTTCTCAGTTCGGGCCATAGCCGCATTTGTTTGGATTAAGAAAATATATATTCATTTTTTTTAGATTACTAGGATGGTTGCAATTCTGTCAACCAGGGCGCGCCATTTTTTAGACCCCCCCCCCCCCCCCTTCAACACCCTGTAACTTTTTGAATTTTTTCGTTTGATTTTTTTGAAGGTATTCTTAAATTCTTCTTGTTTAATAAATATTTGGTAAAATAATAGCTTGCAAAAATAGATTTTTTTTTATTGCACCTGAAAAAATACTTGCAATTCGTGCTTCTAGACTAGAATACCCCTTAATTTAAAAATAAAAAATAATGCTTATATTATTATGAACCTGGATGAATTTCTTGTCTTAAAGAAAGTAAAAACACATATTAATTAAATCAAACAAAGAACACGAGCGTAGTTATACTTTCAAATAGTTTTTTAAAACAAAAAATATAAAGGATAATTTTATTTTCAAAAGAATCATGTTTTGCAACCATCGCCAATCCTTGGCAAAATGTACGTGTTCAAAATCAAACAACTGACCAAACTATCAGAAACATCCTAAAAATTCCTCGTGGTAGTAAGATATTCATTTCTCCACACCTTCCAGCCATTTTTTCCGCCAAATCGCGCCTTCTACCTATTTACATATTTGTATAATATCACGCCCTCTACCTGGATACTTGTCTCACTGATTTACAAACCAAAGTTAGGAAGTTGGGTACAAGGAAACTAGGAAGGAGCTACTGTTATTTTACATGCACGTAAAAGCACCTACTGCCATAACTCGACAAACTTCACTGAGGAAGGCATCTCACCTTTCGTAACACTTTGCATAAGATCTACGTACAAAGCGCCACAATAATAAACCATCTCAAACAAAATCGAAGTTCAGAACCGCACTGTAACGATTTGACGTAAATTTTAGTGGTTCTCATAGAATTATAATATTCGTAATAACAAATATGAAAACTTTCGCGTACGAACTCAAAGTACAAACCTATTTTATATTATGTTAATGCTATCTTGTAGAAGTTGTAATATAATTTTCAGTTTGGTGTCGTAAAACACATAAATTGCACTCCTAAGTACAAATGCGGGTAACATTCGTACCATACTCCAAAACTTTTCCCTTGTAATATTGTTAATTTGGTTTATTGCTAATTTCTTGTGTGATTTGTGATTGTGAATTTAAGTGCATTGGAAACTTACGTCAAAACTAACATACATGAATTGTATTTTATTAATTTATTCACGAAATTATGAATGTGACAATATTTTAGATTAAAACCAGCAGGCATAATGTTCAATGCAGAGATTTTATTTTTTAGTTTATTAGGGAATCGAACAGTTATACACAGTTTCCGCAAAAATGCATTGTACATATATAGAAACATACAGTGATAGAAAGACAACATAAAGTGATAGAAAAAGAAGAAAAAAATATAAAAAAGAAACAAAAAAACACAGATAGCATGTAGGATAGATAAAATGAAATTAAACTGTTTGTCTATATAAAAGTAAAATATTTTCATATCATAAAATAAGGATCAAGGAAAAACATGATTAGACATTTGCAAGCGCCCTTGAGGTGGTTTTTCACAAAAAACGGCGCTATATAAATCATCTAAATACCTTTTATTATTATTATTATTATGAAAAGAAGGAAGAACAACATGGTGAGAATGAGAAAATAATATACAGCAGGTGTGTGTGCACAAAGATATTATTATATATGATTGTGATTTGCTACCTTCCCTGCATTTTGCCTGAAACTTCAAACATGACATTTATTAACAGTGGTGTTTACAATTTAATTCAACAAAGAAAGGCCAATGACACTTGACTCATGACACTGGACTTTTGAGCCTTGATTTTTGTTGACAATTTGATAATATATTTGACAATTTAATTCAATGACACTTGACTCACGACACTAGACTTTTGAGCTTTGATTTTCGACTATCCGTGAACCTTGAGCCTACGATCTTGAACCTTGAATCTAATCTATCTTGCGTGATATTTTTCATGATTTTTTAAAGTTAACGATGAACCTTGACATTTGATTCTGAAGAATAATGATTACATTGTCCTGAAGAACAATTACGTAAAGTTCAACCTAAAATCAATATTTTCGATTCTTGATCCCAATCATTCAAAAGTTAGCCGTCACTAGCATGCATCAGTGCATGTCACTAGCACTCTTATCTTGATATAATACTGACAGTCAAGATAAACTTTTAGAATCATGTCTATTTATTATACCTAATATGCCTTTGTTTTAGTATTCGTGTCTCATCTCTGCATTCCGTATGCAATCCGATAAACCTTCCTGCAAGGAACGCGCGCCAGCTAATGTTGACGGCTGTGAATGCACAAAAGGCGTCGTAAAAGCCAGGAAATACAACAAGGAATCTAGCGCTAACGACCTCCCCTGTCGCTAGATGGCAGGAGCGATGATCTACTTAAGATAATGGCAATGCGCGATGCAGACGAAAAGGAATATACATTCAAACTAAAATAATACATACATATAAAATTCCGACAAAATATAATATTATTTCTCTGCATAATAGTTTATCATCTCCACGATAGAATATTTTCGGAAAAACAAAAATAATTATTATATTTGAACATATTGTATCGGGATGTTCTATATTAGCGCCTTCCGAATATACTTTTAGACACAATCAGGTTTTAAAAATAATTCATCAAAGTTTGGTAATTAAACATAAATTAATTGACTGCCGTAATGTAGCACCATATTATGAATACGAACCAAATTCGTTTTTAGAAAATGAATTTTATAAAATATATTATGATAAAACTATACTAACAGACAGAACGATTCGTCATAATAGACCCGATATAGTTTTACACGACAAAATTAAAAAATAACTTATATCATTGATGTCGCTATTCAAAATTCCTGTAATATTCAAAAATCTGTTTCTGAAAAAATTCGAAAATATAGAGATTTAGGAAATGAGATTAAAAGAATTTGGCATTCTGGGACTATAAAAATATAACCATTTGTTATTTCGGCTACTGGCATTATACCTAGCTCTCTAATTAAAAATTTAGGCTTATTAGATTTATCAAAGAATCTTTATATAAAGATGCAAAAATCAGTCGTATTAAACACATGTAGGATTACGAAAGATTTTTTAAATATTTATATTGAGGGATCAGTAGGATTTATCGGTTCAGTTAGGAGTTCTATTGAGCCGAACCCTCTGATATGAAATATCTGGAGTCGGTGAAGTATTTTCCCATATGGTCTCTGGTAGGTTGATGTGTTGTTCTTGTATAGTTTTGAATTTATTATACTTATACAATGCAATTACGTCGCGTGGATTGACTAGATGATCATTTGTGGAAAAGTGTGTGGAAGGATTAAATTTTTCCTGTGGGGAAGATTAAACCCGGACATAGTCTAGAGAACAATTAAAAAAATATATATATATGTATTATAATAATAACAAATATAAAACTTTTTCCACTTTAATTTTATTGACCGTAACCGGTTTCAGCTCGCTAGAGCCATCTTCAAACTGGTACAAATTATTCTTAGTCTACGGTGTATATACGCAACAAATGAGGGGGCGGGGGGAAGCGGGGTGGTCTAAAGAATTTTAATCAATTATATTAATTACATTTGTTACTATGTCGTTTTAGACTGTCGAATTTCCAAATAGTTTGGTAATTCCAGTGGGCTAATTACCTTGGGTTTGTAGCTCACTTCAACATTGTTCAGGGAAAAACCATGCAAGTAATATGAATTATTAATGACCTAACTTTATTGTCAAATCGTTATTATGTTTTATGATGCATGGGATTTTTTTATTGCTATTTGAAGGGATTTTGAAGAGATGTTAACATTGGAATAGGAATGGTCATTATATTAAGTAAATACATTTTCGAAATTATTATGAAAATTACAATGGATACAAAAGTGGAGACTTAGCAAATGATTCTAATTGCTTATTCATTACAAATTTATGGTCTATTTTTTAAGTTAAACGGGAAATTTCTAAAGATTCAAGTCTATCTATTTTATGGCCTTTATTACAAGTGTGGAATTTATCATTATTCGTTAATCTGGATATTTTTGTTGATATTTCGCCAATATAAGGAATGTTAACCCACTGTTTAGTGATAATTTATCTTTTTACATTTTTACCATGAATTTTCCACCATGAATTGTCAGTTTCAAAAATAGAAATATTAATTATGTTTATATGCTTCGGTGTGGAGGATGATTTTCTGTATAATAATATAATGAAGGAATTCAGTCTTGTCAGGAATTTCTGTATGAAATGCAATATTTGAGGTAAATTGTAGTACAGTTTGTTTTAATTTGATGAACGTTTTTTATGTTACTAGTTAGTTCCTTTTATAAATTTAATCATAAATAAAAATCATTTTATATTACCTGCGTTGGAAAAAAATGTAATATCGCTGACGAGATTTTTTTAACAATCCACTCTGTATTTGAACCACGATTTATCGAAATGTTTCAAATTATTAAATAAGAGTTTTGAATGCAACCATTTTTAGGTTGGAGTGTCATTAAGAAAACTTCTCAAAAATAATAATTGATAAATTAACTACGTACAAATTGGAGATTACAAAGAGTCTACCGCTTATTGGTGTCAAGAAAAATGATGTTCTGACGAGTATGTTCTGACTATTTTTTTCTTTACAAAATTGTTTATAATGTATTAGACTTCCTTGATTTTCTTTTGTTGATTGACTTTATTTCTTTAAATGCCATTTAAAATGTTTGTCATTGTTATTTGACTTTATTTCTTTAAATGCCATTTAAAATGTTTGTCGAGCTTTTATGCAATATTTAAAATATTGCAAAATATTTTTACTACAGTCATCAAAATTATTATCTTTTTTTTTTATATTAGTGCATTCCGTAGAACTTTTCATCAGTTACCATAGCAATGCAGTTCAGGAATAGTACCTACCATATTGACACCACAGGTATTGATAGTCTATCAACTTATAAAAGTAATATTATTAAAATTATTTACCATTCTTAACATATTTTGATACTGCGCTCTGAAATCTTCATTACTGATACGTGCACTGTATCTTGATACGTGCACTGAAATCTTCATTACTGATACGTGCACTGAAATCTTCATTACTGATACGTGCGTTTGGGGATAAGTGAATTGTGTATTGCTATTTAAGCTTAGGAAATGTTGGAAACTTTCAAAATACCTTTTTAAAACCCCCGTGAAGGTTTTTGGATTATTTCAACCACATGATAATACATCTGAAAAGTTTTTCAATCATCACAAAAATTCTTGAGAAACTGTTAGAAATTTGAGAATGACATTTTGCAAATAATTGTTGTCAAATCAGAATTCAATTTTCATAACTCTTAAAATTAATGAATTAGTTTGAAGTACCTACTTATACAATAATTTGAATTTAATCAATAATTATTGTAGATATTTTAAATTGGTATCTATGTTAGATACCAAATTTGATTTAATGTTCTTATAATATGTGATTGTTCTTATATAAAATACAAAAAGAAGTATTTGTAATATACGAAAAATGAACATTTGAATTAAAAAAATTGTAATAGATGGCACGCGAGCTTTTTGAAAACTGAATGTACTGGGACTGAATTGGAATGCGAGAGGAGGTTTGGCTGGACAGGGGAGCGGGAGAGGGGAGAGGGAATGCGGGGAAGGTAGAAGGGACACGGGAGGGGAATGGGGTCGCAGGGGAAAGGACATGCAGGAAGAAACAATTTATTTTTTTGAACATGGCATTGCAACGCATGCCGGAAACCAGCTAATATTTTATATAAAAAAAAAAATCATCACGCATATAAAGCCCAATTAGGGGGTGAAAAATATAATTTTTTACGGCTAATTTTTATTTAAAAAAATTAGCTATGTAAAAAGGCTATTAATTAAAATTATACTTTATATAAAGTGACAAACACTTCTAAATCAGTCCATCTTTCCGTATTGTGTGGTCATTACTTAACGTTTGTACTTAGCTCTATCAATAATATCATATTCTGTGTGTTGCTATTCAAAGCTTAATTATTTTTACTTCAATATTTTACCAAACGTTTTACATTGCTCGTGATACGTAATCCTCGAACATTTCCCATATTACCTCCCCTCTGAGCTCTTATCGTAGCGTATTTCATACATAACAATTATTAAAGCCTTTCTAGCTAAAGTCATATTAATCCAGTGGATTTGGGAGGCTGTATAATTTGTAGGAAATCCCGCGCAAATCGGAACGCTCCCGGTGAATTATTGAGGGTGTTTACGAGCTTTGCCGCCGCGACTGCGTCAGGCTGACGTCGCTTCCGGTTAATGCTGGAAGGCTGTGCCGACTTCCGTTATTCATTCTAATCTTTAGTGCACTTTGTAAAAGGTGTATTGGCAAATGTTTGCCAGAACACTGAAATTGCGTTACCGATATTCTACAAATAACTTGAGATGCATTGGGTACATAAAATGCTTACAATTTTTTACACAAGAGGTAATAAACAAAGGTTGCTAAAAATAATTACATATTATATACATTGTAATGGTTAACAATTAAATAAAATTTAAAAAATATGTTTATTTAATTACAATGAACTGAAATAGTGTGCTGGGGATCCTGCCAAAAGACCTACATAGAACCACTTAATATTGCCCAAAAATTGATTCTTAAAGTTATGTTCAAGAGAAAGATTAGATATCCAACTCATTTACTTAACAAGGAATGCAATGTCATGAATGTTAATAATATTAATATGGCAGAAAGAACACAGCAAATTCGTACTACTAGAATTGGCTCTGGTCTGAACTTTGTTGCAATTCAAACTAAAACTTCTTTTGGCCAAAGAAATTATTTTTATCAGGCTCCGCTCATTTTTAACAGCCTTCCAGAAAATATCAGGTCATCTAATTCCTTGATCACTTTTAAAAAGATTGTCAAATTTAGCATGTTAGCCGAGGATTGCCAATTAATTTTTTCAACTTTGTCCTTTCTAAATTAGTAGCTAAATGATTATGTTTATAGTAATAATAAGCCAAATTAGTATTAGCATTCTCCTGCCAAATTTAAAGCATATTATATTTTATACATATATTTATTATTTACAACTTAATCGTTAAAACAAAAAAAATATATTTTTATTTAAATCAGTCCTCAAAACTATGGTCACCCTACAAAAGTCTACATGTTTACATGAATGTACTACCTAGCGCCAGCAGTTTAGTCATAATCTCAACCTGTAAGAAATGCAACAATATTGTTCTTTCAATATCTGTATAATTTTGTGTTATTTTGTTAATTTGTAGAATTGTTAACCTCAACACAGGCTTGTCCTAGTGAGGATGCAAATTGTTTTGTAAACATTTTTACCTGCAATGTAAAGAAACAATAAATAAATCAGAAATAATATTTTGACATTAAAAAAGCATGTTAACTTACGAGTATGTTAAAAATGTCAATATCATTTGTTTATTCGTTTGCTAAGCTTTGTAAGCAAGAATTTGAGCTTGCCACATATGTTTGCGAACTGTGACATTGTAATGGGTCCTTATACCCAGTGTGTTACAGATACTCTTAAATTGAATAGACTTAGGGGTTCACATCAGCGAGGTCCGAATTTTACAATTTAATTACTGAAGTATGTAAATTTTTGGTATTTAATAAAAAAAGGATATTTGTAGTTCGATAATAGTACAGGTTTGCTTAAAATTAACATGTTTATGGAACCAACTTTTGTATGTGTTATATTCCGGCCATCTACACTAGCGACTAAAACCACTCATTGCAAAATCTGTGATATAATAAAAAATTTAAGCTTAGGCAAAAATACACTTTAATTATTATTTTTTCTAAATAATAAATATATTTATTCTTCAAACTTTGCAAATTCACTTTGTGGCGTCAAATTAGAAATTATTTTTAGAAATTAGGAAAAGTGTTAATAGTTAATTAAATATTATAAATAACCAAACGCTTTTTAAAAATAGCCATCTTTTAAAATTATTTTCGTATTAATACTTATATTTACAATAATTTATTTTGTTATTTAGACTTCTTGTTTGGTTTCAAAAGATTTTTTATTATGTAAATGTAATTTTTTACCCATCCTTAAATATTTTTTTATATTTTATTTTTATATAATTGTTTTTTAGAATTGTAAGTACCTTTCTAATATTTTGTCTATGTTCTCATTTGTTTATACTTGTTTGCCTATTGTTATTTTTTATTAACTTATTATTCTGACGAAAAAAATATAGTTTTTGAAATTGATTAAATAGTGGTGTACACAAAGTCATTTGTTTTTATTTATTAATAAATATATTATTATGGATGACTAAATTTTTTATCGGATTAGTCGGTTTGTGTTCAATTTCTAATTTAACATATACATCTAAATGACAGGTGTACGTTGACTCTTAATCAAGCTTTGATACAAAAGATTGAAGCTTTTTAAATATAGATATGTCGGCGCTTCCTCAAAATAACCAAAAAAGATATAAATGATTTTTTAATTTTTCGAAGAAAACTTCTTCTTAAAGGTTGTTACTTTGTGATGTCATTATTTATTTATTAAAAGAAAATAACTTAGTTTACATCACTTTATTTATTTTATACTATCAACATGTTTCGTGAACTGTGTTCACTTCTTCAGGAATAAAAGTATCCTATACTATACTTTATCCTATACTTTTATTCCTGAAGAAGTGAACACAGTTCACGAAACATGTTGATAGTATAAAATAAATAAAGTGATGTAAACTAAGTTATTTTCTTTTAATAAATAAATGATTTTTTATTATTCTTCATTATAAGCGCCTGCTAAACTGCCAAATAAGTTTGTTGGCAGATCAACTATTTCACAATATTCATTGTAACACTAAAGCACACGGTTCCATGCCAACTCAGAATCAAGTCAACTCAACACCTCTTCAAAATCATTAAAAGCTGTGAAAAAAATAATTTTATAATAGCCCATAACCGTAACGTAACTTATTTAACCAATTTTTTATATATTTTTTTATCAATTTTAACGACATTTCAAGGGAGGTTCTGAGTTGGTTTCATTCTGAGTTATCCGATCACCAAAGCACATACATGACGAGAGACCACAATATCGAAAATAGATATAGAAGAATAAAATTTCAAGTGGCTACAATATAAAGGCGTAACATACAGAGACAGATACATATACCACAGTCAATATATTCACAGGTTTACACATACTCAGAGGCACATAACATTCTTTAAGACACTCATAGGCATATTTATACGTGTATATAAAGGATTACATGCATACAATCGATGAATACTTATCTATAGGTACTTATGTATTTATTATACTGGGTTTAACAGATGTTCGCACTTACGTGAGAACAATCCAGTTATAAAAACTCAGTTATTATACAATTACAAAAATTTACAATTACATACAGGAAAACAAAAACATCACAAATAAAAATACAGAATTATATACAAGCTCACTCAAGTAACGCATTACAACGAGTTGCAAGAGACATAAGAAATACGCGAGGCATGCGTAGAGAGACAATTGACACAATATAATTAGAAAGTATTTTTTAACAGCGCCAAAAACTTTTTTTTGAATCCGTACAAATTATTGACGAAAATATCTACTTCAGCACATTCTATCTTTTTATTTTATTTTATTTTTTTATTTTAAATACATAAACGGCTATACTGCCTTTTATAAATAAACATATAATAGAGTACAAAAGTAAGAAAAATAATATCATTACATAATAGTAGTTTTAAACTTAAAAATAACATACAATTATTTTGTGTATCACAACAAAAAAGAACAATGAGAAATATCATCATTTCATTTCAACATGTCCACATTGCGTATATAAAGGTACATTATGGAAAAATAATTTATGAGTGCATATTTATATTGCGCTAATTTTAAGAAATAAATGTCGCCGATGTTAGCATATTCATTTCACAAAATGTGTAATCGACTTATTGGTGAGTAATAATGTGATAATGTATGTGTGTTATTATAGTAAAACGGTAGAGTCAGTCTATTGTTAGCGCGACCAGGGCAATGAAATCGTATTAGTTCTATTAAATCAGGGGTATCCAAGACCGAGTGAATTATTTTGTATAATATTAATAGATCACAGATTTTTCTGCGGTCTGATAAATTTACGAGATTAGTCCAGTTTAATAACAAATTATAGTCAACGGATTCTCTTGGAATACCTAATTTAAAATTAATATACCTAAGGAATCTATGCTGGACTTTTTCAATCGCCTGAATATGGATATTGTAATGTGGAGCCCAAATCGTAGAGTTATTTTCTAAAATGCTTCTCACTAGCGTTATGTATAAAATGCGAATAGTATCAATGTTACAAAATTGTTTGGTTATTCTAATAATAAATCCTAAAATCTTCATTGCTCTATTAATAATATGAGTTATATGCCTAATAAATGTAAGTTTTGAGTTAAAAATAATACCTAGATCATTTATTGTTTCTACTGAATTTAATATAATTTTGTCAAGATTGTATTCATAAATGATCGGTTTCTTTATTTTATAAAATCTTATTATTTGACATTTACTAATGTTAAGTGCCAGTTTATTGCATATACACCAATTAAACAAGTTGTTTAAATTTCTTTGTAAAATTATGCAATCAGAAATATTTTTATTTTTTTTATATAATTTTAAATCATCAGCAAATAACAGGATATCAACATCGAAAAAAAACGTCTACAATGTCATTAATAAATAAAACAAACAGTATTGGTCCTAAATGGGAGCCCTGTGGCTCACCACTAGTGGCAGAAAAGGCATCCGATATTACGTCATTTAACTTTACAAACAGTTGCCTATTTGTTAAATAACTCTCTACCCATTTAAGAAAGTTCCCGGTTATACCCATACTCCTTAATTTATTTATCAATATTTTATGACAAACTTTATCGAACGCCTTGCTGAAGTCAGTATATATCGAATCTACTTGACATTTATCTGCAAAGGCATTCGCTATAAAGTTTTCATATATCAGTAGATTTGTCAGAGTTGATCTATTCTTCATGAAACCGTGTTGAAACCTTGTTATAATCCCATTTAATTTAAAAATAATTTTATCCAAAATAATTTTTTCGAACAATTTTGGAATAGCTGACTGTATAGTGTATACGCACAGGTCTATAGTTGCGTATATCGCATTTGTCACCTTTTTTAAATATGGGTGTGATGTCTTGTTATACAGTCGACACATCTGGGTCAGAGGGCTAAAGTAGTCGATATTATTTTTAAATGTATTCATATGAAAAATGTTATGTTGAACTTAGAAACAATATCAATAAATCATGGTTAATCATTTTTTTGAGTGTAGTGGTGCGATTTGATTCAAATTAGAGTAATTTTCCAAACATCACAAAACACTGATTAGAAGAAAACTCCAATCTTTTGGATATATCACGCGAAAAAAATTCTTGCTAAAATTCTTGCAAAAAAAACTTCTAATCTGAAGAAATTTGATAGAAGACGTATGTAGTAAAAAAATGCGCCGAATTTCATGAATTTAAAACCTACCAGCAGCCTGCAGGGTGAAGTTTGTTCTGATTATACCCAATCTCTAATAAAAGAGTACCGGAAAAAAACCATGAACGTGAACATTGAACATTGCTTCTAGAATTCGAATAAATCTAGCAAATTGTACATTTCTAAGAATCTTCAAAATTTCGATTAAAATCTTCAAATACTTTTCTCATTTCTAAATCAAAATTATTTTCCTAAATTACCGCAAGATTCAACCAAACAATTCGAAACTTTTAATTGCATGAATAAATTTATTCATTCCGTGTTTTATTAGTTGAGAAGTTCCCGTAATATTAGTTTAAATTAATGCCCTAGTTTAGGCGAGAGAGAATGTCTTTAAATACATTATGACAAGAGTGTGGCTAAGATTATTATGCTTTCTAAAAACAGGGCTGGACTTGATATCGAATAAGGTTTAATAAAAAAATTAAGATTGGTATGGTATTTTGACTCTTCTGTAATGGTAAATACCTACTTGTAGAAAATCTGATTGTTTTTATTTATTCAATACCGACTTATTCCCTTGTCGCTTCGTCTGTTACTAATAAGGGGCGAGAGATGCTGTTGGTAGATTTTCAGGTAGATATAAGATCATTTTTTTTATTTATTTATTTCTATTCTTGTACATACACTTTACAAATTATTAAATAATTTACATAGATAATAAGTTTAGTAATAAGAAAAAAAAATGTTAATGATCCGTAACTGTATGTAAATGGGTTAGTCGTAGTATTTTGTGAACACCTCACTAGGCGAACCTGTGCTGAGGTGTTCCCATGTTTGGGATTAAGTGCTATTCTGTCGACCTAAGTAGAAACACCGTATCCTCCTTGATATTGTCAAGAAGGGCACTGTGGGTCGACCCATGGCGGCAGTATCATACACATAAATTAAAAGATTTGTTTCAGTGGGGATCTATATACACAGTTGTTCTTAGAATCTAGATTATGAGTAAGATAAATAATTGTCTTGATAAACGGTGAATATATTTTTCTATGGACCACGCGCCAATGGTATAATCACGGATATTGTGGTAATATTTTCTGTCTCGAAACAAAGTTTATTTAATTATATTTTTTTTTATATTTGGGATGGGTTATGTTTGGTTAGGTGTTATAATTTTTTGAGTAAATTGAATACCTTTTTGTTTGATCCAGTCTTTTATATGTTTTTTGAGAACTATGGTAGATGAATTTGTAGTTAGTAGTTGCTTCAGTGTGGTGGGCATGCAGTTATATAGTTTGGTTGCGTAGTACTTAAAGTTTCTTTGCTCGTGTGAGGTATGGAGTTATCGGTATATTTAGTGTTTTATTTGTAGAGGCCCTGGTTTTAATTGATAATTGGGTTTGCATTGGAACGTGGAGTTTATGTTGGAAGAAGTAAAGTAGAACAGATTTGGCATAGAGTTGTCTTATTGTCATGACGTCTAGTGTTTCGTAAATTACATTTGAGCTTGTGTAGCGAGGAATTTTGAGGATAAGTTTGATTGTTGCCTTTTGAATTTTTTCTATTGGGTCAATTGTTGTATTCGTTGCACTTCCCCAAGCCAGTATGCCATAAGAGATAATGGATTGACAAAGTGCAAAGAATATGGTTCTGAGGATTGTTCTTGGAAATATGTTTTTAATTGACTTTACGAGATGTATGACTCGTTTCAGTTTGTTTGTGATGTAAGATATGTGGTCAGTCTAGCGTAAGTTGGCATCTATTATAACTCCAAGGTATTTAGTCTGATTAATCCTTTCAATTCGCTCGCATTGACATGTACGAGAAGTTTGACCACAGTTAAGTAAGATAAGGTCTGTGTGCGGTGGAGGTTGGCCTCTTTGTGTGATGCTGTGTGTAATATAATTGGTTTTTGTTGTGTTAAGGGTAAGAATGTTGTTGTTTAGCCAATTTTTGACCACCGATAATTTATTTTCGGCCTTTGTATATACCTCATTCCATGTTTCTGCCTGGCAGAGAAGTACTGTATCGTCAGCAAATGTTACGATTTGACCATCGATATCAATGTCACGTTTTAACTTAAGAGTTTAAGCAAGCCTCCTAGTATTAGAAAAAATCTTTGGCAGGACTTGAATACTTACAGCTAACTCAGAGTGAATAGACTCGTAACCCTTTTGTCAAAAGATAAAACGAGCGGTTTTAATTAGGTTTCCTTTGGGTTGTTAATAAAGTTCCCTTAAAGTTTTTCCTATAATTTTGTACCGTTCTTCTATAATTGAACTGTTTCATATTTGCAAATTCATTATACCTATCCCAAATAAATACTTAGCCCGCTTGTACACGTCCGTTTTTTTTTCTCCGGACAACGGACCGTTTTTTTTTGCAGGACTCGCAGTGTTGTATGGCTTTTAATGAATGTACATGTACCGGATAACGGTCCGAATCCGGTGTGTGTACAATCATCCATTACACCGAATACCGGTCCGTATCTGGTGCTTGTGCAAACAACCGCTACAAGCCTTACTGCGAGTCCGGCAAAAAACACGGTCCATTGTCCGGTAAAAAAACGGACGTATACAAACGGGCTAATTGTATTTACTACAAAAAGTGTGAATTTTATTTAATGATCGCGTTACACACTCTCATTAATCCTCTGGTGAAAGACCGCCATTCAGAATCGGAACGTTGAAACGGTTTTAGCAGTACTTAATGACCAGATCTTAAAGCCAATTTTTTTTAACTTCTTTCTCAACTTCACTCCGTTCAGCACCTCAACATACCTCCATCATTAGGGGTAACAAAATCCCACACGCTCCGGACGGATGGGAGCTATTGTGCAACTCAAATAAAAAAAATGTCGAGTGCAGTTCACACGCAGTAGAAGCGAAACTTCACCAAAACAATCTCAACCAATAGGAGCCTTATAAAATGAGATCATTATCAAAGCGGCGAACGAGCGCAGTTTGATTCTTAGTAATGCGTCATTTCCGTTTCATATCTCAACCAATGGGAGCCTTGATCATAATCAAAGCGACCAGTGAGCGCAAGGTAATGTAATTGTCATTTCCATTTCATCCGAGTTTCAAATCACAACGGGGTAAAGAAGTTTCACTTCGATAAATCGGGAGAAGTGTTGTATTTTATTTCCAATCTAATAAGCCATGATTCTTCTCTATAGAAATATTTTAATTTATATCAAAATTATAATTCTCTCAACGCATGTGCTAGAAAATCTCATTTTTTGATCATCAAAGAAATAGCTCTAGATATAATATTGAGTGTTTAATTGGTTTGCTTTTGAGATGAGGGGGTGAATTTGTTTCGAATTTAAAAAAAAAAATTTAATCCCCCCTTCGCCTTTTTCATTGTCAAATCACCTCATTTGCTTATGGCCAATTATTATATTAATATTTATATACTCGTAAGATAGGAAAAAATTTGGGCTTAATTTTGTGGAAAATGTTCCTCCGATCTTGCCCTAATTTAGTGACCTATAAGTCCCTGCAATTATTTTCATCAACTTTGTAACATGATACAGTAGAATCCGTTTACTACGACTCCGCCTGTATTGACCAACCGCTTAATATGACGTAATTACACAGCAAAGTTTGGTTTTCATATAAAATTCTTTATGACAAAGTCGGATACAATGACTTCGCTTGTAGTGACATGTCGCTTATTATGACCCATTTTTAATAAATTATGTCCTAATTTCATGGAAATGAAATGTCGGTCATAGTGACTGGCATGATTCCTAACACCTTCGGCAGTGTTCGAGAGGGTCACGTGACGCCCGACGACGTTAATATGCTGTGTTTCTCTCGTCACTAAGTCTTAATGTGCTCTTTTCTCACGTCACAAGTTATCTGAGTATGCTGTGTTTCTCTCTATTAAACTAAGTACGTACATTTATACCTAACAAAAACAGGAGGTTGTTTATTTTCTACAAAATGCTTTGTATGACGTCCGCTTAGTATGACTTGTTGTCATTTCCCTTTGATGTCATTATAAACGGATCCCATTCATATACGTACTATATTTTTCTTCTAATCTTTTCTCAACCTTCAACAACAACTAATGAGAGGGATCCAAAAGGAAGGAGGAATTTTATAGGGCCCAAAAAAGAGGGAAGAGGGTTCTTTAGGATGGGCCTTTTATGGTACAAATTTACACCTAATTCTACTAACCCTTCTGCTTCGGTACGCCAGAAGACGGTTTTGTGAGAGGCAATAAAAATATATCATTTTCTACCAGTCCATTCCGTCCCTGTCTCTGAAGTGCTCTTTCAATAATGCTATTTTCTTGTTAGCCCTGTTAACAAGACATGTAAGAATGCAATAAACTAGGTCTAGACTCAACTTTATTAAATTACACCAAGATTTGGGGATAGAAGCCAGCACTAAACTTAAGGTATTTTACCATAGTAAGAGTGTACAGAGTTGGGAGCATAAACATATTAATAAGCGAGTTTTAGTACATCTCTAGAAAGGGAGATTTTACGATATTTGTTTGGAATTTTGACTCTGTTGCTTTTAAATGTATGCAAGTGGGTGAGGTGTCAGATTTGAATTAATTGTTAAATGTTACTGGTTGCTACCAACCAGATTAACATAACAGAAGATAATTATTACAAACATTAACATAACAGAAATTCAATTCTATTTATTATTTTAAGTTTAATTTAAAGAATAAAACCAATTGTTCTGTTTGATTACTGAAGACAATATTAGCAACTCAATTGAAAATTTTAAATCAGAAAAAGATAGGGTAATATTTAAGGATTGTACCCAAGATCTAAAGCCTCGATTACATTGAGCAAGTTTACAAGCTACAAGCTGGCAAATTCCCTATCTGCTAGTAAACTTGTTCAGTGTAAAATCTGCTAGTTAGCTAGTATATATGATTACACTGAGCGAGTTTACTAGCAGATAGTGAATTTGCCAGCTTGTAGCTTGTAAACTTGCTCAATGTAATCGAGGCTTTAACCTTGCCGAGAGAGTAGGCCCCTGGCAAGGCTATGGTCCCGTGTTCGATTCCTAGATGGTACCGTATCTTTTTTTGATTTTTTTTTTCAAATTTTCGATTGACTCTTTATTCTTATTAGCTTTGTTTAGACATTCCGCACGACGCACGTGATTTTTCTCAACCAGCCAATAAATAATCAAGCAGCAAAAAGGCAAAATTAAGTATATGAAATCAATTTCGAATAATATGTTCCGGGCCTTCCTTTGGATTTAGCCCTTTTGTTGCTTAAATATTTATTGGCTGGTAGAGAACGGCTCACATGCGTTGAGCGGAATGTCTGAACGAAGCTATTAAGAATAAAGAGTCTCAATCAAACATTTAAAACAGAAAAATCAGAAAAAGATTAAAGAAGTTTTTATAAACAGTATGGTGTCTTGTCTAATACTTTACAATTAAAGGGATGTACCCGTAGCTTATGATAGAATATCTCATTTTACCGTTTTAAACGTACTTTTTCGACAAATAATGGTATCAGTGCTTTCATTATTTGACTTTGTTATTATTATTATTATTATTTACTTAAATGTAGAAAGAAGAGGGTATAGTGGTGTTATATAAATTACATATCGATATATTTATAATCGCAATCTCACCAACGAAGAAACTATGTCTTGTGCTTGGTGAGCGAAATACACTAATTATAAGAAAAATGAAATAACATTAGGCAATATGTAAGTGTGTCTGATATAATAGGAACAATTAAAACTTCTATACTGTATGTGTAGGTGAACTTACATAGGATTCGGTTACATACTAAAATATTAAGCACTTAAGAAAGTAATTAGAAACATCTAAACAAAATTGGGATGAATATACCTAGACTGATAATAAATATAAAGAAAGAGAAAAACAGGCAATTATTTGTTAATTATTCCTGACAGGTATAACTTAAGTTTGAGTTTCAGTTTGTTGATATCTTTTATTTTTTTATTTCAATCGGAAGGTTGTTGAAATACTTTGTTCCCAAATAGAAATAATTGTTTTGCAATGGTTTGGTATTAAATTTTGGTGTTTTGATGTTGTATTGATATCTTTTTTATAGGTGGCTTTCAAATTATTTGATGATATTATTATATATGATATTAATTGCATTTTTCTTGATGATGTCCTCTACTCGAGCCACCCGGAAATCTGCGAAAAGCGTTTCTGTTGGATGTGTGGAGGGCTTCTCTAGGATTATTTTGATGATTAGCTTCTGGACCAAATTATGTAATAATCACTGATTGAAGCCGTACCAATCTTCAAAGTAAAAATGTTTTTGCTACCAAATTTCACACGATATGAAATGTCGTCGGTTACCTTCGAAAACTATTCAAAGTTTCAATGTAAAAATACATTGTGTTGTGAAATATATGTGAGATGGGTCTATAAATATTACCCCTGGTCAAGTAATGTGAACACGTCAATAGAAACCTGAAGTATCTGACAATTCGCAGAATGTAGAAGGGAAATTGAATTCTTAACGAAATATGTGCACAGGTTTTGTAGGAAACGAATCAGTGGGCTTCTTTCAATTTTGCGGATTTCGTATTATAAATATTCTTAAAGAATCAATTTATTCTTCGCATGAAGCATTCTAAAGCGTTTTGTAATATTTGTGAGGAAACAAGTACTGTTCCAGTATCCTTTAAGATTAAGGTTTCTTATGCTAAGGATCTCCAACATTTTTGAATTTGTCAGTTTTTTTTTTTTTTTTAATTTAATGACTTTATAAAATAATTGTATGTACAAAATGTAATGGTAAATTTATGTAATTATAGAAATTGTCTTTCTTAGTCCTCCTCGCCAGGAGGTCCTGTGGCGAGGTGGACTAAATTTGTTTAAATGTAGTTTATTTGTCTTCTGTGTCGTTTTTAGTGTCTTCATTAGAGTTTTGTATTGACCCTTTTCAGCCATATTTTTATTCTTGATTTGTACTCATTAGAATTTTTTGAGACGAATGACTTCTCATCAGCAGGGCAGAATTTCGTAAAAACAAAGTAATATTTTTATTTTCACATTTTCTTGTAGATTTAGGGAGAAAAGGAAGCATATTGCGAAATAAAATTTAATCGATCTGGAATAATTATGAAAGTAATAACGAATTCTACATGTTAAATAATTTTATTTGCATTAGCTCCAAACAGGAGGCCCTGGGGAAAATAAGTTCCCTCCGGGCCTAAGTCACCTTTGGGGTATGTAGGGTTTTTTAGGAAAGGAAGGAGAGGAAGTTCTGGGGTGGAAGAACACCACAAATAGTAAGCAAGTTTTTGTAGATCTCGATAAATTTTTAATATAATTTTTGAAAATAATAATGAATTCCATATTTTAAATACATTTTTTATATTAGCTCCACACGGGTCTAAGGTTTCTTTGGGGATACTATATAAAGGGTCTTTTTAGGAAAGAAAGGAGAGGAAGTTCTGTGATGGTAAAATCCCTCTACTAATCTCTCGCGATCCGGCCCGCCACGCAGTAGGTATAAATTTAAATCAACAGCTTGCATTTATTTCAGTTTGTACATAAGTAATATGTAGCCAAAATTATTTCAGTTTGTACATATGTATTACATAATTTTATACAAAAGTAAAATTATTCCAGTTTGTACACAAGTATTACATAGCCAATAATGGATTTCCTCCTTGTAACTTTACCTCTATTGAGACATCATAATAAGGAATTAGTAAATTAAATTTATTTACCTCAAAAAGGTTGGGAACCATTTTATTAGGGTATTGGGTGAAATGTCAGTTTCTTGAGACCCGACATTCTCTGGAGGTGGAATATTATTTGTCAAAAGAAAAAAAGGAAATGAGAAAAATTAGCATTTTTGTTTTTAAACGTAAAAAAATGTGTCTTCTTGTCTCTACGTGATGCTTTTTCATTTAAAATTTAAATAATAATATTTATGCAATGTTCGTAGTCTTTTATAAGCTGATTTGAAAAACGTGAGAAGGTTTTAAAATGTTTAGAAAATTGAGTTTTTAATAAAACACAAATAAAAGATTAACCCATTTTTCGATATTTATTTTTAAACGGAAACAGTATTCTTCTTTCGAAAATGATTAATGATCCTATAAAAAAATTAGATAGATATAAATAATTGTGCCTATTCATGTAAAATAAGTTACAACTGCGTAAACATCATTTCCAATATCGTTAACAATTGTATAACATCTTTCCTGGCAGTATTCTGGCGTAATGGTATACATATTTGACTTTGAGAATATTTTTTACTTTTTTATTTGGAAAATTTACTATCCTTAATTCACCATCATCGCTATGGCACTACATCCCAAAATCCTGTTGAACCTGCACCACAAACAATGTTCCGAATCGCAAACATCATGTGACTTTGACTTGATGATCCGGGTTGATAAAAATAATATTAATGTTAATAATTTTTGTTTCCAGGTCTCCTGATGCTGATCGGCCTCGTGATGTACATCTCCGTGTTCAAGGCCGAGGTCGGGTCCAAGCTCCGTCAGCCGCCCTTCAGTCAGCCGCCCGTCTTCACCTACCGCTACGGCTACTCCTTCATCCTCTACGTCAGCGGCTTCATGACCATCGAGCTGGCCGGCACCTCAGCCATCTTCCTCTTCATCAACTGGTACCAGAAAGACTGGCTGGTCAAACTCACGGAGAGAGCCCTCGAGAAGTACGCTGGTAGTGAAACTAATATAAGCTACACTAACTTAGAACAAAGCTCAGTTTACCCTTGCAAAAGACATCCACAAGCTTTCACCGTGCAAAGGACTCAGCCTATTGGAGCCTGCGAGGCTTCTACTTCAAGTGGATATATCAGTCCTTCAAAGCAGAGGCGTTTCTTTTTTGATAAAGACACTCTCCCTCCTATATCACCTTCTTGCAGTTTGCATAGAAACAAGAACGTTTACGTTTCTTCCTCTTTGAGAGATGTTTCAGGAACAAATCGATACGAATTTCCTCCGCCTCCTGTTAACGATCCTTCTTTCGGAGAGCCTTACAGTATCGACTATCCCGAAGTGCCAAGAAGTGCCACAGTTCCACAGTACAGGAACGATTCTAATTTCTTAGCTAATGTAGGAAGCACCAAATCTTTGCATTTGCTTGGGGGGGTAAACACAATGCCTAGGGATGCAACAACCAATACAGTGTCAACTACTGCAGATATTGTTAATCCAAACGATGATTTTGGTTACAATGACGCTGCCATGGGTCCAGTGTTTGATGATTACTCTCCCGGTGTTCAACATGAAAGGGATTTTGTGACATTTGATCTCGATCGCCCAATGGAGCTAAGACCGCCACCTATAACTGGAATTGGAGTTCAAACAAATAGGAAAGATTTTAGCAGTGGAACCGATACACTGAGAAGAACGACACCTGTATAAAATTAACACCAATTTAAAAGTGTTTGTCACAACAAAAAGCACAAACAAAATGATTCACAAATAGCTGATATCTGGACCAACCAAATAAAATCATGAGACATTAAATCCGGGCCCTAAGCTTTATGCACACTGAATAACAAACAACTCTTAACTAAAAGTTTGCACCATTTTTAAATGAAGCTCAAATTAGTGCACAATTTTTTATGAGTATTTTTATTATTTAGGTCCGAATTAAGTATCCAAGTGTTAAATCGTCCTCCTATGTGAAGTGTGATTAGTTAGTGGCAAAATTCTAACTTATATTATGAATATTATGTATAAACAATAAAGTGTTGAATAATTATAAATTCTTAACGGAACCGTTAGTTATCTGAATATTTTATGTTAAATATACATTAATAATTTTAATGTTATTAGCCGAATAAGACAAATCCTATAAACATGTAGTTACTTACTAGTTTCGTGAAACGAAGTGATAATTGTAATTGGAAGATACGACTTTGTTTTCGCAGCTGTATACAAATCATGCAATATCAGAATATTTTTAGATGTAAGTAGTCACTTTTCAATTAAAATATTGTATTTGGTTCAAACTGGCTAATCGTAATACTAAAAAATTGGTTGTCTGTAAAGTCGGTTTGCGAACGATAATTTTACGTGATAACGTCATATAATAACGATGGAGTGGAAGAGAGATAGATGCGTCACAAGCCGAACGCTTAGGCCGAAAGCTTGTTCCGCGCTCTCGCTTGCACGCTCAACGTGACAATGAGTCACGCTTTTTCGTGAGTGCAGCCGGCGTTCATCGATTTATAAGACGTTATCACGTCAAAAGCCTTCTGTCAATTATTACGTGATTATGAGGAAGAAAATTATAAGTCAAAATAAACAATATTGTTTTTATTTGCAAAATTAAATTAGAAAAATAATGCACACCCCAAAACAAATCATATTGTCACTTGATATGCTTTAATCTAATTCCCATGATAGGATTTAATTAATTTGAATTCAGCTTCTATCATTTAAGAAGGTACTACGTGAAATGGGATTAAGTGAATCTATTTTCCATACAATTCAACAGCCTTTGACGGAACTGAACTATACTTTGCATAGTTTCTCATTAGGATTAAACACAAACAAAAGGTACCCACAAACTCTTTCCTAACCCCGTTCACATAATCACAACCCAACTCTTACACTCAAATTAAAAGTGTGTTATTTTGAAAGTTGCATACAAATATATTTTTCTCAAATTCACTGAGGAAAATATTTCATCCCCACAACCGAACATTGGCCACCCCCTCTGATATACCACCCCTTTCTGGGGTAGACAAAATACGAAATTAAAATACATCCATTGCATACCTTTGCATAAAAATTTTAAAACTTAATTGATTCTGAATTGATATTTCACTTTGACGGACTTAGAAAAAAAAAAATTACATTATTATTAACAGTCTCAACTTCTCGGAGCCCATGGGTCTATCATTCTACGATTTGGGGTATGTGTAAAGGCTGGACAAAAGGGGGGTGGGAAGATGTGGAAAAGAAAATTTATCTATTCCTAACAATTTTTTATATTAGCTCCACACAGGAGACCCTGAGGAAAATAATTCTTTTCAGGGCCTTTGTCATCTTTGGAGATGCTGCGTGTAGGGCTTTTTTGGAAAGGAGAGGAAGTTCTGAGAACGAAAAGGGTATTAGGGGTCGGTAGAAATCTGGGAGTCTTGTGTCCAGAGGTGACGGACGTATGAATCCATCCATGATGTTCCGAGAGAGTACGGCTGGAGAAATCAAAGAGAAATCCCTCAACCATTCTCTCCCGTTTCGGCCTGCCATGTAGCTGGTGACAGACGCATCCGCCGTTCAAATATTAATAAATTCAAATATTTTCAGGAAATTAGCTTCAATCAAACAAACCCACCTTTTTGATTCTGAATTGAGGTCTCCCCTCCCAATTGGACATAATACGTTCCCTTAGCTATTTGACACTATTAGGCGAAAAACTTTTTTTATGATTTTGCTCATTTCACTGTCTCCATTTCTGTCTTCATTTTTAAAAATATATTTTTGGTTTAATTTTAGAATGTTCTTAATTATTTACAAATCACGAAATTTTTTGTTATTTCAGAATATTCCAATTACATAAAAACGCCAGGTTATTTGTTAATTTCACTACATTTCTACTGCATTATAATATTATGAAAACAAATATAAATAAACCTTTATACATTTGGTAAGTCAAAAGCATAGTTTTTTTACATATCAATATAGATTTAGGGGAACATAAAAAGTAATTTTAGGGCTGCGAAACACATAAGTGCATAATATTATAAACAATTACCCAAAAAATATGTGTTTTAAATTATTAATAAATTATATTTAATTATTATTTTACATGAAATCACTGTTTTTGGATGATTTTTTTTGGCAAATACATTATTTATTATGTAAGTAGGTATGGATAAAACATGATGTATCAATTTATTAAACGTGATGATTTATTGTTGATTTTAGACAACTTATTAACGTATTTATGATGACGTATTGATTTGAATATTTGGAATAAAATAAGTTTAAAAAAAATATATTAAGCAAATTGTTTTATTATTAGACTTTCCTCGTGTAGAGTTTTATTTAAATATGTGTGTATTGTGTTACTTGTTGTGTTCTCCCTCCGCCGTTTACAAAAATAGAGAGGCAGATACGGTGACCGGCCGACTCGGAATGAAACCAACTCAGAACCATCTCAGATAAGTCATTTAGAGTGATAAAAAAATATATATAGAAATTTGGTTAAATAGGTTATGTTAGGTTAGGGTAATCGGCTAATTTAAAATTATTTTTTTCGTAGATTTTAATGACTTTTCAAGGAGGTGTTGAGTTGACATTATTCCCAGTTGGCATGTAACCGGCAGATACCTTCTTTTAGTATCACCTTGGTGAAGGAACACCAATCACAATCGATATGTAAACCTTGTTTAGCTACCAAACCTGAAGAGCCAGGCAGGTACTTTCCAACCTTCCTCTCCCCATCTCCTTTCTTTTCTCACTTTTTTTTTTAATTGAGACTATGACATTCCCAATTGGGGTTGAAGGTAGTGAGGCTGAAGGTAGTGGGTGGGGATGGAGATGGGAAAGAGGAAGGTGGGAAGTACCTGGCTATTCATGTCTAGTCACCAAACACGGCTAAAAACATTTCAAGCCACGTTTCAATTCTGAATGGTGGTCCCACACCAGGGCGATCTTCCACTCCGGAACGTGCCGCAAATATACTGTATATTATTTTAAACGAATAAATTGTAAAATAACACAAATTATCAAATAAAATTTATTTGCCACTGCGGGATTCGATCCCGCGACCTTCGGAATACGAGTCAAGAGCCTTACCGCTGGACTACGCCGGATGTTGTCACTGCCTTTAGTATCACAATATTCCTACTCCTATTGAGGATGTGATAGTCCCACTGGCTCTATTTGTTGTTGGGAACTCTTGTGCGGTATTCTGCTAAAAATAAAAAAAAAATCAATGAAAATTCATAAATCCCGAAGGTAAATCTATAAACCGCGAAAAACACCACTATCCAGATAATGCTTCACTATACATTACACTAATGCATAAAATTAATTAAAAATAATCATTTTGATTGTGCCTCTGTCCGAACCTCCGGTGGTTCCATATAGCGGGTGCTTACAAACAAGGCTAATAATTCCTCTGATGAAAGCGCACAATTCAAACAAATTTAGACTTTAAACTTGCTGTTCATAATAAATTACTTTCCAAAGCTCAAGCTACAGCGGTTGCATGTCGTCGTCAAAGGTTTCTTTGAGGCTCACATTTGCCCGTGAGGTAAACATCCCCAACTGACGTGGTAATTATTTGCCTTTGATGACCAATGCATTCGACAGAATTGTTTTTACATGTTTTGTTCCTGTTTGTTGGAGGAGCTTTTTTGCAAAAGGAAAGTGCATTAAAAATGAAATTGATTTAGTGTGGCAATGAACATTTTTTTCAATATCATGGTACCTACCAACATAAAGAGAGTATCCTGGGAAACAATCTGTGGCATAATCTATATATAAAACATGTTCTCACTATTCTATTTCACAAAATAATGTTTAGTTTGTGATCGAATGAGCTTAAATTAAAAATATTTAAAATTACATCATGTTTGTCAAATAATTTTACTTTTTTATTAATTGAAGCGTTTTTTTTGTGCGGTTTTGGGTATGTCGAAGGACCTTGATTGATGCGTGTTTATGTGAGTGAAACGTGTGTGAAGACTACTGCACAATGCAGATAATATGCACATAAAGGAAAGGAGAAAAGGACTTACTGTGCTGGTACTTTCTTCTATCCTGGCTGGGTGTTTTATGCACGTGTGGCGGAATATTTTTGTGTAATAGTAGTTCGCAATGTGATATACTTTTTGTAACTGCGGACTTCAAACCGGCGGAGAGCGAATAGCGGCATTGGAAAGGGAATTAATGCGGATATGTTAATGCGGCAAGGGTCGATTAATGACTGATGTGGGTAATATAAAATGGCAGGTATATAGGGATGGGTAGGAAGGAACATGTGACAATACTAACCTCAAGCACAGGGTCTATGATGTTTGTAGATGTATGTAGGTAAGTGTAGCTGTGTGTTGTGCCCAACCATTCATTATGTAGGTATATGATTAAAAAAATATTAGCACGACGATATGAGCTAATATAATAAATAAATAAATAGAAGTCTGAAATAGATCTTTGAGAACAGGCTAATCTATAGAATAGAAAGGAAAAATTAAGTGGATTTCAACTTTCGTTCAACATATTGACCAAAAATGAAAAAAAAAATTATTTTATTCAATATTTTGCATGTTATTGTATAATTTAATATTGTTGGCCTCACTGGATGGCTAATCTTTGCTGAGAACCTATGAATCTTATAGAATAGATCAGGTCTGAACGCAGCATTATTATTAGAAATAAAAGAAATGTTTCATAATATATGACATGAATACGACAGTTTAATGAAGGCGTAACAGCTGTCATACGTAAAAATAATTACACTGTAAAACATGTTTTTAAAGAAACATCTTTTTTAAGTGATAAATTCTTTAGCACCGCTGTGATTTTAAACTAGATGTAACGAAGAGCGTCACAAAAAATAAAAACATACATCTATAGGATTAAGCCTGCGATAGAATGCACGAATTGATCATGGCGAATAAAATAGCGGTAAAAAGTGAAAACAAGAATTAAAATAGTACAACAGCGGTAAAAAACCAACTTTTCTCTAGGGGAGTAAATACTCAATTATCACGGCGATAACTTGATCATGGCGATAATCAAAGTGGTAAAAAGTGGTAGAAACTATGAAAAAAACCGTAAAATAGCGGTAAAACCAATTTTTCTCTAAGGGAGTGAATCATTGAGGTAACACTTATCAAAGAAATTGATCATGGCAAATCAAATAGCGGTAAAAAATAGTAGCAAGTATTAAAATAGTAATATAGCGGTAAAAACCAAATTTTCTCTTAAGGAAAAAATCACTGAGTAAAAACATGATCATGACGATTAAAAAAGTGGTACAAACTGAAAGAAAGTATTAAAAAAGCGGTGAAAAGCGTTAAAATAGCAGTAAAAATCAAGTTTTCTCTAAAGTAGTAAATCATTGAGGAAATATTTATCAAATGAATTGATCATGGCGAATTAAATAGCGGTAGAAAGTGGAAGAAAGTATTAGAAAAACCAACTTTTATCTAGAAAAATCATTGAGTAAATACTCATCAAAGAACTTGATCATGGCGATTAAAATAACGGTAAAAAGTGTTAGAAAGTATTAAAAAAGCAGGGGTAAAATAAGAGTAAAACCAACTTTTCTCTAAGGGAGGAAATACGAATCAAAAAATTGATCATGGCGATTAAAATAGCGGTGAAAAGTTGTTGCAAGTATAAAAATAGTTAGATAGCGGTAAAAACAAACTTTTCTGTAAGGGAGTAAATCATTGAGTAGAAACTCGTCAAGGAACTTGATGATGGCAATTAAAATAGTGGTACAAAGTAGAAGAAAATATTGAAATAGCGGTACAAGGCGAAAGAAAGTATAAAAAAGCAGTAAAAAGCGGTAAAATAGCGGTAAAAACCAAGTTTTTTCTAAAAGAGTAAATTATTGAGGAAAAAATTATCAAATTAATTGATCATGGAGAATAATTTAGTGGTAAAAAGTGGTAGAAAGTATTATAAAAAAACGGTAAAATAGCGGTAAAGCCAATTTTTATCTAAAAGAGTAAATCATTGAGTAAATACTCATCAAATAACTTGATCATGGCGATTTAAATAGCGGAAAAAAGTGGTAAAAAGTTTTAAAAAAAGGTAAAATAGCAGTAAAACCAACTTTTTCTCTCAGGGAGTTAGTACATCATTGAGGAAATACTAATCAAAAAAATTGATCATGGCGAATAAAACAGCAGTAAAAAGTTGTTGCAATTATAAAAATAGTTAAATAGCGGTAAAAACAAACTTTTCTGTAAGGGAGTAAATCATTGAGTAAATACTCATCAAGGCACTTGATCATGGCAATTTTCGCATCTGTAAAATAGCGGTATAAACCAATTTTTCTCTACGGCATTAAATAATTGAGTAAATACTCATCAATGAACGTGATAATGGTGATAAAAATAGCGGTAAAGTACAAAGTATTAAAATAGCGGTAAAAAGCGGTAAAATAGCGGTATAAACAAACTTTTCTCTAAGGGTGTAAATCATTAAGAAAATACTCATCAACGAAATTGATCATGGCAAATAAAATAGCGGTAAAAAGTTCTAGCAAGTATAAAAATAGTAAAATTGCGGTAAAAAACAACTTTTCTCAAAGGGAATAAATCATTGAGTAACATGACTCATCAAGGAACTTGATCATGACGATAAAAGTAGCGGTAAAAAGCGGAAGAAAGTATAAAAACAGCGGTAAAATAGCGGTGAAAACCAAGTTTTCTATAAAGGAGTAAATCATTGAGAAAAAACTTATCAAAGAAATTGATTGTGGTGATTAAAATAGCGGTAAACTAGTAGTAAAAATCATTTTTTCACTAAGACAATTAAATCATTGAGTAAGTACTCATCAAAAAATTTGATCATGGCGATTACAAAAGCGGTAGAAAGTATAAAAATAGCGGTAAAATAGCGGTGAAAACCAAGTTTTTTCTAAGGGAGTAAATCATTGAGGAAAAACTTATCAAAGAAATTGGTCGTGGTGATTAAAATAGCGGTAAACTAGTAGTAAAAACCATTTTTTCACTAAGACATTAAATCATTGAGTAAGTATTCATCAAAGAATTTGATCATGGCGATTACAAAAGCGGTAGAAAGTATAAAAATAGCGGTAAAATAGCCGTGAAAACCAATTTTTCTCTAAAGGAGTAAATCATTGAGGAAATTGATGAGCATGATCAATTTCTTAGATTAGTTATCTTAGAAATTGATCATGGCGAATAAAAAAGCGGTAAAAACCAACTTTTCTCCAAACGATAAAATCACTGAGTAAATCCTGATCAAGAAACTTGATCATCACGATTAAAATACCGCTAAAAAGTGAAATAAAGTTTTAAAATAGCGGTTAAAAAGCGGAGAAAGTATGAAAATAGCGGTAAAGAGCTGTAAAATATCTGTAAAAACCAACTTTTCTCTAAGAGAGAAAATCATTGAGTAAATACTCATCAAGGAACTTATCTTAAATAGTAAAATAGCGGTAAAAACCAACTTATCTCTAGAGGAGTAAATCATTTAGGAATTATTTATCAAAAAACCTGATCATGGCAAATAAAATAGCGGTAAAAAGTAGTAGAAAGTTTAAATAGCGGTAAAAAACGGTAAAGTAGCGGAAAAAACAAGTTATCTCTAAGGAAGTAAGTCATTGATGAAACAGCTATCAGTCATCAGCTATCATAAACAGCTATCTAGCTAAACAGCTAAGTTGATCATTAAGAATTAAAGAGCCGTAAAAAGGGGTAGCAAGTATTTAAATAGTTAAATAGCGGTAAACACCAACTTTTCTCTCAAGAAAAAAGTCACTGAGTAAAAATTTATCAAAGAACTTGATCATGACGATAAAAATAGCGGGAAATAGTGAAAGAAAGTATTAAAAAGCGGTGAAAAGCAACAAAAAGTATAAAAATAGCGGGAAAAAGCGGTTAAAACGCAGTATAAACCAAGGTGTCTTTAAGGGAGTAAATCATTTAGAAAATTCTAATCAAAGAAATTTATAATTGCGTATGAAATAGCTGTGAAAAGAGAAAACAAGTAATAAAATGGTAAAAAAGCGGAAAAAACCTACTTTACTCTAAAGAAGAAGTCACTGAGTAAATACTCATCAAGGTACATGACGATTAAAATAGTGGTTGAGGGTGTAAGAAAGTATTAAAGTAGCGGTAAAAAGCGGTAAAATAGCAATAAAAACCAAGTTTTCTCTAAAGAAGTAAATAATTGAGGTTTAACTAATCAAAAAAAAAATGATCATGGCGAATAAAGTAGCTGTTAAAAGTGGTAGCAAGTATTAAAATAGTAAAACAGCGGTAAAAACAATTTTTTCTCTAGGAAAAAATCATTGAGTAATAACTCATCAAGGAACTTGATCATGAATATTAAAATAGCGGTAAAAAGTGAATGAAAGTATTAAATTAGCGGTAAAGAGCAAAAGAATCTATTAAAAAAGCGGTAAAATAGCGGTAAAAACCAAGTTTTCTCTGAGAGTAAATCATTGAGGAAATACTCATCAAATAAATTGATCATGACGAATAAAATAGCGGTAAATAGTGGTAGAAAATATTAAAATAGCGGTAAAACCAAGTTTCCTTTAAGGAAGTTACCAAGTTTACCAAGTTTCTTTAAGGAAGAAACCAAGTTTTCTTTAAATTATTGAGGAAAACTAATCAAAACAATTGATTACGGTGAATTAAATAGCTGTTAAAAATGATAGCAAGTATTAAAATAGTAAAATACCGGTTGAAATCAGCTTTCCTCTAAGCGAAAAAATTATTGAGTAAATACTTATCAAGAAACTTGAACATGACTACAAAAATTGCGGTAAAAAGTTAACGGATGTATTATAATAGGGGTGAAGAGCGAAAGAAAGTATTAAAATAGCGGTTAAAAGCGGTAAAATAGCAGTTAAAACGAAGTTTTCTCTTAGGGAGTAAATCATTGAGAAAATACTTCATCAAGGCGAAAAAAATAGCGGTAAAGAATGGTAGCAAGTATTAAAAGAGTAAAATACTGTGTTAGCGGTCCGGTAAGGGCCCACTTACCTGTTGCCGTCGGCTAGCTCAAGTTCGTCGGGCAGGCAGGAAAGTCTCACCTCACCAGGGTCGTAGGTGGCTAAGTTTACATGGGTACATTGTTATTTTGCCGAAAGCCCGTCCCTGTGACCCCAATCAAATGAAACAGGTTGTATGGGGAAACATAGTTATATTGTCAGGAATTCACATCTACATCATTGGTCAAGTACATTACATAAATCACAAAAACAAGCAGACTGGCTACGTAATTATTTCCTATTGGCAGAGCTCTCTCTCAAGTTTATCTGGGGACGCGGTGTTTTTAACCGGGGATTCTACTGGTCGGACACATTTCAATAACAGAGGGGAATTAGTGACTACTCACAGCAGGTGTTCGGCAACCAGGAGAACTACGAGGGAGCAGCTATAGTCAGCGCTCTGTTACCTCGTAGCTTGCAGCGGGAAGGTGGTTTGCGGCGGTCGCCATTTCGATGCTGCCGCGAAAACCACACAGAGCGTGTCGAATCGACACGGCTTTCTCTCTCAACGGCTGGCAGGGGAATGGCCGAGAGTAGGAGCCGGCGTACACAGCCGGTATCGCGGGGAAGAGCGGTATGCGCTTTCTTTGCGAGGGGGGGGTACCGGTCCGTGCCCAGCTGTTGGGCTTGTGACGTCGTTATTACTGAGATGCGTATCGTAACAACTGGTAAAAATCAACTATTCTCTAAAGGAACAAATCGCTGAGTAATTACCTGTCCAGAAACTTGATCATGACGCTTAAACTAGTGGTAAAAGGTGTAAGAAAGTATTAAAATAGCTGTAAAAAGCGGTAAAAAAGTTGTCAAAATAAACTTTTCTATAAGGGAGTAAATCACTCATCAAGAAACTTGATCGTGGCGATTAAAATAGCGGTTAAAAGTGGTAGAAAGTATAAAAATACCTGTAAAAAGCGGTTAAATACCGGTAAAAAAACAACTTTTCTCTAAGTCATGGAGTAAATACTCGTTAAGGAACTTGATCATTGCGATAAATTAGCGGTAAGAATTGAAATATAATTTTAGTAGATTTATCAGCAGTTAGCAATCTCAAATGAGACGAAGCACTACCAACCTGTAATAACCAAAATATATGGTTTTTAAGGCATTTTAAATTTTATATGCCTAATGGCGACTACCGGGTATACGTTGCAATGCCACTCAAAAAAGAAAATGGTTTCTCCCTTCGTGCCCTTTCTCATGCATCCCCGTTCCTGTCCCGGCTATTTTTCCTTTCCCCTTCCCCTCCCGCGTTCCCCTTCAACCTTCCCGCTTTCTCCCCCTAACTCGTCCTCCCATCTCGTGAACCGCCCTTCCCCCTCCTTCGTTCCATTCCACCCGCCCCCTCCCTCCTTCCCTCCCTACCGCTAAACTGCATGAATAAGCTTATTTTTTAAACAACACGCGCTAATTATTGTAAAATAATAAAAAAATTGCACTTGAACTGATAAACTTCCGTATACCACAACGTAATACCAGAAGTCAGGATTTATTTCAGTGCGGAAAATCTGGAACTAACTACCGTATGTATTCTTCTTTACCCAGAATACCAATGGTGAGAAATAATTATAACAAGTCAGGGGACATCTTCAATGTATCTTTAAACAAATATAAAATATTGTTACTGAGGCAATTCAATTATGTACAAAAAATACTGTATATTTTTTATTCTTCATGTGTGGAAGCCCCCGAAAAGGGCGTTAATAAATAAATAAATTTGTACACAAATTTCATAACGCCAGAGCTCATTATATAAAGAAACCTTCGTGTGCGTTCGCACAACAAATCACCAAAGTTTCATTGCATTAATGGTATAGGAACGCATACGGGACAAACAAAAAAATAATCATTTTCATGTATAGATGTGCCATGAAAATTAAACTAAAAATTTAAAGAATTAGAAAAAAATTAGTACTGTGGCTTTCTGCATTTAAACTACCTACTATGTAGATATATTTATTTTGGTCTATGTAGGGATGGCTTCAGTTTTCGGGATGTTGGTGATAAATATTGATATTGTTGCCGTCAAAACCAACTGACACACGTTTACGATAATATTATTATGTTGTTATTTAATTTGTGACATACCGTCCAGACATCTGTGAAAATGGATACCTTTCACAGCATTAATTCCGTTTTGAAACATGTGGCCATATTACTATTTCCACGTTTAATTGGATAAATTAATAATTGCGACAGTTCGCGGAAAGTTTGTAACTTGCCTAATTAAAATTTCATCTCCGCGGTGTGTTCTTGGTAAGACCATTGATGTACAAGGTTGAGTTTGATACGATTTGAGATTTTCACGACGAAAAATATTATCGTTGTAGCAGTGTTATTAAAGAAAATTCACAAATATATTACGATAAAAATAATTGCTGACGCAAATCTACATATCTTTCATTATATATGTATTTTTGCCTTCCAACCTTTTCTACTACCCACCTAAACATTTTCCGTGCTGACAACAATACTCGGATTAGTCACAAAATTTGTGACAAATGGCAATAATAATATCTACCAATCTGGAGTCTACGTCTGTTTACAATGGTCTATGGCGACTTCTCGGTGGATTCAACATCCACATTAAGAAGTCTAAGGCCACGTCCGCATAGGAAGGTGGCTTGTTTAGCGCCTAGTGCCTAGTGGCTTGCACCCTGGCTACTCGCTAGGATACACGGTGGCCGCACTGTAGGTGGTTTGCCTGGTGGGTCGCTAGGTGCCTTGCTCATTTGCTTTTCGGCACGTCGCTAAGCGACTCGCTAGGCTCTAGGCGCTAAGCAAGCCACCTGCCTATGCGGACGTGGCCTAAGTGTTTTATGTGGTTGCAGTGATCTACATTGATCTCTTGGTGCATTCAGCATCCATTATTAACGAATTCTATTGTATTTTTGGTGCTTGCTTGATCTGAAGTGCTCTCTAGGCGCATTCAACATCAATTGTTAAAAAAAGTCTATTGTTAGCTGCTGTGCTGTGACCTTGCTCCCTCGATTCCTAATTGTATCGACCAGGAACTCTCTTGTTTTCTCAAGTGCTTGTGTAGTGATGACCGCTGGAGGTGTCCCTTAGCACCGTGAGATCAACCAAGAAGAAGGATTTATCATCACGGAAGAAAGTTTCGAATCAATATTACTATACCGTATATTTCGTCAGCATCAAGGTCCACAAAACAAGTTTAATTACATTCCACTCTTTGAATCGCAGTAAATCTATATTACCTTATTTATTTGCGATAATAGTCGTTATTTGGAGTAGGTACAACAATTTGTAAGCATGACACAGTTCAACAGTGAAACACTACAATTCTATAACAATAACTTTATGGGTACTTAACCCAAAAAAAACTGATTGTTCCCTCAACCGCTCGTTAAACTTTTTAACAAAAGGGTTACGAGTATTTACTCTGGGCTGGCTGAAAAAATTTCAGTCCTGCCAAAGGTTTTCCTTAAAGGTGCGCGTGTAGAACCGGAAGGCAACTTTACTTTTTCGAGATACCACGTGATCTTATATTTATCCATATGGCTGAGCAGCGGGATGTAAAATCTGACCAATGGCATTCCTCGCTCCTTATTGGCAGAGTCTCTAACTGAAGCGGCCAACTCTCGGCCAACTCTCGGCCAACGCTATGGTTTTGTTACATCGTTATTTATTTTTAATGTACTACGCCGTGTTGTGCAACCTCCTTCTTTAGCCAACGTTTAGGACAGCATTACAGTGTCCATCATCAGGCAAATGTGTAATCTGAGATTACGGTGAAGTATGTATGAATGTAGATCCGATACCTGGTTTCCAGCTCTAATCCTCTATGAGCTGGTATTACAGTTCAATTTAAAATGGTTTTCTGCTTTAAGTTTTGGTGTAGTCGTCAATTACCGGATTACAAGAACTGTTGAGCTAAACCTCGTTCTTATTTATATATATATTACTGCGAATTTTGTGAATTGGGTGGTTAGGGCTTGTAGAGCGAATGAACGAAGAAAGGAGCATAATGAGAATATATGATGCAAATATGAATGGTAAGAGTTTGGGGATGCCCGAGGAAGACACGATCAAGTAAATCAAATACTTGGGTCGTGCCATGTAAAGAGTCAGGCAACAAAGTGCGATATGATAAATGAATGGGAATAAATCAAGTAGTGTGTGCCCAAACGGAGTTTTCTTTTTTGTGTGAATACTAAGCCATCAAGAGTCCCAACCGCCTGAAACAAGTGGCGTGGCATCAATGCAAGCAATATGGCATCCTCAATTGATCTATTTTATGAGACTGAAGGTAAGTACGGAGGGGAAGGAGATGAGGAAGAAGATTATGGGAAAGTGCCTAGCTATTCAGATCTAGTCAATTTCAGTTCTGAATGGTGGTCTTACACCGGGGCGATACTAAGAGCATCTTGCACTCTGGAATGTGCCGCAAATATAACTTATATTTATTTAAGGGATTAAATTGTGAAATAACACAAATCAATCAAATAAATTCACTTGCGCCGGGATTTGAACCCGCGACCTCTAATCAAGAGCGTCTCAACCACGGAGGCAGGAATTGTTTGGCAGTTCATCCTCTCTGTCCATCCCTGCGGAGAAACGGCCTGATAGTTACTTAGTTAAGATCACATAGGCACCAGGCGACAACGTTGCTCATTTACATGGAACTACTGGCTTTTGTACATCCGGTGATCAATCAACCGAGGCCAAATTGTTGCAAAACAAAGGCTGACTGTAGTTGCCAACAAAATCTACCCTCTCCCACTCCTACTTCCCTTATGTTATCTACTGACTCTTTACTGGTATATCTAGTGCAAACTGTCGACTCCATCGGCGGGCTAATATTCATAGAAAACATAAATATTAAGGCCCTCCGTTCATGGAGATACTTACAAACTACGTGATTGTGACACAACCACAACCTACAACACAACTACCCTGCAGATATACTACTTTTTAATGCTGGTTTCCGTACACGGCGCTACCCGCAATAAACTGAACTTGATCATTTTTCACGTGAAGCCGTGGAGTTAACACCATGTCAAGTGACGTCAAATGATTTTTTTCCAACATCAATCTATGCCTTCTCCACTAAATCCTTTCTTGCGTATTTCGGTAATGTATAGTTATATAAAAAGGCACTTTTTTCCACTTCTAAAACAAAACTAACATTACTTTCATATTCAGACGCCGTTTCTGTCAAACGTCAAACGAAAGTATGCTGCAACGCGTAGCGCGCTACCAGCACCGTCGGTAGCGTGCAACGGACTTCGACGAGGTATAAGGGGTGCGTAAGAATCTGGCGGTTAGTATGTTCAGGAGTGACGGACGTATGAATCCATCCCTCCCGCTGCCGTGCAATGCGATATTCCGAGAGAATCGTACTGGAGAGGTC
The DNA here is from genome assembly GCA_936435175.1 of Glyphotaelius pellucidus. Taxonomy (NCBI): domain Eukaryota; kingdom Metazoa; phylum Arthropoda; class Insecta; order Trichoptera; family Limnephilidae; genus Glyphotaelius; species Glyphotaelius pellucidus. The sequence goes on along the minus strand of OW386549.1, from coordinate 17,176,173 downwards.
AAAAGGTCTCCCTCGACCAGTCTCCCCCGATTCGGCCTTCCTCGCAGTTAGTGGGCAGTCGCCGCAAAGACCTGGCAAACCTCACCCCATGAACCCGGGCACCCCTGCTAAGTCACCAAACGGAGCGAACCACTTGAGGTGATCTATGGCAGAGGTGTTGGTGATCCATTAAATGCTTCTCAGGGCAGCGTACCTGCGTTCCCAATTAAGTACTCTGCGGTTGCATTGCATTGGTCGTAGATACTCTGCGAATCATACAACGCAAAAAATCGTAAGAAAATAAGTTTTACGTGGATACGATATACGAGACGAAGATTTACAGGCCAAAGCTGGCGCTCCTGAGTTTCCTCATGCCGGACAATGTTGTGAATTGAATAACAAATATTCTAAAGGAAGATTAAAAACTGAGTTCACGGTGTTTCTTTAAATGCTATTTTAGATGTCCCCTGAGAGATTTTTGCTCTATTAAAACGAGTCAGGTTTTATTAAACATCTTCCCAATTTCCGCTTCAATTTTATCGTTTTAAATATGAGCATTCCAACATTCTTAATTACATATCTCTCCATCTTTCTTCTCCATCTTAACCTAACTTAACACAACTGTTTGTCACATCACACAACTCCAAGTTAAAAACTAATGTTTGCAATCCCAAAATAATCTCAATAAGAAACCAAAGGGTAACGGAATGTTTGGAAGATCTGAGCCTAAATGCCTCCAGTAGTTTTTTTTTTCATAGCTTCAATTCAGATATTATGTCGGTTTGTTGAACGACCATTGCTTTGGGAAAAAGAAAAACACAAAGATAAGAGTCGGTTAAATCCCTTGAGCCTTTTTTACGACCTTCTTTCCTCCGGAAAGGTTGTTTTAGATTATTCTAACTAGCATAAATAAGTTTATTTATAAAAGGGGGATATTAAATTCTACGAATTTCATCAACGTACTCAAAGAAAAGTTTAAGAATCAATTTTTTGTTAGTTTTTTAATAATAATCACTACATTTTTTAGAAAAAATTAAGTCAGGAATTCCAAGTCAAGTACGTCCCCTGAAACAACCTGAAAATGAACTTTTTTCTTCTTTCATAGTTGTGTTAATTGCATACAGTTTTTACGTGCTTTTCGACTACCACAGGAGGCACATGCCCGTGTTACGTTAGACAAAGTAACAAATATTCATATATTGGTAGAAATTCAGAATACGGGGCCAAAAGTGTTATTATGAATTTATATGAACAGTTTTATTTAGCACGTTTTCAAAGTAAAATAATTTTGTACTTATTGCAGCAATTTTTTTGGTTATTCTTGAAAAAATAAAAACGGACAATAGGGACGGGAAGAGGCCAATATATACATACATTTTTTTTTTATAATTCAGAAATAATTTACAAACAAATTTTATACAGTACATAATTAATTAAACAATAAATGTATTTGATGTAGGTACCCCCATAAAAAATCAGAGCTTGTGTGTAAGGGGCGGTGTTATTTTATTAGTTTTTTTTTACATGATTCAGTTTAAGTTATCAGTATAATTTTTAAGGTGAGTTTTAAATTATTTTATATTAGTATTCATGTTTCTAATTTTTTCTGGTAATGAATTATAAAAAATAACTCCGAGATATTTATGATTTAACTAGCCTATTGTTTTTTTTTATATTTTGGAGTACGAAATATTGTTTGTTTAAGATTTTTGTTATTTTTAAAGGGCGCAATTTTATTTTGAAAATTATCTTTGAACGAACGGATTGCAAACTTTAGAGCACAGGCGTCGGGTGGGAATGCTATCCATGTTCTACCGGTATTTCAGTGGAAGATGCTCTGAGGAACTAGCGTCATTGACCCCTTCAGCACCGGTGCATAGTCGAGAGACACGCCAAACGTGCGCTCAACATCTGTACGCGGTTGACATTTGTCACATGAGAATGGGTCGTTTTTTCGACTCGTTCTTGAGTTCAACAGCTCAGCTATGGAACGATTTGCCGGCATCTGTGTTTCCTCCCTCCTACAACATGGGTCTCTTCAAGACCAATGTTCACTCCTTCCTCTCATCAAAAACACCCTCCACACGGCATCCCAGATTACATAGGCCCTGAGGGAAACTATTTTCCTCAGGGCCTCCTGTGTGGAGTTAATGTAAAAAAAATATATATTTATATATTCGTAATGTTGCATGGTTGCATATGAAATGTTGCATGTGAAATGTAGGTGTCGCCTTATATGTACTATCTGCATCTGATGACGTCGTGCAGTTGTGGATTTAACATTTATTAATAATATTTATGAAATCTTGTTTTAATAACTTTATTCAATTTTTTAAATCATAAATGACCAATTTGTTACTGATCGTAAAATCAGGGAAAAAATCATAAGCAAATAAATTATAATATTTTTACAGAAAACCCATTTTAATGTTGTAAACCGCGCAAACCGAAAGCATTTTAGTATCAAAAATCGGATAATAGCTACAACACACCACAAAACAAATATTTTTAGCCATTTTACTCGAAAATGTTTTCCTATATAATTTAAGTGAACAAATATTCTCCGGTTTCATTGCGAACAAGTAAAACAACAGCGACCGCCTATTCATATTAAAATGTCATAGCCATCATAAAATATACATTGTACACAAGCCTAAGACGTCAGTTAACTAGCGTTATTAAGAGACGAGGCGTACAAATTTAAAGATACATAAAAAAGTTGATTATAGCACAGTTACTATGCGATAATTATTAACCGTCGTCATTCTCCGATAATTGCGACTTTTCTCTAGGGATATCAAGACATAAAAATTATACGCAGCATTAAAGGGACGATTTTATTAATCCCAAAAACGTTATCTGCATCCTAACCCCTATTAATGTATGTCACTTGAGATAATCGCGCCTATAAAGAGAAGGAATTTATTGTCCCAAGACAAAAGCAGAGGTTTTATAAAAAAAAGGAAACAAGCCTTTTGGAGATCTGTTGAAAAATCCTACAAGATTCAAAACGACGGTATCTTCATCCTGAATCACAAAAAGTTACAATTAAATTACACACACAACAAAAAATGTTAATACAACACCTTCATTAAAATATCTCTTCGAGCTTTTAATGTAATCCTTTTTATGCAGGTTTGTCTGTCTTACTGAAGTTCTGGTTCAAGTAGTGAGCAGATTGTAAAATGTTTTATACTGCTGAGCACTGGGTGTAACAAAAGAAAGATAAACCTTGAAGTGGATTCTCAGCTCCACTTTTATTTCGTATTCCTCTTCTTTGGGTTTCAGGAATGATCAAGTTGCTGAAAGTCGTGTGGTGCGGACTAGAAATGAATTCCTGCAAATTCTACTTTAAAAAAAATGCCGAAAATTTGGAGAACAAGCCTATTCAGAAAGCATGCGTTTTTTTTTTTTTAAAGAGCAAATACTTTCTCTTTTTCTTCGCCATCTCCTTCCCTTTCCCACTTACCGTCAGCCTCACAACATACCTGGATTGAGATGCCATAGTCTCACTGGCTCCATGCGGTTGGGAGCACTTGGGAGGTGGGACTCTTGTGCGGTATTCACATTGAAAAATGATATCATAAGAAATTTTGTTGGTAAACCATAGAAATCAAACGTAGCTTAATGATTAATAAAAATGTATAAACAAACTAGTTGACCCGGCCACGCGTTGCTGTGACGTGAAATCGAAACACAACGCCATCTGCTGGATGATTATCTAACCTATATAACCAAGTGTTGTGTCGATAAATTAATTCACACCGCCATCTGTAAGAAACTAATGGAACTTACAAATAATTACAAAGCATTTTACTATAACAAACATTTAATGAACCTTTAAGTCGGAATAATAAATATTGATGTCAAAAATCGAGATAAATACTATTCTATCTATTAAGTTGGACCAAATTGCAAACAGTAAGCCGAATTTCATCAAAATCGGTTAAGTAGTTTCGGAGTTCATCTCGAACAAACACCTTGACGCGAGATTTTTAAATATAAAGATATAGTTATAAATAAGTACTAACAAATCGCAGCAACTATGGTATTAATTTTTTTCCAATCGTCCATTTAGCGGAAGATCCCGAATTTAAAAATCCCGGTTCCAAAAAAATAGTTTTAACTTGTGTTCTTTTAGACAACTTATATATTTTTATTTTGAAACTTTCATTACTTAGCTAACTGGCCAAGCTACTCGATAAACAAAGATAATATACACAACCCTCCGTGAAAATAAGAAACAGTCCAACACAGAAAATGAAGTTAAAAAAAAACGGTCGCAACGCTTAACAATTTGGGAGGCGGGTATGGGTAGCGCCGCCCCGGGATCGGTAACTATTTATCGGATAACCGACTCTTACACCGCCACAAATCATCCCAAGTTAAGTTTTGTGACTTAGCCCGGGTTCATGGGGTGAGGTTTTTCTTGGTCTTGGCGGCGAATGCTTCTGCCCACCTGCTGCGTAGCGGGCCAGATCGGGAGAGACCGGTTGAGGGAACAACTTAACACATTAACCCCCCGTATGCCTACCCACCCCTCATAAATTTTTCCTTCCTAAAACTTTTTCTCCTTTGTTTCCCTAAAAGTAGCTTCCACACGACATCCCCATAGATGACATGGGCCCTGAGGAATTGTTTCTCCTGTGTGGAGAAAATGAAGAAAAAAGTAGTATGTACATATATAAACATTCAATTTGTGAGGCGGGAATGGGTACCGCTGCCTCCTGAATCTTTATTGGATAATCAACACCTCTGCCATAGATCACCCCAAATGGTTCGCTACGTTTGGTGATTTAGCAGGTATGCCTGGGTTCGTGGGGTGTGGTTTGTCTAGGTCTTGGGGGTGGATGACCAGGACACACTGAACCCCTGATTCCTACCCACCCCTTAAACCCTTTTCCTTCCCAGAACTCTCCACCCCTTCCTTTCCCAAAAAAAAACCCGCCACACAGCATCCCCAAAGATGAAATAGGCCCTGAGGGAAATTATTTTCTTCAGGGCCTCCTGTGTGGAGCTCATGTAAAAAAAAACTCGTATTCCGATACAAAACATTACTTTGTACTAAAAATCTGGTTAATGATAATTTTATGAGACATCGGTTGGATTACGTAATCGAATGATTTATTCAAACAACGATCAGTTTAAATAATTATTATTCTTTTGAGTAACGATTTTCATGGTTTTTTTAAATTAAACTGTGGTTTTTGTTGAGGAAGCCATTCGACGTGAATGAAACATTCATTTGGCAATGAAAATCTTTGGAAAACGGTAATGATCCCAAAATGAAATCCTATCGAATACCTTTCTACCCACTCGAATATTTATTATCACAATCGCGCTGATGAAAAATTCTTCATACCCGCTGAATGCGAAGTATTTTTTTCTGAAAATCTTTGAACACTTTGAGAGATATGTTGATTGCTTTGAAATACAGATTGATTGCCCAGCCTAATCTTTGTCTAGCGTGGAATGGCTTTCAATCAAATATCAATTTTTTAAATATAAATTGGTGAAATTCCATGGCCAACAACCAACGACTTATTCTAAGTGTTGTTATGGTGCAGAATCATTTTTGTTGGTATGATATGGCTGAATAACCTTAAAACATTACTAAAGCTAAATTTTACCGACTGGTATCCCTGAGAGTCGCTCTCCGATCTAGTGCATGATATTGCAAATTTATTCCGGTTCTAGCGTCCGCTCAGTTTGGCTGCTTTACATTCCTTCTCGTGTCATTCTGTTTCTAGTTGTTACGGTTTTATTTTGTATCAAGTTTATTATAAATATATTTGAACTTGTAAGTATATTTGACCCGCATAATCAAGAGTTCTTATTGGCAAATTTCCCCTACACACGGTATCTCAGTTCACAGTGCTCTGAAAGGCTTTAAGCTGCAAATCTAAATCAGGATAAAAGTACATAATTCACCACCTTTCAAAAATGGAAACCGCCGCCCATTTTATTGAATAACCAACACCTCTGCCATGAGTTGGTTTGCTACGTTTGGTGACTTAGCAGGGGCGTCCGGTGCATTGCGGGAGGTTTATTAAGGTCTTGGCGGCCGATGTGTCTGCCCACCTGCTGCGTGGCGCCGGATCGAGAGAGATTTGTTGAGGAGGTTTTTTGAACTCTACGGCCAGAATCCCTCGACTCATAGCTTTGCACCGCAGTTGAAGGGATGGATTTATATTTCCGTCACTCCTGGACACATTGACCCTCAGATTCCTACTCTGCCCTCATACATATTTCCTTCCAGAACTTCCTCTCCTTCCTTCCCTTATTGTCTTTATTGTTTATATGAATACCGCACAAGAGTCCCAACTGCTCCCGTCTGGAGTCAGTGAGACCATGACATCCCTAATTGGGGTATGTTGTAATGTTGTATGGCTGAAGGTAGTGGGGGGGAAGGAGATGAGGAAGGGGAAGGTGGGAAGTACCTGGCTATTTTAATTCTGAACGGTGGTCTTACACCGTTACTGAGAATAACTTCCGCGATACTGAGAATATATTCCACTCTGGAACGTGCCGCAATTATACTATATATTATTTTAAATGAATAAGTTGTGAAATAACACAAATTAATCAAATAAATTTTATTATCCACGCCGGGATTCTATCCCGCGACCATCGGAATGCGAGTCAGGAGCCTTACCGCTTGACTCCGCCGGCCGACTAAAAATACTCTCCACACAGCATCCTGTGAGATGATAATAATAATAATAATAATAATAATAATTGGACAATTTATAGAGCGCCGTTTTTGTGAAAAATCACCTCAAGGGCGCTTTGATATAGGCCCTGGAAAAATAATTTTCAGAGGGCCTCCTGTATGGAGTTAATTTAAAAAAATAAAAAATAAAAATAAAACATTTCGTCAAAAAGAAAAATCTTTTCAAAATATCTCTTATATTACGATCTTTAACAGTGTTATTACATCACATGCAGATTGTGATACATTTAGACCATCTCGCCGTTCCCTTTATTATTTGTTCCCGTTCCGCGGGGGTTTTTTCGCCGAATACACAAACACACATCTCCTAGTCTTTATTGCTTCCCCGACCATTTTACACTCGGCTTATTATTATGCAACCCTCCTATTGTTGGGGATACTGCCCGTATTCCAATAAAGGGTTGTCGACTTAGTTTAAATTAAAATCACTCAGGAGAAAACTTTAAGAAAACCGATGATATTTTTTGCGAAGTTGGAGCCACGGGACCGGCTAAATGGCTTCCGTTATAATATTTATATTTCAAGGTATTCAAAATACAAGGGTCTTGAAAAGAAATACGAAATAATAACAGAAGAAGGGAAAATTATGAAATAAAAATACTAATATCATACATTTGAATCTTGCAAAAGATATTAAAATAAGAATCCTCAAACATCTTTGTTTAATCATGAGTCACAGGCGGGTATGTGTAACGCCACCCCGAAAACCGTTAGTTGGATAACCAACACCCCTGTCACAGGCTACCCCACGTTTGATGACTTAGCAGGAGTGCCCGGGTTCACGGGGTGAGGTCTGACTAGGTCGCTTTTGAGCGGCGGATGCTTTTACTCACTGAGATTGGGAGGGACTTTCGTCTTTGGCGAGATCTTTTGACCTCTTCAGCCGGAAAATCTCGACCCACCGCTTTGTTGTAGGATTACTACATACCCAGATTCGTACTCATCCCTCACCCACACTTTTTTCCTTCCCAGAATTTCCTCTCCTTCCTTTCCCTAAAAAAGACTCTCCGCTCAGCATCCCCAAAAATGACATGGGCCCTTCCTTAAGGATTTTTCCTTTCTGGGAAAAAACAAAAAAAAACAACTAACTTAAAAATTAAATTTGTTTGTATGGTGCAAGTACTTTGTGGTGTGACATTATAATTTAAAATAAATAAAAATAGCTTAGTCAACAGCACATTTATTTTTTAGGCCTTCACTGCTGACCGGGTTTTGTTACAATCATAGCTTCTTCAGGGCTATATAATGCTCACTAAAATCATTAACGGCCGGCGTAGTCCAGCGGTAAGGCTCTTGACTCGCCATCCAAAAGTTGCGGGATCGAGTCTTGGCGTGGCAAATAAATTTTGTTTGATTAATTAGTCTTATTTCACAATTTATTCATTTAAAATTATATATATATATATCATATTTGCGGCACGTTCCAGAGTGGAAGATGCTTTCAGTATCGCCCTGGTGTAAGACCACCATTCAGAATTGAAACGTTGCTTGAAATGGCTTTAGCCGTGTTTAGTGACCAGATCTGAATAGCCAGGTACTTCCCAACCGTTCTCTTCCCTTTCTCCTTCCTCTCCTAACTACCTTCCCTAATTGGGGATGCCATGGTCTCACTGGCTCCAGACGGGAGCAGTTGGGACTCTTGTGCGGTATTCATAAAAAAAAATTAAACTTGCCTTGAAGAAAGCCTCCTTTAAGCGAAACCTGGTAGGCATTAAGTGTATTAAAAATATTAGTGGTGCTTACTAAGTTATTGTTTTATTTTAAATTATGTAAAAAAAAAATTACACATATATTTAATCATGCAATATTATTTTTGGTCACTCAGTTCGTTAAAGCTGAAAGAGTTGAAAGATTTGTATAACTCTTGGGTTCTAGTAAAGTGTATATGTCACGTGGTACCACCCTATGATGGTCGACCTCTGATAAGAGGCGGCACCAGAAAAATAAGTTTTTCACTTGCTTGTAATCCTCGAATGGGAGTGACTCACCTACAGGGGCGTGGAATGACACTTTTAATTGGTAATTTCCATTAATTTACCTCATTTTTCTGTGAAGAATGATGTCAGCTCGTTGCGTAAATTGTGTCAACTCAACATACAACGGGGAGTACAACGTAATAAAAATATATTGTAAGCACGAAAAAGACTATGCTCACTATAAATGCCTTCCAATTAGATTCTCCATACAGCATCTCAAAAGAAAACATAGGCCCAAGGGGATTTTACCCAGGGAGTTCACTATTTTGTTCCAGCCTATTTAGCATGAGCTCTGCTTCTCTTACACCTGTCTGACATCGTATATCGCCATCCCATTTGATTGAAATGAAAGTTTTAAATGAATCACAGTTCTGTATTTGATATTAAAGCAAAGAATATTCAGACTTTTGGATCACGAAACTTGCTACATCGCTTTTCTTGTGTTTATCTTTGTTCTAAACTTCAGTAGGTATGTTTAATTTGCCCTTTAATTTCGTAATTGAACTATCGGCATTTGCACAAAAAGGCTCTGCATGAGATAATGAATGAGAATAATTATTAGGAAAATGAAATTAATTTTTTCAGATGTGCGGCATTTTCACAAGTGGAAAATGTTAGTGAACAAAACATAGCAAGAATAAATTTTACGAAATTTAATTTCTAAGACTACTTTTTAAATTACTCTAATTAATATTAAAACTTATTTTGTATAAATATCATCCCAAATGTTGAATGTCAAAATAAGAAATCTTTTTAAATCTTATCTGCAACTAGATAAATATTATGTCACACAATTCAAAAAAATTACATCAAAAAACCTTTTGGCGAAGAGATTTAAAGATTGAATTATTTGGGTGGAAAATCAAGAAATAATTCTTCATTTGGTTGTTATAATTGTTTATTTTTTATCTTTACCGTCAACAACCCACACAAGTGATGTGTAGGTTCAGCAGGAATGGGTCCTCGAACTCGGGTTCTTTGTAGGAAGCGGATCTCACTACAAATCATTTTTCTAATCAACTACTCCCGGAGAACCCGGGCCCGGGCTCGGATCCGTAGCAGATACTCGAACTCGGACTTGGATCCGGTCCCGAAACTCGAACTTGGACTCGAACCCGAATGCCGCACGTCTTTGGCTGGAACTGTGCATCTGTAGCCGCATCTTCCAGTACCCAGTCCCCATTCAAAAACTTGGACCCGGGACCCACTCCAAGAACTCGAGTTCTTTGAAAGGAAATGCAAAACTCACATATGCCACCCGCCACCCGCCACTGCTACGAATACCAAAGTACCAACATGCATTATTTTTAACTTTATTTTTTTACTGCAAATATTGTCTTCGTACGCTGATAATTATTTGCACCTAATAAGTTACTGCAAGTATGGTTTTAGCAGTGGCGGTAGAATATTTTTACAGCGTTATTTTTAACGGAAAACATCACCTCAATGGCGCTTGATGTGTCTATTTTACCAGTAGCATAAAGGAAATGCTTTTCTCAATCGACAATTTGACAAATTAATTTGAGAATGTGAAAATCTTATTTTATTTCAGAATGTGAGCGAGTTTTCGTGTATTTTATTTTCTCGGAAACAACGATCGGAATTTCACATATAAGAAGATCAATGAAGCACTCGCAAGGGAAAGATGAAAAGATCTCACTTCAGATACTAAAATAACAGGCCTTTTCTCATTTCTGCGCAGACTCTTATTATATGTCTCCTCGCCCCTTAATAACACACTATCATGTTAATATTTCACATTTAATTGATGTCATGAACACCACGCTCGTGATCATATTAATAATAACACGAGTGCCCATTAAAACTTTTGAAGGCTTACGCAAAATCAACATCCTTATCGATTTTGAAAGTTAATGATAACAAAGTTTCGTGTATATTGTGTTACACAGGTGTTTTGCAAAGAAAGGCAAGAGTTTACTAACTGTTGTAGACATGAATATAATATGGTTATGTTTAATTGAAGAATAGATGTAATGGGAAATTTGTTTCTGGTCGAAAAGGTAAAGTAAGTTTAAAAATTAGCAAACAAAGTTAAAAATAATAAAGTGTGGAAGGAAGCAGGCAACTAAAAAGGCATTTTTGATAAATTTAAGCAATATAATGGATGAGTTAACCTGGGGTTTTGTGTTAGGACTTAACAGAACTAGGGGAAAGGAAGGAGACAACAGTGAAGGCATTTCCTGAAGGATAAGTTGTAGGTGATGATGGTCTTATAAACTCGTCCAACTAACCAAAACCAAAGCTTTGAATAGTCTAAACCACGTCAAAATATGCAAAATCTTAGTAAACTTTGACCAAGAAAGATTTCATAGATTTTCAACCTTCGTTTTCCCCTACTTAGGTCAACAGTAGACACTCATTTTGGGAAATCCAAACGAGTGTCAACAGTCTAACTGATCAAAACCAAAGCTTTAAATAGTCTAAACCACGCCAAAATATGCAAAATTGCGTCTGCCCACCAACTGCGCGGCAGGCCGGATCGGAAGAGCCTGGTTGAGGGAGGGGTTTCGACCTCTCCATAGGACTCTCTCGGAATAACGCCTTGCACCGCAGTTGGAGAAATGGTTTCGTACGTCCTTACACCTGGACAAACTGACCCCCAGATTTCTACCCACCTCTTCATTTTTTCCTTCCCAGAACTTCCACTCCTTCACTTCCTAAAAAGACACAGGCCCTGAGGGGAATTGTTTTCCTCCGGGCCTCCTGTACCGATCAAATGAAAAAAATACCACATAAACTATTAAAAAAATGTAATGATTGTTCCAACTATTTTCGATGTTAAGACCTGGTTGTTTAAAACCTATTCCATATTGATAGAGTCATCGTCACAATTTTCCGTCAATTTGTTAAAAGCTGGCAAATAATAAATGTCCTCCACAACAAATATGAACTCCCGGGGTAAAAGACAAATTTGAAGTGAAACTTCTTTAGAGTCGTTAGTGATTAGAATTTTGGGTGAAACGGAAATAAGTCAATAATATTTATTAAATTATTGGTCGTCGGTGCTAATGTAATGCGCTAAATTCGCATTCCGGCTCGACCCTCCTGTAGCGCAACGGCTGAGGTGCCGGACAAATCCAAGCGGCCAGAGAGACCAGACAGCAGAACAGACAGCAAACGGAGTTCGGATCCTACGAAATTCAGAAAAATTAACGTTTTCATGTTTATAAATAAATATCCAATCTTCAAACCACTTTAAAGTAAATAGTCAAAAGAAAAGAAAGCGACATCTAGCGACTTTCTAGTTTCACTTCGTGTGAATTACATACTCAATTTTTTTTGTTATGCCTCAGCTTGTATATACAAATACAGTAGCTGACTCGGCCACTCGTTGTTGTGATGTGAATCGAAATACAACACCATTTACTGGATGGTTACCCAACTTAGATGACCAAGTGTTGTGGCGATAAATTGATTCACACCGCCACCTATTAGAAACTTATAGAACTTAAAAATAATTACAAAGCATTGCCCTATAACAAACATTTAATGAACAAATAATTCGCATTAAAAATTATAGGGGTCAAAAATCGAGATTAAACTAGCATATCTTTTAAATTGGACCAAATTACATGCAGTAAGCCAAATTTCATCAAAAATCGTGGGTTAAGTAGTTTCAGAGTTTATCTCGAACAAACATCGTGACGCGCGATTTTATATATTAAGATAACAGTGTTTTGTTGAAAAATTATAAAATACGACAGTCGCGTCCAAAAAAACAAAAATTTTTTTTGGCTTAAAATAATTTTTTAGTTTTCATGATAGATAACAATAAAACTTTTCGATCAACCTCTAAGTGTATCATGACGTTATTGTAGAAATTGTTCTAATTTTTGATAACTTAATAATGCATTGTGTGCAACCCTACCCGCACTACTGCAGTGATATTATTTGTGCAAGCAAGCACATCGCAAGTACACTGAAACGCATTGGGTACCTACCTACATCTACATCCTACGTACCTCATGCAGCTCCGACAAGCCGCGAGGAAGTGCGCTATCATGTTAGCTCAATTTACAGCGTTATTTGAATCGAATGAATACCAAAATGTTATTCGAATTCGGTCCTACACCCATCCATAAAAGTTTTAGTACGACATGTTAAGATTCTACTGTAAAAGATGAAAATAGTTTTTGTCGCATTTTGCAATTGAGCGTTTTCATTATAACGATGACGATTCACGATTACGGTACCGTGGCCGCACAAAAAAAGGCAGTAAATAATAATTCCGCAGCTCTTTCAAAAGATGTGATACACAATTCACGAATGTCTATTTCCTCCAAAAGAAAAAAGTAATCATTTTCTTGTATCTCTCTCACACGTACCGTGACGTCTTCGTAGTAGACCCTTAATACTCCTAGCCGTGATGTCAATTTTGAAAGCATGGAATACAGTAACTAAAATAATATTGAAGTATGAGTGAATTCCGAAAATTCAAAAAAAATCGAGTGCAGTTTCAAAAAATCGAGTGCAGTTGAAGTGAAACTTTCACCCACTCATTCTCAACCAATAGGAGCCTTGAAAAGTGAGGTCATAATCAAACCGGCCAACGAGCGCAATTTGACGCTCCATAGTGCATCGTTTCAGTTTCATCTGAAATTCAAATCTTAACGGGGCTTCAGAAGTTTCACTTCAAAACGTCAAGTCTCAATGCGTTGATGGTTTTGCTTTTGTTCTCTGCAGCTCTTTCTTTCACATTTAATAACAGCAGTCAAAAATGAGATAAACATTGAACGTATGTCTGTATCCCCCCCAAAGAAAACAAACAAAATTAAGATACATCTCCCTCAAACGCATAAAGAAAATGAAACGATATTGCTGAGCAGTAAAAAAATTACTTTTCCTTAACTCCAAGCAGTACTTTAGAGGAAACGGTCACACGTATATTGTGTGTCTAATTTTTTGTCTCACAATTATTTAATGTGTAAGAAAGAGTTGCAGCATTATATCAATAAGGAACGTATGTTTATTGCCTTACCGTAAACATGGATCTTCACGGTAATAATAAAAGGGCCCATTGGTCGTGAAATTAAAAATTTACTCCTAAGCAGATATAATATTTCCAACTAGTTTCTCAACCTTGTTGTGCCATGCTCAATAATGTCACACGGAGGCAGGTGGCTCAAAAATATATTCCAGATTTAAAGGGAAACAAGCGCCACAGGAGAAAGTTTTTCTTCGTTCGGTGTCAAATATCTTTTATGAAAGTCGTATGTTCGCAGGGTGGAAACTCACCACGTTTTTCATTAATTATGTTAATAATATAAAGCCAACAACACACAAATTAATAAACTCAACACGCTTAGTACATTCTGTGGGTGGGTTTAAGTATGTTGTATGCCTTTGAGTGTGTGTATACCTATGAGTATTTTGCCTGTGTTATATCTATCTGTCGGTGTATTTTATGCCTTTGAATTGTAGTTATTTAAAATGTTATTCTTCTATATCTATTTTCTTTATTGTTGTCTATTGTTATATATATTTTTATTTATTTATAAACAGAAACAAACAGTGAATTGGTTACAGTAATGAGAAAATTTACAAATATTAAGTAACATTTCATGGTGGGTGGGTACCTATGATTTGTTTTTTGTAGTGTCTTATTTATGGAATGTATATTTAGTAATTACCGGGTGTTATGCGTAGTGGATGGGTGTATATATGTGTGAGTATGATTGTTGATGTGAGAAGTGGTGATGTGTGAAGGTATGTGTGTTCGCGTTAAACAGTTTATATTATTGACACGATGTTCTATTTAAATTTGGAAAATAAGAAAATTTCATTGCTATAATATATATTTAAAAAAATGTGTGTGCTATGTTTTAATTAATGTTATGAAATTGACCTGCGAACAAACTGTTTTGGCAATTTAACGGTTGTTTATAATGGAAGAAAAAAATATTTAAAAAATAAAACTGATTTTTTCTCAGAAAGTCAAGATTGCAAATTTAAAAAAAATTCCGCAATAAATATGACTAATATTTAACATTACTGTCCGCAACTAGCAACAAAACGAAGTGGTAACATCTGTAGTTTGTCTAATATTTTATTTGAATAATGTCTGTTGAAATTGTCAAAAAGGGACACAGAATTATTGTCTCAGCGGTAAAAACGTGGAAATTTTGCAGTAATAATCCAAATTGACAAATTTGACAAAAGATAGCATAGGTATAGAAATTGTCAGAGCGGAGAAGTAATTTTTCTGAACACATTTGACAAAACTGGAAAAATATTCGTAGATAAATTAATTGTTCGAATAAAAACGTTCGATACGACAAAAAATTGACAAAGAATTGTACGGTTGGACTTTAAAAAAACTGTCACTTTGACGAAAGTTGCGTTTTGGGTTTGTCTGATTGTACAAAGAATTTTCACGATAGATGTAATATAATTGTGGAATACATAATAATAATAATTCGGGCGTTGGAATTGTCAAATTTGACGAAAATTTGCGTTTCGGACAAAGGAACGTACAACAGGAAAAAATTCTTCCAATTGACAATTTAGTAAATTAGAACTTTTTGTCTGATTGATAATAAATTGTTACATTTCAAACTCGATTATAAGAAGTTTCTCAAATAGTGTATAACTATATTTTTATAATAATCAATAAAATAAAAATTCGTTACAAGGAAAAAACGATATTAACAAATCGGGGGTTCGCTATTAATTTTTATATTTATTTTAGCTCCATGTAGGAGGCCCTCTTATTTGAATTATTTGAGAAAAATAATTATGTCATGCCTACGTCATATTTGGGGATGCTGTGAGGAGGATATGTTTAGGAGAGGAAGTTCTGGGAAGGAAAAGGGTTTGAGGGATGGTTAGGAATTTTGGGGTCAGTGTGTCCAAGAACGATTCCCACTTTGGTGCAAGGCGGTGGGTTGAGATACAAAGATGTTGCTGGAGAGATCAAAAGATCTTCCCCAAGCAATTCCTCTCGATCCGGGCTCCCACGCAGTGGTGGGCAGACGCACCCACCGCCAAGACCCGGAAAAACGGCGAACCATTATGGGAAAGTTGCTGGTTATCCAATAAATGGTTCCCGGTACCCAAACCTGCCTCGCAAATTGTAATTACTCTAAATATTGAATTTTTTTCTAAATAGGCAAACATCTCAGTCAGAGTGGAAGATACTCTCAGTATCGCCCTGGTGTAAGACCACCGTTCAGAATTGAAACGTTGCTTGAAATGGCTTTAGCCGTGTTTGGTGACCAGATCTGAATAGCCAGGTACTTTCCCACCTTCCTCTTTCCCATCTCATTCCCCTCCCCACTACTTTCAGCCTCACAACATACCCCAATTGGGGATGCCATAGTCTCACTGGCTCCAGACGGGAGGAGTTGGGACTCTTGTGCGATATTCATGTATGTTTTTTTTATATATCCGGGTTCGGAAAATTTTCACACGAACAAAATGGATTTAAATTTTATAACTAGAATTTTTTGAAAGAGAAAATGTGTTAAGATTATTAATAACCTAATTGGTTTTCCTATCAGCCTTCTCCCAAATTGGTTTTCTCAAAAATAGGTACCTAAATAGTAACTGTAATACCCGACCTATAATCCTCACTTACAACCCTTCTTTCCCAGTTATGTTATGTCTATAAATAATTATATGTCGATCTAATTTTTAAAATATTCTGATGTATTATAAAAACAGTGGTTTCGATTTCTCCCCCAAGGAAAAAGTTGAAGGTTTTTACATTTGACGAAAATATCTATAAAAAGATTTTGTGTTATATGATACCTAGGTAATCATAAAAAGGCTGAACGGAAAGGAAATGTTCTAAAAATGTCACAATGATATTGTTGATTCTTTTTTCAATGTGTACTGAGTGAAATTTTAATCTAAATATTCCATCCCTCTGGGCATATTCCTTTCTTTCTCAAATTCCAAGAGACTCCATGAATTCATTTCAATTAATTACTCAGTATTCGTGATAATGACGCTATGATATTTCCATTACGCTTTCTATAAAGAAAATAATATTTCATGTAAAGACGTGCCGGCATTTGTACGATGGAGGCCTGTTGCATGTTCGGGTAGGCACCCAGAACCTACCCACCCAGTTCCTATCCCAGCCCTCTTTGTTTCATAAGCGAACACCCTACCACAATGGATGAACTTGCAAAAACAACTCTTATCAAAGAAAAACTCGACAAATTGTAAAAAAGGATTTTCATTTCCTTCTTTGCCAAATGTAAAATAATGATTTGATTATATTTTGTACTCCGTGCCTGCGAAGCTCTTTGTGTTTTCGAGTTTTGGATCCAGGCTATAACACGACGTTCCTTTTTCGAACGAAATAGATTCTCCAGTGTGGCGGGAATGTTTTGCGAAAACTGGACGCGTTTCGTTAAATGTCAGATGAAATTTGCTTTTATTTCGTCTAAAAGTACATTTAAATGTTGTTTACGGATAGTATTTCCGCGGGGAGTTGAAGTTTGAAGTGTTTATTATCTACGGCTTGCTTTGTTTCACTCGGAAATAGAGTTTTCAGTGTTTAAAGTGTAAATAACAAAGTAACTATTTTTCAATGTTATGTGAACATTTTGGTAAATATGAAAATCATGAAAATGATGATTTGAAAACTCTGCAAGTTAATTAATTACGTTGAGTGTGGGCCGTTCCGATATTCTGGTGAGTATTTAAAATTGAATTAATTTGCTTGCTTGTTTATATTCGTGTTGACTTTAATTTTGCCTCCTCCTCCACAGTCGATCGATAAGGATTGGTAGGATAACTTTCGGTAACTTCTCAACGTTCCCTAGCGGGACTGCAGATCGCCAACGAATAAGAAACACTTCACAATGATCAAGTGTTCTTAATACATTCGACGTCAACGGTTGTTTGTACGTTAGCGATCTGCAGTTGTCCTAGGGAACGATTTGAAGTTACCGAAAATTATCCTATCAATCCTTATCGATCGATCATCCCCTGGGAGAAACTGAGTATACTTTTGTCTCTGGAACGTACCGCAAATGCATTTTATATTAATTTTTTGAGTTATTTGTGAAACAACACGAATTAATCGAATAGAATTTATTTCCGGGATTTGAACCCGCGATTCGGATTGCTAGTCGAGAGCCTTACCAGTCGACCACGGAGGCAGTCAAAGAACTGCTGTAAATTTTTTATGTCCTATTTTTTTACAAAAATGCGTGTAATATTTCTAATCATTTTTTTTCTGCTTTTGTTCTTTATAGCTTCTCCATGGAAAAGAACCCTAAGTTTGAATCGTCTTCAACTTTCGATCTACAAATTGACTACAGATTCTCATAGATTAGATCAGATCTTCATGTAGCCTTTATTAAAAGTTA
This sequence comes from Glyphotaelius pellucidus, assembly GCA_936435175.1. NCBI lineage: Eukaryota > Metazoa > Arthropoda > Insecta > Trichoptera > Limnephilidae > Glyphotaelius > Glyphotaelius pellucidus. The sequence continues at coordinate 17,158,141 of OW386549.1, read as the reverse complement.
CAGTTTTAAACAGGAGGCATTTCAATATATTTTTTTATAAGTTTGAAAAGGTAAAGCAGAGATTATGTGTATCGTACTTTATGTAGTTTATGTACAAATTTCTCTATTCAGAATTTCCAGGTCGATACAAGTTTTTTCAGTTATGTGTAAGTTATGTACGTAGAATAACCCCAGTCACAACTACCGCAGCTAACAAAAACGGCTGATGACCTTGAAACGCCTGAACAGATTTTCATGACTTGTAGCTAAGAACTAGATCACATCAGCTTTCAAACAAAAAAAAAACTCATAATAATCGGTCAATTCGTTTAGGAGGTACGATGTTACAGACACACGACACACACATGTCACAGACACACAAACACACAGACACCCAGATGGCGGTCAAACTTATAACACCCCTCTTTTTTCGTCGGGGGTTAATACTGTTATATCTCTTAAAGGAAACATATTTTCAAAAATACTGGTAAGTTATTTATGAAAACAAACATACCGACGTGCGTAGAATCAAATATAATTGTTAAATTTATTAAATTCCCCAAAAGCGAAATTTGAATATCACTCAAAAATTCATTTGGTGTTTTCTCAAATAAAGTTAAGGCAACATCTCCAGATTCATCTCGCATAATAATAGCTGCTAAGCCGAGCTGTGAGGGTTAACCATATCCAATAAATGGGGAATATAATAAAAATTAATTATAATACTGATGGTGAATGCATTTCTTTTGTGAAAATGAATTCAACATAAAATACTTGGGGCACATGTTTACTGAAAACCTCTTGGACGATCGTGAAATTAAACAACAAAAGAAAAGTATCGGTATACCCTCTAATCGGATTGACCGAAGATTTTTCCAATACAGCAATAATGTAAAAAAAAGGAAAACGATATTCCAGGGCAGTAATAACGTCAAAAAATACATTCTTCAATGCATTTTGTATTAGCCTATACACATTTGAAACATGGTGTTACCACCGAATCAGCTCTATGAAACAACTACGAATCCAATACAATAACGCCTGCAGAATTATATTTGGATACAGGAAGTAAAGCAGCGCAAAGCAAATGTTTACAGAACTAGGACTGAATGGATTCGCCGGCCTGATGAGACATCGTGTCACTGGAGCCAGGATGCGGCTAACAGCCTCCGACCACACGGTGGTGGTGAACGCAACCTTCCAGCACCAAGCACTGGGCCTGAGCTCACTTAAGTCCACGCTCAACAACATTAATTGTTTATTATTGTATTTCAATTTGGGAGGCGGGAATGGGTACCGCTGCCCCGGGAACCTTTATTGGATAACCAACACCTCTGCCACAGGCCACTCCGAGTGGTTCGCTACGTTTGGTTACGTTTTCGCTACGTTCTCCTTCCTTTTCTTTAGCAGGGGCGCCCGGGTTCATGGGGTGAAGTTTGTCTAGGTCTTGGAGGCGGATGACCAGGACACACTGAACCCCAAATTCCTACCCACTCTTTAAACACTTTTCCTTCCCAAAATCCTCCTCTCCTTCCTCTCCTTATAAAACCCTCCACACAGCATCCCCAAAGATGACATAGGCCCTGAGGTAAAATATTTTCCTCAGGGCCTTCTGTGTGGAGCTCATGTGAAAAAAAAATTCTTACTTTCCATCTTTTTCTATTCTTATTGTTAATTTTATTAAAATTTACTGCCTTCTCTTAATACCATATAAATAAGTTTAATTGAATGGGACGTATGGGGTTGCACTTTCCCCCCAACATCCCGGCATAAAACATCATTGTAATTATTGAAATGTTGATAGTGAAGACGTTCTAATTTTTGTGAAAAATCGTTGAAGTATTGATGCCAAGGTCAATCACATTGAGAAAAGTTATTCAAATTGAGAAGAGTCATTCACATTGAGGAAAGTCATTCACAAGGAGAAGAATCATTCACATTGAGAAAAGTCATTCTCATTGAGAAGAGTCATTCATATTGAGAAAACTCATTATATTAATGATGGTGAAGGCATTCAACTAACGAGAAATCATTTTAATATTGATTGACGCATTTAATTGAAAATTTAATTTTTATGTTGATGGTCGTTAAAATATTGGTGGTAAGGGCATCCAAATTTTAGAAATCTTTTTCACGTTGGTATTGGATGCCAACTTCATTCGTATTGAAAAACATTATTATTCTCTGATTATTAAACCAAGTGGTTGCTTTCAAGGGTCAGGGTCGTTTCAGGGAAGGAAAAATAATAAGGCCATGCGAATTCTTGCACGTGGCACGGTTCCATTGAGCAAAGATTTATGAATTCATTGTGAATCTAATACATAGGTATTTTAGAAGACGGTTCACATTAAAATTGTTGGAATAGATATTATTTCATCTTTACGTTCATTTTAAAGATTATTATACAGTTTTTCGCAACATTTCTTAAATTACAATATAATTCGTAGCAAATTTCACGTAAATGGTAAATAACTTCAAACAATTTATTTAAAATGTCAATAAAAGATAAATAAAGATGGAACATTTTCAACTATTGTAATTTTGGTTAAAACATGGACGAAATAAACGGTTACGGGGAACGACTGCGGCTTTTCTCATTCGAAAGTTAAACTTGGATTTGAGGCCAAAATACTTAACCTTAATTTCTAATAAGCATAAGTGCCACTTTTTTTAATTTTAATTAGAGGTAATTTTGGCAATTTTTGTGAGTTGATATCAAAATCTTGCTCAACTTAATTTACTAAAATAAAGAAATATAAAATTCAAAACGAAAACGTTCAAAAAAGCCCTTTTTAAGTTTTACATTTTAAATATATGTATGCGTTCTAGCATAAATGTGTACATATATATTTTCGTTAAATTTTATTGAATTATTTTGTATTTCATTATATATACGAAAATGGTATCCCAACTCACAACAATTGCCAAAATGGCCACAAAAATCATGAAAAATCGACTTTTTTATTGGCCTTGTTTTATAATTTGAAACACAAATAAATAAAATAGCACAAATCCACACTAGTTGCTTTAATTTTGATTAAAGAAACATTTTGATTTGGAAAAAGAATGAGAGGAAATTCTGCGAAGGAAAAAGTTATTAGGAATGTGTAGGAATATGGGGTGGGTCGGTATGTCCAGGAGTGACGGACGTATGAATCCATCCCTCCCATTGAGGTAGGGCGATGTCCCGAGAGAGTCCTACTGGAGAGATTAAATGTCTCCCTTAACCAGCCTTTCCCGATCAGGCCTATCTGGTGGGCAGACGCATCTGCCGCCAATCTGGACAAACCTTACCCCGTGAATTCGGGAACCCCTGCCAAGTCATCAGGGATAACCTACGGAGAGGTGGTGGTTATCAAATAAATGGTTCCCGGAACGGCGGTACCCATTCCCGCCCGCCAAATTTAATTTCCTTGTTTGGGTATGGAGGTAGCAACACAACAACGTACTTCACACGTGACTGACACCCCCACGACCATCTTACTCGTACATCGCATGGGTTCAAAGTTTGCAGAACATCCAGAAATTGTCTACAAGCATACTTAAGAATCTTATTTGCAAATAAATACCAATTCGTTGTAAGGAAAGCGCAATTCTCATAACAATCCACACCAAAATTGATCCAGAATATCAACCCACGAGTTTTCTCGAGCTATTTTCATTTTCACTTTCATCAGAAAGTTCATTAATGAGGAGTGGATTCTTCAAATATACCCACTAAGAACCAATTTCTAGGGAACGCCAAAGAATTTCAGAATTGGAATCGTTGGAAACAACCATCAACTTACTCATTTAAGTCAACACTAATAAGCTAGCTAACCATTAGACCATTTCTCCGAACGTGTAGTCAGAAAAGATGAAGTGCCACTTTGGCACATATTTCTTGCTACAATCATTACACTGATCATGAAAAGTTTTGTCTTGTGCTAAAACTCAAGTTCTGCTGGCAAGTACAAAACGTTCGTTACAGTTGATAGCAGATCACAATTTAATCGAAACCTGAAACAAAAGATTTGACATTTACTCTCAAAAATTAAAATTACGCTGATTGTCGATTTGATAGTCAAATTTGCGTCTTTTTTTTATTTATTTACACATTTAAAAGGATTCCTCTAAACACTTATTCTAGGTCTGTTCCAGTTTTCTATCAAAATGTAATTAGCTGGCAGGTATGGCAACATAACAGTTCTTTTCTTCTTCTTTCTTGCATTGTCCCAATTAACTGTTGGGGTTGGCTCTTCTCGTCCTCAGGCTGTATCGTCTTCGGTTCTCGGTGTTGCTTTCATCCAGGCCGTTGCTCTGCAATATTTTGGAGTATTGAGTCATCCAGGAGTTCTTTTGTCTTCCTCTGGATGAATGTCGATGAAGCTCCATAGACATTGCTTGCTTCACTGTGTGCTGGTTTGTTGGTCTGTGTTGTGTGTGTCCATTATCTCAACTGTCGTCCTTTAACAGTTCCCTATAACAGTTGTCCTTTTCTCCTTTTCTGCTGACACAAATTGGCGTCTGACGAAGACTGTAACATATATTCTTGTCAGAAACCAATAAACTAGAGCAATCGACTACCATCTCAAGATAGTGGGGAAAAGGCTGAGGTCCAAATCGAATGTTTAAGTAAAAGAGTAGTTAGAGATATAAGAACAACTTAATTTATTACTTGAAATTGGCAAACAATTAGTTGTATAAAATATAAATACCTGCATTATTCAAAGAGGTTGAGATACGGAAAGAGAGAGAGAGATTGTTTATTAGGCCGTTAATTAAAGATACGCCGTTGCGGAATGTCGTCGCGGGTAGAATGGCCACCAGAGAAGAGGCTCGAGGCTCGAACCAGGGGGGCCAAAAAGCAGGAATCTTGACAGGCCATCCGCGTGTCCAAGCGGTCTTCCTTCATCAATAGGAAAGAGGCTCAAGGCTCCCAATCAGGAGGCCAAAAAGCAGGAATCTCGGCATGCCATCCGCGTATCCAAGCGGTCTTCCTTCATCAATAGGAAAGAGGCTCGAGGCTCCCAATCAGGAGGCCAAAAAGCAGGAATCTCGGCATGCCATCCGCGTGTCCAAGCGGTCTTCCTTCATCAATAGGAAAGAGGCTCCATCAGCCTGGCGTGCCCAGAATACGATAAAGCCACCTCTCATATCGGTCGGCAGTCACACAACTATTATCGGTCGGCAGATTGTTAAAATTTCACGGCTTCAACAGCCGAAAACCACGCGCCATTAGCAGAACGCAACAACAAAATCTCCAGGCAACTGCCGACAGCTCGACGCGAAATCACTGGCTCCTTCGCCACTACACGGCATCACCAACTCGTGATTCAAAATAAAAATATTTAAGGCTTCCAGCACTTAACAAAAATCAAACTCGCCTTCAAGGCTCAAAAAAATTGACCTCCCCGGTCAAAGACGCAAACTCACACCTGCCACCCTCTTTCCCGAATTCCCGTTCTTTTCCATCTCCGGTTGACAGTTTGACCAACCACACCAAGATAAAATTTAAAATCGAATTAAATTAAGAAAAAAGTCGCCAGTACCTACTGGCAAAATAGATATGTTACAAGACCTCTCAAATGCTAAAAAAATTAAATGGCGGTGATTTCTCGTTGAATGAGAGCGTCGCATTTGAATTTTTGCCAAATTTGCTACGAACATTCAAGGCCTTGACGTATGAAAATAAATTAAATTCTTCCCTTATGTATCATAAAATTCTCGTCAAGAAGTAGAACATGTTACATCCCCTAAACAGAACACAACTCATATAAAACATATTATTCATCAGGGGTTGTTTGGTTGAATGAAGCAACTCCGCGAGGGGTAAGTCATGGCGAAGTAACACAGCCGTTAACATCCATCAAACCATTAAGCGTCGTCTAAGTGATCTGCCTTCATGGGTTGTTGGCTTCATCGCCTGCCTATTTGCTATGGATATGTGTTTAATCGGTACAGGGTGGTTGGGAAATACCTTTATATAAATGCTACTTACTTCTTTTATACATTGAATTGTTGTGTACCTTTTATTTTTATAATAATAATTACAAACGTATGTACACTTACAATAGCAGAAATAAAACTTCAAATTACATTAAAAATTGCAGAAAATTAACTATTTTTATATTAATTGCTAAAAATGTTTTATCCCACTGCCACCGGTGTGTTTTTAGTACTTGAGCTGCACTGGAATCATGTTTTGAGTAGTATTGTGACAATAATTGCTGAGCCTGCTGTAAGCCTGAACACAAATATGAATATGCTTGTTGAACTCCTTTGTACAACGTACTTATTGAATACTTATTTTTTATTTTATTTATTTATTTTTATTTATCAAAAGTATACAATACAGAATATAGTATATTATATAAAGCATTGTACTCCCAGGAGTTAATAAACTCATTGCGGGAATGATACGCATTACATGAAACATATAGCTGTATGTATTAAATGGACATATGATGGGGACATACACAACATTATTATTTCAAATAGTCATTAATAAGATGAAGTTTGAGCATGTTAGTTTGGGTCTTTTTACATTGACTTGCACGTTTGATCTCGTTGGTAACTTGCTTGTGTTGTGCCTGCTTATGTCTTTTAAGCTCGGTTTATTATTTATATACAATATTTATATACGTGTTATGATGCTCCTACACAAATTATCGATGTTACTGTAAATAAATAAATAAATCAATAAATTACGTTTAAAGCCGGAAACAACAGCGATGGAGAAAGGCGAGGGACGGAGAAGAATCTGATCAAAATTTGAAGGGCTTCCTATTAAAATGTTGTTTTGCTCGTCGTAATTTTTTTTATTTTATTTATTTATTTATACGGAAGCAAACAGTAATTGGTTACAGATATGATAAAATTTATAGATATTAATTAATATTTCATAGTGGGAACCTAAGATATTTCTTTGTAGTGTCTTATTTATAGTATATATATTTAGTAATTACCAGGTGATGTGCGTAGTGGGTGTGTGTATGTGTGAGTATGTTTGTAGATGTGAGAAGTGGTGATATGTGAAGGGGTATGGATGCGCATTGAACTGTTTGTATTATTGACATGATGCTCTTTTTATGTTTGGGCAGTGAATCGGAGAAAATGTCGATTTCAGAGTTTAGGCAAATATTATTGAACGTATGTAATTGTATAGATTATAAGACCTGGTATACGACCATTCAGAAACAAAACATTACGTGAACTTTAATGGCTATGTTTGTATTTGGAATTGAATAATTAGATAAGAATAGACAGGTAGATCCAGAATTTTTCTTCCTCATCTCCTTCCACTCTCCATTTCCTTCATCTTCACAACATCTTGATTTGGAAAAAAAACCATTGTCCCATTGTGCGGTTTAATAAAATTTTACGGTTTTCGTTTATGTACTTTTAGAATTTTTCTAAAATTGTCACCCTTGATTTGTACCTTGGTCACAAACAAAGGATTATTTAAAGTCAGGTTTCTTTAAATAATCATTACAAGTATCGAATTGTAGTGCCTTTCTTACCGTTATTAAGCTAATAGAAAAGTTAAACATTCTCTAATACTTTTCTTCTTTGTAGGTTTTATTTGTCTCTATGTATGTGTTTTGTATAAATATGTGTCTCAAGCATTGCTTATTTACTTTTCTAGTCGCACTGTATGAGCCAATGTCCAGGAATTCACCGTCATAACAGTCAATAATGAAGGCATTCCCGTACCTCAATGGTATTCCGGGAAGACCGTCTAACATTCAACCCATCGATCTGTAAATCCAATACATTCGAGAAAATTTAATACCACCCTTTATTGAAGAGTAATAAATGCGGGGTTTTATTGTTTTCCTCTTATTTCCCCTTATTTAAATGGAATTATACCACGAATTAGCATTTACAAAAGTAGTAAGTTTAACCATAATACCAATAATATAATTTTACCTTGAGTCCAACAGCAATTCCATTTTTTGTCCAAAAAATTAAAAACATACGTTCTTGGACGCGAGGTCTACACTGTTAACAGAACCACTAATAAATATTTATTTTGACCTTTTTGAAAAAGAGTGAAAATGGAAATATAATCATTGAATTTTATATTTATTAATTACAAAATATTTACTTTCGGGAAATTACTAAATGTCTCATGCGTCATTACAAATGTCTGGTAACGTTGTAGGTAGCTTGAAAACAAGCTTTCGAGTGGTTGAACACTGGGCGACCGCGAAGTTAATATTTGACAAAATCGCAGCACCACAGAGTCACCAATGCGGCTGAGCATATTTTCACCCTGCGGTAAACCGTACGGCATGCTCTGCATACCACGCATGCCACGCCATGCATACCATGCCATGCATACCATGCTAATAGATAGCATTTACTATGTATTAGCGTGGTAACAATCGTGGTCATGTGATGATTATCATTGCGACGTTCTCGTTGAACATAAATGAACAATAAAATTGGAAAAAATATTAGAGTATAAAATAAATTTAAAAAACCTAAATAACCCCTGAGAAATCGGGCGTATTTTTTAGCAGGTCAAAATATTTCCGCTGTGCAATTAAATTCAAATAATAGGAATATTTCTGAACGTATCCGAAAAACGAAAAAAAACACATATTTACCAAGCAAATGTTAAATAAACGTTATTACCGCCTCACGTTTTTGTCGTTTCATAAAAAATTCTCGGAATTTTATGGCACCGCGCTTTATCATCTCGCGACAAAATATCGACAGAATATATACAAAATATACCTCGAAATAATATCCCAAAGACAAAATATCCTACGGACAAAACATCCTCCTAAAAAAAACTAACCTAACCTAACTTAAACTACCCTTATTTTGCATTTTACTATTATTGAATAATAATTTATTGTCTTTACAGGATGTTTGTATTATTTTTGTACCATCTCACTATTTTTGAAAAACAATTTATTTTCTCTACAGGTTGTCTGTATTATTTTTGTCCCATTGTTTAGTTAGTTTAGTTTGGTTAAGGTTATGTCGCGGGATGAAAATTCACGGAAAAAAAATTTAAACACTTTTCTCACATTTCTACTGGAAACCTTGGCTCCATAGAGGTGTACATTTTTAATTTTTTTGTGGTTAAATTTTAATTTTCAATAAAAAGCGGGGTGTTTTCTCTTACTAACACAATTTAGATTACATTTCTAACCATAGTAGTAAGGGAGACACAACGATTTCTATGATACCTGGGTATATATATTAGTTGTTCCGACAAGCAAACAAATTAGCCTGACTGGATAAGTATTGACAATTCACGTTGAACCCAAAATGTAAAATAAAATTGGATGTAATATTTGGATGAAAAAAAATATATTAAAGTCATTCCTTAACAAAATTCTATCATTTAATGTTAAACTAACGCCCAATCAAAACAGTCGAAAGAGTCGTCGACACATCTTATTTAAATAAATGCTCGCTTTTTTATTAGATGATCGTTGCCGTTTCATCCATTATTTTTGACATTATTTTCTCATTCAGATTTGTCGATTAGTTCGATTTTTAAAATCGTTCACAATCATTCAATTTCAGAACATATGCATCAGAGTATTTTTCTCCATTAGTATAGCTTTACCTTTTTGACTTTATAAGTTCAAAAGTCTGGTAAAAGCACACACGGAAAGCTCTACTTCCAACACATTTGCGTCAGTCTTGAGTGATCCTACCCACGGCTCGATTCAAAGCATTGCTAACTAAACAATGTAATTCCTTTGATGAGCTCAGATGAAACTCGATCTAAGCCTTGGGCCGAAGTTCAACAGGGCCGAACCGGGCCACTGAGGGTACACTTGCCCGTACGCAGAGAACATTCTTTAAGACCATCGGTTATGTATGGCAGATAGGGTGTTTTCGATGCATATCTCAATCCTTTACTTTTATTTCAGGTTTTCAGATTTCAGTGACTTATTTATTAATTCTATTAACATGTGTCAAATAATAAAACAACACCATAATTTGTAATTGACTTAACCGAAAAATCAATCACATTTTTGACACAAAATGACAATATTTAGGTTATTGAAACATCTGGAAACTCTGGAACTTAAGGGGTAATGCAATCCCAGTTTACCATATAACGTGAAAAATATATATTCAACATAAAAAGAAAAATGAAAATATAAAAAAATATAAAAAATAGAATGAAAAATTATATTAAGTAGGTAGGTACATAAAAATAAAATAAATTGAAAATATATTTTATACAATATATAAAAAAAATATAAAAAAATATATGAAAGGCATAAGAAAAAAACATGCAAATCACTAAGTCTCATCAAATCACACTTTTAATAAAATCACAGGAATTAGAATTTTATATTAAAAAACGGTAAAGGTACAATATCTTAAATAGTCTTTAAATTTGATAAAATATTTCAATTTTAGTGCGTCAGAATACTACTTACTTGATAATACTTTTTGTACCATAATTTGTACTATTATTATATTTGTATTTTTTATTTACTATCACACTATACACTTGTTGAACTCATCTGTATAACTTTTCAAGATATTACAACTCATGTATTTTTTATTTTTTTTTTCTATGTGTAGGTACTATTTATCGCTGCGTTAATTTTGCTGAATTCTTGAAAAACTTGCTTTCGAACAATTTATTCATGATCAAGTTAATAATAAAATCAACATAGTAAATACCTACACGTTCCTCAATAACTACTTTTAAAGTATCTTAAGCACTCTTCTGTTTTACCATTATTACACTATGTAACTTTTTAACTCCTTTGTACAATTTTAACGATAACGAAACTACATACCTATGTTCATATTATACCTGTTTGTATCCTTAAATTACAGTTTATAATGTTATATACTTGCTTACAATTATACTCCTGAATAACATGTGTAACTTTAATAATGTGATTCTGTAAAAGCCCTCAAGGCGTGTATGAATAAATAAAATAAAAATAAAATATAATAATTGTAATTAATCAAAAAATACACTCTACATTTAACTTGTTCCCTGAAATCCATCGCCATATTGCAATTTTTTTACAATGTAATCCTTGTCTTACAAGTTTACCTTCTCATTTTAGATCCATTAAATGCTGTTTGTAGCATTTATGTGTGATTAGGTATGTTTATTGTTATTTCCCTCCAATACTTATTAATTATCAATTGTTACATCTTTCAAATATTTTGTCTCTGTCTAGTAGTAGCGGGATTCTGCAACACCTGTCTGTCTAATTTCATCTCTTTGTCTCTCTACTCTCTACCTCTCTTTTTGACCTCTGTTTTCATACCTATTTGTAATCGACAACTCTGTATTTGTATTTGGTTATTATTATATCTTAATGAAGCTTGGTTTAAGCGATACCGGCCGATGTATAAGATAAAGTTCATGTAAAATAATTTTATTTAAAAATACAATCCTAACCACAAAGCAATTGTTTTTTATTAAAAAAAACATTTATTATTCTTACGTCTGATATGGGTAAAAAGAAAACCTGTAAAAAAATAACTTGACAGATGGGATACAGAAAAAATATTAAGACTCCGCAGTAACAGTTCAAAAAGAAGAGAATGGTTTGAAAGGGAGATGTGTAAATAGAGCAAAAATCGTCGTCAAATGTCTGAAGAAGCATTTAAGGATGCACTGTGAATTTCTTCATACCTAACATGTTAAATAACCAAATTTTTAATATATATGGGACCATTTTTTCCATCGAGGGATTTATAATTGTTTCGGCTCGTAAACTGTGTAGATTTTAACAAAAATATTTTTAGGAACTTAAAACTTATATATTCGAGAAAAATATGTTATAATTCAGAATGAAGAAACTCAGAATCTACATCAATATGAGTGTTTGTTCTGACTTGTTCTAAAAAAAGGTCAAGTCGAATTACTTAATGTATTTTTAATGGAAAAACTTTATTTAAAGTGTAATAACTTGTAATTATTTAATAAACCTTCATATTTAATATACCATAATAGTTTAACACACCATCATATTTAATAAATAAAAAATAAAAATATTATTATTCAATCTGACCTACTAGTACAATATAACCTACGTAACCTACATGACCCATTATCTTAGTCGTATACACACATATTACAAAATACATACATAATTATGAACTCGTATTCAGACCTTCCTTAACATATCACCCGTTGATGCCAGCAACGTTATTACTACTAGGTATATAATATTCCATCTGATGATAACTTGTGAATTTAATTCCCTGGGTGCAAAGGGGATCAATAATCATTATGTTATTTCCTCCGTTTGATTGATAATGACATGTCTTTCTGGTACGTCCCTGGCTTAGTTTGGATCTAATTATTCGCCATTCATGATAAAAACACGTGATCTCAATTTATCATTTTATTATATATTTTGACGATTTTTTGCTAATTCGCCGCTGGATCAAGCCGATTAGGAAGATAAAACAGAAAGCTCTAAGACAGATTTGTCATGTAGCCTAGAACGCTTTGATCATCGAGATTATATACACGTGTGGCGTCTCGAGCACATATTTGACGGTGGGGATCAACATTTTTTTACGTGTACCCTACTGTACCGTAATCTTACCGGAGAATATAATATAAAATTCGCGAGCGATTCCGGCCCGAAACTACGCAACTTTCTTGAACTATATTTTGTTGGTTCAATATTTTGTTACGAGGAGGTTCAATGAACTGTCCCCGCGGTACTTAATTCCATATACAAGTACCCATGCGCGGTTCTCGGATAGCCTTAGATTGGGAAAGAAACGCAAAAAATGAACCAAAATGCTTATAGGGACAACTCGTATTATTCTTAAGTGCCTGGTAGGTTCTGCGCACTGAGAAATGGACTCAGATGGTTAGTGCGCTGGTCGGCTGTCCGCTGATCAGCCTGGGTGTTCGGAATAATTTTTTGTATTTTATTTGTGAAAATAATGTTAATAGCTTTTATGTAAAGAATTCATTCATTTTGGTGAAGAGAAACGAGCATCGACTGTTTTTATTTTTATTTTAGTAGGTTTCATAGGTGGTTTGGTATATTTATGGTTTTGGGTATAACCGGTGGAAACTGTGCCATATGAAGAACCGCCACTGCGTGCATTTAATACTCGATTTATCTTCTCGATTTTCCCATATTTTAATCTCGGAATTATACATTAAAACGTGAACTTAAAATTATCTGTTTGTCTGAATTAATAAAGTAACTGACGAAAAGAATAGGATCACGTAAGTTTCCCTTATTGCTTTGTTTAGTAGATAGTTTAATAAATAGTTGATAATATCCTATTAGAATAATGTATCAACAGTAAAGAAACGCTTAAATATTCAAAGGAATAAGAAAGAATCTAAGAATGGAAGCCCTTACTACAAATTTATGTATTAACACATGATATGAAATTTGTTTTGTTTGCAGAATATCTCAATGATTGACATCTGATGTGATCATTCAACAAGTCTGAGGTCAATTATTGGCAAAGTTTATGTTAATAAATAATTATTTGCAATTAAGGTACCTGTATTCATGGTTGAATAAAGACGGATTTTTACATTAAGGCAAAATCTCAGAAGTAACACAGATATACAGTGAGCATTATTATTTTATGGGTTTCTGCACACCTTCGATGTTCTTTTAAATAAAATAATATTATTTAAACAACTAAATTAGAAAGGAATGGAACAGAAATAGGAAATAGTTTGAGTTTGTGGGGTATAAAGTGGGATCTTAGCAATTCCTTACAAATATTAAAAGGGAATCTACATACAAAAAGCCCGGCAAATTTCACGACATTAGAGCATTTTATTTCACCACCATCTTGATGGCTTTCCATGGGAAGACGTATATTTTCGATTTATTTATTTACAAAAATCCGAGTTCAGTAAGTACTAAATCCTAATAGTGGCTGTATAACGAGTCAGTAACCCGAGTTTTCTACCTTTAAGCATTTACTTTTTTATTTAATAATACGCGTTAAAGAATTGGATAATTTTATCGAGAGGGTGGTGAAATACGCTCCTAGCGTTATTGCTGATTCGTACACAAATATTTTATTTTATAAGATTATTAATTTTTTTAAATGTTTTTCATTTCTTGCTAGGTCAATCCCGGTTACAGGACTCTTTTTAGAACACAGGAACTTACAATTCATAGGTGAAAGGAAAGAGTTACAATTTTACAAAGGTATTTTGATATTAAAAAAAACCACTACTCTGTGCAGAAACGGGCGGTCCGTTTGATAAATTCTCCTAACTTAACAAACGGATTGCAATCTTTAGAACACAGGCGTCGGGTGGGAATGCTATCCTTGTTCTACCGGTATTTCAATGGAAGATGCTCCGAGGAACTAGCGTCATTGATCCCTTCGGCCCCGGTGCATAGTCGGGAAACAGTTGTCACATGAGAACGGGTCGCTTCTTTGACTCATTCTTATGTTCAACAGCTCGGCTGTGGAACGATTTGCCGGCCTCTGTGTTTCCTTCTTCCTACAACAAGGGTCTCTTCAAGACCAATGTTCATTCCTTCCTATCCTCAAAAAGACCCCCACACAGCATCCCAGATAAAGATAGAAACAAGACAGCGTAGAACATGACAAGAATATTACATAATTTCATCTTTAAACATCCTTAAAAAATATTCTTTTAAAGCTTTACTCTGATTTTAATTTTTTATTTTGCTGGATTCCCTTGCACATACCTGGAAGCGAATTATACAATGTTTAGTTCAGAGATTTTATACCATATTTTGTAGTGTGTATGGATGTCTTGATTGTAAAGTGGCTGGATGTAGTAGACTGGTGTGAGTAGACTTTTGAGTAATTTGTAGAATGGTGCTTGTGATTTCATGTTTTGGAAGGTTTGTGATTGGAAGAATTTCGGAAACTGAATAAATGTCTCTGATATGAGTGTCCTATGGAAGTCCAAAAAATTTTTGGAGCTTGGTTTTGAACCGCTTGCTGTTGTTAATTTAACTAAAATATTCATTTTTTTTAAACGACTTGGCAACTTGAGTACTTATTTGTTCAAATACAACCTATATATACCGAGTACCACGTAAATATCGCGTTAAGTTTATCGGTGGTATAAAGTTATTTCAATGTCATTTTGCCCTGTTGCGTAATTGTTATTCATACCATCATCATAACTTGAGTGAGTTGGCAATAATTTGAATTCAGGAACAAACCCTGTGTTGATTTAGTTAAGATTATTAACATAGCCAGTTAAAACACAACTATAAACATAATATGTTGCTTTTTCCATGGTAAGGTTTGCGTTCTTAATACTCATCATAGTTGTCATCCTGATCACCCTTGAAAACGTAAAATATATTAAAAAAACATCGATACATTTCACTGTGCATTATAATCCTCGCGGACCTATTCATACTTATATATTATTAGAAACATACTAGACTCCAAATCTATGAAAATTGTTTATTACTCTCTTTGTCAATCAATCATTGAATATGTAATAATCGCATGGGGAGGTGCAACACTATCAGCTATAGATTCATTATCGAAGGCACAAAAATTAATTATGTAAGTTATTCTTAAAGTTCCCATAATAACAAGTAATGCAGATATATTCAACAAATTCCATGTATTAGATTCGACAAATTTACACAAAAACTTAACTCATCTGTTTAAAAATAAAACACACACATTTTATGACAATACCCAAAATATTATAAACACGCGGCACAAAACCAAAGAACTCGTACAAACACCTAAAATAAACACAACATTTGGTCCAAAATATACAATAACCTATCTGACAAAACAAGACAATCGAATAATATTAACGTATACAAAATCCTGATCAAACAATGGATCATCGAAAAAGGTCGTGCAATAATTAGTCATCTCACCCAAATATAATCCTGTGTGTCACTATTGTTACCACTACACACCAACCAAAAAAATGTTTGTCAAATATTTTAACTTTATTGTAAAATGTATCCTAATACACCAATAAAATATTTGTAAAATAGTCTGTCTCGACACAGGATCTCCTAGTGAGACAGGCAAGGACAAAAAAATATATATGTAAAAAAAATTTATTTAGATGTACATTATAAATAAATACTAATTATACAAAACATAAATTTAGATTTGACGCCAAAATACCCAACCAAACTGAATTATTTTTTAATCAAGAATCTTTACAAATATCTAGTGTGGATGTGTGCTACTCTG
Source organism: Glyphotaelius pellucidus (assembly GCA_936435175.1). Taxonomy (NCBI): domain Eukaryota; kingdom Metazoa; phylum Arthropoda; class Insecta; order Trichoptera; family Limnephilidae; genus Glyphotaelius; species Glyphotaelius pellucidus. Next base: position 17,142,010 of record OW386549.1, on the reverse strand, counting down.
TTCATTTGAGTTTTAAATTATAAAATACAGGCCATTTGCCGGCCGGCGTGGTCTAGCGGTAAGGCTTTTGACACGCAATCCGAATGTCACGGGATCGTATTCCGGCGTGGCAAATAAATTTTATTTGTTTAATTTGTGTTATTTCACAATGAATTCATTAAAAATAATATTCCAATACAGTTCCAAGTGGAAGATACTCTCAGTAATGCCCTGGTGTAAGAACAACATTCAGAATTAAAATGTTGCTTGAAATGGCTTTAACTGTGTTTGGTGACCAGATCTGAATAGGCAGGTACTTCCCCACCTTATTCTCCCCCATCTCCTTCTCCTCCCTACTACCTTCAGCCTCACAACATACCCCAATTGGGGTTTGTTGTGAGGCTGAAGGTAGAAAGTAGATTGTCTCACTGGCTCCAGACGGGAGCAGTTTGGACTCTTGTGTGGTACTCATATAAACAAAAAAATAAGAGTTAGCTTTTCACGATTTTAGACGCAACTTTGGCGTTTTATGTGATAAATATATTTGTATAAAGTTGAAGTTCCCGTAAACAAATTAATAAAAAATTGTTTATTGAACATATCCCAATTGGGGTATGTTGTGAGGCTGAAGGTAGTGGGAAGGAGAAGGAGATGGAGGAGAAGAAGGTGGGGAAATACCTGGCTATTCAGATTAATTTTTTTTCGGTAACCGAAAACTTAAAAACGTTTAGAGCCTGATCTATTGATTATTTTTTTCACATTTGTTATTGAGTACATTGTAATGGGAATAAGCTCACAATAAATGATAAGCAATACATAAAAGTACAAGTTTTTCAATTTACATACCTTTTAGCAATTTTCTAGGGGAAGGAGAACTGCAATCGTAGCGAAATACTAATTAACGAATCTGAAGACTGTGGAAAGAATTGTGTATCCGAAACTCCTCACCGGAATTATGATAATGCAAAAGTAACTTATTAAAACACGAAAAAGAGAAATTAGAAACCTAATTAATATCACAATATGATAATAGAGTAAGAAGGGTGTTGTAGTTTTTAAAACGACTGTCGGGGGTGACATAAAATACGTTTGACCCAGTTCTAAGAGTATAATGTATGCCCAATTAACATTTTTATGCAGCATGACTAATTAATAATCTACTTTGGGACAACGGGCAACCAGCTACTACTCCGGTAGCATAATTTAGATGGCTATAAAAATAAATTTGTTTGAAACACTGGATAGTAAAACGGCAATAAAAAACTTTGAAACGCTGTTATTTTAATTTAATGAAAACAAATAACTTTTTAATACAACACTATTCAATCAAAATTATCAACGTGTTTCGAAAACAAGAAAAATTTGTTAGGATAAGATTAATAAAAATATCAAAAGTTGTCTTTTCAAGTATTGACAAATCAGAACTATGGACGAATTTCAATTTAGGATGCGGGTGTGGATGCCGCCTCCCCTGGAACCACTTATTGGATAAACAACACCTTTGCCACAGGTCACTCCACGTAGTTCGCTTCGTTTGGTGACTTAGCAGGGGTGCCGGGTTCGTGGGGCAAGGTTTGTCCGGTTTTTGGGGTTGGACGAGTCTGCTCTTCAATTGCGTGGAAGGTTGGATCAGAGAGACTGGTTGAGAGAGGTCTTTTGACCTTTGATGGATAGATTCATACGTCCGTTATTCATGGACACAGTGACCCTCAGTTTCCGACCCGCCCCTCTTACCTATTTCCTTTCTCTAAAATGACCCTCCACAGAGCATCCCCAAAGATGACCTAGGCCCTGAGGAGAATTATTTTCCTCAGGGCTACGTATACATACGCGTGCCGAACCTGCAAGCCGACCACGAATTATGAGAAATGAATGAAGCAAACGCTAACGACGCGAAACGCCGCTTGCTGTTGCTTCCGTCCTTTTTTGTTAATCATGGTTCGGCTCATGTCTCAGATCCGCATTAGACTTCCATAATAATTTAACAATCAACATTTTCCATAGAATATTATCAGATTATTCGTAATTCTGGAATGTTTATCTCCCGTCTGGAGCCAGTGAGACCATGGCATCACCATTCGAGGTATGTTGTAAGGCTGAAGGTAATGGGGAGAGGAAGGAGGTGGGAAAGAGGAAGGTGGGGAAGTACCCGGCTATTCAGATCTGGTCACCAAATACAGCTAAAGCCATTTCAAGCAACGTTTCAATTCTTAATGCTGGTCTTATCGCCCCCTTGTGAGGGCGGCACTGAGAGGATCTTGCACTCTGGAACATGGCGCAAATATACTATATATTATTTTCAATTAATTTATTGTGAAATACCACAAACTTATCAAATAAAATTTATTTGCGCATGCCAGGTTCGAACCTGCGACCTTCGGATTGTGAGTCGAAAGTCTTTCCCTTCGACCATAAAGCCGTTAGTGAAGTAGTTAATGAGTAGGTACCTAAATGAAAAGCAATATATATTTGTCTTAATATTTTTGGCATTATCGTATGATTTTATTGCGTGTTTGTTGATTTAATTTTTAATTATTTTTATATCTAAATTTAATGAAAACAAATAACTTTGTGTACACCACTATTTAATTGACTTTTTTTAAATTTTTTTTTTTTATATGAAATAACGCACAAGAGTCCCAACTGCTCCCGTCTGGAGCCAGTGAGACTATGGCATCCCCAATTGAGGTATGTTGTGAGGCTGAAGGTAGTGGGGAGGGGAAGGAGATAGGGAAGAGGAAGGTGGGGAAGTACCTGGCTATTCAGATCTGGTCACTAATTTTTATGTCTAAATTTAATGAAAACCAATAACTTTGTGTTCACCACTATTTAATTAACATTATCAACATGTTTCAAAAACTATGTTTTCTTCGTCAGGATAATAAGTTAACTTAATATTAACTTATTACAGGATAATAAGTTAACTTAATATTAACTTATTATACTGACGAAGAAAACGTAGTTTTTGAAACATATTGATAATGTTAATTAAATAGTGGTGTACACAAAGTTATTTGTTTTCATTAAATTAATAATGACGTCACAAAGTGAATTTGCGAAGTTTGAAGAATTAATTTTTATATCGTTTACGTCAAGCTATTTGGACCGAAAATTCAAAAATTCAAATAAAACTCGGTGTAAGTACACACATTTAAATAGGTTGTCATCTCAGTACATGTGTAGTGAGATTGGCAATACGTCAGATATAAAAGGGTTCATAAAAATGAAAAAATATAAACATTTACACATTTTACAATTTTCGTTTTTAAACCCTTTAATCTTAATGATAATATACAAAATCACAACACCTTCGAGATGTTTTTTAACCATTCTTCTTGAAAGAAGCACTCCTCTGATTAGAGTAAAAATCATGCTCATACGACCGCTTTTTATTCTCGTTTACAAATTTTATTATTAACCTACAAAAAATCTCAAAGTGTAATATCTCAAATTAGTTCATTTTAATACTTTATTATTCTTTTATTCCATTTATTCTTCTAGCAAATTCCCCGCAATGTACTACCTCATACATCCTGCTTCCTGCTTCCCACTTTCACCTCCTACGTACAACATCCCTTAGGTCTAATAAATATAAATCTCTTCTGTCATAGCTCCACCTCTTTATCTGCGCTGCAACCCTTGCTGCTTCGCTTTCATCCCCTCGGCACTGTTCACGAAACCACCCCAAGGATATTATTTTAAATTCGTGATTTCGCCAGCCGTGGCAACTAAGAATGCGTGAAATAAATCTGGATTTAAAAAAAACCTCGCATTTTTCTAGGATGGGTGTAATAAAACACTATTAAAATTGGAAAGAATAATGAGATAATGATTTTATTCTGAATCGTGAATCGTTCCACATAAACAAAGTACTGAATTCCGTGATACAACGCTATGAAACAGCATGAAATAGTTACAAATGTGATGAGTGTTAAAACGTCTCATGTGTGAAAAGACAGACACTTCTAAAAAATCAATATCTTTGATGTTCCTTCTTTCCTTGACTTTATTTTTGTAGTACTCTACATGCGAATGCAAAATGCAGAAATAAAAACATCTTTATTAATATTATAAATGCGAAACTGCGTGTGTTTGTTTGGTGCTCTTTCACGCATAAACCAATAAACCGATTTTAAAAATTCTTTCATCAATAGAAAGCTACATTATATGCAAGTAATAAAGGCTGTATATAATGGTTAGCTCTGGCGTTATGTAATAATAAATATTAATATATTATATTTATGATTCGTTTCTGTCCCTAACAAAAGCGAACGTCAGAAGAAAGGCAAAACAAATCGTTGCCGTGGAAACGATGTTGATATATTTGCGGGAAATTTTATTTCAGACGTCGTAGTTAATATCTATCTCTAAAGGTGGAGGAGGCGGAGTGGGAACATCAGAGGGGAAGGGGACGCGGGAGAGGAAGGAAGGGTGGAAGGGGAACGGGACGAATGGGAAAGGACATGCAGGGAGAAACAATTTCTTTACTAAATGACATAGCAATGCATGCCGTATACCAGCTAATATTATTATAATGCAACTCCACCACGATTTGTCAGTATCAAAAACAGAACTATTACTTTATTTTTGTTTTATAGTGAAGATTTTTTTTTATTTTTTTATTAGAAAAAAAGTAAATATTTACAATAAATAATAATATATTACATTTCATATCAGACTTTTTTTGGTTACCCAATTAGTAGAGAAATATTCTCGGGTCTAACTGGGGAGCTAGTCTATGTAATTATATATATAGATAATAAATAATATGCGTAGTTACAAAAATGGAAAAATAAGATTTTCAAAAATACTGTAAAATATTACAAAAATATTGTACAATAAGAAAATAACATATAATTAAAGAAACAGAATATCAACAAAAATCAACAAAAATAATAGCAACATATCTGAATATATCTGAAAATCATTGATAAAAGCGAGTCAATCTTCTCTATAAAAATACAACGAAAGTTTTTTTTTAAATTTATAATAGTTTTTCTCACTTTTTATTGTATCCGGTAAATCGTTAAATAACTTTGGGCCTACATATTCATAATGGTGTTGTGCAGCTGTCGTTTTGCATCCAGGTACATATATGTTCCCAGAAGTTCTAGGTCTTGTACTTCGCGTTGAGGACATTTCAGATTCTTTAAAAACTTTTAAAATAGATTAACTTAATAAGATTAACTACTTGATTGTTTTTTGTGATTTTGCTTTGTAGTGAAGATTAACTATTGGATTACTTGCTTTAAAGTGAAGATTAACTTTATTAAAAATAATTTCATGTCATGAACAGATTGTTCGTAACTCAGAAGTATCACTTTCTCGCTATATTTTGCCGTCGGTTCCCTTTACTGATTATTATTCCACGGAGGCGTAGTTAGTTTCATATTTTGTGTAATAACCTGGTTCAGATAGCGCAAAGGATGGATTAAGTGAAATTTAATTCAGATTAACAGGATCTGGTGTCTGGTGGCTGCTAGCTACTATCTGGTACCTGGTATCTGGTAGGTACCTAACTAGGAGGTAGGCATCTTACTGGGAACTGTGCTAATTGCCAATAGGTTATCGCGAAACCCTCAGATAATATTTGAATAACGTTGGTACATTTATACGGATTCAGAAAAAAATGTCTACTGTTGCTAAAAAATCACGTAATGACGGAGGACTTAGCCAGCCGAGGAATTTTTGAGCCCAGAAGCCCGTAGTTTTTGAGTACACCATTAAAGGGAAAACGTTATGTCGAGTCAATAGCTTTAAAGATCTTGGTATCGTCTTTGATCCCAAACTGACATTTTCCGATCACGTATCACGGCTCACTCCAACATGCTACAAACTCCTGGGTTTTGTCATCATAATATGTAAGCAATTTGATGACCCAGATGCAATGATAGCCATGTTCGATGGCGTCATAAGAAGTAAGCTAGAGTATGCTAGTGGTGTGTGGACTCCGCACCAGACTAAATATATTAATATGCTGGAAAAAATCCAGAAAAAATTCCTTAGGTACGTCTATATGCGAATGCACGGAACTTATCCGAGGTTCATGCACCATATGGAGTTACTTGAGGCAACAAATAGCTTTAGTTTGGAAACTAGACGTTATGCAAATCTTGCAATTCTTAGTTTTAACATAATCCATAACTATATTGACAGTCCATTCCTCTTGGAATGCTACGGTTTATACGTGCCTTAAAACTTCAGTCGTAGTCGTCGACACGACTTGTTCAAAATACCATATGGCAGAACAGATGTTCTAGCACAGCATAGCATAACAAGAGGAATGGTACTGCTGAACGAAATATCAAAAACACTAGATGTATACAACTCTTCTTTAGATAGCCTTAAGATTATTTTGTATAATGATCATTTTCTTAGGTGTTAAGATTGTCAAAATGAGAAAATGTACGGTAATTAACGGTAATTGGATTATTTATCTGTTGTACAATAAATAAAAAATAAATAAAAAATTGAACTTACGATGCCTGGGTGAGACCCAGACGCGATGCAAACATAGCCATTGACCGGTCGACTTGTGTATTTTGCCTCTCTTGTGTCTCTGGTGTCACTTGTACCTCTTGTGTCCCTTGAATCTCTAGTGTTTTTTTGTCTCTTGCCTCTCTTTGCATTATTTGTTTTTCCAACGAACTTTTACGAAATTAATTTATAATATATGTTTTATTTATTTGGTTTTTTAATCTTTATTTAGATGTACACAGAAATATTCTTTGCCCGAGTAGATATATGTAATTGTATGGACCTAACTATTTGGGTATTAACTGAGTTTTTTTAACTGGATTGTTCACACGTAAGTGGGAATATCTGTGAAAACCCATTATAAAGACATAAATATTGTGTTTTGTTTATTGGTCGACATAATGTCGCAAATGAGGAAACATGTGAAGGATTCTATTTTATTTCAACGTCAGCGCAACCTTTTTATGTATATTGCCTTCTATCTTATATATATCTTTTTTTTTATATAAAGGAGTGTTGGTGGCGAATACCGGGCGAGCGGCGTGGATTTGATTTTTATACAAATCTACAGTTTTATTCCGAGGTTTGTGAAATTTTGCATTTTTTTTTTCATACTTTTCATTATTTTGCTTATCAATCATTTTAAAAATAGGAGGAACATTAATATCTATACCTGATTTCGAAAAGTCAGGGCAACGCCGGGGACTTTTTTATTATTTTTTTTTTAATTTAGTGTAATATATAATAAAAAATCAAAACCCGCTCATCTCACTAGAGCATTTCTGAGTGCAGCCTTACAATTATAGAAATTTAAAAAAAAAATGTGTACATGTAAACTAAAACGGAAACCCGGTGCCTTAGAAATTTGAACAATGGATAAACTAAACTGTTTTTTTTTTTTTTCAAGTTTTTTTTTATTATTATTTTTATTTTAAGAGTAAAACCTCAAACTGGTTTGTATTTCGAACGTCTGTTCAAACCAGGCAATCTTAACGATTTTTGGAGGGTCCGAACTCCTCTAAGAAGTAACTTATTAAAAAAAAAGAAATTGTACAGATACGTTAGTAGTTAATATCTATATTACGTAAAAAATATATTTGCACTTGTGTCAAAATTCTGTGAGGAAATTAACGTATACTTTTATAAGGACTAAACGCCGCGCTGCCCGTTTCCTTTTAATATTAAAAATATAAACCAATTATTGCAAAAGAAACACCAAGTGCTGTTATTTAAATTAAAATTACATATGGGCAGTACGTTTACAGAAGTAGGCAACAATTACATTCCACTGTAAACTAAATTAGTATTAAAAGTCACCACAATCATGTATGTACGTTAGGGTGTCCCAAAAAAATTAAAGTTGTTATTTTTCAACGCATACCCTCTAATTTTGTTTCAATAATGACAAAACACTTGTAAAAAAAAATTCGTTTACGTGGGACCACGGCAACCCGTGCCGACTTGCATCGAATCATGTTGGTACCTTCTTGTATAAAGACGCCCGCGAGCAAACGTGTTGATGCGCTTATAATAACTTGCTTTTTTGTTAGTAAACGCGTATTATTCATTTAGGCAAGATGTCTTGAGTTTAACGCAGTTCTAAAAAGAGTATATTTTTAATAGGAGTCGTAAAATACCAAATATTAGGTCCTAAACTGCCCTCTAATGGACAAGTTCTTGAAGCTTTTTTCTACAATATCCGGGAAGTGAATTTAACTGTCAATGAAAGTGCTCATCTCATTATTCGCGAGTGTGTTATCTATTGGGAAAAGGCGCGTATACCAACCAAATCTCTACCTAATTGTGTGAAGAAACTTGTAAACTTATATCAAGTTTGGAGGGACTTGCAAAAAATGCGCAGAAAACGCAAGACAAATTTGAACAAGTCGTCAAGAGTTTGTCAAAAACTTAGATAATTTATTTGACATTGCACACGCCGATGCCTTTGAATTAATAAAAATAAATGATGATAGAATCTTCTCGCAGCGACAAAGAGAGCCAGGTCCTCCTGGCTACTTAGGGGGGTGGACAAAAAACTGACAGATAAAGAGGAGAGAGCGCGCCCTAGAACAATCGAGGAAGAAAAACGGCGTATTAAATATTTATCTGCGCCAACTCCTTCAACATCGTCTTACAAACCGTTACAAAATGTCTCTTCTTCTGATTCTAATGAAGACACAGATTTAGAAAATCAGTCAAATAACTACAAGCCCTGACATCCCATTCTTCAAAAAGTTTCGAGATAACTGGAAAAATGTTGATCCCGATAAAATTCATTGCTTCAGAGAAAATCTCACATTGCACCTAACCGCTTCCGAAATCGATGATTTGCTTGACTTTACCGTACTGTACTGACAACAAAAATACTTCGAGATGACTATCAAAAGTTGTTAGAGCTCTCTGTGACATTTTTGGGTGGAGATACAGAGAAAATTTAAGATTCAGCCTCCAGGTGCTATGCACCAAGCTCGATGGACGGCAAGGGCGCTTTATTCGTTGAAAATATCATTACTTAGTGCGCAATTTAAAATTACCGGTATCGATAAGGCGACACTTTTAGGCGTTTGCCTGTTCATAGTAACATCCCATGTCAAGCCATGGCTACAATGTATTGTAGCAGTTAAAGCACCTTACCAGGACTTGTACTTTTTGAAATCGTTGAAGGCCTACGAAAAAATCGATGAAATCATCTCAAAGGCAGCTTAACAGAAGTTCAGTAAGCATTTATGGTATTTGACCGGTGAAGTATCTATTTTGTTGCTCTTTGACAACGCCGTGGATCAAACAACTAAAATAAAAATGCTTGAAAATATAACCAAAAATAATTTATCAACCCATGATAATTAATTTAACATCCCATCGAAAAATCTTGATGGTAAATTGTATGTTAAGTTTAAAAAGTAGTTAAATTTATGTTTTGTATAGAGGTTTTTGTTCAAATCATAGTTTAGTGAATTGTGTTTCAGAGAAAAATATTTACGACATAATTTCAGTCAAAAACAAGTTTTTTTTTGATCGTCTGAAAATAGATGCCAGTTTTAGAATGCCCTACGATGTGGTCAAATAATTCTTCGTATCAAGAAGCCAGAAAGAAGGTGTCGTCGCTGAGGGTAGTGAATGATACAGCTGAAAGAGCTGTTAAGTTAATGCGAGATTTTCATGGCTTAATCACGTTAGAAGAGGAACGAGACTTATTTTTATTACGATGCGTTCAGGAACACCGGAAGATTTATCCTGACCGTAAAAAAAAAACTTTGAAGCAAAAATTTAATCAATAAACCATTCTTAAATATAAAATACTACATAATTGAACATTTGTGAATTTTTTAGTTTTATTTTTCCGACAAAAATTATGGTTTAAAATCCTTCCATATTAACTGTACAAATTTTTGTACCAAATGTTTGTCATCAAGTCGGCACGGGTTGCCGGTGTTTAATAAAAATTATATTAATTATACGAGTTATTGGGATCAAATGGAATAAAATAAGAGGGTATGCGTATTTAATTTCGTGAAAAAAATTTCTTCCTTATATCTTGGGACACCCTAATGTACGTATTTAGGAGGCGGGTACCGCCGAGAACCACTGAAACATTTATTGGATAACCGGCCCCTCTACCGTAGGTCACCCTAAGTGGTACCCTACATCTGGAGATTTAGCAGGTATGCCGGGTTCATCGGGTGAGGAGTGTTCAGGCCTTGGCGGCCGATGCGCCTACCCATCAGTAACGTGGCCGACCGGATCAGGAGAGACCCTTTCCTCTCCAGCCAGTCTCTCGACTCATCGTTTTATACCGCAGCGGGAGAGATGGATTCGTACATCCGTCGCTCCTGGGCACACAGACTTCTAGATTCTTACCCACCCCTAACGCCTTTTTCCTTCTCAGAACTTCCTCTCCTTCCTTCCCTTAAAAAAATAAACACCAGTAGGAAAGTTATTTTTCTCAGGGCCTCCTGTGTGAAGTTACCGTAAAAAAATTATAGGGTGAACATACTAACAATGACAAGAGGGGTAGTACGAATAATTATTAACAAAAAAATAACATTAAGAAAATTAAAATGGGTAACTAAAATTTACATCGAACAACCATATTTTTGTGGGTCCCTTTCCTTTTAGAGGTTGGCAAGCATCAGAGTTCACCTATAAAAGATAGGCAGGATATGAACGGTAGGAATAAGGGGCCATCCATAAATTACCTTAAGGGGGGGAGGGGAGTAAAGAGGTGGTATCGGTATAAAGACAAGGGGTATCGGGGGGGTCATCAGTTCTGTGACGTCACATGTAAAAATCTAAATTATTTAAAAGCCAAACTTTAATGTTTATTTTTAGATGTAAAATTGCAAAACATGTGACGTCTCCCCCTAGGGTATCACAAATGTGACAAATGTGTGACAGGGACGGGGTGGAGGTAAAAAAATCATGTAATTCGTGTGACGTAATTTACGGATGGCCCCTAATCCAGAGTGGTAAATACTCTCAATGTCGCCCTGGTGAAATTCCTCTATTGAGAATTGAAAAGTCGATTGAAATGGCTTTGGCCGTGATTGGTAACCAGAACTGAATAGCCAGGTAGGTACTTATCCACCTTCCTCTTCCCCGTCTCCTTTTCCTCCCTTCTAACTTCAGTCTCACAACTCACAACATACCTCATTTCTGATTGCCATAGTCTCTTTGGCTCCAGACGGTTGAGAGCAGTTGAGACTCTTGGGCTTTACGAACTCACAAAAAAACATTAAGGCGGCACTCTTGAAACGCACGGCGCTGAAAAAGAAGAAGATGGAGAGATATGTAATTACGAATGTTGGACAGAGCGCGCTAATATTTTAAGTCGTGTAATAGCAGCGAAAATTGCGAAAAAGCTTAATAAAACATGACTCGTTTAAAATAGAGCAAAAATCTTGTGGAACGTATCTTAAGTATCATTTAAAGAAACTTTGTGAATTTTTTCACAAATACAACTTGTAAAATAAAAGAAATAGACTTGTTTTAAATAATTTTCGGACCATACTTTGCGATTTTTTTCTATCGAGGGAATTTCATATAATTTGCGTTTCGGCGTGGAACGTATCTAGATATTATCTTAAAAAATAACATATTTTTTTAAGAGCTTAAAAACTTCAAATGTTTAAGGGAGATATGTAATAAATCGGTCGGAAAACGAATAGTAGACCCTTAATAACGAACAGTTGAAGTAGGTACAAGAACATCCCCAATTCAGAAAATGTTTTGAGGCTGATGTGGGAGGTATTTTGTGGATAGGAGGAAGATATATATATATGTATGTCTAGTGATACGTTGATTGGTAGTATCATCAGGGCGAAACTGAAATTGTCTTCCACTCCGCAATGAGGTGCAAACACACCTCCAATATCGAATAGTATTAATACGTCTGTGTCTGCGTGGTTGAATTCACAACCCAGTTTCGAGTGCATTTTGACGCACGCCGTACGCTTCGCACCACAAATAACATCTGTGTACGTGGAATTTCAAACAAACCTACCATTGGTATTCGGTTTTGAATTCAAGAATTCGTTAGAAGATATCGCCACTTTCGTCAGCAGATCAGACGGGAACGTTTCCCCCCTAGGTATAAGTGATACGAATTTAGTTTTTTTGTTAATATTTAGAAACTCTCCGGATATGAAAAGATCGACGGTAATACATAGTTGTATCAAGCGGCTATATATATTGCACTTGACGTCATCGCCTGTCTCGGCTACTTTGTACCGGTGACTATCACTCGATGACAGTGGATCCGAGAAACAGGCTATTTTTGAAACCAGTTCCTATTGGATTTATTTAATTTTTTTTTTTTACAGTTAATACCGCACAAGAGTCCCAACTGCTCCCGTCTGGATCCAGTGAGACTATGGCATCCCCAATCGGGGTATGTTGTAAGGCTGAAGGTAGTGGGGAGGGGAAAGAGATAGGGAAGAGGAAGTTGGGGAAGTACCTGGCTATTCAGATCTGGTCACTTAACACGGCTAAAGCCATTTCAAGCAACGTTTCAATTCTGAATGGTGGTCTTACACCAGGGCGATACTGATAGTATCTTCCACTCTGGAACGTGTCGCAAAAATACTATTTATTATTTTAAATGAATAAATTGTGAAAAAACACAAATTAATCAAATAAAATTTATTTGCGCACGCCGGGTTCGAACCCGCGACCTTCGGATTGTGAGTCGAGAGTCTTACCTCGGGACCACGGAGGCCGCCACCAACACTAATGGGCGAAGCCTAACCAAAGCCCCCGCAGGGCCTAGCAGTGTAAACTTGCGGAGCGGGTTTTTAACTTCATTAGTTCATGTTTTATTTGCCATTATCGATCGTCTGGATTGAACTCGCCATTCCACTTCGTAGATATTATAACAGTATTTTGAATTTAAAACACGAACCAATTTTTTTTTTTTTAAATCGACTGGGTAAAGCATCATTAGAGATTTTTCTTGGTATTCTAGTATTAGAAGAAGCCTTACTTTTACCGAGCAAACCTTTTATATTCTTTCTTTTAAATAGGTCCCTCGTGGAAAACCCGATACGAAAATATTCTATTATTATCTTTATTCTTAAAGTGTATTAATTACACAAACAACCCTTGCATAAAATTACTGAAAATGTTTACATCAATTAACAATTTTTTTAATTTTTTTTGTATATAACGTAACACATAAATTATTGCAAGTCAGAGTCAAATTAAGCACATTGTATGTTATCTCAAAGTAATTTAAAATCATAAAGGCTTGAACCACATTTCGCTAAAAACTTAATAATTACCAACATCAAATAAAGCGTTTCGCAGTTGGATTAATATTATAACGGCTAACCCCCAAACCGCAGAGTTATAAACAGTGGAATAAGTGTTGGGTTAATGTAAAACATTTAAAGGTGACTTCAATGTCGCCATAGCAGACTATTATTTATTTGATAGGGAGAATTAGTCAGGTTATCTCGAAAACTGTATCTAACCGCTAGACGCGTGGTCCGAATACCTTCGCTAGGAATTTGAGGTTAGAATATTAATACCTACGTAATTATCGACGGTTTGCTGCCAAAAGTTGGTAAGTGAACAAGCATTTGGTAGAGAAATAATATAGTTATTTCTTGGTATTTTCTCTGGAAACGTATTTCTTAAAGTAATAAAAAAAGTTAATTTACGTAAAACTTAATAAGAAATATAAAAATAAAGAATATACAGGGTGCTAAGGGACGTACTTGACTTACTTATACAGGTAATCATTTGAAGTAAAAAATGTAAATGAAATTTTATTCACCGGCGACTTTTTTTATATCTTTTTTTTTTCAAATTGTTTTTCTTCAAAATCAATTAAAAAAAATCTTTTCCAAATTTCACCACCGTTCACTCAGCTGAGTATTCGAAAAATTCTTTACTCCACCTCTAACTATTCCATAACTAGTGGTTTTTATGTCAGAAATCACCAGTAATGATAAAGAAAGTACGTCTTTTAACACCATGCTGGATTGACGGTTACGTACTTACCGATTTTTTTGTAATTATCTTTTTTCCAGAAACAAGGAAAACATTATTTTTATTGATTAGTGGATACAACCTATCCTAATAAGGTGTGTAACGAGTCAGTGGGTGGTGAGTTGGCTATTTATAGAGTGGTATCATTATTTTCCAAACACTGGCCACCCCAGAATGTCGAGAAGCTCCGAGAGTTTTACTGGCGCCTTTGCGGTTTCGGAGTCAACCACACACGTCATCTCAATATTTAAAACCTTCTGATTAAATTGTCGAGGTTGATGGTTTTGCATTGGTTTAAAATTATTTTTTTGTTATTAAAAACAAAATTGTTGTTTGCGTGACGAATATCTACTGATACAAAAAATTGTTTGTAGGTTCTGAAATTCTTCGTTGGAAACTAAAATTGATACTTTGATTGTTAAAAGCAGCAAATTTTTATCTTAATCTATTTTTTTAGTAAAATTTGAAGCTACCAACTTTTAACAGGGACCTCACGAAATAGTAATTGCCGGTAATGGTTCAGAGTTGATGTTTGGTAAAGATAATTATAAATGTACATGTAACGCGTATAATCTCGTTCCAGATACTACATACTGATGAGCGTTTAATATTATTATAGCCCTTGGTTAATAAGAGGGAATCACATATTTTGTATAGTTTGGGAGTATTGCGAATGTCGGCATTAACTTTGTCATAAATTTTGATTACTTGAAATTAAGCAAGAGGGTAATTGATTTTACAAATTTAAAATTGAATGAAATAAAATGATAACTTTATTTATAACCACGAAATTCGATGCATTTATTAAGAACGACCGCATTAAACTAACCAAAAATACACTGTGAGTGCATATGTAAGTAAAGGTAAATTTAGATTTATTATATATGATATCATTGCCTGTCGCGGTTACTTTGTCCCTGTGATCACCTGAGATAATTTTTCCGAGGAGCCGGCTACTTTTGGAACCAGTTCCGATCGTATTTATAAAATGGTCACCAACATGTAAACTGGGCCAAGCCAAATCAAAAGCCGCCCGCATATATTCATATTTTCAAAACAAAACAATAAAATTTTTTATCATTGCTCTGGGTTTTTATTTTGTGTCGCCTATTTATTTTTTTCACGTTGACAGCCATCACGCGTCGAATCAGACATATTTATACCCAAAGATATTGAAATAAAAGAGATACGCTATGATGGCCGCCCGACAGTTGGCGGACTACCGTTTAACGGGTGTAGTTTGAAAACGGAAAGAATTCGTTCATTTAGTTGATTTTTTAAGGTGTGCAGTAGCATTGGTTGATGATATCGGCGATACCAGGAAACACTGCTACAAACTGCCGATAGCACATCTCTTTTATTTAAACATCTTTGGTTATAACCCGCCAAAAGCGCGATTCCATTGAATCCAATAAAAAATCCGAAGTTTATCAAATGCCCTGTGATATTCTTAATTCGATGTCCCTCATTTTTTATCGTGATTATTGATTTGTATTTAAACATAGACTTATTATTGTATAAAATTTTTTAGTATTAATCGCTATCTACTTATTTAGACAATTTTTGTAACGGAAAAGTATGCACGAGAATAGTCTCTGCATATAGATGCAGAGTATAACAACACGTTCGCGAAGGCTTTTTACCAGCGATTCCTGAGTTCATCTGGAGAAAAAAACGTAGATGTAATTTTTCTGTCCGATGATTTTTTTTTTCACAAAAAATGACTTTTTTTTTTCATCGGTAATTGGAGAGAAGTTTACCGGCTTCTCTTTAAATAACTAGTCAGCCACCCAATTTTTTAGATGTAAATTTTCTAAATCATTTTTACCCTGTGTACTGAATTTTAATCGAATCCTTCGAGAAATAATGTCACCAAAAGGTCAAAGAGTCTACACAAATTACCGTTTTACAGGTACTCCGTGGAATATTACTTATCCAGTGGCGTCGCGATAGACTTGGTAGACGGCCTCCATTAAAATCGATTACCATTTAGTGATGGGCGTAATCGAAATAAAACCAAACGTTTTGGAACAAAAAATATTGATTGATATTTCTAAATAATGTTTCCGACGCTTGCAACATAGAGTTAAAAATTTGTATTACAGGAACCATTTTATTTTTTGTTTATTTATTTAAATACCAGCGAGTTCCCGGCATGCGTTGCAATACTACTAATAAAGAAATTGTTTCTACCTGCGTGTCTTTTCCCATTCGTTCCGTTCCTCCTCCACCTCCCCTTCCCCTCCCACGTTCATTTCTCCTCACGCGTTCCCGAAAAAAAAATATTATGGTTGAAAAAAAGCGTTCGACATCCACGCTGTTTATTGCAAACAATTATAGGAATGACTGGCTGAAATAAGTGAGGTATAAATAGATTAATGACAGTATTATTGTACTCTATTGGTTGGGTTCACACAACCCAACCTAATATAGTACAATAATACTGGGTTCACACAACCCAACCTAATAGTGTACCCATTTTAACTGGTCACATCGACGATTAGTGCCATTTTCAATTTTTATCAGTTATCAAGTTTAATAAAACAGTCGTAAGCTATATTTGCTGCACAGTTGGAGATCAAAATTTGACAAAACGCTAAACCAGACTATGAATCGGTGGTTTCAACCGTTCAAATGTCAACAAATCAAAATGGCGTCAATCCTCGATTTGATCATCATTCATCGAGGTTTAAAAAACCAAACCTAAGAAAAATCCAATGTCTTGGCGAGAGCCCAACAGTAGTGACTCGAACGGCGGCCCAAGTTGCCCAGACAATGGTACGTCCCTGCACTTATTACCCCGCCCCGGTAGCGAAACGGCTGTTAATTGAAGGTCTGGCAGAATTGAATTTGCCGGCATCCCGACCTGCCACTCAACCTTTTACCTTCCACATCCGCCTCCCAGATAATCAGATCGACGAGTGCTGGGATTTTTTCGCGCCTACCACTTAGCCACCTTAAATGATAAATTATTATTCAGAAATAAATCGGTAAATTTAACATTTTCTACCATAAATAAATGTAACTGATGAATTTTAATTTACTTTTGAAGTTCTAAAAATATTTAGTTTGCATTCCTGTAGAAAGCTATGTTGGCTTTTTTTTAACTCAAGCATTTTGCATTTTATCTGTCTGTATTCTTGTTTATTACGTAATGGTTCCGGTTCAAGATGGTGGCCGTGTTGGATACTGCCTTTTTATCGCGCCAGAGTTCACGTAATCGTGGTTCCTACTACGAGCTGTCAAATCAGATTAAACTTATGGTACCTATCAACCTGAAGAAAGTTTGGAAAAAGACTTGTCACCTGAGACGGTCACATTTCTTTCACTCATTGTTTAAAATTTTAAAATACGTTACTTAGCTCCACACTGCACGCCATGAAAAAAACAATTCCCCTCAGATCCAAGTTCATCTTTGAGGATGCTGTGTGGAGGGACTTTTTAGGAAAGGAAGTTCTGGTAAGGAAAGGGTATTAGGATGGGTAGGAATCTGGGGGTCAGGGTCAGTGTTTAAGAGTGACGGACGTACGAATCCATCCCTCCCACTGCAGTTTAAGGCGATGTTCTAGAAATCTAGAGAGTACCGCTGGAGAAGTCAAAGAGACTCCCTCAACCACTCTCTCCCGATCCGGCCTGCCATGCAAGTGGTGCCAAGACCTGGACTAACCTCACCCACCCACTTAAAATACTTGTTGGCTATTTGGTTTATAAATAAGTTGTTAGGTATTTAAATAACTACATAGAACTCTTTTGCACTCTTAGATACCCTTTTGATATTCTGACTCTTGAAACAACCGCAGCAAATCTTTCTCTGGCGTCCTGGACTTCTTATACGCTCTGGATGTATAAATCATTTAAGTTCAATAATCACATTTCTTATTAAATACCTACGATTCAGATCTTATTTATTTTTTTATTTTATTTATTTATTTATTTAACTATTTTTTTTTACAATAATAATAAGATTTATAATATTATTACCTAGGTGTACATAAGAATTAATTTTATGGTTCTACTACTCCATAAATTGAGCTCTAGGAGCTCGTGTTTATGGGAGGAGTATTTACATGCATAAAAAAAAAAACATAATGTTCTGAAAAGTGTGAATACAATGATCAAAGACTTAAATATCTTGAATGAAATAGATATACAAATACTTTTTGAGATAGATATAAAAAAAAAAAAAAACAATAACAATAATACATTTTTTTTTAGTAGATGTTAATAAGTTAAGAGTACAATATATCATTATCCAATATCAGGGACTTAATTTGATTTTTAAATTGTTCATATTTCATTGTTTCTGTTACATTTATTTTGTTTTTGGATAATAATATGTTGTACCATCTCACACCTAAATATAAATAGTGGTGTTGAGCCGTGGTCGTTCTAAGCATAGGAATGGCTATTAAGCCATTTGTTTTGAATCTATTGCTTATGCTACTGAGGGATGAATTTTTTGGATGAAATATTCTTTGTAGATTTGATATAATGCGTTTCTCTTATACAATTCTGTATACAATTGTTGAAGCAACCGACGAATCCACGCTTTTTCAGCACAAAAGTTAACGAGAATGACAATACGAACTTAACCAATTTTCAAACAATTTTTGGACAAAGGCATGTTTTGGACAACTATAATACCTCGCCACCATGCTTTTTCTATTATCAGCCTCGCCACTAAGCTCTTTTATGTCACTTTCACAAGTAATAAAGAAAAGGGAAGATGCAAATAATATCAAAAAGAAATTATTCACCGTTTTGTGAAAAACTTTTAACTTAAGGGGGTATTCTGGTCGAAGGAGAAATTTTTTTTTTCATATTTCAATAGCTTAGATATTCAAAAATATCACGTTCAAAGGATTTTTTAAAATTCGAATTATTTTTAATGTTAAAGCCATTTTAGTATCGTGGCAATTCAACCGATTCACACGAAATCTAGCTAGAATCTAAATGGAAACCCGTTTTTTTCAAAACTACTTGTTTCGAAACATGTGTAATGAAATCTCATGTTCTAATCAATCGATTTTCTTAAAGTTGGCATGAATTTTTATTATATATTTTACTATGTTAGGAGCCAACAAAAAAATTTCAATTTTTGCTTTTTTTAAAAATCCGGAAAATTTAAAAAATAGCTGAAAAATTTGTTTTATAATTTTTCTTGATTCCTACAACAATGATATTTGAAGAATCTATATTTTTTTATTTTTCAAATGACCAGAACGGTTGGAATCGTGACAAGATGGACACGGTATTTTTTTCCCCTCTACTTCAACAGCGTGTAACTTCGTAAAATTCTTTGAAAACTTTTTGTGAATTTTCAAAATATAAATAAATTTACTGTAAAAAAATTTATGGCTAAAATATTAGTGTTTTTTTTATCGACCGTCAACAAACTCCCGAAAATCGGGCTTTTAGACTAGAATACCCCCTTAAAAACGATCAGTGGGTAGTAGATATTTTTCTTGTCCACCTCAGAACCTTCTGGTGAGGAAGACTATGAAATCAAAAAAACCTTATCAATTATGTTTTTCACTTTGCAATAAATTCTATACACGGTGTCCTAAAACTCGTAGTATAAGCGGCAAGCTGGTGAATCTGCATCACATTTAAAATTTATTTTGAGGTAGGTTTAATTTTTTGTCATTTGAGCTTTCGTTTTCGAGTAAATTGAAGTTGGAATTTCTCAAGTCAAATAAAAAAAGCTTGTCAGTAGGGGTTAATATCTGGCGCTCAGACTGTAAATATTTTTGAGCCCCTGAAATTCGTTTTCGATTCGATTTTTTAAAATATTTATACTTATTTTTTTTTTAAATATATATGTTTTTTAAAATGTTTTCTTGAAACTCTTTATTCGAAGAATGACATTCAGAAGAAATAAATATCATCATAAAGTCGTAAATGTCTCGCTCAGTGGTTAGGCAGAGAGCCAAAGAAAATTGTCAATAAATCAATACATACCGTTTCACTTAGATGCTTTTGGTGGTATACATTTATGAGAAAACCAAATACCACTAATACATATTGCTGTTCGGAAGTTGTCAAGAAAGCAAAATTGCTTATAAAATATGCTTTAAAAGTCAACGCATTTTTATTATAATTGATGAGCTTTCACTACGTTAACTTCATGGAAAAAACCACTTTAGTCCAAATAAAATAATAAAAAAATATACAGCGTGTATTTGCAGTACATTCCAGAGTGGGAGATGCTCTCAATGCAGCTCTGGTAAGGATCGAATCGTTGTTTTAAGTTGTTTTTGCCGTGTTCATTGACAAGGTCTGAATAGCCAAACACTTCACGATCTTCGTCTTCCCTATCTCCTTCCATTCCGCACTTCCTTCATCCCTAAAATTGACAGAGTATTGCACTCACCGCTCTGTTTGGCTGAAATAAACACTATTATTATTATTATTAAAACATATCCCAAATTGATACCATAGTCCTACTGGCTCCAGGCAATAGGGAGCGGTCGGGACTCTTTTTCGGTGTCAAATTAAAAGCTTAAAAGATAATGTTATAAAATAACAAAAAAAAAAATTCTAAGGAAATAAATACTTTGGGGTCTGACATTTTATATTAAATGTAAAAACCCTTAATACTTCATCACTTTTTATCTGAATTAATTAATGAATGACAACCATGCATGATTCAACTTATTTACCAAGCTTATTTCAACTTTGTCAGGGTTATATGTAACTCAAACTTAGCCAGGTCATCAGTTCTTAGTCAGGTCATCATGCCAATTTGGAATCATTTCAACTTAACACCTCTTTGAAAAGTCATTAAAAGCTATGATTTTTTTTCAATAGCCCATAACCTAACCTCACGTAACTTATTTAACCATTTTTTGTATTTAAGGGGGGCGATATATATAACCGCCTGAATTTTGACCGTTTTTCAGAGGCTTATTTAAAAGAGAAGGAATAAATGAATCGTTTTAATTCAGTTTATGTATTTATTATATATTGAATTTTAAGAATCAGATTTTTTTTTCAAAATGGCCGCCGTAGTAACTTATCTCCTGAGACCCTCGTGGCGAAAGGCATCAATTGGCGGGATTTTTACCTTTTTTTACAGCGCTCTGAAATCTAAAATTTTAATTAGAGCGTGTTCATAATACATGTATCTTTCAGTCGAACCAACAAAAAATAGAAAAGTCAAAAAATCGTAAATTGGCATGCCTCAGAATAAAAAAGTTCGATTTTTCACCTTTTTTTAAGGTTTTTGGGTCAAAAATGATAATTTTTGTAAATTGTTTTGGCATGTTTACCTAGAAGTTAATACTACAGAGAAGACGTGTGCCAAATTTCATAGGAATCGGTTGAGAATTTTTTGAGTTATTTTGCCTGCCAATTTAAAAAAAGGAGTTTGGAGAGAAACACGTGTAAAGTTTTGACACACACTATGATTGCAACGACTTATCAACTAGTCAGCGATTCCAGGGCCATACAGAAGTCTTTCGGTGCGTTCGTGGAAATCGTTTTTCTTCTTAAGTTCTTCTTGACATGCTTGACAAGCTTTTTTGGTCGTCAAAGAGCTGTGGCGATTTTCTCGACTCCCCCTTTGGTCATCGATTTTGTCTTTGATTTTAGGCGGAGCAGTAAAATGAGTTTTTAATCGATAAATAATGCGAATTTCATTCTAAACATTTACAGGCATATTTTTGAGATGTTATTTTAAGTTTTTATGGAAAAAAAAATCGATTTTTTATGTGTTACATGTATCGTCCCCTTAAATCACTTTTAATGAATTTTCAAATGAGGTGTTGAGTTGAGTTCATTCTCAATTGTCTTGTTACCGTCAGTTTATTATGTTAGTTAATTATAAAAAGCCCTGACGAAACTTGTGATAAGCTAAACCTTATTGGCTGTCATTTGTTGATTCAAATTAAAAGTGGTGTTATCACAAAGTGTGTTTATTCATTAAGTCAGATACGCCTCATACGTCACATAATGTTATATCATGGTGAAAACAAGTTTATGGATCAGATGGTTAATATAAACATTTTATTCAACTCGTTAATTTTAAGAAGGCAACCAATTGTTCTTTACTTTATTGGTGGTTGTTCAGAATAATTCTCATTTTAATGCAACGGAGCAAGTTTCTCCTAGATGGTGGCTAAAAAGAGCTGCTGAGATTTTTCACTCATTCAATAGCTTAGATCTAGCATTGCTGTCCCTTGGGAAAATGTCGGAGTTACTCTTCTATATGTGCTCTGTGGTTGAAACTAGTTCACTTTCAGACAATGCAGTGTAAGCCCAATTTGTGCATCACAGTGGCTTGACTGCACCTGATGCGGTTTAACGCTTACCACGTCTAGAGATAGAAAGCCTTGAATACTTTCTGTTAGAGTTCACTTTTTTTAAATCTGTACTTATTATACTAATTAATATTATAAATGCAAAACTGCGTGTGTTTGTTTGTTACGCTTTCTTGCATAAACCAGTAAGCTGATTTTAAAAATTCTTTCACCAATATAAAGCTTCATTATATGCCAGTAATATAAGCTGATGGTAAGATATTAATACATTATATTTGTTATACGTTTTTTGTCGCTAACAAAAGCGAGTTATTGCTAACAAACAAATCGTTGTCGTGAAAACGATGTTGATATTTCAGGCATCGTAGTTTGTACATCTAAGTATATAAATAAAAATGAATCTCCGAAATGTTTGTACGCGCATAACTTCCGGACGACTGCACCATATTGGATAATTCTTTTTTTGCTATTGGTGAGCTCTGGCATTATGAAATTTAGGTGGCACGCGAGCTGTTTTAAAACTGAATGTACCGGGAATTAATGTATGGAATATGGAAGAGGGGAGTGGGGAGAGAGTGTGGGGGGGAGGGGGGGAGTGAGAGGAGTAAGGGAGGAGGAGGGGGGGGGGGGGGTGGAAAATTAATAAGTGCAAGCGCTACAGTAATTTCCCTCTAATACCATGCGAGCGAAACCGCGGGTAAAAGCTAGTTATTGTTATAAAACAGGGTGTAACGGCACGTAACCGAAGAATTTTAACCAGGGGTTCCTAAGCATATTTGAAGTTAAAAGTTGATATCATTTTTCTGACCCCTACGACTCACCTTCCATTCGATTTTGTTTTCGCCAGGTGATTTTATAAGGTTCAATTCGGTATTTTGCTTTTAGGAACAGATTTTTTTTTTATTGCACCTCTGATGTAAATTTCGTACGTCGCACATGGTCTTATTATAAAATATTTTTTTAAAACCCTCAGCTTCTCAAACTCACAAGTTTAAATGTCCCTGATTTTTCACGGTTCTGCGCTAGTCAAATAATGTCTTACAAAGTATCTTATGTAACTGTTATGTTTCTTTAAAAGTTTCTATAATAAATTGTTTTGTTATTTAACCTTTATTTAGAAACAATTTCAAAATTTAGAAAAGTATAATTCGTCTGATTAGATTTCTAAAATTATTGTTTTTACCTATTTGTGTATTAACTAAGTTTTTATAACTGGATTGTTCTTATGTGAGTGAGAACATCTGCAAAAACCCAGTATAAATAAATAATTAAATGCTTGGTTATTCGATGTAATGATTATTTATTTGATGAAAATGTAAATTTCCAGTATACCAAAAGACCAATATACCTACGTTGTGTAACAACACATTTTAGTACAACCAGTCTTTTAACTTGGCCTATTCAATGAACACATTTTGATCACTCAGTGCAATTACAATACAACATACAAAATACCTGGGGGTTATTATTGATTCACACTTACGCTGGACTGACCACATTAATTTCATCACAAATAAACTGAAACGAGTAATGCACCTAATAAAGTACGTTAAAAACATCTTCCCACTAATAATACTAAGATCGATCTATTTTGCACTTTGTCAATCCATTGCCACATATGGAATACTAGCTTGGGGAAGTGCTACAAACATAGCAATTGACCCAATTCAAAAAATACAAAAAGCAATAATTAAACTCATCCTGCAAGTACCATTTCACACAGATTCTAGCGAAATCTACAAAGCATTAGAAGTCATGTCAATAAGACAACTTTATGCCAAATCTGCTATAATATACCTTGTCCAAAACAAACAACACATTCCAATTCAACCAAAAACCATAACAAAAACCAGGTCCTCAACAAATAAAACACTGAACATACCGATAACCCACACCACACATGGACAAAGACACTTTCAGTATTATGCAACCAAACTTTTTAATTGCATGCCCATTACTTTGAAACAAATACTATCTGCAAATACATCTACAAACATTCATAAAAAACATATCACTGACTGGATTAAAAATCAAGATATTAACTTTATACAAAACATTATTATTCCCAACCAAACATAACAAAACTATAAAAAGTATAAAATTAAATAAACCTAAAAATTAAGTAGTTTTTCAAGTATCCAATAACTATACATACACTTACAATTTATATATGTGTGTACATATATATATGTGTATGTGAATGTGTATGCGGATGTATACGTATGTATATATATATTCATATGCATGTGTGCAGGTACATGTATTTATATGGATGTGTATGTATGTATGTGTATGTTTATATATATATATATATATATTTTTTTTATATTCCTCTAATATATTTAAATACTTTTTTTTTTCTCTTCTATATAACCAATGTACAATAACTGTTAAAATTTGAAAAAAAATACATATAAAACTTTATATTACAACACATAAATACTTGTCACACATAAACATAAATAAACACGTAAACACCTCAGCACAGGTTCTCCTAGTGAGGTGTTCACGAAACATACAACAATACCTATCCACAGTTTCACCTTCACAAACCTACCTTACACCCAACATAATAAAATTATAAAGGTAAATACTGTAATGTATAGAAATAAATAAATAAAAATAAATAAATTTAATATTGACTCTGCAAAGAAATTTTGGCAGTGACCACCTAGTACCTACTTCTTTGGAGTATAATTTCGAATCTCTTATGTGTGATTGTGCAGTGAGTACCACCAATATCCCTCAAGGCCATAACAATTCTTATCAACAAGAAGTGAACAATAACTGATGCCTCAGTGCGCTTTATTCGAATCTGTTATGTGCTTGTGCCGTGATTACCGCTAGCTGTGTCTCTCCAGTTCATAATATCAGAAGGAAACGATAAGTCAGTCAGTCTTTAATATCCAATGTTTTCCTCACAGTTGTGTCGACATATAAAATTTATTAAAAATTATACGATTATTGATTAGTCCAAAAATTGATTCGCAGACAATATAATAATAGTTTGTAAATTTTAAAGCGCCGTTTTTGTGAAAATCACCTCAAGGGCGCTGTACAAATCATTGTGAGTTCTTAAGCTCTATCTTATTTCATTGTGTACAAACAGAAACAGAAAAAATACCTACCCGGCAGATCATTTCTGATAAACACACTTTTATTAAAAGTTAATGCTTGGAGAAAACACGACTCTGCACGCAGAGGACACTAC
The DNA here is from genome assembly GCA_936435175.1 of Glyphotaelius pellucidus. Lineage (NCBI taxonomy): Eukaryota > Metazoa > Arthropoda > Insecta > Trichoptera > Limnephilidae > Glyphotaelius > Glyphotaelius pellucidus. The sequence continues at coordinate 17,116,594 of OW386549.1, read as the reverse complement.
CCAAAACACTGGACATTGCATGATTTTACATTTGCTACCCTTTATTACTGTTGACACTATGAGAAAATTGGAGATAAAAGTAAAGTAGGTATTATGAATTTTTAAAGACTGGAGAATTTAAAACTTTTTATGAATGGCGATTTTGTTCTTAAACCTTACTTAAAAAGCGTACAATTATTGAAACGACCTTAAAAACCTTTTGTCTTCTTATAGTATAACCCTTCCCGTATTTTTAGTTTTTCAACGATTTGGATTTTTGAACGGAATGTTGGATGATAGTATTTTTTTACGCGATAATCTTACATTGCCAAAGTTATATTATTAAGTTATATTGTTAAGTTATATTGTTAAGCAAGGATGCGTAATGTCACCGTGGTTATTCAATCTATACATGGATAATTGTATGCAAGAGTTGAAAGAGATGGGATTGGGCGCGAAATTGAGTGATCTAGAAGTATGTTGCCTGTTGTATGCTGATGATGCGGTGCTGATTTCTAACAGTATGGAAGATCTACAGTCGCTCGTGTCTAGGATGAACGAAGTATGTATGAAGAATGAGTTAATGATGAATGTAAGTAAGTCTAAAGTAATGGTATTTGAAAGAGAGAGTACGAAAACTATGTGCAACATAGTTGTGAACGACGAATACTTGGAGCAGGTGGATGAGTTTGTGTATTTGGGAAGTATGTTTACGAGAGATGGGAAGACTGATAGAGATATCGAAAGAAGGGTAAATGCCGGTAACTCCATTAATGGAGGTCTGAACGCCGTTGGCAGCAACAAAAAATTGTCAAAAGAAGCGAAGCTAGCCGTCCATAATGGAGTGCTGGTACCTACCCTGATGTATGGCAGTGAGGCATGGAACTGGCAGAGAAAGGATGAAAGTAGACTGAATGCTGTAGAAATGAGATCCCTGAGACGTATGTGTGGTAAAACCATGTATGATCGTGTGAGAAATGTGGAGATCCGCAAAGAATGCAAGGCTGATGTAAGCGTAATGAATAAGATTAAGAAAGGGACGCTCAGATGGTTTGGGCATGTAGAGCGAATGAATGAGAAAAGGAGTGTAAGGAGAATATATGACGCAAATGTGAATGGTAGACGAAGTCGGGGACGCCCGAGGAAGACATGGCACGACCAAGTGAATCAGATACTTGAGTCGGGCGATGTCAAGAGTCAGAATAACAGAAGAGCATGTATGAGACGATGTATGAATGTGAACGAAGCAAGGAGTGTGTGCCAAGATCGAGTTGTTTGGCGGTCCGTCCTCTCTGCCTACCCCTGCGGGGAAACGGCGTGATGGTTAGTTAGTTAGTTAGTTACAATTCAATAGGTGTACAACTTATATCTTTAAATAATCTTCATTTCATTTCTAAACTTCGTTCACATTGGCTTAAATAAGTAGTTTCAAAGAGATAAAATAACATGGGAGTAGAAGTTTAATGATTTATTGTACCAAGTTAGTAATAAATACATAAATTCTGTGGTGTTTACGAGTATACCTACACGTCATGTATGTCATATTTCACTTTCCTCAAAAAGCTAACTGTTCTGTAAGAATATGACCACCCACAAAAAGGGAGAAAATCGTTTAGAAATTAGGTCAAATAATTTATGTGTTTAAATGCTTTTCTGCTCGGGTTCTCCAATTAACATACCGCAAGACTAATATGCTGTCTCCTTGAAACTGCGAACTTAATGGCCCGTGATGTGCGATGACATTTTCTGGCTCCTGAATTAGAGCATCTTAAGTGCTGTAGTGTTTGGTGCCAAGTTGGGCTTTGCGACCCTTGCGGTAAGGGGGAGATTTCCGTGGCAGGAATATGGGTGGAATGTATATAGCTGTGAAGTAATGTAGCTACGATTTAAATAGCGCCAGATTGTTCCACCACAAGCGAACCAGAAACGGCGCAGGGATAACGGGGTGGTTAGAAATTAAGGAAAATCTTACACAGAATTTAATTTGAAATGTGAAAAATTGTAGTACCTACCCGAGAACTTTCTTGATTTTTTTTGGTACAGCCAACCAATTTGAAAAAAAATCACACAAAAATTTACGAATATCTCGTACAAGTTTTATTTCCAGAACCATAGTAAACATATTGGGGTAAACGTTCTAGAAAAAAACTTGTACGAAATATTCGTAAATTGTGATGCGATTTTATTTCAATAATTATTAATTTATTCTTAGGTGATCCAATAGTCTAGGAAAAAATCGAAATCCGAATCCAAGCCTCTTTTTGGGAGGTGTTTAAAAAAACTTGAGAAAAAGCTTTTTGAAAGGTATTTGAGAATTTTTTTTACCGGTTAATTTCGTAAAGGCCTGTAAAAAACATTAACTCCTTTTTAAGCACCGCTTATTGTATGTAATAACAGGGAAATTTAAAATTGATTTCACGGAACCGAGCGACGAGATGTCTAGGACGTCTATACAGTCTGGTCAGTGGTTGAGTGGGCATCGCGTTTGAGTTCCACCCGGGCGTCCCGTGTTCGATTCCTCGGCTGGCTAAGTCCTCCATCACAACACAAGCAACATTTTCTTATTAAAAGACCGATATTTTTAATGGCCAAAATTTGTTCTGCAACCAGTATTTAATTGAAGCATCTATAATACTTCTAAGCGATCAAATTTTCAAAACAAAATACGATGACCTAATGTTCCAAATATTTACAATATCAATTCTAATAATTCTAATGTTACAAATCACACTTATGACGACCTTCGTGACCAAGAGGTTGTGTTCTCGAAGAAGTTGCAAGTTCAAATCCCGGCATGAACAAAAATATTATTTTTAAAAATAACTTTGTGTTATTTCATATTTAAAAAAATTGATATTAATTTTTTTTCCGGAATAGAATGTACTCTCAGTATCGTGGCTTCAGCCGTATTCGATGTCTGACCTGAAAAGCCTTCCTCTTTCTCATCTTCTACCCCTCCTTACCATACCCTCGCTGCCGTAGTCCCACTGGTTTCGGACAGTGGGGATCAATAATTGAGCCCTTGCCCGGAATAAAGTCGTATCCAACAGAAATATCAATGATGAGTTATTGATGGAATAATGTTGGGCACATTAATATGCATCTTTTAAGGTAGGAATTATGGTAACAAATTTTTTTTAGTCCTGTGGCAGCTTTTTAAAGTTCGGTTGGTGGAAGAATCGAAATCACTGAGCATGATTTAATTTATGGGAATACATGGATAAAATAAACGTCTTATGGCTTCAACTAGACTGTCTTCAAAATCAAGAAGCTTAAGAATGCAGGAAAATAGAATTTGTCCATGAAAAATATTTTTAAGCATGCTTTTTAGCCGTTGAAACAGTTTTGTGGAAGAATGTTGTATGTTTATCTCTTGAACGTAAATGGTTTCATTTATTCATATCGTTTTTTGCTTTACTCAAATAGGTCAATGACATGTGTACATTTACTTTAATTTTGTGTGAAATTTTTGTTTTTTTTTTCACGAGAACACAGGCCGCGGTTTTAATATCCCTATGACATCGACCGAGTGAAACACGTGTTTTGCAGCCACCGCGGTAAGGGCACCGGCATGCCCAGTTCTTACTGAAGCCACCGCGTCGAAAGGCTCGGCCGTCAGACTGTTCTCTCCTTTTAGTCAAACCCATGGTTTCACCCTTTCCCACACTATATTGACACGTTACACGTCAGCCACGGTCGACGGTTTTAGAACTACTAAAATGGTATAATAGAGACTTGGAGGGGCAACCTCCAACTCCGTAGAACGATTATTTTCACTCTATGTCTAATCTAAATATAATATATTTTAGCGGGGTGGGTATTATCTGCATCCACCATACTTACCGATTCACAGTCATGTGTAATCGTGCTAATATTTGTCGTTTTGAGATAAAAATTAAAGTAGGATGTTGTAACAATCTTTACATATATTAACTGAACAAGTAGTACAATTTAACGACACGTTTTTATCAGAAGGATTTATGTAAAGCAATTAGCGATGCAAACGACTTGAACCCGGAGAAACGAATGGTTTCTAGAATCTCCCGATGACAGCTGTTCCCGCGCTGCGGTCAGGGTTGCCATGGTTAAAAAAAGATTTGTGGCTATATAGTGCGCTCGCGCTGATCTTTCTACATACCTTCCCTCCAGTATTTTAAACGATATATTTTATACAAAACAAGAATCATTCTGTGAAACGTCTTAAACCCGGAGAAGCGAATGGTTTCTAGAATCTCCCGATGACAGCTGTACCCACGCTGCGGTCAGGGTTGCCATGGTTAAAAAAAGATTTGTGGCTATATAGTGCGCTCGCGCTGATCTTTCTACATACCTTCCCTCCAGTATTTTAAACGATATATTTTATACAAAACAAGAATCATTCTGTGAAACGTCTTAAACCCGGAGAAGCGAATGGTTTCTAGAATCTCCCGATGACAGCTGTACCCACGCTGCGGTCAGGGTTGCCATGGTTAAAAAAAGATTTGTGGCTATATAGTGCGCTCGCGCTGATCTTTCTACATACCTTCCCTCCAGTATTTTAAACGATATATTTTATACAAAACAAGAATCATTCTGTGAAACGTCTTAAACCCGGAGAAGCGAATGGTTTCTAGAATCTCCCGATGACAGCTGTACCCACGCTGCGGTCAGGGTTGCCATGGTTAAAAAAAGATTTGTGGCTATATAGTGCGCTCGCGCTGATCTTTCTACATACCTTCCCTCCAGTATTTTAAACGATATATTTTATACAAAACAAGAATCATTCTGTGAAACGTCTTAAACCCGGAGAAGCGAATGGTTTCTAGAATCTCCCGATGACAGCTGTACCCACGCTGCGGTCAGGGTTGCCATGGTTAAAAAAAGATTTGTGGCTACATAGTGCGCTCGCGCTGATCTTTCTACATACCTTCCTTCCAGTATTTTAAACGATATATTTTATACAAAACAAGAATCATTCTGTGAAACGTCTTAAACCCGGAGAAGCGAATGGTTTCTAGAATCTCCCGATGACAGCTGTACCCACGCTGCGGTCAGGGTTGCCATGGTTAAAAAAAGATTTGTGGCTGTATAGTGCGCTCGCGCTGATCGTTCTACAATATTAATGTGCAACAATATTATTGTTGGTTACAACATTCTTCCGGGCAAGGGCTCAATTATTGGGAGTCTTATGCGACATTTACACAAAACGAGGAAAAGGGCAAAGATTGTTGTGAGAAAACATCGAAAATCTGACCATTGCTTATTATGCGTCAATAAACAATAGTCAGATTTTTAAATTGCCGTATATTTGCGAGTAAGCCTGTACGCGAGATGAAATCCTCTTTCAGTGGCGTAACTTAACTACAGGTGTCTCCAAGTGCATTGGCCGGGGCCAGCCGAGGGGCGCGTCGTATTTACTATTAATGTTATTTCCCCCGTTGTAAGTAGCGACCGGCGACTGGCGACCTCCACACTTTACGGGCTCCGTGTTCTCTCGGCTGGGGTAATCCAATTACAGCTACCAACTACCAACTACCAACCTGGCTGCTGGAGCAAATTCAAGGAATCAAGGAACATTAATCATCGATGGGGTATCGCTTAACATGAGCGCTTAACGCTTAACACTTTGGCTCAATTGAAAATTTATGTTATTATTTTACTCATAAAAGCGTTTTTTTTTATTTTTATTTTTTTTTTATTTATTAAATTGCAGAAAAACATTTTGTACAAGAATTTGTATACCCACAAAGCTGTCATATAGCAGCTTGTCTGCAGGTTCTAACAATTTAAACATTCATAATAAAATATCTAAGAAAAAATTTGTAAATACATTTAAAGTTTTAAGGAAACATTAGAATAGATAGTAGTATTAGATAATTTAACTTACAACTATAAATATATAAGATATTTCAATATACCTACCTAATAAAAGATATGTAGGCAGCTATATTAAGATATTCAAAGATACATGGAGTTTTCGTTCATTAACCATAGTTTTATCATTTTAGGACTTAGTCTCTCATTTTTTTCAAATTTTATGTTATTATTGATTTTATTGAAAATCACTGGTATTAGATATTCAAGAGTACGGCTTCCATATTTATTTAATATTCGAGGAATTTTTAGGCCCTTTCCTTCTCTAAATCTTGTGGTATGTTTGTGTACAAGTAGGTGTTTGTAAGGGCTTTCCCCCATATTATCCATAATAGGAGTGAACCAGTGGAGACCTTTTATTGTAAGTAGGCTCTCTGAGCCATACAGTAATTTTAAGTTATGTCTCTGTTTGTAAATCTTAGTTGTGACAATTTTTTTTATTATGGCGGTTTGTAAATTTTCAATATATTTAATGTAAGTAGTGCTTGCATGACCCCAAGTTCGAATACCATATCTAAGGATGGATTCGACCATAGAAAAATATATGAGTTTAAGAGTACAATGAGGCAAAATAAATTTTAATTTGTAAAAGTTACTAGCTAAGGATCTGAGCTGGTTACAAATTTTAGCCACTTGTTTATCCCACTTAAAATTGTTATCAACAATTATTCCCAGATAAGTATATTCATTTGTGAAATCTATTTTTTCACAGTCACAAACATTAACAATTCCTCTATGTATACAGTTAAAGCTATGAGCGGTTATTTTAGGAACATTCCACATTTTCAAACTTGGAGATTTTATGTACATGCATTTGGTTTTTTTAACATTAATAATTAATCTTACATCATGAGCCCATTTGAAAAGCTCGTTAAAATCTCTTTGCAATTCTTGTATAGCAATTTCAGGATTTTCATTTGATACAACAAGAGCAGTATCATCAGCAAAAATGAATCGACGAGCTTTTTTGAAAATCTTACACATAGCAATTACATATATAATATATAATTTTGGACCTAGAATTGACCCTTGCGGTACTCCTGATTTGATGTATCTTGATTTACTAATTATATTTAAAATCTTCACACTCATTTTTCTATTTGACAAATAGTTTTTAAAGAATAAGAGGAGTTGATGATAGTCGTGTAGTTAGTTGGTGATATTAAAAAAAAACGATTACCGGACAATTCAACAGAGTGGCACTTCATCACTCCTTCGAGAAGTAGGTATTTTTTTTTTTACCTGAGCTCCACACAAGAAACCTTGAGAGTAATAATAATTTCCCTCAGGGCCCATATCATTTCTGGGGATGCTGTGTGAAGGGTTTTTTTTAAGGAAAGGAAGGGGAGAAGAGTTCTGGGAAGGTAAAGCCGCCGCTATTCGAATTTCGACCGATTTCTTACATATCACCCTTAAACATTTGAAGTTTTTAAGCTCTTAAAAAAAGATGTTATTTTTGAAGATAATATCTAGATTCCAAGCCAAAACGCAAATTATATGAAATTCCCGCGATACAAAAAAATCGTAAAGTATGCTCCGAAAATTATTTAAAACAAGTCTATTTCTATTATTTTACGTTATATTTGTGAAAAAATTCACAATGTTTCTAAATGATACTTAAGAAACGTTCCACGAGATTTTTGCTCTTTTTTAGACGAGTCATATTTTATTAAGCTTTTTCGTAATTTTCGCTTCAATTTTATCGATTTAAATATTAGCGCGCTCTCTCCAACATTCGTAATAACATATCTCTCCAACTTCTTCTTTTCGAGAGCGGTTACGGGGCCTTCAGGGGTGGGTAGGAATCTGGGGTTGTGTCCTGGTCATTCGCCTCCAAAACCTAGACAAACCTCACCTCATGAACCCGGGCACTCTTGCTAAATCACCAAACGTAGCGAACCACTTGGGGTGACCTATGGCGGAGGTGTTGGTTATCCAATAAAGGTTCCCGAGGCGGCGGTACCCATTCCCGCCTCCCAAATTGTAAATAATGAAAGAAATTATAAGTAATGAAAAAAAAAAGTTAAATGGGTTACGTCAGGTTAGGTTATGGGATTTTTGTTTTTCCGTAACTTTTAATGGGTATTGAAATGTCACTTTGTTGAGTTATCATGGAACCGCGACTTATATACGGATTAGATTGCGAGCCGTGCTAAGTTCGACATTTCAACCAAGCCGAGCTTAAAATCAACAGATGTTCCGGGTCTAAGACTCTCAATAATTTGGTAATTATATTTTTTCATTAACTCCACAAAGTAGGACCTGAGGAAAAACTCCCTTAGAGCCTGTCATCTTTGAGGATCCAGCGTAAGGGTAAATTTGTGGAAAGGAATAAAGTTCTGGGAAGGAAAACGGTAGGGGTGGGTAGGAATCTGGGAGTCAATGTATCCAGGAGTGGCAGACGTGTGAATCCATCCCTCCCACCGCGGTGCATTCCCCTCATCCAGCCTCTCCCGATCCGGCCCACCACGCAAAAGGTGGGCGAATGCATCCACAAACACATCCATAAAAAAAACTAACCACGTGAACCCATGCACCCCTGCTAAGTCACCAAACGTAGCGAACTACTTGAGCTGACCTATGACAGAAGTGTTGGTTATCCAATAAATGGTTCTCGGGGCGGCGGTACCCACACCTGCTTCCCAAAATGAAAATATTTTAAATACATATCCCCAAAATTAAATTTAAATATAAATTTATATAGTACTAGCTGACCCGGCCACGAGTTGCTGTGACGTGAAATCGAAACACAACGCCATCTACTGGATGGTCACCCAACCTAGATAACCAATTGTCGTGTCGATAAATCAACTCACACCGCCATCTGTTAGAAACTAATGGAGCTTACACAATTACAAAGCATTGTCCTATAATAAGCATTTAATGAAATTAATTCGCAATAATAAATATTGAAGTCAATAATCGAGATAAAAACTATCTTATCTTTTAAGTTGGACCAAATTACAATAACACAAAGTAAGCCAAATTTCATCAAAATCAGTTAAGTAGTTTCGGAGTTTATCTCGAACATCGTGACGCGAGATTTTTATATATAAAGATATAAAAATCAAAATGTGTTTGGGGATTAATGAGACGTCTGTTGTAATGTATGTATTGCTGTATTAAGCAAAGAAAATGATTGCAACTTTCAAATTACCTTCTCTACACCCCGCGAAGGTTTTTGAATTATTACAACCTCATGACAATACATTTGAAAAGTTTTTTTTAATCATCACAAAAATTATTGCAAAACTGTCAAAAATTTGAGAATGATATTTTGCAAAACGAATGTTAAATGAAAAACTATTTTCAAAACTATTTAAATTAATTAATTAATTTAAAGTACTTGAATCGAATCAAGAATTATTGATATTTTAATACGTACCTACGTTAGTTACCAAATTTGATTGATTGTTCTTATAATATAGAAAAATTAATATTCGTAGAATAAAAAAAAAATAAAAAAATTATTTTAAAATTGTTAAAGGTGGCTCGCGAGCTGTTTGAAAACTGAATATACTGATACTGAATAAATGTAACGCGGGAGGGGGATTGGCGGGACGGGGCAGCGGAAGAGGGGAGAGGGATGGCGAGGAAGCCGGAAGGGGAACGCGGGAGGGGAAGGGGACGCGGAAGGGGAACGGGGATGCACGGAAAAGGAAATGCGGGGAGAAACAATTTATCTGTGGTTGAGTGGGCACCGCGTTTGGGTCCCACCCGGGCGTCCCGTGTTCGATTCCTCGGCTGGCTAAGTCCTCCATCACAACATAAGCAACATTTTCGGCTTTCTGTGGTGGTAGTAAGAGATTTTCAAACATTGTTAGGTTATTCGTAACCCGGGTATGTTTGTCTTTCTTTAAAAAAAAAAAAAAACTCTTTGCATTGCATTTCTTTGCATGTCGGGTACCATGAGGTTTTAATAAACCTATTTTATTTAAGCATAATATTTTTTCCGAACAATTTGTACACTTTTGTTCACTCTACGGGCTTACTTATTCTAATCCCGAAATAAAACAAATCGCTGAACCCAAAGCCATCATCAGAAATAATCAATTTGTACGTAGATTTCTCGACCAAATTATTTTTAGTATGAAGACAGCCTTTCAATATGAAGAGGGTTAAAGGTTATGGTTGCGTAGAAATATTTGCGCACTCTGATTTTTAGAAATTTGTTCCCTCTTAATAATTTTGCAACAAATCGGATCCGGATTGGGTATTGAGTTCAAGGATTTTCCATCCAGATTCCTGAATATAATATACGCGACTCTTTACAAGTCAGTTACATCATATACGATGTTGGTATCTCAAGTCACACATACATATACCTAAAATAAAATACATTCATTTTTGCTTCTTTGACTACGTTTGATATATTACATTCCTAGGTTCTTCTCTAAGTGACGAAGGAGACTGTAAAACAGAAGTGAAAAGAAGGATTTGCATGACAAAAGACGATGAACAAATGCATATGATGCGGAGTGACAGAGTCATATCGATCCACTCCAAGTTGAGACTCCTCCAGGCGGCATATTCTTAAATACCCGACGCGTTATCCATTCCGGATATTTGGGCAGCGCTCGGTAAATACCCGACCTCTAGTAACGATAATCCAGACATTTAACTCTCTCTCAATATCATGATCGTATGGTTTTATGTTCAAAGATCGTGCATTATTTTAAACGGAAAAGTTTATTAAAAAATGTGCATGATAACCCTAACCTAACTTACCTTAACATTTCAATGTTTTTCTGAATTATCTGAAACTTAAAATTTGCTTTCACTTGCAATTCATTTTGCAAAATGCAGCCTCGTAAATAAATAATTTGAAAAAATAAACCGAACGCTGCCGACACGTCCTGAATGGATTAATACGTCGGGTATTTACGAATATGCCTCCGGCACAGATTTTGATTTTATTGCTTAACCAACACCTCACCCACCCCAAGTGGTCCAATAAGTTTAGTGACTTGGCAGAAATACCTGGATTCAATGGGTAAGGTGCGTCCGGCGGCAAATGCGCTAGCCCATCAGCTGCGTGGCGGGCAGGAACGGGAGAAGCCGGTTTGGGGAGACCCTTTGACCTCTCATTATCATATTTTCATTTAGCCACTGGAGCGCTTTTTGCCACAATATGGCACCATTTAAAATACGTCGGATTGCTTTGCTGCCAATTTTGGCAAATTTTCCCTCATTTTTAAGTAATTTAGTAGAGGTTTACGATTTTATAATATTTTTCTTATAAATCCAACGAATATATAATAATCAACAAAATATAAATGAATTCATTGGCTATACAGATCTATAATCAGTTTGTATGTCTCCATATTAAAATTCGGATGTTTGATTTTTTTTTTAATTTGGGCGGAAAATATTCAAAATGATTACCAAAAAATGTCGAGCAATCGGAGAAAAAAGTTTAAAATTGCACTGTCGCTCCCGTGGTTAGAGTTGTTGATGTAAATCATACAAATGATATAAATTAATATCAAATTTTAAAAGTTAAATTAACCTTTTAAAGCTCACGTTGTATGGAGTTAATTTGAAAACTGAACATAGATCGATAATTTAACACAATTCCTCGTATCGTGAAAAAGGTCGTCTTAAGTATTTTATCCACCCAACTTTCTATTTCAGAGTTTTAACTTCTTCAGCACTGAATTCTTGCTTCATAGAAAAGTTTAGATTGTAATAAAAATAATAGTTATCTAGTCGATTTTGGAATATCAAGGGTTAACTTCTCTTTCCACTCTTGTGGTTGGCAATGTGACAAACATCTTTGTGGAAGAAAAGACAGACTCACAGGCGCTGATAGATATGTTCCATCGTCAGTAAACTGGTTGGCACGACAAAAACGTTAATTACAAGTGCTATGAATCTTCTCACTCATGTATCTTGTTACCAATCTCTCTTCACATCACGAATTTGTACGCAGTGAACTTTTGACTTAGATTTATAATAAATATGACCTCCTCAGACGCAAAGCGGTGTCCTCGATATGATGTGTTAAAAAAAAACATTGCTAAAAAGGGTTATAAACAAAACACGAAACAGAAAAAAGAAGACAAAATAGTACAAGATCGGAACTGAGGATCGAAACCAGGACCTCAGTACAGATATATAGAGACCTAATTATTTTCTGTTATCTTAATCGATCTCAAATATCGTACGAGAATCAAATAATAGTGTTTCGTTTAGATAAATTAATTTTACGTATCTTCTTATTCAATTATAAAATATTGCGATGATGTGTATAATATTCAAAAAGTTATTCCAACAAATGGAAAATAATAGGAAGCGTTGTATTCATATTATATTAGCACCTCGTTCCGTAGTGATTTTGCTTCTTTTAAATTGGGCTTCAGAGAAAAGTTTTTTTTTGTTTCACTAGTAATTTTCTCAGAAGAACGTGCACAAAATTTTTTTCAGAGAAAATTACTAGTGAAACAAAAAAAAACTTTTCTCAGAAGAACGTGCTCAAAATTTTTTTCAGATGCTGATATTTTCCATTTGTCCTCAGGTCAATTTACCAAATGTCTAATAGAAAAAAATCAAAACATATTGTTAATTACAAACCTCCACCCCTGGTGTGTGTTATTTTCTCATCCTCATTATGTTATTCTTCCTTCTTTTCATAATAATATTTGGAAGATTTATAAAGCACCGTTTTTTTGTTGTTGTGAAAAATCACCTCAAGGGCACTTGCAAATGGCTAATCATGTTTAGCCTTGAACGTTATATTATGATGTGAAAATGTATCACTTTATCTTTCAAAAATGATGAATTTCTTGACAAAACAAGAGAATTCCTGTACAAGTTTCCTATGATGATCGATATAATTAAGAACTGATTGATCAAGGTCACAGCACATCAATTTACGTTAGACTGACATAATTTTTTATTGTAATTTTGTTCACTAGTCCGGGTATTGTCGTCAGCTCGGGAAAGGTTTATGTGGGTAGATAGGATAGGTAGGAATGTAAAGGTATACACAGGGAAAGTTATGTATATTTGCGTCAACATTACTTAAAACATCTTTAGACTTATTTAATTAAATGAAGACATTATGAGCGAAACTCAATCGAAAATCTGGAAACAGAAAAATCAGAAAAAGATATTTACTCCTCTGGGACCAGTGGGAACGGTGTAAATATCTTTTTTTGATTTTTCTGTTTCCAGATTTTCGATTGAGTTTCGCTCATAATGTCTTCATTTAATTAAATATTACAGTTTGAGGTTTTACTCATAAAAGTTAAAATAAAAAAAATAATAATAATCTTTAGACGTGTTTATTGACCAGATCTGGCTAATTGGGAATACCGTAGTCCCATTGACTGGGGGCAATTGGGACTCGGGCAGTTGCGGCGATCATGTAAAAATGGATTTTTATATGATTTGTATTATCCAAAAAAGTTTCCTTACGTTCGCAATAATTTGCACTGCACTTTGTATTATTTGAATATATTCGTAGTATTATTTACTCTGTAGGCTTTCAGACATGAGTGAAAATGAATTACGACTTGGCATTCAAGACTGCAAATATTGTCCACGGCTCGCTTACAGGTAATAATTTGTCTATTATGACATTTTCCACGAGGCAAATATATAATTGGTTGTTTGAAAGTGCTGGTGAATTACGATTTAGAAATAATGTATACTGCAATAATAAATTAGAATTCCTTGAAACAATGTAAGGGAAAACACGTGCTTAGGGTTGAAAATATATATTGTGCAAATCTTTGAAAAATCTTCAAAAAAGAAGCTTTTGCCGAGAAAGGAAACAGAAAAGATGGCAAATTATCAGTTACTGTAGTCATGTCGTTTACATTTTTACATGCTATTTTTAAATAAATATCATTAAGGTGTGTTATATTATAGTAAAAACAAATTTAGTACTTTTTTCCACTTTAATTTTATTGACCGTAACCGGTTTTAGCTCGTTAGAGCCATCTTCAGACTGGTACAAATTATTCTTAGTCTACGGTTTGTATACAAAACTTATGGTGGGAGGGTTAGATTACAGTAGTTTAATTACCTTGGGTTTATATCTGACTTCAATATTGTTCAGGGAAAAGTAATATGAGTTATTAATGACCTAATATTATAGTCAAATCTTTATTATATTTATGATGTACGGGATGTTTTAATGTAGCATCACACTTATTAGATTACAAACACTCGCTTGATACAGACAGAGATGTTAAATATCTCCACACATGTAATAAAGGTCATAAACTAGATAGACGAGAATCTTTAGAGATTAACTAAAAAAAAGACTCCAAGTTTGTAATGAAAAAGCTATTAGAATCATTTTCTAAGTCTCCGCTTTTGTATCCATTGTAATTTTCATAATAATTTTCTAAAATAAAATATGTATTTAGTTTAAATAATGACCATTCCTGCTCCAGTGTCCCTTCAAAAATGTGTCCCTATGTGCGTGTGTCCCTTCAAAACTGAATAAAAAAATCCCATTCATCATAAATACAATAACAATTTGACAATAAAATTAGGTCATTAATAATTCAAATTACTTGTAAGGTTTTTCCCTGAACAATATTGAAGTGAGCTACAAACTCAAGGTATTTAGCCTACTGCAATTACTAAAGTCTTCAGAAATTCGACAGTCTAAAACGACATATTGTAATTGATTAAAGTCCATGTAGACCACCCCTCTTCTACTCCCCCGTATGTTATGTATGTAAACCATAGACTGAGAATAATTTGTACCAGTCTAAGATGGCTCTAAAGAGCTGAAACTGGTAACGGTCAATAAAGTGGAAAAATGTTCTTTATTTTTTTTTGTTAAAATAAATCGAAATAGAATTCCACCATGAATTGTCACTTTCAAAAATAGAAATATTTTAAGAAGTGTGTTTTTAAAGTTACAAAATGTATTAATTGTTTTTGTGTTTTATTCGTAAAACTCCATTTATTTTTACTTTTTTAATTTAAAGACAATCAAAAATGTTATTATTAATTACTGTTAGAATTTTTGTATATTTTTTATTATTGTGACGGCTGTTTCGGCGTACAAGTCCATTTTCAAACTGCGAATAGGCCTATTATTTGTCATCGTCTCAACGCAAACTATGAGATATCTAAAAGCTTCCGAGCTTTTCACAAAGATGGCAGGGATAAGAGATTTCCTGAAAGTCCGCAAGATGGCAGCAGGATTGGTTCCCAGTCAGTTCGTCAGATGGCCTAGGGCCGAAGTTAGCGGTTCCCACAAAAGACAGTGGGAACCAGATCAATTATAGCCGGCTCCTAGTTAGGTCGACTAACCGTAGTCGCTACTTGTAACACGCAAAGTGTTAATAAATCATAGATTAACCAAAAGAACTCTATTTCTTCCATAATAAAAATCCTCCTTCCAAGACGTGTTGGAGATACTGATTGTGAGAACACAACACAAACTAATAACAGTTTGAATACGTCCTTGAACTCCGTAACAGCTGTCACAATAACAAAAAAAACTAAAATACTTGTGAACTTTATACCTAATAACAATAATTAATTTGATTTACATTGAATTTGAAAAATAATATCTGGTTGAGATATGCTGTTTTGCAGAGTGGAATTGTTATGTCTGTGTATTAAAAATGACCTTGATTGTGTCTACCATCACTGCTTGAAAAATATGGTAAAATAATTGCATGGAGAGGAAAGGACTCACCGAAAAGGAATCTGTAGGCTGGCCCTCGTCTGCTCTTCTCCATCCAACATGCACACACAGTGAAATGCGCGAATTATTATATTCTACAAAACACAGCGGAACCAGGTTAAAGGCGGAGCGGTGCACAAATGGCTATATGATGCGGCGGGCAGTTTATTACAGACACTGAAAAAAGGAAGGACGGGTAGGCAATAGGTAGGAAAAAGGAATTGGCAACAATATAACTACCAAATCCCAAGCAGTGGCAGTATGTATGTGTAAGAGTAGGTGTGTATAAGTGTAGGAGCGTGTATGAGCCTAACCAATATCATAAAAACCAGTTACGGACCTGAGTTAACTTCTCATTTAGTCCCGGTAGCAAATATTTTATTGAAATGTTAAAAAAATATCAGATATTTCGCAATTCACAGAGGGCGTTTTCCATTTTGTGAATAAATTCACGCATCCGATGATAATTACTTCTCAATTTTCACTCCAAAATCATTTGTACAGGGAGTAGTAGTAGCAGGCCGGGCGGCAATTCAGGTCCATCATTTATGCCTTTTTAATGATTTTACTCTTTGATCACGGTAGAACCGATTTTATCGGGCGCCGAATTGCGTAAAATTTACTAAAAGGTAACTAGGATTTGTATTTTATTGCTGAACTGTTTGAGCAAAATAGAATACTAGTACTCATTTACATTTCACCAATTACGTAATAATATCTACTTACTAATAGCTAATTAATATATTAAAAAACGAGAGAGTTATAAATAATACACATCGACAGAGTTAACTAACTAACCATCACGCCGATTCTCCGCAGGGATAGGCAAAGAGGACGGACATCCAAACAACTCGGTCTTGGCATACACTCTTTGCCTCGTACACATTCATACAACGTCTCATTTATGCTCTTCTATTATTCTGACTCTTGGTTTGGTCTGACTCGAGTATCTGATTCACTTGGTCATGCCACGTCTTCCTCGGGCGTCCCCGACTTCTTCTACCATTTACATTTGCATTGTATATTTTCCTTACAATTCTTTCCTTTTTTTACATTAACTCCACACAGGAGGCCCTGAGGAAAATAATTTCCCTCAGGGCCTATGTCATCTGGGATGCTGTGTGGAGGGTCTTTTTGAGGAGAGGAAGGAATAAACATTGGTCTTGAAGAGACCCATGTTGTAAGAGGGAGGAAACACAGATGCCGGCAAATCGTTCCATAGCCGAGCTGTTAACTCAAGAACGAGTCGAAAAAATGACCCGTTCTCATGTGACAAATGTCAACCATGTACGTATGTTGGGCGCGCGTTTGGCGTGTCTCCCGACTATGCACCGGTGCCGAAAGGATCAATGACTCTAGTTCCTCAGAGCATCTTCCATTGAAATACCGGTAGAACATGGATAGCATTCCCACCCGACGCCTGTGCTCTAAAGATTGCAATCCGTTCGTTAAGATGCGAGAATCTATCAAACGGACCGCCCGTTTCTGCACAGAGTCGAGGGTATTTTTCAAGTATTTTGGAGCTCCAGACCAGAGGTGGCTGCCAAATTCAACCGTGGGGCGCACTCGCGATTTGTACAGGATTAGCAGTTTTGTACTATTCAAGTATCTGCGGGCCCTGTACAGTACGCCCAGTTTTTGAGAAGTTTTTTTCCTCGTTCATTCGGTCTACATTTCCAATCCATCTGAGCGTACCTTTCTTAATCTCACTCATTACGCTTACATCAGCCTCGCATTCCTTGCAAATCTCCGCGTTTCTTACACGATTATACATGGTTTTGTCACACGTAAGCCTCAGGAATCTCATTTCAACAGCATTCAGTCTACTTTCATCCTTCATCTGCCAGTTCCATGTCTCGCTGCCGTACATCAGGGTAAGTGCCAAGATCCCATTGTGGACGGCTAGCTTCGCTTCTCTGGCACCATATTGGCACCATATCGACTGTGGTTTGGTAAAACCTTTCAAGCCACAAAACGAAATCTTAACAGGTGACGATAAAAACAAATTCGCAAAACTTATTCTTCTCCTTTCGTACGGTGGGGGGTCAGAGAGGGACATCTTGGTATGCGAGTCAGTCTAAGGCCCCAGGTGTCACCCTGTGGACCACATCAATCCCGCTGGGGATTATTCGGTGGTCTGCACCGCTTCGCATCCTCACATCGCGGATTATTTAAGGTCCGATAGTACCTGCTTAAAAAGAAAAAAAGGAGAGATTAGTAAATACCAATGATAAAGGGAGCGCGCTAAGATTAAAAACTTAAATTTTTAAGCGAAAACCGTGAAAATGTTTAATAAAATATGACTCGTTTAAAGTAGACCTAAAATCTCGTAAGGAATGTCTAAAATAACATTTAATGAAACACTTTGAATAGAAATTCTATTCATTATTTACATCAATGATATAATTAAAACCACAAAACATTGTAAAATTCGACTATTAGCAGACGATACCGTAAGGCAGCGCTTCTCGGCTGAAAAGGAAGAAGATGGAGAGATCTGTAAATACGTATGTTGGACAGAGCGCTTATATTTTAAATGATAAAATTGCAGCAAAAATTGCAAAAAAGCTTAATAAAACATGACTCGTTTAAAATAGAGCAAAAATTTCGTAGAACGTTTCTTAAGTATCATTTAAGAAACATTGTGATTTTTTTCACAAATATTACTTGTAAAATAATAGAAATAGACTTGTTTTAAATAATTTTCGGAGCATACTTTGCGATATCTAGATATTATCTTCAAAAATAACATATATTTTTTTAAGAGATTAAAAACTTCAAATGTTTAAGGGAGATATGTAAGAAATCGGTCGAAATAGCGGCGGCTTAAACAGCAGTCTCTCTTTTATTGGAATCCGATTTAGGTCCTCTCTGATTTGGTTAAACCTTGCATATTTTTCCAGTATACATCTCATAGTTCTGTTCTGCATTACTTCTGGCTTATTAAATGATACTTAAGATACCTTTAACGAGATTTTTGCTCTATTTCAAACGAGTCATGTTTTATTAAGCATTTTCGCAATTTTCGCTTCATTTTTATCACGTAAAATATTAGCGTGCTCTGCCAACATTCGTCATTACATATCTCTCCATCTTCTTCTTTTTGGGCCGCGAATTTTTGTGCATAAAGTAATGAAAACCAAATGCCAAAATACTCTAAGGATGAAATTGTTTTTATTAGAGATATACATAATTACGAAACAAGAAATATAAATAGAGTCAGATTGCCACATATAAAAAATCAAAATCACAGAACTGCCTAATAGAGGCCAAAAGATGTACGATGAAATGCCTGAAAGTTTGAAGAGTGAAGAAAGAATGAACGTATTAATAAAGAAATGTTATGCTTACTGCAAAAATATTTAAATTTATCAAATTAAATGTTACACGGTGCTTATTAATTTATATTCATGTAGTATAAACAAACTCAATAAATAATAAAAAAGCCTCTAAAATTTATTTTACTTTGTTATTTAGAAAAAAAGATTATTTTGCGTTTATTTGTAATCATTTTTAATATATAAATGCAATTATATACTACGTATTCCAAAATAATTTATATATTTTATTTTATACTAGCTTTTACCCGCGGCTTCGCTCGCATAGTATTCGGAGGAAATTACTGTTTAAAAAACTTTCCCACGGGAATGAAATTAATTTTTTTTCCGGGATAGAAAGTAGGCTACGTCATTTTCCGTTCCTCCAATTATCTTTGTGCAAAAAAATCACGTCGATCGGTCGCTCCATTTATACAACGCGATCTCATGACGCCATAGCTCGCTATTATATATAGAAACCATCGCGGTCATGCACACATCAATTCCTTTAAGTTTCATCGCAATCGGATGAACGGTTAGAGATGCATAATTTCATGATGACAGAACTCACTATTGTATATAGAAACCATTGCGGGCATGCACACATCAAATTCCCAAGGTTTTATCGCAATCGGATGAATGGTTTAGCAACGCATTCATCTCATGTACATAGACGGAAGCAATCATATTTTGATTTTTACATGTAAATAGATAATTGTTTTTTTTTCTTGATACTTCAAAAACTAATTAATCACCAATCCTTGTAATGTTTTTGTCGAATGGTACTTATTTATTATCATTTATCTACTAGTTCGTCTTTCATTACTTTTGTTAATTTTAATTTTATACTGACGAAAAAATCGTTGGTTTCGAAACATGTTTATAATTTTGATTTCATTTAATTAAAGTAAAGTATCACCTTGTCGTATCAATAAAATGAAATTATGTTTATAAAAAAAAAACAATATTATATTTTCCAAAACACCCCTGTGAATAATGCCACAACATGACCAAACAATTTCGAAAGCGCTCTTCACAAATAATCGCTAATATTGACTACTTCACCGCTGATTTACCATTATAAAATCTGCATAATGTGTACCTGCATTACGCAAACACAATATTACTAAGCTGAACCAGCGCGCGGTTTTTCCAATTCGTCAAATGAACATTTTAATTGTTAATGTCACCGGCCGCGGTATAGAGGTTCGCATTTAGTGGTTGCAATCCCGCGGCTCATTCAATCCCGCGGGATTGATGTGCGGGATTACTTAATCCCGCGCGGGATCAAGTGGGATCCCGCATCTTTGAAATTATGTTATAAATCAAATTGAAACTACAGATTTTGTGTAAAAATCATCTTTTATTAAACATTTCTTAGATTAAGCAACAGAAATAATTTCTTTTCTTTCAATTAAGTATAAGTAATTAGTAATCTGTTTTCTTAGATTCATTAATAGTTTTGTTTAATTTTACCCTTACATCAGTTTTATATTTTTTATTCAGAATTTTTCATATAATGACTAATAATCAAATCACAACTTTCTCTCGGATGCTATTACTATGATATCAACCTATGAATAATAATAATAACGTTACATTTGTAAAGCGCAGTTTTGTGTCTTTTCACTTCAAGTGCGCAAAGGTGATGACTTTTGAAAATACGCTCTTAAGAAGCAAATGGCATTTATCGTATCATCTCCGAGCCTGCTTCTGAGTGAACTGCAAATATATCCTGATGCTGAAAACGCTGTCTTGGCTTCTACGCTAGTAGGCTAAACCGTCAGGATATATTCAGAGGCGAGCGTCAGGTACTCTCCTCTGATACCATCGGACTCAAAGAACGTCATTTCTTTCTTCAAATTTGCGCTGTGAAGGTGCGGGATCCAGCAGATTAATAAAAGCAGCGGGATCCCGCGGGAATGCGTGATCCCGTTTTGCTGGATTGCAATACCTATTCGCATTCTATTAATTTCAATGATTCGCACACACGATGACCCAGAATAACATCGACGGGAAACCGATGTTGTTTGATTGAAATTTGCGGCTATGATGTTTGTACAATGAATTATTGCTTTTTATTTGCCTAATGTATAAGAAAAATTCTTTCCATGTATAAACACAATCATTCGTTTGAGGAATATCTAGTGATTCATGGACCGTATTTTTGATTGACTGAAGAAATGTTTTACAATATGTTTGGAAGGATTCGAATGTAATCGAAATTACATTCAATAAAAAAGGTTTTTTTTTCATTAAAAAATATTAATCGGGTTAATTTAGGTCGTAATGTAATAAATTACAAAAATAATGTTTTAAATAGCAAACCACACCCCATGAACCCGATCACCTCTTCTAAATAACCAAACGTAGCGAACCACTTGGGGTGACCTATAGCGGATGTGTTGGTTATCCAATAAATACCCGCCTCCCAAAATATCTAATTCTTTTTCAAATTAAGTTTAGATTTATTAGCAACATCTTCTTCTTCATTGACATAGAATAATCAATCGTTACGACCTCTACACAAAAACAATAATCCAAGAAGATAATCTTATTGACGTTAGTTTGAATTCAGTTTGCCAATCGAAGCAATAAACCTATTTGGCAGATGAAACTTTTCCTGTTGGTCTAAGAATGTAGACCAAAAGGAATTGTTACTATAGAGTTGGCGTACGGAGCAAACGAACAGATCCACGAGATTTGAAGCCACGAGTTTGATGGTTAGCACATTATGCTGTCCGTTGTTGACGAAGCGTGCTGAGCATTCAATGGGCTTTATTATGTTCTAATGAAATTGACGACTGCATTGTTTATCGTGGCATTAAATCCCACCCATTTGGCAGCCGTACGAGACTGGCGGACTGTTCACTGTTGGCATTCGGAAGAATGAACTCTTAAAGACATGTCTTTATTTTTATTTTTAACACAAATGATTTAAACCTCAAACTGTGATATTTTAATTTAATGAAGACAACATTAGCGAAAATATTTCCTTCAGCTAATATTGTCTTCATTTAATTAAATTCTTAAAGACATCGTGGACGCTGATTGTTGGAACACTTTGTACTGCGAAAATAAAAGAAATACAATTGTATTTTTTTTCTTCACATTAGCTCTGTTCCCCTCCCTATGATTCCCCTCAAGGTCAGTGTCATCTTTGGAAATGCTGTGTGGAGGGCCATTTTAGTAAAGGAAGTTCCAGGAAAGATAAAGGAATAAAGGTTGCGTAGGAATCTGGGTCCGTGAGTAAGCGACTTATGAATCCAACCCTCCCCGCAAAAAAAATTAAAACGCAGAAATTAGCATTTTCTTAATTAATCAGGAGAAAAAAGATGTGTTTTGAATAATCAAAAGCATCGGATTTTGCGGCTTATTATTATTTAATCTCAGTTTTTGATTTGTAAACATTTAATCAACATACACTGGTATTGAGCGTTTAGGAAACGTGAGAGTGTGAGAAAAATATAAAGTCACTGAATCATTTTGTTATCGCTATTTATCCTCAACAAAGCTGTGGATCTTTAATGTCCCACCTGTCCCAGCACCTGGCGACATTTTTAAAATTCTTAAATCAGCTGTCAGCCATTATGAAATGACGGCAAATCGCCAGCCAGTAAGTTTTGGCTGTACAAAATGTAATCATTTAAGCTGTGCTTAATAACTAGCAGTTAAAAACTCTCTACGCGGGTTTTTGCTGCTAGGTCCTGAGGGCGGCGGACGACATGACAGTAGCTTTGTAACAAACTTCACGTACAAAAATGGTTTTGCATAAGGCGCGTTGTTAGAAAAGGTATTCTAGGTCGAGTTCTTAAATTTCAAGTACAGACGCTAGCGTGTTATTAATTAGATAATCCAAACAATATTATGAAAGCTTTTTTATACAATAACATTAAATGAAACAAAATCACTTTGTACCCCTCTTATTTAATCAAATTATTAACATGTTTCGAAACTAATGGTTTCGAAAAAAAAAACATTAGTTTGACAATCGTTGCCTAGGTTTCGAAACAAGTTCATAATTTTGATTAAATAAAAGTGGTGTTCACAAAATGACTTTTTTCATTTAATTAAAATGACGCTATAAAGTGAATTTGCGATTACTGAAGAAACAATAGTATTATTTTATAAAAAAATTTATTTATTTTGTATATATTATATTAACAATAATAAATTATAAATTACCTTCTCCTAACACTTATTATATTTTGTCTGTATTTATTTGCCTTTTCTTATATCTTTTCTTGATTATCAATTTGTATTAATTTTCTTGATGAAGAACCTCTGCTTCTGAAACTAACAGATATTTTTTTTTAAATTGTGGTGTAAACAAAGTTTGTTATTTTCAAACAGACTATCACATTTGTCCAAGCTCAAACAGGTCTACATAAATGGTTGTAACTCCCTTATTGTCGATGTAAATGGAATTAGAAAGAGAAAACTCCACGCTTAGTATTCTAATCTATAAATTAACCACAAACAAAATTATGTTTCCGCCTTCGTGAAACCAAAATAGAAATTTGAAGTATTTTTTTCTTTTAAAGCGACAATAGCGTGAGTTGAAAATGACCTTTATAATAGATTTGCCTAATTTAATACGTATGTTTTTGTTTTTTTTTTCGTTTTCACAAATTTAAGTTAGAACAAAACGTACGATGAGCCATTTAATTTTTTTTTTTAGTTTTTTTTTTTTTTTTTTTTATTTATTAACAATTTTTTTGGTACAGTTGGTAACATTTTGTGATACAAACTTTTTATATAAACAGTTTTAAAAAAGTAGAGAATAACATAAATAGATTAGATTAACCAAAAAAATCCCACATAGGCATCGCCAGTTCGTGGGTATACTTGAGTGATTTTAAGACAGATAATTACTCATAAACATACAATATATTGTAGAAGTTTAAAAAAAAAAAATTAAATTAAATACATAAAGAATAGATTTTGTGTTTACTGAAATACATTCAAAAGACGTTTATAAAGAATAATAAAAATTTGGTTAAGTTACAGCATAGGTCAGATGTTACAGCAAGTAAATGTTTGTGTCGACGGTATTTATCCAAGACTTTAATACATTTTTATACTTGCTGTAGGTGGATATATTTTTACAATCAATTTCTGTAGCCTTATAGAAAGCATTATATATTTTTGGTATAATAAAATATGCATGTCTTTGCGCAAGCCTAGTGTTACACAGTGGAACTTCAAATACATTATTTAACCTATTACTAAAACGCTTTTCATTTTTTGTAAAAATAACATTTCGTGTAAATATATATTTTAAACATTGTTTACAGTAAATTTTTCTTATATCTAACAATTCAGCCTCATGGAACAATTGCACGGAGGGGTAGTTTATATCTTTATGCAACATTATTTTTAGTATTAATTTTTGAGTTATTTCTAGTGGCTTAATGTGTGTATTATACACACCCCCCCATCCAATTATTCCATAAGATACTGATGATTGCACCAATGCATGATACACCAATTTTATTCTTTTAATGTCAACTATGTATTTTAAACGTTTAAAAATATAAGTTAAATACCTAAGTTTATTAACAAGCTTTTGAATGTGATCTGTCCATTTGAGTTGGCTGTCTATTATAATTCCTAAGTATTTAACTGTATTTCCCGTATTCATTTCTGTACAGCTAGAGCATAATATAGGATTGCAAGTATTTTTGTGAAACCTTATATTTAAGTGAGTTAAGGGTGCCGTCTTTTTGGTATTATAAAATGGAATATAGAGAGTTTTTTCACAGTTCAGAGTTAGGAGGTTTTGGTTGAGCCATTCTTTGACAATGGATGTGCACTTATTTGCATTTTCAGAGACATCATCCCAGGATTTACCATGAACTGTGATTGCAGTATCGTCCGCGTACGAGAATAGTTTTCCCGGAATGCTAATATTACATAGATCATTAATATAGATTAGGAACAATAACGGTCCGATAACTGTTCCTTGTGGAACCCCATGTCTCACTGATGCTGGTTGACTAATATTTACACCAATTTTGGTGGATTGTTTGCGATCAAGTAAATAATTTGTTAAGAGTGACAAACAATCATTTTTAATTCCAATGTTATTAAGTTTTCTAATCAGTTTATTATGATTAACGGTATCGAAAGCCTTTTTTAAATCTAAAAAGATTGTTATACTTCTCATATTTGAGTCAAGATTGGTGTATATATTTTTTGTTAGATTAAATAAAGCATCATCTGTACTAAGACCTGATCTAAAACCATATTGGTTTGGGGACAAAAGTGCATTAGCTTCTAAAAACTCTAATACTTGTGACTTTATAATTTTTTCTAATATCTTTGCAAGTTGCGATATCAAAGAAATCGGTCTGTAATTGTCAAGTTTCGAGAAGGATCCAGATTTATGTATCGGTACAATAGTTGAGAGTTTAAATGCGTTTGGGAAAATGTTTTTTTCAAAGCAGGAATTAAAAATGTGTTGCAGGGGCATGGAAATGTGTTGTTTAATAGTCTTGATTGTGATACAGCTTAATTCGTCTGGACCATTGGCTGTATTTGACTTAAGTTTCTCAATGTGTTTTATAATTTCAAATTCAGTTACCCGTCTAAATTGAGATAGGTTAGGAGTGTTAATTTTTTTTATATTTCAAAATGTATAGTTTTATTTCTTATAATCCCACTTTTAAACGTATTTCATCACCTTTCAAAGACGGTTTTTAATTTCGGAAGCATTAACTTATATTTTAGAATTTTTTGAATTTTAATACAAAATGAAAATATTTTGACTTTTCGACAAAATACATCCAATTCTTGAGGGACCAAAATGATGCCACAAAGTGAATTCGTAATACAATAATAATTGAAGAAAGATATTTTATTATTTATATCTTCTTATAACTATTTATGGACTACTTAAGAGCCATTAACCAGCGGCAGAGAATTTAAATTTCGTCTAACGATGATCTTGCGATCGTACCCTTGCGACGGTACAGGGCGGTTCCGATGATAAAGATTAATTATTCTCCATACCAGCATTTTAACATAAAACTCAATATCGATTTTATTTCATTCTCAATTTGCTTTGATAAATACCCACATTCAAAAATTTTCAAACTCGACATGATACAAATAATTAAAATTATGTACTTTTTGTAATTGTTTTTTGAACATAAGTATTTATAATTTTTCAATAATCTAAGTAAAATAAGAATGCAATTTTTTTTTTAATATTTGACTGATGATTTGTCTGTAAGACCGTAAATAAATAAACTGAAGTATTTTCGTCACAAAAAGAGGGCACGGATCTTTTTTTAATGATTTTATTTGAACTAAAATTAAAATTCAGAAATATAGCTTTCCCAAATAATATATTGATTTATTTTACTGCATGATTATATGATTTAAGTAAGGAAATTTCATATCTGGGTCACGTACTTCGAGGGGAAAAGTATCACTTGCTCCAATTAATATTGAAATGAAAAATAGAAGGTCGCCAAGGGCCTAGTAAGAGACAAATGTCTTGGCTACGAAATATACGAGAGTGGACCGTCATTAGGAGTGCGGAGGAGCTATTCCAGGCAGCACGAGACAGAGAGACATTTTCCAGAGTGATCGCCAACGTCGGGGGGACATAGGGCACACAAAGAAGAAGATATGATTTAAAATGTATGTTGTACAATACAAAATTTTGTTTGAAAATTAAAGAAATCTGCCAACGACCTACGGTAAAACCTTATTGTACTGAACATAAACGTATTTTCTCAAAATCTAAAAAAAAGCTTTACTAGATAAAAGAACAGTCTTTCGAAATCAATTAATATTTTTTTTGTGGAAAAGAGTCAATACGTCTAAAATTTGATTTTGGCACGCAGATACTTTAATAGTACACAACTGCTAACCCTGTACAAATCGCAAGTGCGCCCCACGGTTGAATTTGGCAACCACCTCTGGTCTGGAGCCCCAAAATACCTGAAAAACACCCTTGACTCTGTGCAGAAACGGGCGGTCCGTTTGATAGATTGTCCTAATTTAACAAACGGATTGCGATCTTTAGAGCACAGGCGCCAGGTGGGAATGCTCTCCTTGTTCTACCGGTATTACAATGGAAGATGCTCCGAGGAACTAGCGTCATTGATCCCCTCGGCACTGGTGCATAGTCGGGAAACACGCCAAACGCGCGCTCAACATTTGTACACGGTTGACATTAGTCACATGAGAACGGGTCGTTTCTTCGACTCGTTCTTGAGTTCAACAGCTCGGCTGTGGAACGATTTGCCGGCCTCTGTGTTTCCTCCTTCCTACAACATGGGTCTCTTCAAGACCCATGTTCACTCCTTCCTTTCCTCAAAAACACCCTCCACACAGCATCTTCAAAGATGACATAGGCCCTGAGGGAAATTATTTTCCTGAAAAAAAAAAAAAAATAGACTCTTTTTTTGAAGTTTTTGAAACACTGCATAAATTTTATAATCGTTATATTGGTGTTGGTTCTCGTGCAAGTTTCGTATTTTCTCAACATGAAATAGTGTGGAAAGTTCGTCAAGTCCCGGTTCGTGTTTAAGTTTTAATCCAAGATTAAGCCGGTGATGAAACCCCGGGACTCGGAAGTTCGGTGTATTATTAGCAAGTCGTAAGTTGAAGTCTATTGACAATTAGAACTGCCGCATACCGCGCGGAGCACGCCCAGAGCCGCGACAGGTGGTTGGCATTATATCACATATCGACACGGTCGGCCTGACAAGGAACAATGAATTATATTATTATTTGTTGTTTGTCTTTGTTCCAATTGTACTAATATTTTATATTAGTTGATAATGTTTGGATCAGATGGTGGAAAACTTTGATGTAATTTAATGTAGCTGGGTAGGTAAATACACAATACACAATGAACGAACTTCAAGAGTTAATTTTTTTATTTCTTTTATATATTCAATAATATTATTATTCAATTTATAAAAACAGTTTATTTATAAACAAGTTCTGCTAGGTAATTATTATTACACGTGACAGCTGTTTCGCCTTCTGAAGGCATTATCAAACTGTGGTCGTGCCACAAACAGACGAGGTATTTATGTTATTTCTAGATAGGATTTTGATGACTAATTATAATTATGAGTAAAATGACTGAAATTATTAATGGTTATTACCCTATTAACAGTTTCCCAATTACTTATATTTTTTAAATTCGACTGAAGGTCGTTAAGTGCTCTAATCGTTATTCCTAATATGAATCATTTCCCAATGATGACTCATGGTTTTATTTTTGCATAATTAAGTTTAAGGTCGTTAATACTCTAAACAGTTAATAAATTCAAGAGTTAAAATGGGGATCTAAATTAATTATCTAAAACGTAGCTTTTCTGTAATCACATTGTCTTGTCTTGTTTTTTGTATCCTCTGGCTATCTTTGGGTTGCTGGAAAACCTAGCTAATTTTTATTTACTTTCCGAAACGATAAATAAACTTTAAGACAAATGCTGCAGCAATGCTAGAAAGAGTTTGTGAAACCGATCAAATATTTTTTTGGAATATACAGTAAATATTAAATAACAAAAAAAAATAGTAGTTTACTAACAAACACTTAGAAAAATTACTTCTTCAAACTTCGCAAATATACTTTGTGGCGTCATTATTGATTTAATAAAAACAAATAACTTTAACACCACTGTATTATGAACATTATCGACATGTTTTAAAATAAATGTTTTCTTTGTCAGGATAAGAGATCAATATTAATCTCTTATGTCTCATACAACTCGTTGTGTTTTCCTTACTATCATAGTGAGAATATGATGTAAGCGGTGTTAGAAACAGAAAACATCACGCTTTATTTAAAAATATATTTCAATCGGCAATCAAAAAGCCATTCGTAAGTAGGAGATTTTGAACTTGGCTTTTGTGAAGCAGTTTTTGTGGGCCTGATACTTTATATTTTCTGGGCTTTAAAAGCTCTATTATTTCAAAGGTCAAGATATACTAATCGCAGAATTTAATTAAAACATCTAAAATATTTCTAAGCGATCAAATTTTCAAACCAAAAACACATGATTTTGCATTACTTCGTAACAAACATTTTCACGGTGTACTTTTATGTAATCAAAATGATTATGGAAGAAACGCGTAACATACATTTTAAATGCTTTCTTGAATATTTAATATTAAATGTGGATATGGCGTGAAAGCTTGCTGACTAGACCGAGCTACGACCAAATTGCACGGACAACCAACTCGGCTGCGGCTTAGTCAATGAACCACAATGCACATCCGTTTGGTGTCTAGGTAGAAACAAGGACAGGGCGCCTGTCCCGCTGCGCGACACTGTGCTTAGAAACGATTTGCAGTAATATGGGTGAACGATGTTGGTGACACTTTGGTGCGCGGTTTCATACAAATAAATGTTTATGGCCCACCTCACTTGTTTGTATTATCTATGGTTTCAGATTATCGTCACCTTAGTTGGACAAGGTTCCAACTGACATTTTGTTTCAAAAATTACTTTATAGTATTTATTTATTTACTGTCTGAAACATTTACAGAGTCTTAACAATTATTATAGTTATGAAATTGCCATCGGGATGTACTTAGGTTAGGTATTAACACTTCGATTTTAAATGATAACAGCATGCGTAATCAATGTTTAGTTGTTTCTACCAAATGACATATAAAATGTTGTAGTGTCAAATATAAAACATAACCCGCAGAAAGAAAAGAAAGATAATATAAATAAAATGAAAATAGGGCAATCACCTAATTGTTCTCCATGACATATCATTGTAGAAGATTGTTAATTTGCTTTTTGAAATATGTGAGACTGTTTGCATAGATATATACATGGACATATTCAATGGTATAATATAGAAAACACGTTCGAGTCAGTGGATTGAAGTATGCAATATTGTTATTAAATAATTCTAGATGGAATGAATTATGACTCCTTGAATTGCGTCTATTAGGAACTTTTATATGAATATTGCTCAAACAATGAGAGGTTTGAAGCTTATCATGAATAATTTTGAATAAATATATTAAGTCAACAAATTGTTTTTTCCAAAGCTTTTTTCCAGAGTTGTAAAATGAAATTGTTGGAGTCGTTTCGCGTAAGATACGAGTAAGGCATTTAATCCAATGATAAAAGTCTACTACAAAACCATTTATTTTGCTCATTTCAAATAATAAAATTTTCAGAGCCATCCGCGTTGTATTTCCGTATGGTGAAGTTCTGACTTTTTTGGAGTGAAATTTTGTGGTTTGAAACTCGATGAAACAGAAACGACATTGAAAAGAGACAAACACATTCATCAGAGAATGAGATAGAATGAAACCTTTCCACATTGGCCGCTTTGATTATAAGCTCATTTTTCAATTTTCGTTGGTTGAGATTGTGTGGATGAAGCTTTCACTTCTACTTCGTGTGAACTGCATTCGATTTTTTTAAGTTCTAAGTTTTTAAGGTTTCCATTTATTTTACAAGGTCTAAAACATCACATTGAATTTTTTTCAATTACCATATTGTTTGTATCTAACTGTTGATTTTTTTACGAGGCGCAGAATAGTTCGTTTAAGTTGGATATGGTTCTAATTTCTGATTTTAAGATTCAATCAGTATTTTAGTTTTACACATTTTAAAGGAAAATATATAATTTGAAATATACAAGGCGAAACATACGCTGCAACGATACATGCATGAATTTGGCGTCAAAATCACAGACACAAACGCGCGGGGAAATTGTTGCCTGGCAACGGTGAGTCAAGGTCACACGCCGCTGTTTGGTTTATAAATCGTACGTTTTACGAAAAATATTTTTATTTATTTATTTTGTTATATACAGAATGTTTACATTGGGTTTTTTTTATGCCTGTCTCACTAGGATACACACGTGATATCTCAATATCTCCCCTCCCCCCCTCCTTGTTATATTTCGTGATTTTTTTCCGAACCCCTCCCCCTCCCCTTCGATCCTTACGTGATTAATGCACGACCACTTTTGAGAAATTGTCTTTGCAAGCTTTGACACCTCTTATCTCAAAGCAAGATCAAATGAAGTTAGAACCCTTTCCAACCAAAGAGACTTTATGTATAAGTTAACATTACTGCTGGTTTATACTTTACTTCTCCGAGGTGTAAATATCTTGTTTTACAAACTGATGTAGGTTTGTAGGTGTTTTTAAACTGACTTAGAATGAATACATCATAAATCATGACGAGAAAAAATAAGTCGCAATTAATGAACAGTATGTTAACACTTGGCTTTCTCCCACGGCCGCTTTGCCAAGAAAGTCATATTCATTCTAAATATAACTTGGCTTTTCTGTAATCACATTGTCTTGTCTTGTTTTTGTTTCCTCTGGCTTTAATGAACTGAATTGTGTTCGCGACATCTTATCGAATCGTTATCGGGACGTTGTTTTAGTTAGACAGAAAGGCATTTAATAAACATTGTTCTACATTAGTCTTTCTTATTACTGATCTACAAATGGAACCATTTTAACTCAATTTGAAATGCGTTTAAAACTGTTTATTTTCTTAAAGTGAAACTTCTACAGCACCGTTGTGATTAGAAACTCGATGAAACGGAAACGTCATTAAAAAGAGATAAACACGTACATCTAAAGGATTTAGCCTGCGAGAGAATGAGATAGAATAAAACCTTACCGTATTGGCTGTTTTGATTAAGAGCTCACTTGTCAAGGCTCCTATTGGTTGAAATTGTGTGAAAGCTATTATGAAGGTCATTCTACCGCATGTGAATTGCACTCGATTGTTTTTTTTACAATAGTTCCACACAGGAAGCTCTGAGGAAAAAAATTTCCCTCGGGGCCTAAGTCATCTTTGGGATGCTTTGTGGAGTGTCTTTTTAGGGAAAGGAAGAAGAGGAAGTTCTGAGAAGGAAAAAGGTATGAGGGGTGAGCAGGAATCTGGGGGTCGATGTGTCCAGGAACGACGGACGTATGGATCCATTCCTCCCACTGCGGTGCAAGTCAAAGGGTCAAGAGAGTCCGGCTGGAGAAGTCAAAGTGGCGGTACGCATATCCGCCTTCCAAATTGAAAAATGTTAATTTATTTTAATCATTTACAA
Organism: Glyphotaelius pellucidus; assembly: GCA_936435175.1. Taxonomy (NCBI): domain Eukaryota; kingdom Metazoa; phylum Arthropoda; class Insecta; order Trichoptera; family Limnephilidae; genus Glyphotaelius; species Glyphotaelius pellucidus. The sequence continues at coordinate 17,084,726 of OW386549.1, read as the reverse complement.
CCTTTGGCTTCTACATAGTGTTACTTAGGGTATAAAAAATAAAAATAATTTTTTTAAATACCACGAAATCTGCTCCAAATATCATATAGATTGTAGATTCACAAGTTTCCCGCCTGAACTATAAGTTTCCAGACACCGTGTAACTAACTTGAGCTAAAGATGAGGTATAAATGCTTGTGGGTAAGTACCTATGATAAATCAATAAGATAAGTAAGTTAAAAACAACATACGAATTTTCAAATCCAATATTTGTGAAATATGACGACCAGCGTGGTCTAAGGGTAAGGCTCTTGACTCGCTATCCAAAGGTCGCGGGATTGAATCCCGGCGTGGGCAAGTAAATTTTATTTGATTAATTTGTGTCATTTCACAATTAATTCATTTAAAATAATATTTAGATACTATATTCGCGGCACGTTTCTGAGTGAAAGATACTCTCAGTATCGCCCTGGTGTAAGATCACCATTCAGAATTGAAACGTTGCTTGAAATGGCTTTAGTTGTTTGGTGATTTGAATAATCAGGTACTTCCCCATCTTCCTCTTCTCCATCTCCTTCCCCTCCCAACTACCTTCAGCCTCACAACATACCTCAATTACGGATGCCATAGTCTCATTGGTACCAGCCGGGAGCAGTTCAGACTCTTGTGAGGTATTAACATAAAAAAAAATTTACCCGTGCGTGTCTTACATGTTAAATAAGCTATAAAATAACACCGGGAGGCTTAACGGTCCGGTTCATTTGCAGGACATTTGAAATATACTATTAGTGACCCAGAAAATATCAACATTTTGTTTAATTCACTGCTCAAAAGTTTTTCTGCATTACAATTATTGATTGTTGGTTTTCATGAGTAATTTGAGCGTTGTACCATATATATATACAAATATATATAACTGCATACTCAATTCAAATTTTGACTAAGTATATAAAAATCAAATATGTTTCAAGCTGAGAAGGTGTTTACACATGCAGGTGGTATTATAAGTAATAAACCTAATTTCCGAGAAAGAGCCCTTACGAGCTTGAAAAATTTCATAAATAAAATTCAAGAATATCTCTGTAAATAACAATGCAGGAATAGCGTCTTTTGTAAGAATATTCACAATATTTAACTGAAAAAAAAACGTTAAAAGTAAAATCAGGTCAAAAATGTTTCAGGTTGTAAGGGTTCAAATATAATAATAAATATAAGGGTGTTTTTGAAAGGTTTATGTGGAAATTATTAAGCCATTTATATTATTTCTTTATAGTACAAGAATATGTACATTCAGTTTTGTACTGGAAAAGAAACACCAAGTGGTAGAGAACTTTCAGCATCGCTTTGCTGAATTACTACCATGCAGAATTGAAACGATGCTTAAAATCGCTTTAGCTGTGTTTAGTAACCAAACCCGAATAATGGAGTTTTTCCAAACCTTTCCGTTTACCATATCTTCCATTCACTTCTTTGAAAAAACTATTAAATTAGATTTGGGAAAAATAAGAAAACCGCCCCGGGAACTTTTTATTGGAAAACCAAGATCCTGCCAACGGTCACCCCGAGTGGTTCGCTACGTTTGGTAACTTAGCAGGGGTTCCCAAGTTCATGGGGCGAGGTTTTTCTTGGTCTTGGCGGCCAATGGTCTTGGTTGAGGGAGACCTAACTTAGACTCTCTCGACCCATCGCCTTGCACCGCAGTGGAAGAGATGAATTCATAATCCTAAACACATTGACCACCAAATTCCTACCCATTCCTCATACCTTTTTTCGTCCCAGCACTTTCATTCCTTAGTTTCCCTTCCCACAGAAAGACCCTGCATTCAGCATCCCCAAAGATGACGTAGGCCCTTAAGGCATTTTTTTCCTCAGGACTTCCCGTATAGAGCTTGTGTAAAAGAGATTTTTATTATTATTTTAAATCCTCATAAAAAATTGCTAAAATTGATACATCTGGAAAAAACGTTTTCTACTGAAAAACATCTTTTCAATATTTAATATACCTACAATAGACAAAATATATAAAAAAAATATTCAATATTACAAACTTTCAAAAAAATACAACTTATAACTTACATTTCAATACATCAGCAAGATATCAGAATAATATTGAAATCCCTAAATTTAATACCAAGCACATTCCCGCATCTAGATATAACTTATTTCAGCAACCTCCCATTAAAACCAAAAATTATCAAAATAATCGTAAATTTCAAATTAAATTGAAAAATTATCTGAAACTACTGTAAGATTTCATATCAATTATTATTGTTTCTTTTTTTGTTATTGTTTTTGGGGTGTTACGCCGTGTTTCGCTCCCTCCTTCTTTAGCCAACGTTTCGGACAGCGTTACAGTGTCCATCATCAGGGCAGATGACCGAATGCCCTGATGATGGACACTGTAACGCTGTCCGAAACGTTGGCTAAAGAAGGAGGTAGCGAAACACGGCATAACACCCCAAAAACAATAACAAAAATACTTTTTGGCCGTGAAAACCTAAAAACATACCTATTATTGTTTCTCTTAAATCTTCAAATCTATTATTAATAAATGTCGAGTTTATCTTACTTATCTTTTGTTATTACTTTCAATATTTTATTATTTACTTACGACGGCCTCCGTGGTCCCGAGGTAAGACTCGGGACTTACAATCCGAAGGTCGCGGGTTCGAACCCGGCGTGCGCAAATAAATTTTATTTGATTAATTTGTGTTATTTCACAATTTATTCATTTAAAATAATATATAGTATATTTGCGGCACGTTCCAGAGTGGAAGATACTATCAGCATCGCCCTGGTGTAAGACCACCATTCAGAATTGAAACGTTGCTCGAAATGGCATTATTAGCCGTGTTTAGTGACCAGATCTGAATAGCCAGGTACTTCCCCACCTTCCTCTTCCCTATCTCCTTCCCCTCCCCACTACCTTCAGCCATACAACATACCCCGACTGAGGATGCCATAGTCTCACTGGCTCCAGAGGGGAGCAGTTGGGACTCTTGTGCGGTATTTCATATAAAAAAAAAATTTAAAAAAATTACTTACGCGTGATTTCATACAATGGAGCAAGAATTCATTTATCAAACACAAGAGCCTTGCCTTATTATGGTTTATTGAAAAACCTATTTTTACGTTGCTTTATAATATTGTTAAACATAAAAAAATGTGTACTTACTGTAAAAAACATACAAATATTAAATATTTCTTCAAAATAGGTAAATTTACTTTGGGGTGTCATCATTAATTTTATGAAAAACAAATACCTTTGTATAACACCACTATTTTATTAACTCAACATGTTTCGAAAACTATGTTTTCTTCGTCAGGATAATAAGTCAATAATAAATAACAAAAGACAAACAAGTATAGACTAATTAGAACATAGACAAAATATTAGAAAGGAGAGGTGATTAATTACCTAAAATATATCATAAAAAACAATTATATAAAATAAAATAATTATTTTAGAATGGGTAAAAAATTACATTAACATAATAAAAAATCTTTTAAAAGGAAAACAAGAAGTCTAAATAACAAAATAAATTATTATAAGTATAAGTATTAATACGAAAATAAATTTAAAAGATGGCTATTTTTAAAAAACGTTTGGTTATTTATAATATTTAATTTACTATTAACACTTTTTCTAATTTCTAAAATTTCTAAATTATCTAATTGTATACCCGTTGTGTTAGTGTGTAAAATTTTTAAACCTTTATTAATATCAAAAGAATGACCTGTTTCCAAAATGTGGTTTGCAAATTCTGAATAATTATTATTATTTAAACATCTTAGATGTTCCTTAACTCTAATGTTAAAATTTCTAGAAGTCTTCCCAATATAAAAAAAGTTACAATCATTACAAATTAATTTATAAACCCCAGATTTGTTCAAAAACACACATTTGTCCTTGTTATTTAATATATAATTTTTTAATTTGTTATTGGCGTAAAAAGCTGGTTGGATATTATCTGGCATGTTTTTAATTATCAAATTTGAAGTGTTATTATTTAAAAAAATGTAAAAAAAAAAAAATATTAAATACATTAAAAAATATTTATATATCAAAATTGATGCTTTCAAAAAATAGTGGGTGTGTTTTCATCTGCAACCGAAGAAAGGCATCAAATAATAGTTATTCTACTTGGGTAGGTACTAATCAAATGATCGAGATGGAAGATTTTAATGGATTTATGCAACTACTTGGCCAACATTAATATGTAGACAAAGCGCTGAGACAAGAATAGTCTGCTAGACAAGAATTGTCGATTGAACTGGGCGATGCGACCGCAAAAGACGTACAACTTTATCTGCAAATGTCACAGTCCAATCGTCGGGTCTGATTTTTAGGTTGGAAAGAGAGAAAAGTATAATTATTTTGATTACTAATATAATTCTAAGTTTCTAAGATTGGTCCTGTATTTTGAATGAGAATGGTGCAGTATTTTGAAAATCAATTTTATATGCAGCAGTGAGTTAGAGTAAACAGTACCTACCTACACTCAAAGGAAGAAATTAAAGTGAGCCAAGTGAACTAAGATAAGAATGAATGATAGAATACCTGGCATTGGTGAAAAAACTTGCGTCTGATGACCTCCGTGGCCAGTACAGGTAAAATAGGAGGCCCTGAAGAAAATAATTCCTCTCGGAGCCTATTTCATCTTTGAAGATGCCGTGTGGAGGGTCTTTTTAGGAAGTCCTGGGAAAGGAAAAAGGTATGAGGGATGGGTAGGAATCTGGGGGTCAGTGTGTCCAGGATTGACGAAATTGAATCCGTGTTTTCCACACGGTGTAAGACGATGCTCCGAGAGAGCCCTGCTGGAGAGGACAAAAGGTGTCCCGCAGCAACTCTCTCCCGATTCAACCTGCCATGCAGTTGGTGGGCAGACGCATCTACTGCCAAGACCCGGACAAGTCTCTCCCCATGAACCCGCGCACTCCGACTATGTCACCAGACTTAGCGAACCACTTGGGGTGACCTACAGCAGGGGTGTTGGTTATCCAATAAATGGTTACCCACACCCGGCTCCCAAATTAAAAAGGGCAGTAGAAATGAAAATCTGCAGAGTCCGCTCAAAAATAAAGTGATGGAACAGGCCTCTAGAGGTTTATCCCTTGTTTTTTCATGTCTCATTTGATTCAACACGAACGGAAACTATAAACAATACCTCACTCGGCGTAGTTTGTAAAAACGTATTTTTCTAAAAAATTATGAAATCGATAGGAATGATTTCGCGAGCAAATTAACTACGTCAGTCGCTGCCACATCACCCATTTAGAACCTTCCTTCTTGGACACAATCAAAATCAATATCAATCCCTGTCCTCTGAGAAACCCCGAAACTTTCCGTATTCCTTTCCAAAGAAGAACACCTATTGTGCGAATGTGTCGACAATATTATAACATCCACTGACTGTATGTCCTCTGAGAAACCCTGAAACTTTCCGTATTCCTTTACAAAGAAGAACACATATTGTGCGAATCCACTGGCGAATCTATTGGCAAGATACCGGACATACATTTATTTAGCGACGGCCCCAGAATCTTAACTAAATTTCTCGGATCTCTTGTTTTGACTTCACTTTACTCAAACTTTATGGTCTCTTGGTTTTTTGTTATTGTTGTTTACTTTTTCTTTATAATTGTTATAATGTATTAATTTCACCATAACAGGAATGCCTCTCTTTGACTCCGGTTAGTTGGGACTCCTGTGCGTTAAGACTGGTTCAGCAATTTCGAATTATTCTGAATCACCCTTTAGATTTTTTTTTAAACAGAATGGAATGTTTTTTTAAATGTTCAGCATAGAACTAAAATATGCGAATTTCTTTTCCAAGGTAGCCTCCGCGTGATATAAACAGATTTTTTTGTCGGAAACCTTAATTTGCTCCCGCGGAACGTTGCGCTAGTCTTGGGGCACATTTGCCCGGTATACCCGGCATATTTACTCTTGGTAAATGAAATCTCGTAGTAAAGCAAGAAGGTCTTTTATTCAAATATGCGATAAGAAACTGTGTAGGTATTTTATATTAAATTTTTCGTTTCCTCCGTTGAAAAAAACACTGTTAGAGAATTAATTAAAACTTCAATATTGTTAACACAAATTATATTTGTTTAGCAAATTTTCCTTGATAACAATTTTAGGATATGGTTCAAATTTACGGGAAAATAATTATACTTAAAGGGTTTAAACCTCAAATCTACTGTACTGTTCATCCCAAAATTAAATTAATCTTTTGGCCAGAAAAACTTTTAATTCCACGCAATAAAATTGGGTAATGCCCTTCCAAATCGAATTAATACACTATGGAGATAAACAAGATCAAAAAGAACATCAACATATGGCTAGTTAACTTGAAGACAATGAAATCATATATATCATAAAGTAACACCAACACAGTGAACAACACACCAATGAAATCATAAATGTCATAAAGTAATTCAACAAATATGAAGACTTAGAAATCAATAAGATGGGGAATTTTGATTCAACAACGATAAAACTATTTACATCCGCTTCTGAACCGAAAATCCTAGTGAGGAGAACTGCGAATAAACTACTTTGCTTTGTATTTAAATAGTTGTAAAAAATCATTTTTGTAGTTTTTACTTGATTGTGGTAGTGTCGCGTCATTTTTATAAAATATATTATAAAATTATAAAATATATATTATAAAATATATTATCGATAGAAAAATAGTAAAAACAAAGCATCTTGATTGCATTAAATCAGCATACTAACTTTTAACCACCCACAACTTACGTGCACACCAACAATCAGAAATAATGTGACGTTGCATATTTGTATTACTGAAATGACTCTAAGCTAAATTGTGACCTGATCTCAATAGCTACTTACTTATACTTCTACTGCAAAACCATCCTCTTCCCATTCTTCTTTTATTTCCCCTTCTCCACTCCCTTCAGCCCCATAACATTCTCCAAACAGCAATACCATATTTCTTTTGATCCCGGCCGGCTTGAACTCTTCGCAAAAGAGTATTCAAGAAGGTATTACATTTTTTTTTCAAAACCGATCAAATTTCAGGAGGCAGGAGGCGGAATTAACGAACAAACGAGCTGTTAAAGTACATTTATATTAATTTGTATTTAAAATCTACACTAGCAATGACTTTATAAAAATTTGCTGCACTATATCTCACCCTCGAAGTTTCCTAAAGGTCCCTATCTAAAATTTTATAATATTTTAGAATCCATTTTATTCTAACTAAATACTAATAAAAACTCAATGAAAATACCCCAAGACACCTTAAAACATATATTTCTTCATATTCATTAACGAATTGTAAAGAAAACAAATTTGACTTCACTACACAAGTTTTTATTTATTTTATAAACAACTATTTCTACATCTTCACTAATTTTCTATTTGCAACACCATGACACGAAACGTAAGATCTTATTTATTTTACGACCATTTCTACTTGCTTTATAACAAAAATTACTTCCCGTTCGCAGTACCATAAAAAAAACATTAGTTCTCATTTATTTTACAAACAATTATTTTGTACTAATTAGTTCCCAAGACATGAAACATAAGCTCATATTTATTTTATAAACAAACATTTCGTAACAGTTCCTAGGATATATTCCGGCCATCAAGGAAAACGAACCTGCTCTGTTTAACGAAAAATCCAGTGCTGATGTTTCTACTTCCGATGATTACGTGTTCATTCTCCAACGCCTCGACACCAGCATTATCACAGAAACGGGAAGTGTTCTCAGGCGGGGGATGGGGGAGCTCTATTGTTCTATCTGTAGATTGTGCTGTGGGTACCCATCCTGTAAATGGTCAGATACAGTATATACTTGGGTAGTTGCTAAGAAACAAATTGTGCAAAGGGGGTCATGTTAATAATACAAAGGGAAAGAGAATATAAATTATGTAATTTGATTATGTGATAAATAAATTTTGTAGAAGTTTCTCTATTTACACAGGAAGAAATCATCAAAGGATTTAAATCATGTTGATATATCTAGTTACAGCTGTAATTACACACTATACATTGTGCTTGATATCAATAACAGCGACTCAATGTCATTTTCAAAGGTAATTCAATCAGAGTAAAAAAGATAAATTAATAAATCAAAAATCTATAAAGTTTTAATTAGATTTGTAAATGCTCATCAAATATTATAGTAAGATTAGCAAAAATAAACCCTCAAAATATATATTCACGGAAAGCAATGATATGAATATGAATTTGCTCAAATTGTCAAACAAAAGAATTTTCACTGACTTGGTACTTTTATATAAAATTCTAAATGATTTAGTTGATATTCCGGTATTGATTCAACTGATAAGCTTCCGGATACCACAACGTAATACCAGAAATCAGGATTTATTTCAGTTCAGAAATTCTGGAACTTACCACCATATGTATTCCTCTTTGCCCAAAATACTAATGGGGGGAAATAATTATACCAAGTCTATGGACATCTTCAATGTATCTTTAAATAAATATAAAATATTGTTACTGAGGCAATTCAATTATGTACAATAAATACTGTTTATTTTTTATTCTTAAAAAGCCCCAGTAAAAGCCCCCAAAAAGGGCGTTAATAAATAAATATAATATGAAATAAAGTTTTGTGCATACAATAATAATTTATTACTAGCAGTTGAAAACCCGTTCCGCAGGTTTTTGCTGCTAGGCCCTACGGGTGACTTTTGGTTCGGCTTCGCCCAGTTTGAGTGTTGGTGACCATTTTATAATTCCGATGGAATTGTTTCCAAAAATAGCGAGTTCCTCGGATCCACTGTGATTCAGTGATAGCTAGTCATCGGGACAAAGTAAACGCGACAGGCAATGAGGTCATGTGTATTATAATATGTGTAATTTATAGCCGCTATATAATCTTTTTATCGTCAATAACTCTCCGTATCCGGAGAGATACACAAAAACTCACGCCTGCCATTCGATGCTAATCGTGCATCAGTCGATGCATGATTAGCATCGAATGTAAGTGGTGCCATCTTTTGGATTGCTTTAATTAGGTTCTATTACAGAAGTACATTTTATACTAACTCCATGAACGAAAACGGTTTTGCGTAAGGCGCGGCATCAGAGATGCATTCTTAGCCGGATTCTTAAATTTCAACTTATTTCGATTTATTTATTTTGTTTAAATCCGAGGCGCAAACAAATACAAACGATATCCGAAAGTGACATCTTTATAATAAAATTCGGCTATAACGATAGAGAAGTGCATACCTTTCATTTTAAGTCACAGAATGTTGTTCGTATCAAATATTCCATACGAATATTTAGTCCTTAGGTGCGTTCCGGATTCCACTCCTAAGAACGGATTTTCATTCGGGTGATTTTTTTAAGTAAAGAGTTTGAATGGCACTCTGCTAAAAGGATAGTAAAATTAAACATTGTATTTGTTACTGCTTGGGCTTGAAAGTAACTGCACATAAAAATATGTTACTTTCGGAGAACCGCCACTTTTTGACCCACTTTCTTCTAAAGAAGCCTAGGCCGAAAAAACCTGAAACGTCACTTACATATTAGAAATTTAAACCCTCAGGTTAATTTGTTTGGTTTTCGAAATAACTCGTTCAGGTCTCAATCGATGTCTCCCTTACTATCATGGTTCTTACTAGATCTAAATGGTGTTAGACAGATAAAACCCCACGCTTTACATATATTCAAATCTAAAAGTTAACCACAAAATATGCACCTTTGTGAAACCAAAGTTACCGCCGTAATTTGGAAAAAATTAAACTTTAGGAATTTTTGAATAATTATTTTTATATGAAACGACCAAAAAATGAGTTGACTATAACATTTATGATACACTTGCCTAATAAAATAGGTATGAGTTTTTTTTTCGTTATCGGTAATTTTAGTTAGAAAAAACGTAAAGTGAGCCGTTTTAAAAACGTTTTTTTTATATTTGCATTCAAAATTTTTATATTTTAAAAATATATGTTTATTTCGAATATTATAAAATTCTAAAAAGTATTTCATAACCTCTCAAATCCAATTTTAGTATTCATTTATTTGGGTTTTATTGCAAAGCGGAAATATTTTGACTTTCCCACAAAATAGGCCCGAGGCCTTAGTGGTTAAGAATTATAACAAATCTGTGTGTCAGCGGTCTAGGTGATCGCCTTTTTCCCGTTTGTTCTGCCTTTGGCGGTATCAGCATATCTAGACTATCGCACCTGTGCGCGGTTGATGTAGTTCATTGCCACCTACCTAATTTGATGATTTTTCAATTAACTGCTAACTAACTAGCTATCAGACTCCCAAAATGGGAAGACAAGATGAAACACCACAGTGTGGAATGTCTCCGGAGTGTCTTCCTAAGATCTAAAGATCTTTTATAATCTTAAAAACCTTTCCGTTATTCCAACCCCGACTCTGTTCCATCCACCAGCGCATCATAACTATTTCTAACACTTCAAAGTCACGTCTGTTCAAGCTTGGCTAGTTCACGGCTTTTCAGAGGCTGAGTTGACGTCGTGTCTGGTTCCCACGTAGGCATCGAGAGTTGATTTCCTATGCTGGCTAAATCCTCCATCACGATACAAGAAACACTTGCTGCTTATTTTGATGGTAGTCGGCGATTTTCAAATATTATCTGGGTAGTCGTAAGCCAGGAATGTTTGTCTTTCTGTATATTTTTATTCATATACTGACAAACTACTGTCCATTTGTACAATACCTCTAAACAACACGAAATGAAAAATAAAACTTACAGAAAAGGTATGGTAAATATAAAATAATATAAGGAAGCAAAGGCAGGAAGGAAAATAGGACAAATAATGCGTATACACACTTGAGAGAACATTCAAGTCAAAGCCTGAAGAAGGTTTTGGAGGAGTTCGTGATTTAGAGATTAATCCGCAAATAGAAACAAAAAACATTTTATTTTTGTAAAATTAATAAATCAAAAATTAACGTTTGCTTCCCAATCATATTTTCAATCGTGGTTAAATTCGCGCAAAACTATTTTCAATTATTCTGAAATAATTGTTCGTGACAAAAATTGCATCAAATTTATTTTCAGAATTATAAATAACCACGTGGAATTTTCCCTCTCAGCCGCAATCAAAATCAATACACGATCTACTAAGAAACCGCGATACTTTCCATATTCCTTTCCAAAGAACCAACTTAACCTTCTCCCAGCCTGTTTAATATATGTGTAAACATACTTTTTTAAAAGAATAACGTGACAATAAATTAAAAACTACCTCCATTGTAGGCGGAAAATGTTGTTTGTATTGTGATGGAGGACTTAGCCAACATACATACTACTACATACATACTAACTTATTGTGACAGCTAGTCATCGGGATTTCATGCATTTTTGTAAGTGTTATTTTTTTCTGATGGTTGGTAAATCCGTAACTTTTTTTTTAATAATATAAAATTATTCAATTTTTAATTTTTTACGAGAAAAACTCTATTTTTATAACTTTTGAAGGTTACGATTACCATCAAGAATATATAGAAAAAAAAAAAACTAGTTGAAGATAATATTGTTGATTCTAAATATTTGAAATATGAAATTGACAAATATGACGGTTTGACAGAATGTGGCAATAGCGAAATTGGATAACGCGCACGTCCCGGTCAGACGCGAGGTCTGGGTTCGAGTCCCAGTTGCGACCATTGTCTTTTTCTATTTTTCTGTGTCTTGTTTTCTTTCATATTTTCATTTAGATTATAAGTGTTATCTTCTTCAATGATATATAAAATTATATTCAAGTAAAGAAACCAAGAGGGATTTATAAAGATTGACGAAGATGTTATTAATCATTTTACGCTTGAGATGTTGGGTTTTGTCTTACACAATTCAAAGAAATTGACCAACCTTAGGCTGCTTTTCTTTAGCTTACTGCATAGCATTCTTGAGAGTAGATCTCAGATATGGGGACCAGAGGACATCGTCGACGTACTAATGTTCGAGAAAATACAAAAGAAATTATCACGATAACTCTATATAAGAGAGTTAGATTTTTACCCATGGCTGTTTCCAACAGCATTTACCTCGAGAATGCTGGGTATCTGCAGCCTTAGTTCCAGAAGAGATGTCGCATTACTGCTGATGGCGTCTAAGCTTCTAAATGGTTTTACATCGGTACCAGATATTCTGACTGGAATAGAATTCTATGTACGGATAATTTCACGCGAGGTCGCCAACACAGGCTTTTGATTCTTCCCAGATGCAGAACTAACTTACCGATGGTGACGCCCCTGGGAAGACTCACTAGTTAATTAACTGCCCTGCAGGAAATGTGGATATTTTCCACTTATGTTTTAACTAAATGTATTACTTTAACTGTAAATGTTATTATTGTGCATCTTTTCTTACCGCTTTGGCAATGTATTGGTTATATGCTTTTTCTGCAAATAAATAAAATAAAATAAATAAATACACCATTATCATCGGAACATTTTGCTGCCTTCGTAAAAGCGGCTTATTGACCAGAATCCGCGCTGTATTGAAAATAAAAATAAAACTTTAATACGGCATGCATTATTACACGACTGCCGTAAAGTTTCCAATAACAAAATGGTGTCATAAAATGTCGTTCTTTCCGTTTGCTCCAATTCACGTAGCTTCTGTACTCTATCCAATTTCATCTAAGCTTTTGTTCGCGGAATTTTAGGAATGTACACCATAATCCAAGGTTCATCAGAAAATGGTTAACATTAACCGAACGTTTACTACATTCTGTTAGAAATGCAGTGTTGTTGTATTTTATATTACACTCGAAGACTGAGATAACGAAAAGCTTAGAAAAGCTCAAATTCCTTTTCTCTCAAAAACCATAGATTAATATATTTTATTTATTTTAGGGAAAAATAACAGCAAATCTGTAAATGACTATACTGTAAAAAAATTGGATCAATTACAAATTTTTCTTTACTAATTTTTAAAAAATTTGAATACCTTACAACAGTCCCAACTGCTACCGTGTGGAGTCAGTGAGACTATGGCTTCCCCGATTGGGGTACGTTGTGAGGCTGAAGATAGTAGGAAGGGAAAGAGATGAGGGAGAGGAAGGTGGGGAAGTACTTCGTTTAAGTTTTTAGATTTTCACGGCCAAAAGTATTTTCGCTATTTGTTTTTGGGGTGTTACGCCGTGTTGCGCTACCTCCTTCTTTAGCCAACGTTTCGGACAGCGTTACAGTGTCCATCATCAGGGCAGATGATGGACACTGCCCTGATGATGGTCACTGTGACGCTGTCCGAAACGTTGGCTATAGAAGAAGGTAGCGTAACACGGCATAACACCCCAAAAACAAATAACGAAAATTACCTCGCTGTTCAGATCCGAACCAAAAACGGCTATAGCCATTTATTTATTTTTTATTTTATTTTATTAATCTATAAACATAGGGTTTTACAAAGGGTTTAATTGATGCCTGTCTCACTAGGATTTACCTGTGTTGAGACAGGCTTTTTTCAACATTTCAAGCAACCTTTCAATTCTGAACGGCGGTCATACACCAGGGCGATACTGAGAGTGTCTTCCATTCTGGAACGTGCCGAAAATGAAATGTATTTGGCCACTCCGGAATTTGAACCCGCTCCTCCAGATTGCTAGTCGAGAGCCTGGCCCCTCGGCCGCATAGGCCGCTAATGGTAAGTATTTAACGTAAAGTGTGCAGTAAAACATTGTTAAACTCATTAAAGCAAAGCTCGTAACCACGTCACCGTGGAGCAGTCGAAAGGAACGTTCGTCGAGCTTCTTATTATAACATTATAACTTGCTTCATTATCGGAAGCAAGTTATAATATTGACTTTAACTATACTTTATCAAATACTCGAGTGACAGACCAATTTAAAACTTTTTTCCTGGATTGTTAAAGATTTTAATGTGATCATTTTGAAAATATTCCGCCTACATTAAAAAAATTGAATTCATTCATATGGCACCTCCGAATGAAGTGCCATATGAATGAATTCACCTATATTTAAATAATCATCCCATATTTAAAAGAAAGAACTATTCAAAAATCAAAAACGTTTTCTAGATATAAACTCGCGTAGGAAGTTGAATTTCGCGTCCACATTAAATATTTTCTATAAAGTTTCTTTTAAATGGTCTAATTCGTCATCACATAAACAATATATGTAAGAAAACTGAATTTTAATACGCTGTCAAGTATTTTCATTTTTTCGTTTATAAAAACTTTGAAACAAATTTTGATCGAAAAATGTCAATATTTCGTGACGTATTCATCAAAAACAACTGCAACACCCCTGACAGACGTATTCATGATCTTTAATCCACAATACCAATTTACTCGATTATTGTTTTATTTATTGAAAATAATCCAAGAGCTGTGACACGACCTATTGATTATTATCAAAAATGGGCTATATACAAATTTCTTAACACGTCAAGTCTAGACCGCGGGAATATTAAAAATATTTCATATTTGTTTTTTAAAGAATCGAGGGAATATTTGCCAATATTGGCAACAAAGCAATCCGTGGTCTTTTAACCCTAGATCACTAACCTCCGTCAAAACGATGACGCGGACTCGAAAAAAGTGGTTTAAATTTTGAGTGCGTCATCGTATGCATTCCAGATTCCGGCTAATCTCAGTCGACTCGCAGCTCGAGCGACGCACGGGTGTGTTTTTTGTGTAGGGGTCCTGTGTGCGCCGTTCCAGCCACCATGAGTCGTCGAATCGACGAAGTTTAATATTAACGTTATTCTTGCAGAATCTAACAGCAATTTTGAATATGCCAGGAACCAGTAGTTCTACTTCTACACATGATACTGATCAAAGAGAAGATGCAGTTAGTCTTCCTTTTGCCAAAAAAATAAAAAAATTGTGCAATTTGCCCTTCCGCAAGGCGAAGAATGACAAAGAGTTGTTGCACCAAGTGCAATAAATCCTTGTGTGGCGAACACAAACTTGACATTTGTCACAAATGTATTAATTATTAGTTTTTTTTTTTTAAATGTTTCTTTCTTTTGTTGATTTTATTAATTATTTTTAATATTTTTTTAAGTCTTTGATTTTTTAAGTTAATAAGATTTAAGCATTAGAAAAAAAAAGTTCAAATGAGTAAAAACTTTGGTCTCAATTAAAAGACTGTCAAAGTAATTAAAATGTGGTTTTAGTAAATAAAAAAACTTATAAACATGTTAAAAAATGATTATTGTAATAAATAAGTAAAACACATAAATATTTTATTCCATAAACCCTTAGATGCCTCGCTTTTATACGGCGTAGCCGAAACGACGAAGGTTAGTAATGAGCGTTGTAAAATAAGGTTAGTGATCTGGGGTTAAATAGTGCCAGATTGTGGCAAGAAACGCTCGAGTAGTTATAAACCAACCGACATCAATGATTCAGATGTATATTTTTTAGTTTTGCTTCAGTTTGCATATATTAATAAATGTGTGGAATCGAAATTAAATTGTGAGTGAGTACGAATAAGTCCATCCGCTCATGGGGCAACCGAATAAAAATAGTTGGCGACTCAAACCTATCCATAGGAAAGGAACTTATATACTAGTTGATAATTGATGAAGTATAAATAAATTATATTTTTGTTAAATAAGCTGATATAATTACTGAAATCATAAATTAGAGTTGCGCCGTGAACTGAGTTGCCAACCAGTTTTCGGTTTCTTCATGAGCGGAGGCTCTAAGTTCTAAGTTAGAATTTGATTTATTTATAAGCACGTTTCTTTCACTTTCTCAGTTGAAAATGTCTTAATATTATGAGTGTATGAAAACATATAATTGTACTAAAATTAAAATGAAGCAGTTAAATTTTAAATGTAATAAAGGAAAAAAATATCTGATAACATTTTCACCAAAAGAAAACGAGAGGTATTTTTAACTATTATAAAAATTCGAATAATCGAAATTTGGTGGTCAGCTTATTATTAATTTTATTACGTGATATTTGAATTTGAAGTGTTACAACTCTAGATACAAAGGTCCCGAATAGGAACTTTTAGGCCCTCCGTTCATGGAGATACTTACAAACTACGTAATTGTGACACAACCACAAGTACCCTGCAGATACACTACTTTTTAAAGCTGGTTACCTTACACGGCGCTACCCGAATTATACTGAACTTGGTCATTTTTCACGTGCAGCCGTGGAGTTAACACGATGTCAATGACTTTTTCTCCAACATTAATCTACGCCTTCTCCACTAAATTCTTTCTTGAGTGTTCTGGTAATGTAAAGTTATATAAACACGCATTTTTTTCCACTTCCAGAACAAATCAAACATTACTTTCATGTCCAGACGCCATTGTTTTCTGTCAAACGAAAGTAGTAGACGAATGCTACAACGTGTAGCGCGCTACCAGCACCATCGGTAGCGCGCTACCGACTTCAACCCGACATCCGTCGCGTACCGCCGTGTACGAACACCAGCAAAATTGTATGGCGGGTACCCATGAGCGGTGCGCATGCTACGCGCATCAGGCTCGAATAGCTTGTAAGTAGCTCTATGTACGGAGGCGCTATTACTTTACAACGATAATATCATATTCTTTTTTGGTAAAGTTGTTAACGAATAAGTATGTGATTAATATTAAATGTTTACCTCATCCTGTCCTAATTTTACTATCCCAGACTCGGACGGTTGGTAGACAGACGTATCCAAGATCCAAAACCTCATCCCATAAACCCGGTCATCCCTGCTCCAGTCACCAAACATAGCGAACCACTTAGTGTGACCTTGGTGCCTCATTAGCAGTGTATTGGTTATCTAATTAATAAACGCCGTGTTGGCGGTACCCATACCCACCTCTCAATTTTTAAATTGAATCTTAATGCTGTTCTAAAATCTTAATTCATTCAAGTTTGGATATAAGTAAAACATATATATTTGTACAGTAGAGCGTCAGTGTTTTTGTGTAAGAAGTATTGACAATTTTTGTTTATTTATTTTCTTTTTTGTTTATTTTTCTTCGCAAAGCTAATTGAAAAATGACACAAGCAGTAAAGGTTGAAATGCCCATTGGTTCGTTTACATCTCAGCTAATCTCCTTTTACCAGTCCCACACTATAACAGACTTTCGTTGACACGCGGAATTCAGGCCCTATTTCATTCGTCATCATAATATCATCCCCCAGACCCAAGAGTTATCATCCCCTGCTTGGTTATTCTCCACACATGTAGACCCCGTGCCCAGGCTCGCTTATCATAATTTACGGCTGCCCAAAATCGTACTCGCAGGGGTAGGGCGGTAGGAACTATATATGTGAAGGTATCTGGTACCTAGTACCTACCCGGGTAGGTAGTTGACTAAATGAATATAAGGAGGAATACTGAGGCTAATAAATCTTGATAAAACCGTAATGGTTTGTTTTTCGAAAATACACACGAGTGTCCGGATTGTTTGGTTTTTCTAATTGAACCATCGAGCCTGAAAATGTTACGGAACTTGCTTTTACGAAGTAAAAAATCTAGAATTTTTTTTTGAAAATTGGGGAACATTTATTTATTTTGAATTTGACGCCGGACTGGGCTCTTACGTGTAATTTTTTTTTTACAAATAACATATTATAAAAGAGCATAAACAAAAAAAAAAAAAAAAACAAAACAAAAAACAAAATAATGTATAACAAAATACTCCATGCAAGTTGGAAAAACAGTAGACCGAACACAGATAAAATAAGTCAAAGCAGAGCTATGTAGTTTGTTAAGGCCCGGTAGTGTCCGCTTAAAAAGAGGAAGAAGAAGAGATATGTAAATGCAAATGTTGGAGGGAGCGCGCTAATATTAAAAACGATAATAATTAAGCAAAAATTGATAACATGTTTAATAAACCAGGATTCGTTTAAAATAGAGCAAAAATCTGATGGGGAATGTCTAAAATAGCGTTTAACGAAACACTGTGAATTTTTTCATACACGACTTGGGAAATAACTGAAAAAAACGTGGGTATAATAATTTTCAGTCATTTTTTTGAAACTCTACGTTTAAAATTATTTAATAATACTTATATATTCAGAATCAGCGTTCATTGGTCTCATAGGTTCTCAACGTGGGCGATAACGCTCCCATGTGGGCGTTTCAGACTTTCAGGGGGACGGTTGAAGACGAAGAGAAAATTAGGGGACGTTTCAAACTTTCAGGGGGTGGTAGGAGACCCAGAGAAATACATCCCACTCCATCCCATCTCGCCTCATCCCATCCCATTACGCCCACCCTGTTGTGGTTAATATAATCGTGACAATAGCTGTTTCATATTCACGAAGACAGATGGTAAGTAAAAGGCAGTTGGTGGGCGATAGAAAAAATAATATTCTCCAAGTGGGCGGTGGGCAAAAAAAGGTTGAGAATCTATGGTAAATGATCAAAACTTTTGATAATTTAGCATTGAAAAATGCCAAACTAATACGGTTAAGACATTTTGAAAAGATACTGTCCCATTTTAAGGTTTTTTTTAATTTTTGTGAAAAGCAAGTTTTTCATTGTAAATGAATTTTTTCTTAGGTCATTTATAAAAGGAAAGAATCACTTTTTACTTTCAGAACACTTGATATAGGAAACTGCCTTTTATACACAGTTAGGTCATTTTAAAAGGTCTTTTTTTACGCTGTCATTTTTTTATGGTAAACTGTAATTTTTTTATGGTGAACTGTCATTTTTTTACGGTCATTTACCATTGAAACTGCCCGTTTAATACAGTTAATACATCTGTCACCTTTTACAGTTCATAAAATGTTTTTGGAAAGCAAGTTTTTAATGGTAAATGAATTTTCTCTTAGGTCATTTATAAAAGAAAAGAATCACTTTTTACTTTCAGAACACTTGATATAGGAAACTGCCCTTTTTACACAGTTAGGTCATTTTAAAGGGTCTTTTTTACGGTAAACTGTCATTTTTTTACGGTCATTTACCATTTAAACTACCAGTTTAATACAGTTATCCCCTGTCTAATCTGTCCCCTTTTACAGTTCATAAAATGTTTTTGGAAAGCAAGTTTTTCATGGTAAATGAATTTTCTCTTAGGTCATTTATAAAAGAAAAGAATCACTTTTTACTTTCAGAACACTTGATATAGGAAACTGCCCTTTTTACACAGAAAAATTAATCACTCATTTTAAAAGGTCTTTTTTTACGGTAAACTGTCATTTTTTTACGGTAAACTGTCATTTTTTTACGGTCATTTACCATTCAAACTGCCCGTTTAACCCTTCAAAATTTTGGCGTATTTTTCAGATGGTCAAAATATTTCCGCTTTTCAATAAAATGCTAATAAATGTAATATTTCTAAACATATCTCAAAAATAAAAACTGTTTTTGAAAGGTGATAAAATACGCTTTTAAATTTTATAATTTAAAATAAACATTTAATTTTTGAAATATAAAATTTTTGCATGCAAACATAAAAAATTTTAAATATGGCTCACCTCACGCTTTTTCTAACTAAAATTACAAATAACAAAAAAAAATAAAAATACATATATATTTTATTAGGTAAATGTATTATAAACCTTACTGTTACCTCACTTTTCTGTCTTTTTATATAAAAATAATTAATAAAAAATTCTCAAGGTTTCAATTTTTTTTTTCAAATTGCGATTCAAAACTTTGGTTTCATAAAAGTATACATTTTACCTTTTTGTCGTTATTTTTTAGATTAGACTAAAAAGCGTGATGTTTTGCCTTTTTAATACTGTTTAGAATATAATTCTCACTCTAGAATTAGAGAATTAGAATTAGAACTGTAAGAATGAAAATTATCAAATCTCAACTGTGTGTTTATTAATTGGGCAGTTCCCCTTTGAATGGCAGGAGACCAGATTTGTCCCAGCTCATATGCGTCTCATATAAATCGCTGGTCTCCTGCCATTCAAAGGGGAACTGCCCAATTAATAAACACACAGTTGAGATTTGATAATTTTCATTCTTACAGTTCTTAAAATAATTGTGGAACATAAGTTTTTCATGTTAAACGAATTTCCTGTTGGGTCCATTTTTGCAGTACTAAAATAATTGGAATTGGAAAAAAGTTTTTAACGGTATATGAATTTCCTTTTAGCTAATTTATAATGGTAAGCTGTAATTTTTAACGTTAAGAACATTAACCGTGGAAAACAGCCTTTTTAACACATAAGGTCACTTTTTCACAGTAAGGTCATTTTAAAAGGTCGTTTATTTTTTTTTTTTTTTTATTTATTGAAAATTTTTTTGGTACAATTGGTAAAATTTTGTAATACAAACTTTTTATATAAACAGTTTTTAAAAAGTAGAGAATAACATAAATAGATAAGCAGATTAACCAAAAAAATACCACAGGCATCGCCAGTTCGTGGGTATACTTGAGTGTTTTTAAGACAGATAATTACTCATAAACATACAATATCTTGTAGAAGTTAAAAAAAAAAAAAAAAAATTAAATACACAAAAAATAGATTCAGTGTTTACTGAAATACATATTCAAAAGACATGTTCATAAAGATTAATAAAAATTTTGTTAAGTTACAGCAGGTCAGATGTTACAGCAAGTAAATGTTTGTGTCGATGGTATCTATCCAAGACTTTAATACATTTTTATACTTGCTGTAGGTGGATATAATTTTACAATCAATTTTTGTAGCCTTATAGAAAGCATTATATATTTTTGGTGTAATAAAATATGCATGTCTTTGCGCAAGCCTAGTGTTACACCGTGGAACTTCAAATACATTATTTAACCTATATAAAACGCTTTTCATTTTTAGTAAAAATAATATTTCGTGTAAATATATATTTTAAACATTGTTTACAGTAAATTTTTCTTATTCATTATTCTAACAATTCACCCTCGTGGAACAATTGCACGGAGGGGTAGTTCATATCTTTATGCAACATTATTTTTAGTATTAATTTTTGAGTTATTTCTAGTGGCTTAATGTGTGTATTATACACACCGCCCCATCCAATTATTCCATAAGAAACTGATGATTGCACCAATGCATGATACACCAATTTTATTCTTTTAATGTCAACTATGTATTTTAAACGTTTAAAAATATATGTTAAATACCTAAGTTTATTAACAAGCTTTTGTATGTGATCTGACCATTTGAGTTGGCTGTCTATTATAATTTCTATTTAACTGTATTTCCCGTATTCATTTCTGTACAGCTAGAGCATAATACAGGATTACAAGTATTTTTGTGAAACCTTATATTTAGTGCCGCCTTTTTTGTATTATAAAATGGAATATAGAAAGTTTTCTCACAGTTCAGAGTTAGGAGGTTTTGATTGAGCCATTCTTTGACAATGGATGTGCATTTATTTGCATTTTCAGAGACATCATCCCAGGATTTACCATGAACTGTTATTGCAGTATCGTCCGCGTACGAGAATAGTTTTCCCGGAATGCTAAAATTACATAGATCATTAATATAGATTTTATTTATTTATTTTATTTATTAAGTTAAAAGAAATATAATATTTCGCTTTCTTAACTTAAATACAGAGCATATTATGTATTATTATTAGATTAAGAACAATAACGGTCCAATAACTGTTCCTTGTGGAACCCCATGTCTCACTGATGCTGGTTGACTAATATTTACACCAATTTTGGTGGATTGTTTGCGATCAAGTAAATAATTTGTTATTATGGTTAACTGTTATTTTTATTTGTTACGGTCATTTACTATTGAAAACTGCCCGTTTAATACAGTTCAGACATTGCTTACTGGATACTGTGGTTACGTAGAAGATGCGTTGCGGCGTCACTTTGTTACGTGCCGATTAAATATAATAATATGCTTATACCACGTAGGATGCAATATTGTTGTGGTGGTGTGCTTAGAAACATAGTTATTATCTTTTGAGTAGGAAGGAGGTGATACCTGCAAACTCCCAACTTTATAGAGGTTATCCACGCGCCAAAACCTGTGGGACAGGTTACAGGCTTCCGAGCATATTGTGAACCCCTCTCAAAGAAGCAGGCATGGGCTTCAAATGCAATATCATGAGGTTGAACGGGTATTAATTCAATAAAGAAGTTGATTTCAAATCATTAATACAAAACTCTATTTACTCTCATGGCAGAAAAATATATAAAAGCACAAATCGTTACATGGACTCACGCCCTGATCAGACCGTTAGTTGTTATAAACTTGACGAGAGTATCTCACTGCCTGCCGTGACCGAAACTAAAGCTCCACGGAAGGACCAAGAATAACTTCTGAACGGATCTAGGCCTCTAGCCCACCAGGATGATGCAGTCGCTCGACCGGTCCCGTACCCGGAACATTACCTGCACAGGTTGATGGATCCAAGCAGTCTAAGGAGGCCATGAGAAAAATAATTTCCCTCAGCGCCTATGTCATCTGTGTGGGGGTTTTTTTTAAGAAAGGAAGGGGATGGGGAGTTCTAGAAAGGAAAAGGGTTTAAGGGGTGTGTAGGAATCTGGGGTTCAGTATGTCCTGGTCATCCGCCTAGACAAACCTCCCCCCATGAACCTGGGCACCCCTGCTAAATCACCAAACGTAGCGAACCCCTTGGAGTGACCTATGGCAGAGGTGTTGGTTATCAAACAAAGGTTCCCGGAGCGGCTGTACCCATTCCCGCCTCCCAAATTGATTGAAACTACATGACTATTCCTATATAACACAAATGTTAAGAAGAGATCCTTCTCCTTAAATAAAATCTTTCCCAGGTTCTACACATTTTGGTCTACATTCCCCCTTACGAAAAGACAGCAAACTTTTTTGTGTGTATAATCAGGCCTTTTATAGTAATAGGTAAAAAGAAGAAGGTCTATTGTCTGAACTTTGTGATGTGACTTGCGATGATGGCAGTATGGAGATTCATGGTCCCTTGCTTGTGATTTATAACGTTTACTGCCTTTTGTCTTGCTTATAAAATTTCAATTCAAATGTCGCTCATCGCCCGTTAAATTACCTCGCTCCTTTCATTACCTACTATGTCACAGTGGTATAAAATACAAAGGTTGACATTTTCGGTAAAGAAATGACCCAAAACACAATACTAACCGGGTATTAACAAGTCAACCACAATATTTCAACATAATAATCTAAGCTAACTAGCGCAATTACAGGAAATCATAATTTATTGTAGGATTTGTGAAGCTAAAAGTTCATGTGAAGAACACATCATAAAAAGGAAGTTGCAGATTGATGAAGAAAAAATATTCATGAGAATATACTTATTTGTGAGTAGGTACCTACTTTATCGCTTGTCATCAGATCCATGTTCCAAGGTTTATTGAATCAGAGTTACACAGAGGACAGATATAGATGCAGTATGTAGGTTTGTAATAATACAAAGATGGATCGGAAAAAAGTGATTTTTTGAAAATGCATTAATTGTAACGGCATCATAAATCGTTATAACTTACCACTTTCTGACAAAATTAAACCAATATGGAATGTTGAAAAAAGTAAAAAAAAATATTCTTAGTTCGTAAATTTTAAAACTAAACATCCATTTGAAACCCATAAACTACCCGTTGTTGATGAATATTTAGATGAGTGTGGCAGGGTATGCCGTACCCACCATGTTACTTATTTTGCGTGTATTTTTTGTTTGTGACCTTCAAACCTGTTGTTGCTTTGAGTAGCTGGAGTTAAAGGGTGGGGGAGGGGATAGTGGCGTGATCGCATTGTCGCGGCAGCCTGCGCTCGAGTTATACGCTTGCAATCTGCGTTCGGGTATGATACCCTGCCACATAGCTGGAGTATATATTTCATGACAAAAACTAACATTATTTTTTCAGCTATTTTAACTTACTTTCTTTGTTGCATTGTAGATTTTAATAGAAAATGGACGTTGACAGTGAAGAAACCCGACTTCGATCAATGCTGGAAGAAGTGTTAGGATGGGTTGTTTCAAAAAATTTGATGGATTCATCAAATATTTGAAGTTAATTTTCACGTTCTGCGTAAGTTCTATCCAAGTTCTGTGATGATTTTAGTTTTGTGAATCAACTTGTCTATAATTATGTAAAAATAGAACTTGAATAGAACTTACGCAGAACGTGAAAATTAACTTCAAATATTTGATGAATCCATCAAATTTTTTGAAACAACCCGTCCTTAGAAAATACTGCACTGATTTGAACTCCAGTTCCTAAGATGTTCTTTATATTTTTTGTTGGCATTAAAAAGGCACTCTTTATGTCGGCCCACCAGCTTGATTTTCGACTTTCATCCAACTTCATTTTTTTAGGTTATATACTTGTTTCATGTTCTAATCATATCTTTAAATTTTTTCATGATATCTTTTTTTCAACATATCTTTAATTTTTTTTTCATTAAACTTGTTTTCTTTAGTTCCTTTGTAGTTTTTTCTAAGTGAAAATATTTATTGAAAATTCATAGTGACTTGTTTCCATTTAAGTAAAATATAAAAATTGTTAAAATGGCGAAAATGTTTTATTTCCAATACGTTATTATAGTCTTGCTACAATAAAAAATAATTGTTGTAATGCTTTTTCTCAAGAATAAAGTTTTACAGTCAAACGGGTGTGTCATACCCTGCCACATACTTCTTGTTACATTTCATCACCACACTCTCGCCGGGTTAAATAAAATCAATAAATAAAGATTACCGTGGTCAAAAAATTGCACGAACTAAATAATAATGCCGTGTTAAAAAAAAAGCAAGGATATCGTTAGCCTTCTAGAACTCGGTTTTCGAATACAGTTTTAGATTTGGTCAAAAGGCCAATCCAAAATCTTATCATCTATTATTTCTCATACTCATTTATTTCATAATTTTGGGTTGAGCTAATTAGTTGGTTCAACACTCAATATGAATATAAAGGCTACAGTTATATGAATTTTAGCACATTAGAGGTTATTCTATTTGAAAAACTGCTTTTAGTAGAAGTCAGCAGTCACTGAGATAAATTATTAGACTTGAGCCAATCTGAGATTTTCTGGGTCTACGCTATATCGAAACTTTTCTCATCGCAGTGTGCGAAGGAAAAAATAACGAAATGGGGTTTGAGGGCCTAAACAAAATTTGCATATTAATGGCGGAGGGCTGGGGGTATGGGGTGGATTCGCAAACCAATCTTTTCTCTTACTTAAGGAAGTTGACGGTGCCAAGTTACCGGCGCGCGTCGCGACGGACAAAGTTATTGCGAGCGGCGCTGGCTTGATTAAAAAGTGTCACTCACTTTGCTGCCGAAGTAACGCTTGCAAACCTGTTGTTATTCAAAGGTACGATAACAGATTGAACGTTCTTACATATAGGTTGGTAAGGTGTTAAACATGGTAGTTGTTAATTACGGAGAGCGAATGGAAGTGAAATTGCAACCTCTGTAATCGGATAAAGAACATGCAGCAAATAAACTTTTAAATTTGTTTGTTTTTACGCTCAGTTTGGCTTTTGCTAGACGTCAGATAACCGACCTACAAAGTACTTTTATCAAAGTCGTTAGCAAATGCGTATCGATAATTAAGCAACATCGATAAGAAACTCTGTCACCTTTTTTTTTTTTTTAAATAGCCAATTCACCCTTAAAACAATGCTTTGTGTATAACATCTTAATGTGCATCGCCATGCCACGAATATAGGTAATAGACACAAATCGCTTTTTAAACGGAGTCTAGAAGTCACTATCTTAAGCGTAAAGTGGCTTTTATTTATTTTGTGAATAATTTTAAAGATATAAAGTTAATCAATGGAAGCTGTCAAAGATAACTTCCACCGTAAAATTATATTTTTAAAATGCGTTGCATACGTTAATGAAAAAAATCATCCTAAGTGGCAGTTTAAGCTTACATTTTTTATAAAAATATTTATAAATTAATGTTAAACCTATTCAATGGGTACGGAAGTAAAAGCTATCAATTCATGTGAAGTATTTTTGGTGTTTATAATGTAAACCGATTCGTAATAGAAATTAATCTAAAATACTCATTTAGCAATAAGCGTCTTTGCAAAATTTTTATTTTATTATTTTACATTTTTTCTTAGCCATTTTACTTTACTCCGTAAATATGTTAACTAACGCCTTCACTATCCTATTCTGATATCAAATACAAATAAGCTTGTAGAACGAATACGATCATTAATAATTAATTTATTAAAATGAACAATATGAACATGTAGTTTTCAACTACATCCCGTGGGATATTTATTTGATTGGCTATTGAATTTTCGGCAGACTATAAGTCAATTACAACACATCTTGTGCGGGTCGGTTCGACCGCTATTTATTACTTTGTATCTAGATTTATAACGGCGAAAACAGGTTTCTTATTAAAAAAATATGATATATATTAAATCGCCGTATCTTCAAAAGTGACAAATACTTCGATTTTAATTTTCTGAGTTGTACTTACTAATAATAACATGTATCGTGTTACAGATTTATGTTTACTTTATGTACACACCGTACAAGAGATCTAACTGCCCGTGTGGCACTAAGTGGCATCTAAGTGGCACTATGGTATCCCTTATTGCGGTATGTTGTAAGGCTAAAAGAAGTGAGAAGCAGAAGAAAATGAAAAACAATTATGCTGAGAAGCACCTGGTTTTTTCAGATCTGATCACAAAACACAACTAATGTCTACGATAAAATGTACAAATATGTTATACTAGTTGTCTTCTCTATTTATATTAATTACTAACTTTTCCCCGCGGCTTCGCTCGCATGGTATTACGGGAAATTACTGTAGCGGTTGAACTTATCAATTATACCCCCTCCTCCCCACCCCACCCCTCCCGAATTCCATACATTCATTCCCTTACATTCAGTTTTCAAACATCTCGCCTGCCACCTAAATTTCATAAAGCTATAGCTCAAAGAAAAAAAGAATTATCCAATATTGTTCATTCGTTCGGAATTTATGCGCTTACAAACATTTCGGATGTTTATTTTTCATTAAATATTTGAAAGTTTGTGAATATAATAAAAAATTACACTATTTATTCAGTTCATTTATTCAGTTTTTATAATCGTTACGAATTATATTTTTAATGTAGGAACTGACATTTATTCCAAAACAGAAGCTTGTCCAAAAAAATAAAACATATTCTAATATTTGAATTTGCTGAAGCAGTAGCAATCGTTTCCATGGAAACGATTTTTTTCTGACGTTAGCAAAAATTTGCTTTAGTTAGCGACAGAAAACGTATAACAAATATAATATATTAATATTTATAATTTCATTACGCCAGAGCTTACCATCATATACAAAATATAGTCTGCGCATATAATTTAGCTTTCTATTGGTGAATGAATTTTTAAAGTCTTTATATTGTGTTATGCGTGAAAAGGTCATAAACAAACTCGAGCAGTTTCGCATTTATAATATTAGTATGGATTTCATTAAATAATAATAATATAAATCTTTATTCAATGAAATTTCGAACATTATAACAAAGAAAATATATGTTCAGTGTGGTTTACAATAGATTACATCAGCACAAAAAGTTTACAAGTAGAAAGTAATATACATATGAACAATAGGTTAAAGATAGATTAAAGAATACAAATTTAGAGTTATACTCGTATAGTTGAAGATTCTTATAGACTGCCTCACTAGGCTAGCCTGTGTTGAGGCAGTCATTTTGTACGTCAATCTAAAATACTTACGAACATATCTAAATTTGTATTAATAATTTTTTTTTTTTTTTAAATATGTTTATTCAGTTTTAATTTAACAATATTTTATTTTACAAATCTTACGAAACTGATCAATCAGTTTGATTGTAAGAAATCTCTCATTTTTTTCTAATTATTTAATACAGTATACTTTTCAGTTTTACATAGTATATACTAAATATAATACTTAATATTAAAATACTTATTATTACGACAAACTAATTATTATAATGTTTTAATGTTTATGAATTGCGTTGTAGTATGGTTATATATAATGGTTACTTTAATGGCTCTAATAATACCAACCAATATGTTGGTATCGTTAGTAATTGCGGATTTGGGCGAGTGCACCGGTAAAGGCCCTATCATTGCTTTTAATCCAAATCTTTATGCTTTCTTTGAAATTTTTTTGTTAGTTGAATTTTTTTAGCGAGTCTGGAAGAATATTGTAAAGTCTTGTTGCAAGGTCTTTAAAGTTTCGTTGGCCAAAAGTAGTATGCATTATGGGAATTTGAAGTAAGTCTTTATTATTGTTTCGAGTATTTAAGTGAGTATTGAATCTTTTTTCATACTATTTATGTATATTTGTGTACGGATGAGTGAGGATTGTTTTTTCATATATCTGCCGAACGTCAAACACATTCAGAATATTAAATATTAGGAGGTCGAGTCGGTAATTAGAGGTAGCTTAAGCTTTTTTATAATAGTTTTCTGTGCTTTTATGATTGGGTCGAGTGCAGATGCAGAGACACCTCCCCATGCTATTATACCATACTCAATAACAGATTGGCAGACTGCAAAATATCTGCACATCTTTCCATTCACTTTTTAAAATAAATATTCAGACAGACATTCTCTGTCTATGAATAACCTGACAATATTTGAAAAACTCCTTCATCACTAAAATTGGAAGTTGTTCTTATAATGTCCAATAAAAATGTCGACCAACATTTCACTTTTTACATATTCACGTTAAATATCAATGCATTGATGTATTCATTGATTGCCGCTTGCGTAAGGAACCTACTGTTTATCCGAACGCCATTCACGTGTCAACTATTCATTACTGACTAAAACATCCCGAGATCATAAATTTACTGATTGCAAGCTTACTGCAAACTGCATTCAGAGTGAACAATTGATAATGGATTTTACACAACGAACCGTGGGACAGAACGGTGAAATAGTGCGGATAGAG
The DNA here is from genome assembly GCA_936435175.1 of Glyphotaelius pellucidus. Lineage (NCBI taxonomy): Eukaryota > Metazoa > Arthropoda > Insecta > Trichoptera > Limnephilidae > Glyphotaelius > Glyphotaelius pellucidus. Next base: position 17,055,979 of record OW386549.1, on the reverse strand, counting down.
TTCCTACCATTAATAAATTATTAGCATTTGCTTGTTACAATATAAAAATCATTAAAGAGAGTAGAGGAATATTCACTGGTCAATTAAATTTACGGAATCTTATTAGGAGGTAAGTAATGTTGTGTTTTCTATATATTGTCTTTCACGGAATTTAAAGCATAAATTTTCTCATAATAATCTATCTCACTTGAACTAAGATTGTACAAAAATGGTTCCATGACAGTCGATACCGGGACAGTTACCCCCCTGCATACTTATAAACATTATACAGTCGGTTTAGGAAAAATAAGGTATACCTACTTACACAGAAGGGTTATGGCCGAAGGGAAGTCGTTCGGAAGTTATGCGCGGTAAAACATTTCGGAGATTCATTTTTATTTATATAGATAGATAGTTATTAATTACGATTTCCCGCAAATATATCAACATCGCTTTCACGGCAACGATTTGTTTTCTGACGATACCAATAATTCGCTTTTGTTAGCGACAGAAAACGTAAAATATATTTATATATATAATTTCATAACGCCAGAGCTTTCCATTATATAAGCCAATATTACTCGCATTTAATGTAACTTTCTATTCAGAATTGAAAGAGATGGAAGAATTTTTTAATCGTTTTATTGTTTTATGCGTGAAAGCATAAAAAACAAACACACGCAGTTTCGCATTAATAATATTAGTACAGATAGTTTAGATATACCAGCGAATAAATACAAAAATCGACATTGTCAATAAATTTGTTTGATATCCATACTAACTTGTCAAAAGGCATCAAGGTTTTTAGGTTTGACATTGGTAAATATGCACAAAAAATTATAATTTTGTAATAATTATAATTTCGGGGAGGGGGGGGGGGGGCAACTGTCGGGGGTAAACTGTCGGGTCACCGCAAAAGTTAACAATTTATAGTTTTCAGTGAAGCTAGAGTTATTCACTACTTTCTTTACATTTACTCCACACAAGAGTTATCTCCACACTGTTATATGTGGGGATGCTGTGTGCGCAATGTTTTAAGAAAAGAAAGTTCTGTAATGGAAAGGATATGAATCCATCCCTCCCACCGCAGTACAAGACGTCGGGCGGAGAGAAACCAGCTGGAGAGGTCAGAGGGTTTCCCCAAACCGACCATTCCCGATACGGCCTGCCAAGCAGCACAGAAATAAGACTCTAAGACACAGCCAATAAGACTCTAAGACAGGACTTGGCACTCAAATAAAACATTATTTCATACAAAAATGGCGGCTGTTTCCACGGTTATTATTCAGTTTATACAAGTAATAATTATTGGTTCCATCTTGGCCCCCATTTTGGTTCAATCCTTTGTACAGAATGTTTTTTGGTATACCCTCTTGGTGGTGCTTTATTTATTCATTGTATTATTCCCATCATATTTTGACTTTGTACCATGCTGTATGTACACCGTTTTATAATAGAATAGCGAGTTGCCTGCATGCTTGCAATGCCACTTAAAAAAAAGGTATTGTTTCTCACTACGTGTCCTTTCCCATTCGTCCCCGTTCCCCTTCCACCTCCTCTTCCCCTCCCGCGTTCTCCTCCACCTTCCTCGCCTTTCCACCTCCCCTTTTCCGCTTCCGCCTGTTCGGCGAACCCTTCCATCCGCGAAACTCCCTCGCATTCACTTTAATTTTCCATTTTCACTTTACACTTTCAATTTCCCCACCGTCTTCCTCCCTCGCACTTCCCCCCCTTCATTCTCATCCCCCTCCTGCCTACCACCCTTGCCGATAAACTAGATGAAATACACTCATTTTTCAAACAACTCACGCTCCATCAGTTACAAATTGTTTAAGCAAACAGAGCTCATAAGTGTATAAAGAAACCTTCGCGGACGTGCACACAAGAACTCACCAAACTTTCATCACGATCGGATGAATAGTACAGGAGATAATAGTCATAACGCCAGAGCTCACTATTATATATAGAAACCATTGTAAGCATGCGCACATCAAATCACCAAAGGGTGATTAGAGGTGCGGAATGGTTTAGGAGCGCATAAGTGACAAACTAAGAAATATTCATCTTTATAAATTAAGATTTCCGAAATACTACGTATTATTCCTAGCTTTCATAAAATAAAAACAAGTACCAATTTTTTAAATATCTGTTGAAGAAAAATGGAAGTCTCGTTACCTTAAAGTTATAATAATGTAGAAAGTTCCACGAATATATTACTACGTTTTCAATGTAAGGACGTAAACATGAAAACATGGCAGTAATTAAGACCTAGACCATTAATGAACGGTGGGCATGTAGGATGAAGGTACACTGTTTAATATTCTCAATTAGGCAAAATAACAGAAATCTGATTGTACAAGAAGCCAGCCAACTATTGTAATAAATAGCGAGAAGTTGTAACGTGATTCGAATAACATTAGCACACAGGGACGGAGTAACAATCTAGTGAGGCTACAAGTATTATTTGTTCATTGACAATATTAGCAACTCTCAAGCGACAATTTTTAATAAAAAAATTAGAGCAATTCTTAGGGCCTAACAATCAATGTCAATAAAACAAAGTGGATGATATTTAGGCGACTAGATCACTCTGGATTAGTGATACAATTAAATGGTTGCAATGTCGAAAAGGTGGCAAGATACCTCGGCAGCATTCTCACGGAGACTCTTGACCCAGATGTAGAGGTTAAGTGCAGAATTGAGGCAGCAAGATTTGCATTCAGTAAAATGAAATCCCTCTTCTGCAATGAAAACCTCAATTTAAAACTAAGGCAGAGAATGTTAATGTGTTCAGTGTGGTCAGTCTTGCTGTATGGATGTGAGACATGGACCTTGAAAGTAAATACCATGAACAGGTTAGAGACTTTTGAAATGTGGCTTCACCGGAGAATGCTCAAAGTTCCATGGACCGACATGATCACTAACATAGAAATTCTCAGGCGGGCTAGAAGAGATAGAGAACTGCTCACATCAATAAAAGTCAGCGTATCTGGGTCACGTACTTCGAGAGGAAAAGTATCACTTGCTCCAATTAATATTGAAAGGTAAAATAGAAGGCCGCCGAGGGCCTGGTAGGAGACAAATGTCTTGGTTACGAAATATACGAGAGTGGACCGGCATTAGAAGTGCGGAGAAGCTATTTCGGGCAGCACAATGTAGAGAGACATTTTCCAGAGTGATCGCCAACATCGAGGGGACCTGATAGGGCACACGAAGAAGAAGAAGAGCAATTCACATGCGGTAGAAAACAAACCCTCAGAAAAATAAAATAGACAAGAGTGGGGAGAATACGGAGCACTTTCTTAACAATGTGAAGAATGATTTTTTCCATATTTTTGTCGTCGAATTCCAATGCACCTTTTTCTGTACATTTAATCATATTTTTAATATTTGTGGTTTCTTTTTGGGAGTCGCTAGATGTAATTTTCTTTTGCCTTTCATTTTGGAGTGGTTTAAAGATTGAATATTGATTTAAAAAAAAAAAAGTTTTTTTTTAACTCCTGGTCGGCTGCAAAGATTCGTCAGACGCTCTGTACCACTACACTTAAGGGGACTTGCATTGGACCGTGGATTTACCGTATTATATTAGAACCGAGTACCAGTGAATAAAATAAATATTTTATTTATATCTCATTCTTCTAATGCTAAATCCTATGATGTGTGTGTGTTTGTCTCCTTTTAGGGTCGCTTTTTCGTTTCATCGAGATTCAAATCACATCGGTAGATGAAGTTTTCAAAAGATACGGTCGTTTCTAGAAATTTAATCGAGCCTTGCCGGGCTCTCCTCTAACAACAGAGCAAATTCAACTTTAATCCCTTAAGTCATTTTTAACCGTATCATACTTCGACTCAGAACTACCAACATTATCTTCATTTGATGAAACAAAAAGTAGCGACACTATAAAGAGACAATCCCATACATCTATAGGATTTTGCCTGCGAGAGAGTGAGATAGTATAATCGGTCTTCTCTTTGTGCGGTGTTTTGTAGCCACCCCACTCTTGTCCTTTAGTTTTCTGGAGGTGTCCCTGCTACCCCGTATGAATTGCAAACTTTATTTTCTTATTGGCTGTTATTTTATTAGGATTGCAAGATTTCACCCTAACTAAATGCAATCTAGATAGTATCTTAAATAAATATCAACTTTTAATTTAATGTGCCACATCTGTTGACTTTTCTTTAAGTCCACAATAAGTATTTGCTATTTTTGGAATAATTTAGTATATAAAACCTGAAACCTGGCTGCAGGCGGTCGCTCTTGTGCGTATTAACATTTAAAAACGCAACTTTTGGATTCTAAATTATGGCATCTTAAAATACTTAAGCCGGTTTACGTTTCACAAGATGTTCCCGAATCAATTAAGTTTTATGTTTATTTGCCCTCGTAGGGTTTAGAACCCACGACCTCTGGGTTTAGAAATAAAGAGCACACGGCACAGCTATGCTAGTCACATAATTATTTATGGTGTTTCGGCAAATAAGGATGTTGACCCATCGAGAATTCCCAAAGCTCAATCCACCCCTGTGAACCCATATTATCTGTAATATAACTTTCACGTGTCGGGAGGTACTGAATATTCAATTCAATAATGCGCCGCTAGATGGAGTTCGGTAACGGCGGCGTTCATTTTGCATCCAAACGACGTGCTTAAGACGAGTTGTTAACAATGGCAGTTTTTAGTTTTGGGTATCGCGGTTATTGTCGTAATGGCCACGGAATAGAGAAGAGATGATTCATAACTTGGCTCTCTTTAGTATGCGAAATCCGCCCAATAAATTAAAATAATAATACGCGCTAAGGTTGGGGTTGAAAATCGTTGACGGTTTGAATCTTTGCTAGTTCATGATTTCGATTCATGCAATTTGCGATTCATGCAATGAGGCAGGGAAGATTGTGCCTCCCCTTAAGAAATAGAGGAAAAGGGGGAATAAGATATATATATAGTTTAGCAGGGGTGCCCGGGTTCATGGGGTAAGGTTTGTCTAGGTCTTGGAGGCGGATGACCAGGACACGCTAAACGATTCCTATTCACCCCTTTCACCCTTTTCCTTCCCAGAACTCTCCTCTCCCCCCTTTCCTTAAAAAACCCTCCACACAGCATCCCTAAAGATCTCTTGTAAAAAATAAATAAAAAATAGCATGTAGGCATGCAGACAAACGACGAAAATATTTACTAGCAAAGTTAGTATTTTAAAGCAATACATTTTCTTCATATAATAAAAGAAGTATAAAAATTATTTACATTAATGTATTTGTGACCGTAACCGGTTTCAGCTCAGTAAGGCTATCTGCAGACTTTTATGTTTTTTTTAAATATATTATTATAATGAAATTTTCATTATCAGTCTACAAAACTCCTTTTCTGATTTAAGCTTTCCCGATATCTATTTATACGCTGGTAAAACATTTGGTTTACCTTTTCGAGAAGTAGGCATAAAACCGTAATATATTTTAATTTAGTATTCTCAGATCTTCCTTTTTTCCGTAGCCCCCTGCAATAATCGCCGTACGTTTTGTCACTCGCGTAACTTTCCTTGCGGGACAACGGGAGGTAACAACCTCGTCCACAACATAAGTAATGTATATTTTCACAGATAATATATAATACAGGGTGTAACAAGGTGGTTTCCTTGACGAAACAGAACATTCAAGAAACTTGAAGAAAAAAAATAACCTAACCTAGCTTACCAATTATTTTGTCGTGTTCTGTTTTGACACAGTTCTGATTTATTCTGTCACCAACAAGAGCTCCATGGCAAAACAGAATATAGAAAAAAAATCATATTTTTTCTATATTTTCATCGTCATCTGTTTTATCACTGTTTGTTTTATCCGGTTATCAACAAGACATACCCTACTTGCCGACCATTTACTCCCTCCTATTTACTCTCTCGACCTCCAGTGATTCCTGAGCTTATTTGAGAAAAAAATATGTATTGGCGTATTCAGCGACTTCTTTCCTCAAAGTTTCCTTAAAAAAAATTGTCGCAAGTCGTCATTTACAATTAAACATACGACAGATTTTATAGTGGTTAAATAAACGTCTCAAAAATGCCATTTACAGTTTTACTCCAAGGGCACTCGGGAATCCCAGGTGGAAATCGTCGGGTTAATTCTAAAACAATTCATAATGAACGCATTATTTGCAAAAGCTTTCATAAATTAAGGTACGAGTAATGTATTGGGTTTGTCCTCTATCCTTATCCTATATTCCTCTTAAGGACTGGTTACACAGTGCGAGCACACCTGACAGTATACTCCTGCCAATGTACACTCGCACTCGCCTTGACCGGTCACACGATAAGAGAAGCTGCCACGGCATAGGCAAGTAGCTACTGCTCGAGACTGCAGTTAAGTGCGGGCACAAGCATGCGAGCTACTGATATTTCGCAACACAAATCGTACGAGTAAACGTCCGAGTTAGTACGAGTGGTAAGGGGAGGCAAGTGGTAAGTGGAACAAAAAACGTTGTAGTAATGGTACTGACAGGCATGCTCATTAGTAGCATGTGCTCTTGCTAATAGTGAGCAAATGATACCTAGAAGTATGTATATCACGCCCAAATGAACAAGCTCACAAATCAACCGGCTGTTGATTTGTGTACATTCTCATTGATTTGCGGGTGGAAGAGAAAATGAGCATGCTCATTTACGAGCATGTGTGTCACCATAATGAACAAAATGCGCATGTCCAAATGCGCATGACCACAAATCAACCGGCTGTTGATTTGTGAGCATTATCATTGATTCGCGGTTGGAAAGAGTGAAAATGAGCATGCTCATTTATGAGGATGTCAGTACCATAAATCGTATTCGAGCTACTGACCGACTCGCACATGACATAATACGCATGGTGACCCGACAACTCAGTATAAAATCATCTCAGAACCTCCTTTAAAAGCATTAAGAATGATTAAAAAAATGTATTTTTAAAAATTGGTTAAGTAGGTTAAGTTATGGGCTCTATTAATTTTTTTTTTCATAGCTTTTAATGACTTCAAAGAGGTGTTGAATTGAATTGATTCTGATTAGCATGGAACCAACTCTCATAGTGCGATCACATGGTACGAGTAGATGCGCTTCAGTTGACGGCGCACACGACCAATCGCACGCTGGCTCACACTGTGTGACCTTTACTCTCCCCTTTACCAATTTATTAGTTTTAAGACTACCAAAACTCCTATCTCTAAGCAACTTTGGCATGAAAAACTTTGTTGGCTACCTTTACCTCTTCACGAAACGGTTCGTCGAAGCGAAAAATGCTCAGAAGAGAATGGACAAAACGTTTCGTCAGCGGCTATTATTCAAATACCGTCATATTTAATGAAACTATTTGAGTTGGAGTGAGTTCTATTGACATCTGTGCGTAGTTTGTTGAAGTTTTGGAAGACATACCTACAATACCAACTTTACAGTTTTAGTTTAAAAATTCTTTTTGCATCGTTTAGCGGTCGTCTTCTGTCGGTCTTCTGAGAAGGAAGCAGTTTTTTGTATGGACATGTTATTTTTCGATGTTGGTTTATTTTTGTGGATTGATGTCGACGACGTTTTAATTCAAAATATAATATTATTTTTAATTAATCTATGATAATTTATAAAAAAATTAACCAAAAAAAACTCACTCCTCAAATACAGCTTTGTTCGCCAAAACTCACTCGCGGAGAGGTTAATTAACCGTATACGTCATAACATAATATTTATACTATAGAAACTGTTTGATCCTTACAAATAACCTTCTTATTCCTTGAACATCCTGTGTGTTTATATGTAAACGTATTACAATATTATATCACATATATTTCCAGCGTGCATTCAGGCCACGTGCCAGCGAAATGGTGACGTAAAAATTGTGACAGATCCGACCTATTCCAGGCTCTCATCTTGCTGAAGGACCAATCGGAGGAAGGGAAAATTCTCGAGATGATACGTCAGCTACTTTAATATTGTTTTTTTTTTTATTTGCTTTTACTGGCTAGATTTTGAAATGAGCTTACAATTGGCACTAAAATAAGTTAATTGAGCTCTCGTGTTTTATTACAAGGACCTACAGGAATACGTAATCTGAAATGAGTGGATCCAAGGCTCAGTGAAAGCGTGCTCGAAATTGAGATAAAAACATATATTTTTTGGTTTACTTCATACAATCTTACGTATGAAAATCAGTATTCGTTTCAAAATCAGTGTTTGTTCATAGTTAATTCGCTGTCATACCGTATATCCGATTGCGGTGAAACTTTGGTGATTTGTTGTGCACCAGCGAAGTTTTCTATATGTAATGGAAAGCTCTGGCATTATTAAATTTGTATAAATGAAAACGTATCCATTTCATCCATTTTAGCGGTAGTGAGGGAAGGTAGGAGGGGGAGGGTTACGAAGGAGATGTGTTTCACAGAAGAGAGAGGGAAGGCGGGGAAGGTGGAAGGGAACGCGAGAGGGATCCGGAAAGGGAACGGGTACACATGGGAAAGGACTTGCAGGGAGAAATTGCAATAGGTGGCACGCGAGCTGTTTTAAAACTGAATTTTTTTTTTGTTTTTACATTAACTCCACACAGGAGGCCCTGAGGAATATTTTCCCTCAGGGCCTATGCCATCTTTGAAGATGCTGTGTGGAGGGTGCTTTTGAGGAGAGGAAGGAGTAAACATGGGTCTTGAAGAGACCCATGTTGTAGGAGGGAGGAAACACAGAGGCCAGCAAATCGTTCCACAGCCGAGCTGTTGAACTCAAAAACGAGTCGTAGAAACGACCCGTTCTCATGTGACTAATGTCAACCGTGTATAAATGTTGAGCGCGCGTTTGGCGTGTTTCCCGACTATGCACCGGTGCCGAGGGGATCAATGACGCTAGTTCTTCGGAGCATCTTCCATTGTAATACCGGTAGAACAATGCACCGGGAATGAATGTATGGAATGCGGGAGGGGAGAGGGAAACCCAGGTGAGGGGAGGGGAATTCGGGAGGAGGATTCGCGAGACGGCGGAAGAGGGTGAGGGGACGCGGGAGAGGAAGATGAGGCGGAAGGAGAACGGGGCGAATGGGAAAGGACTTGCAGGGAGAAACAATTTATTTATTTTGCATTTCAACGCATGCCGGGTACCATCTAATAATAAATAAAATTAATAAATCATTTTTCTGCACTATATTCCAGTGTGGTAGACCTATTCTCAGAATCGCCTAAGCGAAAGATCGTCAATCAAAACATTATTTAAAATGTGTAGCCGTGGCTATCTGGATGGACAGTTTCCCAACCTTCTTTATCCCATCTCCTTTCCGTTTTAACTACCACCAGCTGCACAATACACCCGATATATTAAAGAATTTATTTATTAAACGAAAAAAACTCTTCATAGAAGGTATAATAACATCAACGAGATTTAAAAAGATTTTTGCGCATACATACTAACGATATTCTCTTTGTAGGATAAACTTACACTTAATATTTTTGTTTTTATTGGAAAATTGTTCTTTCTTCTTGTATTAATTGAAAAATTATTTTAACAACCTCAAGCAAAAAATGTTTTTTTTTATGTAAATACAGCACAACCGCTCCCAACCGTCCGGAGCCAATTGGAGTATGTGGTGAGGCTCAAGGTAGTAGAGAGGGAAAAGATGTGGGGAAGAGGAAGGTGGAGAAATACTTGGATAATCGGGAGAAGGGAGGGAATCGCGGGAGTGGACTGAGGGAAGGCGGGGGAGATTGAGGGGGAACCCGTGAGGGGAAGGGGACATGGGAGAGGAAAGGGAGGCGGAAGGGTAACGGGACGAATGGGAAAAGACACGCTTAGAGAAACAATTTTTTTATTAAGTTGCACTGCAACGCATGCCGGGAACTTGCTAGTAAATGATAAACATTATATTATTTATAATTCCTACACGATTTTACTTAACTTCAAGTTTTAATTTTTAAATTTGGACCAAATTCCATTTTAAAAATATTATGTCGATTGAATTTTTGTAACGAAATTTTATGGAATTGAGGGAGACTTTTGACCGCTCCAGCCGGACTCTCAACACCTTTCACCTTAACAAGGGGAACTGATTCATACGTCCTCCTGGACATACTAACCCCTTAGATCACATCACGCTTACTATTTTCCTTCCTGGAACTTTCTCTCCTACCTCTTATTAAAAAAAACCCGCCGTACAGCATCCCAAAGATGACAAAGTCCTCAAAGCAAATTATTTTTCTGGTGGGCTTTCTGCGTGGAGTTCATGTGAATATTGCACCGTGGCACTCTCTCTTAAATCTAAAATAAGTATTTGACAAATAATCGGTTTCTTAGAATGGCCACAGTTCCTCTTGAATCTAGGGCTCGCAGTAAAATTGGGTGTGTAGTATTTTTAGGGCCAGATCTCAGTCCATTTGTAAAATAGACACGTTATCAAAATCGTGGTCTCAGCGCCGACATTGCCCGGTGAAGAGCTCATGTACCCTCCCCCTTACTCCTACACTACACCTTTTTTCACTGCAGCACCTTAACATATTTTTTCTTTCAATTTCTATATTATGATTACGATCTTCTTCGGCATTACGCAGATGGGCTCCTCTAATTTCTATTTTTATTATTTTCTGTCATGGTGAAAATATAAGAGAATTGCTTGGAGGTTAAGACTTGAAAGAGGCGAGTACTCTTATGATGAAATTGAACAAACTTTAAACATTTCTTTTTAAGAAAAACGTAGAAAGGACCATGATCTAATTTGCATATTCAAAATTATCAACAGAATTACAGACACACCTGTTTTGTTACAACTCAACCAATTCATGAGCTATTCAAATCTAGCCGCCAAATACGCCTAGAACCGTTTCAAACAATGCTTCCAATCTGATTGGTGGTCTATCGCAAGGGTGATATTAAGAGAATCTAACCCTCTTGAAACCCCTTGAAACTGATTCACCAAGTAGTAGTGGAGTATGTGAAAGCTCTTTTGAGCTTAAAATCACTAAAAATCAAAATTAGAAAAAATGGTAATTAAAAATAAATATTCATTACTAAAACTTCTAATGCATTATTGTTTTTTTTTTTTTTAAATCTTCGTAAACAAGAACCATAAAAGTCTGAAAAAAGCCTTGGACAGAACATTAGTGCGATTTTGTATGAAGGGCATTGAAACCAAATCTAGGGTGAGGAGAAAATTGCCTGACAACCATCTTGTATGACAATCTTTTGAAAAGATTTTTATGCAAAGTAGTATATAATGAGCAATTATGATTTTATATTTGTGTTGTTCGTGAAGTCTTAACGGCTTATGCTTTTTTTAAGTACTTGACAAGACATTTTCCTCACGACTTACCCCTTACTCCAAGGCTTCAAATTTTTCTTGAATAGCTTTTTCCAAGGCTTTTTGAGTTCATGACTACATGGGTGATCTGTGTCTTCTCCCTAGAAAATCCTGTAGAGAGTAGGTTCAGTTTACAACACAATATTACAATCAAAATAAAAGACAATCAATATCCTACCACGGCTTGATCTGCCTTGGCTGTGGTCCAAGACTTGTTGTTCAATTTATTTATATTTTACTTAATTTGTGTTCTGTCTAATGGCCAGTGGAAATGGAATGTTTATCTTTGTGGCAAAGTTTCTATAATTTATTTAATTAATGATTTATAATTTATAAATCGTTGTTTCGCATCCACTCTTAAGAGCCAACAGCAAGTGTCCATTCCCTCATTTTTACCCTGTTTTTTACATTGATCAGCGAATTCTTTTCACATCGCGTTCCATTGTGGATCGCTCTTGTTCCGCTTTTGATTGGTTTTTGTTCCACACCGCGTTGCCTGAATTAAAAAGTTTCAAAATGGTTTAATTTGCGAAAAAGCCACTCATTTCATCATTCCACAATAGAGGACGGAATGGGATATTCGCCTAAAGCTTACATTATGAAAAACACAAATGTAATTGCATTAATTTTTAATTGTGTTTATCCGCCCCGGGAACCATTTATTGGATTACCAATTCCCCTTCCTTGGGTCACCCCAAACAGTTACGTTTGGTGATTTAGCAGGGGTGCCCGGGTTCATAGGGAGAGGTTTGTTTGGTTTGGCGGCGGACACGTTGGTCCACCTACTGCGTGGCGGGCCGGATCAGAACAGGGGACCTTTTGACCTCTCCAGCCGAACTCTCTCGTCCCTTTCCTATTCACAGTATGGACAAACTGACCCCAAATTCATACCCACTCTTCATACCTTTTACCTTCGCAAAACATTATATTCTTCTTTTCCCTTAAAATACCCTTTTTACAAGATCCCTAAAGATGACACAGGCCCGAAAGATATTGTTTTCCTCAGGACCTACTGTGTAGAGCTTATTAAAAAAAAATTATACCTTAATCTGATTCATACTCTTCAAACTCGACTTCTACAGTCATGTCTTCTTCGATTACATGAGTACTACCTCACAGGTGGTGTGCATATTATATAGAATGTAACTCCTTCAACTTTTAGAATCGCTTTATCTCAGAAATGATGATTCTTAGAAAAAAAATAATAGTGTAATTTTTGTAGATAATTTTATGATCTACAATTTTTTGTTACATCTATTTTTTGATATAACTTACCGTTTACGAGAAAAATCCAAAAAACTGAAAATGTTGACCTTTGAATAACTTTTTTAGCGGATATGGAATCGATACGGACTTTTAGTATTTTATTTTTAATGGTGTACCAAAGGTCTCCATTTAGTTTCAGTCCTGTGCGAATTTTGATATTTTGAAATGTTTATATTAACCGGACTACCATTGGAATTTCTAAATTTTGTTTCGCAGCGTATAATTATTAGGTATCGTCTGAAATATTGTTTTTACAATCCAGTTAATCCAATCCAATCTATTGCCGAAAATCGGAATTGTCGTGGGTCGAATAAATAATAAGAAATTAAATATACAAATATTAATAATATAATGATGAGTGCCTTTCGAGTTTGGGTTTTTCGGAGTTTTTACTGTGCGTTCTTCCCCGTTTGAAATTTTGGGAGTGCACTAGGTGTCTGTTCGACTATAGCCGTGTCGATAATAATTTTGAAAGTATGGAATACTAGCTTTTTCCCGCGGCTTCGCTCGCATGGTATTACGGGAAATTACTAAAGCGGTTGAACTTATCAATTAAACCCCATCCTCCCTCCCGCATTCCATTCATTCCCTTACATTTAGTTTTCAAACATCTCACCTGCCACCTAAATTTCATAAAGCCATAGCTCAAAGAAAAAAAGAATTATCCAATTTTGTTCATTCGTTCGGAATTTATGCGCTTACAAACATTTCGGATGTTTATTTTTAATTAAATATTTGGAAGTTTGTTAATATAATAAAAAAAATTAAACTATTTATTATTCAGTATTTATAATCGTTACGAATTATATTTTTAATGTAAGAACTCTTATCTGACATTTATTTCAAAACAGAAGCTTGTCCAAAAAAAACAAAACATGTTCTAACATTTGAATTTTCTGGAGCAGTAGCTGACCGGGGGGCTGAGTACCTACCAGCTTAGAGCCCACAAATATATCAACATCGTTTCCATGGAAACGATTTTTTTCTGACGTTAGAAATAACTCGCTTTTGTTAGCGACAGAAAATGTATAACAAATATAATATATTAATATTTATAATTTCATAACGCCAGAGCTTGCCATCATATACAGACCATAGTCTTCGCATATAATTAAGCTTTCTATTGGTGAATAAATTTTCAAAGTCTTTTTATTGGTTAATGCGTGAAAGCGTCATAAACGAACTGTAGCAATTTCGCATTTATAATATTAGTATGGATAGTTACAAGGATAATATTGAAGTGTGAGAGAATTCCAAAAATTCAAAAACGTTAAATGTCAATGCGCTGATGGGTTTGCTTTTGTTCTTAACCCTTAATTAACCCGGTAGGTCCCTGGGACTCCATTCAAAACTTTCAGCGCTCATAAAACCGTTAGTTTTTGGAATTACAAATTGTGCGTTCCAGTACTTTCACGCAGTGACGCGCCAAACGCGGGAGAGAGCGGATGTCGATGTGCGAGGTTCCGATTGGTAAGTAATCACGCTAGTGGAGTCCGTGGGACTTCACCGGGATATTAATGTTATAGTTTTACCCTTTTGACGGTATTGAACAAAAAAAGCAAAAAATAGCACCATGTTACTTTTTTGCTTTTTATGAGAATTGATCATGTTTTTGTTATATTTCTTTAAAAAATACTTTGTAAATTGTTTTGTTTTTAAATATTGAGACCAGAAGTTAGGTCTCGTAATTTTGTTACAAAAAGAGCCATATTCTAGAAGTTCATCAATAAAAGGCTGTGATCTATAATTTTAAGTAAAAACCTACGCCATCGTTAAACCAAATATATGATAAATAAACATTACTTGCATTTCATTAAAAGAAAAGTGTTTATTTCATGTTAAATTTACGTTTTTATTTCCAGGAGTCTTGGGGACTCCACCAGGTAAATTGTGTATGTATGAAGTGACCGGGTAAATTAAGGGTTAATAATGCTGCAGCTTTTCCTTACACATTAAATAAGGGAACATGTTATCCTCAGGGCCTCTTGTGTGGAGCTTTTGTAAAAAAAAATAACAACAGTCGAAAATGAGACAAACGGTGAACGCATGCACCCCCCCCCCCCCCCCCCAAAGGAAACATACAATCATTATTATACATCTTTCTCACACGTAGGGGAAATGAAACTCTGGGAATATTTTATTAATTATTTTTAAATGAAACGACGTAAAAGTGAGTTGACGATAACATTTGCCTAACAAAATATGTATGTGTTTTTATTTTTTTTCGTTATGGTAATTTTAGTTAGAGAAAACATAAGGTGGGCCATTTTTAAAAAATTTTATGTTTGCATTCAAACTTTTAATATTTAAAAACAACCTTTGTGTTTATTTGAAATTACACATTTGAAAGCGTATTTTTTTAACTTTCAAACAAGGCTTTCATTTTTCGGATGCATTCAGATATATTAAATTTTTTTGGATTTTATTACGAATCGGAAATATTTTGACCTTCCGACAAATTAGGCCTGAGATCTGAGGGGTTAAAATACTTTATCGTTGAACAGCTGTTCCAACATTTATCCAGTGACAATATAAATCAATTCAATTAAAAAATGTGTATTTATTATATAAATTAACAAAATTAAGTATTTTTTAACATCTGTACCGTCAATTAAACAAAAATTAATTAATCCATTATAAATATAATATTTTATCGTCACCCTTAAATCAATATGAACCGTAATTAAAATTCATTGAATTTCTTGGTAATATCATTAAAATCGTTTTTCATGTTGACGGTAAAACAGCAAAGTAATTCAAACCGACAAGCATTGTTTTAATTATTTAGCCGTTATATTATTTTATAAACGCGTTAATAATAATTCTGCGGAATTAAATCGCTTTCGGCATTTTGTCATTTTATTTTATGCTTGTTCTGTTGAACGTGTCGTTTCTAATAATAGTAAGGATTTTCAGTACTAAAAACGGACCTCCCCTTTTTTATTGCATGTCACATATTTAAAATTAATGCGACATTGGTAACTATCAAAGTTATTGAAATATATCTTTGATATCTACACAAACTTTCGATAGTGATTATCTTTGAAAAACATCACTGAGAAGCAGCTTTGTATCTTGCTTACGTATTTACTGTTTTTGGTGAAAAGTGTTAATCGAATATCGAATTTAAACATTCGAAAATTTTGTACAGTTGTTGTTCGATAAGTTTTAGAATGCGTGTTCTTAAATTATTTAAAATTAGGCCGTCAATGCAACTGCAACGCGACTGCCGCGGCGACCAGCAGTGCTGATATTTCAGTTGCATTGTTGACAGGTTGCCATGGTAGCTCACGAATTGTCGAGTTTTGACATGTCAGATCAGAAAAATATCGATGTTGGTAACCCATTGGCCACAAACCCCAGCAGCCTGCTGGGTGTGCAACTCAGATACTTAACCACAAACCCCAGCGCGCCGCTGGCCTAGAGGATATTGACTTTTTTGAAAAAGTCACTGTCGTGCTAGTAAAGCCGTGCACTAAAAGCCGAACGCTCTGTAGATAATTAATCATTATTTTCGTAGAATTGGCAATAATATGTTTCTTATGTTTTTTCCCTGATATTTGTGTTCCAAGTATTGTATGCAGCCAGCCACCATTTAATTTTTTCAAATTTGTGAGTGGTTCCAGGCTTTTGGCAGTGACCCTGCACGTCCCTGATTGTTTTGAGGACTGTCATACCAAATTATTTTATTAGTAATTAGTATACATGTAAGTAAAAAACAAAAATTATTAATGTTCGATTTATGAATATTATGTTTTTTTCTAACTTTATGAATAAAAATGTGAAAAAAAACTTACGAAAAAAGAGAATGTTATATTTGTATCATTATTTACACATATTTTAGTATTTTTAAAATGTTTATTTTTATGTTTTCCTTTACCTTATATGTTAACAAATTAATTCATTTGAATATATAGTTCAAAGTTTCAATAGATTTAGTATATCAAGGCAGGTTTTCAATTTTTGGTACAAGATTAATTCAGTGGTGAAGGCCAATTCTTTAGCTCATTAATTCTGTGGCCAATGGGTTAAGGAGGTTGATTGCAATTGCGTCGACAACTGTTTTTTTTTCAGTTTCTTCATGAGTGAAGGCACGTACACCAAGTCCCTGGGCCTTGCCTTGGCTTTTTTTATAAATCGGGTGTAGGAAGTAATTTTTTTACTAATTTGAACCTCAAGTATGGAAAATTTCATCAAAAACATCAAAATAACGCTTGAAGTAATACGAAATACTGCGTACCAACCTTCCACCCTCCCATATCCTTTCCCTCCTCACTCTTTTAAGCCTAACATATCCCAACTAATGATGCCATACTTCCACTGCCTCCGGGAAGTCTTTATTTACTACGTTAGGACCATTATCTACATAAAAAAATTATGTACCTGGTAACATGCATTGTATTTCTTGAAGTTAAATTCCGCAAATCTCGCGCTAACCACCATTAACCGTGTTTTATTACCCGTTTTCTGCGGTTTAAAAAAACTTGCCCACAAAGCGATAATAACGCTTAAAAATTTAAAAACAGAACGCGAACGTTTGGCATTTGTTTCTTTGAATTAACGGCCCGGATCCCGCCCAAAGATGGCGATTGCGGCAATTACCGCCCTTCATTGTGGGCCGTTTGCTGTTTCCTTTTATCTGCCATTCGGAGCACGAGCCGCCAATGGCGCCCCTGATCCAAAACTGCCACCAATATTGGCAACAAGCCTTGGGACATCACATTTTGTTATAATTTTACAGATGCGAATAAATTATTACGGATTGTGGTGCCGATTTTTTTATATTCCATTTCACCCTATTTTCGTGGGACATTTTTTATGGGATGTTAATTAGTTGCCCAATTTATGGGGGTATTCTAGTCTAGAAGCGTGAATTGTAGGTGTTTTTTAGGTGCAATAAAAAAATAATAGCATTGTTACCATTATTTTACCTAATGTTTACTAAATATTAAAGAATACATTTAAAAAAAAATCGAACGAAAAAATTAAAAGAATTTAAAAGTTAGAGGGTGTTGAAGTGGAGGATCTCAAAAATATGTCGCGCCCTGGTTGACACGATTGCAACCCTCCTAGTAATCAGAAAAAAAAAACAAATAAATTTTAAATCCAAACAAATGCTGTTACGGAGGCTGTCCGAAATAAAAAGACATTTTTTTTACAGACAGAATGGTAAACATTAAAATTTTCACAAAAACGGCGCTCTACAAATTATCCAATTATTATTATTATGGATGGTATTATGATTTAAAAATTCAGAGACCAAAGGTCATAATTTTGTTCAAGTGTGTTACTTTGAAGGTTGGTACCGTTAATTCTTATTCTATTTGGTTGCCAAAAACACAAAAATGTCTGCCAATGTGTTGCACGTCTATTGTTGTGTCACAAGTTAAGATCGAACAGCTTAATTACACGTGCAAACTATAATGTATTTAAAAATACGAAAATGACTAACTGCAGAAAAATTTATTTCTTAAATCCACTGAAGTCATTCTACACATGAAATATGTTATTTGTGTCTCTAGATCAGGGATTGCGAACCTGTGTACATGTTTATGTATTCAGGTTTGTCAAAACATAATTACATTAAATGTTTTTAAAATCTTTTTTTGTGAACTCATTTAGCCACTTTAATGCAAAGGTAGGCTTGGGAATGGACCGCTTCACAATTCTGTTTTGGCACGCAATACGATAATTATAAATAATTTATTATCATTTTTGTAACAGATCTGTACCCGAAGAGGAATATAAACGTTAGAAATATTCCGATTCTCATGCCTTCAAAATTTAAAATCGAACGTCTTTTTTACATGAGGCAAGTAAGCGAAAAAGTGGTTTTTATTTATTTTTTGCATAATTTTATAAGAATGAAAAAAAGTTAAATTATAAAAAAACCTCAAAAATAGTCTTAGCCGTAAAGGGTATTTTTTAAAATTGTTCCTTATATTAACTTCATAGTTAAGTCATGCAAAAACATTTTTTTTTGTGGTGTACGCTTATATTTTATGTTAAGTAAATAATAATTTTATTGTAATTCCAATACATATAAAAGGTAGTAAAAGCTTCAATTTTTCCGTAGCATATTTTTTGATGTTCATACTGTAAACCGATTCATCGTAAAGATTAATCTCAGTAGTATCTAATTAGGATTTCACGTTTAGATTTATCTTAAATGATAAACCACTTCAGTCCAGAGCAATTGCTATGAAGGTTTATCCCTTAAGAAATATAATTATATCCTCACTGGAATCTCTCGTGCTGAGAATTTCATTTACATTTTAGAATTTAATTCTTATTAAATAAATTACTTCTTATTTTTAGTGCAGGTAACTGGTTTCAGTTTCAGGTACCGGTGCCAACTTAAAATCAAGTCGACTCAATATCTCTTTGAAAATTAATTAAAAGCTATGAAAAAAAAATTTGACCATAACCTAACCTGACGTAACCTTTATAACAATTTATTTACATATTTTTTACATCATTTTTAATGACTTTTCAAAGGAGGTTTTGGGTTGATTTTATTCTGAGTTGCCCGGTCACCATTTTCTATTCCTATGTTTTGTATTCAGTTTTTTATTGGGACAAATAAAACGTTGTTTGATTTTTAAATGAGAGTGGGATTTTATTGTGAAGCCCAAGTACTATTTAATAATTAATCATTGCTACGTCCACATTAACTGATTTTCGCAAATTTATAAAATTATTCTTGTAACATTCCAGCTGTTGCCATGGCCATACTCATGGTGTATGAGACCAACTTATTTGATCTATACAATACTGTAAAACTAGGCGGCTTGACCCCAATCTTCACTTCGGTTCGGGAGATATTTTGTAATTGACAACTCTTTTTGGTAAAAAATAATATTTGTTATAAGTCAGCTTTTATATCAAAATATTCACGCACCTGTTCCAAGTTTTTACGTTAACATGTTATTGTTTTTGTCGCTGCACGAGCAAAGGATGACTAATTTGTTCACTGTTTTCCAGCAGGTGTTGAAAAATAATATAAGTTGCTAAGTGCTTTCGTTCTGAATAAGAAACAGCTCGGTACAATTTTAAATTGCACCGGCGTCGCAAGTTCAATCCTGTTACAATAATATTTTTGAAGGAAAACGCGCAACCCGTCTTCACGTAAACACCAGCTGCCCAGGTTTTTCTGAAAACAAGAATCGTCTCGTTAGTGGAGGCGCTAGAGGTAGTTGAGTATGCAAAATAAGAGGACCGAATTCCACCAATGGATTTGAGTTAAAAAAGGTCAAAAATTAATAATGTGGATCTTGCCGGTCAATTTTTTGGTCTATTTTTTTTTACCCCCTCTTTCTCATTTGTAAATATTCATAATGTATTGAGTACATGATATTAAATCATTTTAATGATTTTTGAAGTTATAATTTATAGTTTTTTCTAATGGTAAAAGTGAGGATTCTTGAATGAAAAAGAAAATGAAAATAAAAGTAATAAAATCATATTTATTTATTTAAAAAAAGATATACATTTATATAAAAACAGCGAAATTAAACAGAAATATACGTAGTGGACAAACAATTACTCATATTTATTTAGACATTCGTTATTGATACATTTACAAGGTTAAAAAAAAAACTTTTTTTTTAAGTATACGAAAAATATACTTCACCGCTTCACGTCAACTGTGGGGTGAATAGAACCACTTTCAATTTTTTTTAACTAATAAAAAAAAAAATTTCAATCGAGGAGGGTCAAACCATCTGCAATATTTTTTCGTAATATTTTCTTATAAAATAAGCTTGTGGCATAAAAAAAAACTTGAAAAGTGGTACCGCTTCACCCCCGCTGACGGTGCTCATTTAAACCACTTAAATGATTTGGGGATCATATATTTGTCCTTTCTTGTCGGTCCGATTCACATATGCCTTGCCTCATTTTATATATCTCAAATCGTGTACACGTAAAAATGCCTCGTGTTACTTGTTCACCATCCCTGCTCTAGAGCGTTAATCTTAATTCAAAAAAACTGTTTTACGTTTTAATGTCAAAGCGTTTTTCAAAAGCCTGCATGCATTTTAACAGCGTCATCAGTACCTGTAAATCAGCGAATAAAAAATAAAACAATGTTTTTTTATCACAATTGTGATATCGTTAAATCTCCTGTTTGCACGATGCAAAACATTATTATTCGAGTGAAGATAATACCTTTGCTTTACGATGGGTTTCATTTTATTTTTAATATCATTTATGCATCGAGGTCGGTATTTAAACAACTCGAACTTTTGGCTGGCTCATGCAAATGGATTAACAAAGCGAAATAAAATTGTGCTTCGTACATGATCTTCTAAAAATAAAATAAAATTGTATAGTGACATGAATTGACAAACAGCTTTTATTCCAGTTTTATTTCTACGCAATATTAACATAAAAAAATATATTAATATAAAAAAATTATTCCTTCAGAAATATTTTCGAAGCGCTACAATAACATGGGAGTCCAAATAATGTGTTGGCGTTGATATTATTTTGTTTGAGGGCTAGAGTGTTGACGATGCTTGACTGAGCGCAGCGAGTCCTGTTTCAACTCGGATTAGTCGACAATTTGCAGATTTATTTATAACTAGCTTTTACCCGCGGCTTCGCCCGCAATTAGCAAAACATAATGTCCTTTCCCGTGCGTCCCCGTTCCCTTCCACCTACCCCGCCTTCCCCCTCCCTCATCTCTTCCCTCTCCGCGAACCCCATTTTCCCCCTGCATTTCCTCTTTTCCGCTAAAATATATGAAATAGCCACATTTTCATTTTTACAAATTTCATAACGCCAGAACTTACCATTATTCACAGCCCATGTTACTCGCTGATTATGTAGATTTCTATTGGAGAAAGAATTTTTAAAATCGGTTTAGTAGTTTAGGCGTGAAAGCGTAACAAACAAACGCACTCACTTGTGTATTTATAATATTAGTATAGATTATTCCGCTTCCTGTTGAAGATGGTGGCCATCTTAACCTTTCGGACGCTGCATTGCCGATAGGCACAATGGAAAAAAATGATTTCTCTGCTTTCATTTCTGGAGAAAAAAACTTATGGTAGATAATGTGCTTTTTCCTTTATAAGGATTTTAAATACACATTATCTGGCAAGTTAGTTATTACGAAAAAAGAATCAGCTAACGCACGTCGAAAATTTTGCAACGGCACACGACGAGTTCACACGACGACAATTCATTTTAAATTTGGAATAGTCGTGTTTATTAATTAAGCTGATTTTGAGAAAAAAATTGTTTTGATTTAAAATAAAATTACATTAAAAACATACTTTTTTGGACACGAGATCAAAACTTTTCTCTGAACAAATATTTCATAGTTTTAAATATTTTAAAACTTCAATCACATTGACTTATTTCTTAAGCCCCATAATTTGACCGCGTCAGTTATGGTTGAAAGGATTTAGTGAGACGAAATCAATACTGCTTATGTTTAAGAACCACTTAGTAGTATACTAACTTAAGTGCCAAGAAGTGTCGCTTACATGATCATTTATTTATAAATTTTGATGGAAATCAACCGCGTGTCTTAAAATTCGGGTTTAATTTCAAATTCTTAGCTATTGGCATTCATGAAAAGTTTCCACGGCAATGACACGGCGACGGCAACTGATAAATACGTGTGAGGGAGATTTATGATAATGATTGCATTTTTTCTATGGGAGAAGCAGACAAACGTATCTACATCGTATTTCTCGATATTATAATGTCTAAGAAAGAGACGCTGCATTATTGAAAAAAATAACTTGCAAAAAAGCACAAAGTTTTGTGCTTTTTTGTGGCGTTGCCATGCCGTAACCGTGAGAATTGTAAAAGCGACCGAAGCGCGCTTTTAAATTCCTACGACAACGGCAAAAAGCATATAACGTATTTTCTTATATAATAACGCTGCTAATCGAAAGATTAGCAGCGCTATTATATTTACGCGCTAAAATATAGTGAGACAAATAATGTTCGTATGTTTGCTTCTCCCAAAGGCAAATGGATATTTAAGACCCGGCAGTACCCACTTAGAAAGAAGAAGGAGAGATATGTTTATACGAATGTTGGAGGGAGCGCGCTAATATAAAAAAGCTAATTTTTAATTATGAAAATGTTTAATAAAACACGACTCGTTTAATATAGTGCAAAAATCTCGTTGGGAATGTTGAAAATAGCATTTAAAAAAACCTTGTGATTTTTTTCAACCATACAACTGACGGCCGGCGTAGTCCAGCGGTAAGACTCGCATTCCGAAGGTCGCGCGATCGAATTCCGGCGTGGCAAATAAATTTTATTTGATTAATTTGTGTTATTTAACAATTTATTCATTTAAAATAATAAACAGTTTATTTGCGGCACGTTCCAGAGCTGAAGATACTTTCAGTATCACCCTGGTGTTGGACCACCATTCAGAATTGAAACGTTGCTTGAAATGGCTTTAGCCGTGTTTGGTGATCAGATCTGAATAGCCAGGTACTTCCCACCTTCCTCTTCCCCATCTCCTTCCCCTCCCCAATACCTTCAGTCTCACAACATACCCCAATTGGGGATGCATTAGTTTCACTGGCTCTAGACGGGAGCAGTTGGGATTATGCGGTATTCATATAAAAAAAAAATTTTTTAAGAAACTTGTAAAATAAATTTTAAAAAAACTTGTTTATGATAATTTGAAGCATACTTTGAGATTTTTTTCTATCGACGGAATTTATATAGTTACCGTTTTGGCGAGGGAAAAATGTACAAATATTATCTTCAAGACTAACATACCTTTTTTAAGAGCTTTGTGCTTAAGGAAACTATGTAATAATCAGTAAAAATGCGGGATGCCGGGCCTTTATCATCGAAGACAACATTAGCGACTCTCAAACGAAAATTTGAAACAGAAAAATCAAAAAAGACTCGATTCGTCTAGAAATTGAACCCAGGACTTTAGATTCGCCATGGCCCTATTCAATCCTATTCCCTTCGGTCAGATTTAACTGAATCGTACTTCGACTAAGAACTACCAGTTTTATTAGCTGCTATCTTTATCAATAATTGCAAGATTCTTCTCGAACTAAATGCAATCTATATAGTGTCTTCGATAAACATATATCCATCATCATACATATCCCTCCATCGTTTTTAAAAAACTAAAACACCTTTGCCGTAGAAATTTTAAAAGCGCTTAATGGATTCAGGCAAAAAGATCGTATTAAATTTTTAAAAATCTCAAAGTAAGAATAGAAGTAAATTCAGTAAAAAGAAATCGTGTTAACGTGCATTTATTTTCGTTTTCATTTAATTTCGTCGCCTCAGTATCCTACATTTTCAAGATCGTTATGAATATTTTAAAGTGGGATATCTTCTGCGTTCCCCAGAGGCATATTTACCCCACATTTAGCCGCCCTAATCGCGTCTCGCAGTTTGAGATTCATGAAAAAGTCATTGGCCTCGTTAAAAGGCCGTCTGATCCTATTAGAGCGTGTAGGCTTACACGGAAAGGAGTGGCATACACTGAATAGATTTACATGTAGAAGCGTGTTGGGGGCGTGTCCGCGTGCTCAAAGCAAGCTCGAGACTTTTAATGAAATCGATGAAATATTTTCAAATTAGGAACTTAATGGAGTATTTTACAAAAAATAAGGATAGATTTTATTTTTTAACTCGTGTGGAAAATTTTAACTTAATTTTTGAAGTGAAAGTTTCTTTAGCATCGTTGTGATTGGAAATTCATTGAAACGGAAACGAGCGACACTAAAAGAGACAAGCACATACATCTTTAGGATTTAGTTTGCGAGAGAATGAGATAGATTAATCGGTGTCATATCATATATCAATAAAATGTTAAATAATGTTTAAACTTGGTAACAATATTGTAGTAAATTGTAAGATATACGAGTTAGTTAAAAGCTTCCCAAATTCGCGCGTAGAGGACAGTGCTAAAAGCTTTCCCTAAAATCCTCAAGATGGCGGCTGGACTAGTTTTGTGTTAGTGCTCCAGAGGGCCGAGGGCCGAGGTTTAGGAGCTCCCACAAAACACGAAGGGAATCAGATCTATTTCAGCAACTCCTAGTTAGGTTGACCACTAGCAGTCACAACTTGTAATGCGCGAAGTATTAATAAATCCAAATTAACATAAAGAACTCTATTCTTTCCAAAAGAAGTAATCTCCTTCCAAAACGAGTTGGAGAACTGATTGTGTGAACTGCACAAATATTTTCTTTTTCAGTTTCTGATCTTCGCACTAAATTTTAATATTTGAATTTTTACATTATATATTAACCGTTTCAAAACAGATCTAAAATCGCAATTTCCTAAACGGTTCTAATTTGTCCGCGACGTCCCTAAGTAACGCTAATCGTTGCTGACACAGCTGTCACTGGGACAAACGTTGGCCGTTGTGACGTCACAAACGCCCTCTGCACGAACATATCTTTTTGGCATTAAATCAAGAATGAAATACTTTAAATCGTTGTAGAAAACCATTCGCCGAGATGAAATAATAAATTAAAAGCTACGACTATCGTAATTTTTCGTTGTATTGTTGACAACAAAAAATATCACTTTCTTTCTTGTGTAAATCAACAATTTCATTTTCTCATTTAGCGCCTAGGATTCGAAAAGTTTATTAATTTGGTGACAGCAATTTTTCTTTTTAAGCACCTAGAGATCACACTACTAGTGATTATCCGTTCATTGGGTGGCATTCCAGATATTCCCTTTGTGAATTTTACTTTAGGGGCTGAAGGAATTTTCCTCATTATAATCGCGTGTTTTAAAGGCGGAATCATTGAATTCCTTTACACTCATGCTTTTCATATGAAATCATGTTCTAAACTGAAGACAAACTTCTCGTTATTTCAATGGAAACGTTAAGCACACACCCTTACAGACAGAAACACTTTGGTTGGGTTGATTCATAGAAATTCAAATGTAACGTTGTCATCAAATGCCATTCTTAATTTAAATGCCGATCCTAAGCCGCCCCGGCTTTAGATCAAATTGATATCAGCAGAGAAGATAACTTTCATGTTGTAAAGCTTATCACCTTATTATGAATCGGCTTTAACGGGGACCATTTTTTTTATTTCGATACAATATTTTACATTTCATAGCAAGTACAATCCAGTAATGTTGGCCTTACTGGGGGGCTTACCCATACCATTAACAAATATGATCATAGGAGACCAAATTTGCTCCAGCTCCTTTTCTGCGATGGTGAGAAATACGATCAAAATGGTGCTATAGAGTGAAATCTCCATGCTTGATATTAAAATTTAGAATTTTATCGTAGAAAATTTTTAATGATAACCTTTATGAAACCAACGTTTCCGAAAGCAACAAAAAAAATTTTTGAGAAATTTTTATAAATAATTTTTTTATGAAACAACAAAAACGCGAGATGATAGTAATTTTAGATGAGCCATTTTTAAAACTTTTTGTGTTTGTATTTAAAATTTTAATATCTCAGAAATTTTTAAGTTTATTTCTAATAATAACATTCGAAAACATATTTTATCACCTTTCAAAAACAGTTTTTGTTCACAAAGTTCAATGAAAATGTATGTATTTTATATATTTTATCGGCAGGGAGGGAAGGCAAGAGGGGAAGGATTATGAAGGAGCCACGGGTTAGCGGGAGGGAAGACGAGGGAGGGGAAGGCGTGGAAGGCGGAAGGGGTACGCGGGGGGAAGGAGATGTTGGAGGGGAACGGGGACGCATGGGAAAGGAAATGCGGGAAGGAACAATTTCTTTGCATTGCAACGCACGCCGGGTACCAGCCAGTACATTATATTATTTGCCTTTGACAATATAATGATATATTATTTATACGATCTTCTTATTTCCATATTTTAATTTTTTTTCTACTTTTTTGACGATATTATTACATTACGACAAAATCTTTTTTAAAGGCACGGTGATAAAATTTACGCCGATACATTTTTGTGAAAATCCCTTCGCTATCAATTGCGACGTTTCTGTACACTTTATTCGATTGTTATTCCGAAAGAGAGTAGACTCTTTTTAACTCGTGATTTTTTTACAACAGACTCTTCGGGTAATTTGATTCAAAGTAATCGCATCATTAATGATTGTTCTTTTATTTCGGGGTTTTATTTTGGGAACTGTTCGACTTTTATCCCGCCAGCCACGTGTTGTAAAATTCAACAACTTCGTTGGAAAATCAATTATTGTAAATCTATTTAACAAAGAGAATTTTTCTTTTAAAATTTTTCAATTACACAACCTTCCATGACTAGCGTCTGTGTTTTGCCTTATATTAGAGCACAGAATTGATCGATTGACATTTTTAAATTGTTCTTGGGAGCAGTTATGAACGTGTTTTAGGTTTTTAAATTGTTAAAAGTGTGTATTTATTGTTTAACCTTTTTTTGAATGTCAGAACAGAAGTCAAATTTCAGTTACTTCAGTCGGACCCCAGCTGAGGTGAAGATGTTTTGTGAAAAAAATATTTATTATTTTATTAATATTTTCAATTTTATGAATGTTAAATGTATTATTTTTTTAATTAATTAACAATATATTTTTTTTAATTGGTACCTACTTCAAAAAACTCATTAGTAGATATTATAACTCACTGCATTTTTAAAACACAGTTTAAAAATCCGATAATTCATAAAAGAATATAAAACTGATGATCTTCTTTTGGTGAATGTAATTTATAGGAATATGTATGCAGTTTCAATGTCTTACAACAGATGCCGTTAGTGTAGGTCAATGTATGTAGTTTTGAGGTATCGCAACAGATCTCAGTAAATTTTTTTTTATTTATTTTTGGGGTGTTAAGCCGTGTTGCGCTACCTCCTTCTTTGCCCTGCTCTGATGATGGACACTGTAACGCTGTCCGAAACGTTGGCTAAAGAAGGAGGTAGCGCAACATGGCATATCACCCCAAAAATAAATAACAAAAATACTTTTGGCCGTGAAAACCTACAATCATACCAGATCTCAGTAAAGTTGTATAATACGATCGAAAGCTGGGCACCTTCAATGGCGAGTTTTCTTACTTCATAAAAACACAGAACATCAGAAATAAATATTACGATAAATATACACAAATTATAGCTTTTGACAGCTTTGTAAGACCACATATCTGATAAAAAAGTTGTTTTTAATTTTTTTTGTTAAATTAAGTATTAATACTTGTAATGTTAAATTCATTAGAACGGACGTTTAGTCCAATTAGATATTCATTGTAAACAAGGCGATAGATAAACACGAATCGTAAACTGACGAACCGGGTATCACTGAAACTCCCGCTCATCTGAGAGGTATTCTGCGTGATAAGTAAAAACACAGGGCCTTCCTTGTGAGTCTCAAGGAAGACACTGTGTTTTACTTACCACAGCAATTTTGTTCATCAGAGAAAACTACAGAACATCACAGTGAATAAACGAATCCAACCGAGAATGAAAATATATATTTTATTTATTCCTTAAAAAGTGCAATAACCCTTGTGAAGATCTTCGGTTTACAGTTTACACTTCTACACATAATAATAAAAAGAACATGCATAAAACAAGAGCCAGTTTAGAGAAAAAATATAAATAATAGGCATATGAAAAATAAAAACACAAATAACTATGTAACAAAATATTGAAATGGATGTTTTCGATCTAAGTTTCAGTTAATTACGAATTTTGCTTTTTAATCAAGCCAGACAATTGGAAAGTACAAATTCTGGAACCCCTACCATTACATCTATACGTAGACGTCCGCTTAGTGGCCATTTATCGAGAATTTATGTAATGTAGGGCCGTCGACATTAAGTCGTAGGGAATACGGGAAACGGAGCGAAATATGGGACGATATGCAGCACAAACAGGAATACGAACCGCCACCGCAACGGGATTCGAAATGCATACATTTTAAATGAGATTAAAAAGGGAAACGCCTATTTTCCTCTCAAATGAATTGCCACCAATTCAGCGCATCGATTGTATTTCCGTAATTTCTTTGTGGTTGCATACTTGGATCTCTAAATTAAGTTGCATGTTGCACGGTTTGGTGGTAGTTAAAACTAAAGTGGTAATTTGGTGATAGTTATAACTCTAGTTATTCCCGAAAGATTTTTTGGAAGTAAAAACTTCTTTAGCTGATCAACCGTTACGATTTGAAGCTCGATGAAACGGAAACGAACTAAAAAGAGACAAACACATACATCTATATATTTAGGACTAGCTTTTCCCTGCGGCTTCGCTCGCATGGTATTACGGGAAATTACTGTAGCGGTTGAACTTATCAATTATCCCCCCTCCTCTCCACCCCCACCCCCTCCCGCATTCCATACATTCATTCCCTTACATTCAGTTTTCAAACATCTCGCCTGCCACCTTGCATAAAGATAAAGCTCAAAGAAAAAAATAATTATCCAATTTCGTTCATTCGTTCGGAATTTATGCGCTTACAAACATTTCGGAAGTTTATTTTTGATTAAATATTTGGAAGTTTGTTAGTATAATAAAAAAATACACTATTTATTATTCAGCCTTTGTAATCGTTACGAATTATATTTTTAATGTAGGAACTTGACATTTATTACAAAACTGAAGCTTGTCCAAAAAAAAACAAAACATATTCTAATATTTGAATTTTCTGTAGCAGTAGCTGACCAGGGGGCTGAGTACCTACCAGCTTAGAGCCCACAAATATATCAATATCGTTTCCATGGAAACGATTTTTTCTGACGTTAGCAAAAACTCGCTTTTGTTAGCGACAGAAAACGTGTAACAAATATAATATAATATATTAATATTTATAATTTCACAACGCCAGAGCTTGCCATCATATACAGAATAAAGTCTTTGCATATAATTTAGCTTTCTATTGGTGATTGAATTTTTAAAGTCTTTTTATTGGTTAATGCGTGAAAGCGTCATAAATAAACTCGAGCAGTTTCGTATTTATAATATTAGTATGGATATGGATTAAGCCTGCCAGAAAATTATTGAAATGCTAGAAATTTTATTCACGGGTACTCGGTTCTAATATGATACGATAAATCCAAGGTCTCACTCAAGACCCCTTTTTAGTGGAGTGGTGTAAAGAGCCTGACGAACCTTTGACGAGGGATCAAATCCTACGGAATCAATAAAAAACCAATATTTTTATTTTTGTAAAATCAATATCCAATCTTCAAATCACTCCAAAATGAACAGGCAACAGAAAACACAAAAGAAAGACTCCGTAGAAGAAAACAGAAATACCTATAAGATGACCAAATGCGTAGGAAAAGGTGCTCTGATTTTTTGCTTCAATATTCTAACAGTTCTATCTTCACTTTACATTGTTTTGATATATTAGGTGTCAAAGTTTGCAAAAACGATTTCTCATAATCTTTTTACTGATTTCTGATTTTGACGTTAAACATTGTGTAAAGTTTAAAGTAATTTAACCTATTTAAAGAAAAGTATTTATAAATCTCGTACGTTTACCATTTTATATTATAATACAGATAGAACAATATGCAACCAACTAGAGTATAATAATTTATTGCATAAGGTTCTAACTACACCTCCCAATGGTTTATGAGAACTCGTCTTTGCAAACTTTGACACCTCAGGACATGAAATGGCGAAGTTAGAAAACCCTATCCAAATAAAGTTATGAACTACACTGCATCTCGTAAAAACTATCAACACTCAGATACAAATAAAATGACAATTGCTGTTAATTGATTAAAACAAAATGACAAGGATGTTATGTTAAAAATTTTGGTGTGAAAGTTATATTAGAACGTTGTGCATAAATGGAAGGTTTAAAAACTTGATGATGAGACTTCAAGTATCCACGGAAATACAACACAGATGATCGTGAAAATTATTTTGCTTATAAAAAAGAGCAAGTGAAATGGTTTTGCATTCAAAGGTTGAAAAAATGTCCATAAGAACCTGAAGGTGACGATTTTTTGAGCGGCACTCGGTAACAACAAAGAACGTTGTCGTACAGCTTGTTGAATCAAATTGGCGTCTTTTGCTAAGAACCCTTAAAGTTTTTTTTACATTAACTCCACACAAGATTCCCTGAGGAAAATAATTTCCCTCAGGGTCTATGTCATCTTTGAAGATGCTGTGTGGAGGATCTTTTTGAGGAGAGGAAGGAGTGAACACGGGTCTTGAAGAGACCCACGTTGTAGGATGGAGGAAACCCAGAGGCCGGCAAATCATTCCTCAGCCGAAGATATCGAAATACGGAATCCTAAAATTGAGGTGTTAAGTGGGTTTTTCATTTACTCACAAATAATTACCCAAGTTGCCTCTAAAATCATGAAATACTAAAATCTTTAATGGCCTTTATCTTATAATTTAAAGCAAAAATAAATAAAGTAGCTCACATCCGTACTAGATTTTTCAAATACCTTTTGATTACAAAAATAATTTTTCAGTTTTATTGGGTATTTTGATCTCAAACCCAAATTTAAGATTTGTATGAAACTTGCCGAAATGGGCCGTGCATACGTTCCAAAGTGGGGTGGAGAAACAGATTGGAAAGTAGTTAGGTACCTGGCTATTCATAGGTATCTGCGTAGACATATGAATTTACAATGTCTATGGGTATCTGTTAATTTAACACCCATTTCTCGCTATATTTTGATTCTGAATTATGACCTTTCACCAAAACGTGAATATCTACCACTCTTAATTAATATCAGTTTCGCAGAAAATTATTGCTTAATAAATCATGTGTGGGAAATGAATTCGTGACACGTGACAAACTACGTTGTATCGCAATATTAGTATCAACAGTGAATCTACTACAAATTACGGCACAGAAATATTTGTTTGATTTAAATCTGAGTAGGAACTAATTTTAATCTCATTAAATTCTTTTTGCACCCCCTAGAAGTGAAACATCATTGTAAGATATGCCAAAGCTTAACAACTTCAGACAATATTATTAAAAAAAACAAAGGCCTGACTGGCAGATAACTACAAAAGAAACATAATTTACAAAAACTTAAAACTTTAAGTTCTTAATGATGTGATAATAGAGACCATGTTGTTTTGTAGAGATTTATCCTGGCGTTCACCAAAACACAAGAACACCAATGTTTATTATTTCAAAAGCAGAATTCTATTCTGGGAACCTAAAATTATTATGCCTTTTGTTCATTTTTCAACAAATTGTTCAAATTTGAAAAGAAAACAGCTCTCAGGTAAATCAGTTTGTTTGGTATCAATATATTAATTAACAAGAAAAATGATTTTCTTAAGGTCAAGCCTATTTTTAAGCAGACTTCCATCATAATTCATGTTAAGTTTTTGAAGTGTAAATAAACAATGGAGCAGACTGCTTACTTATTTCAGAGAAGCTGTTCTTCTGTTCACACGATAAGCGAAACATTGTACGTTATTAACATTATCCTATATATACACAGTGAAAACCCATGTTCATCGCCAGTGTATCAAATTTCGAGAACAGGTAATAAAACTAGACGAATTATAACATCCGTTTTTTAAAACGTTTAAATTTTTCCGAAAATTCTCTTATTGTGTTGCAATTCAATTAATTCTATAGAACAGAAAATTTACAATTTCCCATGTTTTGGATTTTGATATTTCTCGTAAATTTATCGCATTCATAATTGTTGTTAGAACTCGGACTCTCGATGGGGGTTTTGATTTATTGCTTGAAAAGTGACAGGTGCATGGCTGCACTAGGAATATATTTTCGCAATCAATTTCAGCCGCACTTATTTTCCGCACATTTTTGGAAGAACGAATTCAACGGACCTGATTTAAATAAGTGGTGGGTGAGTGCAAATAAAAAGATGCAATTTTTTAAAATTTATATCGCGCCAAAGGCAAACAAATGGAAGATGATGTAATAAAATATTGTAAGTTCATCCCCTTAACATTAAAATGTCAGTCAGCTTTTCAGCAAATGGAATGGCCTATCTAATTGTCACACACAAAAAGGCATCGAAACCAACTTAAGAAATTCCACAAATTTTCGTGCTACAATAACCTAGTCTAGTTACCTAATTGAAACATGGAAAATCACTCACCTTACTTACACAAAAACAAAACATAAAACAAAAATTTACCTTAGAGATATCCAATTATAGAATTAAACGAAACCTTTTTGGAGATACCTACAAAAATTAATCAAATAACTTGATAGTTCAAACGCCTAACGACTTTTTTGTTTGTAGCATCAATAGATGAGGAAATAGAATTATGCTTTAGATGTGAGATTTCTTAGTTATCTAGTTGTAGTAATTACACGTGGTTAAGCCGATCGACTTAGACTTGTTGATATTTTTAAGCATACAGTATTACTTTTTTAATGGTTGTAATTTGTAACCAAAAGCGCAGAAGAAGCTTTGAAACTGTAAGATGTGAAAATATAACGTGAAAATATCTCCTACGCTGGACCACATCAAACGTTACCTCAAGACTGCTAGTCATTCAGGAGCTACTATGCCGTTTCATTCACATATTATAGCTTCTCAGATTGTAACCATTTATCAAACAGATCTGATGATGCCTTCGTAAATAATATGATTTGTTTATTAGTTTTGGTTTGTTGTGATGCAAACACTGTGATCGTATATTTGGATGAAATTGGGTTGATTTGTTTGTGCCAATATTGTTTATTGAACTATTTTGTAGACGGATGTGTTGGATGTATTTAATGAATTCTCGGTAATCGTTTCGCCAGTTTCAATTAAAAACCTATTTGCAAAAGCGATGTTCTTATTTTAGACCAGCAGATGTATTTTATTGTGTTTCTCCTTAGTACAATAAGCAACTCTCAAATAGTTTTAATAGCTGTGTGGTTTGATAGATTCATAATGATCAAGAGGAATTGGTTTATCTTTTGATGGTTGAACTTTTCCACTGGCCTCAAAGAGTGATGTTGGTTTCATTTAGTTTAGATAAATTTGCAGTGGAATTAAGGTTATTCAATTAGTAAAAATCTTCAACGCTCTTTTTACATCGGTGGCGATTAGGATGAAAATCCCACTTTCCCAGAACGGCTGGCCGCCTTTTTGCATAAAAAAACTTGTATTGGACTCGACCCAAAATACCGAAACAAATCGAATAATTATTGTTTTTTTTAATAAAAATGTAAAACAGATATCTAATACGAAAGTATACTATTTTATTTAATTTTGTGTTAAATTAATTAAAGAATTCAATTTCGCATGATTTTACATGCAATTTTGGATTTTTTGCGAGTTACAGCAGTAATAACAACTATTAGTTAATTTTCAATTCATTTCTATTTATTCACTTTAAAAACATAACAAAATTAAAATTTCAAATCGTTTTTAAAATAGAGAAAATATTAAGATTAAAGCATATTAAGCAATTTAAATAATTTAAACAACTTTAACAATTTAAACATCAATAAACAACTTAAACATCAATATTTTTTATTTTAACTTTTTATGAGTAAAACCTCAAACTGTAATATTTAATTAAACGAAGACATAAATGACACTAATGTCTTCGTTTAATTAAATATTACAGTTTGAGGTTTTACTCATAAAAAGTTAAAATAAAAAATAATAATATTCATCCTAGACTTGCTGAAGAGTCAATAGATGTCGCACATTAAATAAAATGGATAAAAATGTATCCAGACACCATCTAGATTGCATTTAGTTCGAGTTGAATCTTGCAATCATTCATAAAGATGGCAGCCAATAAAAATATGCGTTAATAAAAATGAGGATTAATATGGGCGGTTCTTAGTCGAAGTATGGTACAGTTAAAGGTGACCGAATTGGATATCGACACCTTAGCTCAGTGGATAATGGCGCCCAACCCGGAAAGTAGGGAGGTCCTGGGTTCGAGTCCCAGAGGTGTAATATATTTTTCTGATTTTTCTGTTTCCAGATTTTCGATTGAGTTTCGCTCATAATGTCTTCGTTTAATTAAAAATTTAAACATCATTGAAACACAATTAGACTAACAGCAATAAAGCTTGCTGTCTAAATTGTGCTTCATCGATGCTAAACATGTCAATATTCAAGTTTATTTAACAACAAGGCTGCTTTCCCGACTGGCGTAACGATTGGAAAGTTAGTTCTGGAAGCCGGGAGATAAAACAGTCTATGCGACGGTGACGAAGATAACCGTTGGGAACATAGAAACTGATGCTCTCCATAGGAGCCGAGTTTTCGAACCGTCTATGAATCAGTCTGAAGAATTGTGTTATAATGAGCACGTCCGTTCTGACCAGCAGGTGGGCAGACGCATCTGACAGACCTGAAAAAACCTCATCCCATGAACCCGGGCACCCCTGCGTCACCAAACGTAGCGAACAATTTGTTTTGACCTAAGGCAAAGGTGTTTGAAATCCAATAAATGATTCCCGGGGCGGCGATACCCATACCCGTCTCCCATTTTCTTTTCCATTTTTTGCAATCATCCATATTTGTAAAACCTTCTTCTGCTTTCTTTATTTGTTTTTTATTGTTGTTTGTTCTACTTGACCTGTTTTTATTTTCGTCTATAATGTATGTAAAACTTATATTTTTAAGTTCGGTATGTTTTTTGGTTTTCACGGCCAAAAGTGTTACTGTTTTTTATTTTTGGGGTGTTATGCCGTGTTTCGCTACCTTATTCT
This sequence comes from Glyphotaelius pellucidus, assembly GCA_936435175.1. Lineage (NCBI taxonomy): Eukaryota > Metazoa > Arthropoda > Insecta > Trichoptera > Limnephilidae > Glyphotaelius > Glyphotaelius pellucidus. Next base: position 17,020,877 of record OW386549.1, on the reverse strand, counting down.
TTAGCCAACGTTTCGGACAGTGTTACAGTGTCCATCATCAGGGCAGATGAGCCCATCTGCCCTGATGATGGACACATGAGCTCATCTGCCTTGATGATGGACACTGTAACGCTGTCCGAAACGTTGGCTAAAGAAGGAGGTAGCGAAACACGGCGTAACACCCCAAAAATAAAAAAAAACAAAAATTATATTTTTAATATCAAAATACTTTAAAATTGTAACTATTTCCTCCCACTTATGAATTATAAGTTCCACCCGTCCTAAAATGAGTTCTGTAATTCATCAGAATTGTCTTAGCAAGAAATAAAAAACCATTAAAACAATATTTCGTTTTTTCGATTTAATTAAAAGTTTCGTATTGCAAATTCTAATTCTGTAAGTCAACAGTTTGATCATTAACCACCAAGCGACACTTTATAGAACTAATAGTCACGTTGTCAGACACAAGCTTTCAGAACAACAAACCGGAGGCAAAACAGGTGGTTGTGGTTATAAAAAACGGCATCTAACTTGTGAAAGCTCCCATATTACTTACAAAGGCTGCCGTGATACCGATGAAATCCGATGCTTTTAATAGGAATTCATAAAGGAAATTATTTTTTTCCTACATTTCTTTATCTAATAATTTTTTAATGAATCCATAACATTATTTTCTTTGATGTTTACAGTGGTATTTTCTTATAGTTGCTTTTAATTTTATAGTTAAGGAAAATTTTGATCGCTCAACTGAAAACCTTTAATTCATAATCAAAAAGTTGCCCCGAAATAGTCGGTGAGTTACAAAACCAGATCTGAAAAGGCAATCTTCAAATATCGTAGATTTTGATAGCCGTCTTCGAGCCACTGACCAGCGGCCGAGAATTTGAATTTCGTCGAACGATTATCTTGCAATCGTACCCGTGCAACGGTACAGGACGGTTTCGATGATAAAGATTAAATATTCTCCATACCAGCATTTTAACATAATAACTCAATATCGATTTTATTTCATTCCAAATTTGCTTTGATAAACACCCACATTAAAAAATACTCTGACTCGTGATGATAAAACAATTAAAATTATGTTTTTTTTTGTAATAATTTTTTTTTTATTATTTTTTTTATATGTATTTATAATTTTTCAATAATGTCTAAGCAAAATAAAAATGAACTTTTTTTTAAATATATTAGTTTGTAAGACCGTAAAATTAAAATTCTGAAAAGTAGCTTTCCCAAATAATGTACTAATTTATTTTACTGAATGATTTCAAATGTTTGTTGTATAATACAAAATTTTGTTTGAAAATTTAACAAATCTGCCAACAACCTACGGTAAAACCTTATTGTAATAAAAATATTTTATAACATATTTTCTCAAAATTTAGAAGAAGGCTTTACTAGATAAAAGAGCAGTCTTTCGAAATTAATTTTAAATATTTTTGTGGAAAAGAGTTAATATGTCAAAAATATGATTTTAAAATGACATATTTCCGGTTTTGTCTGGTTATTCCCTCTTAAGTCGCCATCTGTTTTTTCCTTCTCTTTCATTTCTTTTCTCAAGTTACATTTTTGTAGTTAAAATTTCTTGTTTTCATTATTATCACCGGTTTTTTTTTTACATGAGCTCCACACAGGAGGCCCTGAGGAAAATAATTTCCCTCAGGGCCTTTGGGGATGCTGTGTGAAGGATTTTTTAAGGAAAGGAAGGGAAGGAGAGTTCTTGGAAGGAAAGGGGTTTAAGGGGTGGGTAGGAATCTGGGGTTCAGTGTGTCCTGGTCATCCGCCTCCAAGACCTAGACAAACCTCACCCCATGAACCCGGGCACCCCTACTAAATCACCAAACGTAGCGAACCACTTGGGGTGACCTACGGCAGAGGTGTTGGTTATCCAATAAAGGTTCCCGGGGCGACGGTACCCATTCCCGCCTCCCAAATTGACCGGTTAGTAGCTAGAAGACACTGGCTTGTGAATATCCACATCATCCAGACACGTCGGGTTCACTCCCAGTCGTCGACACGTCGGCTTAATTCCTGTATTATATCCACCGTCATTCAACATTTTCCATTAAGAATTTTTGAAATAGAAGTTCCAGTGACGATTAAAGTGTTCGCGTAAAAAAATTAAAAATAACGAAATTCAATTCTATTTTCATTGGCAGTTAGTTATACCAAAATATTCTATACCACTAAAAAACACATGAGCATGTCATGCTTTTGCACTTTGCACTTCGAAAGTGGGTAATTAGCGAAAGCACTTAATTTCTACTGTGTGAATTTTTCCCGGTGCTGAAAATGTCATAATCCTCACCTGTGTAATTACATCACTTAGCGTTTCAGCGTAATTATTTTTACTCTTCCTACTGTTTCCAGATATTCTGCATTTTACTTAAACGCTATGAATATTTATATTGTGAAAGCTTGCGTGTTTAGAGCAGCGAAAAGTGTTAAGAAAACAGTATAAATTAGCCCCTCATACACAGCTTATTTTGAGTTGGGTATTATAAAATCTCAAACGGAAAAGAGAGTATTTTCATCTATTGACTCATCAGGTTCATTCTGAAACCGACGAGATTTTATACTCTGTTCGTCGTCAAAAAATCGTTCGTAAAAAACGATAAGTAAGTTTTTTAATTTTTCTAGTATTGATTTATAAAAAAAAAAAAAATTAGAAGCAGCATCAAATATGTATTTATTTATTTATTTAAACGCCATCACATGGTTTTTGCATTCAAGTAATACATGATACGGTGGGACAAAAGAGGGTAGCGGTATTTTGATAGTAACATAAATAACAATATTTAAACAATATGCTAGATTTATATAAGACATGACATAAAACATAATGATGTAGGTATGATAAAAACTAGTATATATATAAATTATGCAAATAATAATGTATTACAACAAAAAAAAATTAAATCTTAAGAAATAGAATACAGTAATATTTTAAGATAACGGAACATTTTATTTACACAATAAAAATATGTAGATAAAGGTGTCTTGTTAGCAAGTAGAATCGAGCAAAGTCAAGTGTATCTATTCATACATTCGCTTTTATTTGCACATCTAATAATAATCATATTCATTTGATCACACGATGCACATCTAATAATAATCATTTGATCACATTAGACTCGTAGAGGTCTGATCTTCTCTCAAGGCCTACGCCATCTTTAATGATATAGAAATGATGAAATTTTATGAAATAGAAATCAGTGAAGAAATTAAACTGTGCAGAAATTTTTCTAAAAGAAACTCATGTTGTTTGGAAAAGAAACAAAAAATCCAGCAAACCATTCAGCATTCATAGGAAAAATCATTTTAAGGAATTAAATAGTGCTGATACTGAGAGACTGAGAAAATTGTGTGTTTGAAAATATTAATAAAGAAATAATAAAGGAAAATATTTTATAGATAAAATATTTAATAAATATTAAATAGACCACACGACGAACAGAGCACACATTTTTATTTGGCAGAATACAATAAATTATGGGGCATAATTTTGGTGTGTTTATTTTATGATTCGTTTAACAAATGAGTTACGAGTGATAACAATTCTTTACTCAAAGGGGAGGCATAACATGTTACGACGTATTGAGTCATCAGTTTGAATCCCGGGGGGATTTTCTCGTTCGGGAAAAGCTCGGCTGCAGTCCCGTCCCAATTCACCGGTCCGTGGCGACAAGCAAAGCTCGGTAAAGCTAACGCCACTGGTTTGTAGAGTTAAAAAGACAGCTAACACGGATCCAGGAATTAAAGCTCTGGGATTAAACGTGTGCCGTCTGGCTCGTTTAAACTTTATTCAATGGCTGCTTTAAGACTTTATTAGCGTCACCTGCACTTAATTAGAAAGCTTTCACTTCGTTTATATACTTATATTTTATTTTTAATACGCTTTTGATATCATATTAAAGATTTTTATTAGTCGTATCCATAAAATATGAAATCTTTTTTATTTCTGAATAGCTATAACTCTTGAAAAAGTGATTTTTAGTGTCTTGTGGTTTATTCAAGTTTTATTCAGACATTATATGTAATCTCTTTTCATACTCCAGGCAGGTCAGTTACAAGACAGTACCTTCCATCTCCCAATACTACACTCCTATGCGACGGATTCAACAGCTAATAAACAAATAATCCGATGTTGTATATCAATTTTAATATATAAGCATACCTTTATGAAGTTTTTTTTTCATCAAGTAGGGGAATATTTCGATAAAGCTATTTTAATTGACTAACACGTTAACAGTATTTTGTCGGCTGAAAGAAAAAAAATATTTTTGATTTTTTATATTTTGTACCTACATACTGTGTGGATCAAATTCAATAATATTTTTACTTTATACCTATTTTTGTGCAAGTGTTTTAAACAGACGTTTCCTGCACTATTTACGATTATAATTTCGTAATATTGTTTTATATATGTAAAATATATATATATAAAATATATTTATATGTAAAAATTTATTTATTTATTTAAGCCTAAATAGGCTTAAATAAATAAATAAATTTTTAATTACTTGCCTATAATATACGAATTTCAATTGATTTGTTTTCACCTTGAATAACATTGTTTAAATTGTAAATTGTAAGAGTCAACTCAACTCAACACCTCTTTGAAAAGTCATTGAAAACTACAAAAAAAATTTCTAAAATAGCCTATAACCTAACCTGACGTACACTGTTTAACCAATTTTTTTATACATTTTTTCAAGAAGTTGTGATGAATTCATTCAGAGTTGTCCGGTCACCGTTTTAATATATTGTTGCAAGATGTACTTATGATTTCTTTATTAGTTTACTAGCGAGTACCCGGCATGCGTTGCCAATTTAAAAAAAAAAAACAATGTTTCTTCCTTCGTTCCCCAACCCCACCTCCCGGATTCCCCTTTCCCTTCCTCCTTCCCTCGATGCTGCTTAACTATGTGAAACCCACACATCTTTCAAACAACTCGCTCACCACCTATTGTAAAATTTTAATTCAAATTTCATAATATTAGAGCTCATTATTATATGTAGAAACTGTCGCGGGCATGCGCACATCAAATCACTAAAATTTCATAGCAATCGAAAGAATGGTTTAGGAACCTATAAGAGACAAACAAAGAAACATTCATTTTTTTTATATGAAGACTATTAACATCTCAAATATTAAAATGTTGATTGATGCAGCACCTGCATTCAGAGCAGTCGAAACAACATGTTTTTTTACTCTTTTCAAACTTAGATTAATCTCTCATTACACACTCCTGCTAACAATGAAAAAAAACTTGAACTATTGTAACTCATCTTTAGAAAATCATATTCAATTAAACCTTATTTAGATATATTTTCCTTCCGCAACGTTGTGGTTTTTCAATATCGTGTTTTTTTTTTAATATTAATTTTTGAAACTTTTGTATCACATATCTAAAACCTTTCACGATGTATATCACATATGTAAATATATAAATAATATTAGGTTTCGTGGTTGGATTAAATCTGCGACCTTCCTAAAACATGCAATCCAAGAATTATTATTATTATTAATTCAATGGAAAATAAATTCTCAATATTCCATTGAAGAGATTTGTAATACTATGTAAATGAAATTAACATTGTACATAATGGAAATCAATTATAATTAATTCTGAATAGACATTCCCAGAAGCACATGTTTTCTTTGTGTAAAATTTTGAAAAGAAATTCTTACAATTCGTTGAAGTTAAAATCGTTTATATCAATTATGAATTGAACTGATATTTTTTCAATTGTTAAGCTTTAACACTTCTCTTCTCTTCGTCTTCTGGCGGCTTAACCCTGGGTTTTAAAATATTATTATGGCATTTTACTATAACAATAATATTTAATCCGTTATATCGACGAAATAATTTATATAATTCTGTGTTCTAGTTATAATTTCTTTGGTTTACAATTTGAGATTCAACATTAATTTGATACATTTTGATTGAAAAACTTTCTTCGTTTATATTTGTTGTATAGATTTAGGTCATTACATTACACCTGGTTGGTTGAAGTTTGATTTGATGGCTTGACAGTTAATTAATATATTTTTCGGTGGACGGAAGGATATTCGGATTAATACGGCTATTTTTACGAAGAAATGGAAACGGCGTAATTAGTTAGAAAAACTAATTATCTTAAATGCTGACCAGCTATTTTTATTACGTTTTGAATAAAATGTAAGTCATAATGTTATATACGAATATATCTGCAAAGAAAATGGAAGAATTATTAAATCTGGATAAATGATTTCACATTTGCTAATTTACTCTCCGTTACATTTATTCTCCCTCCCCCTCTTGCGTTCCGTACATTTAGTTTTCAAATAGCTCCTGGCCACCTATTGCAATTTTTTATACAAATTTCATAATGCCAGAGCTCACCAGTATATATAGAAACCATCGCTGGCAGGCACACATCAAATCCCCAAAGTTTCATTGCAATCGGATGAACTGTTAGCAACGCATAATTTCATGACGCCAGAACTCACTCTTGTATATAGTAAGAATCGCAGGCGAGCGCACATCAAATCCCCAAAGTTTCATTGCAATCGGATGAATGGTTTAGCAACGCATAGCGCATAGCATACATACATATATACATAGACAAAAGCAAACATATTTTCTTTTTATATATTTTCATTTTTATATAATATTTTTTTCAATTTTAAGACTGGAGAATTTTCATGAAATGATTTTAAAAAGATTATTAATTCTTCTTAGGTGTAAAACTTTCCAAATACACAAATTTTTGCACTTGTCCTAAACATTCACAACTATTTATCAAAACAGTATTTTTTATATCCCTCCTTTCAAAGGGTGACCAGCCAACTCGGAATGAAACCAACTCAGAACCATCTCAGATAAGTCATTTAGAGTGATAAAAATGTATATATTAAAAATTGGTTAAATAGGTTATGTTAGGTTAGGGTTATCGGCTAATTTAAAATTATTTTTTTCATAGATTTTAATGACTTTTAAAGGAGGTGTTGAGTTGACATTATTCCCAGTTGGCATGGAACCCTTTCAAAGACCACAACTTTGAACGTAATAAAATAATGAAATGGTTTTAATGTATACAACAAATATTAACCACTTGGACTATTATTTGACTTTTTTTTCGTTATTTGTTTTTGGGGTGTTATGCCGTGTTGCGCTAACTCGTTCTTTAACCATCGGACAGCGTTACAGTGTCCATCATCAGGGCAGATGTGTAATTGTGTTGTGTCCGAAACGTTGGCTAAAGAAGGAGGTAGCGCAACACGGCATAACACCCCAAAAACAAATAATGAAAATACTTTTGGCCGTGAAAATCTAAAAACTTATCTATTATTTGACTGTTGCGGTTTCAACTGTAGTGGCGATCTAAACTAGTAAATTTATTACTTAAGCTTGGATAAATGATAAATATATACAACTGATAAAGATGAGAAAAAAAATTGATGAAAATAAATGATTACAATTGATTTTCAACATGAATTAATCGGCTTCAAAATTGGAAGAGACTTACTTACAACTTATTAATTCATCGAGTTGCGCTTTTAAATTTAATGATAACGTAAATAAATTTCTTTACTAACCTTCTACTTGAAAAAAATATAGCGACCATGTCTGCCAACGAAGTCTAAAGAATGTAGAATCTTCAGGTAAATAATATCACAACGGATATATTTCTGTTTTCACTATCCCTATCAAAATAATCACCTGTGATTTTGCCACACATCATGTACGTTCTGAAGCTCGTTGCTTGACATTTCAACATTGTAAATTACAAACAACTTGTCAAAAGCAACACAGAATTCTACCCAGTAGATATTATTATTCTAGACTATCGTTTTTACTCTCACATTTGCGACATGTCTCCATAGTAATGTCTTTGAAGATACTATTTCATGTAGCCACTCGTTATTAATATCGTGCGTTAAAATATTTCAAATAAACTATGTTCACAGAGAAGAAAACATTCTTGAAAAAGAATGAACTAACAAAAACAGATGTGCAAACAATGTTGAAGCTAGTCTCCAAACGGCTGGAAATTTAATTTTTGTTATAACAACTCCCGTTTTTAACTATTGAAGGTTATTCCCATCAATGTCACACATCATTGAAAAATAAAATAACACTTATAATCTAAACGAAAATATGAAAGCGAACAAGACACAGAAAAATCAAAAAAAATAACGGTCGCAACCAAAAAAAAAAAATTGTCGAGGATAATATTATTAATTCTGAAATTTAAATATCAGATTGATAAAAATGACGGTTAAATAAGAGGTGACAGTGGTCTAATTGGATAAGGCGTTTGTCCCGATAAGACGAGAGGTTCTAGGTTCGAGTCCCAGTTGCTGTTGAGTTAGGTCAGTGGTTGAGTGGGCATCGCGTTTGGTTCCCACCCGGGCAACCCGCGTTCGATTCCTTGGCTGGCTAAGTCCTCCATCACAACATAAGCAATATTTTCTGCTTTCTGTGGTGGTAGTAGGAGATTTTCAAACATTGTTGGGTTATTCATAACTCAGGATTGTTTGTCTTTCTTTAAAAAAAAAGAAAAAAACACTCAGCATCCCCAAAGATGATATAGTCCCTGAGAGGAATTATTTTCGTCATGGCCTCCTGCGTGGAGCTATTTAAAAAAAAAAACAACAAAACAATTCGGTAGATAACTTTTTCTGAAACAGCGGATACAGACGGATTGCGATTTTAAAGTGTTAAATATGTTTTTTTTATTATTTGATTCATCCTATGAACCTAACCTTCAATTTTACCTTTCTTCTTTCAAATCATGAACAATGACGCTCAAACATTTCAAAGATAACAGAATGTTCAAAGATGAGACAGCCCCATCCATTTTCTTCCCTTAAAACTCAGAGACCCAAGTGCTTACTGCTACTTTATACGAACCCTTGACCTTTAAACGTATAAGTCAGAGTGGCAGCCATTAGGCACGTTTTGTTCTGCCCTCGAGTTGTTGAGATAGTCTTATCATCTACGTAAATTCAATCGTTACTGATTTTTTAACAAAAAAGAGATAAGAGGAACAGGCTAAAGCGCAGTGTAACTGACAATCCAAAAACAACCAATGCAGCAAAAAATCGTTGGAGAAAAGTTGCAGAATACGCTGAATTCCTATTTCCTGTAATGTATGTAGAGAAGTTCGGGAATTTTCAGCGATTTTTTATTATTAAAAAAGATGAGAACGGTACTCCGGCAACTATTGTTGAAAATTTAGATTTTCTTTTTTTTTTGTCCCAGAGGTGCAAAGATCTTTTTCCGATTTTTCTGATTCCTGATTTTCGACAGAATTTCGCTAATATTGTCTTCATTTATTTAAATATTACAATTTGAGGTTTTACACATAAAGTAAAAAAAAAACATTCATCCAAGACTTGCAGAAAAAGTCAATAAATATCGCATATTAAATAAAATGGATAAAAATTTATCCAGACACTATCTAGATAGCATTTAGTTCGGGTTTGAATCTTGCAATCATACATGAAGATAGCAGCCAATAAAATATGCGTTAAGAAAATGAAGATAATGTGGGTAGTTGTTAGACGTACGATACAGTTAAAAACGACCGAATCGGATGTAGACACCTTGGCGCAGTGGTGAGCGCATTTGCCCGGAAAGCAGAAGGTCCTGGGTTCGTGTCCCAGAGGTGCAAACATCTTTTTTATGATTTTTCTGTGTCCAGATTTTCGTTTAAGTTTCGCTAATATTGTGTTCATTTAATTAAATTTAGATTTACGTCCATTTGGATAGATTTCGTCGAGTAGGTGAGGTAACACGTCGGGCGAAAAATTCAAAAAAAGTGTTAATCTGTAAAAAATGGTATTTGAACATGAACTTGTTATTGTTGTTGTTGTTGTTCACAAACATTGTTGTTTGACATATTTTACGTAAGTTATTTTATTTTTCACGCAGGAGGCCCTGAGGAAAATAATTCCTCTCAGGACCTATGTCATCTTTGGGAATGCTGTGTGAAGGGTCTTTTCAGGAAAGAAAGGATAGGAAATTCTGAAAAGGAAAAGGTTGTTACGGGACATTACGGGTGGGTAGGAATCTGGGGGTCAGGTGTCCAGGACGTATGAATCCATCCCTCCCACCGCGGTGCATGGCGATGTTCCAAGAAAGTATGGCTGTGGAAGTCAAAAGGACTCCCTCAATCATTCTTTCCCGATCCGGCCTGCCAAGCAGCTGGTAGGCAGACGCATCCGCCGCCAAGACCTGGATAGTAGACCATGTGAACCCGGGCACCCGGGCATGGCAGGGGTGTTGGTTAACCAATAAAAGGTTCCAGGGGCGGCGGTACCCATTCCCGCCTTCAAAATTATACATTATTTCAAATAGCTGAGTTCGTTAACTGGTTCTACTTCTTTGCGGGAATAGTCTGTTGGTCGCAAAAAGAAAAGAAAAACACCTGTAAAAGGATATTTTACGAATAAAGAAAAAAACTTTACAGATCTTTGAAGCAATTGTTCCAAAAACAGTCTTAATGCTTTTTTCCTTGCTTTCCTTTGCAATTTCGTCAGCGTTACGAACGTAAGCCAAGAAAGTGCAACTTTTAGATTCTAGATCAGTATTATGTTCGGTTCGGATTTAGCTGTTAGTACCAAAGCTATCCGCTTGATCTGTCCAGTGGGAAACCATTTGTCTAAGTAAGCGGTGGTCTGCCATTGCAATTAGTTTGGTTATTTGTTTAAAAAACGATTCCTTAACCCTAGAAGCCCAATCATATTTTGCTATCTTAAAAACCCAATCATAGGTCAAATTTACCTACATTAATAAATACACTCGCAACATAGTTTATTCTGCGAAATTTATTATCTTTTTTATCATTATTTATTCGTTTAAATATTTAGGAGGTGAAAAAACACATGATTAGAACTATATTTATTTATTAGAATTGAAAAAACAACTATGACTAATTAATACAAAAATTTGGTACAAAATGAGATCCTTTCGGTTTGCTTCTTTTAAATTAAAAATATTAAAAGGGGACTAAACAAAATCTTCTTTTTTCTACTAACCAATACATGTTTTATAATAATTAAACAGTTTTATATAATTATTTTATTCTTTATAAACACTTTTAACACACATTTAAAAATTACAAAATGCCTAAACATAGGTCAAATTGACCTGCAAAGTATGATAACTCCAATGTGAAGGGATTTACCAAGCCAACACCATCGTTTTCTGTGGGCTCTTGACGGGTACTTAATTGGTTCGATCAATCAAGGCAATCGAAAGAAGTGTGCAAAAGAGAAAGCAGATATTTGTTTGCGTATAGGTAAAAATGACCTAGATTGGGCATCTAGGGTTAAAGATGCATTTGATCTAAGTAATTTGTAATGCTTATAACTTAAAACTTAAGGAATCCTTCAATATTGACAGGAATAAATAAATAACAGTTTTACTTGAATAGAAATGCTGAAAAAACATGCAAATTGACGATAGAAGTTTGGTTGAGATATGCATCGAGTGTTTAGTCAAGGGTTGCGAGCTTCATTGCCAAGCTAAGAGCTAAGCCCTCCATCATTAGGCAAGTTACTTGTTTCGATGAAGGAGAAATCAAAATAGTTGTCAGGTTTTTCGTTTCCTGGGAAATTTCATTTACTTTCCGGCCGAGTCAAAAAGACGCGGCTCGGCTCGGCCGCGTATGGAAAATCTCCGATTCAATGGCTCGGCGTGTGTGTGCGTTCCCGAGCCAAAATCCACCCAATGTGAATTCAGACAACAGCGGACAGCGGAAAGTTTGGCTAATGGATGAAAGATTACTTCATGATTTGACGTCTTCAAGCGTAATAAAAAAAATTACTTTGGTTTCATGTACTACATATATTATTACTCACTGCCCAATCAACATAAATTATAAAAGAAAGTGTACAATATGCGTGCTGCTAAAACTCAGAAACGAGTCCCGGGAGTTATGTGGTGTGGTAGTCCTCTATCACCCATCCATGAAGAAGGTTCCCGTTTTTACCTGACGACCGTGCTTTTATAAGGGCTGGAAGTTTCTCCCTCTAGAAATTTCTAGAACACATCAGAACATTTGAGAGCTATCCATGACATCCCAGAACATCCCGGAACATTCTGCAATGTTTGGAAATAGTCTGGAACGTTCGGAAACATCCCAGATCATTGTGGAATATTCCAGAACGTTCTAAAATGTTGTGGAATGTTCTGGAACATCGCGAACCATGCGAAGCATGTATGGGTGGGACTACCCATTGGTAGGGGTATATAAAGCAAAATCCATCGTGGGTTCAAATGTCAGTTCAATCTCCTATCAACTCCCTGAGCGAAGCCGGGTACCCAGCTGGTATTACATAAATCTTTGTTAAAGATTAAAAAAAACACTTTCTTTGCGTTTATTGTTTTTAGTGCCTTCTCAATTTTAAAACAACCTTTTGTAGATAGTCGCTAAAGACAAAATATGATTTTTACAAACGGCCACACCATACTCTACGGCGTATTCCGCCGGTCAACGATCAATCCAAAGATAAAAATTCATTCGATTTTGTTCGCTGTCATGGGCTCGTTGTGTTAATAAATTTCTGTCTACATGCTTACCCCGCTGGGTAATTGTGACACGAAATGTACGACACATAGTTTTCAAATAAACTCATTAAACTTCAAATCTTTCGTTCTGATTAATAACCCCGTGACATCTAATAACGGATTGGTGAGTTACCAGGTAAGGCTCGTCATTCCATCAGTTTTATGAATATTCGTAGAAAAACCTATTTTGTGCATCCATATACGATTTTAGTTCACGACATAGAGTTGTTCACTCGATGGTGACATGGATAGTGGTAGTGACGTGGTTCCTAAAACATTCTGGGAAAAGTTATTTCTCTGAAGTTCTCTAGCTACCAGGGTATCTAGCATGGACGATCGATATAACCCTATATCAATACGATATCGGTCGAATCCGTCATTTATGGTGAGTTATCAATCGCACACTATTTCCTTCATGGAAATAACGTGCGATTTTTTTCGAAAAAATTACGTCATCGAGTACACGAACGGGAATAGCTTCATATGATAAAGGTCGATTAATTGATGAGAAAAAGCAGGTCTGAAAAATGACTGCGCGGAACCTGCCAAGAGGTGTACCAGCAGATCAGCTTAATTTCCTAGGGTCGTCGGGCATTTTCCCCCAATCTCCCAATCACTTTTCTTTGAGGCATCACCGAGGAACCGGCTAAGGGGCGCGGAAGCTGAGTGTGGTTTACGGCTAGACCGAACGTCTTGTGCATTCTTGCTGGAACTGCCAATCGATTGGAGAGGACTCCCACCCGTTTGACATGCCCTTGTTATTTGTGTACTATGTCTTCCTCCCATACAGGTGCTTGTAGGATATGCTGGATGCAATCACCCAGCGCTTGCCGCCTCGTGGACTGTCACCAACCTGTCCCATTGTCTTGTCTATATCTTATCATACATATTGTATATTACATATTGTATCTTTTATGTCCCGCTAAGCACTTGCGTACTGCTTACTAATAACGTATGCAGGGACACTGGTGGTCTAGATTCGTTCTAAATTAAATGTAGCTTCGTTCTTTCAAAAAAAATTAGAGTCCTTGCGAGAGCCCTGAAGGAGTAACCATCTCTTTCTTATACCAAAGCGGGTATGTGGTGGATAACCTCCAATGTTGTCTACTATTTCTTTGTAATCGTTATAATGTATTAATTTCACCATAACAGGAATGCCTCTCTTTGACTCCGGTTAGTTGGAACTCTTGTGCATTAAGAGTGGTACAGCAATTACGAATTACTAGTGTTCGCCCAATGGTCGAAATTCGACCATAATTGTAATGTTTTTTTATGTTTGACATTCAGTAAGACCATAGACGAATAATATTAAAGACAAACAATATTAATCTATTCGCAATTTAACCATAGACTTTAACAATAAACAATAAAGACGCGTGTGGGTGTCAAATACATGGTAGTGTGTGTAATGTTTTTATTATTGATTTAATGTATTTTTATGCATAATTTTTAAAAAAATATTAGCATTCTGCACTCCTCCTCTATATAAACTATAAGTGTGCAAAATTTCATACTCCTCCGTCCGCGCATTTTTCGTAAAAAGGGGTACAAAGTTTTGGCTTCACGTATTAATATTATGATTCTGACAGATGATCGTTACTTATACCAGGGCGGGGATGTGGTGGATAACCTCCAAAGACCAGCTTTTTTAAGGCTTAAATGTCCATTATCACTACAAAGTAGTTTCATCCGTGTACTCTATGACGTAAGGATTATGTAGCCAGGCTCCCGGTTTATAAATAAACGATAGTTTTACGTTTCCGAACCATAGAAATTGACCGCTATATAGAAAATATCTTAAGTGTACATCGATTTCTTATTTATTGCCTTATCAATATCGGCTCGGTAAAAAATCATCGGAAGTTTCGCCTGTCGATTTGATGTTGTTAAAGTTAACGACTTCAGTGTGCTAGGACCCCAGAAAGATAACTACTAGCTCGTGAAAATGTTTGATGACCGACCGATTTTCATTTCATTGCAATACTAGACATGGTCAATTACTGGCTCGGCTCGGTCGTGTACTGCCCCCTAATTTGGACCGTGTCCGAATGGATTCAGCCAAATAACTCGGGGCTCTATCGTGAGCGTCCAGCTTTACAACGTTATTAATTTAACGAAGAACTTGACTGCGCCCACTTTTAAACACAACGCGTCTGACCGATGTTTTTATAAATATTTACACTAAACCGTCTGCTAGATTAATTACGTAATTTATACACGTTTTTCACATTCAATGTCAGCATTTATTAGTTTTTTCCGTCCAATGTCAGGGAATATTATTATTATTATTATTAACACGTTTCTGGGGCAATTGATGGAAATATTTCCTGGTGTTGGTTCGCTTCCAATCGTCTTCTGAATTTCAAGAAATAGAAAATCGGCAACGGAATTCATTTTTAAAGACCGCATTGACAACAAGATAGCGTTATGCTTTCATTGACACCAACATGGCGACAAGGCGGCTCGTGATTGATCGGGATAGCGACGTTAATAAGATTCCAATTTAAATATAAAAAGAATTCGATTTGCGAACACATGAAAAGTATCGTAATATTTTTAAAAATGCTCCTTCAACATGTTTTTGTTTTTAAAATAAGCATTTTTATGACTTATAATTGATAATACTCACGAAAGAAGCACATATAACAGGAAAATCAACAAAGTATTTGTTTAAACAGTCTATTACTTATGAAAATCCAGTCCGTGCAACTGATTTTTGACATATTAAATTGAAATCAAATATTCTATTACTTCTTAAAATTGTATATTTTTTGCTTAGATATATGGGAATTATTGGATTTATTCATAGTGTGTTGCCTGTTCTTACCAAAAACAAGATTGTAATTCCACCCAGTGTTAAAAAGAGTTCCGCTTCGAGCAGTCGCATAGTAAAAAAAATAACATGTTAATTTTGGTGGTTAGTGCATGAGTAATATGAAATATCGTAAGATTATTCAACTCCAATTAACTTTAAATGTTCAATAATTTAAAGCAATTAAGTAACCCCCGACACAAAAAAAAGCTTAAAAAAGAGCTGATAACCTTGAAACTCCTGAATATATTTTCATTAATTGTAGCTAAGAACCATCTCGATCACGTCAGTTTTCAAACAAAAAAAATCGCATCATAATCGGTTCATTCGTTTAAGAGATACGATGCACAGACAGACACACACACGCGTCAATCCAAGACAAGCGATAACGTCGGAACCAAGTTAATTTTATTAATTAATAATTCTTTATTTGAAGTGTGTATTTGTTTTGTTTAAATGTTCGGCACATACTTATATGAATAAATAGAGTAAGGTTATTTTACTAGAGACAACTTGTGTGATTTCACTGACCCTTTAAAAGAGCATTCTTTAGCGGGCCGTTTACAAAGCTGTTTCATTAGTACACATGTATTCTTTGGATGTCTGCGGTGCTACATTTATCAATTACATAGTGTGAATATAGCGTATCTTGTACTTTTGTGATGTCATTGAATAGACGTCATAATTCTCCAAGATTACGATTATTTGATACTAGCTTTTCCCCGCGGCTTCGCTCGCATGGTATTACGGGAAATTACTGTAGCGGTTGAACTTATCAATTATCCCCCCTCCTCCCCACCCTCACCCCCTCCAGCATTCCATACATTCATTCCCTTACATTCAGTTTTCAAACATCTCGCCTACCACCTAAATTTCATTAAGCTATAGCTCAAAGAAAAAAAATAGTTATCCAATTTTGTTCATTCGTTCGGAATTTATGCGCTTACAAACATTTCGGATGTTTATTTTTAATTAAATATTTGGAAGTTTGTTAATAGAATAAAAAATTACACTATTTATTATTCAGTCTTTATACCTAATCGTTACGAATTATATTTTTAATGTAGGAACTCTATCTGACATTTGTTCCAAAACAGAAGCTTGTCCAAAAAAAAACAAAACATATTCTAATATTTGAATTTCCTGGGGCAGTAGCTGACCAGGGAGCTGAGTACCTACCAGCTTAGAGCTCACAAATATATCAACATAGTTTCCATGGAAACGATTTTTTTCTGACGTTAGCAAAAACTCGCTTTTGTTAGCGAAAGAAAACGTAAAACAAATAAAATATATTAATATTTATAATTTCATAACGCCAGAGCTTACCATCATATACAACATATAGTCAGCGCATATAATTTAGCTTTCTATTGGTGAATGAATTTTTAAAGTCTTTTTATTGGTTAATGCCTGAAAAGGTCATAAACAAACTCGAGCAGTTTCGCATTTATAATATTAGTATGGATGTTAATATCTTCTTTTGAAAGGTGATGATCTTTAGTCGTATACTTTTTAATAAAAACGTTCAGCTCAATCTCAAAATTAAAATATCCTGTGATTTTTCTCGGATCTGCGCTAGTTACGTTTGTAAAAATGATTTTATTAAACGTTTAACTCCACGGTACCATTTCTGCGTTTCCGTCTCTGTTTGTCCTCCCTCCTTTTCAAGACCCATGTTCACTCCATACTCTCACCAAAAAAAGCCTCCATACAGCATCTTTAAAAATAACATGACGGTCAGTGGTTGAGTGGGCATCGCATTGGCGTCGCGTATTCGATTCCTCGGCTTGCTAAGTCTTCCATCACGACTCAAACAACATTTTGGGCTTACTGTGAAGGTAGTAGGAGATTTTCAAACATTGTTGTGTTATTCGTAACCCGGGAATGCTTGTTTTTGAAGAAATAAAAAAAAATTTTAAAAAAAAACATTTGCCCTGAGGGAAATTATTTTCCTCAGGGCCTCCTGTGTGGACAAATATAAAAAAAAAATCATTAATTTATGAATAACCCGCCGCTTTTTTTATGTGCACAGATTTTGAAAAGTACACTACTTTTAAACTTAGTTATCACCAAAGACACCGGTTTCAATCGCGGCAGGTGGAAAAATATGCATTTTAAATTTACATTTCATAAAAAAAAATTTGTACGTAATTTCTCGTTACGGCTGACATTTTATGTTATTTTTTTCGCAAACAATAGTACCCTTTACACGTAGAGTTCGGAGCGGGACGTGCCCCGCGCCACTTCAGGCCGCCGCGCAGAAAAGTCTCACAATGAACTGCGCTATAAACCGTTATCTTACTTTCGGTCTTTACTTTTCTGCGCGGCGGCTTGAAGTGGCGCGGGGCACGTCCCGCTCCGAACTCTACGTGTAAAGGGTACTAATGATTTCCAGCAATTTCCAGGGGTACCAATCGATAAATATTTAAAAAAAGATTGCCATATCGCAATAATGTGATTATATTCGAGGAAGGTACTAGTATAATGCAATTTTCGTATGAAGGTACTAATATGGTGCAATTTTCATGTTCTGAATAAATAAATAATTGAGCATATTTAGGATATACGAATTAAAATCAATGTACTATTAATTAGGTTAGGTTATATTAGGTTTGGTTAGATTAGGTTTGGTTAGGCTAGGTTAGGTATATAAAAAGGCGTTTTTAGACGACATCCAGAAATTAATTATTGACAAGTTTAAATCTGTTTTTATAATAAAAATGTATTAGAATAATTACACACCCGCTAGACAAACCCTGCTTGCCGTACAAACCATTCAAAACCTGGGATGTATATCTAAATGAAAAGAATAGCGCGTGCGCGTTCTTTATTTTCGTTCATCTGTCTTTTATTTTGCAATAACACATACCCGCTAGACAAACCCTGCTTGCCGTACAAACCATTCAAAACCTGGGATGTATATCTAAATGAAAAGAATAGCGCGTGCGCGTTCTTTATTTTCGTTCATCTGTCTTTTATTTTGCAATAACACATACCCGCTAGACAAACCCTGCTTGCCGTACAAACCATTAAAAACCTGGGATGTATATCTAATTGAAAAGAGGAGCGTGTGCGCGTTCTTTTAATCGTTTTCGTTATTTAAAAAAAAATAGGCGTATTTGTAATGATTTTTACGATATGGCAATCTTTTTTTAAATATTTATCGATTGGTACCCCTGGAAATTGCTGGAAATCATACTGTTTGCGAAAAAAATAACGTGAAATGTCAGCCGTAACGAGAAATTACGTACAATTTTTTTTTTATGAAATGTAAATTTAAAATGCATATTTTTCCACCTGCCGCGATTGAAACCGATGTCTTTGGTGATAACTAAGTTTAAAAGTAGTGTACTTTTCAAAATCTGTGCATATTAAAAAAGCGGCGGGTTATTCATAACTTACCAAAAAATCTTCTATCGAATACCATGGCGCGGAAGTTTCTCATCTGTATACACGTATATAAAAATCAAAACAGCATGCTTGGCGATATATACAAATACAAATTATGAGCTGTGAATGTATTGCTATATCAAGCAAAGAAAACGTTTGAAACTTAAAATACCTTATTTTAACCTCCCACAAAGGTTTCTGGGTTGTTTCAATCACACGACAATCCATCTGCAAAGTTTTTTAATCATTTATGAACAGTCAAAAATGTCAAAATTTGAGAGTGACATTTTGCAAAACAATGATTGTTAAATCAAAATTCAACTTTCGAAACTCTTTAAAATATTGAATTTATTTGAAGTTCTCGCCTAATACTTTGAATTAAATCAAGAATTATAGATATTTTAAATAGGTACATATGTTAGGTACCAAATTTAATTGATTTTTTTTATACGATAAAAAAATGAACATTCGTATAAATGAAAATTTGAATAAATAAAATTTAATAGTTGGCACGCGAGCTATTTGAAAACTGAATGTACTGGGACTGAATAAACGGAATGCGGGAAGGGGGTTGCACGATGGGGAAGCGGGAGAGGGGAGAGAAAAGGCGGAGAAGGTGGAAGGGGGACGCAGGGGAAGGGGAAACTTTGTTAAAAAAGGTTACGTTATGTTAGGTTAGGTTAGGTTAGGTTAGGTATTGGCTATTTTTTTCTTTTTTATTACCAGCAGTGGATTTTTTTGATGGGGTGTTAAAATGCCTTTTCGTTGAGTTGTCGTGGAACCGTAAAATTTCTCTAATTATTTTATAATTTATGTTGCATGGTTTTACTAATATTAAAAATAAATCTCTTAGTGCGGTTGATTATGTGTACCTACATATTATTTATTTTGTAAACTCCACTGTAATGACTAGTCATTATAAGTAAAAATTGCAGTACTGATTCAAGTTTCTAAGAAAATTTATAGATAGAATTCGTGGACGTGAGTTCAGCGCACTTGGGATGAAATATCGCTAAATTGCAATAAGCATGTAAATATTATAATGTTATTATTATCAAAAGTATCCACTCAATTTACTTGAAATTTTGTATACAAAGAGCGATAAACTATCCAGTTAAAACAGCTCACAGTTCATTGTTCTGTTTCCCGCCCAGCATAAATAATCTCCCATCATGGAGACTCTCGGAAGATCCACAAAGCCTGCTACACCTCTCTTCCACGTAACAGACTGGATTCGTAAGTGAAATGAAATAATAATTCTCAGCGTTCCCAGAAGTGCGTTGTTACCATAGCTGCCAGCTACAGACTAAGTATAAATTAAATTGGGCGGTAAACACTTGACAAGATTTTAGAAATTATTATTGGGCATCGGTACGTGTCTCTGTGAAATATCTGCCGAGAGATTATAAGGTATATATATATCACTCCTATCTTACAAGGAACGACTCCAACAACTTAATTTACAACTCTGGAAAAAAGAAGACATTTTGCCGACTTAATATGTTTATCCACTGGAGCGATTATGGTCAAAAAATGGACCACATTTTCCTACCATTTGTAAAATATTTATTGTAATTATTTAAAACATTTCCGTGGCCAGCCATTTATTTTAAAACAAAGCAATTAAAATGCTTTACCTATTATGACCAAAGATGTTGCAAATCCGAACTTCGTAGACTATTTTAAAACTATGTTAAAAAAAATAATTCGATATTTTTTTTACACAGAATTTCTGATCAGCTGTTTACGGTTAAAATTAAGTCCTTTTTCCATAGATGTGCACCTTTCATTATCAAGTACACCACAGATAACATACAGAAATCGAAAATATTCTATGCTGACTCGAGTAAGTACCTCTCACTGAGTTTTAAAGTAACAAACACGCAGGATTTACGATTTTTCAAATTTTTTTTAAAAATTCTACAAATATGAGATAAACGATAAAATACGGGTTTATTCATTGGCTATATAGCACCATAATAAGTTTTTGTCCCCATGTTAAATAAAATTCGAAGGTATGATTTTTTTTTATGTTGATCAAAAATTTTAAAAATTATTTGTGGTAATCTCTAGCAATCGAGGCAAATTTATTTATTTCGCGTGGTCGCTCCAGTGGTTATACAATATTATTCACGATAAGCTTCAAACCATTCATTGTCTGAGCAATATTCACATTAAAGTTCCTAATAGACGTAATTTAAGGATTCATAAAATCCATCCATCTTGAATTATTTTAATAAAAATATTGTATACTTCAATCCACTGTCTCGAATGTGTCGTCTATATAATACCATTGAATGTAACCATACATATTAATCTACGAAAACAATCTCACATATTTCAGAAAACAAATTATCAAACTCCTACAATGATACTTCGAGAATAGTTATGTAGCTGCTTTGTTTTCATACCCTTTCTTTCTTTTTTCTCTTTCTCTGCAGGTTACGTGTTATATTTGACACTACTATGTTTTATATTTAATTTTGATTATCATTATTTCTGTTATCACTACAAGCATTTCCGTCTAGTAACAACCAAACATTGATTACTCAAGCTGTGAACGTTTCTAATAATTAGAAATTTTAGATTATTAATATCTATGTACATCTATTTTTTTTATTTATTTATTTATTAAAATATAAAGATGTACATAAAAACATAAACTGCACATCTCACTACGGCATTCCTGTATCGAGATATGCAGTTTTACAATAAAAATTTAAAAAAAAAACAATCATGGAATAAAAATAAAAAACATACATATAAATTCACAAGAAACACTAAATACAGTTTACTCAAATATTAATTACAGCTGGGCGGTATGCTCATATTGCTCTTAGTTGGCCACAATAATATTCTACTGTAAACTAAACATGTTCAAGGTACCTGCAGTGGCTTAACAAATGCATTCATAGGGTGACCATACCGTCAGTTACAGTAGATTAACGAGTATTAACAAAAAATAAAGAATCAGGATGTTGTATTACATTATTGTTGACGGACTTCTTCTTGACGGAGATGGGAGAGGAAGAACATCCCAAGAACATCCCAACGGCATTTATATTATTGTAATAATTGTTAGCACTCTGTAAATGTATCAAACAATAAATAAATAAATGTATAAATTGTTATTATTATTACATTGTACCAGAAGGTCTAGCATGAACGATCGATAAAACCTCATATCGATATGATATTGACCACATCTGTCGTCTGTTGTCAGTTATCAATATTTGAGAACACTCGCTATTTTAATTTACAAATCACTTTTAAATTTCTGTTCCTTTTTTGCACTTTTAAAGTAATTAACCCCTCAGCTCTCGGGCATAATTTGTCAGCAGGTCAAATAACTTTCCGCTTTAAAATCCAAATAAACTGAACATTTCCAAATTCGTCCAAAAACTATTTTTGAAAGGTGATAAAATACGCTTCCAAATTTGATTTTTAGAAAAAAATCTATGGTTTCAAAACCTAAACTTTTTTTAATTCAAACATAAAAAAGTTTTAAAAATGACCGACCTTACGTTTTTACTAACTAAAAATTACTGATACCAAAAAAATCTTATAACACCCACATATTTGATTGGACAAATGTTTTATAAAAGTTATTGTTACCTCACTTCTTGTCGTTTCTTGTAAGAAAATTCACGAAACACTCATAAAGTTTAATATTTGTTTCTAAAATTGCATTCGAAAAATTTGGTTTCATAATATATTCAAATTTTTTAATTCTTCTGTGGTTAACTTTTAGATTTGAATATATGAATACAAAACGTGGTGTTCTTTTTCTAACACTTTTTAGATCATATTTCTCAGATGACAGTAAGGAAGATTGTTATATCATGCGGACTTGTAATTGATGTGGAAAAATTCCGAAATTGTGCACTAGACACGGCCAAATATTTTATGCAAAAGTACTCGTGGTACGTCATGCCACCAACACTGCAAAGTTTTTTGACCACGGGCCAGAAATAATAAAAATTGCATATTGCCGACAATTGTTAAGGTACGGACCGCTTGTTAAGGTAATAGACGGAACCGCAAGCGCGTAAGACTTAAAATAAAATAAATATTTGCGATAATCTGCTAAGTGGGGGACTCTACTCCCCCGCGAGTTAAATAATTCTCAATGTTATCAAAATGATACAATTTTTTTTAAATAAAATGTGCCTAGTAACTGTAATTTACCAATTGATTGAACAGGCCTTATGACTAAACATTAAAAAACTTCTTACGAAAAGGGAGATGGTAACTAGTTATAGTAAGCATTAAACAACCCATCCAACTGAGAGTCAGCCATCATTCCCCATCAAGCTATCAATCACCTCCAAATGTTAACATTTTCTTATTTCAATGAAAGAACAACAGCTTAAAGAAAAAAGACCTTTAAAAATAAAATAATATCAAAATGTTTCCACGCCACTGCACTGCCCCGGTCACGTTGAAATAAAGAATCGGCCTATAGTTCCCCGCACACCCGTGTAATAATAGAAGTCCCCCGAGATGCGACATTTTTTGGCATCGCCGCCCGGCGTGGCAGCGCCTCGATTCGTCGCGACGCCGAACACTTGTGGAACGGGCGCCGCCTTCTAGTGTTGCCGTGTTCTAGCACGGGCACGTTAGTTCCGCGGGCACTACGGCTGTTGGCACCTGCTCGCGCTGCCTTAAAAGCACGCGTTCACGTCGCGGGCGAGACGCTAAGCTTTTCTGTGTTACGTTCACCAGCGCTATCGACATATCGGCGATGTGAGATATTCGAGAAGTGTTGTTTGTGTGTTTAAAATATTCAAAAGTTACATTTTGCATCGGAAATAAAAATAAATACTTTTTCGTTGTTAATTTTTTGAATGACTGTAAAAATCGTTGTTAATTTTTTGAATGACTGTAATTTATACAGTTAAACTAATAATCTGTAGGTTAACACCTAACGGTGGTTTTAATAAGCTATTATTAATAAGCAAATGTGGAAAACTTATAAAATGTGATGCAAGTTGCAAGATTCAGTATGTCAGCTCGATATTTACCGAATGTCTGTTTGAATGATTATTTTTTAACGTGAATTCAGGGTGCACAAGAGTTTCAACTGCTCCCGACTGTCTACAGTCAGTAAGACTGTGGTATCCTCATTTGAGGCATATTGCGAGGTTGAAAAGGGTGGTGAGAGGAAGGAGATGTGAAAGAGGAAGGTCGGAAAGTGCCTGGCTCTTCAGGCCTTGTCAGCAATCACGGCTAAAACCATATTTTTTTTACAAGAGCTCCATACAGAAGTCCCTGAGAAAAATAATTTCTCTCAGGGCCTATGTCATCTTTGGGGATGCTGTGTAGGGGGTTCTTTTGAGGAAAGGAAGGAGAGGAGAATTTTGGGAAGGAAAAGGGTTTAAGGGGTGGGTAGGAATCTGGGGTTCAGTGTGTCCTGGTCATCCGCCTAGACAAACCTCCCCCCATGAACCCGTTGAATGAATATTTCGAATTCGTGTGTTGATTTTTCACTAGGGCGATACTCACAGTATCCTCCAATCTATTCACTATTCAAGATTCATTCAAGAACACCTTTATTTTTATTGTGATGTTGGCGGGATTAATTCCAGCCGGATACATATTCTTAAACACTTTCGTATGCTGCACTGTTCTTCTGATTTTTCTTCTTGATCTTTCATTTCTCTCCCAATGTTTTGTTTATTATCCGTAATCCGCATATGAAAAAATATTCAAATTCCAATCACACGTAGCCCCGCATGTTTTCTCTTGTTTTTTCTCTCCAAACTACATTCTTTCAACAATATTCCACCTGTTAGAATGAGCTCGATTCATAACATATTACTTTAAAATAGAATGGTAGATACTCTCAGTATAGCCCTGGTGAGAGATAAGCACTTAGTGCTTAGTTGAGGATGTACTTGGCTAATCAGATCCGGTCAAAACCAGTTAAAGCCATCTGAATCAAAACCAGACAAAGCCATTGGATCTGATTAGCTAGGTACTTTACTTCCTCAACTTCTTCCCTATTTCTCTCCCCTTCCAAATCCCTTCAGCTTCACAACAAACCCCACTTGGGGATGCCGTAGTCTCACTTGGCTCTGGGTAAATGGGAGAAATTAGAACTCTTGTGCGGTACTCCATTACGCGATGCTCCAATTTTTACAACACAACAATTCACATTAGGTTATGTACAGCGCCCTTGAGTTGATTTTTCACAAAAACGGCGCTATATAAATCATCCAATTATTATTATTACCTAAATTACAGTACAGCAAAGTCGTGTTTTAACTCGATAGTTTTTTTTTTTAAAGAAAGACAAACATTACCGGGTTACGAATAACCCAACAATGTTTGAAAATCTCCTACTGCCACCACAGAAAGCCGAAAAATGTTGCTTGTGTTGTGATGGAGGACTTAGCCAGCCGAGGAATCGAACACGGGACGCCTGGATGGGACCCAAACGCGATGCCCACTCAACCACTGACTGGTGCATTTCGATTGTCTGTTAATTGTTTTTTACGTTCGTTTTTCGATTCAAGATAATGACCGTTTTAATGTTTCAATAAAGATTGTTTTTCAAATACGAGATCGTAGATTTTATTTGAACTTTCTTATTTTAGTTGAAAAAAAAGAATGAAGAAATTTTGAAAAATAATTCTCGTTGAGGAAGTGACGTTTCTTTGGACAAGTTATATAATTCCTTATTTGAAATAAAAATTAAGAAAATAGTGAAAAATATAACATGGTTTAAAATTAGGTAGGGAGGTATTTAAGTACCTACTTGCAAATCTTATGATTTTAAATGTAATTTTGGTTTTGGTTTATTAAATAAGAGAAAATTAAAAACGTACTTTTTTGGACGCAACGTCTACTGCTCACAAAACTACTAGTATAGTTCAAGATATTGAGAATTGGCACTCCTTAGATAATACGAGTATTTAAAAATAAATTATCTGGTGTGCTGGGTATCTTTCACGGTACGGCATGCATAACCTTGTTAACCATCCATATTACTGTCCAAAAATCAAACTCAGTTTAAAAATAACTCATCCCTTACTTAACTCAAACAAACCCAAGAAGTCAACAACATACCGTAGTTCATTCATGACATTCAACGTAAAACGGGAGAATATTGACCTATCTCAATATTGCTGAGAGCAAGTTTTGATTCACCGTAATTCGGGTCGTAAATTTTTTTACTTGGCATGTTCGAAGAAATTGGTTCAATCATAAATTATAAATGAAAATAGTCCCAGGTAAAGCAAAAAAACACTTTCCTCCGAAAACATTAATTATTTACCTGAAACAACATTCTTATAAACTCTTTTAGCAAATATTTGATGTCATCTAGCGCTTCAAAAATTTGGCGTATTTTGATAGGAGATAAAAATATCGCTAACGCGCGTATTCATCCCTCGACAAAATATCCCCTATAAAATATCCCCTAAAAAATATCCTACGGACAAAACATCCCCCAACAAAAAATCTACTAAAACTTAACCTAACCTTATAAATTATTATAAGGGAAAAAAATTATACAGACATCCTGTAAGGACGTTAAATTATTGTTCAAAAATAGTAAAATGGAACAAAAATTATGCAGTATGTCTGTTTTATTTTTGTCCCATTTTTTGTTAAGTTAGGTAAGGTTAAGTTTGTTCACAAATTCTATTATTATATTCTTTAGTATTATTGTTCAAAAATAGTAAAATGGGACAAAAATAATACTGTTAAAAATAATTTACTGCCTTCAGGCGGCACTCTTGAAACGCACGGCGCTGAAAAAGAAGAAGATGGAGAGATATGTAATTACGAATGTTGGACAGAGCGCGCAAATATTTTAAGCTGTAGAATAGCAGCGAAAATTGCGAAAAAGCTTAATAAAACATGACTCGTTTAAAATAGACCAAAAATCTCGTGGAACGTATCTTAAGTATCATTTTAAGAAACATTGTGAATTTTTTCACAAGTATAACTTGTAAAATAATAGAAAAAGACTTGTTTTAAATAATTTTCGGAGCATACTTTGCGATTTTTTTCTATCGAGGGAATTTCATATAATTTGCGTTTCGGCGTGGAACGTATCTAGATATTATCTTCAAAAATAACTTATATTTTTTTAAGAGCTTTAAAACTTCAAATGTTTAAGGGAGATATGTAAGAAATCGGTCGAAATTCGAATAGCGGCGGCTTAAACATTTTCACAATTTTCGCCAAAGTATTATTGTTTTTAATATTAGCGCGCTCCCTCTAACATTCGTATTTACATATCTCTCCTTCTTCTTTTTGAGGGGTACTACCGGACCTTAATGAGTTCTCAGTTAATTGATAAATCTAACATGTACCTAATAAATTTTATTTACATGAGAGAAGACAAATGATGATAGAGGATGAAGACAAATAATCCCTAATCATAATGAATTCAATTTCTTCGACTGATTTCAATGTAAGTGTAAAATGTTTATTATACAACGTTGGAGGATTTAGCTGTACTAGCAGAATCGTCAGTATTGACTCCGGGATATATTCATCCTCTAGCCTCCTCGGCTCCAACTGTTCAAAATTAAAATTTTCATTGAAAGCAGTGATATAAAAAATTGCTGTTATCTGTGCAAAAAAAAACATAAAACACACCGTTCTAAGTTTTGCTACTTACACCGCTGAAACTGACTAGTTTTTCTACTGGAAAACCAGATAGGCCTATAATAATTAAATAAATTCTACTATTTTTTTTCAGTTATTCTATCAACCCTAGACCTCGTGTCCAAAAAGTATGTTTCTAATGTTCCCTTAGTCAATAAATCCGACAGAAAAATTCCTTTAAAATCATAAGATTTGAAGTAGACACTAAATTACCTACAAACTTGATTATAAACCATGCATTTTACGTAAGTAACATTAGAAAAAAATTTTAATTGGTTATTATATACTTTGTAGTCTCGCTCAACGACAACCATTTTTTTTACAAAACATTCTTCAGAGGGGTAGGTACCATAATATTGAAAATTCAAATAATAAATTCCGACGTAACGCAACTTTTCGCCGATAAAACAATAATTTATTTATTTATTTATTAATCATTAACGCCCTTATGGGCTTTTACATATATTAACATTTTTTATGATTTAGTGCATACAAGTGTGTTTGGATGGCAAAGATAACATTAGTAGGTATTACACATGATACATAGAAGTAAGATGGTAGGTAAAAAGTAAAGCATTATACAATAAGAGACACAGAAAAAATCAGTTTTAGAACTGCAGATGGCATAATGTGTAAATAACAAACAATAATAATGTGTGGGTTCTTAAAATATAATTTGGACTAGTGGTCGCCCAATGGTCGAAATTCGACCATAATTGTAATGTTTTTTTTATGTTTGACATTCAGTAAGTAAATAATATTAAAGACAAACAATATTAATCTATTTTCAATTTGACCATAGACTTTAACAATAAACAATAGAGTAAAGACGCGTGTGTGTGTCAAATACATGGTAGTGTGTGTAACGTTTTTGTTATTGATTTAATCTATTTTTATGCATAATTTTTAAAAAATATTAGCATTCTGCACTCCTCCTCTATATAAACTATAAGTGTGCGAATCCTCCGTCCGCGCAATTTTCGTAAAAAGGGGTACAAAGTTTTGGCTTCACGTATTAATATATTGGTGATGATGATGATGTGATGAATACGTGGCGAAGTTGAATAAAACAAAAATAAACACTACCGATTTACACAGCACTAAAATTAATATTCACAGCGATTCCACTTTGACTAATAACATTAAAGTCAGAACTTCTGCTAAAAAAATGTTAAAGTTTGCCATCTAGTCTTGTCTAAAGTAAGACTTGTTTGAATAATAAAATGGATGCAGTAGAGTCTTGAAAACGGAAACTGAAAGCGCAAACAAATTTACAGACAAAAGAAATGCGAAATGGTTGAGTTAAAACAAGACTTCGCTATTCAATATGCTAGTCGATTAATATAACGAGTAAGTACGTACCGTAAAGTGGTAGCCGTGTGCAATCTCCTGCCCGCCTCAGTCATTAGTTTACCTAATTATCTCCGGAAATTTCCGGGAAGAGTTTTTGTTTCTGTTTAATTTCTTCCCCAAAATTATAATTTTACCCAATTCTACCTCGAAAATGACGTTATTACGAGACGATTTAAAAGCAATACCGAAGCAATTAAAACATCAAATTAATGTTCTTGTTATCGTAAAAGAAAAACTTTTAGCATTAATTTGTTTCTTTTACGAATTGGGACGTATTTCGCGAAAAGTTTTCCTTCACTTTATTATTTGAGTACAAGCTAATAAAACATTGTACAATAAAACAAGCTTAAAGAGGAAATACGTTGTTGATATTCAGATTATTTTGTAAATTTAATGTTCCTATTCTTGTTGAATAGGAACACATTATTAATGCCCGATGGCAAACTTTACCAGCCTATAAATTCTTAACAAAATTTAAAGAAAAATTGATTGGGTTTTTTTATCCCAGGGATGAGAGACGGGAAAAAAACCCACCTTATAATGTGACGATCTTCTCCTCAATCCACTAGTTGCTTTTTACAGTTACACCATAAAAAGTATCATATAAAATTTAAATGATTTTGTGAGAGATAATTTATTTAATTAAATGAAGACATTATGAACGAAACTCAATCGAAAATCTGGAAACAGAAAAATCAGAAAAAGATATTGGCACCTCTGGGACTCGAACCCAGGACCTCCCTACTTTCCGGGTTGGGCGCTCTTATCCACTGAGCTAAGGTGTCGATATCCAATTCGGTCACTTTTAACTGTACCATACTTCGACTAAGAACCACCCATATTATCTTCATTTTTCTTAACGCATATTTTTATTGGCTGCCATCTTTATGAATGATTGCAAGATTCAACTCGAACTAAATGCAATCTAGATGGTGTCTGGATAAATTATTATCCATTTTATTTAATGTGCGACATCTATTGACTCTTCTGCAAGTCTGGGATGAATATTATTATTTATTATTTTAACTTTATGAGTAAAACCTCAAACTGTAATATTTAATTAAATGAAGACATTATGAACGAAACTCAATCGAAAATCTGGAAACAGAAAAATCAGAAAAAGATATTGGCACCTCTGGGACTCGGTACAGGTACAGTTAAAAGTGACCGAATTGGATATCGACACCTTAGCTCAGTGGATAAGAGCGCCCAACCCGGAAAGTAGGGAGGTCCTGGGTTCGAGTCCCAGAGGTGCCAATATCTTTTTCTGATTTTTCTGTTTCCAGATTTTCGATTGAGTTTCGTTCATAATGTCTTCATTTAATTAAATATTACAGTTTGAGGTTTTACTCATAAAGTTAAAATAATAAATAATAATATTCATCCCAGACTTGCAGAAGAGTCAATAGATGTCGCACATTAAATAAAATGGATAATAATTTATCCAGACACCATCTAGATTGCATTTAGTTCGAGTTGAATCTTGCAATCATTCATAAAGATGGCAGCCAATAAAAATATGCGTTAAGAAAAATGAAGATAATATGGGTGGTTCTTAGTCGAAGTATGGTACAGTTAAAAGTGACCGAATTGGATATCGACACCTTAGCTCAGTGGATAAGAGCGCCCAACCCGGAAAGTAGGGAGGTCCTGGGTTCGAGTCCCAGAGGTGCCAATATCTTTTTCTGATTTTTCTGTTTCCAGATTTTCGATTGAGTTTCGTTCATAATGTCTTCATTTAATTAAATATTACAGTTTGAGGTTTTACTCATAAAGTTAAAATAATAAATAATAAAGATAATTTATTGCTGTTTTCACAAGCGCGACAATATTTCGACTGATAATGTGTATCAAAAAATGATTGTAAATAAAAAATAATATTTCGAACAGTAACTGGCATCCCCTTCTTCTTTTCCCTCCCAAGTAGGTCTTTGTAAGGAAGGAAAACAACAATGGGAGATGACAATATATGTAACGGGACCTTGAGATACGGATTAGTCCCAAAGCTGTTTCAATACTAAACATTATTTTTCAAGTAGTTTCTGAAACTGTCCCTGAACAAAAAACTGTTTCATAATATTTCATTAATTCCATCGATTCTCGGGATTGATTCACATGTATATGTGTATAAATGTTAAAATCGAATACTCTCCTTATTGTGATTTCCTCTTCTATCGGAGGTTGACTATTGTCAGAGAAATCTTCACATGACATATTGAAGCCAATCTAATAAAATAAATTTTGAGTATTATCCTAAAATTATTTATTATAGTTTTCCAACTAAATGACTACATTAAGAATTTCATTAAGTATACAAATGTTGTGTTAATGTTTTGAGGAAAGTGCCGTGCACATCGAAGGGTGGTATTCCGGCTGTTTTAGTGAAGTTGTGGGTCTGGGAATTTGCAGATCTTTTTCTAGAAATTTGCATGATCTGTTTCATTTTTTTTATTGTTTATTATTTCATCACGTGGTATTGATTATTTACATTTTAATGTTCAACGTTGACTAAGCCAGAATTGGTTCATTCTCTACCTACGGCTGAGTAAATCGTCCACAAACATTCAACAACACGTGATTCGTTGTTTGGCCACATGTTTCTGCCAAAAAACTGTTTGTTCCCAATCCAATGGGTTTTACGACGATCTGGATCTTTTTATGTCATTCCTCTTTAGCCTTCACCTTAGACTTTAACAATACCTAATGGATTCATCATTTCTTTAGAGCAGGCATACCTGACCTGTGGCCCAAATTGAAGATTTTTTGGTTCCTATAATTAAGTTTTCAACTCTCTTTTTGGATTTTGATTTTCATAAAAAAAAATCGTGCTCGCATCTATTTATGTGTTTTAGGATGAAGTTGTTTTTAATATTATTGTACCTCAGTTAATGTAATTTATATATTATTTATTTTCTACGCAATTGAAAAGATGTTTTGAATTGAAAATGCATAGTAAAGTTGTGTAGAAATTTCAAACAGAAAAGGTTGCGTTTTATTCCAATTAAGCTAATTTGAATTCGATTTGTGCTTAGAGATAAAAATATTGCTCTTAGCATTTCACCAGAAGTTTTAAAAGATCGTTTTAAATTGGTTCGTTTCTATTGAAACCACTTTATCAATGAAACGCTTCAATAATATTACAAAATACAGGAAAAGGTTGAAAATTATAATATTAAAACTCTGAAAGATTGTATTTATCTAACGAAATCACGTTTATATTTCTTTCTCCGGAAAGTCGAACAATGGCCGTCTGGCAATATCACTATTGACGCTCGACACTTTCGTGGAGTTGTGTCACTATAATTTGTCGAAGTGAATAAAATGTCCGCAGGTCAGATCAGATTTTATCTACGCCAAGCTTCAAGGGTGTGGTTATTCAAAGAAGGGAAAAAGAATATTTTTTGTAGTAATCTAATCAACCAATCAACGTTATTTTACCTCTATGGTTTCTTAGCTCTTATTCTAATAATGTTACTAATTCTCTTTGCAGTAAACGCGTGTAATGTGACTAGCTTCGTGGATTTCCTAGGATCCAAAGAACGTTTTAAGATTTTCTTTTCCTCATTTTTTATTTTAAATAATTTTTTTATTGTTTTTCATTTACTCACAAATAATTGCCCAAATTGTCTCTAAAATCATGAAACACCAAAAATTTTAATGGCCTATATCTTATAATTTAAAGCAAAAATAAATAAAGTAGATCACATCCATACACGATATTTGATTTACCTTTTGATTACAAAATAATTTTCCAGTTTGGTTGGGTATTTTTATCTCAAATCCAAATTTAAGATTTGTACGAAACGGGCCGAAAAGGGCCGCGCAAACGTCTCACTTAAGTTAGTGACTTAACAACATTAAAATCATTTTCAAAAAAGTTTTCATCCTGAAAATTTTCATCCCACCATAAAGATTCTAAAAGCATATATTCTATTCGCCGATGAAGTTTAAATAAACATTTTTTATTCTAATTAATGATAATGTAGAAAAAATACTATTTACTTTTTACGCTTTAATTTTCGCTACGTCGGGTTTTTAACCCGAGATTTGGGCCTAGAGCCAAATCGGTTACCATTCTTCCACGAAGGTCGGAATTTTGCATAATTTAACATTTTGATGATGGGGAAATAATCTATATACATTATTTAAGAGGAACGTATGCGCGGCCCATTTCGGCCAGTTTCATACAAAAATTTGGATTTAAGATCAAAATACCCAACCAAACCAAAAAATTATTTTTGTAATCAAAAGTTATATCAAATATCTAGTACGGATTTGAGCTACTTTTTTTATTTTTGCTTTAAATTATAAGATAAAGGCCATTAAATATTTTAGTGTTTCACGATTTTAGAGGCAACTTGGGCAATTATTTGTGAGTAAAAGAAAAACAATAAAAAATTAATTTAACTATGGTTATTTTACAAATACAATGACAAAAAAATTTAAAAATCAAACATTGTTGAAAATGATTTTTTTGTGTGGTAATTTAAATGTTTAAACGACAAATTTTTGTTCTGCCGTAAATAGGTAATTTTTATTTTAAATTTACACTCATAAAAATGATTCTTTTTTGTTAATTTTTATTTTTTATTTTATATTTCATTATATTTATACGATAATTATAGTAAAATTATTTTTTATTATTTTTCATTTACTCACAAATAAATTGCCCAAGTTGTCTCTAAAATCATGAAACACTTAAATATTTAATGGCCTGTATCTTATAATTTAAGAGCAAAAATAAGTAAAGTAGCTCACATCCGTACTAGATATTTGATATATCTTTTGATTAGACTGGTCGGTGGTTGAGTGGGCATCGCGTTTGGGTCCCACCCGGGCGTCCCGTGTTCGATTCCCCGGCCGGCTAAGTTCTCCATCACAACACACGCAACATTTTCGGTTTTCTGTGGTGGTAGTAGGAGATTTTCAAACATTGTTGGGTTATTCGTATCCCGGGAATGTTTGACTTTCTTAAAAAAAAAAAAAAAAAAAAAAATTACAAAAATAATTTTTCAGTTTGGTTGGGTATTTTGATATCAAATCCAAATTTAAGATTTGTATGAAACGAGCCGAAAAGGGCCGCGCAAACGTTCCACTTAACAATGCTTTATCTATATAGTGAAGTGACCCTGGACAACCTTGCACGGTCTTGTATATCTACTTTATTATTTCATTTTCATTACAATTTTTGGTTTCCATTTCGATTGTTGTTCCGAAACATTTTTGGAGGTTAAGTAAAACTCTGAAAAAAGTCAGTTAATGGTTCATGAGAGAATAAGGACAACCATCAAGATGTCAAGATGATTAATAGCGAGTTGCCTGTCGCCTGGTTGATTTAAGTTATTCAAATATTCCACTGGGTCTTCCGTTCTGCCAAAAAGCTGAGAGATCTTGCGTCATTTGACCCTTTCTTTATTCATGTGGCTATTATGGATGTTTTATTTGCAAAAATCCATTTCAGTAGACATTTAAGTATTCGGGATTATTAATTCACAGTGCAAATACGAAAACATTATCTTATGTCCGCAAAGAAATGCTGATACAAACCTATATGTACGGGAGTGAGGCATGAAACTGACAAAAGAAGAATGAAAGACGAGTGAATACTGCAGAAATAAGAGCCATGTGTACATTTTTACATTTATTTTTTGTTCCGTTTCACACGATTGGTTTTTTTGTTTACGATTCAATTTTTACCTCATTGAGGTGTTAACATATGACGTATTGAACAATATTGAACATATAATGTATTGAACGTACGATGTATTGAACATACGACGTATTGAACATATGATGTATTGAACATATGACGTATTGAATATATGACGTATTAAACAAATGACTTATTGAATATATGACGTATTGAACATTTGACCATATTACAAATACGAAGAATCGGGAGAGAATGCAAGGCATTATAGTGAAGTGATTAAAAAGAGCGCTTCGATGGTACGGAGTTGGTTGGTTAAACGGAGAAAGGAGTCCCAGGAGAATATATGACTTCAAAGGGAATGGTAGAAAAAATTGCGGACGTCCGAGAATGATATGAAATGATTCAATGTCACAGAGACCGTGTGCTGTCTCTACAAATTCGTATCGGGCAGATGTTGCTTGGATTTTGATTGCTTGAGTAGTGGAAGACATGACAAAATATAACCGATAAAATATCGTGTAAATAGTAAAAATAACAAAATAGTATTTAGAATGTAATTGAAGCTAGGAGCAGTGCGTGCTAGGCAGAATTGAGTGGTGGTTTATATTATCTGGTTGATGAATATCTGATGGTTAGCAAGTTACGGTATTACGAGTATTATAAAGTAATTAATAAATATTTTCTCATTCTTGTAGCGTTGTGTATTGTGGTTACATAATGTATTTTTAATAATGTGTTTCAGTGAATAATTTTAGTCGCAGTGCAAATAGTTTTAAAACTCTGTCGTAGACAAACACAGTTTTAAAGCAAGTCGACAACAATATTAATTAAGTTGTGTCTTCTTCAGTATAAACTTTAAATTAGAAGTTTTAAAACAGTTGTAACAAGTGCTGGAGTCTCCTGATACAAGAAACAACCCCTTCAATTTCAGCAACTCCATTTAGTTCAAGTTGGTGGTAAGTAACATCAGTTTATCTCATTTGCTGGATATTTTTGGGCGATGTTCCTCCGCCTTAAAAGGAGAAAATTTGAAAAAGATTACGAAAATTATCACAATATATCGAAATATTTAATGCTTTTTGACAAAATATCCAGTCATTTTTTATTATGTATTATTTTAAATACGACATCTTAGAATCTTTTTTGACCTTCGCAATTCTTGTCTATAATCAATAATTTCA
This sequence comes from Glyphotaelius pellucidus, assembly GCA_936435175.1. Classification (NCBI taxonomy): domain Eukaryota; kingdom Metazoa; phylum Arthropoda; class Insecta; order Trichoptera; family Limnephilidae; genus Glyphotaelius; species Glyphotaelius pellucidus. The sequence continues at coordinate 16,985,321 of OW386549.1, read as the reverse complement.
CAATTATTGCAAAACAATGAGAAAATTATTTTTTGCTCATCAAATTTTGTAAAAGAAATAAGTAATAATATTTTATACGCACAGAAATGATTTCCTTTAGGCCCGATTACCAGCAGGACTGATAATAATAGCCTAATTGTATTAACCCCTCAAGTCTCGGAAGGACATTACTAGCCACAAATACAAAATTCCAATAGAGAGTCTTTGAAAGACAGATCTGACCTGAGCGTCCGTACATTAAAAAAGTATTTTTTTATCTCCTTTTCGTTGGTAAGAAAAATAAATATTTTTCTCAGATCCGAAGATCGCTGGTTAAAAACTTCTTCAAACACAGCAATTTTTTTTTTGTGGCACCATTTTAACTGAAAATTAATAGTTTTCTTTGTTTTTATCAGGTTTATTGTTTATTAAAAAACAGGCGTGTTTTTATAGACCTGCTAAATGGGCTGTAAAATATAGTCAATACCATTACAAAAATTTAACAGTATATTCTTGAAGGATTTTATATTTTCGAAATATCGAGACAAAAAAAAATCGATTTTTTTTTTTCTTTTAGTTCTAGACCACCGTCTCTTCTTATTCCGTGCCTTCTTCAAAACCAAAATGTAATTAATGGACCCGTATATTTTATTGTACTTACTAGCAGAAGGCCCTGGCGTTTACATCGGGTTTTTCGAAATTGTATTACCTTTCTCTTGTTTTGAAGGTCAAGTGTGCAAAATTTCATCAGTCTCGAAATAAAACTGAATAATCATCAAATTCGGTTTCATGACAGTTGATCCGCTGACAATGCCTCCCGACATATTTATATACAATATGCAGTAGGTTTAGGGAAAATACGTTACACCTAATTACACAAAATACAATCAAGTGACCGAAAGGATGTGCAGAGAGGATGTACCGCCGAATAACAAAGTATAAAACATATTTTCATTCATTTGCATCAAGGAAACATCTACTTGTCTCTATAATGTGTATACCAGCGCGTAAGTATAAAAAACGACACTTTAAAAAAATTCGTTTATGAATAAACGAATTTTTTAATAAGGGTAATTTTGAATTCGACTTTAAAATGAAAACGAAATTAGTAAATAATGCTCAAAAAATTATAATTTTATAGTAAATATCATTTGGAGGGTCGATTGTCGGCAAATCAACTGTCGGATCACACATTAAATCCACGTCGCCTGCCCGGTGACCGCCACAGACACTCTAATTATTATTATTATTATTATTATTATTATTTTTTTTTTTTACAATAATAATTACATTTATAGTATTATTATCTAGGTTTACATAAGAATTAATTTTATGGTTCTAATACTCCATAAATTGAGCTCTAGGAGCTCGTGTTTATGAGGAGTATTTACATGCATAAAAAAAAATAATGTTCTGAAAAGTGTGTATACAATGATCAAAGACTTAAATGTCTTGAATGAAATAAATATACAAATACTTTTTGACATAGATATAAAAAAAAAAACAGTAACAATAATACTTTTTTTTTATTAGATGTTAATTAGTTAAGGGTACAATATATCATTATTCAATTTCAGGGACTTAATTTGCTTTTTAAATTGTTCATATTTCATTGTTTCTGTTACATTTATTTTGTTTTTGCATAATAATATATTGTACCATCTCACACCTAAATAAATATAAATAGTGGTATTGAGCCGTGGTCGTTCTAAGCATAGGAATGGCCATTAAGCCATTAGTTTTGAATCTATTGCTTTTGCTATCTGAGGGATGAATTTTTTGGATGAAATATTCTTTGTAGATTTGATATAATGCGTTTCTATTAAACGATTCCGTGATAGATGGCACATTAAATTCCCGAAACATCTCTAAAGTAGGGAAATATATAAATAGTTCGATAAAAATCAACTTCAGTCTTGGCAAACGCCAACCGAATTAACAATTATATGAAATATTTTTTTACACTTCGAACAGAAATAAAACTACCAATTTAGGTTCAACACTCCCTTTTAAAATTTCAATAATTCTTCCGGGCAGGAGAAATTTTGACGTCTTTTAAATCGGTGAACACCGGCAGCACTCACAAAAAAGTATGACTCATTGTCTCGTTATCACGTTGTCACGTTCCGCCTGAGCCGAGCGTGCAAGCGAGATTGCGGAACAAGGCACGATCGGCCTAAGCGTTCGGCTTGTGACTGTAAAATTCTATGTAAAAGTTTTCTTATGACGTTATCATGTAAAATTATCGTCAGTAAACCGACTTTACAGACAACCAAATTTTTGCATTATTGATTTGGTGGTGTTTATGAATAATTTGAATATTTATTTATTTATTTACACTCAATCACGTGAGAACAATCCAATTATAAAAACTCAGTTAATACACGAATAGTCAAATTATGCACTGGTAAATTTTGAAATTGTTTAAATAAAAATTAAATTAAAAAAAAAACAATTAGAAATAGGATATTATAAAAAAACAAAGTTCACTCAAATGACAAATAATACAAAAAGAGGCAAGAGGCACAAGAGACATTGAGATACAAATGATAAGGCTAAAATGGGCGATAATATTTTTAGCTGAATTTTTAAATATAGATGTATGATTTTTTTATTATTTTGAAAATGAGATGAAAATTGTGTCGAATATTATTTTTAGTACTGTATTTAGCTCCAATTAGCGCGAACATCATGTTTCCAATTCTTCAAAACCTACCGCTCTCCATATTATCGTAAAACGCTTGCATAATATTCCGCAATTTGCATAAACGGTACCCATTCAAAAGACCCTTTTATAAAACCGTTCAAAACATTCAGAAATATTATTATTCAAAATTTCAAGTGGGATTGGAATTATTTGTACAAATATTTCTACAGGCGCTCTGTTATCGAACGAATTGATAAGTAAATAATTCCTGAAATGGAACGATTTTTGATTTATTACCTTACAATTACAGGGAAAAGTTGAAAGTTACCTAATGTAACTGTTGTTATCTTTATTTATAAAAATCAATACATGCTTACTTGCTTATATGTATGTTGTTTATGTATTGCTATATTCAGCATAGGAAATGTTTGAAACTTTCAAAATACCTTCTTTCCACTCTCGCGAAGGTCTCTGGATTATTACAACCACATGACAATACATCTGAAATTTTTTTTAATCATTGAAAAAACTGTCAAAAATGTCACAATTAATGCATTTACTTGAAGTACTCACTTATGATACTAAACTAAATCGAATTCTTTGAATCAATTTTTTTTTTTTTTAAGAAAGACAAACATTCCCGGGTTACGAATAAACAAAAAATATTTAAAAATCTCCTACTACCACCACAGAACGCCGAAAATGTTGCTTGTGTTGTGATGGAGGACCGAGCCAGCCGAGGAATCGAACACGGGACGCCTGGGTGGGACCCAAACACGATGCCCACTCAACCACTGACTGGTCAAGGATTATATGTTTTTTTAAATAGGTACCTACGTTAGGTATCAAATTTGATTGATTGTTCTTATAATATACAAAAATTAACGTTTGTAATGTATGAAAAATGAAAATTCACACGCGAGTTCTTTGAAAACTTAATGTACCGGAACTGAATATATGGAACGCGGGAGTAGGGAGAGGAAAGCGGGAGGGGGATTGGCGGGACGGGCGAATGATAAAAGCGGGGAAGGTGGAGGGGTACGCATGAGGGGAAGGAGAGATGGAAAGGGAAAGGGTGGCGGAAAGAGAACGGTACGACTGGGAAAGTACACGCAGGGAGAAACAATTTCTTTATTAAGTGGCATTGAAACGCATGCCGGGAGTTCGCTAGTTATTGTAATTACAATAAATATTAATATTTCGAACTTTCGGTTTGTACGCAGAGATTACGAACAGGGAGTATTTTTCGATTCTGTGACTATAAAATCGTAGGTACCTAACAGGTGATTTTTTCATGGATCATTTTTTTCAAGGATTATATCGAACATATTAAAAATCCGTTTTTTAAAATAAATACATGCCTTCATGAAAAATAACCTTTACGGCTTGTTCCAAACAGCTAGTCGATTTTATGAAAAAAAGGTCCATTCGATTGGGTTTTTTCTAGAGTGATTGACAAAGCTTTTTTATATATATTAGCTCCACACAGGAGCTTGTGAGGGGAAAAAAAGTAGAGGAAGTTAAAAGGTATAAGGGGTGAGGAGTAACATTGAAGCTCGATGGGGCAAGAGTCTATATGCTATATGCATTTACCTCAAATGCTTTATTAAATAACCTAATTTAAATTTATTTTTTCAATATGAAATTATTCTCATCTAATTAAAACATTAGTCCGGTATGTTTTTTGTAAAAAAAAAAAAAAAACATTATTCCGTTTCCAACTTAAAATTAATATAATTTTTAATTTTTTTTATTTGAATTATTCTATTTCATTCATTATATCTCAAAATTTTTATCACATACTAACCTTTCTTAGAATAATTTTTTTTTCGTGATAACGAAGATAAATTATTAAGTCTATTAAAATGGGTTAGGTATATATTATTGAAACGTATTATTTCTATAAGAAACTACCGATTTTATTTTTTGAATATGATTAATTCGTCCAAACTTTTTGGCTGAAATATTATTGTGGATAATGATAATTCGCACTGTCGCAGCAACACTGCCATAAGCCTAAAATCAGGTGTTGGTAATTAATAATTACTTTTTGCACCTAACTATTAAAAATGTCAAACCAAGCTGATAAATTTATTTTCAATTTCCTTTTTTATTACAATTACTCAAAACAAGTTAAAATTAAGCTGGATAACGTTTTAATTAATAATTTTATATATAATTAAAAATGTTGAACCGCCGCCCCGGGAACCATTTATTGGATGACCCCTGCCGTATGTCACCCCAAGTGATAAGCTACGTTTGGTTAACTGACTTAAAAGAAATAACGCATCCCCCAGACCCAAAATCCTAGCTTTGTTATGATGGAACTTCTTATATTTATATAAAACCATATGACATTATTATTATGTACATTGTAACAAAATTTCTGCAAATGACGTAAATAACCTTTTTTATAACATTAAACTCCACACAGGAGGCCCTGAGGAAAATAATTTCCCCCAGGGCCAGTGCCGTAAATAGCCTGTTCTGCGCCCTGTGCGAGCTTCTATAACTGCGCCCTATTTAAGTGGACCCTTCGCTTATTATACCACCCACTGTGTCTCACTCACTAAAATCTAAACGCAAGTTCACTAGTGCAAATGCGTTGCCCACCCTGCTGCTTAACATTTAATTTTTGGGCCACTTTGGTCTTCATACTTCTATAATAAAATACCCTGCAAAGTTTCAGTAAACTCTAAATTAATTTAATTTTTAGAACTTGGTATGGTAGAGTTTTGAATAAGGAAGGTAGCATAGCATAATATAAATTGCGTTTAAGTATGAATTGGTGAACAAACGTTTATTCGAAAATATTTGCAAAGATTATTCACAACTACACAATACACAAATGAATGAGACCACAAATGAATAAGTTCAGATAGTAAAGATTTAAAGCAAGCCATAAACTTTTTTAAAGATTTACTTTTCGCGCTTTCTTCATTGCGAAATCGTTGATCTTTTCATACGACAGGCACCGTCCTATGTCGCGTTCAACTAACAAAATCGCTGGGCCGGTCAACCTTTCTTGGCCAATCGTCGAGCGCAAGTGAGTTTTTAATCATTTAAGCTTACTGAATGATCTTTCGCAGGAAGCTACAATCACTGGCATTGTTAAAAAAATCTTTATAGCGACTACTACATTGGGAAACATCACTTTTAAATCCAAATTGACTGTAGCTTTAAGAAGACCCAGACTGGAACTACGGTCACAGTTATCAAATAATGTAGTCGTTTCAACTTGACCCTTAAAAGTGTCTAATTCAGTAGCATTAATATCTGTTGAATATTTGATACTCAAATCGGCGGCATGTTCTTTTAGTTCTTCAGCTGGATAATTAGCAATCTGTTCTACTGTCAAAAAACTAAAAAGGTGGTGAATGTTGTGAAGTTTCTGAAACCGCCATGTTTCATGAATTCAGAAATCATTTTATCAATTGCTTCATAAATATTAATTTTAAAACTTTGCTGTGGTGTTATACCGTAGCCGGTGTCTGAGTTTTCTCTTAGGTAGTGTCTTTTTAATCGCTTTTTACGTTTTTCCGGGAAATCGTCTTCAATTACACATTCTTCACAAACTTTTTTTGCCTTTTCGAAAATTATCTGCAGTTATCGTTATCTGCAGTCTCGTGAATATTCTGAATCTGCCTTGTTAATCCCTTGATTAATTCAGAAGCTTTGTCGATAGCAATAGTTTTGGACTGTAAAGCTGCGTTCACCCTATCAACAGACTTCAAAACTTGATCTCAAATTTGCAAATTTATAGTTTATTAGACCCATAATGCTTTTAGCTGTAACTATTGTTTCTGCATTGTAATTGTTGGTAGTTAAAATATTTAGTTCGGACCAGATTTGGGGCAATTGCATATTTAAAGCTTTGACGGCCCTAGCTTTAGAAGCCCATCTAATGTCAGCGTGTTTCTTTAAAGAAAATTTTAAATGTTTCATTAAAGTTTCCCGTCTGATGGTAGACCTCGAAAAAAACACAAATATCTTCTGAACTATTCAAAAAATGTAATCATGTTGGGTGTTACACTAGCGACGTGTACGCCAGACAAATTCAAAGAATGTGCTGCACAAGGTAGGTATTCTACATTATTTATTTGATTTTGGCTTGAACTCCGTTAAATTTACCAGCCATGTTACTGCTATTATCGTACCCTTGGCCACGAACAACATCAATTTTCAATCCGTCAGTTTCTAATTTTCTTAAAATTTCTTTTGACCCGCCCTTCGCCCGTTTTTTCATGAGATTTAATTTATTATTTTTCGCCACCAAAAAAAATAGAATAATCTGCAAGCCGTTGAGTATCTGTTGTTTACATTTCGCGCGGCACCGGCCATCTACCTACCTATCTATATTGGTGTGCAACAGAGCGCCGTGAAATATTAAGTACCTTCATCGGCTGACTAGTTATTCCGCAACCTACTCGAAAGGTCGTGAATTAATTAAATATGCACTTACGATTACGGTGGCGAGTCATTATCGTACCTTCCAGTGACACATTACTCAGCAAACGGAAAGTAACTCGACCGGTCGCGCTTATAAAAGCAACGCGGCTTAACGTGAAACTACTCCAGTCAATTCCAGTCAGTCGCAATCCAGTGGTCGGATTACAATAGCCAACGTGTAAAAGCGCACAAATACGAGTGCTCGGTGCACTTTCACTCTCTCCAGGGCAGCTTCCCCGAAGTTCATCACCACACATCAGCTCTCCAGGTCCACCGCATCTAGCAGCTACAACCACCGCTCCACTCCTGTAACTATAAGGTCCGCAGCACCTTCTGTTCAGGAAGCAGCTCCTCATCTCAGTGGCTGTCGAAGTCCATCGCGCCTTGCTGTCACTGAACGCCATCCGCCCCGCAAGGATTACTTGCCGATGACTCCACCTATCGAGTCACCGCCATTACCTCCGCAACTCATCGCGTCGAGTAACGGCCTGGAAGACCAGGTCATTCTTCACCGCTACATGCGGTGTCGAAAAACATGCTGGTGACCTGCAGGCCAGTGGCCTGCTCCACCACAGTGTCCTGACATCACCCATCAACATCACCTGCGTGCTCCTGCAATACCTCATTCTACGGCACTTCTGTATACATTCTGTTGTGTGCGCACCGACCTTAGCTACGTAGCTCCTCAATAAACGACTCGACTTACAACTCAATCAGATGCCTTTCAGAGCGATGCATTTCTATCACCCGTCTCTATCGACACCGGAGTCCGTTCTCTCCCAGTAAAACACGGTAAAACACCGTTCAATACGGTTACCCACGGTAAAACATGGTAAAACAGGGTAAAACATGGTAAATCACGGTAAAACACGGTCAAGCAATTTAAAAAAAAACGCAATCTCTTCTTACGGTAAAATACAATAAAACATGGTACAACAGGGTAAACATCACATTAAACAATTGAAACACGGCAAAACACGGTTAAACAATTTTTAAAAAAAGTCATCTCTTCTTATGGTAAAATACGGTTAAACCCGGTAAAACACAGATAATTGCGGTTACTCACGATAAAACACCTTTAAATACAGTTACCCACGGTTAAACACAGTAAAACATGGTAAAACAACCTAAAATACGGTTACCCAACACAGTAAAACACGGTAAAACACGGTAAAATGTGGTAAAACACGATAAAATACGATAAAACACGGTAAAACACCATTCAATACGGTTACTCACGGTAAAACAGGGTAAAACACGGTAAATCACGGTAAAACACGGTTAAAATTTTTTTATTAACACAATCTCTTCTTACGGTAACATACCGATTATTGCGGTTACACACCGAAAAACACCATTAAATACAGTTACCCACGGTTAAACACAGTAAAACACGGTAAAACACCGTTAAATGCGGTTACACAAGGTTAAACACGGTAAAACACGGTAAAATACGATAAAACAACGTTCAAAATGGTTACACACGGTAAAACGTGGTAAAACAGGGTAAAACCCGGCAAATCACGGTAAAACACGGTTAAACAATTTAAATTAACGAAATCTCTTCTTACAGTAAAATACGGTTTAACACGATTAAACACGGTTAAACAGTGTCAGACACACTGAACGAAGTAAATCAACGTTTCTGGATAGGTAGAAAAACTGGGCGCATACGGTAGACGCTGAAAAAAATATTTCTTTTCGAGAACTGTTCGCCCTTTGGGTTGTTTATGGTCTTTTTAGGAAAGCAAAAAGAGGAAGTTCTGGGACGGAAAAATGTTTTTTTATAGGTACGCTTCACAAGAGTTCCAGCTGCTCACGTGCAGTCAGTGAGACTATGGCATCCCAAATTGGGGTATGTTGAAATGCTCAAGGTAGTGGAGAGGTGAAGGAGGTGGGGTCGAGGAAGGTGGTTAAGTACCTGGCTATTCAGTTCTAGTCACCAAACCCGACTAAAGTTCATGAATAAAATCTATGAACTGTCTGTTCAAATATTTTTACGAACCTCAAAATTTGTGACATCTGTTCTTGATGCGATACGTCTGGCGTGCAATCAAAAATCATAGAGAAGTATTTCGCGGCACGAACCTCGTCTATGACTTGTTTTTTGACCTTGGAAGCGAGAATATCTATTAACTCGTTTTGAATATATGGCGAAAAATACGTAATATTGCCTTTATTAAGTGACTCGACGTACGCTCTAAGTTCAGGATCAAATTTTGAAATCATATCCACGGCACTTAAGAATACTCCAGATCCTGCTTCTCCAATATGCTCATGAGAGCCTCTGAGAGGTAAATTATTTTCCGCGCAAAATAAAATTATGCTAGTACACACTTTTAAAATATGTCTCCACTTTTTTGTTTTTTGATCAATAGCCTTTAGTAAAGAAGCATCTATTGGTGTTCTCATTTTTGATTTATTGTTCAAGCATTTTCCACTTAATATTTTTTTCTTTATGACATGCTGAGTTTTCGTGTTCAGGTACACGCGGACTTAAATGGCGCCAATCATTAAAACCTTTCTGTGCATCACCTGATGATACTGACATGCAAGTACGTATGTGTTGGAATCGAGCACTAGGGGCGCAGCGGGGCCGGCAACTTATCAGGAGCAATCAGGAGCAAAACGAAAAAATAATAGACCTGCCTAGTCTGGCCATTCTTGAGCGCGCCCCCCAGAGTCCTTTGCCTGGGCACCAGTGGCACCGCCCTATTTACGGCACTGCTAAGGGCAAATATCATCTTTGAACATGCTGTGTGGAGGGGGTTTTTGAGGAGAGGAAGGAGTGAACATGGGTCTTGAAGAGACCTTTGTTATAGGAGGAAGGAAACACAGAGGCCGGCAAATCGTTCCACAGCCGAGCTGTTGAACTCAAGAACGAGTCGTAGAAACGACCCGTTCTCATGCGACTAACGTCAACCGTGTACAAATGTTGGGCGCGTGTTTGGAGTGTTTCCTGACTTTGCACCGGTGCCGAGGGGATCAATGACGCTAGTTCCTCGAAGCATCTTCCTTTGTAATACCGGTGTAATAAGGACAACATTCCCACCTGACGCCTGACATGAGTGCTCGGGTTCATGGGGTGAGATGTGTCTAGGTTTTGGCGTCGTTTGTGTTTGCTCACCTATTGAGTGGTGGGCCGGATCGGGAAAGACTGATTGAAGGAGACCGAACCTAGACTTTCCAGCCTAGGCTCTCAACTCACCGCCTTACAACGCAGTGAGAGGGTTGGGTTCATACATCTGTTACTCCTGGACACATTTACCCCCAGGTTCCTACTCACCCTCATTATTTTTTCTACCTATACCTCTCCTTCCTTTACCTAAAAAGACCCTCCACATCTCATCTCCAAAGATGATACAGGCCCTGAGAGAATTCTTTTTACTCAGCACCTTGGAGCTAATGTAAAAAAAACAATACCTCACAAGATGACTACTCTTACCTACTCCTTGACTAGAAAGGTGAGGTGATACAGATCGGATCACCAAACAGAGCTGAAGCTGGTATGTTTTAAGGTTTTCACGGCCAAAAAGTATTTTTGTTATTGTTTTTGGGGTGTTATGCCGTGTTTCGCTATCTCCTTCTTTAGCCAACGTTTCGGACAGCGTTACAGTGTCCATCATCAGGGCAGATGAGTGATCACTCATCACTCATCTGCCCTGATGATGGACGCTGTATGTCAATGGACACTGTATGTCAATGTCCGAAACGTTGGCTAAAGAAGGAGATAGCGAAACACGGCATAACACCCCAAAAACAATAACAAAAAAAAAAAAAAAGAGCTGAAGCTATTTCAAGCAACGTATCGATTCTGAATGGTAAATAACATTATTTCACTAGGGCGAGACTGAGAGTATCACCACAACACGGGCACGTGCCTAGCATGGTGGTCGAAAAATCCACAATTCATGCAACAAACTATTATTTCAGTTTTTACCATTATTTCAATTATTTCAGTTTTTCATATTTTGCTACACGGCAGTCTTGCTGCGGAGGTGCGATTTCAGCATAACAGAAAAATCATTTTTTTGTCGAAATCAACGCTTGTATTTGATATCAAATAAATCACCGCCACCTGTTTGTTATGTTTGGAAAAATATTCTGATTTATAAAATATTAGCAAAAAAGTTCAAACATCAATTACAACTTTTGACAAGTTGTATGCAAACAGTTGTTGCTTATTTAGGAGTTGATCATCTGGAAAATTCTAGAAGGGGAATTAAGTTTCGTCAGTGATTCGCTTCAGGCCAAATCTGTTTTCCGGCAAACAGAATAATGACATGATTAAATTTTCATGTACGTCATCGTTCCAAATATTCTTGCTTTTACAAGTTTTGAGAATGTTTAAAGACATTGTTATTATTATAAATATGAGTTGAAATTTACCGGTTTTCAATTCAATTATTACAAATGGTAAAAGGAAAGTTATAAGAATAAGATGCAAGAATGTGTTTATAGATGTGTGAATAGTTTATTGATGACCTTACAAAAAAAACAATTCACAGATGTTAAACGGTATTTTGTTGGCAACGTCGAAGTTCTGGTAGATAGGCATTATAGAGTTTTGACTTGTGATATTTGACGAGCCATTCGTATAATGTTTTTGCACATTATTTCTACATAATATTCTAACAAATATATCATAACAAATTTTTACATAATGATTGTGTTTTTTTTTTTATTTCGAATTTTTCTAAATTTTTCGGCATTTTATTAAAAATGGTCGTGGTTAGATTTTTTTTCTACATTTTTATGTTCTAAATTAAAATATTAAAGTATATTTCAAGTATAAAAATCTAAAATGTAATTTTATCTGGTTTCAAAATGGTTTTTTTTAACGACGTCTTCAAAAATAAGATAAATAAGCGACATTTAAAAAACCTTGGTAAAATTCCAAATATCGATTAGAAATTTTTATTAAAAACAGTTCTACACAACAGATAAATAACTCTCTTTGGCTGGAGAACAATGTATATATCTTTTCATGAACTAAATTTTGTTAGTTTCTAAATAGCTAAGTTTTCATAAGTTTTCATAGCTAGGTCGTTTATCAATTGAATGAAATATTCACGATTTTTTTGGCGAGGCTGATTATATTATATAAATTAATCTTCACTCTTAACTTTTTCTTCAATCTTCTTACTTTAAACGAAATCTTTTTCAACATTTGACATGTGAAAATAGGGCTACAATCCGAATGAAGCAAGTTTATACTAAAGTATTATATGATAAAAATAAAAAGCCTTTCAACAAAAAAAACTTTTCGCAACCATTTTATCGTTTAATTTTTTTTATGTAGGAACTACTCGTAATTTAATTTTAAATTTGGGCAATATTCAATTAGTTGCCACAGTGAAAAGCATGCGTGTTGGACCACGCTTCTAAACAAGACAGCGGTTTCATAATTCAAATAAGAACGTTGTAGAGTACCTGGTAATATATATAGATCTCTTTACAATCACGAATTCGGCCTTCGATTATGTAACTTATGTGAATTATTTCATGTGCAATGTATTTATATTACTAAGTACGTTAAAAATAATACTGTACCTGGGTTTTGAATATTACCAAAGTAAAATTGTTAGAAAAAGGATGAAAAATATTTATATTGTTCGATTTTCATCACAATGGCAGTCATTGAGGAGAAAGGACAATAAAACACGTGATCCATCACTTTCCGAAGGCGTGCTTCGACTTTTTAACATTTTTTGCGATTTTATTGAACGGACCGTTTTATTGTTGTTGGTTTACACCTTGCTCCTATTTTTTTTGTGCTTTTGAAAATATCTAGTAATATTCTTATAAATATTTTTCACGTTATGAATAAAACAAACTGCTTCAGCTACCCGTCATAAATATATTTATACAAAGTTGAAAATGGAAAACATATCTTTCGGACAAAAGAATCCCAACTGAGAGCTTTCTGGAAATTATAGAAACCTAATATTAAGAGTGATATGTGTACATTATTAAAGATTGTATACGTGATCTTGGGGTTCTTTAGGACTCTTAACTTACCTTTGATAAACATGTTGATAACATCACCAAAGCAACAAAAAGTCTAGGTTTTTTATTGAAGACATGCATTTTTTTCAAAAACACTAAGACTTGTCTGATTCTCTACAATTCACATGTTTGTCCTCACCTGGAATACTGTTCACAGGTTTGGAACCCGCGCTATATTGTTTATGTTAACAGGTTAGAAAGAGTTCAGGAGCGATTTCTCAAATTCCTCAATTTTAAATCATTCAACGTATACAACTCTTACGACGAAATTGAGAAACATTTTTGAATCACAAAATTACTCAACAGAAGGGTTGTCGCTGATCAAACGCTCCTGTACAAAAGTATTAACTCAAAAGATAACTGAGTTGCTAAACAAAGTAAATTTCCACGCGCCGACTCGATATAGCAGACAAAATACCCTTTTCTACATTGATAGATGCAACACCTTTTCCAATCAAAATTAATTTATGCAATGGAAATTAACTACTATAACAATAAATTTGCAAATATAGACACACATGCTGACATATTCACTGGTAGTTACTATCGCTATAGAATTTCATTGTATTACATTCTAGGTGCGAATAACACATATTCATGACGATTAAATGAATTGTTCCTAATATTTTTACTTTACTTGCGTGGCAACTTTCCCTAATCCCTCTCCTCCCCTTACCCGTCCCTAACCAAATACGAGTACCTATTTAGAAGTCAATTTAGGTATAATAATCACACTTATTTGTATTATAGGTTTATCATTTGTTGAATCTTAAATATTCTAGTTCATATTCAGTTAGTTTTATGTTTCTAAATACCTATCTGTGAAAATTAATAATCGGTCTGTTTTTTTTCATTCTCTTATGTTCACTGTTTATGATCCTTAAATAAATAAAGTTTACAGATAACTTTAAAACATCTACACCAGCTAGAGTTAGGATAAACCAAACATTCAAAAAATTGATATCCTGATTGCTTTAAAATCTTTATACTTATAGTAAGGTACTAAATCAATCAAAACCAAAAGCTAGATTTTTTTTTCTGAAAATCGGAAAATACTGAAAAACTGCACATTCCTGAGGTAGCTTGCTTAGCTATATGTAATGTCTGAATAATGGACCCTCTTTTTAAGATAATATTCATATGGGACAGATATAACAGATCTAATACGTACCGAATTAAATCCACGCGTTTTGGTCATGCTATTCTGTGCGCAATGCCTACGCGCATCAAATTCGTTTTCTGCGCGTTGGATGCTCCCATCGAATGCGTATCCGGCTTCAGACAACTCCGGCAGGCAGAACTAAATACGCATGCGCGAAAATCAAACTTCTTCTAACATCGTGGATTCGGAGTGAAGCAGAGAATCTGCTGTTTCTGGTATTGGTGCGTTAACGCGACATTCGACACACGACTCATACGCGCATCGAAATGGTGTTTATGTATTTTGTTGTTTTTGGCCATTGAGTTTGAGACGGTGTCGTTAAATTGTAGTATTTTACATTTTTCCGCCTAGAAAAAAATACGCCCAAAGCTTTTTTCAATGCGGAATAAATAAATAACAATTATTTTTGGTTGCCTGGTTCGTAGCTAATAATTTAACGTACATGATTTATCTCATGTCGATACATATAGAATGCTGAAAAAATGTTTGCGTAAGCACCTGATTCCTTCCTTGAAATATTTACATTAATTTTTAAATTCGTGCTTCTAATGGCGCATTTTTAAATAGTACTGAACAATAGTTTTGACAGGATGGAGAAAAAACAGGCGCGGGATTATTAAGAAATGTTAAATTAGAGAAATTGGAAGCGGAATTTTTCTAAAAATAATCCACACCAGAAAAAAATAGAGCTGGTATCTAAAATCTGTAAAAAATATAACATTGTATATTTACCACCCTAATTTTTATTAACATTATTAAAAATTAAGATCTATAATTACTATTAAATGAAAATTATTTTATGTCATTGAAGAATAAAATAATACCTATAACCAATTCTTTTAATTTTTTTTTTCGTTCAAAGAAATCTACCTTTAGAGAATTAAAATAATTTTCTTGTTAAAATAATACTAGGTTATAGGCAGGTACTTGCCTGATATCTTCACACTATCAGGTCCAGTTTTGAAAATAAACTTAATGATTGACAATTAAATTCTACTCAATGAAAAACATTTCTATGAAATTATTTATTTCATTGACTCCGACATCTATTATACAAGCTCGGTAGACTGTCTAACTTCGGTGCTGAAGAAAAATAGGCAGTTCATTAATTCCATCTTGTGTGATACACGCTTACAGTCCTTCGAAGAATTTTATTAATATTATTAAAATATCCCACACGCTTCATCATTTTGGTCCTTCGAGCCGGATTTCAAACAGCAGCGGCCTCTGGATTTACAGTCCACATTGGTCACGATACACAGAGATGCCCAACGTTGGAACCACAAAATGGTGGAGCGGGTGTTTTGTGCCAATAATATTAATAAACTTCTTCGAAGGACCGTATAAATATGATATAGCAGGGAATAGATGATTTACCAATTTTCCTTCATTTTCCGTAGGTTGATCTATCCACGTGTCAGTTTTTTGCATAACTACATGAAAGTATTTTATTAGTAAGGGTTATTATCCGATAAATGGCGTCTTTGAGGTGATTTTTCAGGAAAAAGGCGCTTTATAAATTAGCCAAATATTATGAAAAAGGGTTAGCGAGATTTTAGCGGTAATAATAATGCAGTGAATTATGGCCAGCCTAATCCAGCGGTTAGGCTCTTGACTCGCATTCCAAAGATCGCGGGATCAAATCCCGGCGTGGCAAATAAATGTTGTTTGATTAATTTGTGTTATTTCACAATTTATTTATTCATTTAAAATAATATATAGTATATTTGATGGCACGTTCCAGAGTGGAAGATACTTTCAATATCTGAATTGAAAAGTTTGGTGACCAGATCTGAACAGCCAGGTACTTCCCACCTTCATCTTCCCCATCTCCTTCCCCTTCCCACTACCTCCAGCCTCACAACATCCCCCAATTGGGGATGCCATAGTCTCACTGGCTCCAGACGGGAGCAGTTGGGACTCTTGTACGGTATTCATATAAAAAAAAAATTATAAAGCAATGAAAATAACTTTCCCTTTGCTAGTCATGTTCAAGGGAACATGAAATATGATCGTAGGCAATAAAAATAATGATTTTGAAAATTAGGTTACAATAATGAATTATTTCACTGTTATGTACCTCTTCCATAAAAAAAGGGTTGGTGGTTGGATCGTCGTTTACGCACACCAAAAGTGATTTTGTTTTTCTTCTTATTTGATCACTGATTTTTATGAATTGATATTTGTGCATTCTTTTCTTTCTGGCTTTGATTTCGAGTTTTGTTTTTTTCATTAATTTGTTTGAATTCATCCATCATTACTACAAGTGCTAATTCACTTTCTTTCGTACTTATTCCTGCCGCGCAGGGACACTTTTGAGGGTCTAGATTCGTTCAAAACAAATGTAGTTTCCTTTAACAAAGTTGAGAGCTCCCCGAAGAAGTGACTCCGGTTAGTCAGAATGGGAAAGGCTGTACCTTAACTGGCATTAACACAAGCAAATAATGTTCTCAATTTATTTTAATGTTAATTTTTTTTAACAGATATCACAGTCCATCCAAGATGTCAACATCTACGATCAACATGGAGGAGAGGAAGCCTCTGATGGACCAGCTGATGTTCGAGAGAAGGATGCTGTTCGGCTGCACGGCCCTCGTAGGTCTGGGGATCTTCATCTGGATCACTGCCATCTCCACAGACCACTGGTTCGTGGTGCAAGGAGGGCATGGTAAGATAAATCAAATATCTATGAAACCATCAAATCATACTATTTCATCGGTCGCGATCATCAATGGGGTACGGACATCGTCATACATACATTCAGCCGTCTCAAACAAGCTTGAAGCCCGCACAACGCGATTAGCCACTCCCAACTAGCATCAACAGATTAGGTACGGGCCTTCCCATCAATATTGAAGTAGGTATTTAATTTATTTTTTATTGAAATAACTTTTCATGGTTATATCCAAGACAAAGAAAAATAAAATGGGAACGGTCGCGACTGGGACTCGAACCCAGGATCCTTTACCAACTCGACCACTGGGACTTACATATTTGTCTGTAATTTTTTTTAGATCCTGTTGCGGCCGTAACCTTTTTCTTTTTACCTGTCCTGTTCAGTTTCTTGTTATATTTAGATTTATTAGTATTACCTTCTTCATGTAGGTATTTATCAACTTGCTTGCTAGCTGACGCGGCTCAGTGCATTGTTCGGGCATTATATACTATGTACGGAACCAACGATAGTTATAAAATATTTGGTAGCATTAAGGGATGTTGGTTTACCTGTAATCTATGTTATTGCTATGAGATTATCTCTCGACAGGCGAAGATGCCAAACATAAATAAAGTCTGTAACCATGTGGGTCGGCCGGTGATCCCATGCATTTTTGTTTTATGGGCATTTATACCATAGAAATCCCCTTTTCTTTTTTTTTGTTATATATCCATTTATTTGGCAGGGAATATTACTATTTGACAAAATATTTTTTCACTTTTTTTTAAACCGACATTATGTATTAATCCTTTGCGCAGGGATACCTAAAATACTAAAAATATATTTCATATATTTAAGTAGATATAAGAAAAAAAGTAATTTTGGGGTCTACAGTTGGCAGCAGGAGAGTTAATAATGATTGTGCTTTTTACTTATCAATGTATTTCATGATCAAGTTTTACAAGGGCAGAATCTTGACTAACTAATTTAGGTATTCTGAACTAATGAAACTTTGTCATCAGTAAAGCTGATTGTTGAAAAGTATAATACATTCTAGAATTCTTTAATATGTTAAGGTATTTTGCTATTTTTATAATGCCCTATTTATAATCTTTAGAATCGGTTTACAAGATTATACGTATATTCTAACCTTTTCTATCTGTCTTGCGTATGGCATGAATCTGTATGAACCGTGCTACTAAACACAATGTCCAAATGCTTTGATATGCCCACAATGTAAACATGCATCCAATGTGTCGTTACTGTCTTGTTTTAGGCATATTCATTCCGCAAACTCGACGATACTTCGTCAGCAGCCACTCTGGTCTCTGGAAGGTCTGCAGATCTGTGCTGGTCTCGACTCCAGAGATGTTGAGAGACAGCCAGGCTGGGAGACCCTTCATCACAACCACAAATAAATCTACTTCTACAGAGTTCCCACCGCCTCCGGACCTTAAATCAACTACTCCACCCCCTTCAACCACCCCGTACTTCGAAACCAATATTTGGGATGATGCCACGCCTCCTCCCTTTTTGAGGACCACGCCAACAGCTAATATTACAGTGTCACCTAATTTAAGAAGATTTCTAAATGGTACTATACCACAACTGAATGCTTCAATGGCTGCAAAACTGATACCATTTCGTAAGTTGAATTATTTTTTTGTAGATTTTGCATTAGTTTTATTGATTAAACGATTTTTTTGTCCCAACTGTCTGAAACTTCGAAACTACGGCTAGTGTTGTAGAGGTTGAGGGAAATTTAGAACAGAAGGAGGTGGAAAGGATGGAAATTGGAAAAGCTTGGCTTTATTATTCAATAAAAGCCATTTTAATCTACGTTCCAAAAGCGCAACTGAATACTGATTTTGTTTTGTGCTTTCCAATCGAAAATCAGGTACAAACACGCTAGGTACATATATTTAGATTTTTTTTAAACATCGATTGTCAAAACCGCGATTTTGGTATAATTGAGGTACTTTGGGAGGCTCCACCTTTTCCAAGAAGCGTTTTAAGGATCTATCAGTCCCTCAGTTCGTCTGAACATAGCTCAAGGTTTTTTATATATCAGATCATTACGTAATAAAAAGACAAGACAAGGCGATATAATGATACCCGCTAACTCGAGGCGTAGTAATGGGTATCTCAAAAAAGAAACAAAATCGTAATAAGACGAGTTGAAGTCAATAAACATATTTTGGGGTCGACCATTAATCACGTGTTGTTTTTTAGAAACTTTTCAACCCCCTCTCCCCTCCCTGATCTGGTGAGGTTTTAGACTACCCCCCCCCCCCCTACCCTAATTCAGGTGTATTTTTTTAGTACAAAGAATATTGAAATTTTCAGAATATTGTTTTAAGGCAAAACATATGCGGCAACGATTTACGCTTGTATTCGGCATCAAAATCACAGATTTACGGCAACTAGTGAGCCAAGCCGTTGTTGCAATGCGCGGGGAAATCGTTGCCTGGCAACGGTGAGTCAAGACCACGTGCCGCTGTTTGGTTTAGAAATCGTGCATTCAACGAAAAATAAACAAGTGCTATCTCACTATACCCCTCCCTCCCTCCGTGTGATATTTTGTGATTTTTTTTCGAACCCCTCCCCGCCCCCCCCCCCCCCTTTCGAGCCACACGTGATTAATGGAAAACCCCTTTGCTACATCGATTCAAGGTAAGTACCTAGGTACCCACTGATTTACTGCGTTTTTCTTGATATTGTTTTATGATGTTTTTTTTAATAGAAAGCCAGGATTCAGGAATAAGATTAAAGAATTTGTTTAGTATTAAATCAGTGAAAAACACAAAGTCGGTTACGAAAGTTGGAGAACTTACTTAGTTTTTCATTATTTTTGTTAGATGTAGTGAATGAGATACCATTCAATGTCTGTAAAATATATTGTTTCCGTTAACATTTTCTTAAAGCGCAGATTTTTTTGGAAGAAAGAAGCACTGAACGTTTTCAAAACTTTGTCTTTACTACCTCCAAACTTTTGATCATTCCATCCAAAATTGAAAAGAAGCAAAAAACCGAACGTGACCAACAAATCAGAGCAAACAAAAGCTTTTAAAAAAAATCTAATATCGCTAGTGTTTTTTTGACGTAAAAAATCGTAAAACGGGGTCTTTCATATTTTGAAACTTTACCCATGCAGAGCTTCGATAAGTTTACGGTTTTAACTTTTCTTTTTCGCGAGCTTTTAGTGTAGAAACAACGGAGAACAAGGGAAGATTCAATATAGCAAGACCTAAAGTTTACGGTCGCGGCCAACTTTTCATTTGATTACTGTTAACTTTGATGTTTCTCATTTTTACGTGAGATTCTTCGTAACATTCAGTGCGCCTTCCCTGGGAAACTCGCCCGGGTCCTGATTCCTCGTCCCAACTCTGAGCTTTCTTATTAACTTTTGAGCGACAGTAAATGATTAATATTTCATATTTAACCAGAAAATTTTTCCAAGTCTCTGTAGTTGTAATTGAAGCCACAAGCGCAAGAGTGGTCTAACTCCAAACTTGCGCGATGTGAAATACATTTAATTGAAATTTTGGCATTTTTTTTTATCTGAGATAGAAGGTATAACTATAATAGCTTAGAAAGTAGTGAATAAGGCGAATTCAGAGGATTGCAAGTTTCTCATTATTCAGATCCAGTTACTAACGGTACTTCGCACCTAAATAATGGTCTCCCACCAGAGCGAAACCGAGTATTTTTTCAATTCCACAGAGGCATAGTCGGGAAACACGCCAAACGCGTGCCCAACATATGTTGTACACGATTGACATTTGTCACATGAGAACGGGTCGCTTTCTCGACTCGTTTTTGTGTTCAACTACTCGGCTGTGGCACTATTTGCCGGCCTCTGTGTTTCCTCCTTCCTACAAAATGGGTCTCTTCAAGATCATTGGAGGTTATCCATCAAATACACCACCACCAAGTAACAGATGGTTACTCCTTCAGGACTCTCACGAGGACTCTATTTTTTTTATAAAACGATTCCACATTTAATAAACAAAACTAGACCTCCATTGTCCCCGCATACGTTGTCAGGCAGCAGTATGCAAGTGCTTGCTATGTACAACTGTTAGTATATAAGAAAAAAACATAAAAACTTACCTAAACCTCTTTTGGGTAGGGGAAAACTAATAACGAAAAATAGGCGGTATGCCTACCCTGCCTAATTTTTATGTACATATAGTCTCTTCAAGACCAATGTTCATTTCTTCCTCATCTCAAAAAGACCCTTCACAGAGCATCTCAGATGGTACAGGCCCTGAGGGAAATTGTTTTCCTCAGGACCTCCTTTGAGAAGTTAATGTAAAAAAAAAGCCACACAGGGTCTCCCCGTTAAAAATAATTTACCTCAGGGCCTAGGTCATCTTTGAGGATGCTGGGTGGAGGGTTTTTTTCTAGAAAAGAAGGAGCGAACTTGTTGTATGAGAGTGGAAATGTTGTAGGAGAGACGAAACACAGATAATAATTTATTTTAAGTGGTACCTACTCAATCACTCCGCTGAATTCTTTACAAAATCAGTTCCAATTTTGAAAACGACATTTAAAGTAAATCTGAGTACCAGAGTTCATTGAACTAGACTGTAGAACTGATGGTATTATTTTGTAGTTAAGCTTGTTAATTTTGTGGATGTCTTCAGTATTTTGAAAGATTTGTGTTTAAAAGTGAAACAAATTGTATTTTGGGAGGAAGGCGTGGGTACCGCCACCCCGGGAACCATTTATTAGTTAACCAACCCACAGAATTTCCAAAGATCACATAGGTCCTAAGGGAAATTATTTACTTAAGGGCCTGCTATGTGGAACGATGTAAAAAAAATATTTCAAAAACGTTATAATGCCACATTTTTAACTTGTGGAAATGAGGGTTAATGATTTTCTCTCGCTATAAAAAGATATTGATTAGATTAATAATCAAATTTATCATAAAGTGAGGTTTAGGTCATTGCTTGGCAGTGGCCTCAATTGACAGAGTTAGTACCACCATTGCATGGGTTTATATTTAAATTTACATTTGTCATTTTGTTGTTGTGATTCGAGTAATTGAAAAATATTTTCAGCAATGTTCATCGCTTAAGCTTAAAAGCATATATCCGAATCCAGATGATATGAGCATTACGGGTAATCACCTCGCGAAGCCATTGTCAAACCGTTACTCATAGTTTACAATTTTTCATGTATGAATTATTGTGCCCGTTCCTGTCGAAACTCAGGGTTGTTAAATTTTTACTTCAATTTCTACGAACGACGTAAAATGGTGCGTTTACCGAATAAGCACCTCTTTATGGATTCGATTATTTTAATGTGGAACTGTGCAAGCATCCCAACTGCTCTCAACCCTCTGGAGCCAGTGAGACTATGGCATCCCGAATTGGGGTATATTGTGAGGCTGAACGTAGTAGGAATGGGATGGGGGAGAGGAGGTTGGTGAAGTATTTGGCTATTAAGATCTGGTCATCAAACACGGCCAAAAACATTTCAAGCAATGTTTCAATTCCAAATGGTGGTCTTACACCAGGTTAAACTTAATTCTGTGATACCGCAGCGAGTCGAAAATAGTACTCATACAGATGCATTGCTTGTTTACATTATGTTTGATTAATTTTTGTTATTTCACAATTTATTCATTTCAAATAATATATATATTATATTTGCGGCACGTTTCAGAGTGGAAGATATTTTTAGAAGCACCCTGGTGTAAGACCACCATTCAGAATTGAAACGTTGCTTGAAATGGCTTTAGCCGTGTTTTGTGACCAGATCTGAAAAGCAAGGTACTTCCCACCTTCCTCTTCCCCAGAATGAAAAACAAATTCACAATCTTTTCAAATGTTCTAAATCCACCTACGAGTATCCATTTTGCGCTAATAACTCGTAAGTATGCGTAAACCAAACAAAAGGCTGTTTCTCAGTAACTTTTCTCACTAGCATTGCTGTCGAAAGTACATTCGTATTTTCTAACAATACACACAATCTATGATTTGTGTTATTTGGATCAACTGCATTTACGATACGTATACCTAATTAATGCTAAAGGCTCAATCTTTTGAAGGCTCGAAAGATTTTCACAAACATTCTTAAAAAAACGCTTGCACTGACTCCATTCACTATTTCGAGACGAGTTATTTGAAAACTCGTTGTTGGAAGAACGAAACTTTTTCATCCCATTTGAGCCCATCAAATTTAACGACTCTGAATTTAACATTTCCTGCCTAACGCCAAGGCTCCGGCCCTAAGCCTAGTAAAACCCGACCTAACCGAACATTAATTTACCATAACAACTAGGGGTTTTTCTTGAATCGATTTATTCACGGAAAATCAGAAATTACAGATTTTGGCAATTTTGAATAGCAAAATAACAACACAATTTTGTGGGATACCACTTCAAGGACGCTTTGCAATAACTTTAAACTTAAGTTTGAAAACCTTCTAAATGAAATAAAGAATCATTGGTTTCAGTTTATTTGCTGACTTAACGGGATGTGAAATGGTTCAGTTAAAAATCTAAGTATACTGAAGTTCTCAAATTAGGCAGACTAGCACTAAAATAAGATCTTCAACTTTGAAATTATTTGAGGATATGAATTTTGTATTTTCTTCCCTCGTTAAGTTAATAATTTAGTTGCTTCTGT
The DNA here is from genome assembly GCA_936435175.1 of Glyphotaelius pellucidus. Classification (NCBI taxonomy): domain Eukaryota; kingdom Metazoa; phylum Arthropoda; class Insecta; order Trichoptera; family Limnephilidae; genus Glyphotaelius; species Glyphotaelius pellucidus. The sequence continues at coordinate 16,961,778 of OW386549.1, read as the reverse complement.
TTAACATTAATTTGTTAATTTGTGGTTTCTAGGTAACATTTATTTTTTCTTGAACTTCTGGGTAACATTTAATATCATTTCAGTTCTACCGTCTTCATTGTAACTCTAATAATTACAGGAATCCATTTATTATTTTCAATCACTTTTTTAAAAGTTTTATTTAAAAAAATAAAAAATTACATATTCACTTATTTAACTAGAAATATTTCAATAAATTAAACTAAACTTAATGTATTTTACATTACATTGCAATTCAATATTATTTTGTTTCATTGTGTTGTTTATGAAGAATGAAAATTAATAATTTTCATTTAAATTTACCCAGCCCTTTATCATTAATAATTTTGTTTTGAAAGGCAGTAAGTTATCTTCCTTGTAACCAAGGGATTGCTTAACATTTTATTATTTATTTATGTAAGTTAAATTAATAAAAGTAATTTATTGATTCCAATCAAGTAATTTAAATGTGAATTACTCGAGACTAAAGTATAAACCTTTTTTTAATTTATTTGCTAACAGATATGAAAATTGGCTAAATGTGCTTAAGAGGGTGATTTTATATTTATTGTCCTGTAAATGCTGTTTAAATGTTAAATGCTCATCGATAAGATATTTTTCCAGAATCAGGATTTGCAAGTGGTTTTTTTCAGTTTTTAAAAGTACCTATATATTTTGGAGGAATTATTTTAAGGGTTGAGCTCAACATCAACTATCCTGTTATTTTTACATTCATTGTTAGGATATTTTATTGGAGCCAACTGTAATTTTTTCTAGGTCTCTTTGTGCGTTTTCCAGCAAGATGTCCAAAACTTTACTCCAATATAATATTGCAGTATCATCTGCGTAAAAAAAAAATATCACCGTTTAAAACTATTTGCGAAATACCAATGATGTAAATTTTGAACAGTTGTAGTCTTAGTACGGATCCCAGGTAATTCATATAGATTCTGTGATAAGTAAAATGCATCGAATCATGCAAATATTTATTATTTGCTCATGCGATTTTACAAATTTTTTGGTATAAAAAATAAAATGATGTAGTGGGTACATGAAATATTTACAGACTTAACTTCGATGTTAAGAAATATTCATATCAACTCGGGTTATGCAATTATTTAATTTTTCATTATTAAAGCAGCTGTTTCAGTGTTCAAGGCTTGTTTGATGATGAACGTTTACCTTGAACGCCGAAACAGTTGTCACAATACGAGAATACTTGAATGTTTTATTTTATAAAACAAGACAAATATTTAAACATATCTTACTACCATTCTAGTAAGCGGTAAATATTGATTATCAGATGCGAAGCCAACTCATTCAAAGTCTTTGAAAATTTTCAATTTCTGTTGGGCTTGAAGTTATTGAACGGTGTTAAAATGTACTTACTTCATTAAAATCTAGTTTTCCTACAAATATTTTGTAACATGTATATACATTTACCCATGTATTTACATTTTGCAATATTTACCCGACAGGCTCTTACCGTTTCATTTATAAATCTATCCAACCTAACTTTGACTTTAATTCGTTCCGATGCATTTTTCCGCCCCTGCCACTGTTGTTGAATGCAATGTTTTACAGCATTGCGACCAGGAATTGCATTTAACATGCATAGTGTGTGTTGTACACTGAACGCTGCACACTCATTGTACACAGTGCACCGGAGATACTGCAAACAGTGCACATTGCACATGAGTTCACACTTTTACGATTGCAATCGCTACCAAATTGCCTATAACAAATTATCGCTTAAATGGATCACATTCCATGGATGCACGGGCGAATGAAAACCGACAAAGTGAAATTGGTTTCCATTGGAACTTTAGATAGGTATTTAAAAATTACGCTTTACGTCAGAATCGATATTTTGTTGTTGATTTAAATGACAATACCAAACTGTACTTAATTATTTTAGAACAATACTAAAGTAGTGCCTACCTACTTCGGTTTTAATACGGTTAATTCATACTTTTTTTACACTAACTCCATACAGTATGCCCTGTGTGAAATATTTTCCCTCAGGGCCTATGTCATATTTGGAGATGCTGCGTGGAGGGTCTTTTATGGAAAGTATGAGATGACGTTCTTGGAAGGAAAAGAGTATGAAGGTTAGGAATCTGGGGGTCAATGTGTCCAGGAGAGATAGACGTATAAATCCGTCCCTTCCACTGCGGTGCACGTGATAGGTCGAGAGTCCGGCTGGAGATGTGAAAAGGTTTCCTCGATTTGGCCCGCCACTTAGTTGGTGGGTAGATGCGTCCGCAGCTAAGACCTGCACAAACGTAGCGAACCACTTAGGGTGATCTATGGCAGAGGTGTTGGTTATCGAATAAAGGGTACCAATACCCGCCACCCAAATTGCTATTTGAAAGATTTCTTTAATTTCCTTTGTATATTTTATAAACATGCTTTTGGATTTCTTGGTTAATTTTTGGTACGTTGTGGGAAAGATATCTCATTGCTCATAATATTAATACGTAACAGTGGATCTAAAATTTATTTTCAAAATAAGTACTTTGACATAGATATTTCGTTGAATCTAAACTCCTTTAGTCTATTTAATCTTAAATCAAAAATTTCCCCACAATTTGAGGTAAAAATGAATACCATCGGTCAAAGTTTCAAGTGAGTTTAATTGTGAATAAAAACGCTCTAAAATGCGCACCATCCTTAGTTGAAATTGGACAACCGTCGAAACCGTCGAAGTTTTAAGTTGACATTTCCTTACTGTATGTAGGATGAATTTTGCATCATTCCATGGAAGATTGAATTCTTTTTTGTATTTTACATATGGTGCACAGCATGAAAATAAGCTTTGTAAATATATTTTCATTTCTTCCATAATCTCTTTGTGACGTCAGTTTTAATTAACTTAAAACAAACAAAAAAACCGTTTTATTCTGGCAAAGAAATCATCGGTTTCGAAACATATTGATATGTTTTATTAAATATTTAGTGTGTACTAAGTGATTTGTTTTCATTTTAAATATAAATGTCTTTCTCAGCATTGAGAAACATTTGCAAGTAACGATTATGATTATAATCTTAAATCCTTTGATTTCAAAGTTCACTGCGTTTCAAAAGCCAAGAAAATTGACCCAAAAATAATGTGGGTTGTTCGGTCGAGTTGGATAAAGTTTTGTTAGCGCAAATCATTTCAGAATACCATTTGATACGCAATAAAACATTGTGATAAATATACTTCATTCTTGATCAGATCACCGATAGTAGGTAATACGAAGCGAACACTTTTCCGGTGCAATCATCAAATAAAATACATTGAGTGCTTTTAAAAGAACCTCTTTCTACAATAACTTGGCAACAAAATATTATAATCCACAAGAAACATCACTTAAACCACCTGCTCCAACCAACATCATTCGAGAAAGCAAGAGAAAATCTAATTAACTTAAGCCACAGCGAAGATTGTAAAAATAACTTTCTTTTCGCAACTGCTCTTGACGAAAAACAAAAACAGAATTTCTATAAGTAGTCATTACTCCTGTTTCTTATCAGTAATATTTTCGCCCTGTTAACCCTTTCAAATAAACAAAGGCGCATGATTCTCGCTCGTTTTTTGCCCCGTTCAAAATATTATCCGTTTTGTCTGAAATCCGTCTGACCTGACCTTTATTATTTCATCTGCTCATTATTTCCCGGGAACAATGGACGCCGGTGCCAGGATAAACCTTGTAGCCGGGATAAACAGTGTAGCAGGGATAATTTGGCGGGAAAGAGGGTCTGCTTACAGCTTCCAGATCTAATTAAGCGGGAACCGGGTTCCTTTGTTTGCAGATAAAAATATACTTCTATAAGTCTTCCTCACCGGGCGCGCGGCAGCTCTCAGCCAGAGACCACCAACACTCGTTATTCTTAATTAAGTTTTATTGTTTTTTTTATTATTTATTTAAGCAGTGAGACTTGTTGTCTTGAATTCTGTTCGTTACATTTTTTTGATGTTATTTTCGTTTCTACCACTTTAAAACTAATTATTGACACTAGAACAGTGGTTTTTAACCTGGGTTCGATCGAACCCAAGGGGTTCGGTGAGTCAGTCTCGCGGGTTTGTCAGAGGTCAAGACACATCCCCGACTCATATGATTCGTGATGACACGCCCCGCTTGACGATTAATTTTGTCTCAGCCCTCCTGTCCATCGACTATTTAAACTTTTGGCAATTTTAAAACAAATTTATTGAAATCTGGTCACTAAACAACATTCCGATTCAAAATTAAGGTGTTTAGTAAAAGCTAAACTGCTACTAGTCAATACTTTGTTCTCTTTTGTGGTGTTTTGAACCTGCGATCTCTGGATTCAATACCTTATTGTATAAAATGACGACAACAAAAAACTTGTCCAAAATTTGAGCAGCTTAAGCCAAGAGTAATAAATACCGAGTTAGATACCTAAATTACAAATTTAAAAATTTCACTCAATGATTATATTCCATTCAGATGTTGAACTTCTCTGCCACAGAGAAAATATTCATACAAATCCAGTAGTATTTCTGGCTAAGTGAACATCTTCAGACTATTTTCGGCCCATGTGACTCCGCTTCCTAGCTGCTAGTCACTCTACAACTGCAAGCTGTTCCAAAGAAATCTTACTAGTACCTACTTACTCCGCTAGCTGCCGGCTACCCAATTAGCAGCTCTGAAGCAGCCTTACTAGTACGTATTTTCTTTGCTAGCTGCTGACTATCCTGCTCTATTAGTATCTACCTGTTTCGCTAGCTGTCAGCTAGTAGGGCTACTATTGGCATCAGAAAAGCCAGCAGCTAGCGAAGAAATACGTACTAGTAAGGCTGCTTTGGAGCAGCTAATGGGGTAGCCAGCAGCTAGCGGAATAAGTAGGTTTTACCAGTAAGGTTGCTTTCGAACAGCTAGTAGAGTGACTAGCAGCTAGGAAGCGGAGTCACATGGACTACTAGACTAGAGGCAAATAGTCTGAAGGTGTACCCACAAGCTGCTAGCTTCCCTACTTCTTCCCTACTTACTTCTCCAATGATAGCACTACTAGCGAACCTACCTGCTCCAATAACAGCCCTTCTAGTATCTACCTCTTCAACTAGCGACCGTAGTACCTACATATACTGTCCGATAAGAATGTGAAGATACATTTCATAAAGTAATGGCAACACTGAGAGACACTGATTTGACGAAAACCGAGGCTATGATTGACTTTTGAATGAGATAATAATGTTTTATCTTAATAATGGACGGGAAAATGGCATTAATCAATTTTACTTGAAGATTTATTTTTTTTATTTTTAAAAGTTATTAGAAATGTACGTTTCTTCCAAAGAGTTATTATTTTGATTAGAGTTGATGTACTATCATACACATTCGTCGAAACTCTTTTACATGCAATTATCTTCCTACGTTTTTGTTTAAAAATAATAACATATTTGAATATTCAATTTCCTTTGAATATAATGTCAGATTTCTGAATACCAAGTCTTTTTAAACTTACATTATTTTTCGAACAAACAAAACAAATTATTTAGGAGGATAGCGTATAAACTATTGCAGAATATATATTCTTCCTCCAGGGTGTGGTAGCATAACTTCCTTTTATAAAATGCGCGCCATTAAGTCGGTTGATGTCGCACCGGAGCGCTAGTGATCTCGTTCGAGAGGCAGAACTATAAAGTTTTGTCCCGACACAGTTTAGTCGCCATCGTGCGTTGGAACAGTGAGAAGCGTGCGTTTGCCGTTGAGGCCTACTTTTCGAATGGATATTCTGTGATAGCAACCTAGCGCGCGCGCCTTTAGGGTGCGGCAGCATAACTTCCTTTTTTCAAAACTTAATAAAACCCATTGCATGAATCAGAAATTTTTTATTTGCTTTTTATAATGTAGGCACATACCTAAAGTTTTTTTTTTACCTAGTTTTTGAAGATCAAATAAGGTAGGTGAAATCCTAGGCGCACGTCATAGGCGCGCTGAGTTGCGATCACAGAACATCCGTTCGAAAAGTAGGCCTCAACGGCAAACGCTCGCTTCTCACCGTTCCGACGCATGATGGCAACTAAACTGTGTCGGGACAAAATTTTATAGTTCCGCCTTTCGAACGAAATCACTCACATCACATTTCTCCGACACGACATCAACCGACTGAATGGCGCACAATTTAAAAAGGAAGTTATGCTGCCGCACCCTATATTTATCTACAAAGTTAAAATTGTTTCTCTCGTTATTTTCTGTTTAACCCGTCTAATCACAGGAGACCCAGGTTGTCCCAAAACAACATATGCCGTTATAATAACAGGAGACCCAGATTGTCCCAGAGCGACCGTGCATTATTAAAAATTAGATATCTCTCTTCCTGTCACGCATACATTTGTAATTTCTTTTATGTTAGAAAGCGAAAGAAATAATGCTTCTTATTGCTTTAGAAATATACAAGCTTTATTGGTCAGATATTTTACAAACCCGATCATAAGTGACGATTTTATTTTGTGCCAATTTGTGACGTAACAAACATTTAATTTTAAAATAAAATTGTATAAATGTCATAAAAAGTGAGGTGACAGTTTTATTATAAATTTTTTTAAGAAAAGGAATCTGTGTTTAAAATGTTCGGTTTATTTTATTTTATGTACTTTTTCTAGGAATCCCCAGGTTTGTATTTTTAAGCTAATTTAAATTTTCGATACCAAAATTTTAATATTAAAAAACAAAAATGTTGATTTCTAATAAACACATCGAAAAGATTATTTTATCTAGATTTTAGAACAATTTTTGTTTTTGCAAAAAAGTTAAAAAATAACCAATAAAAAGGAAAATTTAAAATGCACGGGAAGAACCGTGAATTTAGTGCGCAAATCTTGACAGGCAAAAGTTCATAGATATTATTTTGTCATTATTCGAAGGGTTAAATTTGTTATATAATACGCACTTGTATATTATGATCCTGCATTACTTCATCTATCTGCAATCTAAAATCTGGTTCTGTATGTTTATCTTTATTTTCTTATGTATTATAAATTTACTGCAAATTTTTCTTTTTACTTTTTGTTATCTAAACCCTCTATACTTTGTTTGTTCTCGGTAAAATTAACTAAATAATGTTTAATGTAAAAATAAGGTTTAAAAAAAGTTTATGATGGCATTTATAATGAGTAAATAAATTGGTGGTGCCATTTAAAAAAAATTATCTGCATTTTTGTCTACAACTTTTTGGCAGAGTGTGTTCGCTCCAACATCAGCTTAAGTACTGCCCTCTCTAGCTCTCTAGGCCCAGGTGTTGCTGACTTTTCATTTTATTCGGTCGCTTTTTATTATCTGGAATAATATAGCTTTTTTAGTGTTAAGCTGTCTGGAAAAGAGGCGGGAGAAAAAAATGTTTTTATAAGGGTACAATTTAACGGCGGCTGAACTCGACATTTTCTCGTACGATTTCATAAATGAGTACGTACGAAATTGAAAAGTATTTCGTAAAAAGGAAAATAACACACTGAATAAGCTAGTAACTCCGTAGTCATCGGGCCACTTTCCGCAGTGGTGGACAGAAATGTAAAAAATGAAACGCCACAAATATGAGCATGCTAGTTCCAACGAGAGATTGTGTGTTACGTCATCACTGTATCTTTTTTTACATTAATTCCACCCGTCATTACTGTAGAATCTTTTTTTTATATTAGTTCCACAAGTCATCACTGTATAATCTTTTTCATATTAGTTTCACAAGTCATCACTGTAGAATCTTTTTTACATTAGTTCCACGCGTCATCACTGTATAATCTTTTTCATATTAGTTCCACAAGTCATCACTGTAGAATCTTTTTTACATTGGTCCCACCCAGTTTCCTGAGGAAAATAATTTCCCTCGGAACCTGCGTCGTCTTGGAGGATGCTGTGTGGGTTTCTGGGAACAAAAACGGCATGAGGGGTGGGTAAGAATCTGGGGGTCAATGTATCCAAGAGTAACGAATCCATCCCTCCCATTTTTTTTAATTAGATCCACACAGGATACCCGGAGGAAAATAATTTCCCACAGGGCCTACAGCATCTTTGGGGATGCTGTGTGGAGAGTCTTTTAAGGAAGGAAAGAAGATGAAGTTCCGGTAGAGAAAAAGGTATGAGGGGTGGGTATAAATCTGGGGAACAGTTTTTCCAGAAGTGACGGACGTATGAATCTCTCTCTCCCACTGCAATCCAAGAGAGTCCAGCTAGAAAGATCAAAACGTCTACCTCAACCGGTCTCTCCCGAACCGGCCTGTTACGCAGTTGGTGAGCGGATGCATCCACCGCCAAGACCCGGACAAACCTTACCCCGGACATATGAATCCAACTCTCCCCCTGCAGTGCAAGGCGATGATCCAAGAGAGTTCAGCTAGAGAGGTAAAACGTCTCTCCCGAACCGGCCTGTCCCGTAGTTGGTGAACGAATGCATCCGCCGCCGAGACCCGGACAAACCTTACCCCTGTGAACGAGAGCACCCCTACTAAGTCACTGAAGGTCGCGAACCACTTGGAGTGACCTATAACAGAGGTGTTGGTTATTCAATAAATGGTTCCCAGGGCGGCTGTAACCATGCCTCCCAATTTATAATACATATCTTATCATTAATTGATTGTCATTTTTTACAAGGCTTAATATTTCTCAAATATTCGAACATCTTTTTTAAATGATAAAAAATAGCAATTAAAAATTAAACCAACTAAAATAATTTAACCGATAAGCAGAACAAACAATTTTTGCATCGAAGTGAACAAAAAATTCCCGAAATTAAACCGCTGCTTGCGATCTAATTGGGGATTTTTTGTAATAATTCATCAATTATTTTCCCTGAGTAGTTCAAAATCGCAGTCCACAAATTGTAAATCCAGCTTTTTCCCATTGAGCATAATTCGATAATTACCGAACAACATTATTGACTGATACTTATAATCCTTGTTTTGTATTCCCGATATACGTACACAAAAATATTGATATCATAATACAGGGTGTTAAGGAATGTACTTAACCTTTAACCAGTGATTCCTGACATTATTTGCAGTAAAAAATATTAATGATATTTTGGTCTCCGGTGACATCTTTGATGTTTTTTTTGTAATTCGGGAGGCGGGCATAGGTACCGCCGCCCCGGGAACCTTTATTGGATAACCAACACCTCTGCCACAGGTCACCCCAAGTGGTTCGCTACCTTTGGTGATTTAGCAGGGGTGCCCAGGTTCATGGGGTGAGGTTTGTCTAGGCGGATGACCAGGACACACTGAACCTCAGATTCCTTCCTACCCCTAAAACCTTTTTCCTTCCTAGAACTCTCCTCCCCTTCCTTTCCTTAAAAAAACCTTCCACACAGCATCCTCAAAGATGACATAGGCCCTGAGGGAAATTATTTTCCTCAGGGCCTCCTGTGAAAAATGTAAAAAAAAAAAACTTTGTTAAATAAAACATTAGTTATTGGGCAGGTGTAGGATAACAATTTGGGAAGCGGGTATGGGTACCGCCGCCCCGGGAGCCGTTTGTTGGACAACCAAGACCCCTGCCATAAGTCACCCCAAATGGTTTGTTACGTTTGGTGACTTTTCAGAGGTACCCAGATTCACGGGATGAGGTTTTCCGGGTCTCGACGACTCGTCTGCCCACCAATTGCGTGGCAGACCGGATCGGGAGAGGCTGTTTAACCTTTTAATCTCTCCAGCAGAACTCTATCGAAACATCGCCTTGCAACGCAGTAGGAGGGTTTGATTCATCCGTCTGTTACTCCTGAGCACAGTGAACCCCAGATTCCTAAATACCACTCATAATTTTTCTTTCCTAAAACATCCTCTCGTTCCTTTTCTAAAAAGACTCTCCCTAAAGATGGCATAGGCCCTGAGGGAAATTATTTTCATACAGGCCTCTATTTGGCGCCAATCTTAGTTACTTAAGAAAAAAAGAATTTAAAAAAAAAAAATTATTACAAAACTAACCTCTTTTACTCCAAATAATGTCAGAAATCAGCGTTTACAGAAATTCAAGTACGTCCCTTCACGAAACCCTGTATAATATTACTTACGATTTGTTTATATTTTACTGTTGTAACATCGAAAAGCGCTCTGAAGCGGTTTTTCTTCCAGTTTACATAGTATACTTAATTATTCGTTGAAAATCCTACGATTCTTCGGCAAACAGTTGAGAGAAACTTATTGTAGACTCGGTTGTTTATTTCACCTTCTTCTGTAGACATTATACGCCGGCTCTGTTTACTCTGAATACTGCTCCTTTATATTTGGCTTTATAGCTCAACATGTATTCAGATACTCTTCTCGGTAAGTAAACATGTTGGGTATAATGACGCATTCATTTGCAGGAACACGAGAAAAACATTAGGGTTTAAGGTTTTCTGTTCCTACTGTTTTCTGAATTGTGCAAACTTGTTGATGTGTAAATTAATGTGGTGATCTTATTCAGAACTAATTTGTTGATTTTGATGTTAATCATTGTATAAAATTGGCCCCTTTTAGAGAATACAATTTTGGGAATTTGATTAAATCTGAAAATATTGTTTTCTGCATAAAATTTGTCATTTTTTGTACTGTATCTGAGAGTTTGGATAAGGGATGTGGTCGAACGTGACGTTATGTGAATGAGAGTATTCTAATGCTGTAAGTAAATGAACACATGCAAACCGAAACACGAATTATAGGAAAGGATCGAAGAAACCGCAAATTGTGCGAAACGCCTCTTGCGGTTGCTTCGTTACTTTTCCGTTATTTTTTTTTTAAATTAACTCTACACAAATAATGGAAAATAGTTTCCCTCGGGGCCTATGTCAAATTTGGGGATGCTGTGTGGAACGGATGGAGTGAAGGAGGAAGAAGTGTTGTAGGAGGGAGGAAGCACAAACGTCGGAAAATTGTTTCATAGCCGAGCTGTTGAACTCAAGAACGAGTCGTAGAAATGACCAGTTCTAAAGTGACAATTGTCAATTGTATACAAATGTTAAGTGCGCGTTTGGCGTGTTTCTCGACTGTGCACCGGTGCCGAAGGAACCAATGATGCTTCATAATTCATGGTTCGGCTCACGCTTCGATTCCCAAACGCATACGCAGCATAAAAAAAGAAACGTGAAGTGGAAAGAAAGGAGATGGATTAAAAAATGACAAAATACGTCTACCTCGGAATTTTTTTATGGATTAAAAAATTACTTCGTAATCAAAAATTTATTGCTTGTATGATTGGTATAGGAATTTTCTTTATTGGAAAAACAGTTACCTTTGTTTTGAATTCATACAGTTTGTGCTACAGAAATCACATGATATATTTATTCCAACACGCTATGTTTGCCCAACTTGGTTAGGTTTCGTAAAAATATCGTATTAAAACTCGAATTACCTACGCTTATTGGTGAAGATTTTAGATTGGTGATTATATAAAATTTGCTCTAAAATTAACAGTGTTGTCATTGCAGAAACCTGCTGCATTTCTACACTGGCCAGTGCAACGAATAATGGTAAGAGAGGGACTCTTTGCACCCTGAGGATATAGCAAAACTGTAACAATCAAATTCACTTAATGTTGCACCGATAGTGCAGGACTTAAGCCAATTCTATTGTTTGGAATAAAAGTTCTCACTAAAGTAGTACTTTATGTTTTCCTTTCTTCTGTGTTGTTTTGTGTTGTACTCTGTTATTTTGCCTTAGGCATTCTTAATCGCTTTTGATGTTGTTGTAAATAAACCTATTGGCTTCAATTTAAGAGATCTCTTCAATTTAAGCTTTTAAAATTGATGTTTTCTCTTTCAATTATTGTAGGATGTATTAATAACAATCTAAACTCCAATCATCGGAAGGATAATTTTTGCAATGGAATCAATTTCTTAAAACGAACCAATTAAGAACTGAGCGTTGTTTTTAGTAATTTGAATTAAATTTTACGTTTATATAAGCGAACAAAAAATATTGCCGCAAATTAATAGTCATTTTGAACAATTAATTCGTTTTCTTTAGACTTCTCGGCGAACGCAGAACAAAGTTAATACTATTTCTCATTTTATACAATTTATTTTACGTAAAAATAATTTTTTGAATTATTTATATCAATATTAGTAATTTATTAATTTATTTACTTTTTTAAATATTTATAACGAAAATATCAATCCAATAATTACGAAGATTTCTCTCACCAGGATGTTTACTTCGACAAAAATGGTACAAAGTCACGATTGCGTTGAGCGAGTTTACAAGCTACCAGCTGGCGAATTCACCGTCTGCTAGTAAACTTGCTTACTGTAATCATTAGTAAATATGATTAGCAGATAGTAAATTTGCGGTTAGTAGCTTGTAAACTCGCTCAATGTAATCGAGGCTTATAGAAATAAATTACGGACGACAAAACTAATTTTCAAATTTATTGATGTGTGTTTGGTATAAATTTTTTTGGTTAAAAAAAAAAAGTTAACCAAACAATTCTGCCGTAAAAAAAATCAACCCAACTATCAAGAAACCTAAAAAAAGTCCCAAAATATTTTTTAAGCATTTGTAAAAAAATTATAGGTAATTCTTTTTATTGGAGAATATACCTACTTAATCATAGTTATTAGCTTTAAATGTTGTGATTTGTGACTTGTGACTGACATAGTTTATTCTAATGCATTGTCTTTATTTTTCAACTGCGAACAGACGCTTCTTATTTTAGGATTAGGCTCGTCAGTCTTCCTAACCGAAATAAACTCTTGGTCTTCGTTCTTCTATTTTCTTTGGCACTGAATGGTTTTTAAATATTCTATTAATTACCAAATATTCAGTTTGAGATTTGTTGAGTACAATAAGTGGGCTCATTTTAAATAATTGGCTTAAAAGTTTTTGTAAAAGTCAAAGGCATTTTAACCACTCTGACCCCTAAGCTTGTTTACACGACAATAAAACAATAGTAGTCAAGTACAATAAGCTTGTTTTCAAGCTAACGCGTGTGTTCCGATAGAAATCGTTATAACTCCATTATTGTTCTAGTGACAACCCTAAAACAAAAAGTAGAAGATTTGCATTAAATTAAGCTTCACATTTCTATTCAAAGTAATCCATAAAATACATAAAAAATACTTAATAAAAAATAAATTATTTTGTAGAAACAATTTTCACCCTCCAAGTCCCCTATGCGCCGATAGACATTAATAATTTTTTTATTTAATATTCTGGTGAAATGGTGATGAAATGGTATAAAAATGAGATGACAAAATGGTTAACATTTATAGGAAAGAATAAGTCTTTTTTTACATGATCCGTGTATATATGTAAGTATACATGGTGGTTTTACCCCATGCTCAGCACGAACAATACAATTGTAGAATTGGTGAAAATCATCTAAAGTACCTAATGTTGACTAAACTAGTCCCAGCGGAAGCGAGTATGATCTCTCCCTGGGATTAGTATATTGCTTGTACACATTTTGATAATATCTTTCCAGCTTGAAAGTACCTACCGTAGAAGATATAAATTTTGACCAAAAATATTATTTTATATATGTCTATTTTGAATTTATTGCACAATTGTCATTTACATACATGTGTTATTTGTAAACAGTCATAGTATGTACAGTGAATAAAGAAAAGAAAATTTTCAAATTTCAGATGTAAACATAACGAAAGAAAAATAATGTACAATAGTCAAAGGTTAATGAAGGCAGTTAGGAAGAAAGAAAAAACAGTGTGAGCATTTCACACACGGTGGGCGTGAAACCTTCAGAAAACGTAGACTAGAGTGGGGAGGTTACGAAGCACCGCATAAAGAGGAGACCACACAAAGCGGAAACCGATTATACTATATCGTTCTCTCGCAGATTAATGTTTGTCTCTTTTTAGTGTCGCTTTTTCGTTTCTTCGATTTTCAAATCACAACGGTGCTAAAGAAGTTTTCACTTCAAAAACAAAAAGCTTTGTTAAAATTTACATTGTTTCGTAGTAAAATGTTTTATTAGTGCATCTTAAGCCGCCGCTACCCGAATTTCTACCGATTTCTTACATATCTCCCTTAAACATTTGAAGTTTTTAAGCTCTTAAAAAAATACATGTTATTTTTGAAGATAATATCTAGATATGTTTCACTCCAAAACGCAAATTATATGAAATTCCCTCGATGGAAAAAATCGCAAAGTATGCTCCGAAAATTATTAAAAACAAGACTATTTCTATTATTTTACAAGTTATATTCGTGAAAAAATTCACAATGTTTCTTTAAATGATACTTAAGATGCCTTCCACGAGATTTTTGCTCTAGTTTTAACGAGTCATGTTTTATTAAGCATTTTCACAATTTTTCCTTCAATGTTATCATTTTAAATATTAACGCGCTCTGTCCAACATTCGTAATTACATATCTCTCCATCTTCTTTTTGAGCGGGGAAGCGCCGCCTTAAATACTCTGTAAATCAACTCCATAATATTATTGGGAATGATATCAATGAAAAGCTAACGTGACGCTAGCCCCAGCGGGTAGCAAGTATTAGTACAAGACCAGTATTCGCACCACCTGTCGGGAGGAAATCATCAAGGAGAAATGGGATACTTATATTTAAGCTGCTCTTTAAGAAGCCTACTTACTATTAATCCACTTCCTCACTGTTCGGGAGAGACGAATATTATTTTTTCACATAGTCCTATATATATATGGACATTAAAATATATAAAAGATTCTTATAATATGGACTTTTCTTTATTCAGTTGGCCCCTGCGGCCAACTTATTTCAGTTCCCTTGTCAGTCTGATTTCAGGCCCTTTTATTTCAGTGCCAATTAAGTCAAATATTATTTGCTTATGAGCAACGTTTCATTTATATTTTTTCTGTCATTGATGTACATTTTTCTGTTCACTCACAAAACATATGATAATATATCTAGTATTTTTAATAGATAAAACAGCGGCGTGCAGTATTTAATTTCTTTCCTCGTTATTTTCGTATTTTTCAAGCACAATAAATTTAGCTTTACTAATGTTAGCTTAATGTTGTTTTTTTTTTTTTTTTATTTATTTATTTTATACATCAACAAACAAGTCCTGCTAAGCCAATTGCATTGGCTTGCAAACAGGTGTTTATAATTCAATTACGTTTATATTTTAAAAGTTATAATTTCCTTATAATTATCTTATATCTATAGATTTACATTTATTCATAAATATCAATTTAAATATTTTTTTCCGATAACCAATTTTTCGCCATATATTTAACCTTATTCATAGAATTTTTGTTGTTGTATCGTGTCATTATTTATTTTATTATATTTCATTTAGATTATAAGAATAGAATATACCCAAAGAGCTTTTAACGTTTTTCAGGCTTTCAGTAATGGTTTAAGATCTAGTACGTACGTGACCATAGTAGTCTATAATTTCGGGTCCCGTGATTTCGTTGCCGAGTTGTGCCGAGGGCAGATTTACGAAATCTTTAGATTTTCAGGAGTTCTTCAGATCAAAACCATCCTTCAACCTAAAAGAACATGTGTTCTCAGATGTGTCATTGTAATTACAATATGAAATTTAAATTGTATAGTTTATCAAGATAACAAGCACTGGAGAATATAGGTCCCACTGCTTGCAATATGAAGATATTCTCAGGGGAGAATATAAAGGACATAACGTAAACTTAATTACTTAAACAATATTTTTTAATTATCGAAGAAAGCACAAAAAACAAAACACTTCTTTGTTTAAAACCACTTTATTTAAATTTATATTCGTCGACCGGTTTCGGTCGAACTCGACCTTCTTCAAGACAATAAACATATAAACTAAATTAAAGTACAGAGTTAAGATAATTAGGTAAACACAAAAGAAAGGGCGAGCAGGAGAGGGAGAGGGAGAGAGCATCAGATAATGGTTGGGGGAGGGGTAGGAAGAGGGGTCAAGGGAGGGTGGGGGTTAGAGAGGGAGAAAGGGAATAACTTTAAAATGGGACATGTTGGTTAATTCTAATTGTTTGTTTAAATTTGGCAATTATTTTTCTTTGATTTTAATATTTCTAAAGCTTCTTAGTTATTAAGGCGTATTCCTATTTTATTTGTATGAACTATTTGGTCTCCCGTATTTTTATTAAACGTAATTTGCCGAACACTTAATTGATACTGACCATACAAATGCGTATCTGTTCCTATAATACTGAGGGTAAAATGCAGAAAAAATGTATTTAACGAAAATAAATAAGAATTGAAATATTGTAATCGATAGATAAATGTAATTTTGGTAGGTTAATCGCAATTTTTTGTTGCTTTATTGATTTCACAACAATTTTACGAGAATTTTATCGCTAGTGTAGAGGGCAGAAAAACTTGATAAATTCTTCATGGTGGTTTTCAAAAAGTATCTATATTTATGTAAGATAGAGATACACTATCTAATCTTAGAACACTCTTTTCAATGTGCTAAATGCATTTTACACGGCACGCCTCTGTTATTATATTTGTTGTAATTCAATTCAATTCAAGTTAAACCCCTAGTATAAATTATATTTTATATGGCAGTATAAATACTCCTTGCGCAGGACATTGAATACAGATATTAGTTTGCCTTTTGATGTTAGCTTTGGAGGTCCTTCGGAAAATCCATATTTGCTCCTGGCCCGTAGCGACGACACTAAACGTTGTCAAATAGTTTAAATTATTTGCATAAGTTCGTCTGAAATAGTTCTTATTGATAGCGAAGGTCGTATCCTACATCGGTGCCTAGGT
The DNA here is from genome assembly GCA_936435175.1 of Glyphotaelius pellucidus. NCBI lineage: Eukaryota > Metazoa > Arthropoda > Insecta > Trichoptera > Limnephilidae > Glyphotaelius > Glyphotaelius pellucidus. The sequence continues at coordinate 16,945,129 of OW386549.1, read as the reverse complement.
GTTATACGTATTTCTTCAATATTATATTATTCAGATTATTATTATTTACAGGAAGGAAAATTTACCTTTCTTATTAAATAATCTAAACCTCAAACACTTTGATGTGTGAAATTATTAAATAGGAAAATTCGAGAAAATGTATTACCATTACTCTTGAATATTTATTTTATTTGTCGCCAACCAGATTACATTTATATTTAGGCTTCACATTGGGCAGACTTATCGGCATATAAAATAATCATACATTTTTTATTTCATTTTCGTTAGTCCATCAATACTAAAAAGCTTTGCATACCCTAAGAAAAATAACGAACTAAAAGATAATAGAAACAAAAAATGCGACAATTTCTAAGAGAAATAAGATACAACGTATACGCTCATTTACTTAGTTGGTTACAACAATCAGTAAGATATTAATTAAATGGCCATTTTCTACTAATACCCTATGCGCATTAACTCAGGTTATCCGAAATTGAAATCTACGCACAGCCTACCTTTGACCGTAGAGAAATGCACGTCACTGACACAGAAGGCTCTGAAGGAATTATTTCCCTCGGGGCCTAGTTATCCGTGAGGACAATATGTTTCAATTATCAAAAAATGATGTGATGACTGTTGTGCTTTTAATATAATTAGGTACACACATTATTTAAAATAATTATTTTTCGAACGAGTATAAAGTTAATTTTCTTTGTGAATTTTGTTGAAAAATAATGTGATTCAAAACTTTTGTTTGATATTACAAGTATTAGTATTGCTTTTGTTATAACAAATTGATTTTAAGCTGCAGCATACCCCATTTCTACCGATTTAATACATATGTAGCTTAAACACTTTAAGTTTTAAAGCTCTTAAAAAAATGTATGTTATTCTTGAAGATAATATCCGCGCCGAAACGCAAATTATGTGAAATTCCATCGATAGAAAAAAATCGCCAATTACGCTCCGAAAATTATTATAATCACGTTTGTTTCAGTTATTTTACAAGTTATATGTACGAAAAAAATCACAGTGTTTTCTTAAACACTGTGTTAGACAACCCCCGCGAGATTTTTGCTATATTTTAAACGAGTCGAGTTTTATTAAACATTTTCACAATTTTCGCATTAATTTTATCGTTTTAAATATTAGCGCACTCATCCAACATCATAATTACACATCTCTCCGTCTTCTTCTTTTTGAGCGTGTATACGGCGCCTTAATTCCCTAACTAGTACTGTTCATTTATTGGACTTTGTCGGTCTTTGACACCTCAAATTGCAAATTTCGGAATGATATATGGAATGAGACGAGGGTGTGATTGAAGGTGTGGCTGTCGAGTATAACAACTTTACCTGACATTCTTTGTGATGTTTAATTCTAAGTCTGATCTATCTCCAGGACTTTTTTATTTGAACAAGAGTCCTAACTGATCCCAACCTTCTGGACCATTGAGAAGATAGCATCCCCAATTGGGTTATGTTAGGAGGCTGAACGTAATGGAGAGAGAAAGGAAATGGAGTAGAAAAAGATGAGGAAGTATCTAACTATTATGATCTGGTAACCAAAAACGACTAATAAAGGTCATTTCAAACAACGTTTCTATTCTGAATGGCGATCTTTTACAAGGGCGATACTGAAATTTACATTCTGGATCGTGCCGCTAATATATTTATTATATTTAATGAATTAATTGCGAAACATCAGAGGATAATCAAATAAATTTTACTTGCAATAAAAAAAATAAAATGTATACAAAACGATTTTAGATTTTCACGGCCGAAAGTATTTTTGTTAGTTGTTTTTGGGGTGTTATGCCGCATTGCGCTACCTCCTTCTTTAGTCAAAGCTTCGGACAGCGTTACCGTGTCCATCATCAGGGCAGAAGGAGGTAGCGCAACGTGGCATAACACCCCAAAAACAACTAATGAAATTGTATTCAATACATTTTTTAAATCTTTAACCTTCCGGTCGCGACGCTTATCATATTTAATATTTATCTTTGTAATAAATTAGACAACTTCCTGTCGTCAAAATTGACGATAATTACAAAGACAGGGGAGGGATATTATAATAAGCGACTAATGCGCTGATAACGAGGGTCTCTGCAGTAAACTGGGACGATCGCAGTCTTAAATATTAATTAACGTAGCGTATAATGTTATGGCGGAATAGCGGCCTTGACTATCGATGGATAAAATCTGATACTAATAATTCATCCCTGATTTATCTTTCCCTTTCAAATCTTACAATATTTATTACAATATTGAAGTAATTATATTAGGACTGAGAAAAAGCAGCTGGCAGCTAATGCTTTGCCAATAAAATTATGTTCTTACTGCGGTTTTTAAACTATTTATTATTGAATACTAAGCTTACGAGTTTTAGTTTTATTTATTATTTGAATACTAAATTTACGCTTGTGAAGCTCTACTACAAAAAACCCTACAATTGATGTTATCTTTTTTATTGTTGTTGCGTTTAATTCTTTTTTGTTTGTTTTATGGTAGGTACCAAAATAAATCAAATTTTATGGCTTTATTAAAAACATAAATAAATATGCAAATTTACTTTCCCATTCAGGGGTGCAATTCTGATTTAAAACTTACTCCCATAAGTTGCGTTTTCTTACAAATATCTGAAGACGTTCTACAAAATGAAATTTTTAAAAGATTGCAAAAGTATTGAGGTATACTAAACATAATTCATAATGGCGCGAGTTTATTTATTTTACGAAAAAACACTTAAGGCAAGTTGTGCTTTAAAATATTAAGATGAATAAATTGTTTGCGACCATACACACGCAATACGAACATTATAAAAAGTTTTGTCCATAAACAAACTCAAATCTTTCAAGAAAGGCTTTCAACTACAAAATTGTATTACCAATACAATTTTGTAGTTGATTTCGATACCAATTCTATTTGCAAACTTTTCTTGAAAGATTTGAGTTTGTTTGTAAACGAAAGTATTTATTACGGGCGCAAACAATTAATTCATCTTTATATTTTAAAGCATGTCTCGTAAAAGGCGTTTTCACTAAAATAAATAAAGAAGATTATGAATTCTTTTAAGTGTCACCTTAAGGTAGACATTGTCAATATAAACAATGTAATGTTCTTGTTTTATGATTCCTAAAAAGTGTTAAAAAAACTGCTACAAAAAATATTGTTTAAGTATCATGAGGTTATGAAGATAGTTAGATATTATGTTGAAAATTTATTTTGAATCTAAGAATACTACATATGAATGATGTAGGTTGGTATATTTTTGCCATTTCTTACAAAATCACGTGAGCCTAATATTAATTCTTTATTTCAGGAAGGTGCAAGTATCATGAGATGTTCCCGACTGACAAGTTAATAAACACTGATCCAGCCCTAGACAATGCCATTATTAGTAAGTTTATTTTTCTGACAAATAAGTTACCTAACTGCTCAGTGCATCACCACTATGGGTTTGCTGTGAAGTGCCCATGAATATTGAATAATATAATGCCCGGCGAAAATTCAAATTCAAAAAATCTGCAGCACTTATTACTATTACTAAAGTATAAAGTTAGTAAATAAATAACAGAACGGGCTAGCACCATCTTACTTGATAGATCTCTGCGTAAGAGATAATCTAATGGGCATTATACAATATTAATCTTTTGGATTTTTTTCATACCGATTCCTGTATTGTGGAAACATAATGTGATTACTGAATAAAATTGTAATAAAATTATTCAATTACACGTTATACAAGTACAATAATCATTTAAGATGATGATGATATTAATAAATCTAAATGAAAAATTAAAAATAAAAAGACTCATAAAATAAAAAGACGAATCGAACCAAAAAAATTGTCGTATCGGGATAATAACATCGACATTTTCTCCGATTTACTGCCAAAATTTAAAAAGAGCATCATGTCAATAATATAAACAGTTTAAAATCCCTTCACACAACACCACATCTCACATCAAACATACCTACTTCTCACATAAACATACTCACACGTACACACACACATGCTCAATACGCACACACCGGGTAATTACTAAATACACTCGTACTTCCCGTAAATAAGACACTACAAAGAAACATATCATAGATACCCAAAATGATATATTACTTAATATTTGTAATTTTTCTCAATACAGTAATCGATGTACTATTTATTAGTTTCTATGTAAATAAATAACGCTCAAACCACTAAGCTATTGAAACCTAATTGACGTACTATAGTTAAGTAATTTCAAATAGTATTCAAAACACGTACATCAACGCAGCAATACAACTAGGATAGTTTATCCACAATATGCGCAATTGCAGTCTCAACAGCTAAGTGGTTTGAGCATTGTCCCGCTAAGACAGAGGTCGTGGGTTCGATCCCCAATTGCAACCATTACCTTTGTTATTTTATTTTTTATGTTTCGTTTCGATTTCTTCTTCATAATTTTTTTTTTGTTGAAAGATATCATAAAATAGTTGAAAATTGAAAATCACATACAATTATTTTCAGACTACAACCGAACAGAGGTGTCCTTTGCTATCATCAGTCTGTTTGTAATGAGTATGGGTTTCGGCTTCTCTATCTACACCTTTCTCAATCCACGCTACATGTTCAAGAGGCTTGCTGGCGGGATACACTTCATTACTGGTGAATATTCTAAATATTTTTACGTTATAGCATTTGTTAGTCAAAATTCTGAGATTGTTGTAAAGACAGTATTACTAAGCATAATTTGTTATCAAAAGTGATTTAATTTGTTTCCGATGTGGAATTCAAACTCGATTCGTGCCAGCCTCAAGTTACCCTCCCGAGTTCCCCTCCCTTCTCCCAGGCTCCCCTCACCCCTTCCGGGTTCCTGCATTTACCCTTCTTACAATATTTCTGCCAGCCTTTCCATCTCTCATAAGGTAGGTACTTCCCAAATGCTCAAATTCATCCACCTGATCCAAGTTTTTAACATCGACGTAGTTAATTTAAATATCGATGCTTAATAATCATTATCAACACGATTGGGTATTAACATCCAGTCGACGCATCAATAAAACGTGTGAACGAAACCATTCGGCTCTCTTACATACTTTACAATTAGCCTACTCGTAGTTTAAATTCGGGGCTGTCGTTTTAGTAGCTGGGGAGCCGGTGGCAGTAATTTTTATATGATTTCATCCTCTGACAGACGTTGATAATATTATAATACTGAGTAAAATCATCATTTTAAACAATTTTTTCCATTCATTTATTGCTGCATTATCAATTGGGAGCTTGCGAAATATTTTTAAAAAAAAATAGTGCCATAAACAATATTATAATCTGCCGATAGACCTAATAAATTGAATTTAATATTTAAAAAAAGATTAATGCTAATGGCAGACGTTCTTCCTGCTGTGTTTTAGAGTAAATTTTTTTTTCTAATTATTATGATATATAAAAAATAAATTACTTCATTGGCAGACAGATTAGAATAATTATTAATTAGATTCATGAGGTGAGGTTTGTCTAGGCTTGGAGGCGGATGACCAGGACACACTGAACCCCAAATTCCTACCCACCCTTTAAACCCTTTTCCTTCCCAGAACTCTCCCCACCTTCCTTTCCTTAAAAAAAACCCTCAAACAGCATCCTCAAAAAACTTTCTGTTCGGAGCTCATGTAAAAAATCTGGAGTTTACCAATTGAGTTGTAATGACTGCAATCATTTTTACGTAGGTAAAACTTGCAGAAATTTTGAAACGAGGATTAAGGAACATTTGAGATGTCTAAATAGCAATAATTATTCGGAATTTGCTAACCATCTAATTGAAATTAACCATTCATTTGATATAAATACTGGTTTTAAAATTTTACACACCAATGTTAGTGGTTTTCACTTAGATCTTTTAGAAATATTAGAAATTAGGAAAAATGTCAATAGAAATTTAAATATTATCAACAATCAAATTAATTTTGTGAGTAACCCTATCTTAAACATATTTCCATTGTAATTTTTTGTCTTTGTTCTTCTAAGTACCCCCTTCCCCCCTCCCCCTTGTTGATCTTCTAAGCACCTCCCCTTCATCTCTCTCCTACCCAACTACTTCCATTTCTACCCACGCCGTTCTATGCTCGATCATTTAGTTTTAGTACATTTTATGTCCTGATGAAGAGAACATCGTTCTTGAAACATGTTGACTTTCAAATAAAGTTTATTGTGGTAAAAACAAAGTGTTTTTAATTATTTCATTAAAAAAATATTTATATTATAAGAGAATAAAAAAAAGTTATTTCTGCCACTCTGATGGTGTTGCATTAATAATCTGTTTTGTTGCAAAAATGTTTAAAAAAAAAATTATAACATCGTTTCTGCCTTTAAGCCTAATGTTTCGATTGGTTACGTAAAGCATAAAAATGAAAAAGGCAGACAAAATTGATACAGTTCTTTTCATTTACTATTTCGAAATTATTTATAACAAAAAATCTGAGCTCGTCACTCATTTTTCTAGTTCACTACATTACGTCTTAGTATCGACGATGATGAACTAACTAACCGACTATAGTAACTAACCATTCAACGCGTCCAGCGTCCAGGATTCCTGGTACGTAATTTAAGCGCTGCCATACCATTCATCCGATTGCGATGAAACTTTGGTGATATATTGTGCGCACGCCCGCGAAGGTTATAGGCTAAATATAACGGTAAGCTCTGGCGTTATGAAATTTATGTAGACGAAAATGTGTGTATTTCGTATAATTTAGCGGCAGGGAGGAAGATGGAAGAGGGAGGGGAACGGGGGAGGTGAGATTCGCGGGAGTGGCGACAAGGGAGGAAGTGGAAGGCGGGGAAGGTGCAAAGTGAAAATACTAAATTATCTGTGTGATTAATCGAAGTATATGTTACAGTTAAAACCCATTTTAGTTATAACGCGTTTTCTCTAGTTAAAACTAGTATTTTCTAACTGCCTTTGTAGAGTTATAACGCGTTTTCTCTAGTTAAAACTAGTTTTTTCTAACTGCCTTTGTAGAGTTATAACGCGTTTTCTCTAGTTAAAACTAGTTTTTACTTACTGCCTTTGTTGAGTTATAACGCGATTTCTCTAGTTAAAACTAGTTTTTACTAACTGCTTAACTAGAGAAAACGCGTTGTAACTAAGAATGGGTTTTAACTGTAACATATATATGTACAACGCGTGAGAATTTTTTAAATAATTCCAATATATTTTTTTAAATATCTCTTCTACTTGATCACATCTTGGCCAGCGGACGCTCAAGTGTGTTCGCGAATTGACCAAATGTGGCCAAAAAGCCTGACTAGTTTAACCTTTTTTATTTGTATTTCGTATGAAATATCGGAGCAATCAATGTTTTTCGTTTTTTAGTTGCAACGACGATGGTGGTTATTCAAGTCCTGATATCGTCAGTGGATTATGAGAAGCAGTATCTGCAGTACACGCATCCTAAAGGAGCGACACATTCGTAAGTATTTTACTCTTTTATTTACAGTTGTGATAATATACCTACAATAAACAAAGACGTACGATATTTATTCGATCTATTTGTATTATTTGTAACGATAGAATATTTGCGGCACGTTCCAGAATAGAAGATACTATCAGTACTGTGCTGGTGAAAGACCACCATTCATGAATCAAAACGTTGCTTGAAATGGCCTTAGCCGTGTTTTTTTACCAGATCTGATACATAAAATAAAAAAATAAATAAAATAACAGCCAGCTACTTTCCCGGCTTCCTCTTCTTCATCTCTTTTCCCTCCTCGCTCCCTTCAGCGTCACTTACCTTATACCTCATCCGCCAATTGGGGATGTAATCTGGCTTCTGGCTTCTGATGGTTGGGAACATTTAGGATTCTTGTTCGGTATTCACAATAAAAAAATTATGACCATACTAGAGTTACGAGTGGCGCGTATTTAATTTTTTTTTAAACAGGTTTAAATTTTAGAGTAAAGTATGCGTAAATAATTAATATATTATAAGTAAATAATTTTAATGTGTGAAAATACAAAGTTAGATGTCTTTAAATACAGTAGGTGGATTTTAAGTAGGTGTAATTCTCTCCACGTGTAATTTCGTCCATAGGTTACTCCGTCCGTGTATAATTCTCGCAATAATCTGAATAGCCAGGTACTTCACCACCTTCCTCTTCCCTATCTCCTTCCCCTCCCCACTCCCTTCAGCCTCACAATATACCCCAATTGGGGATGCCATAGTCTCACTGGCTCCAGACGGGAGCAGTTGCGACTCTTGTGCGGTGTTCATACAAAAAAATTTAAGAAATGACAAATTGGTACGTGGAATTCACGCCGTGCAATTTCGTCATGTAACCATAATGAACATCTTAGATCGAGCGGCTCGATATATATAGGTACGTGGTGAATGCTAACATGTTAATTAGAATTGTAAGATATGTAGGAATAAACTAATTGTATTGTTATTACTGTAGCACATTGATACTTTATATATACACATTTAGCGTAAATGTTCGATTGAATCTACCGATCTACCTAATCTTGAGCCGCTAACGCTAAATCGTTTGGTCAGTCTGTTGCAAAATTGTTATAACTTCTACTTCAACACAAGACAAAACAATTGCACAGTCAATTAAGCTCAAACAAAAATCAAAACATTAAGCTGACTGCGAAGGCGAAATAATTTCACGGTTTTGGATTTTTAGACAGTCAGGCAAAACCACAACTTTTACTATTTCACATACATTGCATGATTTCACATTTGCTACCCCCCTTTACTGTTGATATTACATTTATGAGAGAATTGGTGGCAAAAGTGGATATTTATATTTAAAGACTGGAGAATTTAGGACTCTTTAGGACCAGAGAATTTTTATGAAATGACAAGGAATGACTAGGCATTTTAGTTATTTAGAAAAACTGTTGAAGTTGACTGCAGTTTCTAATTGGTTGTTTTTTTACCTTTTTGCAGATACGGGTTCAGCTTATATTTGGCCTGGGCCGTGCTCATAATGAACGGGTTCGCTGGAATCTGCTTCATGCTCTACTCCCGCAAGAGGAAAGGCAACAAGGCGCTCACAGAAGAACTTGGAATGGCAGACGAACCAATCAACATCGGACGATGAGAACTGCCTTCGTCGTCGACCCAGAATCGAGAACCCAGAACCACGTTAATCAGCATCGATTCGTTCATAGATAATAATAATAATAAAAAACAACGGGAGATATGGCACGGAGCTACGCGCAAATTGCACGGACTATCAAAGCGGCGGAGCCAATTAAAACTCTGCGTTTGGTGTGTAGCTACAAATATGGGCGGGGCGCCTCTATATATAAATGCGATATTTAATATTAATCATGGGTAGATGATGTTGAAGACATTTGAAAAGGTGATTTTATACTAATAATGTTTTATGGTCCATCTCCCCTATTCGTACTATCTATGGATCCGTCAGATATAATGCAAAACGGTGGCGATTGAATTATGAACTATCAACAAACAATCGTTCAATCAATAACCGCAAAACTATCCACTGTTTGCACTGAACAAGTAACGATAATTTAAATTGGAACCGCGGAATCATTTGGAGGGAGTCGATTCACTGATCATTGTCCACTGATGTAACAGAAAATATAATTTTGGTAATCTGCGAATCACGTGTATCCCTTTGATTGTGAAAAATAATTGCATCTCAGTCTGGATATAGGATTTGGATACCAGAATACTGACTTGATTTGTTTGTATCTGACTATAAAATTAATCAATTTACTTGTTCAATTCTCGACTTTTACTAAATTGACCATGATTCAGTTCGTCGAATTGATTATATCTCTCGGCAAGACTACTGGAGGAGAACCCAGTGCGAAGGGGTAGTGGATATGCTGGTCTCGTAGTTTCTCGGATCGCCTCGCCAGTCAAGGGATGCGAGGCGATCGTATCCACGAAAAGGGTAGAAACTGTGATGGGGTGACAGTCACACCACAATCTATCACAAACCAACAGATAAGAGAGTGATCAGGTAACATTGAGACTCACCTCTCCCGCATAAGTATCTATGACTGATTGCGGAGAGGAATTAGTTATTGATTCGTTGACTCGTTTTGAATCTGTCGATAAAATTGGCGTGATTTTTGGATTGACTGTGCATCGATATGAATTGAGCGAAGGAATTGACTCATTATTGGTTAATTGAATCCATTAAATCGGCTTACAAAATTGACTGTAATTTGCTATAATTTATTATAGACATTGTCACCTGACCAAGAAGTTAATAAAATAGTGTTATAAATAAGTGACTTAGATAAGTAATTAAAATGTAATAATTCAGAGAAAAGTGAAATTGAAACATTATAAATGTGAAATATGTTTATTTCGTGTGCTTGAGGTTATTCTTTGAGATAAATTTAATATCAATTAGTGAGATCTCTTAGTCTCTACCATATTATTCTCTTTGTATATTAATTGTGTTACCAAAATATTATAATGTTACACACGTTGAATATAGACTAGGTATTTTATTTAGGCGGTATTTCACCATCCTCCTGATAGCTTATCCATAACAAATAACAAATATTAATAACAAATATTAATAAATAAACAAAAAAAATTCTTGCAACAGGTAAAAAAAAACTCGGCTAACTGGTTCTATATAATATATAGCCACTATTAGTAGGTTCAAGTACCCAATAGAGAACTTAGATATTAAAAATAAATAAATCGTGTTTGATTAATCTAAAATGTATGTACTCGTATGGATAATCTATGAGGGGGATGGTGAAATACCCCCTTAGTTATAGTTTACAATATTAAAATTAAAACATACTTTTTTTTAAATATTAGTAACTACTAGTAATAAGAGTCATCTATTGGATTAATTTAGAACTTAAAGCGGTTGACTTTCTTCTGAACGTTAAAATAAGTGTTATGAATTTTTTTGTATAAAATTGTACGCTTCTGCCTAATAATCGCTACTTATAAATAGGTATCATTTTTTTTAGCATGCGGTCCTATTTTTTAAACATTTGAAATATTTTATTTTTAATTCCTACTTTCCTGACATCTACCGAAATTGTTCAGAAGCGCTGCGTGAAATTTCCAGATTTTCCTTGAAAAATGTTTCGGTTTTCAAACAAAGAGTAAAAATTGAAACCATTTCATTGTAATTTGATTAATTAGATATTTAAAAAGGCTTTTAATTTGGTATAATTATTACTGTCCCATCTAGTTATAAACAAACATATTTAATATCGATTTTAAATTAAAATAAATGTTCCTACTGTGTTAATAATGCATTAAATTATTTTTGTTTTATTGTCAAGCGTCAAAACTTTTATTACTTTGTGTAAAATAATTAATTTATAATATGACGATCTTATTCCTTCCATTCTTAGAGGACTTGTTATTAAATTGTTAATATTATTATCTCTTTGTTATTAAATAAATCATTAAAAAGGATTATCAAATAAAGCTGTTTAATTTGTTTATGTTTGTAATTTCTTATTAGGTGTCCACTTTAATTTAGTTATGAGTTTACGAAAGTTATAACAAAAAATTTAAATGCATAATTATTTATTCCTTACATATCATTATTATAAACATTTCTTTATAATTACAATACAGCGTCTAACCAAAAAGATTACATCATTTTTATGGAACTGCTCAAAGAGATGGTCTCCACCAATGAAAATTCACGCTAATATAATTATTTTAATTCATAAAAGCCATACTAAAAGTTCCTGTAAGAAGCAGCCCTGACAAAATGTCCATTAATCCATCATGTCAATTAAACACCAAATACAGTCTGAAACGGACACCACAAAAATATATATTATAAATTTATAATTATTTCAGAAATAAATACATAATCATTTTTTGATTATGAACCCATCTCATTATTGTAATAAAATTGTAATATTATTACACTTTAATATTTACAAATTGAAATCCTAAGTATGGGAGTCTCTGTGAGAATATCATTATCTCTATTAATTTTTTTTTTATACAGGAAATCTTTTTTTTTTACAACAGCACCACTCAGGAGGCTCTGAGGAAAATATTTTCCCTCAGGGCCTATGTCATCTTTAGGGATGCTGTGGGGAGGGTCTTTTAAAGGAAAGTAAGGCGAGAAAGTTCTGGGAAGGATAAGGTATGAGGGGTGGGTAGGAATCTTGGGATCAGTGGGTCTAAGAGTGATGGACGTATCCATCCATCCCTACCATTGCGGTGGAAGGCGATGTTCCAAAAGAGTTCTGCATGAGAGATCACAGCCAGGCTCTCCGGGTCCGGCCTGCCACGCAGCTGGTGGGCAGACACATCCTCCACCAAGAACCGGACAAACCTCACTTCATGAACCCGGGCACCCCTGCTAAGTCACAAACGTAGTGAACCACTAGGGAGACCTATGGCAGTCATCCAAAAATGGTTCCTGGGGCGGCGGTACCCATACTCGCCTTTCGAAATGGGGAAGATGATAAAACATTTTTTTATTTATTTAAACAACTATTATTCTATGAAAAAGGTCATAAAATAGATGAGATAGGAACTGTCAATTACGGTAAAGCAGTTCCTGATTTCGTAATATTTTCCCCTAACAACCCAAAGTTTGTAAAAATAACAACCCTACCCAAACATCACCATCGCAACCATAAAATATCATTTTAATCGATTATTTTGTATCTTAAATGTCAGAAGTATTTTTTTTAACAAATTCAAAACATCTGTTAAACAATTGTGTGATTCTTTCTAATTAAACCACGAAATTTTATCAGCTGAGTTATAAAAGAGGGCGATCAAACAATACAAATGAGTGAAGAAGAAAAAACGGAAGATGTTCCGCAGGAACCAGCAGAAACGGTCAGCGAAGAAGTAGAAATAGTGAAAGAGGAGGAAGTAAAAGACGTGGAAGAAGAGCATGCAGAGGTTAAAGAAGGTATGCATTACGATATAATATTAAAAAACCAGATTTCGTAATATAATCAATCTGTACAGATCCCGTAAGCACTCAAGCTAAAGACCCATTTGTCTATCACCCTTGTTTCACATTATGCCTCTGACATGACAATATATAGTCCAGTTTCTTTGATAAAGTTTACCTGGATTATCAATAGGTGTTTTGCGATGTTTCCTGGTCCCATAACGTGGCTCACCTATAATGAGCCTTCTTGCCATTCAGGCGGAACGTTGGTACCATAAACGAATCAATGTTTCTTTACCCTCTTTACAATAATGTCATCATCTATTAAATAGTTATATTTCTTTTATATTGTTTTACACAACTTAATTTTATCTTTTCTCATAAATATTTCATTTTTCTCACAAATTATCAGAGGCACCAAAAGAACCTATCAAAGTCGAAGTAACAGAAAAAACTGAAATAATAGAAGGAACAGAAGATACGATACAAGAAGAAGGTAATAATTTTATATTGTATCTTTGTCTTCTAGAAAAGAGGAACGAAATTGTTTCTGTCCTTTGTAGCTTTGAATCACGTTTTTGGAAACTTCAAAAAATCGAAACTAAAATTGTTACTAAACTGCACTAACTTGTCTATATTAAAAATACAATTTTTTTAATACAATTTTACTTGAAAAAATTACATCTTATTTCACTGTTCTTAGGAGAAATCGAATTAGAAGAAGAATATGAGTTCGAACAAGAGGGTTCTGAAGAGGTTTGTGCTTTAAAGAAATTTTGAAAAATTAATAAACTTTTTCTATAATTCAATACACAGGTGTGGCAGCATAACTTCCTTTTTTAAAACGCGCACCATTCAGTCGGTTGATGTCGTAGCGGAGCGCTAGTGATCTCGTTCGAGAGGCGGAACTATAAAGTTTTGTCCCGATACAGTTTAGTCGCCATCATGCGTTGGAACAGGGAGGAGTGTGCGTTTGCCGTTGAGGTCTACTTTTCGAAGGGATGTTCTGCGATCGCAACCCAGCGCGCCTACGACGTGTCTCTAGGACGTCACCTATCTTATTTGATCTTCAAAAACTAAGTAAAACAAATCATTATAAAAAACAAAAAATCTGATTCATACAACGGGTTACATTACGTTTGGAAAAAAGGAAGTCATGCTGCCGCACCCTAAAGGCGCGCTGGGATTTCCGCCTCTCGAACGAGATCACTAGCGCTCCGCTACGACGTCAACCGACTGAATGGCGCGCATTTAAAAAAAGCAAGTTATGCTGCCGCACCTTGTATAAATCGTAAGAACATTATATCTCTCAGGCCAAATTTTACACTCTGTTCAACTGACGCAATATCTTTTTTGATTTTGGTGTTTATTTTTTTTATATTAAAGGAGGAAGCCGAAGAAGGTGGTCCAACTGATGAAGAAAAAAAGAAAGAAATACAGAAACGGATACTGGCTCAATTCGCTGAACCTGAAGCTGAAGAAGAAGCCAGTGAATCCGAGGAAGGTGAAGAAGGTATATTTTTGGGTTTACCAGCTAACAATAATTTCAAAAAGAATGCTTACCAGAACAACAAATTTAAAAATAATTTTATTTTTCAGAGCATGAAGTATCAGTCGTACTCAGTGTATTCGATCGCGATGAATATCTTGATAAGTATAAGGCACTCAACGAAGAAAAATCTACCCTCACAATGAGGAACTCCATTTTATGTAGGAAGATGAACGAGTATTTTAAGAAGAAAAAGGTTCGATCTGTTAATTCGAGGTCTAATCATAAAAAAAATATGTGGCTATAATTATTGATTTGGATAAATGATGAATAATTGCATATTTTTGAGATGTGTACACTGTCAGTTGTATTTCCTTTTCTTACAGATAATTCAAATACCTAATCCAACTGACATTGATCCTGCGAAATTGGAAAAGAAATACCAAGCCTTGCTTCTAGTTTATGATCATGCAAAACAAGAAAATGAAGCCGCAGAAGCATTCGTAAGTGTTTTATTAAATAAAAATTATCAACATGTTTCAAAATCAATGATTTCTTCATCAGGATACAACGAAAACAAGCGTTTCGTTTTTTTTTGTCTTAAAAACAGTGTTTATACATTCATATTTGACATTGTTAAAGCGCGACTCATGCGACCTCCGCCATCAACGTGAACATTCGCTTGAACATCACTATAAACTTTGTCAATGGGGGCGTGCTTTAAACAATTCTTGTTCGAAAATGCTGTGTTCAAGCTTTCATGGGCGATGTAAAACATTCCCCTCCCGGGAAGCGGGAAACTAGGCGGGGGGGGAATTACTTCGGATTAAGCGGTCAGTAACGGAGAACAAATCGAACGAGTTTTTGGGGTTATGTCATCTGCGCGAGCTTAATAATTATATGAGTTTAAACTGTAATTAAATACTGTCGTAATGGATGATTATTTCTATCGTGAACTCACGGCTACGACCCTGAAACGAAGCAACAATCAAGCCACCTTGGAAAAAAAATTCGTAAAAGAAATTTTCCGAGCAAGAAGCAAAACTTTACGGCCGCGCGCTGTTCAAGAGAATAGCCGTTGCAAAAACGAGGAGCACACAAAACAACTGTCACTAAAAAAATCACAGAAACCGAACGGAACCTTCCTTAGCGATGACGTTTGGCTTACTGACTCGGGAATGGTGGCTCTATATGCCCCCTAGCGGCAGAACGCGGTACTACAAAAACTCGGCTCACCACAACATCAGTTCGGTTTCTTTTGCGTACCCCCTCGTACTGTATATTCTTTGTTTCATATTTATAAGGATTCATTATTTTGTAAGGACTCGTAAGGAACACTTTTAAATTCATTATAGTTAAGCGCACTTGAAATAACACTAAACATTTATGTGTTACGTTATTTATTATTATATCATTTGTAGATTTGTTTTGTTTAAGCGAGGAATTGGTTATATAAGAAAAGGGTAAATTAAATTAATATCATGAACAGTTCTGACAAATACATTATAATGAAGCTACAAAAGATTTTTTGTAATATTTGCTTGGGTTTCATAAATATGGAAAGGGTATCAATCATTATAATAAGAAGAAATAATGAAAAAGCATAGAAGGGTGTGTGATGGAAGAAAAGTTGTGTACAATGTATTGTGAAGAAGAAACTATTTGTTTGTAAACATGTTTTCAATTTTTATTGTGGTGTAAACAAAGTTTATTTTTTTTAATTAAAATGACACCACACGGTCAGTTTGCAATTATTGAAGAAAATTTGCAATTATTTAAAAAAATTTATAATTTGAGACTTATTCAAAAATAGGTCAGGCTCCGCGAGAGTTTTCTTTTTAGTGCACAAAAACAATTTCAATGAGTAATTGAATGACTTCCTCTGTATCGTAATGACGTAATACCGTCTTCTATGAAACATCTTATCTTATCAATTTTATTCTGGTAAAATGTTTTTAAATATTTTGAAAAATCGTAAATATGTTTTGATAACATGGCTCGGTTTCTTTTTGTTTTAGTTAAGACTCGATCTAGAAGAGACATTGAAAGATCGAAAATGGGAAACTGAAAACTACGCCAAAGAGTTTGCGAACTTTGTGGAATTGGAGAAGTCTATTTCCAAAACTCTCATTTATGCTACCAGTGGAAAACGCATTCCAACTGAGGTGAGAATTTTTAGAGCTTTGGAAGATTTTTGTTACGTCGAATCTAGTGGACAAATCAACGTTTCATATGAAAGACAACTAGGCTGACATAATGTGAATGTAACAAATAGTGATTACCAAAACGTAGGACATTGCGTTAGATTTATCAAATTCTTGACATTTTGTGACATCTTGTGACAACGTGTGACATTACATTAGATTTGTGGCGAGAATCTTATCTTTCTGGACTTCCTTTTGAGCTGTGGAAGATACTTACCTACGAGGCTCCGCGGAAGGGTCTTTGTGTTCAAAGAAATTAAAGAGTTCGCCACGTTTTTAAGTTTTATTAAATTAGGCAACATTTACAGATAAATAACGCGGTAGTGGATGGGACGCAATGGAAATGTAAAACTGAATCTAGAATCTAGTAGCGTGTTCGTGAGGGCAGCGTCGGGACTGGAATGACGTAGGTTCCTTTAAGCGATCGCTGCGACACCCCGGTCCGTGACCAGTGTTGCCCGCTCTACAATGTGGCCATTGGATAAAGTAATAATTCATCTCATTAATCTAGTGCTTAAACGCATTTCCATAGATTTATCAAATTGTGACATTTTGTGAAAACTTGCGACAACGTATGACGTTGCATTAGATTTATCAAACTTGTGACATTTTGTGAAAACTTGCGACAACATATGACATTGCATTAGATTTATCAAACTTGTGACATTTTGTGAAAACTTGTGACAAAGTTACGATTTATCAAATCTAGCACAGAAAGGGCGTGATGCAAACTTATGGCGCAGGACGACCCGCAAGACCATTAGAAATTTCTCGAACAGATTCCATTAACTTGCTGAACACGATTCAGTTATTATTATTTATTTATTTACGCCTTTTTGTCGATAACGTCTTATAAATCGATGAACGCCGGCCGCATTCACGAAAAAGCATGACTCATTGTCACGCTGTCACGTTCTACCTTAGCCGTGCGTACAAGCGAGGGCGCGGAACAAGCGTTCGGCCTAAGCGTTAAGCGAGAGCGCGGAACAAGCGATAGAGGCACGATCGGCCTAAGCGTTCGGCTTAAGCATTCGGCTTAAGCGTTCGGCTCGTGACGTTATCGCGTAAAATTATCGTCCGTAAACCGACTTTACCGACAACCAAATTTTTTAAGGGTTTTTATATATAAATAGTATTTTTACGTTATTCCTAGTTAATACTTACGAGTATGCGTAGTAAATAATTATACCAGGTTGTTAACTTAAACTGCCTCAGTAATAAAATTTTGTATTTTGTTAGTAATAAATTGAAAATATCAACTGACTTATAAGTCACATACACTGAGTATAATTTTTTCTACCATTTTATTCTGGTCGGAGAGGAATGGTGGTTAGTTCCAGAATATTCAAATTCGGTCCCGCACTAAAATAAATACCGTCTTGTAGTATTACGTAGTGCAATCTGAAAACTTATCAATGCAAGAAATTCTCTGTTATATCAAATGCATCATTCTGAATTTTGTATAGAAATACCAAATCATTGGAAATCCTCTTTTCTGACAATTTAAGCAATTTATATCATTTAAAAAGTTGTGTAATTGAACAATTATGATGGAATACCTATTTTAAAAGGCAAAATATAACATTTTGATGCTCTTGATATTGTTGAAATTTCTCTCAACACATCATGTTTTGCTTACTATTCCATTGAAAATCCTCTTTTTACTGACTAAAATATTAATTCTTTTAGTACGTCGACCGAATCATCACTCGACAACGGAAAAAAGTGAAGGAGATAGCCGCGATGCGGTACAAGTATATCAAATGCCGAAATGTTGTTACACTTTCTGAAAATAAACTAGATGAAGTGGAACGCCTAAGCGAAGGATTGCAGGTGGGAGACTACGAGAAGATGACTGAGGATAATGAAAATTTCTTGAAAAGATTGGAAGGTGAAGTTTATCTTAATCTTCTTTTGATAATTTTAATTTTAATTCGCAGACTATCAAGCGACTTGGTGGCAAGCACGTAAATTTGTTGTCTATTATTATCTATGTTTAGCCGCTTGTCACACACGTCAAGTCTCTTGGGCAGGCCCTCGTCTATGCCTTCATACTTGCAGAACTTAATAATAACATTATTAAATTCGATTAAAATGATTTTTTTCTAAAAATCAGATGAATTTCTACAAATAAAACACAAAAACAATTAATGTCCACCTCTTTTATAATATTTTTATCTAATTTATATAATTGTTTTACGTGAAACGTAATATCTAAAATTACCAGTCATTGTAATGTTTTTTGTCTGTTCCCAAAAAAAAATATTAATTCGCATCAAGCCTGCTGCCAGTACGTAGATTTTTACGTAATGCTTGTAACAAGCCACGAGCGAGCTCTGGAGATGGTCAAAATGCTAGCCCTAAACAAAAAAATACGTGCTTGTGAGGAACCGTTTGATAGTGACTGAAGCTCTTAACGCAATCCTTTGGAATTAAAAAATCACGTCGATTTCATTTTCCACTTGAAATGCAAATGGTTATTTTTACATGTTTGTTAAAAGTTTGAGATGTGTGACGTTAATCTGTGAGGCAAAAAAAATCCTAAAAAACCCCAAAAAAGTACCAACAGAAAAAAATAAATATACCACTTTATTGTTTCTTACTTTATCACATTTGTTTAAATATATTTGTTTGCAGAAAAGGAAGTGGACCTTAGAAAGCAAAGAAACATATGTTCTCAATATCACGAGATGATAGCGCACATGAAGGAGGAGATTAATTGCGAGGCGGAGAAGTGCATAGAGGCGGAGGAGAAACTATTAGTCATAGAAATGGACTGCAATAACGTAAATAATATTTCGCTTATCACACCTCCATAAATTGTGTGGTTGGTGATTTGCAGAACGAGAAATAAATAATAATGGGAGAGCTTAAGAAAAAACTAAACTTCAAATTAATTTACATTATTATATAATAATCGTACATTTTGGTTTTAGGCAAGAGCAGAATTCGGAATTGAGAAAGACAAATTAAAGGTCGTTCAAGCAAAATTGTTGCAGGAACGCAATCTGTCTGGTTTGCTGGCCTATCCAAAACTTCACCAAGATTTTAAGAAGACAGCCAAAGTTGTAAGCATCACCAATTGATTATTTCGTTAGTGTTTATCTATTTGGAGGTATTTTTTTTCTTTAAGAGCTGGTTCACACAGCTATAAAATATAAAAGATCATTGTACGCCAAATAACGCTCTACATACAATTCCTTCAGACCATTCACACCTAAGCGGGTTTGCGCAGATCAATCATAGACAATACATATCTTACGATGAAACCGCTCCAGAGGCGATATACCAAAAGGTAAGCCTTCCCCTCTCCGACGAAAACAGGAGAGGGGGTCATTGTAATTACGGAGCTGCCTAGACCGGTGGATGATAGATGTCAAGCTGACAGATTTCAGTACAAAAAATGTACATTCCGTTGCCGCTCCCTAATTCAACTGACCCCCTCTCCTACCACAGGAAGAAATATTTGATGTTGTGTGAAAGTACAAAAGATAAGCGTTCGCGGTTCAAAAATATGCCCGCAGATTTATAGCTCCGTGTGAACGAGCTTTAAATCAAAGCACGTAATAAACTAACCATAGGGTACGCAGTTTGTAGTTATTAATTAACGTACTTGATACTTTGACCCAAAACAGCAGTATTGGCGTGAGTTCTTTATACGAAGAAGTGGATTCTTTTCCCAGACAAAACTCCCCAAAAATTTTAGATTCGGCGCTCATGTATAAATGGCATTTTTAATTAATCCTTTTATGTAGTATAAAGAGTATTGCATATTACTTATCTCGTCTATATAAAATTAGAATCATTAATTTGATATTTCCAGGTTGAGAAAATGAAAGACGAGCAGAGAAAACTCCTAGGAGATCTAGAAATGACGAGACAGAGGTCGAGACCTCTACCTCGGCCAAATACGATAGGTGCCCCTGAACGTCATGACGTTCGAACTAAACCCAAGTTGCATCGCTCTGTCAACCTTGGCTCATCACGCTGCGGCTGCTAAATCAAATAAAAAAATAAAGGGGTTTCGTTTGTAACTCCGTTCTCGATTGTAACCTCACTCCCTTCCTCACCAGCAGCGCGTATACCTGAAAGAAAGGTTACAAAGAAGCTCTCAGCGTCTGCAAATGCCTAAGATTGTATCAATGTAAGCACGATCACCAACTTGTAAATTGTGTTCAAATAAACGTCCTAGTTTAATGTTTTTTTCACCTCATCTATTTTAACTTATTTCAACTTCATGTGAAAACATAGAGTTTTGGCATTTTCAACTAGACACTTTGATGTTACAGGCCTTGATAAAAATTTCCCTCTGAGCCTTTGTCGTGTTGTGTGGAGGTTATTTTCGGAAGGAAAAAAGGTACGAGGAATCTGGGGGCCAGTGAATCCACCCTGCAACTGCGGTGCAAGGCGATGGGTAGAGAGAGTCTAGCTGAAGAGGTCAACTTGTCTCTCTCGATCCGGCCCGTCACGCAGTAGGTGAGCAGATGCATCCGCCGCCAACACACCTGTACCCGTGCACCCCCGCTTAGCTATCAAACGTGGTGAACCTCTTGGGGTGACCTAAGGCAGAGGTATTGGTTATCCATTAAATAGTTCTCGGGGCGGCTGTACCCGTACCCGCCACCCAAATTGAGCACTGTATTGTTTGTTTTATATTTTTTGATGATGTACTACTTGTTTTTTTAACCCACAAACCCTAATCGTCAATAAATATGTCCCAGCATATTTATAATGTACTAGCGAGTGCCCGGCATGCGTTGCAATACCACTTAATAAAGAAATTGTTTCTCCCTGTTTGTCCATTCCCATTCATTTCGTTCCCCTTTCGCCTCCCCTTCCTCTCCCGCGTCCCCTTCCCCTAACGCGTTCCCATTCCGCCTTCTCCGCCTTCCTCTCCCCACTCCCCGCTCCCCTCTACCCTCTTTCCCCTCTCACCATTTCCCCGGCCCGCGAATTCCCCTCCCGCGTTCCCATCCCCCCTCCCGCGTTCTCCTCCCCCCTCCGGAGTTCCATTCACTCAGTCCCGGTACATTAAGTTTTAATCCAATTCTTCATACAAATTTCATAATGCCAGAGCTCACCACCCTACATAGAAACTCGCAAAAGTTTCATCGCAATCGGATGAATGGTGTAGGAAATAAATTCATGACGCCAGAGCTCATATATAGACATCATCTCGGGCATGCGCACATCAAATCCTCAAAGTTTCATCGCAATCGGATGAATAGTTTAGCAACGCATAGGGAACAAACAAATACGTACAAACATGTAAGCAAGCAAACTTGCTTTGATTTTTATATATGATTTTACTGTACAATAAAAAAAAACTTTCAATCACTCTGCCTGTTGTCCGATTTTCCCTCTATCCGTCACCGTGGTCACTAATTTCGCTCACTAATTTCAACAATTTGTGCCAGGAGCGCAAAGCGTTCAAGAGTAATTCCTAAAAAGTAAATTCCTTGGTGTACGGAACGTATGAAAATAGCGCTGGAGGATATTGCCGCAGAGATTATTTTTAATATATCTTTCAGTTGGTAGATGGAGTTATTGCGACAGGAGTGCACAACAACTGCATAGGCATTTTTTTAGTAATCTTTTAGTTAGTAAACGGTTCGTAAATAATTAAATTATTCGAAAAATACCAGGATCACATAACGCTAAAAAGATATTTTAATATTATTATCTTTAAGATAAGAATGCGACTTATTGCGACTCAACAGTTACGGTTGTCAAAATAACTGCAAAATATACTAGGAGCACATAATCCCGCAGAGGTAACAACAAACAATATCGACTGTCAAACTAACGAAACCACTCCTAAAATTGAATAATTTTGGACGGACTACCAGGAACACATAAGCTCGAAGAGGCTACATTTTATTTATAATACTCCTGGTAAATATCATTCATGCAATACTTACAAGTTCGCAGCTATGTACTTTGCAGAAATATTTTTATCGGGCGTCTTGTGAAATGTGAATCAATGAAATTCAGGCAATCTACAGGAGTTTTTAGGTCTCGCCTCGCGAACGTAATATACAGATAAAAAATAAGTCAAATCGTACTTATAAAATATTTATTTACACCAATAAATATAACAATCATTCATTCTATTTGTCTTTGCTGGTCTTCTCTTCTTTCGTTCCATTGTGTTCGCCGCTTTCTTCTATTTCATGCTTTCCCCCCCTCCAGCCTGGCGGGTACCCATTCTTCGCAGCGTCGTTCCACCATAATTCTTCTCCCTCGGCTCCGAACAAGTAGACCACGTTGGTGACGAAGAGGACGGCCAGGACTATCCAGAAAGCGTTGCGCCACTGGACTTGGGTTTGCTGTAACAAAATATTCAGTTTTGAATAGACGATACCTGCGCATGAAAAAAAATGTGGAAGGCTTTGAATGCGGTTCATTGTTTTTTTTTACGCTATTTCATGTTTTTAAGGTAAGGAGTCAGGATTCGGTATTAAGGTTATCAGGGAGAAGGTTGAAAATTTTAGGAACTAGGTAGATGAATTGTTTGAATTTATTTATGAATTGAATGAATTTCAATTTAAACTACAAAATGACAATGGCATGGATGAAATTGTCTAGGTCTTGGCGGCCAATGCGTTTGCCCATCTGTCAGTCCAGTCCAGCGGACCGGATCGGGAAATATTGGTTGAAGAAGACCTAACCCATACCTCTCCAGCCGGACTTCCCTAGCTCATCCCCCTCGCCTTGCGCAACAGTGGGAGGCATGGATTCATACGTCCGTCACTCCTAAATGCATTGACCCTCAGACTCCTACCCACCCCTCATACATTTTTTCCTCCCAGGACTTTCTTACTCTAAAAAGACCCTCCACATAGCGTTCCCAAAGTGGTATAGCCCATGAGGGTTTTTTCCTCAGGGCTTGTGGAGCTATTGTAAAAAAAGCAGTATAAATACTCGTATACCATAAACAATAATTGTATGTCACAGCTAAATAAATGCAAAGGAAAATACTGGAAATAATTTTAGTAGTGTAGGCATTTGATTGCACATCAAGAAGTACAAAATGAATATAAAAGTACATGCACAACACATCCTCAGATATATAATATGTGTTACTATAGCCTTCTTGTACTACCTTCCATTGAGTTAAGTAGATCCGTTACGTCTGCATATCAATTACTAACTTCGTAGAAGATGTACCATAAAACCTTCTGGGCCGTTTAAAAAAAAAATTAAAATTCTTGTAGAGTCCTGACTACCTCTAAAAAAGGCCTTCACAAGTCATACCATCTCTTCTAAGTTCTGTATTAATAAATTAATTAGTAAGATTCCACGACAACTTAACACCCCTTTGAAAAGTCATTAAAAGTTATGAAAAAAATAATAGCCCAAAACCTAACATAACGTAACCTATTTAACCAAAAAAAAAAATTGTTTTAATTTTCATCACTTAATGACTGTCCTAAGAAGGTAATGAGGTTGCATACCTCATTACCTTCTTAGCATAGTGGTGAGTTGTCCAGTCACCAATTAGTAAGTATCTATAAATAGGCCTCTCAAGAATGCTTCGTCTTGCAGATTTATTAAAGACCCTGGTAATCATCATTCCTTGCTATTATATACATCGCTCATCCCGTAGAAATGTGTCGTAAGTCAAAAAGTTAATTTTACAGAAGACTGAAAACAGGGGAATGAATGATGAAGCGTTCCCTTCAAAAAGAGATACTAGTGACACCTTGCGGGGACAAAGTGATCTAACTTAAAAAAGGTTTTACTGGGGTATAGATAATTACAATAGCTTTACTTTTCAGAGATAAAACGTAAAATAGAAAATTGTTACTTTATGACATTTTTCTATGGGATGTGCGATATATGACTATGGCTGGCTTTACATTCGTAAGTTTTTTCCCGTAATTCGCTCGTGTAAGCGAATTATGGCCAAATTACCAATGTAAACGACACCAAAAGTCACTTAACGTAATTTAAAGCATGTTACAGAACTTCTTCTTCCGGAAGTTTTTTGACAGGTCTAATCGCGTCCGCGCGAAATTACAGCCTTCTCACAGCTTATAAAATCAGTTTGATAAGCTGAGGGACTTTTCGTAAGAAATAGTACCAAAATGCGCCGTTGCGAAATGTCAAAAATCAAAAGACATTTGTTTTTATTGGATTATTTTCCTATAAAACTAGTATTTATTTCCACTTATTTGAGTTTTCTGAAAATGAGCATCCTTCTATTCAATTATCGGTCCAAACCTTTATAAACTCAATATTTCTGTTTTTAAAATTACGTATTTGAATACGAAGTCGGTTGCTGTCGGCAGCTGTCAGGTAGCTGTCATTCGAATAAAATGAAAGAAATCCATTAATTTTCGCCTTTGACGGCAAAAAAATGCGCGGAGAATTGTTTAATTAAAGCCAAATTCTATTTCAGCACTTTATTTGGTCCTTTTCGACTTTATTGACAAAATCGCGTAAATTTGACAGTAGCAGGTCGTTGTTGAAAGGAAGCCATCTTACAGCAAATAAATTTACAGATGTAAACGGTCGCATGAGCAGTTACACAGGTCGAACTTCCGAAACACTTCCGTGATCATTAATTACCACAAGTCAGATGCATATGTAAACGCTCCTGGGAGTAACCTGTCAAAATCTTACACAATCCGTAATTTTTAATTACGAGTGTAAAGCTAGCCTATGAAATACTTAAACCAGGAGTAAGTTACCCCATATGGCAAGGCTTAGTATTTATACCCGAGATGATTCCGACCCCATTGATGAGAGCCGTGCCAGTGCTTGCATATCTTACTGGCTTAAGACGACAGTATACTCTAAAATATATTCAGAATCTTAACGACGCGACGTAAGTAAAGAAGCCATGTATACAAATTGCAACCCGTGAATTGGACGGACCTACTGTCGATTTTGCACTATCAAAGAAAAGAAGAAGAAGACAAATAATGTGGGAATCTTAAAGATAAAGTGAAGAAAGCGTGTATGCCTGTGGCACGGCGTATTAGACGAACGTCCGGTCGAATTCACCCTAGCGGGCCTGGAGATTCGACCTTTCCGCCGCGTTCATTTTAATTAATTCTGAAGAGCATGTTACAAATATTTACGATGTTTCTAAATTAATCCCTCCCAAAGTTATTAATTCATCGTCTAGAAAAATAAAATCTGGTGCTTACCGCTAACTTTATAGTTGAAAAACTGATTATAAAGTTTTAAAATGGTTGTCCGTAGAATATATTAATGGTAAGGTATTGTTTTTATTAATTTTAAATGTAAAGAACTTACTTAAAAATTTATTTTAGTTACGAATTTGCCGGAAATGATTAAAATGTGAGTTTTGAGCAAACAAAAATTATTAGGGTTTATTAGTACCGTTTTAACAATACTTACATCGGGAGTAAGGTACCCCACCAGGTATGGCGTAATTATGCCCGAGACGGCTCCGATACCGTTGATGAGGGCCGTGGCGGTGCCTGCGTAGTTGGGTGTGATGTCCAGCGCGTTGACCTTCATGCCGCTGTAGTAGGCACCCATCAGGCCCATGGCCACGCAGAAAAAGGCCACCGCGGCTGTCGTGTCGCAGCCGGCGTAGCTAGCGACAATAATGAATATTCCTGGACCCATGGATGCTGAAAAATTTAAAATTGACCTGTTAAATTAAAATTACAGACAGGCAGATGTGGTAACGAGTAACATATGTTTTTGGCTACGATAAAGACTTGAAAAATATACCTACTCGTCTTTAGACATGCAAAACATACGCTTTTGATACCGACATTGTTTTATTTTTTGTTGAAGAAAACTGAGGATTTTCAGTTTTTTTATATACAAATTTCATAATTCCAGAGCTTACCATTTTATTTAGAAACACTCTTCTGCTAAAATTCAATGTTCTGTAAAAATTTTGAGTCAATCCATCGATTATGTCCGCAAATCTCGGAAAGTAATCGATGGATTGACTCAGCTACAATTTAATAAAAAGTAAATAAATCGTTTAATTATAATTAAAATGGTTTGATGAAAGAATTACCGATTGTCGTAAATATCTTCCTGGCGTTCTTAACGGAGAGCCACTCCTTCTTGATGCACAGGTCGCAAAAGAACCCGAAGCAGAAGGATGACACCCACATGACGAAGTAGGGCAGAGCAGACAGAAAGCCGGTCTTGGCGATACTGAACTTCAGGACATCGTTCATGTACTTAGGGAGATCCGTTACCATAGTAAAGTAACCATAATCGTGACCAATCTGAAAAAAGGAACAAGAAAGACTTTTTTTTAATATTATGTTTTTTCCAACATAATAAATATGTCAGTTGGGTAAATGCGTCCGTCGTCCTCCCTTTTAAATGATTTTCCATCATAAAATATGTAAGATTAGTTTGGGTAAAAGAAAAGGGGAAATGCGACTATCATCCTCCTTTTTTAAAACTTATATTTTTACTTCATAATAATGCAAAGTCAGCTAGTTAAATTGGTTTGCGGGGTATGGCACCAATAAATTCTCTGTTTACTTTTAAAAAATTATGTTATTTTAGGTTAAGTTAAGATAAATGAGGCACGACAAAAATCAAACCGTTGTGATTAACGCTAGCAGCAAAATTCATTCGCAAGATAATAATCTGTGGAATATATAAAATTATGAATAAGAACATAGACAGAGGAATAAAAATAGAATTGTTTCTGATTGGTGATTTATGGCTTAAATCTTCGATTGCCAAATGTTTATATGAATTTTACCGCTAGTAGTACCGAAATCAAATAGTTGGCCACGCAGATGACCTTAACTTTGTCAAAAGATGCCTACAGGCTATAAGAGAGGTGTTTGACCCTTTGGAGACTGCGGCAAGGTTAGAAGTGGGTTTGCAAATCAATGAGAATAAAACTAAAATCATGTTGCAAACCAGAACCCCCCCCACTGTAGAATAAAAGATAAAGTGAAATTTAAAGACACCTATAACTTTGAAGAGGTCGAAGAGTTTACGTGCCTGGGCTCCATCATAGAACAAGACAACGAAGACCCAGTAGAAGTAAGAAAACGCATCACAGCATCTAACAACACTTACTTCGCGTTGCTGCCAGTGTTCAGAAACGTCCGTAGGATAAGCAAAATAACCCTACACAAAAAAAAATAGAACAGTCTTGGCTTATGGATGTGAGGTGGGAACACTGACAGCAAAGTCTGCGGAATAGCTGGACACCTTCGAAAAAAGGTACTTCAAAGAATCTTAGAAGCGGTGCGAGAAAGAGAGGCATGGAGAACCCGCCACAATAATGAGCTCTATAATATCTACCAAGCTCCCACACTCTCCACCCATTTAAGGCTCCAAAGACTAAGATGGTCCGGACATGTTCACCGAATGCCTAGCACACGAGTACCGAAGAAGGTTCTAACAGGACACCCGGGAGGTAAACGAAAGGCGGGCAGACCTAGGCTGAGATGGGAGGATGATGTCAGGAAAGATGCAAGAGAATCGTGAAAATTATACTACCGCAGCAATCATAAGAGACCAGATGGCGAAGGAAGACAGCATGGCTCTCCACGGCACTGGCTTATCGGTTTTCTTTTCAATTACTTCTTCGAGAAACTCCCTTTCCTTGTCAGAGATAAAGGGGTGAGTCCTCGGGTCGCTGTAGACGAGGAGATTCTGAAAACATAAACAAAATAATCATCAAATAAAACACGAGTTTTTTTTTTTTTTTTTTTTTAATTTATTTATTTATTTTATAAATCAACAATCCAGTCCCGCTAAGCCAATTGCAATTGGCTTGACAGCAGGTGCTTATATAATTACTTACAAATATATTTAAAGTTAAAATTTACATCTTTTATCTACAGTTTAAACATTTTTTCATAAATTTTATCATAAGTATCAAAATAAATATTCTTTTTCCAATAACCAATTTTTCACAATATATTTAACCTTATTCATAGAATTATGTTGCTTTATATTGTCAGGTAATAAATTAAATATCTTCGGTATGTTGTATTCAAACGTTCTCTGTCCGTACTTATTATTAAATTTAAGTTCAGAAACTTACTTTGCAACCTATTTGGTACCTAATGCTTAAAATATAAATTTTGCAATGTGCTGCTGAGGAACGTTCAGCCGTACCCACCATACGTACTGCGGTTCAATATAAGGCTAGCTAAAAATTAAAAAAAAAACAACAACAAAAATAATAGTCCCACAAATAATTAATGTCCCTACAGGTTGGATGACTTATGCATGGCGCTTATAAGTAAAAATATATTTCTCATAGATAATTACAGGTGTCGATGAACAAAGTCATTAGACGTGAGGCATTCCATAATAATTGGAAAAGTTAGCATTATCACAAATATTTATTATTTTTTTTTATTTCTTTCATAATTTGGCGCTCATGAATTTTAATGTGCTGGCCAGAAACACAAGGTCAGTACTACCGTTGTATTGTTGTAATACTACGACCAGGGCTCATTTTAATTTACCACCTCACAGAAATCAAAACTTGGCAATATTTATTTGCACATAGATGTATGGAATATTTCGCTGATGTAATATAAACTGAAATAGTGAAATCATTCATCCATGATATAAGTACTCTCCAAGGAAGGTAAATTTATTAAACTACATCGACAAATTTACTAAACTAGGCATACCTCTACCTATCGTATTACTGCATCTTAGTAATTAAATATATGATTCATAGAAATATTATAAACCATCAAAACCCGTAATATTATTTTGTTATTTTAAAAACTTTTTTTTTCTTTTCATCATTACAAATGTTAGCAAATAATGGCAATTAGGTAATAACAAAGGTACTTACTTATAATTCATACACAAAACCATGTACAATGCGACCTTAAAACGGTTACCCCAGGAAGGTCACATTCTTTTCAACTTTGTAAAACAAAAAATAATAAATAAACAAAAATGTTAATTATTTGGGTATCATTATTTTCCCCTAACCTTTTAAGGAACTACAGCACTGTGCGTACTTTAACCCACACCAAACTTTAATACGAATCAACTGACCTTGGTTTAAGGTCAGAAAAGTGGCATGCCTTTCTTTGACTTGCTCATCTTGTTTAAACTCATATTTCTCTTTCGCTTACGATCATTGTAAAGTCAGTAACCGCGCGAGAATAGATCGTACCATGTTCAGGCCTTCATTTAAGTTGTAAAGTGTACTATCTACTATTCCTGCAATGGGAGGCACACAGGCAGTTCAGGCAGCACACTGATTTTGGAGGGGAATTTTTTATTTTTTTTATTTTTAAAAGAAAGACAAACATTCCCGGGTTACGATGTGAAAATCTCCTACTACCGCCCCACTAAGCGGAAAATGTTGCTTGTGTCGTGATGGAGGACTTAGCCAGCCGAGGAATCGAACTCACGACGCCCGAGTGGGA
Source organism: Glyphotaelius pellucidus (assembly GCA_936435175.1). NCBI lineage: Eukaryota > Metazoa > Arthropoda > Insecta > Trichoptera > Limnephilidae > Glyphotaelius > Glyphotaelius pellucidus. The sequence continues at coordinate 16,915,205 of OW386549.1, read as the reverse complement.
CCAAACGCGATGTCCACCCAGACACTGACCGGTCGATTAAATTCTTACCTAAAACAACGTGTGTACTTACTTATTATACTTAACAAATTAATGACCTAACTTTCGTATTAAAATTATTAAACTCTAAATTTGATGGTTGTGAACTCCTGCAACTAATAAATCTTCATGTACCTACACGACTCGACAAATATTTACATTTTATTTAGTCTGGTCAGTGGTTGAGTGGGCATCGCGTTTGAGTTCCCCCCGGGCGTCCCGTGTTCGATTCCTCGGCTGGCTAAGTCCTCCATCACAACACAAGCAACATTTTCAGCTTTCTGTGGTTGTAATAGGAGATTTTCAAACATTGTTGGGTTATCCGTAGCCCGGGAATGTTTGTCTTTCTTTAAAAAAAAAAAAAAAAAAATGAAATAACATGCGTACATTTCATTCCAATTACAGTTTGCATTCTCTAATACAGCGTTTACATAGTCTTCGTAAAAAATATTTTAAACAATGTGGATGTATTTGACAAAAATTTTGAATTTGACAAACTTCAAACGACGTATGTGCGAATTATTTCTACCTACTTCATAAAATTTTTTTATCTCTATTTTTACTCACCCACAATATGAACCAAATGACTCCAATGGTTCCAAAGATGTAGAAAACGTTTGGCCAGTTCCCGTCCTTCGACATGACGAGTCCGGACACCACAGTGCCGAGGATGTTACCTATCTGGGAGCCGCCGAATATGAGCGCGCCCATCCTGCCGCGCTCCGTCTTGGGTACCCAGCGGGACATCAGGACGGCTAGGGCTGGTGATGTGGGACCCTGGAACATACATTTCGTTTAGGCTCAAATAAACGAATATAATATACCTTACAGCAGAGGTTCCCAAACTTTTTTTTTCTCGTAGACCACTTTCAAAATTTTACTGGTTTCGGTGGACCCCCTGCTGCAACATTTCTACCATATTCCCAAAACTCGACACGCGTTGTACTGAATATTGAATATAACGCTGGAGTTGTGGTCTGTCACAACGGGGGGGGGGGGGGTTAATGTGATGTGAGATAGGGGGCGGGATGGGATATGGGATGGGTCTAAATATGATCATTTTTCACCGAAATACTAGTATACTATCTGCATTGACAGGTAAAGCCAACCAACTTTTTTTCTTTACAATCGAAACCAGATAAATTTTCGTTAACCCCCGTTTACAACTTGTGGACCCCAATTTTTTTATCACGCCTACGTGGACCCCTAACGAGTCTCCCGTGGACCCCTGGGGGTCCACCTGGACCACTTTGGGAATCACTGCTCTACAGCATGTTTCAGAAAACAAAGATCCACGGAAAAATATCTGATGGTATTCACTGACTATGTCGCTAGGACCATATATGCTAAGTAGACTCCGTGATATTTTTTATTAAATACTTGCTGGTACCCGACATGATAACAAATAAATTGTTTCTCCCTGCATGTCCTTTCCCATGCGTCCCCGTTCCCCTCCCACATCCCCCTTCCACCTTCCTCACCTTCTCCCTCCCTCGTCACCCCTCCCGCGAACCCCACCTCCTTCGTTACCCTCCCCCTCCTGTTTTCCCTCGTTGCCACTAAAATATATGAAATACACACATTTTCATTTATACAAATTACATAACGCCAGAGCTTTCCATTATATATAGTAACTTTCACGGGCGTGCGCTCAGCAAATTACCAAAGTTTCATCACCATCGGATGAGCGGCAGCGCATAAAATACGAACAAACAAACAAATTTTGATCAAAAAGTTTTTTCCCGTGAATGTTTTTTTTTCGTTATATTTAGATAGTTAATACAGCAAAACTTAAAAAAAAAAACAATTATCACTTAAATCTCAAATAATTGCCAAAGTTGCGTTTGAAATCAAAAAGACATCAATTATTTAATGGTCTCTATTTTATAATTTGATTTCCGATATTTTTTCTTCTATTTGTGCCTTTAATGTATTACATAAACACATAAATTAATATGATGTGATCAAAAAAATCTTTTCAATCTTAGATATTATGTAGGTACAAAACAGACAAATTGATGATGGATTTCTTAGAATTACACGGCCTAGTTAGAATGATGAATGGGTCATAATGTATTTACGCCTGTATTGCAGCTTATTCTCGACGAACATAGAATTTTTTTTTTTTTTTTAAGATTAGCTCCACACACTTACTATCATTGTGCATAAATTCAACCACCGCATATATTGACCAGTAAGTTTCTAGTGTTTGAGCTGCACTGGAATCATGTTTTGAGTAGTATTGTGACAATAATTGCTGAACCGTATACTGTAAGCCTGAGCCCAAATACGAATCTGCTTGTTGAACTCCTTTATATAACTTACTTATTGAATACTTATACCTTCTTATGTTGTGCCTGCTTATGTCTTTCAGGCTCAGTTTATTATTTACGTACTATATATATATATATACTAGGGTGTCTAAAAGTAAAGCTACCTATTTTTTTTTCTCCTTTAATTGTCAAGAAACAAAAAATGAAATTACATGGGTTGAAAACCACACTATTGACGATTAATTTGTTACTTTCAATAAAATATCCGTCCATATCCACAGTTATGGTCCATCTTTTAACAAGGGCATGTATCACAGTGTTGTAAAAAGCACGATCACATCCAGAACACCATCGCCATAACTTTCCCCGCCGATCACACAGTTTTGAATTTTTTTGTCCTTGGTGAGTTTGTGTGATGTCATTCCAAAGACTGCCCTTATTATTCAGGTTAAAAAAAATGAACCCATATTTTGTCTTCGGTCACAATTTTTTCCAGAAATTAAGCACTGTAAGTGTTATGAGGCCATTGCTTTTCTTGTTTCTTTATTCTGGCCGGTTAACTTTCTTGGTACCCACCTTGCACGAACGTATATTGAATAATCAGTTGTCGAATAATCATCATCCCACTGACTTTACTGAGGGAGAGAATGCGACATCTGTAGTTATCTGGGGTCACCACGAATGATGTCATCAACTCTCGTGCAGTCACAGCAATCGAAGGCCTACGCCGTTCCGCTTTTTGTCAGCCAGCTGTGTTTGTCTTTCAGCTTCGTTACAGCGACGAACCCATCATCTAGCTGTTCTGACATCCATTGTTGCATCATGGTACACATTTTTCAGTCTTTCATGAATACGAATGGGCGTTTCACCTTCTGCAGTCAAGAATCAATCACAGAACGCTGTCGATTACAAACATCGATGTCGGCCACTTTGCAAGCGACTGCAGTGCTACCACCTGTTGACGCAAAAAGTTACTGATGCAGTAGATTGTAGAAGAAGGTTTGAGGAATAGCACCAAATTCAAAATTTTCACTTCACTAACTTTATTTAAGTAGAAAAAAATAGGATGATTCGAATTTTGAACATTTGGCTGTCATCAGTTATTTTGTTTTGCTCCTACTAAAAATCGTGTTTTTTATTAATTTTTCCAATATTTTTATGTTTTCTGGTCAAAATAAGTGTAGTGTATTGTGCCTTGAGGATTCTTCTCCCCCCTGATCTTCCAGGAGTCGCTTTTCGTCGCTGATTTCCAGATATTTATAAACTTTTTACTTCTGTCACTTTCCATACATATTTTTGTTTCATAATTTTGTAAGCAATGGAGGAGGATTACCCTCCTGGACACCCTAAAAAGCCCCCAGATCCTCCTCCTGTCCCCCCAGATGGTGAAAATATAGTAATTTCAGACAGTGAATCCGTCATTCTGACTTCTACAAAAAAAAGGAAGTTTAATCCCTCTTTACCAATAAAAAATGACTCACCTTCCACTTCACAGTCTCCACCAGCTCTTCCGCAACCTCCTCCAACAAACTTTTATTCTCCTCATTCCTGTGGCCCTTACATAGTGTATGCTCAAAAAACTGAGCAAGGCAAAACCATTCACCCTCTTGAATTTGGTAAATTCCTATCAAATAGCAAGAACTTATCAATTAAACCTGGAGGTGTAAAAGCCGAGGGTCGTTTTCGAATCTCTGTCGAATTTTTTACAGGTTCAGCCGCCAACAACTTCATCAAAAATATATTCATTTCTTCAAATTCAAAATTCAAGGCCTATATCCCAACTTTCAATGTCACTCGAATGGGCCTGGTCAGAGGTATCTCGACCGATCTGTCCATTGCAGAAATTCTGTCTTCACTCTCAACCCCCCAACATATCGGCAATCCTATAAAAGCAAGGAGACTTAATTACAAGGACTCCTCTGAAGGCATCGTTTCCTGGAAGCCCTCCCAATCTGTGGTCATCACCTTCGAAGGACAATCCCTTCCCTCCCATATTTATTTATTTTTCAATTCTCTACCGGTTGAAATGTATACTTATCCCACCACTCAATGTTATAATTGCTGCCGTTTTGGTCATACCAAAGCTGCATGCAGATCGCCTCCCAGATGTTTCAAATGTGGAGAAAACCACACGGCTGACCAATGTTCTTCTCTCTCCTCTACTAAATGTTTCAACTGCTCAGGTGCTCATTCCGCCATCAACTCTAGTTGCCCAGAACAATTTCGCCAAAAAAATATTAAAATTTCTATGGCCTCTCAGAACTTGTCTTTTTTGCAGGCTTCTAAACTATTCCCGCCTGTCAAAAAATCATTTGCTGAGGTTTTATCTAGCACTTCTTCATCCAACCCTCTCCCCTCCTCCTCAACAACAACTTCTCGTTCAACTAAATTCACATACAAAAATCCTATTTCTAAACCGACTCCTGGATACGATCAGCAACAACATAACTCACTACTCTTAAATCCCAATGGTTTACCTCTTTCAAATGCCACAAATGGGTGCGCAAACAATTGTAATCCGTCTTCCATGAACCATCAAAATCTTTCTGAAAAACTCTCCCAAGATAATTCTTCATTTATTCAAACTCTGATTATGCTTCTAATTGACCTAATTTCTTCTCAAACTAATCTACCGTCCAACGCTGCTTCTATTATTTCCACATTAAAATCATTTATTCAAAATGACTCTTCAAGATGTCAGAATTCTTCAGTGGAATAGCCGAAGTGCTATTTCTAACAAATCGAACCTCCTTAACCTATTAAATTCAAACCTCATTTCTGTGGCTGCTATCTCGGAGACATGGTTTACTCCATCCACCCACTTTAAAGTGGGAGGGTACTCCTGTCTCCGCGATGATCGACCGGAAGGTATGGGCGGTGGCGCTGCCCTTTTTATAAAAAAATCCCTGCCTTTTTTCCCAATAAATAATATCAAACCCCCCAATGCTGACTTTCAAATGGTTGTAGCTAAAATAAAGGACACATCCTTTGTTTCTGTCTATCTTCCCCCAACAGCGCACTTCAATAAGCAATCTTGGTTGCAAATTGTCCGTCAGCTAAGCCCTCCTTTCTTTTTATTGGGCGATTTTAATGCCCATTCCCCCATCTGGGGTTCTGCTTTCTCTGATCGAGATGGTCGAAGCGTGATGGATTTTCTAGATGAATCCAACCTTTTCCTATTGAATGACGGATCTCCTACTAGAATCTCTCGCCCCAATACAAACCCCAGTGCAGTGGATCTCTCCATATGCTCTACTAGCATGGCACCTCTCTCCTCGTGGGTGGTGTCCCCCGACCCTTGCTCCAGTGATCATTTCCCGATCACAATCACTTACCAAACTTCTTTCCATTCAGACAAGTCCCATATTTCGACAAAGATAAAAACAAAACACACCAAATGGGACGAATTTAACTCGCATATGGATAAGTTTATTCAAAATTTATCCCCTTCTGATATATTATCTGTCAAAGATGACTACGACAACTTCAAATCAATGCTCATATCTGCAATAAATAAATCAAATCCTCCCCCTAAAACTAAACCTCTTAAAAAACTCCCTCCAACTCCCTGGTGGGATGAAGAATGTTCCAAAGTAGTGAGAATTCTGAAAGCTAAATCTCTTTCCTATCGTCACAATATGACTATGGAGAACTATCTTGTATACAAAAATGCCGAATCTAATGCCAAAAGGGTATTGAGGTCAAAAAAAAGATCTGGGTGGTACAACTTCTGTAGTTCAGTATCTCCAAACACTCCAATTTCGGAAGTTTGGTCTATGATTCGAAGATTTCGATCCTCATTCAGTTCAACATCTCCTCGAGCGTCTCATTCTAAATGGATAGATGAGTTCTTAGACAAAATTGCCCCCCCTTCTGTACCTAACTTAGATGAAATAACTCCCATCTACCATACTCCTATGTCTGATCATTGGCTAGACTCTCCATTCAATTTAATTGAATTAAAAAATTGTTTATCAACAGTCAAGGACTCATCTCCAGGCAGAGATGGCATTCCTTACAGCGTAATCAAAAATAGTAATGATAATGTTCTAAACCACTTCTTAGGCATCTTAAATAAAATTTTCCAGACTGGCATAATGCCTGATGACTGGAGTTCCCAAATAATCATCCCAATTTTAAAATCAAATAAATCACCCAATTCTGGTTCCAACTACAGGCCAATTGCTCTTTCATCCACCCTCAGTAAAATTTATGAAAAATTAATCAAAAACCGGTTAGAATTTTTTGTCGAGAGTAAACAGCTTCTCTCTCCATCTCAATTTGGATTTAGGAAAAAAAAATCTACTCAAGATAACCTTGCCATCATTAGCACTGATATTAATTTATCCATTTCTAACCAGGAAGTATGTCTTGCAGTCTTTATAGACATAGAAGGTGCTTTTGACAATGTTTCCATCCCAATCCTCAAAAAAAAACTTTTAAGCCTCGGTCTACCTCTCATGTTTGTCCAATCGATTATCAATCTGTTTCTTGATAGAAAAATTTTCATTGAGCTACCAGATGTTACTCCTCAAAGTAGATCTATTTGGAAAGGTTTACCCCAAGGGGATGTATTATCTCCCTTACTGTATAATATATACACAAACGATATGCATGTCACTATTCCCCCTCAAGTAAAAGTTATTGAGTTTGCAGATGACATAGCTTTCTTCTTATCATCCAAAATCATCCCTTCCGCCGTCAAATATCTTAATGAAGCCATGGATGCCCTTTGCACATGGCTCACTTTAAATGGTCTTGAACTTTCAGTCCAAAAGAGTCAGTGTGTCGTCTTCTCAAACCGTCACAAAAACCCCCACGTTCAAATTTTATTTAAAAACTCTCCAATCCCCAACGCCTCTGAAGTTAAATTTTTGGGAGTAACATTTGATAGGAAACTTAAATGGTCTTCCCATATTCATAATATAGTTACTAAATGTGAAAAGAATTTAAATATCATCAGATCTTTGACTGGCGTATGGTGGGGTGCCCACCCTACTTGCATTAAATTGCTTTACAATGCACTTATTCGAAGCCATCTCGATTATGCCTGCCCACTTTTTAGTACTGCATCAAAAAATGCACTCAGTAAATTAGACAAAATTCAATCAAAATCTTTGCGGATAATAACTGGAGCGATGCAATCTTCACCCATCAATTCCCTTCAAGTAGAATGTTCTGATCCCCCACTTTATTTAAGGCGTCAACTATTTGCTGACAAATTTGTTCTTAAATGTATAAATTCTAAATGTCATCAGATTATTCCGAGAGTCTCATTGTTCAACAACCCACCAAATGCACCTACAATCAGAGCTCGAACTAAACCTCTTCCTGCCATCTGTAAAAATTTTCGCTCTCTATCAGAGCTTCAAATTATACAAAATGATCTTCTTCCTTTGTACAAATTAAAATATAGTCATGTCACCCTATCCCCAACAATTTTAGAAGGGATTGGCATTCTTAAAAGTCATTCCAATCTCCCTGCCTGTATTGTCAATAATATGTTCAATGACATTATTTCATCTAAATGGCCCAACTCTTCTCTTTTATTTACTGACGGCTCCAAATCTCCAGACTGTCCTAACTGTGGTATAGGTATTAACGTTTACCACAATAATTCTAATGATAGAATATTTTATTCAATTTCAAACCAATTTTCAATATTTTCTGCCGAGTGCATTGCAATAATTGAATCACTTAAATATATAATCAAAAATAATTTTGAACATTCCCTTGTTCTCTCTGACTCTCTCAGTACCCTCCAAAAACTGAAATCGAGTCCTCTTCTTCATCCTGATGATCAATTTGTATGCCTTATTCGAGTGATGATAGCCTCCATTCAAAGCTCTGGAAAAACTGTAACTCTGATATGGATTCCTGGACATGTTGGCATAGTGGGTAACGATATTGCGGATTCCTTGGCAAAACAAGGAGCGTCTAACCCTATTGTTACCCTCGTAAACCATATTCCCCTATCTGATATTTTTTCCATCATCAAAGATAGATCCCGCAATGCTTGGACAGAGTATTGGAACATTGCTAGTCAATCCAAGGGAGCCTGCTATGCCTCAATACAAAGGACTATTCCATCAAAACCGTGGTTTCAAAAATTCCCCCATTTTTCCAAAAAAGAAATTTCCTCTCTTATTCGAATGAGAATCGGACATTGTTCCGTTCCTTCTCACTTGTTTAAAATTCATGTCCTTGACTCCCCAGATTGTACTTTCTGTGGTCTAGATGTGGGAACTTTAGATCACATATTTTTTGGTTGTCCCTCTCTAAATAAATATCCTCTCTTTTATCAAGCGTTATCTAAAATTATTTCCCCTCCATTCAACATCTCATCTCTCCTAAGTCTAAACTCGATTCCAATCTTCCATATACTTCTGAAATTTGCACATTTAAATAATATTAATATATAAATTTACTTCTTCATTTATATTTAAATTTACCTTTCCCTTTTCTACAATTTGAAATGATGGCCTAGAACACCCTTGATGGGTGAAAGCCAGAAATAATTGAAAAAAAAAATAGGATATTTTGACTGACCCTCGTACTTGTTATGATGCACCTGTACAACTTACCAATATTACATATAAAAGCCATCAAGGTATAAATAAATAAAAATCCATGGATACATTATTTGGCATGATACACATGAAGCACACAATATTTTTAACAAATTAGCATACCTCCGCAAGTCCTTCAACGACTCTCACTGCAATAAGTCCCCCAGGATTGTCTCCGCCAGCTTTGACTATGGCTGGTGTGACCAGGGTCAGTATGGTTGTGATGAAGACCCCCACACCGAGGGTATGTTTGGCTCCATACCTCTCGGCTAGCAGGGCAGCGGGAACATGTGTTATAATATAACCGTAGTAGAATGAACCAAGGATTAGCCCTTGTGTCTCCTCGCTCCAGTTGTATTGCCCATGGATCTGTACAACGAAAGAATGTATTATTATTATTTAGTAAAGATATCCCAAAGGGGTGCAAATGACATTTCAACCATTTATCAGATTTGTGTTATCATCCTCAATTAAAACAGTTATACACTATTTTCTATATTATTTTAATTTAAAATACAAAATGAAATAATGAACAATCTTTGTAGATCTCATGTACTAGATAAACATCTAGTACACCGCTGATCCAGATTCACTATATAAAAATAATTCAAAATAATTTAGCAAAACGCTAGTGAAAATATTGCGCGATACAATTTTCGATCGAAGATCTGAGTGTATGTTGTGTTCACACAAACAGTTCTCCAAATCGTCTCGGGAGGAGATTACTTCTTGGGAAAGAATAGAGTTTTTTATGTTAATCTGGGATTTATTTAATACTTCGCGTATTACAAGTGGTGAATACGATATTCGGCCTAACCGGAAGCTAGCTAAATGAGATCTGAATTGAGTGAAATTGAGTGAGCTACTGCAGACTGCGACCCGGCCCTTGGCCCCCCTGGTGCACAAACTCCGAACTAAACTAACCGCCATCTAGCGGACTTTCGGGACAGATCTTAGCACTGCCCTCTATGTGACAAGCTCGGAAGCTTTAAGATATGCAACAGTATATAAATCGCAAAACGTCGAAAATGAAGATCTACCTAACATAAAAAATGTTAAATAATTTTTAAAAAACACTCGTATTATTGAAGAAGAAGATAACACTAATAATCTAAACGAAAATATGAAAGAGAACATGACATAGAAAATAAAAAGATAACTGTCGCAACTGGGACTCGAACCAAGACCCTCTCGTCTTACCGCCACCTTCCATCAAACCGTCGCGCGTCGCGTCGTATTTGTGAAACTCATATTAAAATTTTAGAATTAACAATTTCATCTTCGACTAATTTTTTTAAGACGAGAGGTTCTGGGTTCGAGTCCCAGTTGCGACAGTTATCTTTTTATTTTCTATGTCATGTTCTCTTTCATATTTTCGTTTAGATTATTAGTATTATCTTCTTCTTCAATAATACGTTATATTTTTATTTTTCTGTGTTTTGTTCTCTTTCATATTTTCGTTTAGATTTTTAGTGTTATCTTCTTCTTCAATGATATATTACATTGAAAAGTTATAAAAAGAAAGACCTTCCTCTTGTTTCGAAGGTCACTTGTGAAAACTTTCATCAACCTCGGCAAAAAACTGTTGATTTGCATACAAATCAAATCCACACCGCCCGCTTGCCAGCCCGCTCGTCCACAGACGACAGACATTCTCCTTAATATATTACATATTTCACAGATATTCTCCTTTAATTATTATATATTTCAACCAATTTATTATTATAACCAATATTACACAAAATCTTGACAAATTATATATATTTAAACCTTCCTCGTGAATCATTTTATCTATTGGTGAAAACCGCATGAAAATCCGTTCAGTAGTTTTGAGTTTATCGCGAACAGATGGGCAGACAGACATGGCAGGGGACTCTGTTTTATAATAGGAAGAAAAGAGGAACTATAACGGAGAAGCAAAATAAAGCATTTTACTTGATCTTTCGTAAGAATTAAAATTTTACTAATTCGTCTTGTTCACTTTACGGCTTTCTTAAATTATCATGGAAAAGTATTTTTATCAATTTAGGGCCTGTCGCTAACCGCTTTATAGCCGGAATATTACCCTGAGGAATGAACGGTTGTTCCGAAACCGGTCGGCATATAAAAATATGGTCGTTTAAAGTAATATTTCATTAGAGAAGAAGATTATACTAAGTATCTAAACAAACGTGTGAAAAAGAACACAATACAGAAAAATGAAAAAGATAATGGTCGCAACTGGGACTCGAACCCAGAACCTCCATGGTTACACAAAATGCGCTTTTTTGAGGTTTGATTATTGTTTGATCACTTACACTAGTGGAGTTAGAAGAGGAAACGTCAAGGTCTGGACAAGCCAGGGGGTCGTGGATTACTCCATGGTCACCGCGGCTGACCACCATCTGGGTGATGGCGATGTTCAAGCAGACCCTCAGGGTGTAGGCCACCATGAAGCAGGAGAAACCCATGATGCCGATCACCCATCTTTGGGGAATCAGGAAACCTGAATATTATTTTAGTTTTTATTATTTTTACAATTTGCCAATTTTTGTATCGCCGCCCGTTTAGTAGATAAATCACCTCTAATGCTCTTGAAACAATAACACAAATTATAGACTTAAGCATAACTTTTCAATCAAATCTTTCATTTGTTATGGTTTTACGTGGTCGTAATGGAATCTTTAAAAAGGGTTTACAAAGTATTATTCTGGTTAAGTAAATTAATTAATAGTTTAAAATGAGTGTTTCAGCAATTTTGTTGAACTACGACAATCTTTTACCAAGTCGTCGCCTTAGTTCTTAATTGTCCAAACGACCATTAGTGAGTTTTACAGAAGGAGAAGATTTTCTTTCATTATTTCAATGAAACATTACGATAGGTCAGGTATGTTTTTAGGTTTTCACGGCCAAAAAGTATTTTTGTTATTGTTTTTGGGGTGTTATGCCGTGTTTCGCTACCTCCTTCTTTAGCCAACGTTTCGGACAGCGTTACAGTGTCCATCATCAGGGCAGATGAGCAAATGATTTGGTGAGAGTGTTTACTTATGTGTGTCGAAGCGATACCGTGATGCCAGCTCCATTTCTCTACGAGCTTGTGTGAGAAAAAATTCAGCATGGTTTTTTGCGTTTGGCTTTGGTGTAGCCGTCAATTACTGGATACCAAGAACTATTGAGCTTAGCTCCATCGTCTCTATTAATATTTATGGGGTTTTTATGGATTTCAATTGCCTCCGTAATTAGGCGTGCTCCGTAAGTTTTGGGTCTTCCCAGGGCTTCAGGAACAAATCCAAAGTAATGGCCGGTTTCGATTAAGTGCTCGGCGATTGCCGATTTGTCAGGGTGGCCAAGTTTACAAGCACGAAAGTGTTCCGAAATCCTTTTGGAGATCGTTCGCTCTGTCTGGCCTACATAGACCTTATCGCTTATATATATACGGTATCGCTTCGACACACATAAGTAAACACTCTCACCAAATCATTTGCTCATCTGCCCTGATGATGGACACTGTAACGCTGTCCGAAACGTTGGCTAAAGAAGGAGGTAGCGAAACACGGCATAACACCCCAAAAACAATAACAAACATTACGATAGGTGTTTAAGATAAAGCTATTTCCGTAAAGGTAAAGATCTTATTAGTTTCAATAATTCTTAGTTAAGTGATTGACTACATTTTTTTTACTTAATTTTTTAATTTTAAAGTGAAGATTGAACAAAAATTAAAATGGTCGTTTCGACAAATAAGAAATAAAGCGACGAAATCACATGAATATTTTTTTTATTATTTTATGTCAAGAATGTGTTATTGTCGGACAGAAAGACTTTTCACTGTCTTCGTAATTCAATATGAAATTTTAAATTATGCTTTTCCAGCTGTCGGATTCTACTACGTAATATTGGAAGGCAGAATTTATTTCAGTGCAAAAATTTGGGACATAAAATATGTGTTCCACCATATTATGTATTCCATATTGTCTAGAAAATTAATGGAGGGAAATGATTACGCAGAATCGGCGGACATCTTCAATTTAACAAAACAAAAATCTGTTTTGAACGTTATAATTTTGTACAATTTTTATTATTCCTATGTAATTACATGAATATTGATCTAGTAGTATCTGACGGTACTGCATTTTAGGAGAGCTGCTGTACTGAACATCTTCTGTAAACTGTTATTATATTAGGAGGATCAATGTACTTAAACTAAGTTGTCAGCTGCATTAGTCAGTTAGTAGTTCAATATGGAGATTTCAACACCATTTATCAGGTTCTAGATTGCATAATATACTTGTACGGTATATTACAAGAATCTCTTTGTTAACCTGTTTCAGGCGACGATCCAACCCCAAATGTGCAGCATTCGTTACTACATCAAATCTGCAGAAACATATTAATCTTGATGATTTTATGGCAGCAATATTTATTGATCTAAAGAAGGCGTTTGATACTGTGTATCATACCGTATTGATCGAAGAACTGAATCATTTGGATATTGTTGGTAGTCATCTGAACTTTTTCGATCTTATCAAATCGCTTTTCAGCCTCAAAACTGGGAGGAGAAAGGAGTTAATTGGGTAAGATAACATGTGGAGTGCCACAGGGATCAATTCTTGGAGCGTTGCTATTTCTAATTTATGTGAATGACAACAAAGTGGGGTATTAAAAGAAATCTATAATTTTATGCGGACGATACAGTAATATTTTATAATAAAATGAGCCCAGCGGAGCTTGAAACGGAAGTGGATGGTGATGTTTTCCATCTCACAAGCTGGTTGAGAATAAATAAACTAACCCATAACGTAAAAAAAAACCATTATGTTACTTTCAGTAACAAGAAAAATTTCAGCCTCGATGTCAAAATTGGTGACAATTGCCTCGAAAATAAAATGAGTTCAAAATATTTGGGTCTTATCGTAGATTCCCGTAGATTCAATTTGGGAGGCGGGAAAGGGTACCGCCGCCCCGGGAACCTTTATTGGATAACCAACACCTCTGCCATAGGTCACCCCAAGTGGTTCGCTTGGTTCGTTCGGTGATTTAGCAGGGGTGCCCGGGTTCATGGGGTGAGGTTTGTCTAGGTCGTGGAGGCGGATGACCAAGACAGATTGCACCCCAGATTCCTACCCACCCCTTAAACCCTTTTCCTTACCAGAACTTTCTTCCCCTTCCTTTCCTTAAAAAAAACCCTCCACACAGCATCCCCAAAGATGTCATAGACCCTGAGGGAAATCATTTTCCTCAGGGCCTCCCTGTGTGGAGCTCATGTAAAAAAAAAAAGATTCCCACTCTCGTGAGATCTCCACATATATCACATAAAAGAGAAAATAACCCCCCTAACTGGTGTACTATATTGGCTTCAAGGATTGTTACCCATTCCTTTACAAACTTCAGTGTACTTTGCCATGATACATTCACACCTTCATAACTCTGCTTTATCTGGGGCTTTGCCTTAAAGAAATTAATAGCTGACCTGCAGGTAGTTCAAAACTGAACCCTCAGAAATGTTTTTGGACTTCGCATGTCAGGCACATCTGTTCAGTTTCCAGTATCCTGTCAATCACAACCCTTCCTGAACATGATATCATAAGCACCATCCTACAAATTACTCAACAATCAACTCACACTAACATCAAGCCACTGTACAATCAAGAGATCCACAACCACAATACTCGAAATAACAATAAAATTCGCATTCCCCAAACACATTTACAAAATATAGGATAAAATCTCTAAGATTTGTTCTTTAATAGCATCCGATGTCATATCAGCATCTTCACCTTTGATGATCAATAAGAATTTGGATTCCGGGATTACTTTTAGACAACTTGCGTAAGTTTTTTTTTCAAATTTACTCGTATTCTCGATTTTTTTTTAAATTTTTCAATTAGTTTTGATTGAAGACAAACAATCTCATTTTGAAAAGATATTTTTTCCTGAGTCCATTTTCTTATAATAATTTTATATTTAATTCCAGATTATTTTTAGCCTTCGAGTCTTTTACCGTAGAAATGTTTATAATGATATTTCTAATTTTATATTTTCAATTATAGACAGCATGTCCATAATGGGTTAAATTTGTGACCGCACCGCGGATCACTTTACAACCCGGATAAAACTTGTAAGAAATGTGAACTGAACTACATAGCCTACACATTATATAATTCGCTTCCAGATATGTACAAAAACATCCAGCATAATAAAAAATTTCTAAGTAATCTTGTGAAAGAATATTTTTTTAGCATTTAAAGATGAAAACATGTATATTTTTGTTACGATATGTTCTATCTTATCTCTTTTTCTCTTCTTTTCTTTCTATTTATTTGTAAATGTCCATATTTTTATAAACTTGTGTTTTTTTTTTCTTCGCATAATTTCTTGTGTAGTTTTTTCTGCTTAACCTGTCTATGATTTTTTTATGCTATGTATATGAAACTTGTATTTTCTATATCAAAATACCTTTGTAAAATTGTACCTTTTACCTCCCGCCTATGAATTCTCAGTTCCTCTCGTCCAATGAGTTTTGTAACTCATCAAGATTGCCCTAGCAAGAAATAAAAATAAAAGATAATGTTTTTAAAAAAAATTTAAAATAAAAACCGCTATTTGAATTCTTTTATCTGCAATTTTTTATAAATACTACTAGCTCTGTGAACTGTAAACCTCGCGTTTCTAATTTCTCTTTCTAAATCTCTTTTTTAATTAATGAAAACAAAATTTTCCTCTAAAATCAAAAGAGTGATAATTAGGGACTTATATCATTAATTACAAAAACAATAAATTTTATGTAATGTTTTTGTGTGTACCTTTTTCACATTATAATTGTACAATTTCTCCATCTCAATGGCAACTCTTTTTTCAAACTTTCTTCTGGCAAGTTTGTATCATGATATTGAAAAATGCTTGTAAAAAATTTCAAATAAACACGAAGATTTCACATTTTAAAATATAACCTTTACTGTCTATTAAAATGGCCACCATCTTGAAACGGAACGGGACGTAGGTGCAAACAGGCGAAATGCAAAATGGTCAACTTAAAACAGGATTTCGGTGCGCTCAATCAATAACGGAATCTATTTTATCAACTACTGGCTGGTTCCCGGCGTGCGTTGCAATGCCATATTCAAAGAAATAAATTGTTCTCCCTGGCCCTGCATATCCTTTCCCGTGCGTCCCCGTTCCCCTCCCGCGTCCCCTTCCCCTCTAGCGTTTCCCTTCTACTTTCCACGCCTTCCCTCTCCCCTCTCCCCTCTCCCACGTCCCATATATTCAATCCTAGTTCATTCAGTTTTCAAACAGCTCGCGAACCACCTATTAAATTGTTTTATTCAAATTCTCATTTTTCATATATAACACGTAGTCATTTTTGTATATTATAAGAACAATCAATCAAATTTGGTACATAACATAGGTACCTATTTCAAATATCTATAATTCTTGACTTGATTCAAAGTATTAGGCGAGTACTTCAAATAATTTCATTAATTGAAAGAGTTTCGAAAATTTAATTTTTCAATTAACAATCGATGGTGTGCAAAATGTAATTCTCGAATTGTGACATTTTTGTAATGATTAAAAACACTTTTCAGGTGTATAGTATTGTGGTTATAACAATCTAGAAATCTTCGCGAGGACGGAAAGAATGTACCTATTTTGAAAGTTTTAAATATTTCACATGCTTAATAAAGCAATACATAGACATTTTCGAACTCATAGATCCTCAAGCAAACATATTTTGATTTTTATATACATAGATTTTTATCAAAGTAATTATAACATATTCGTATCTCATTTAAAAAAATCATCGCCGGTCAACACAATTTCAAATTCTTTTCAAATTAAAATATACGTAGAGTGGTTATCGCTGATTTACCGGTAAAAGATAATTATTTTCTCATGATCTGTCCGATAACATAAACATTGCAAATTGCATACATATCTTATTTCACCATTTATTTGATTGAACGGTGCGAGTTTAAGCGGTTATAATTAAAGCAAATTTATCACAGCAAAATTGTTGATCTTATGTATTTATTATCACAAAAAGAAACAAAAAATGAAGTCTCTATTTATTTTACATGTTATACAATGTTTGCAATGAATATAATAATAGCCTTTCCTCACCATAAAGAGACAAGGCTCTTGTGTTTGATGAGGGATTTCATGCTCAATTATATTAATCATTTAAGTAATTGAATAAAAAATATTTCAAGAAGATAAATAAGAACAAAGACTTGGGCGTGATATTTGACTCGTCACTTAGTTTCAATAAACATATAGATACAATTTCGAAGAGTCACAAATAATAGGATTGATAGGTAAGAATCACAAATTGTGGTAAAAGTGCAGAATTAACTTTAACATTATACAAATCAATTGTACGAAGTTTTCTCGAATACGGATCCACTATTTGGTCTCCCAATTATGAGATTCACAATTATAGAATCGAATCCATATAAATAAAATTAACCCGTGTAATTGCTTATCGCGAAGGTCTATCAGATCAATTAGGAACGTATAACGATCTAATTCTGCACTATAAACTACACTCTCTGACAGCTAGACGGAAAGTTTCCGATTTATTGCTTCTGCACAAAATTATACGTGCATCAGTCGATACACCAAACATTTTATCCCAAATTAACATCAACCCACCATCAATAAATTCACCAAGGAGGATGCAAGATATTTTCTATATATCTATCACACAAATACAGGATATTTCTCCCCTACAGCACGAACATTAAGACTTTACAACACTATACGCTGCTCTAATAATGAAATTGACATTTTAATGACGCATTTAAACACTTCAAAAAATATACATTACCATCGATCATATAAAGCTGATATTGTGATGAAGCCCTTTATTCAAAGACAGGCAATATTGTGCCAACTAAATCCCCATCAGCACAGGTGCCAATAACAAATTGTTAGTGATACTTTATTCTACCTTTTACTCATTATTGTTTGTCATTCACTTTTGCGTATTTAGCTAATTATTTTGTTACTATTTTTGTTATAATTTCTGTTATACTGTATTTAAATCATCCATGTATATAACTTTTTGGGCAACATGCCTGTTTTATGTACTTAAATAAAAATAAATAAAGTCGAAATATTATACAAATATGCACAGTATTTTTGCGGCACGTTCCAGAGTGGTAGATTCTCTTAGTTTCGACCTGGTGAAAGACGACTTTTCATTTACAAATCTTGAAATGGCTTTAGCCTATTAGTGACAAGATATGAATAGTCAGGTAGTAACTTCCCTACCTTCGGCTTACCACTCCCTTCAAGCTCACAACATCCTACAATTTATTATGAATGCTTTAGTGCCACTGGCTCTGAGCAGAATGTATCAATCATTGAAAGTGATTATTACTTATTGACCGACGCACGACTTGGTTAATAGATCTTGATAATGTTTTGTTTTGTTTGATGATTGAATCGTGATTGATGTGATTGTTTTCTAGATTATCATCATTGTAATAAAGAGATAACAGGTTCAACAATAAACTATTTGATTCAGATTTTGATATTGAACGAGATTAATTTGACTGTCTATTCCTTTGTATTTATGAGCAATGTTTGACGACAGCCCGCGCCTTGGTAGGGCGGTAAATTCATTGACTCTTAGCACAGAAGTCACGGGCTCAAATAGAAACTCAAATAAACATGAAGTTTATTGATTAGTGTTATTATCTTATATTTCAATATCTTTGGTTATTATTCACCTCGTTCTACGCAGAATGGTTGATATATGCTCGCAGTATCGCCCTGGTCAAATCACAACGCAGTGAGATTCTTGAAATGCCTGTTGTATTATTTTTCAAACAAGCTTTAACAAACCAAAAATAAATACTTGTACCCATAGTTAGTTTTTAATCATGTTATGATAACGGCTTGGAGAGGGTGGGACTATGGAAACCCCAATTTGTTTAATGTTGTGAGGATAAACGGAGTGCGCAGGGGAAGGAAATGAGGTAAAGGAAGGCACCTAACATAGTAGGAAATCTGTGCAGGGGAACCATGATATTCCCAATCGGGAGTGGGTAAGGGGTGGAAATTGGGGAGAGGAAAGCACTAAGCACAGCTAAAGTAGGAAATCTGTGCAGTGAAACTATGGTATCCTCAATCGGGAGTGACTCAATTAATTCGTTTTTAAAATACACTTGTAAGAGTATTAGTAAACATAGATAGTAGGTATACAAGCATTAATAGAGTTGCCTTTTTAAGACGGATCCACTAACGCTAAACATGTTGATATTCGAATTGATCCTGTTCAACAGAAAGATTGCTCTCCCGACAGGCTGAGCTATTGACAGGTTATCCTGCAGGCTGATAGATTGAACAGTCGGTGTCGGAGAAAACCACTGGAAACATAGAAATGAACGCTCTCCATGTTTGCTGAGTTTTCATACCATCCGCTAATCAATCTGAAGAAATGTAGTTGGCCACCACTATACCACGAGATATTACTTTGATTGAAAATTTAAAAAATTACATATTGTATGTGCCCATTAAAAACTTTTGCACGTACATTTACGTAATTAATATAATTCTAGCACAAACCCGTTCAAATTCGCGAAAAGTACGAGTATTTCATCGCTTGTCTGAATTCCGCAAGCAAACACTTCCAATTTTTAAAATGTTGACAATTAAATTCAAAGCAAATTCGAGTCCTAGAGTTCATTGAACCGGAGTTACAGACATGCAAATGAAATAAGTGTTTTCAATACTTAGATTTATTTAATTTAGGTCAAAAGAAAACACTTACATTTCGAAAGAGATAATCTCCACCCCGTCAACATTGTTTATGAAATTGTTCAACACTTATTATAACTAACTCCTCTAATTTGAACTTTAGCCACAGATTTTAACAAATGCACTGTAAACTAACAACCATTATTACGTTTTAAAATAATTTATTATCTTAAGCATTAAACAACAAAAATTTATGATTTAATCCAGCCTGAAAATGGCATGAATACACACGTAGTTGAGTTAATTCTAAGTTTGCGCGAACGTTTTTAAAAAAATGTATTTTATACGAAACTTATCTCAAAATCTCTCGTTCCTCGTGTCTGCGTAGAGAGTGTGCAGTAAATCTAAGATCCGCGGACAAAAATAAAACTTTAAATAATTTTAAATTATTAATATATCGTTAATTATCTTTTCGTAGGAATTGATCAAATATTTTGATAAACCGAAATTATTTCATTTTAATTGATTTTTCTGGGGCCTAATAGTCGAAAGATATTATGAAAATTGTAATTAATCTTTAAAGATCACATTTTAAGGGTTTATATTGTTCATTGCTATTTTTCAATAGGTTTCTAAATTGCAATTTTGAAGGGGAAAAGTTAAAACAGAAACGATTCTTGAAAAATGGCAAGTGCCGTGTTTTTGACCAGATCATCCATCGGGTACTCATGTACCATCATCCATAAATAAGTACGAGAAATGTCTCCAAACGCTCATCCACCACATAAGACAGTTGCGTACTGGGCGGTGGCTCAGTACGCCCACCGTGGTAAGTTCACTCTGGAGCACCCCCTTCTTAAAAAGTACATGGACGGTTGACAAACATTGAAGTCTGCGCAGAACCACTGGACGAGAATGAAACAATGCTTAAACCACGGGCAGCCCTGGACAGATCAACCAATGTAGAAATGAATAAGCCACTCAATACAGGCAAGGACATTACAAACTATGTTTTATAGATCTCAAAAGTCCATTATTACTACACTTAGGTGGTAACATACCCACTACCAATCCTGGCCAGCGAAAGATACCCAAATTTTCCATTGTTACCTACACTGAGGTAGTGCAACTCTACAAACCGCATTTCCGCTACCAAAAGTGGCAAGCGAAAGATATCCGAATTGTCCATTGTTACCTACACTGAGGTAGTGCAACACTACAAATCGCATGCCCGCTACCAAAAGTGGCAAGCGAAAGATACCCGAATTGTCCACTGTTACCTATACTTGGGTAAGGCATCTCTATACGTCACATCCCCTCTACCAAAACTGTAATAATTTCGAAACTGAATATTATTGATAAAATGATGTAACCACTTTTGAATTCTTCTTCTTTCGTATGGTGGGGGGGTCAGGGGGGGACATCTAAGTCTGCGAGCCAGTCTAGGGCCTCAGGCGTTGCCCTGTGGACTTTATCAATCCCGCCGGGGAACGAATGGAGCAGGCATTCGTTGACCACATGTTTCAGTGGTCTGCACCTCACCGCATTCACACATCTCCGACTCTTTAAGGCCCCATTTATACATCATATGGGCACAACGGCTTTGGGAGCACCTTATTCTATTGATGGCGGACCTGAGTTTGCGAGGCAATGAGAACCCAGGCTGTCTCTCAGTGGGGAGTGAGATGTTCCCTCAATATTCAGGGACAATATTTTGAACTGTTCCCCGATATTTAGTAATTCCCCTTGGCCGGGAGACCTAATGGTCTTCGGCCCCTTATGTAGCAGCATATTTAGTAGTCGGAGGCCCTCTTGATATTGGGTGCTGCATCACTCGTTGCACTAACACTAATTTAATTTTTGAATTGAAAACTTGTTTAGTTTCGTTGTTATTCGATGAAACGATAAATAGCGACACTAAAAAGAGACAAACACATACATCTACAGGATTTAGCCTGCAAAAGAATGGGATAGAATAATCGATCTCCTCTTTATGCGGTGCTTCACAATCTATCTGACTACTCTTTGGTGGTTCGAAGCCTCCCCACCCTTGTCTATTTTAGTTTTCTGAAGGTTTCACTTCTACCGCGTGTAAACTGCACCCAAAAAAAATTTTCAAAGCAGAATTTCTTATTTTTTTTTTTTTAAATACTAAAAAGTATTTTGCGGTTCACTGCTTGAAAATGCACTTTTGAATACATAGTGTCCTCAGCGATAACATTATCGTGTATCAGCTTTATTCTATTTGATATGTGAACGTCACACCGAGAGTGATATTAATGTATTCAACATATTGAGTATCAGTAAATTAATGCATAGATTCCATAAAATTAACGATGGTGGCGAGAACACATCGTAAAAGACTATTTGTGATACAGTAAATCGTCAATAAAATATGATCAGTGCAATCTACGCCAGTGAAGCCTTCTTAGTGGCTTCTTTTGTTGAGATTTGTGCAGTCGTTGATTGAGTTGTAACTTTTAGTAAAAATTTTCTAAGAAGGTTACACGCTTAATTTATTTATTTATCTTTATTCTTGAACATACATTTACAAATTATTAAGTGGTTTATATAGATAATAAGTTTAGTAATAAGAAAAAAAATGTTAATGATCCGTAATTGTATGGAAATAGGTTAGTCGTAGTATTTTGTGAACGCCTCACTGGGCGAACCTGTGCTGAGGTGTTCCCATGTTTGGGATTAAGTGCTATTCTGTCGACATAAGTAGAAGCACCGTATCCTCCTTCTTATTGTCAAGAAGGACACTGTGGGGCGACCCATGGCGGCAGTACCATATACATAAATTAAAGATTAGTTTCGGTTAGGATATATATACAGTTGTTTTTAGCATCTAGCTTATGAGTAAGATAAATAATTGTCTTGACAAACGGTAGGATTATTTTTCTACGGACCACCCGCCAATGGTAAAAATTATATTGTGGTAATATTTTCTGTCTCGAAACAAAGTTTTTTAATTTATTTTTTTGTTAATTTTTGAAGAGAAGGAATAAGAACACGAATGCGCTGGAGTGACCAAGTATGACGTCGGTGTCCGCAACTCTCCAATAGAAAAATGGAAGTTTTTTTTTTTCGAAGAAGTGGCGGTTTCCCATTGACCACTCAAAGTATTTATGACAAAATAGTTTTCTATCGTTTTACCGTCAATACTTTTGGTGTCTCTTATTATTTATATTTTTAAGTACATATTGTCAATTTTTTTTCTGGTTGACATGTCAACGTTCATTACTTCATTACGGAAATGACGCCTGAAACCTGAAAAAGTTTCGTTGGCCAATGAACTCTATATAAAAGCTTTGCTATTAAGTAGTGCAAAATGTTTCCCACTTCACCAATTTTTGCGTTACTATTTCAAGGAAAACAGTTTCTAAAATAGTCAACGTCAACACGCACAGTGTTGTTAACAGTTTGTTTTTTTTTTTTTTTACAGTTAATACCGCACAAGAGTCCCAACTGCTCCCATCTGGAGCCAGTGAGACTATGGCATCCCCAATCGGGGTATGTTGTGAGGCTGAAGGTAGTGGGGAGGGGAAGGAGATAGGGAAGAGGAAGGTGGGGAAGTACCTGGCTATTCAGATCTGGTCACTAAACACGGCTAAAGCCATTTCAAGCAACGTTTCAATTCTGAATGGTGGTCTTACACCAGGGCGATACTGATTGTTTAAAAGATAATAATTTTGAGACGGTAAAAAGCGTCACAACCTGAGCTAGGTGCAGCTAGCATGAGTCACGTGATAAGCACTGCGCCTCGTTCTAGCAGCGTGGTAACACAGGAGAGAGAACGCGTATCACGTGATCCCGTCGCGACGCGAAACATTTTTTTTATTGAAAACAAAATATTAACGGACGGCCAAATAAAGTCTAGGTTTTTTTACTTCAAATATGCTCAGGAATCGCTGGTTAAAATTCGTCATGTTCGTGCTGTTATTCCCAGTATAATATTGTAAATGCGAAATTGTTATTTGTTTGTTTATAGTCCTTCTTTTACGTCGCAATGGAGCGACCGATCGACGTGATTTTTGCACAGAGATAGTTGGAAGACTAGGGAGTGACATAGGCCTCTCTTCATCTCGGAAAAAAGTTTCATTCCCATGCAAAACTTCTTTGTACGGTAATTTCTTCCTAATACCACGCAAGCTAAGCCGCAAGTGAAGACTAGTAGTAATAATAATTATAACTGGTTTAAAAGTGAACGTTAATTTTTAATTAATTGTACCGTATGTTTTTTATCTTATTTGGATACATTTTTGAATATGGAATTTATTTACCTATAGGCGATTAGATAATTGGTCTTTCACATTCTTTTTTTTAATTTTATTAGAACGAGTGATAAGAAATGTTGTTTTACTGATGTTAAACCTACAAATAAGCGCCAACAGTCAGATAAAAATAAAATATGATCTGTAGCAGGAAAGCCAAATTATACAGTATTATCTGTATACTGTACGTACACATGTGTGCTCTGTACACTCTGTCATCTCCAGCTAATCTCTCTCAACCCATCGACTTTCCTGCAGCGGGAAGGAAAGATTCACACGTCCATCATTCCTGGACATATTGAGTCGATTCCTATCCACCCGTCAAACCTGTTTTCTTTCCAGAACTTCCTCTCCTTTCTGTTCTAAAAAAAACCCTCCGTACGGCATCCCCAAATACCTATGACACAAGCTCTGTGAAAAATTATTTTCCTCATGGGCCTCCTGTTTGGGGTTAATGTAAAAAAGTATTTCCGTAAAAGTTCAATTCAAGTTCTGTTATTTATCATTTTTGACCAGTTGTTTTACATAACTGAAAAATAACAGAACTAGAAGAGAACTTTCACAGAACTAGAAGATTAACTATTAAATTTGAAGAATTGTTCAAATTCTGTGAAACAACTGGCCCTTAAATAGTGTCGAGAATTTGAGTAGAGAATTAGAGTTCAGACTGAAGCGATAGCATGTCGATTACCAAACAAACAATTCTAAATAAAGTTTGGTGGAAAAGAGAATATTTTTTTTATATAGGGACAATCAAAAGGTATATTAGAACGATCTAAATTTCCCACTTAGGAGACTTACATTAAGTCCAATCTGGGAGTCAAGTGCTTACGTAAATTTTCAATAAGCCAGGACGCACTAATCCGTTTAATTTTACAACACTAATATGGTCATTTATGGGTTGACGGTTGAAAAATACTGAAATAAGGAAGCTAAGCTACTTTTTTGAGACTGATGACCTCGGTTTAGATCGAAATCTAAATTTAAAGGAGTTTAGTTGGTGGGCTGACCTAAATATGGGCTACGAGAATCAAAAGAGAAAGAATGATTGAAAGAATCCGAGAAGGATTCGATTTTGAAAGCGAGTTAGTATTAGGAGAAGAAAAAACTATTTTCTGGAGTTTATAAAGCTACAAATTCATCATCTGAATCTGTGGAAGACATTTCATTACTTGGACATTTTTTGCAATGTCAAATAGAACAAATAAATATATGACAGCTAAGTGGAGTTCATAAATATCTCACCTGTCCGCGAAGAGAAGTAGCTCCTAAGTAACGAAATGGGTTAAAATAATTTCCTCAAAGAAAAACACAAACACTTTTTGTATTTGAATCTTTATTAGATGTGTGCAATGCAAGATATAAAGATTTAAACTGAACACACGTATAAAGTAGTTTAACAAAACGGCTAGTGACCCCGCACGGATATTATTTGCAAATGTGTCAATTTGGTTTCGTCACGAGATTATTTTTTCTACTCGATAGCTAAATGTTTATTTTTCAGATCTATTAACCCTTAATTTACCCGGTAGATCCCTGGTACTCCATTGAAAACTTTCAGCGCTCATAAAACTGTTAGTTTTTGGAATTCCAAATTCTGCGTTCCAGTACCTTCATGAAGTGACGCGCCAAACGTGGGGGTGAGTGGACGTCGAAGTGCGAGGCTCCGATTGGTAAGTAAACACGCTAGTGGAGTCCGTGGGACTCCACCGGGGTATTAATGTTATTGTTTTAGCCTATTGACGGTATTGAACAAAAAAAGCAAAAAAAAAAGGAATTCTGTTATTTTTTTTTGCTTTTTATAAGAATTGATTGTGTTTTTGTTATATTTCTTAAAAAAATTACTTTGATAAATTATTTTGTTTTTGAAATGTTGAGACTAGAAATTAGGTCTCAAAATTTTGCTTTAAAAAGTGCCATATTCTAGAAGTTCCTTAATAAAAAACAGTGATTCTATAATTTTAAATAAAAATCTATCCCATTGTTAAACCAAATATTCAATAAATAAATATAACAAGCAATTCATTTAAAAAAAAGTGTTTATTTCGTGTTATATTTACGATTTTATTTCCGGGAGTCCAGGGGACCCCACCGGGTAAATTGTGTATGTATGAAGTCACCGGGTAAATCAAGGGTTAATTTACTTTTATAAATGGTAAGTTGATCGTTGAAAGATCACATCCAAGTGTTTTTAATGATCTGGTCTAGCAACAGATAAAATAAATGCGTATTTTAAAAAAAGATAATAATAGTTTTTTTTTTGGATTTTTCAGGTGGCTGATTCAATCTTATTCCCCGCAGTATCGCTTCCAATAGTGACTGGGATACTACTCCCTTAATTATGATTTTCGGCGTTTAATGATAATATATTTGGAGAAAACACCACTACAGGAGCAAAAATAAAAAGGTATAATATACATACATATCTGGAAATGAAAATTTAGAATAAAATTCCCCCGGAATTAAATAAAACTATGCAAAATGTCCTACATCGGTCCAATCACAACAACTAAAGATTTGATTAGCTTGGGTGCAGGGATATATGAAAAACGTTTAAAGAATATCACTTAAAATTATATATACTCGTAGGTACCTACTGATGGAAATATGGATTGAGGGAAAGCTGGAAAGGGAGGGGTCGAAGGAGGTGGGGTTCGCGGGAGGGGTGACGAGGGAGGGGAAGGCGGTGACCGTGGAAGGGGAACGCGGGAATTTTTGTATTAAACCTTGCGCGAACACATGAACGATGTTGTTTGCTGTGATGCCAATTGAAATCGAAGATATGAAAATAGAGATGAAAACAGCGATCGCGTTAAGCGAAAAAATTGGTCCTTGGTCTTTTCGGGAATCGGGCTAAATAAAGAGATATTGTGAAACCTACGTAATACTGACAATAGTTACAATAATAATCATATCATCCATATTCAGACTGGCAAAATTCATGATAATGCAAATCCAAGAGTGCTTTCGCCTGCCAGCCGACGTTCCTCATGCTAGCTGTTAATGTAAGTGCCGCCATCTTTTGGTATTGTTTGCCACGTGCTTTAATTCGGTTCTATTACGATATTAGCTTAGTCACAACCGTCACGTATACGGATGATTTCCATATGGTGCAGCGTCAGAGGGTAATAATTAGACATCGGAGATGTAAGGGTAATAATTAGACATCGGATTTTATGCATTTGCACACTTGCATGTGCAAATGCATATGTCTCAAACGAATGTTGACAAACTGATTCCCTCTACAAAAAAGTGTTTTTAAAAGCACCCTCGCGTGTGCAGTCTTACAAAGAAGAGCAATTGCCGAATCTAGCATTGCCGCCAGAACCTATAATAACTTGATGGGGTACTTGGCTAAAGGCGATGTTATTCTATGTTGAAAATTTTGAGGCTGTGAAACAAGTAGTTGGTCGATTTGACAGTTCTGGGGGCATTGCAATTCAGTCAAACAAGCTGAAGATGCATCCATTTAACAAAATATTGCCCTTATCTCAACACGTTTCCACAAGTTACCAGATGCCATAGAAAAAATTGGAAACAAAAATCGTTTTCGGCGTACAAATTGATGACAAACGTTACAAATTTGCGTTCGAAAATTTTTAAAAATACCTAATTGTATATTGTCACCAAAACTATGCATAATTATAAGAACTAGCTTTGCCTGTTGCAGAGGCAACCAAGGGGTTAAACACTACGCGATATGACGTGTGAACGCGGATGAAGCGAAGAGTGTGTGTTAAATAAAATAGGTAGAGAAAAAAACGTTATTTGAATGTGGATAAAGCGAGGAGTGTCCGTCTACAAAGGGCACAGATAGTTGACAGCCCAATTGCGTACGCCTGCTCTCTGGCCGCTTCGGTCACCCGGTTCAAGGCGTTCGGTACGGGCCTTTTCTCGCAAAAGCAGGCCAAGTAGCTTCCTGCTCAAATTTTCACTGCGCCATTTGGGTTGTGCAGATCGATGCGCGTAATTTGTTACCCGAAACGTATAGTTTACTGTCGAAAAGACTCTGCCCACAGTGCCACATTGGTCGTCGACACTTTTAAAACGGCCCAGGAGCTTACCGCTCAATTCAGTACTGAACCAATCCAGCCGCCCGACTCAGGGCGTTCAGTTTTTCATTTAATTTAAATTAGAAAAACCAATAGAGCCTAAAAGGGTCCTCGGATTTTATCGTTTAATTTTTTCAGTCAGCCCTTTGGATTGTGTAGGTCGAGACGCGTAATTTGATATCCATCTCGGGTACTGTAGGGTGTAATTTAAAAAAAAAAAAATTTTGGATTTTGGAAATTTTTGAATTTTCAAAAAAAAAATTTTTGGATTTTGTAAATTTTTGAATTTTCAAAAAAAAAATTTTTTGAGTTTTGGAAATTTTTTAGTTTTGGAAAAAAAAATTTTGTTTTCTGGAAATTTTTTGTTTTTGAAAAAAAAAATTTTTGGATTCTGAAAATTTTTTAATTTTGGAAAAAAAAAATTTGGATTCTGGAAATTTTTTAATTTTGAAAAAAAACTTTTTTGGTTTCTGGAAATTTTTGAATTTTTAAAAAAAAAATTTTTTTTTTCTGGGAATTTTTTAAATTTGGAAAAAAAAAATTCGGATTCTGGAAATTTTTTAATTTTGAAAAAAAAAATTTTTTGGTTTCCGGAAATTTTTGAATTTTGAAAAAAAAAATTTTCGGTTTCTTGAAATTTTTTAATTGTGAAAAAAAAATATTTTTTGGTTTCTGGAAATTTTTTAATTTTGGAAAAAAAATTATTGGATTCTGGAAATTTTTTAATTTTGGAAAAAAAAAATTGTTGGATCTCGGAAATTTTTGAACTTATAACTGAAAGTAATTTTTCAAAAAACGGCGCTATAAAAATGTATTATTCAGAAATTTTAGAGACTTAAACTAAACCCAACTGGGGATGCCGTAGTCTCACTGACTCCAGACGGCAGTAGTTGAGACTCTTGTGCGGTATTCACATTGAAATTTAATGTAAAATGTACGAACGATTAGTTCCCCTACTATTCAAAAGGTACCTACACCATTTCGCAAAAAAAAAAATGGACCATCTTTATTTAAATTTACTCATTTTATTAGAAATGTTCAGAATATATTGTGTCCGAGTACGTTGTCAAAAAAAATTCGAGTGCAGTTTACACGCGGTAGAAGTGAAACTTTTCCAAAACAATCTCAACTAATACTTGAAAAGTGAGGTCTAAGTAGCCCAGTAAATAAATGTACCCTCTGTAATATTTTACTTCTGCCTATTATGAGCTCCTGGTAGATTTTCAATATTGTACGTCAGCCTTTTTGTCATTTTTTACAAAAACGGTCCTATAAAAATATAATTATCAAAATTATTGTGTACCTATTTTTATGAGGTGTTGCTCATCCAACGAATGGTGTCCTGAGCGGCAGTGCCAATGCCCGCCTCTAACGTTGAATAATTATCATAAAGAAGCAAAATACAAAAAAAAGCGTTATGTAACTTTAATATTTAAAAAAAATAAATCCCTTAAATATCTAGGCTAAAGACGAAGGCCGCGCAACACGGCATAACAGCTCAAAAAATAATTACAAAATAAATTATCCTTTCAACTTCAAATAATTTCATTACAAATTTCCATATAAAAAACATATGCAATCCCCATTTGATGATTCCCAGTTGTTATGTGCAGGTACCTACCTACTCAGATTCTCAGTTGGTACACCTGCACATGCGTAAAAAAAAACGCGCCATTAAAATGTATATTCAGAATTTTATTATCAAATAATCATTTCAATGAAAAAGAGTTCGCAAAGTATTTATATTTATAAATAATACGAATCCTAATGCATCGGAGCCCATCTATCAGGTACCTACTTAGTTCGTCATTCGCAGACGTACAATATTCTGCAATTATATTTTCATCGCTGGCAAGACCGAAACGAAATAATGTCTTCACCACCTCGAGCACGGCCTGAAAATCGAGTTGTTTTTAACGTTTTCCATACAAACAACGCTGTCCTGGCCTGAATGAAAACTTTAGTTGGCGAAGGCAAAGCTCTCCGCCATTTGTAAAATTTCAGAATCCAGTGTTCCAAGGTGTGAGAAAATTTACCCAACCTGAATTTATTTGTAAGAAAATTAGGTGTTCTACTGGCCAGCTATATTATGCACCCTCGAGAAAAATGCGAGTTTTGCGAAACGTCAGAAAATATCATTTTTCCGCGCGCTATTGTGTAACATTTTGAATGGTGACCGACATGTTTGTCGATTTTAAAAGCTTCCTTAATTTCTATTCCTCCTATTTATTGAAAAACATCTCCACCAGAATGCGTTTTTTCGACGATATCTCGAACCGCGTGTCGTACCTTTAAAGTGTCATTTTTTAGCAGAATCGCCTTTAAAATAATATGAGTAAATTTCCAGCAAATTCGTTTTGTATGAGGATAGTGCTTAATTTTTCTCCGACTTTTTCGAAATGCGAACCTGTCGGCGGGAAATATAACCGGGCCGATTTCTTCGTCGATGAGAGATTCAGTCGGAGGTTCCAGTTATCGCCGCTGATTTTGCATCAGTTTTTACCGTTAATTTTTCGCGTTTCGGTTTCGTGAGTTTTTTTTAGCTTCCTGTCTAGCGATTGTGGTCTCTGCGGTCGGTCAAACTCGAAGAGCGGAGAGGTCATTTTGGCGTGGGAGGCCCTGGACTGAATCGCATTTCAAGCGAAAGCGATCCTTAGGGTGGGCGAACCTAAGGGGCGGCAAGGTCGTTTTTTGACTGTATGACACATGTGAGTTTTTCGAAAAACTGTGTATTATCAAGCGAAAGCGATCCTTAGGGTGGGCGAACTTAAGGGGCGGCAAGGTCGTTTTTTGACTGTATGACCCATGTGAGTTTTTCGAAAAACTGTGTATTAATATATAAACTAGCTTTGCCTGTTGCAGAGGCAACCAAGGGGTTAAACACTACACGATATGACGTGTGAACGCGGATGAAGCGAAGAGTGTGTGTTAAATAAAATAGGTAGAGAAAAAAACGTTATTTGAATGTGGATAAAGCGAGGGGTGTCCGTCTACAAAGGGCACAGATAGTTGACAGCCCAATTGCGTATGCCTGCTCTCTGGCCGCTTCGGTCACCCGGTTCAAGGCGTTCGGTACGGGCCTTTTCTCGCAAAAGCAGGCCAAGTAGCTTCCTGCTCAAGTTTTCACTGCGCCATTTGGGTTGTGCAGATCGATACGCGTAATTTGTTATCCGAAACGTATAGTTTACTGTTGAAAAGACTCTTACCACAGTGCCACTTTGGTCGTCGACACTTTTAAAACGGCCCAGGAGCTTACCGCTCAATTCAGTACTGAACCAATCCTACCGCCCGACTCAGGGCGTTCGGTTTTTCATTTAATTTAAATTAGAAAAAAACATTAGAGCTTTATCTCGAACAATGGTCCTAGGAGTTTATTTTTTTCACTCAGCCTTTCGGATTGTTAAGATCGAGACGCGTAATTTGATACCCATCTCGGGTACTGTAAGGTGTAATTTAAAAAAAAAAAAATTGGATTTTGAAAATTTTTTAAATTTGGAAAAAAAAAATTTCGGATTCTGGAAATTTTTTAATTTTGAAAAAAAAAATTTTTGGTTTCCGGAAATTTTTGAATTTTGAAAAAAAAAATTATCGGTTTCTGGAAAATTTTTTAATTTGAAAAATAAATTTTTTGGTTTCTGGAAATTTTTTAAATTTGGAAAAAAAAAATTCGGATTCTGGAAATTTTTTAATTTTGAAAAATAAATTTTTTGGTTTCCGGAAATTTTTGAATTTTGAAAAAAAAAAATTTCGGTTTCTGGAAATTTTTTAATTATGAAAAAAAAATTTTTTGGTTTCTGGAAATTTTTTAATTTTGGAAAAAAAAATTGTTGGATCTCGGAAATTTTTGAACTTATAACTGAAAGTAATTTTTCAAAAAACAGCCCTATAAAAATGTATTGTTCAGAATTTTTCAGAAACTAAAACTAAACCCAACTGGGGACGCCGTAGTCGCACTGACTCCGGACGGCAGTAATTGGGACTCTTGTGCGGTATTCACATTGATATTTAATTTAAAGTGTATGAACCCGTACAGTATTCAAAAGGTACCTACACCATTTGGCAAAAAAAATTGGACCATCTTTATTTAAATTTACTCATTTTATTAGAAATGTTCAGAATAAATAGTATCCGAGAAGGACGTTGTCAAAAAAAAATTCGAGTGCAGCTTACTGTAGTTTTTCAAAAAACGGCGCTATAAAAATTTATTATTCAGAATTTTTCAGAAACTAAAACTAAACCCAACTGGGGACGCCGTAGTCGCACTGACTCCGGACGGCAGTAATTGGGACTCTTGTGCGGTTTTCACATTGAAATTTAATGTAAAATGTACGAACGATTAGTTCCCGTACAGTATTCAAAAGGTACCTACACCATTTCGCAAAAAAAAATTGGACCATCTTTATTTAAATTTACTCATTTTATTAGAAATGTTCAGAATATATAGTGCCCGAGTAGGTACCTACGTACGTTGTCAAAAAAAATTCGAGTGCAGTTTACACGCGGTAGAAGTGAAACTTTTCCAAAACAATCTCAACTAATACTTGAAAAGTGAGGTCACAAAAACGGCCCTATAAAAATATAATTTTCAAATTTTTGTATACCCATTTTTATGAGGTGTTGCTCATCCAACAAATGGTTCCCGGGGCGACAGTACCAATGCCCGCCTCTAACGTTGAATAATTATCATAAATAAGCTAAATACAAAAAAAGCGTTATGTAACTATAGTATTTAAAAAAAATAAATCCCTTAAATATCTAGTATAAAGACGAAGGTAGCGCAACACGGCATAACAGCCCAAAAAATTATTACAAAAGAAATTATACTTTCAACTTCAAATAATTTCAATACAAATTTCCAAAAGAAAAAACATATGGGAATTGCATATGATTCCGAGTTGTTATGTGCAGGTACCTACCTACTCAGATTCTCAGTTGGTACACCTGCACATACGTAAAAAAAAACACGCCATTAAAATGTATATTCAGAATTTTTTATCAAATAATCATTTCAATGAAAAAGAGTTCGCAAAGTATTTATATTTATAAATAATACGAATCCTAATGCATCGGAGCCCATCTATCGGGTACCTACTTAGTTCGTCATTCGCAGACGTACAATAGTCTGCAATTATATTTTCATCGCTGGCAAGACCGATACGAAATAATGTGTTCACCACCTCGAGCACGGCCTGAAAATCGAGTTGTTTTTAACGTTTTCCATACAAACAACGCTGTCCTGGCCCGATTGAAACTTTAGTTGGCGGTTCCGCCATTTGTAAAATTTCAGAATCCAGTGTTCTCAGGTGTGAGAAAATTTACCCAACCTGAATTTATTTGTAAGAAAATTAGGTGTTCTACTGGCCAGACAAATTATGCACCCTCGAGAAAAATGCGAGTTTTGCGAAACGTCAGAAAATATCATTTTTCCGCGCGCTATCGTGTAACATTTTGAATGGTGACCGACATAAATTTCTATTCCTCCTATTTATTAAAAAAACATCTCCACCAGAACGCGCTTTTTCGACGATATCTCGTACCGCGTGTCGTACCTATAAAATGTCATTTTTTAGCAGCATCGCCATTAAAATAAAAGAATAAATTTCTAGCAAATTCGTTTCGCGTAAAGGAAATAGTGATTAAGATTTCTTATCTTTTTTGCAAATTCGAACCTGTCGGCGGGAAATATAACCAGGCCGATTTCTTCGTCGATGAGAGATTCAGCCGGAGGTTCCAGTTATCGCCGCTGATTTTGTATCAGTTTTTTCCGTTGACTTTTGGCGTTTCTAAAATAAGAATTTCGTGTGAGTTTCCTGTCTTGCGATAGTGGTCTCTGAGGTCGGTCAAACTCGAAGAGCGGAGAGGTCATTTTGGCGTGGGAGGCCCTGACTGAAAAAAAAAGCCCTGTTTTTCGAGCGAAACTGAACCTCGAAACCGGTAAAACTTAAGGGGCGGCAAGGTCGTCTTTTGCCTAAATTACGAAAAAAGTGAGTTTTTCGAAAACTGTGCATTAATATATTAACTAGCTTTGCCTGTTGCAGAGGCAACCAAGGGGTTAAATACTACACGATATGACGTGTGAACGCGGATGAAGCGAAGAGTGTGTGTTAAATAAAATAGGTAAAGAAAAAAACGATGTTTGTAATTTGTTACCCGTAACGTATAATTTACTGTTGCAAAGACTCCTACCATTGTGCCACTTTGGTCGCCGACACTTTTAAAACGTCCCAGGAGCTTACCGCTCAATTCAGTACTGAACCAATCCAGCCGCCCGACTCAGGGCGTTCAGTATTTCATTTAATTTAAATTAGAAAAACCAATAGAGCCTAAAAGGGTCTTCGGAGTTTATCGTTCAATTTTTTCAGTCAGCCCTTCGGATTGTGTAGGTCGAGACGCGTAATTTGATATCCATCTCGGGTACTGTAGGGTGTAATTTAAAAAATAAAAAATTTTGGATTTTGAAAAAAAATTTTTTAGACTTTGGAAATTTTTTAATTTTGAAAAAAAAACTTTTTTGGTTTCTGGGAATTTTTGAATTTCGAAAAAAAAAATTTTTGTTTTCTGGAAATTTTTTAATTTGGAAAAAAAAAATTTCGGATTCTGGAAATTTTTTTATTTAAAAAAAAAAATTTTTTTTTTCCGGAAATTTTTGAATTTTGAAAAAAAAATTTTCGGTTTCTGGAAATTTTTTAATTTTGAAAAAAAAATTTTTTGGTTTCTGGAAATTTTTTAATTTTGAAAAAAAAATTATTGGATTCTGGAAATTTTTTAATTTTGGAAAAAAAAATTGTCGGATCTCGGAAATTTTTGAACTTATAACTGAAAGTAATTTTTCAAAAAACGGCGCTATAAAAATGTATTATTCAGAAATTTTAGAGACTTAAACTAAACCCAACTGGGGATGCCGTAGTCTCACTGACTCCAGACGGCAGTAGTTGGGACTCTTGTGCGGTATTCACATTGAAATTTAATGTAAAATGTACGAACGATTAGTTCCCGTACAGTGTTCAAAAGGTACCTACACCATTTTGCAAAAAAAAAATTGGACCATCTTTATTTAAATTTACTCATTTTATTAGAAATGTTCAGAATAAATAGTATCCGAGAAGGACGTTGTCAAAAAAAAATTCGAGTGCAGCTTACTGTAGTTTTTCAAAAAACGGCGCTATAAAAATGTATTATTCAGAATTTTTCAGAAACTAAAACCAAACCCAACTGGGGACGCCGTAGTCGCACTGACTCCGGACGGCAGTAATTGGGACTCTTGTGCGGTTTTCACATTGAATTTTAATGTAAAATGTACGAACGATTAGTCCCCGTACAGTGTTCAAAAGGTAACTACACCATTTCGCAAAAAAAAAATTGGACCATATTTATTTAAATTTACTCATTTTATTAGAAATGTTCAGAATAAATAGTATCCGAGTAGGACGTTGTCAAAAAAAAATTCGAGTGCAGCTTACTGTAGTTTTTCAAAAAACGGCGCTATAAAAATGTATTATTCAGAATTTTTCAGAAACTAAAACTAAACCCAACTGGGGACGCCGTAGTCGCACTGACTCCGGACGGCAGTAATTGGGACTCTTGTGCGGTTTTCACATTGAAATTTAATGTAAAATGTACCAACGATTAGTTCCCGTACAGTATTCAAAAGGTACCTACACCATTTCGCAAAAAAAAATGGACCATCTTTATTTAAATTTACTCATTTTATTAGAAATGTTCAGAATATATAGTGTCCGAGTACGTTGTCAAAAAAAATTCGAGTGCAGTTTACACGCGGTAGAAGTGAAACTTTTCCAAAACAATCTCAACTAATACTTGAAAAGTGAGGTCTGAGTAGCCCAGTAAATAAATGTACCCTCTGTAATATTTTACTTCTGCGTATTATGAGCTCCTGGTAGATTTTCAATATTGTACGTCACCCTTTTTGTCATTTTTTACAAAAACGGTCCTATAAAAATATAATTATCAAAATTATTGTGTACCTATTTTTATGAGGTGTTGCTCATCCAACGAATGGTTTCCTGAGCGGCAGTGCCAATGCCCGCCTCTAACGTTGAATAATTATCATAAAGAAGCAAAATACAAAAAAAGCGTTATGTAACTTTAATATTTAAAAAAAATAAATCCCTTAAATATCTAGGCTAAAGACGAAGGTAGCGCAACACGGCATAACAGCCCAAAAAATTATTACAAAAGAAATTATCCTTTCAACTTCAAATAATTTTATTACAAATTTCCAAAAAAAAAAAACAGATGATTCCGATTTGTTATGTGCAGGTACCTACCTACTCAGATTCTCAGTTGGTACACCTGCACATACGTAAAAAAAACACGCCATTAAAATGTATATTCAGAATTTTTTATCAAATAATCATTTCAATGAAAAAGAGTTCGCAAAGTATTTATACTTAGTCCTCTCACAATTTTAATAATATTTTTTCTAGCTAGTGTAGGTACTACTTTCCTAAAATAGGCATTTCAAAACCGAGTGTCTAGCAACACTCGATACCGAGATCTTTTTTCGTGAATTGAGCAAATTTCTTTCGATACAGACGAACCTGCCGATTTGAACGGATTGAAATAGAACTACAGGCGTGTTCGACAGACATTTGATTTTGTTTTGTGTGAACGATCCGTACTTATATTCCACACCGCTAGATGTCTCTGGATTGAAATCTTTAGTTGGCGGAGAGAGCGGCCTTCCGCCATTTGTAAAATTTCAGAATCGAGTGTTCCAAGGTGTGAGAAAATTTACCCAACCTGAATTTATTTGTAAGAAAATTAGGTCTTCTACTGGCCAGTTATATTATGCACCCTCGAGAAAAATGCGAGTTTTGCGAAACGTCAGAAAATATCATTTTTCCGCGCGATATTGTGTAGCATTTTGAATGGTGACCGACATATTTGTCGATTTTAAAAGCTTCCTTAATTTCTATTCCTCCTATTTATTGAAAAACATCTCGACCACAATGCGCTTTTTCGACGATATCTCGTACCGCGTGTCGTACCTATAAAATGTCATTTTTTAGCAGCATCGCCATTAAAATAAAAGAATAAATTTCTAGCAAATTCGTTTTGTATGAAAATAGTGCTTAATTTTTCTCCGACTTTTTCGAAATGCGAACCTGTCGGCGGGAAATATAACCGGGCCGATTTCTTCGTCGATGAGAGATTCAGTCGGAGGTTCCAGTTATCGCCGCTGATTTTGCATCAGTTTTTTCCGTTAATTTTTCGCGTTTCGGTTTCGTGGGTTTTTTTAGCTTCCTGTCTAGCGATTGTGGTCTCTGCGGTCGGTCAAACTCGAAGGGCGGAGAGGTCATTTTGGCGTGGGAGGCCCTGCACTGAAAAAAAAAGCCCTGTGTTTCGAGCGAAACTGAACCTCGAAACGGGTAAAACTTGAGGGGCGGCAAGGTCGTCTTTTGCCTAAATGACGAAAAAAAAGTGAGTTTTTCGAAAAACTGTGCAATACTATACTAACTAGCTTTGCCTGTTGCAGAGGCAACCAAGGGGTTAAACACTACACGATATGACGTGTGAACGCGGATGAAGCGAAGAGTGTGTGTTAAATAAAATAGGTAAAGAAAAAAACGATGTTTGTAATTTGTTACCCGTAACGTATAATTTACTGTTGCAAAGACTCCTACCATTGTGCCACTTTGGTCGCCGACACTTTTAAAACGTCCCAGGAGCTTACCGCTCAATTCAGTACTGAACCAATCCAGCCGCCCGACTCAGGGCGTTCAGTATTTCATTTAATTTAAATTAGAAAAACCAATAGAGCCTAAAAGGGTCTTCGGAGTTTATCGTTCAATTTTTTCAGTCAGCCCTTCGGATTGTGTAGGTCGAGACGCGTAATTTGATATCCATCTCGGGTACTTAGGGTGTAATTTAAAAAATAAAAAATTTTGGATTTTGAAAAAAAATTTTTTAGACTTTGGAAATTTTTTAATTTTGAAAAAAAAACTTTTTTGGTTTCTGGGAATTTTTGAATTTCGAAAAAAAAAATTTTTGTTTTCTGGAAATTTTTTAATTTGGAAAAAAAAATTATTGGATTCTGGAAATTTTTTAATTTTGGAAAAAAAAATTGTCGGATCTCGGAAATTTTTGAACTTATAACTGAAAGTAATTTTTCAAAAAACGGCGCTATAAAAATGTATTATTCAGAAATTTTAGAGACTTAAACTAAACCCAACTGGGGATGCCGTAGTCTCACTGACTCCAGACGGCAGTAGTTGGGACTCTTGTGCGGTATTCACATTGAAATTTAATGTAAAATGTACGAACGATTAGTTCCCGTACAGTGTTCAAAAGGTACCTACACCATTTTGCAAAAAAAAAATTGGACCATCTTTATTTAAATTTACTCATTTTATTAGAAATGTTCAGAATAAATAGTATCCGAGAAGGACGTTGTCAAAAAAAAATTCGAGTGCAGCTTACTGTAGTTTTTCAAAAAACGGCGCTATAAAAATGTATTATTCAGAATTTTTCAGAAACTAAAACCAAACCCAACCGGGGACGCCGTAGTCGCACTGACTCCGGACGGCAGTAATTGGGACTCTTGTGCGGTTTTCACATTGAAATTTAATGTAAAATGTACCAACGATTAGTCCCCGTACAGTGTTCAAAAGGTACCTACACCATTTCGCAAAAAAAAAAATTGGACCATCTTTATTTAAATTTACTCATTTTATTAGAAATGTTCAGAATAAATAGTATCCGAGTAGGACGTTGTCAAAAAAAAATTCGAGTGCAGCTTACTGTAGTTTTTCAAAAAACGGCGCTATAAAAATGTATTATTCAGAATTTTTCAGAAACTAAAACCAAACCCAACTGGGGACGCCGTAGTCGCACTGACTCCGGACGGCAGTAATTGGGACTCTTGTGCGGTTTTCACATTGAATTTTAATGTAAAATGTACGAACGATTAGTCCCCGTACAGTGTTCAAAAGGTAACTACACCATTTCGCAAAAAAAAAATTGGACCATATTTATTTAAATTTACTCATTTTATTAGAAATGTTCAGAATAAATAGTATCCGAGTAGGACGTTGTCAAAAAAAAATTCGAGTGCAGCTTACTGTAGTTTTTCAAAAAACGGCGCTATAAAAATGTATTATTCAGAATTTTTCAGAAACTAAAACTAAACCCAACTGGGGACGCCGTAGTCGCACTGACTCCGGACGGCAGTAATTGGGACTCTTGTGCGGTTTTCACATTGAAATTTAATGTAAAATGTATGAACCCGTACAGTATTCAAAAGGTACCTACACCATTTGGCAAAAAAAAAATTGGACCATCTTTATTTAAATTTACTCATTTTATTAGAAATGTTCAGAATAAATAGTATCCGAGTAGGACGTTGTCAAAAAAAAATTCGAGTGCAGCTTACTGTAGTTTTTCAAAAAACGGCGCTATAAAAATGTATTATTCAGAATTTTTCAGAAACTAAAACCAAACCCAACCGGGGACGCCGTAGTCGCACTGACTCCGGACGGCAGTAATTGGGACTCTTGTGCGGTTTTCACATTGAAATTTAATGTAAAATGTACCAACGATTAGTTCCCGTACAGTATTCAAAAGGTACCTACACCATTTCGCAAAAAAAAAATGGACCATCTTTATTTAAATTTACTCATTTTATTAGAAATGTTCAGAATATATAGTGTCCGAGTACGTTGTCAAAAAAAATTCGAGTGCAGTTTACACGCGGTAGAAGTGAAACTTTTCCAAAACAATCTCAACTAATACTTGAAAAGTGAGGTCTGAGTAGCCCAGTAAATAAATGTACCCTCTGTAATATTTTACTTCTGCGTATTATGAGCTCCTGGTAGATTTTCAATATTGTACGTCACCCTTTTTGTCATTTTTTACAAAAACGGTCCTATAAAAATATAATTATCAAAATTATTGTGTACCTATTTTTATGAGGTGTTGCTCATCCAACGAATGGTTTCCTGAGCGGCAGTGCCAATGCCCGCCTCTAACGTTGAATAATTATCATAAAGAAGCAAAATACAAAAAAAGCGTTATGTAACTTTAATATTTAAAAAAAATAAATCCCTTAAATATCTAGGCTAAAGACGAAGGTAGCGCAACACGGCATAACAGCCCAAAAAATTATTACAAAAGAAATTATCCTTTCAACTTCAAATAATTTTATTACAAATTTCCA
Organism: Glyphotaelius pellucidus; assembly: GCA_936435175.1. Taxonomy (NCBI): domain Eukaryota; kingdom Metazoa; phylum Arthropoda; class Insecta; order Trichoptera; family Limnephilidae; genus Glyphotaelius; species Glyphotaelius pellucidus. The sequence continues at coordinate 16,875,137 of OW386549.1, read as the reverse complement.
AAAAAAAAAAACAGATGATTCCGATTTGTTATGTGCAGGTACCTACCTACTCAGATTCTCAGTTGGTACACCTGCACATACGTAAAAAAAACACGCCATTAAAATGTATATTCAGAATTTTTTATCAAATAATCATTTCAATGAAAAAGAGTTCGCAAAGTATTTATACTTAGTCCTCTCACAATTTTAATAATATTTTTTCTAGCTAGTGTAGGTACTACTTTCCTAAAATAGGCATTTCAAAACCGAGCGTCTAGCAACACTCGATACCGAGATCTTTTTTCGTGAATTGAGCAAATTTCTTTCGATACAGACGAACCTGCCGATTTGAACGGATTGAAATAGAACTACAGGCGTGTTCGACAGACATTTGATTTTGTTTTGTGTGAACGATCCGTACTTATATTCCACACCGCTAGATGTCTCTGGATTGAAATCTTTAGTTGGCGGAGAGAGCGGCCTTCCGCCATTTGTAAAATTTCAGAATCGAGTGTTCCAAGGTGTGAGAAAATTTACCCAACCTGAATTTATTTGTAAGAAAATTAGGTCTTCTACTGGCCAGTTATATTATGCACCCTCGAGAAAAATGCGAGTTTTGCGAAACGTCAGAAAATATCATTTTTCCGCGCGATATTGTGTAGCATTTTGAATGGTGACCGACATATTTGTCGATTTTAAAAGCTTCCTTAATTTCTATTCCTCCTATTTATTGAAAAACATCTCGACCACAATGCGCTTTTTCGACGATATCTCGTACCGCGTGTCGTACCTATAAAATGTCATTTTTTAGCAGCATCGCCATTAAAATAAAAGAATAAATTTCTAGCAAATTCGTTTCGCGTAAAGGAAATAGTGATTAAGATTTCTTATCTTTTTTGCAAATGCGAACCTGTCGGCGGGAAATATAACCGGGCCGATTTCTTCGTCGATGAGAGATTCAGCCGGAGGTTCCAGTTATCGCCGCTGATTTTGTATCAGTTTTTTCCGTTGACTTTTGGCGTTTCTAAAATAAGAATTTCGTGTGAGTTTCCTGTCTTGCGATAGTGGTCTCTGAGGTCGGTCAGACTCGAAGAGCGGAGAGGTCATTTTGGCGTGGGAGGCCCTGACTGAAAAAAAAAGCCCTCTTTTTCGAGCGAAACTGAACCTCGAAACGGGTAAAACTTGAGGGGCGGCAAGGTCGTCTTTTGCCTAAATTATGAAAAAGTGAGTTTTTCAAAAACTGTGCAATACTATATTAATATTTCGCTGTTTTTTTACCGACTTTAATTAAAATACATAAAACAAAAATTGTTTTTTGATTTTGCATTGTGCATATTTTGGGCATATCGCGGCTTTTTAGTGCATATTTCGGCCTTTTTTAGTGCATATTTGCATGCATATTTTGGCACTTTGCTAGTGCATATAATCCGATGTCTAGTAATAATACTTTCAGACCATCAGATTAAGTTTATATCTGTACGCCCGAGTGACTAATTTTGTCATCCTAATCTTTAGTTGTAATTAAGTATTTACCACACCATTAATAACTTGGATTAATGCTGAATACACATTATTATTAACACGTAATTAACACTAAAGATAAGGATGCTAAACTTAGCCACTCGGGCGAATATAAACTTAATTGTAATGATTGTTCTGCTTTTCACATCGGAAAAGCGGCCCGGATCGTAGTAAATTTAAGAGTTAAAGAACATCGACAATGTTTAATAACTTCAGATGAATAGCTTGGTTCCTAGTGAAATAAAAAAAAAATTACATAAAAATGATGTGTAGGGGAAGGCCTGGCAATGTTGATACCTTAACATTTGGCGGGCTATGGGAAAGGAGCCGGTACAGATAGAGAAAAAATAATGACTGAGTTTGAAACAGTATTTATTAAACTTTTTAATTTAATCAACAAAAATTACGTAACATTAGTTCGTTACAAAAAATTATTAATCACATTGAAATTGGTACCGCTATCCACTTTGCCCAATCCACCGGGTAAAGTGGATTCATAGAATCTTTCCACTTGTGGTCGGTTGAAGCCTTTAACTCTGGCAACCGACGTCGCTTCTGGGACTTTTAAGGTGATTTGCGGATTCCTTCTTCTGAATCCTGCTAGCCAATCATCAAAATCAAATCGAAACGAACACTTGGTGAACAGTTTCCATTTTACGAGTGATCGCTTTGCCCAGCGGGTACATGTTGAATTAAACCTAACCTAAAATGAAATCTAGAAGCAAATTCCCAAAAAACTAGCAGCTTTTCTGCAAGAAAGCATGCACTTTGAAGATAGAATCAAGCCAATATAGTAGTAACAAATAAATATGAGTAATTACAGAGTAACGTTCCTGGAAAAGTCCTTGCGCTAGCTCTATTTGAGGGGCGTGGCATAATAGGAGCGCACTTGAGCGCGCCATTTTGAAATAATGAAGGGTTTGCGCTTTGCTTGGGCAATTAACTACACCCGGCATTCCCCTATAATAAGTTTTAGAAATGTAAATTAAAAGGTTTTAAAAAAAAAGTATTCATATAAGATCACATAAATGGATCTATTTTAGAAAGAGTAGGAATAGTGCCGTAAATAGGGCGGTGCCACCGGTGCCCAGGCACAGGGAGTAGACTCTGAGGGGGCGCAAAAATGGCCAGACTAGGCAGGACTAATATTTTTTCGTTTTGCTCCTGATAAGTTTCCGGCCCCGCTGCGCCCCCTTAAGAAAAATTTATTAAGTGGAAATTGCTTGTACAACAAATTAAAAAAATAGATGCATCTTTACTAAAGGCTATTGATCAAGAAACAAAAAAGTGGAGACATATTTTAAAAGTGTGTGCATAATTTTATTTTGCGCGGAAAATAATTTACCTCTCAGAGGCTCAGGAAGAAGAGATTGCGTTAATTCAAATTGATTAACCGTGTTTTACCGTGATTTGCCGGGTTTTACCCTGTTTTACCATGTTTTACCGTGTGTAACCGTTTTGAACACTGTTTTACCGTGTTTTACCGTGTTTTGCCGTGTTTCACCGTGTTACCGTATTTAACGGTGTTTTACTGTGTTTAACCGTAGGTAACTGTATTTAATGGTGTTTTACCGTATGTAACCGCAATTATCGGTATTTTACCGTGTTTAATTGTATTATACCTGTTTATTCGAGAATGCGATAATATACATTTAGTTTGTAAAATAATATCATTTATAATATGCATTATTTTAGTCATTTAAGTTACGCGTAGTTTCTCCTTTTAAAATGTGCAAAATGTGCAAACAAAATATTATCTCACGGTTTCATGAATAAGGTCCAAACCTTGAATAATATGGCTGGTATCATATAAATGCATTCCCTTGCAAATTTGGGACAAATTCTTTTATTATTTGTAAAGTCGGTACTTTGAATAAGTACCCTCAAATAACACCTACTTATGTTTATGACACTCCCTAGGAGAAGTATCTGCTGGCGACATTTTATAACACCCTCAAAGATAAATGCACCGTCGGCTAAAGCCGACGGTGCATTTATCTTAGGGCTAAAGCCCTAAGTGAAAAAAGTAATAAAATTTTGCAATATTTGTTAATCCCTGTAATATTAAGATGTATTTTTATTGGTAGGCCTCTAGGGCCGACTTTTAGGTAATTGTTTTATTATTGTCTGTAAGTTAGATTTTAAAATTAGTGTGGGAACTGCTAAAAATGTATTTTCTCATCATTTTTTATGTACCATGTTTTTGTAAGATTACTTTAAATAACCACGAGGTTGATATGGTTGAGTTAGTATTGTTTTGACGGTGAAACGGGAAGGTACATGTTGTACCTTCGGAGTTATTTAATCAAACTCGAGCATGGGGGATACATATAGGTGCCTATCTCCAGTAGAGTGTTGTAATCAATCTCTGATCTGAGGGGTACATGGGTGCCTGTCTTCAGTAGAGTGTTGAGATATCGAGGGAAATAAAGCCTTCGATATTTGTCGGTGTGGTGGGGTCTTGGAGATCACTATTGTCACCAGTATTGTATTTTTATTTAATAAATTGTGGTGAAGAATAACAAGAAGTGTTTTCCTGCAAATTCCATCGAGTTGTGCTTTCGTACCACGATAGTAAGAAACAATACCGGAAGAAAAGATTGCGTTAGTTAAATGTTTTTTGACCGTGATTTACCGTGTTTTACCATGTTTTACCGGAAGAAGAGATTGCGTTAGTTAAACTTTTTTTGACCGTGATTTGCCGTGTTTTACCCTGTTTTACCATGTTTTACCGTGTGTAACCGTATTGAACGGTGCTTTACTATGTTTAACTGTTTTTAACCGTGGGTAACTGTATTTAAAGGTGTTTTATCGTGAGTAACCACAATTATCGGTATTTTACCTGCTTAACCGTATTTTACCATAAGAAGAGATGGCGTTTTTTTTAAATTGTTTAACCGTGTTTTGCCGTGATTTATGATGTTTTACCCTGTTTTACCATTTTTTACCCGTGGGTAACTGTATTTAATGGTGTTTTACCGTGTGTAACCGCAGTTATCGGTATTTTACCGTGTTTAATTGTATTTTACCGGATGAAGAGATTGCGTTAGTTAAACTTTTTTTGACCGTGATTTACCGTGTTTTACGCTGTTTTACCATGTTTTACCGTGTGTAACCGTATTGAACGGTGCTTTACCATATTTTACTGATTTTAACCGTGGGCAACTGTATTTAAAGGTGTTTTATCGTGAGTAACCGCAATCATCGGTATTTTACCGTGCTTGACCGTATTTTACCATAAGAAGAGATGGCGTTTAACCGTGTTTTACCGTGATTTGCCATGTATTTTACCGTAAGAAGAAATAGCGTTTTTTTATTGTTTAACCGTGTTTGATCGTGACTTACCATGTTTTACCGTGTGTAACCGTATTGAACGGTGTTTTACCGTGTTTTATTGTGAGGGAACGGACTCCGGTATCGATAGAGACAGGTGATAGAAATGAAAGGCGTCTGATTGAGTTGTGAGTCGAGTCGTTTATTGAGGAGCTGCGTAGCTAAGGTCTGTGCGAGGGTAACAGGATGTATGCAGAAGTGCCGTAGAGTTATTGCAGGTGCACGAAGGTGATGTTGATTGGTGATGTCAGGACGCTGTGGTGGAGCAGGCCACGGGCTTGCAGGTCAACAGCATGTTTTTCGACACTGTGGCGGTGGAGAATGACCTGTTCTTCCAGGCCATTGCTCGACGCGATGAGTTGCGGAGGTAACGGCGGTGACTCGATAGGTGGAGCCATCGGCAGGTAATCCTTGTGGGGCGGATGGCGTTCAGTGACAGGGAGGCGCGATGGGCTTCGAAAGCCACTGAGATGAGGAGCTGCTTCCTGAACAGAAAGTGCTGCGGACCTTACAGTTACAGGCTGCTAGGTGCGGTGGACACGGAGAGTTGATGTGTGGTGATAAACTTCGGGGAAGCTGCCGTGGAGAGAGTGAAGTGCAGCGAGCACTCGTATTTGTGCGCCTTTACACGTTGGCTATTGTAATCCGACCGCTGGATTGCGACTAACTGGAATTGACTGGACTAGTTTCACGTTAAACCGCGTGGCTTTTATAGGCGAATGACTCGCCACCGTAATCGTAAGTGCACATTTAATTAATTCGCGACCTTTCGAGTAGGTTGCGGAATAACTAGCCAGCCGATGAAGGTACTTAATATTTCACGGCGCTCTGCTGCACACCAATATAGGTAGGTAGCTGGCCGGTGCCGCGCAAAATGTAAACAACAGGTACGCAACGGCTTGCAGATTATTCTAGCGTTTTTGGTGGCGAAAAATAATAAATTAAATCTCATGAAAAAACGGGCGAAGGATTGTCAAAAGAAATTTTAAAAAAATTAGAAGCTGACGGATTGAAAATTGATAATGTTCGTGGCCAAGGGTAAGATAATGGCAGTTACATGGCTGGTAATTATAACGGAGTTCAAGCCAAAATAAAACAAATTTATGTAAATGCTGAATACCTACCTTGTGCAGCACATTCTTTAAATTTGTCTGGCGTACATGCCGTTAGTGTAACACCCAACATGATTACATTTTTTGGAATAGTTCAGAAGGTATTTGTGTTTTTTCGAGTTCTACCATCAGACGGGAAACTTTAATGAAACATTTAAAAATTTCTTTAAAGAAACACGTCGACACTAGATGGGCTTCTAAAGCTAGGGCCGTTAAAGCTTTAAAAATGCAACTGCTCCAAATCTGGTGCGAACTAAAGATTTTAACTACCAACGATTATAATGCAGAAATAATTGTTACAGCTATAAATTATAAATTATAAATTTATATGTACTCTGCAAATTTGGGATCAAGTTTTGGAGTCTGTTGATATGGTGAACGTAGCTTTACAGTCCAAAACTATTGCTATCTACAAAGCCCCTGAATTAATCAAGTGATTAACAAGGCAAATTCAGAATATTCGCGAGACTGTAGATAACGTTTTCGAAAAGGCAAAAAAAAAATTGTGAAGGCTATTACGGCACTGAGTAGGAAATAAAAACAAATTTTAAATAACTCTAGTTTTGCATTACTATACTGCAATACTTGTTTTTTGAACCCTAAAATAGTTGAAAAGAAGTGTTACTGCAATAATTTGGGCGTATTTAAAAGTGGGGTAAGAAAGTTTTACTAGTTTTTTTGATGTTTATTGTAACATACCGTTTTGTTACCGGAAACCAGCTCTATACTAATTAATAATTAGTATAGACTAATTATCGATGTAAAGTTAAATAAGTGCAGTTTTCTACATACCTCTCCACTGTACTTTCTCCACTCTGCCTTCTCATCGGTACGGGTTGCCTGGGTCGGAATAAAGGGGGATGAATTTAGTTACAAAGATTTCAAATGAAAGGAATTTAATTCGGTTTGGCCAAGTGTATACAAAATCTTAATTATACTTAGATCTAACTTATATCTAAATCTTAACTAGTTGTCATATGGTTCGGGGTTACTCTCCATTGTTCACACCGTCAAAGTTAATTGTTCACTGAAACTACCTTCGTGTCACAGGGTTCTGGTTCTCTGCGGGTCCTTAGGTAAGGCCGAGGTCCTCGCCGGCAGCTCCTGCAGTTCAGCAGCTCGAGTCTCCTCCAGTCTGCGCCATTGTCTTCGTACGGTGGCCACTGGCCGCGCCTGGTCGCCGCTCTAAGTCGGCGGGCGGGGAATACACATCTCGTAAATCACTTTCTTAAACTCACTATAACTTCTTCTTTCTTCATCCACCGCCCAGCATCACGCCGCTGGGCGGGGAACGCGTGCTTGGTGTTGCACCCCCACTCGCGTCTCCGCTGTCCCCCGTCTCGGTCTTGACTGTTTGAACCGGCGTGCCCCACGAACCCCTTGGACCCGGGACCCTACCCCGCACTTTTCCCTTTTTCCATTCCTGTCAAAACTTTCTTTGTCTGAAGATGCGCAATATTAGAGATGGGCTAATTCAAATTTACTTGTGACGAAATTTGATTCGTCACACTATCTCGTCGAACTATTAATTTTTGTAATCACAGTAATTGTATTGTCCAATTCAAAATATAGCGCAGGTGATCTCTTAATCCGTTATTGCCAATTAATCAGATTTTTGACATATTCATAATAAAAAAAATAAGTAACAAACATTGTAAAGCAATTAAAAATGCAATTAAAGTATGTACGAGTATGCCCAGCATTAAATCATTTTATGACACAAGAACTGTGTTGATTAGTGTTCCACGGCTTATTCGGTTAAACATCATTATAGCAGCTCACTGTCAAAAGTAAATCGTCAGGTGACGGCTCTGTCAGTGGTTTATTGGCTAATTATTGCCTTTGTGATAACGCTTGATGAATTAATTGCTGTAAGATAAAAATTAAAACGTTTATTTGAACATGGTGTTTATTGAGCAGCATTGGATTATGCTGTTGTGAATTATCTACCGTAAATAGTAAAATTTTCTGCTTTTAGTGTTGGTTATAATAATAAAACAAGCTTTGTTTTTTTTTACGTGAATAGCTGCTCCTCTGGTGCAAGTGATAATATGACATCCCCGATTGGGATGTGTTGCGCTGCTGCAGATGGTGGGGAGGGGAAGGAGATCAGTAAGAGGAAGGTGGGGAAGTACCTGGCAGATCTGGTCACCAAACACGGCTAAAGCCGTTTTAAGCAACGTTTCAATTCTGAGTGGTGGTCTTACACCAAGGCGATACTGAGAGATAGTGAGAGATACTCTCACTATCAGAGTGGATCGTATCGCAAATATACTATATATTATTTTTAATGAGTAAATTGTAAAATAACACAAATTAATGAAATAAAATTTATTTGCATGAACACGGGTATGCCACCCAGTGAGGCCAGTATTATTAAATCTTATATATAAAAATCAATTTTTGTTTATTTGTTTGTTTGTTTGTTTGTTTGTTTTTTTGTTTGTTTGTTTGTTCGTATGTTGTGCGCTGACATACCGTTCATCCGATTGCGATGAAACTTTGGTGATTTGTTGTGCGCATGCCTGTGAAGATTATAGGTTATATATAATGGTAAGCTCTGGCGTTATGAAATTTGTATAAATGAAAATGAGTTAAAAAATATATTTTAGCGGCAGGAAGGGAAGGCGTGAGGGGAAGCGTAATGAAGGAGGTGGGGTTAGGGGGAGGGATGACGAGGGAGGGGAAGGCGTGGAAGGGGAACGTGGGGGTAAGGGGACGCGGGGAGAAAAAATTTATTTCTTTGCATTGCAACGCATGCCGGGTACCAGCTAGTTATACATAAAATGTTAACTAATGTTTAAAAATAAAAACTCTGCATGTCAATTGAAAAACTGTGTATCTGTGGTGGTTTGCTTGTCAAAAATCATATGGTTCTGACATCAACGTAAAATTTTTGAATATCTGCATGCGAAAATGCATCCTTGATAATAGTGCCAAAGACTCAAGATATTGATTCAATTCCATATAAGAATCACAGAAGATTATGAAGGTATACATCCAATTTTTATTTCGCAAATGGAAATAATATTCTAGTTTTGTTCGCGAACTTTGTTTAATGGGATGAATATGTTTATTTCAGAACCTGTTGTATTCCCAAAGCCCAGCAATATGCCTGTTGCTGCAAAAAGGGTCACAGAAGATTTTGAACAAAATCTATGATTCATTTTCCGTACAAACATTGAGCATAGAGCATATGAGTAGATTTTTTATGAAAAGGGTATTGAAAGCTATTGGTTGTGATGAATGTAAATCATCTTGCATTGGTTCTCCTTATGATCCCACGAATTCGTGCATACTAACTTGCGAACACCATGTCACAGCGAGATTGCCTTAATATTCTTGTATTTCTTACTTCTGTGTTAGGTATCTATTTTAAATCATTACTCAAAATAATAAAATACTTAAGCATGTAATTATGTGTTTCATTTTTCTGTTTTAAGCCGAGAAATATCAAAAATTGATACTGTCGTACGAAATCACAATCGTATTGAAGATATTTTTTCTTTTGTTTAGCATTTGAATTTTCGAGTAATTTTAGGTTATTTTTACGACACCTCGATTTGTTTTAGGGCAACGGGTTTCCATCTGACTTGAGAAAATTAGGAAAGGAAAGATATTTAAAAGTTCATTTTCTCAGGATGGCACTTAGTCAGATTTGCCACTTAGCCTTGTTGTTTTGAGGGAACGTTTGTACATTTCAAACATTTTCTTTTTAAAATAATATTTTAGGACTAAGGACTAGGAACAATAGACTTGGGTAGGCTGCGAAGCAAAATTATACTATCAATGGTCGCGCTATTTTTGAGTTTCCTCTATCCTCGTCGGTGGTTTGTGGCGTCAAATGATCGACTAAGATCAAATTATTGACGAAGATCTGTGACTATTAATAATAATAATACTATTTGGATAATTTATATTGCGCTGTTTTTGTGAAAAATCACCTCAAGGGCGCTGTACAAACTTACGACATATTTCTAAAATCTAGAAAAACTTCAAACTACACAAACAATTAAAAACAACTTACGACTAAAAATAGCATCCACCGATTCATCTATCTCTGATACGAAAATATACGAACTATGTCTCGACCAATGAACGCGATGCTGCCTAAAGATGTATACAGGACCATGCTTACCTGGGAGGTTTCACCGAAAATCTATTACATGGGTACTTCTACACGCATTGATATGAATTTTTTTATTTTAGAATTCAACATACAATTAAAGAAAATTTCCCATTAATTATTGCTGCCAGTCTTCTATACCTTGGTTTGAAATCTAACATTCTAGTAACAACTTCAATCCGATAAAATAACAAGTTCCCATTATGATGATTTTATCAATGAAAAAGCCCTTGTCTCTCGTGACAAGAGCCGAACTTCTAAACGAAAAATACTTACGCTTCGGGGACAATCTTCGCAAGTAAATACGGATAATTTTTCTTCTCTCTGCGTCCCTTCCTTTAGTGTCTGATTGGGTCATTACAGTACCAAGGTTTGGATTTCTATAGACCCATTTTTATAGATCGCAATCCGAAGGTTGCGGGATCGAATCCCGGCGCGCGTGGCAAATAAATTTTATTTTATGAATTTGTGTTATTTCACAATTGATTCATTTAAATAATATAAGCGACACGTTCCAGGGTGGAAGATACTCTCAGTATCGTCCTGGTGTAAGACCACCATTCAGAATTGAAATGACTCCCCACTACCTTCAGTCTCAAAACATAACCCAATTGAGGATGCCATAGTCTCTGGCTCTGGTGTCTAGGTTGGCTAACTGGCTCCAGGCGGGAGCAGTTGGGTCTCGAGTGCGGTATCCATATAAAAAAAAATTGAAAAGACCCATTTGCTTCGAGTCCTCCGCAAAAGAAGAAAGATAGGCCGAAACTAGAAAATTTCAACCAAAAATTTGTTGTTTAACTTGTTTTAAATTTAGAATAAACGCTTGTCAATAAATTAAATTGTTTTAGCTATAGATTTAAATCAAACCAGCAATAATTACAAAATTCAATCAGTTTATTTACATACCATAAAATGTTATAAAATTAATTTACTTATTTATATACAACATTTTTTTAAATATACATATTTTAACATTTCATGAAAACTAACAATACAAATGGTTTATGCGGTAAAAGGTTTTTAGTGATACATGTAGGAATAATATTGTAAGACATGTCCAGAGCAAATAATCTCTTTATTGAGGAAATAAGAAAGCTATAGAAAAAAAAATATTATGTAGGTTCATCATAAAAAATATTTTACTTAATAAAAATAGGTAGGTAACTAAGTCATTACCAACTGCCAAATCAGTATTAAATTTTTCAGCTGTTATAAAGAGGGAAAAAAGGTTTTAATTATTTTGAAAGCTTGAAATTAGGTTTATCTTTAAAAACTCAATATGAAGGTGATGCACCACGTGTACACTACAACAATAACGTTCCTTGTGTAGATTGCGATTAGATTTAAATTTCCGTACAACACCAGCCGCCTGTTTTGATTTATTCACGAAAAAACAATGTCAAAAAGCATATTTTATTTTATTTCGCGAAGCTCAGGCACAAATATTGAAAAGTTTTACGATCATTTTCTAAAGAATTTAATTTTCCACATTATACAATAAAATTATAAGCGAAAAGGAGTTCGTAAGTAGGAGATTTTGAACATTCATGCAGTTTTTATAGGCCTGACCATTATTATTTTCAGAGCTTTTGCAAAGGCTAATAAAAAAATAGTCGATCATTTCAAAGGCAAATACGTGTTCTACTAGCGGTACTTAATTAAAGCATTTAAATTTTTTTATTGAAATATCTATTTATTAAACCAGAATCACATGATTTTGCGTTGCTTGGTAGTGCATCACCAAGGAACAATAATTTTGAAAAATGCACATTATTTATTTTGGTATTGGAACGCTGAAACAGGATTATCCAAAGCTCATCATTATACATATATTTTCTCGTCAAGAAAATTTGGTTATCATTTTAACTGTGATCCTATTCAAATTATTTACTAATTCAAATTTTCTCCGAGCTTTTAGTGAGGTAACTAATTTTAAATGTGCTTACTGAAATACTTAAAGTTAGTAAGGTTACATTCGGAGGATACAACAGGAAAAAAAACTGAGAAAATTGAATTATTATTATAATATTAACATAAAAGGCTAACTTAATATAAAACTAGTCAAAATTACTAACAATCACAGCTATAGTATAAAAATATGTACGTTAAATCGGTTTATATGGCTTTGCCAGCATTTTAAACTGAAAGATGCTTGTAATCATTATTACAGATATCTTATAATATCTTTCAGAAAAGATATAAGTATGCGTATATAAATCTTATCCATAGCCAGAAAAAGATACGCACGTACATAATAATGCTTCGATGCTCCTTTACAAAAGGAACACAAACATGGAATGATAATATTTTATAATATACTAGGATATACATAAACACAATTCAACACGCCCTTCCTAAAATACTGTTTCAGAAAACCTGTTTTTTTACAGCATTTTTTCAAAAAGTTAATATTTTTCTAGTTTTGTCGTGAACTTACGGTGAAGAATTGCCATTTACAACAACTACCTACTCGATATCCGGCTTTGCCCGGATTTTGGAATCAAAATAGGATCTTGCAAATTTTGAGAGTTGAAATTATATTTGAAAGTTAAATATAAAAAAATTGTTGGGAGTTCAAAATAATTTCATGACCAAGCTAGATATTTTTTGCGAAATAAAATAGAAGCTTCAAAATATGAGTTATAATAAATAAGAATTATTGATAGCTTTATTCCGTTGATTTACCATAAAGCAAAACTAAGTAAAAAAGAGTTGAAATTATATTTGAAAGCTAAATATTAAAAAAGCGTTGGGAGTTGAAAATAATTTCATGATCAAGATTTTAGAAGAAGCTGTGTAAATTTCATGACTATATAACTCACTGCTATATATTTCTTGCGACTTCAAACAGAAGTTTCAAGATTTTAGGTTTAATAAATAAGTATTAGTGATAGTTATATATGTTCGGTTGATTTTTAGCAAAACTAAGTAAAAATTCGCTTCAAAGTTATATCACGTTGATAATCATCAGAAGGCGTGTCGAGGTACACACAGAAATAAATGTTCATTTTTAAAATAGTACGAAAACATGCAAGAAAGAATGGTTGATTCGTAAAAAATAACTCAATTGAACTCTATTGCTTGTTCACACTGGCGCTACACAAAATTAACCTCTTATAATAATTATTGTATCACTGTTATTTTGTCTTGTGTGCCTATCTTATTTTTTCTTAATTATATTTTTAAAATATGGAATGTAATGTCAAACATCAAACAGTCTCTATTCTTCAAAAATAATATTGAAAATCCTGTCATTTAAAAATGAAATAGGAGGTTAACATATTCGTAATATAACTAATAAAAAACATAAGTAATTAAAAAAATATTAATTTCTTATCAGCCAGCAGATGAATTCGTACATAAACGAGACGAAAGATATAATTTTTTTTAAATTCAAGAAAATTCACGGGTATTTCAAAATCAGTCGGCAACCGAGTTTTGAGTATAATAAATATAAGATTTTTCTTATCTTTCACTTACAGTCTCTAAGAGTTATGTTGGGCACGTAGAATGTAGTAAAATATCGTTGGTTGCATTTAGAGAACACCCAAAGATAAGATGTGCTGACTACATAAGGAGAATTGCCAACTTCAAATGCTTGACACATTCACGAGCTTTGCCAAAGCTAGATGCCCCTTTATGTGTCTTAAATTAGTTCTTATTCTGTAATGTCTTCCGTTTACGCATTACGACAAACAACAACCAATTCTTGCAACTTCAATCACAATGTTTATTATAGGTTCATAAGTTTGTACGACATCGAGTTATAGTTAACAATAGTATAAATAATTGTATCACTTGTATTTATACGCTGCAGAACCTGCAAAGGCAAAAAACATTATTTACTTTTAGGTTATTTAAACTACTGGATGAACACGACGAAACACCATAATTCTGGACATCAATTACATGATCATTCGAGCCAATTGTTTTGAGTACGGCTTCACAAACGCCGAGGTATCAACAAAACTTCGACTCGACAAAAGTGTCCCGCCACAGATCAATGGCGTCCATAAATCTGTCGTTGTGTATCACCCATTTGGTAATTACTCGTATTTCTGTTGGTCGGTGGGGGGTGTGATTTTATCTTCCATTTTAACTGAATCTTTTCCCCTTTCCATTTGGACCGCTTCCACTTCGATGGACTTGTTGTGTTTCCAGTTTGGGGGGTATCCGAACTTGGGGATGTCGTTCCACCACTGCTCATCTCCGGAAGCCCAGATTACGAACACGCAGTTGGTTACGATGAAGACGCCGAACACAATCCAGAAGACCGTTCTCCATTGCTCCAGAGTACTCTGAAAAGTCATTAAACATTGTTATTTTCTAGTAGAATTAATAAGCAAATAAACAACAAAAATTGAAGTTTGGTCAAGAAGACAAAAACACAACATTGCGGTGTAGCTGATTGACATTGATCTGAAAATACGCTCGGGCCACTCCAATGACAATATGGCTCTCAGTAACTCAAAATCCCTAAAATAAATCATTTTTCAAAATGAACCAATAGGAATAGCTAATACCAACTATGTGGCTTCGCCTGAGTTTTTCTTACATTGTATTTAGTATTGAATAACTGAAAAGCGTTGCTTCTTGTGTTTTGATAGTCAGTATATTTATTTTAGGTTAAAGTTGGGAAAAAAGGGTGGAAATGTAATAATAGCTTAATACTCACATCAGGTGTCAAAACTCCGACCAGGTAGGGCGTGATGATGCCAGAGAGCGCTCCAATACCGTTGACGATAGCCATGAGGGTGCCCGCGAAGTTGGTGCTGAGGTCCAGCGCGTTGACCTTCATGCCCGGGAAGAAGGCGCCCATGAGTCCCATGGACACTGTGAACAGGGCCACCACCGCGAACTCATCGTTACCCGCGTACGAGGCCAAGATGATGCAGATGGCTGGTCCGATGGAAGCTAAAATTTAAAAAAAAAAAGTTAGTTAAGGAGCTGCTTAAATTTTGAAAGATTCGAGTTCAGCTCGCCTTTTACCTCCCCTGTGCCGATTTTGAACTAAATCAGTGAAGAACGTAGAGCTTGAAGATGACCACCGATTTTTCAAATTACATGACATTGGTCGCTTTTATTATTACCGTGACGAGTCACGGTAACGGTATCGTTACAGCATAAAAAATACAATAAACATACGTTCCTTAACTTAATGCTGCAGTTCTTTCTTACACACTAAATAACAGCAGTCTAAAATGTTACAAACAAATAACGTATTCGTGTGTATGCACTTCCCCTCCCCAAAGGAAACATATAATCATTATCATACATCTCCCTCACACGTATAAATAAAATGAAACGCAATTCCCGTCGTAAAAAAGTAGTACTTTGGAGGAAACAATCACACGTATTTTGTGTGTCTCACCATTAATTAAGGTGTAAGAAAGAGCTGCAGCATTGTCACGGTACCGTACCGTGACTCATCACAGTAATTATAAAAGCGCACGTTAACTCGATGAATCCAACTACGGACTTGATTTACTCAAAAATGAAAATTCAAACGGCTAAAGTTACATCGTAAAAAGGACCCCAAATGTGATGTAGATTCGCCAGTTTCGTGCCTGTACGACAAGTATTCCAGCCACCGTCGTAAGTTAAAGTGGTAATGTGCTTCAAATATCGATCGCTTAGATTATCATTTTTCGCTTAAACTCATTAGGCCGGCCGCACACATCCGATTTTGCTTTCCGATTGTCTGATCAGACTATCGGATCGGACGAACCCCGCACAGGTCCGATTCACCCTTTGTTTGGTCTCAGTCGTGTATGATCTCTCTAGCGAAATACTACATCAGCACAAAATATAATATAAGGCGCAATTTATTTATTTACAGACTTCCTCCAACCCAAGTCCTTTATTCCCCTAGTCTGAAACTCCCTTAACCTTACGTTGTACAGCGATACTTATTTATTGTTATCAAGTTTAATTTGTCGAACTACACATTTATTTTAAGATTTTAATTTGTGTATTCAATAATTATTCAATTTAGAAGGCGGGACCGATACCGCCACCCGGGAACCATTTGATGGAAAATCAGCACCATTGTGGTAGGTCTCCCCAAATGACCGGACGGCTGACGCGGAAGGGCGTGGCCTATTTTATTACCGAAGCCTTCCTGGTCAGACTATCGGATGGAAAAATCGGATGTGTGGGGCCGACCTTAGTATTGAAGAAAGCGATAATTTATTAAATTAATGCCAGGGCTGCAAGGTGATGTTCTGTGGTAACAATAAAATAAGACATTTGAGGTTGTTTCGTGGCTTTCATTTGTGTTAATTATGATTGAATATTAATCTTTTAAGAGCCTGTGTCAGACTTTTGGCTATAACGTGCACTTCTGTGTTGTTGTTCATAGTTTTATTCGATAGGCCTCCTATAGAACCATTCTTTGACAATCATTAAGTAATTCATTTTGTGGCGTCATTTTAAATAAATAAAATAACTTTGTGTGCCCCACCACCGTATAATCAAAATGATCAAATATTTTTCAACGTTTTTTTTTCGACGCCGTAAATGCGAACGTCAAAAAGGCTGTGTGATACGGAATTATTTGCACTGTAACAGTATCTATACAACAAATATCAATCATTTTGCATGAAATTTTGATGTCAAAAAAAAATTAGGATTTAAGAGATTCGAATTAATGAACGGGACTCTACTATAACCGTTTTATAAAGCACGCAAACGACTTTTAGGATGTGGTACATTGTTTCTTATAATCATTCACGTAATATTTTAAAGTGCACTGGATGTGCTATAATTTTTTTCACATTATTTCCGCACAGGAGGCCCTAAGACAAAAAATTCCCTCAAGGCCTAAGTCGTCTTTGGGGATGCTGTGTGGAGGATCTTTTTAGGGAAAGGAAGGAGAATAAGTTCTGGAAAGGAAAATAGTGTGACGGGTGCAAAGATATTCAAATACAATAGATATGCATTGGTGTCCGCCCGACTGTCAAGTCAGCGGGATTACTTCCAAATGGGAATACATAATTTGAATATGGAAAGTAGTTGATTTTTTTAAGGTATGCAGTAGTATTGGTTAACAATATAGTTTGAATACGGAAAGAATTCGTCCATTAAGTTGATTTTTTAAGATGCACGGTAGCATTGGTTATCAATATCGGCGACACCAGGAAACACAGTAAAAACTACGGATAGCACATCTCTTATATTTCAATATCTTTGGACGAGTGGGTAGGAATCTGGGGGTCAATGTGTCCAGGAGTGACGGAAGTATGAATCCATCCCTCCCACTACGGTGCAAGGCGATGGGGCGAGATTGTCCGGCTGGAGAGGTCTAGGTTATGACTACCTCAACCGGTCTTTCCCGATCCGGCCCGCCATGCAGTGGGTGGATAAACGCATTCGCCGCCAAGAACCCGGTCACCCCTGCAAAGTCTACAAAGTTACCGAACCACTTGGGATGACCTGTGGCAGGAGTGTTGGTAATCCAGTAAATGTTGCGCCTCCCAAATTGCACCTACAAAAACATAGAAAGTCGTCGTGTGAAAGCTTCAAGGAAGACGATATTTGTGAAATAGTCACTTCTTAAATATGAATACCTATTACGAATGTAATCAATTCATAACAAAATATTGCACTGGATTTTTTATTTTGTATTTGACATTGTATTTGCAGTCGTCGTTAAAATTAGTAGTAATTATACTTACTTAGTCATTATAAATACATTCTTTATAATGACTAAGTAAGAATTAAAATGAATAAAGGGCACTCACCAATAGTTGTGAAAGTTTTCCTGGCGTTGGTGGTAGTTATCCACTTCTTGTCAACGGACAGATCACAGATCCAGCCGAATCCGATGGAGGTGAACCACATGACGATGTAGGGCAGGGTGGCCCAGATACCGGTCTTCAACACATCGAACTTTAGCACGTCCCTCATGTACTTTGGCAGATCAGTCACCATGGTGAAATATCCCCAGTCGTGACCGACCTAAATAAAACAAGGGATTAAATTAATGTTTACAATCACTGGTTAAAGTAAGAGTAAGCCCCTTAACATCCCATACGTTTCATGACGTTAATTAATCCCTTCATAATTTAGAATAGCTTTTATTTAGGGAATATTATCATTAATAAAATATTTTTGACACAAATAAAATGCATTGAAATACTTCTTACGAAAAGAAAATAAATTTGAGAAATTTCTTAAAAATTCTTGAAAACATTTGTTTTCTTATTCTAATAGAAAGGAGATTGCTTCGAATATACGAATGGCCTGGCGCACACATGTCACATCGTCGTAATATGGTGAGTGCAATTTGTAAAGTCAATTTACAAGAATACTCCAGATTTATTATAAAACTAGCTTTTCCCCGCGGCTTCGCCCGCACGGTATTACGGGAAATTACTGTAGCGCTTGCACTTATCAATTATCTCCACCCCCAACCCCCCTTCCCACAACCATCCCCTCTCGTATTTCATATATTCATTCCTTACATTCAGTTTTCAGACATCTCGCCTACCACCTAAATTTCATAATGCTATAGCTCAAAGAAAAAAAGAATTTCTTATCCAATTTTGTTCATTCGTTCGGAATTTATGCGCTTACAAATATTTCGGATGATTATTTTTATTTAAATATTTGGAAGTTCGTAAATATAATAAAAAATATTCTATTTATCATTCAGTCTTTATAATCGTTACGAATTATATTTTTAATATAGGAACTCTCATCTGACATTTATTCCAAGCTTGTCAAATTTTAAATTTCTGCAGTAGTAGCCGACCAGTAGACTGAGTACCTACCAGCATAGAGCCCAAAAATATATCAACATTGTTTCCAAGGAAAAGATTTTTTTCTGACGTTAGCAAAAACTCGCTTTTGTTAGCGACAGAAAACGTATAACAAATATAATATATTAATATTTATAATTTCATAACGCCAGAGCTTACCATCATTTACAACCTGTAGTCTGCGCAAATAATTTAGCTTTCTATTGGTGAAAGAATTATTAAAGTCTTTATATTGTGTTATGCGTGAAAGCGTCATAAACAAACTCGAGCAGTTTCGCATTTATAATATTAGTATGGATGTAAAGCAACAAAATTTATTGTGATTATCTATTCTACATGAACTCCGTCATGCTAATTTCATACAAAACATCTATTTAAAAAAGTATGTAATCTTGTTAAACGCTTTGCAGAACACGTAATTGTTTTGACTTAAAACTGAATTTAACACTTGGGTGCGCTAGGCCATCGATAGGTACATAAAATATTGAAATAATGTTGATGGCGGAACAGTCTCTTAAAGTGAAGAATCTATATCACTTTAGTGCAATGGGTAAGGTAGAATAAAGTTGATAATTACCTGAGCGCAGATCAGAGCCCACAGAGGTACAGAAGTGAGGATAGCGATCCATGGTGTGGGGATTCCCTTAGGTCTTCCTCCGCCCAACGCCTCCTCGAGGTATTTCTTCTCGCTGTCGGAGATGTAGGGGTGAGAATTGGGGTCATTGTAGCAAAGGATCACCTGAAATACAGAAAATTATATTTTATTAGCCATGATAATGCACAACTATCACTCACAACGAGTTTAATCAGGATCGGATGTCGGGAAGTGGGGTAATTTCCACATCCAAGATTTGCTTTAATTCATTCATTAATTCACGAAAAAAAATCGAAATTTAAATTGGTTTAATTCAAATCAAGTCATTCCGGTTATTTCCAGATGTCCGGTGGAATAATACATATGTTTTAAGGTGCGGTATACCCGCTCAAAAAGAATGAGATGGAGAGATATGTAAAAACGAATGTTAGAGAGAGCGCGCTGAAGTTAAAATCGATAATATTTAAACGAAAATTGTGAAAATGTTTAATAAAACACGACTCGTTTAAAATAGAGCTAAAATCTCGTGGAGGTTGTCGAAAACAGCATGTATAGAAACACTGTGATTTTTTTCATACATAAAACATATAAAATAACTGAAATAAGCGCGTTTATAATAATTTTCGGAGCATACTTTGCGATTTTTTCTTTCGAGGGAATTTCGTATAATTTGCGTTTCGGTGCGGGGAATGTATAGATATTATCTTTAAAAATAACATATATTTTTTAAAGAGCTTTAAAATTTAAAGTGTTTAAGGTACATATGTAATAAATCAGCAGAAATGGGATATGCCGCGGCTTAATGTTCTTTCGAGGGAATTTCGTATAATTTGCGTTTCGGTGCGGGGAATGTATAGATATTATCTTTAAAAATAACGTATATTTTTTAAAGAGCTTTAAAATTTAAAGTGTTTAAGGTACATATGTAATAAATCAGCAGAAATGGGGTATGCCGCGGCTTAATGTTATTTCGATGGAAGGTGCTTTTAAAAATAAAGTCATTAATCCCTTCGGTACCGATCCTCAAAGATGATATCGACTGTCTCAAGCCAAAATGGCATATTGCTTTTTAAAAAGTGCGAAAAGGATAAAAGAAATCTTGTCAAATAAAATCAACTATCATTTTATTGGTGTACGTACAACTCAAAATGAAATCAACTCAGAGCCTCCTTTGAAAAGTCATTAAAAGTGACCAAAAATATATAAGCAAGTGATTAAAGGATAGGATATGGGCTATTTTAAATATATATTTTTTTAGCTTGTAATAGTACCCTTTACACACAGAGTTCGGAACGGGACGTGCCCCGCGCCACTTCAGGCCGCCGCGCAGAAAAGTAAAGACCGAAAGCAAGACAACCGTTTACAGCGCAGTTGATGTGAGACTTTTCTGCGCGGCGGCTTAAAGTGGCGCGGGGCACGTCCCGCTCCGAACTCTGTGTGTAAAGGGTACTAATGACTTTTCAAAGCGGTGTTGAGTTGAATTGCTTCTGAGTTGACATGGAACCCCTTTTATTCTACCTAAAATAATATAGTAGATCTTCCGAGAACGAAAATGTGCCTCAATATTGTTTTGTTCTTCTCCTTTCTCTTTTTTGGTTTGGTACAGACGATATATATTTGTTTATTTGGTTTTCTTCTGTAATTTCAGTATTTCTAACTCACCCAAAGGCAGAACCACGCTAGACCAATGCCTCCGAACAGGTAGAACACACCAGGCCAGCTGCCGTTGCTCATGAGGACTCCTGACAGAAGAGTTCCTGCGATGTTTCCTATTTGGGCCCCTCCGAACACCAGGGAACCCATGCGACCTCTCTCTTCCAGGGGCGCCCATTGAGCCAACAGGGCGTTGAGGGCGGGGAATGTGGTACCCTGGAAAAAATAGATTATTACATGTAAGATGCATGGAAAGGTATGCCTAAAGTGGAATGAAACATATGCAAGACTCAGATTTTTCAGTAGAGGAACCTTTAGTCACTTTTTTTTTTACATTAGGTACCTACCTGTTCACGGTCTAATTAGGTACTAAGCAAGTATTTTTTAATGCATTTTTTTTTAAAGTGAACATTTTTTCAAGTGAAAAAATTTTTAAGTGAAAATGCAGATGCGTGTATTTATTAAATGCATGTTTTGAAAGAGATTTTTTTTAATAGTATTTTTATTGCTTCATGAAAACGGGCCCATTTTGAAATCATGTGACATCACAATAATTGAAGATCTTTTCAAAATTCTCCACAATGCAATGGCGCTGCGATTGGTTCAAATGACCGCAAGTGCTTTTTGATTTTTTTTAATCATTTAGATCGATTTATTAATTCTATTAAAAATCACCTTTTTTGTAAGAATACCTCAGAAGTATCCCAGCTTCTCTCGTCTGGAGCCAGTGAGACTATGGCATCCCCAATCGGGGTACGTTGTGAGGCTAAAGGTAGAGGGGAGGGGAAGGAGACGGGGAAGAGGAGAAGGGGAGGAAGTAAATGTCTATTCAGATCTGGTCACCAAACGCGGCCAAAGCCATTTCAAGCAACCTTTTAAATATAAATGGTTGTCTAAATCTAATCAGGTCGATACTGAGAGTATCTTCCAACGTGCCTCAGATAATTAATAACACAAATTAATCAAATTAAATTCATTTGCGCATGCCGGGATTCGATCTCGCGATCTTCGAATTGTGAGTCAAGAGCCTTACCCCTCGACTACGGAGGCCGTCAATGTAACTAAAGTGTATGTGAATTCAGAATTAACATTTATTTTTCTTTCTGAAAATATTTTCTTAGACAGGTAATAAATAATTTCATAAGGTTCATTACGTACATGGCAATACACAAG
Source organism: Glyphotaelius pellucidus (assembly GCA_936435175.1). Lineage (NCBI taxonomy): Eukaryota > Metazoa > Arthropoda > Insecta > Trichoptera > Limnephilidae > Glyphotaelius > Glyphotaelius pellucidus. The sequence continues at coordinate 16,852,883 of OW386549.1, read as the reverse complement.
GAAGTGAGGTAACAGGAAAAAGAAACCATTAGCAAACAAAGAAAATTTGTAAATTATTGTTTTCTTATGTAATGAAGTTTCTACAACATTTAGTGCAAAAATACCAAAGTTGTGAAGCATTTCGCTTACCGTTTTGTTAGAAAAGGTGTTCAAAGGAAAAAACTGATAAATAAAAAACCGATAAAAAATAAAAACTCAAAAATTTTCATCATTCAAGCGAAAGAGATTTTTTTAAATAATTTAATTTGATGGTTTAAAAATAAGTTACACCATGCGTCTTTGACATGTGCACCACGCTTTTATTTATAAAGAAAATCATTACGTTGTATAAAATTTCCTACTTTCGCCAGCTTTTGTAGTACGAATTTTCGTAAAAACTACTCGAATTACCTCGCTAAATTTCCATAAAAACAAAGTTTAAAAAATAAATCTCTAGTATTTTCTTTCAATTCTTTATTGATCGATTAACTTTATTAAACTTATCACCTCATGTCACATTTAAAAAAGGTGTTTTATTCCTTTCTGAAACTCCTTTGAGAAAATCAACTAGAAAAACTTGTCGCCGAAAATCGGATACAACCAAATAAAGATGTTAAATAAAAAGGGTGCCAACAAGCTGCCTTGAAGAACTCCAGATGTAAAAGCAACAGAATCGGATTAAAATCCAGCAACTTGTCCTACTTATTTCAATGTACACGAGAGACATTCATACATCATCATACTCATGCTATATACTTCTGTGTTAGTGCAATAATTATTTATTTATTTACTTGTAAGAAACAATATGCTTTGTAATACAAAGATCTACACACATGAAGTTAATTAAAGTTAATAAAAGTTTTGAATTTGTGAACAACAACAAAAAAACGTTCGTTAACATCAATTCACAGTGATATCATATATGACGATATAATTAAGAACTGTAGATGAAGGTGAACAGATGAAAATTAAATTGTGGTTTCCATTATATTTACCTAAGTAAACAAGTACCATCAACCAACAAGACGTAGAATAAGTAGGTAATCAAAATGCCAACAAACCATTCTCCGCGGTTGTAGAATGTGTCAAGTGCAAAGATTGAAGTAAGACTAAAACAATAAAAGATTCCTTATCTTAATACAGCTCTGGTAAATAACTGGGTAGGTACAGTAATTTGTCCACAAAAAACCGTATTGTTATGACCTGTGCATCAATGACGAGTTACATTCCTACATAGGTGGTGATTAGACAACTATGCAGTGAAGTAATTGGTTCTTTGCATACAATTTGCACTTTCCTCAAGTGCATGCATCGTCTAATCGGACACGAATAATTATTTGCAGTAGCCATGCACACATTGTACAGTGCATAAGAAAATTAATTCGTAGCGAGTAGCGCTGCGGTTTGTAAAGCATAATTGTTTTGCAAGTACGGGTAAGTAGAAAAAAATTAGAAGCTATTCGACCGGACGACGTTTTTTTAATTTGAACGTAAAATGTGTGCCAAATTCATAAGGTCGGAGCAGACCGTTCGAGGGTTTTCGCTGTATGTCATTCACTTTATGGTAAAGTTTTGTTGAAAGTGAATTAAGAATTGCATATTTATTTATTTATGGTACAAATACCTTTAAATACCGAATAAAACATTTTTTACAAACTAAAAGATTACTTAACAATTATACACTGTAAACCAATTATTTAAAATAACTAAAATTTACAATTTTTTAATTAAAATTTAAATTAATAACTGTTTTCAAAAAATATGTGAAATGTTTTTTTTTTTAATTTGTTTCGGTGCTTTTGAAAATATCTGCTACCTCTGCATATTAGTTACCCAAACTCTGTATGCGTGGTATGGGAGTTCATAAACGAATTGGTATTTACATGATTGTTGCAGTGAAAGATATTTTTAGTTCGTGTGACTCTATAACACCAGTGACAGAACTCTAGCTATGAAAGCGCCACCGTTATTTGCTTTGGCCTATTTCAACACATCGTTCGCCATACATTTCCGTTGGGAATGAATGTTATAGTTTATAATTTCAATAAAAGAATTAAGTTTTTTTATTGTGTCTAAAAAATGTGCTAAATTTTTTCAATGGAATCTGAGTGAACGTTTTAATGCGGTGACCAAATAGGTGAGTTGTACTCAATTTGGTTCAGACTAATGAATTATACAAAAATTATTAAGTAAATATGTAACAAAAGTCTTTGGCAATTCTTTTTATGAAACCGAACATTTTCATTGCTTTGTTTGTAATAATATTTATGTGTCAAAAATTTTAATTTATAATCAAAGACAATCCCTAAATCATTTATTTCATTGACTGAAATGAGTTGAGTACCGTTAAGTGAAAATTGCTAAATGATTGGGTTTTGGTTTTAAACAACCTAATGATTTGACATTTACTTAAATTGAGTCGCAATTTATTGATGATACACCGGTCGTGCAGGTTTAATTAATATTATAATTTAATCGGTAAAATTCCGAATGCTGTATTGTAAATAAATATGAGAACATTAATTATAGTAACTTACTTCTCCGAGCCCTTCCAATACTCTCAGAGCGATGAGCGCGTTAGCGCCTCCGGACTGGATGACCACAGGAGTAAGCAGTGTGAAAACTGCAGTAGAAAGAATGCCGAGTCCCAAGGAGTACTTGCCCCCGAACTTCTCGGCTATAATGCCTCCTGGAAGATGGGTGATGACGTAGCCATAGAAGAAGGAACTCAGGATTATTCCTTGGGTTTCTTCTGACCATACGTAATATTCCCTCTGAAATTAAGAAAACAGTGGTTAAAAAATGCATTTATCACTAATTAAGGATTATCACGCACGTAAAGGCGTAATCGCTGATAGTTCTGTTAAAACCTCTCTATACTTTTCATTAAATATTGCACGCAATGTATAGGGCAGTTAAAATGTAGATACTAGTATCGCTCCGGTGAAAGATCTTCAGATATAGAAAGGTTATCAGATATGAAGAGTCATGTACTTCCCGCCTTTCCTCTTCCCAATATCCTTTTCCTCCCCACTCACCAAGTCTAACGAAATACCCAAACGGGAGTTGCCATAGTGGCTCGTGACAGTTGGGAGAAGTTGGGACTTTTGTGATATTCATACTTATTAATTAGATAGGTAAGTCCACGAAGCAATATAATTCCTGTTTCTTAGGTCAAACAACTGTTCTTAAGACTCATTACTTAGGTCATGAAATATTTGGTAAATAATCTTACAAAGTATTGCAAAATAATATCGCAGTTCGCAAAAGAAGTTCCAGTTGACATTTGCACATATAATAATTAAGCAATTTGTACTCCAAACTACACTTACATCTCCTTTCCAACAGCCATCGTCATTGCAGATTATGTCCGTGTCTTCAGTCTGAAAAAAACAAAAAACAATCAATCAATTGATTATCAAATATTTTCTACAATCTTAGGTTGATTGATTAACGTTTATCTTCATGTTGACCAATGTATTGTAATTTTGCATGAGACACGTAGAAAAAAGACCCAATTAATAGATATCATTATTTTCTGAAAACTTCAAATCAAAGCAAACTTTTCAGTATTTTCACATAAACTTTTTATAAAGCCTTGACCGGACATTTAGATATTTTTAACATTTTTCCTCATTTTCTAGATATGTTTTGTGAATGTGTTGAATTGTTGTGTCCCTATGTGAACGAAACTGATTTCAGCTTGCGACATCATTTCCATCATGAACTACGAAGCTTTGCAAAATACCATTTATTGCTGCCATTATACTGTTTGTTCTGTTTAATACTCGTACAAAAAATTATTCGGTTAAAATAAAATAAAAATTAGTCAAAGGTGTGATTGATCACCCAAGTTAGAATTACATCGGTTTAACTGTATTAATGAAATATTTTGTATTGAGAATATTTATTGTATTGAGTAAATATATTGTATTAAATAAATATAGTGTATTAAATAAATATATTGTATTTTATAAATATATTGTATTAAATAAATTTATTGTATGAAATAAATGTATTATGTTAAATAAATAAATTATTTTCAATAAATTTATTGTTTCTTTCTTCATTAAGAAACAGTCTCCATAAAATTCTATTTTTTTTTTCTCTCTTTAATGAACGACTTTAAAGAATAATGTTCTAAAATATTAGATGATCCCACCAATTTGGTTATTTAATCTTGAAAACGAGATATGTGATCTTACGAACATCATTTGTAGGCATTTGTAGGATGTTAACCACAATCACCCAACCGCAACATTCAATGATCTTGTCTTGACGAACCACTAATCAATTATTACATTAATACATCCATCATCAAGACTTAGGACGGGTTGTTTCAAAAAATTTGATGGATTCATCAAATATTTGAAGTTGATTTTCACGTTCTGTGTAGATTCTGTTCAAATTCTGTTATTATATCGTTATAGGACAGCTGCTTCACAAAACTGAAATAATCACAGAACTTGAATAGAACTTACACAGAACGTGAAAATTAACATCAAATATTTGATGAATCCATCAAATTTTTTGAAACAACCCGTCCTTACAATTTCTGATGTTAACTAATTTATCAAATATACTTAAAATCTTTTTTTTTTAAATGGAACTGATATATGAAGAATTCAGTCGGGCAATAAAGTACCAACCTAGCTTTTGTATTTTAAACATAAAATTACAATAACTGTTATTTTCAAAAATGGAACTGTTTTTCAAGGATTCAATTCCATTCATTGGGCTAATTAAAAATAATAACCTTTAATTATAGTCTGATGACGATGATTTGAATCCTCGGAAAAGCCTAGTGATAATCAGAACATTCTCGTAACAGATGAAGAAATTAATTCACAATGCGAACATAAACACCCACGCCTTATAATGAGAAAAAAGTGAAACTGTAATAAATGGAAAATTTTGAACAGTTTAATTTATAAAGTCAAATTTGTTTAATTTAGGGCCGTCTGTTTCAACAGAAAGTTAAATCGTGTCTCAAAGTTAAATTTTAACTGTCTTTTAAAGTAACGAGGATGTTAAATTTGACCTCGCGCTGTTTCAAGTGTATTTTCGCTAAAGTTGTAGTTGTTAGTGTGGCCAGTCTAAAAAGCAGAATATTCCCCGGAATTATGTGAAAAACGCACCGCATTATTTTTTGGTGTGGCCACACCATAAACTAAATTTGAATATCAGAGGAACTGTCAAAATATCCGGCCGCATTTTGATTCTTTTATTACATTTGCATGTTTTTTTACTTGTTTAATGACATGGCTTTAATATACGTTCTGTTAATATGATTACATTTTATTATTACAGAGTAAAGGCCAGCAGTTTCTCAAAAGCCAAAAAAATCTCGAAGTTGAATGAGTTGGTGGCGAATTTACCTTCCAGTAGTTGTAATGTGTCCTTGTATTTGATGCGTAACAAATTTGACAAGATTTTTCGACATCCACATTTCCACGCCAAAAATTCGGGATCGTCCCAAATTAAAGTTAAAGTTAAATCTGAAAACGTATCTAAGGGCCGCCTGTTTCAACCCTCGCTAGAGTAAAAGTAAAACAAAAAGCCGTTACGAAAGTTAAATTTTTACGGGCGCCACTTTTTGTCTCGTTCATACAATTAAAAATTAGCGCGCAATTTACGAAGAAGTTTTCCTAAGCCTTAATGCTTTCAAGAGTTATTGAATTTTTTACTACAACAAATTATTAAAAATAAATTATTACTCTATTGTGATGTCAATTCTACGAAATAACATCGCAATTCTTTGCTAACACTAGATACTCTTTGTATTGATTTTCTTGGAAAATTTATCAAATATTTTTCAATGATTTATATATTTTTAAAATTTATTATAATAATAAATTGTAAAGCTAATAAGCTCGACACAGGGCTACCCCATGAGATCAGGGCTTGTGTTTTTGCTTTTTTATGCAAATTTTGAAAAAAAAATTACTTACATCATTTCTGTACACCATCTCCGTGATGGCTAAGTTGAGGCAGACCCTCATGGTGTAGGCGTTGGCTATGGCCAGGAACCCCATGATGGCAAACACCCATCTTTGTGGTATTATAAATACTGAAACAAACAACAAAAACATCATATTAGTAACTGCGATATGTGAAAACAGGATATTATACTATTTGTGCCACCCAATAAACTAACAGAATTATTTTAACCGGTTTATAATACGAGTGAAGACGCAATTTATTGACGAGGAAAATACTACTGTTAAATAAATAAATTCTAATAAATATCATGTTGATTTTTAATTTTATTTCTACTGTATACATTTTAATAATTTATTTTTTTGTATCTAACAATTAAAATAATCAAAGTGCCACTGATTATTTAAATATAATTATGAATTCAAAATTAATAATAAGCTTGGCTTTTAAATTTTATTGTTTACAAAACCAACATTAAAAGTAATTAATTAACCGTTTAAAATAAAGAAAAAATTGAAAATCAACTCATTATTATTAATTTTGAATTAAAATGGTGCCACAAAATAAGTTTGCTGTGTTTGAAGAAATTATGAATTACTTTGCTTTGTGTGGTTTTTGTATAATTAAAAAAAAAGAACGAAAAAATTTTTTTTTTTAATAATAAATTTTAATGAAAATATTCAAAAATATTTATGTAGGTATATACATCTACAATTCGAACACACTAAAGAAAGATTTAAGAGTAAAAGCTGCGCGGTCCTTTTCATACAAAGCTTATATTTAGATTTAAGGCAGAAATGCCCAACCAAAATTATTTTTTCAATCAAAATGTGTAGTAAATATCTAGTAAAGATATATGCTATTTTATTTATTTAAAGTTTAAATTGTAACGTATAGATCATGTAGGAATATTTGCTTTACCTTTTGATAAAAAAAATAATAATCCAGTTTTGTTGGGTATTAATTACGGTTCCATGCCGGCTCAGAATCAAGTCAACTCAACACCTCTCTGAAAAGTCATAGCTTTTATATGAATATTTTTTTTAAATAACCCATAACCTAATCTAACGTAACCTTTTAAACAATATTTTATAAGTTTTTTTCATCACTTTTAATGACTTTTCAAATGAGATTCTGAGTTGATTTGATTCTGAGTTGTCCGATCACTATTAATTACAGCGTCAAACCCTGTGTTCTTCTTTAATAGTGTGTAAATATTATGAACTAACTTATTATCTTTATTTGTTTGACAAACACTCCCTTAAAATCCGCAGTAAGAATATTATTTGAAACTATTTTGTTTGCTGACTTGAGTAATCGGCATTTATGTTTTTAGTCAAAGTTAAATAAAGGCCGAGATTTGTAGCCGAGCCCTAAAATTATTTGGTTTACCAATAATTACCGATAACTTCTTATCATTTTCTTAACATTGTGAAAATAATAAGTTAAACCCTCATGCTAATTTGTTCACTTTTCGGAACAACTCAAATAGGTATCATAGAAATCGTTGTATCTCCCTTACTATCACAATGAAAAATAGGATATAAACGGTCTTAGAATGAGAAAACATCGCGGTTTATATTTTAATCAAAAATGTACATCACATACTTTTAATCAAAGTTTCGGATCGCAATTTTAAAAACAAATTATGAAATGAGAATTTTTTTAATTAATTATTTTTACATGGAACCACAAAAAAAATGAGGTGACAATAACGTTTATAATACATTTTTCTAATAAAATTCATACGTATTTTTATTTTTTTTGTAATCAGTAATTTTAGTTTAAAAAAAACGTTAGGTGAGCCTTTTTTAATTTTTTTTTTAAATTTGCATGCAAAATGTTTATACTTCAAAAATTATATGTTTATATCGAATTATGAAATTTAAAAGCGTATTTTATCACCCTTAAAAAAAAGTTTTTAGTTTTCGAATATGTTCAGAAACATTCCAGTTATTTAAATTTTGTTGCACAGCGGAAATATTTTGACCCTCTGACAAAATATGGCCAAGGTCTCAGGGGTTAAGAATAATTTTGTAGTTTCTTAATATCATCATGTCTCAATGTGTAAATAATATTAAGTCTACACTCCGAAATATTTCAACAACCATTCGATTTTTACGACATAACATCGCTTTTAAAAAGATGATTTCAATCACTTATTTCATAGGAATACTTTCAAACGGCCTAGAAAAACATTGGACTCACTTATTATGTCTATGAGATTAAATATTAAACATTCCACGAGATAATTCACATTGTTTAATTACATCGCCACTCAGACCCTAATCTGTATTGTTTTGGAGTGCTCCAATTAAATATATTTTACGCATTAGGATTAAAAAACAACTCATACGTCAGAACTCGTGATAGATGGCGTAAATTACCTGCGTTATATATTTAACATACAATCTAAAGTATATATTATTAATCCCCAAGGTACCGAATATTATGATTAACAATCGATATTATAACAATTCAATCAATAAAATCAATCAAAAACATTATTCCTAATTTAATCCTTTTATATTAATTATAAAGAATAATCCCTTAATGGAATTTGTTGTCATGGGCGTCTAATGCGTTTTTCTGATAAATGCATGGTTTGTTTAATGTTAAATTAGTATTTAGTTGGTGCATATCTGTGTGAGTATCATTAAAAGTGATGAAAAAAAATTGGTTGTCTGTAAAGTCGGTTTACGGACGATAATTTTACGAGATAACGTCATAAGAAAACTTTTACATAGAATTTTACAGTCACAAGCCGAACGCTCAGGCCGATCGTGCCTCTCTATCGCTTGTTCCGCGCTCTCGTTTGCACGCTCGGCTCAGGCGGAACGTGACAATGAGTCATGCTTTTTCGTGAGTGCAGCCGGCGTTCATCGATTTATAAGACGTTATCACGTCAAAAATAGGTTAAATAGGTTACGTAAGGTTAGGTTAGAGGCTATTTTCCGTTTTTTTCATGATTTTTAATGAATTTTCAAAGGAGGTGTTGAAGTTGTGAATTTCCGAGTTATCGTGGAACCCTGTACATCGATAGTTTACCGAAGCCTTTAAGAATCTAACAAAATTATCAGTTTGTTAAAATTTTGTTATGAATATAATCCTTTATTTATTGGTAAATAATCACATTTAAATTCTTTCTATTACGTTTAACGCTCATACCAGTCATTCGCGATCTCAATGAAGGATTTGGCCAAGGAACGGTAGCAGGTGAGTCATGTTCAATCGTTTTAATTCTTTATGATTTTGCAAAGGATAATCCATTTGTAATTTTGATAAAGTTTTAAATATGGCTATTTGTTTTGTGAGTACAAGACCGATATATACAAAGATATACAGAGCATATTCGCGTGGCTGTATAAACATTCCCACGATCGCATTTGACATGCCCCTTTCAACCTAACGTAACCTAACCCACCAGTGGTTCCCTTTCCATGGTCCGATGCTCTGTAGGGAACCCGCTTGCACAGTGAAGGTATAACATGTGCTGTATATATAATAATTTAAATAATTTAAGTTTAGACAAGCGGAATCCAATACTTCGTTTGTTTAAAAATATTACACTATGAAACAATACTTTAATGATCCCATTTGACCGATCCCTAGATGTGCTCTATCTTGCTAGTAAGTAAGGTTACGTTAAATTAGGTTAGGTTAGGTTACGTTATGTTAGATTAAGAAGAGAGGCACATGCTATTTGATAATGAGCATGTCAATACAGCCAAGCAAAAACTGGCTCTTTTGATTTTGAATTAATTTTGTATTTGTGATGTTTTGTGTAATATGTTTTAACCTACAAATTCATTTTTTAAAGTGAGTTTAATTGTGATTTTAAACTGCTTTGTATTCGTCCCGTTTAAAAAAAAAACACTTATGGGCGTCAATAACTCACGTTTTTTTTACTAAAGGGGAATACCCGATGGCTAATAAAAAACTAATAGCGGTGATTTTCCAAATTGCTTAATTGGACATTCAGCACACAACCCAAAAGCTGACAGGAGATAAAAATCAATTGCTATTGTTTTCCTCATTGACGTGTGCCTTTAAACTTTCGAGTTTTGAGTGCATTGTTCCCCAAAAACCCTGACCATGAAAGGGGAACTCCTGAAATCAATTATTGATATATAAGCGTACGTCTCGAATACTTATTGTATTTATAACTGCTTGAATCAAAATCAATTCGTTGGTCAATCAAATGAGGTTTTTCTAGCAATGATTCCGAGAAAACCGATTAACCAATACGTGGGTATACGCAATTCAAATCACAAGAATTGGTATATTTGGCATGGGCTTTGAATTGCAAATATTCCATCAAGGACATTTTGACATTCAGAAACGGATTGTGATTCTTTATCACAACAATTCCGCATCAATTATGGTGACAGTAGATGACAACTAATAGTGCTTCGATAAGATGACCTTAAAACATCGAATGAGTCATGATAGCATGGAAAAATATTACCTATTATTACCTAATATTATCTTATCAATATTTAGATAACTTGAAAAATCATACAAAATATTCAAAGAAAACATCTCACTAACAACAGAAATTCTGCAGAAAAACTTTTGTTGGTTGTGAAAACGAAGAGATAGTTTTTTCCATCCAAAATTCTTAGGTTTTCAGTTATAAATATTTTCCATTTTGAAAAGAACCTTATGGATTTCATAAATCATGGCTTGATCCATAATTTAAAAGTGTTCAATAAAAAGATTTCCAAGAAATAGTGTCGAAATCTACTGATAAAATAATCAAAAAATTGAATTTTTGTGTATCATAAAAATAAAGAAACTTCTCTTTCAGAACCCAGGTAGTATAAAGGTTTTTTTATTGTGCAATATTACAATATGTTTTCAACCATTGGACACAATCTCCTATTTTTTTCTTATTTTTATTCTGGGAAGTTTTTACTTTGCATCTATTCTTGCGGTCATTTTAACAAAAAAGGTTAAACCACGTAATTTCATTGCATGTATGAATGTAAAGTGATTTTCTTTGGTAGATTTACTATTATAGGAAGAGATAGAGAGAGACATAGAGAAACATGTTAGTAATCATTAAAAAGTAATGACAAGGGATATATTAAAACATAGGTACCATCAGAAGAGCTATTCTCTATCTTTTGTAATCTGACAGGAGATCTCAGGCGAGATCTCCTGTCAGATTTGTGTGATTTTCTACGGATGTTTTTTTGCTTTTTCTATGGGCCGATGTCAGAATTTTAGCTGTGAGCTGTCACGTATTTTAGTTTAGGTCGTTTTAAATACGTATTCCCGCAAGTATGCATGATTATTTATTCATTTAACAGCCTTAGAAAATCATACAAATCTGATAGGAGATCTCGCTTGAGATCCATCTCGATCCCACAAAAGATGGAGAATAGCTTTTCAGACCTAAATCGATTCACTTCGTAATCAATCGCTTAGGAAAAACTACTAAGCTAACAAAAAAGATGAAATAATATATTTTTTAAATCGATTGACCTTAGAATATGTAGCTTTTAATATTTCCCAAAAACTTCTTCGATATATCTTTTTTTATTTTCATTAGCTCAACACAGGAGGCCCTGAGAAAAAAATTCCCTCAGGGCCAATTATTTCGTCTTTGGGGGTGTTGTCTGGAGGGACTTTTTAAGGAAAGGAAGGGGAGGGAATTCTGGGAAGGAAAAGTGTAAGAGGGTGGATAGGAATCTAGTGTTCAGTGTGTCCAGGTCATCCGCCGCCAGATCCAGACATACCTCACCCCATGAACCCGGGCACCCCTGCCAAGTCACCAAACGTAGCGAACCACTTGGGTGATCTATGGCAGAGTTTTTTGTTATCAAATAAATGGTTCCGGGGGCGGCGGTACACATACGAATTGTAAATAATTGTTACACAGTAATAGCGACAATTAGCAACACATCTTAGGATGGAAAAATATCAGTTTGTTTTGTATCCCATCCAAATATGAACTAATGCGTTCCATTACTGAGGAACAAAAATATAACCTAATTTTTCAATTATTGTTCATCTACGTCGCAAATTACTTAAAAATTTTGTAAATAAATGGTAAACTTTACAAACATTTGCATGAAAAACTAACATTGCTTTATGTATATGATTTTTTTCCTTCTGCTGCTGTTGTATTACTTGTGGAAAGCAAATATTGACAAATAATGAATGATGACAAAAAACACTGCATTACACAGGCGTATTAAAATTATCACCTTCTTCATGGAAAATTTTACACGTGAAGATTAACCTGTTTTTTATACCTATACATAATTTATTTATTTATTTATTTTATTTTATTAGCAAAAACAGCATTACACCAATATATTGCAAAAACGGTTATACAAGATACAAAATCATTACGTTTTCAGTTAAAACATTTATTTAATAAGTGTTATTTCACGCTTAAAATCATTGCAGGAAATGTGGAAAATATCCACATTTCCTGCAAGGCAGTTAATTAACCTAGTAAGTCTTCCCAGGGGCATCACCATTGGTAAGTTAGTTCTGCACCTGGGAAGAATCAAAAGCCTGTGATGGCGACCTCGCGTGAAATTATCCGGGACATAGAAACCTATTTCAGCCAGAATATCTGGTACCGATATAAAACCATTTAGAAGCTTATATGCCATCAGCAGTAATGCGACATCTCTTCTGGAACTAAGGCTGCAGATACCCAGCATTCCCGAGATAAATGCTGTTGGAAACAGCCATGGGTAAAAACCAAACTCTCTCATATAGAGGTATCGTAAAAATTTTTTTTGTATTTTCTCAACCATTAGTACATAGACGATGTCCTCAGGTCCCCATATCTGAGATCCACTCTCGAGAATGCTACGCACTAAGCTAAAGTAAAGCAGCCTTATTACTGTAAGATTGGTCAAATCCTTAGAATTGTGTATGACAAAACCCAGCATCTTTGTCGCTGATTTACAGATCTTTTCAATGTGAGCGTGAAATGTTAAGCGAGCGTCATACACAATTCCTAAGTCCTTGCAAGTCACCATGTGTTTCAATGACGTGTCTATCATTTTATAATTAAAATATATGGTCTTTTGTGACCTCGTAAAGCACATAACTGAACATTTTTGAAAGTTGAAGTCGAGTTTATTATCGATACTCCAGTCGATAATTGCGTTTATATCTTCCTGGAGTTTTCTACAGTCTTCTAAGGATCTTATTCTCAAGAAGAGTTTAATGTCATCTGCAAAAAGTAAAAAACGGACGAATTTGATTTTTTCCTTAATGTTGTTTATAAAAATTAAAAACAATAAGGGTCCTAAATTGGATCCCTGCGGTACACCAGAGTTTGTAGGATACGTGTTAGAGTTAAACTCACCATAGGACACGAATTGTTCCCTTTCGTTCAAATAATTAACAAAAAGTTTCAGTAAGTTTTCTGAAAAACCAATTTCTTCGAGCCTATTTAGGAGCACTAAGTGATCCACCTTATCGAAAGCCTTCGCAAAGTCATGGTATGATGTGTCAACCTGCTCATTGTTATCAAGTGCTCTCGCCAAGTAATCTGTGTGATGAATGATTACCTATCAATCAATCAGTTATCTTACACATACAGAAATATTAAGACGGCGTTGTTGATTTTTGTTCGTGGTGTTATTTTAATAATTGTTAACCCTAGAACATATGCCGAATTAGTGGAAAAATGTTGTAAATAAAAATTTCACACACAAAGTTATTCCATAAAATGATTTTTTTTTTATTCGTTGCATTTGAGCTTAAAAAGCAAAAACCGGTATTAATAAATGAAACAATTTACATTAGAGATATCGTATTGAGATCAACTTACAACCTTATTCCACAAAACTGTTTCAACGGCTAAAACGCAGCCAGTATTTTTCTGAACAAATACTACTTTCCTGCATTCTTCTTGGCTTAAAGTTTTTCAAGTTGAAACCATGAGATGTTCGTTTTCTCCATTTATTCCCATGAATTAAACAATGCTCCGTGCTTTCGATAAACGGCATTATACAACGTACTTCCACAAAGTAAACTTTAAAATGCTGCCACAGGCATAAAAAATTTTAATTTCCCTACCTTAAAAGATGCATATTAATGTGCAAAGCATTGTTCCATCAACAACTCAACATTGATTGTTTTGTTGGATGCAAAATTATTCCATCAATAACTCAAAATTGGTAGTTTTGTTGGATCCAACATTATTCCATCAATAACTCAATATTTATAGTTTTGTTAGATACGACATTATTCCGGGCAAGGGCTCAAATAAAATCAATTAAAATACACATTTTTTTCGAACTGCGCAGCATTTAAATATTACTGAATTAACACAAATAATCGATAAAATATTAATAAGTCAAAATAAACCTATATAAATTCAGTTTCAGTTTTCTGTCTAAATCAAATAGTCGTTGGTTGTAAAACGTTTTGGCGGTGTTACGAAAGAATAATTAGGCACAGCATAGTCAATAATCTTTTTTAAACTGGTATTGGTCCTACCCAGCCTAATCAATTTGCAAAATGAATGTATGCAAATCGAATCAAACTGAATTCTTTTGGACGGTCTGTGTTTATTCAGTGGTTTGTTAATTGACTGGTTTGTGTTTGAAGAGGTGTTGCAATTCTTCAGAACAAGCGTCAGATTTTTGGAAATGGCATTAAGTGAAGAATAACATATTTCTCTATGAAGAAACATTACAATGTAAAGAATACACTACGGAATGTCTGCGTAATTTCATAAAAATATGTCAATGGTAAAGAAATAACAGTTGTATTTACTTAGTTTTTAAATCTGTACACTAATTAATATGAATAAATCTGTGTACATTAAAAATAAGCAATAAAACTTACCATTATTACATGTATTCTGCCTTTAACAAATCTGAAATCTTTCTTACTAGCTGCGAAAAGTAGCATTGTAATATTACGGTGTTTAATGCACAATTATTATGAATTCGATTGTTATAATTTTGCTTATTTATAAGTAAATTAAAAATGTATTAATTTTACACAGCAATATAATATATAACTATATAATTAATTTTGTTGGGTATTGTAGAAACCTTAAAGCTTTTTTCCACCACTGATACGAGAAAAAAATAAATTCAATTAATATTTTGATTTATGTATTAAAGATGGGTACTCAATAAAGTGGTTTCAAACCGCGGTTTCATACTAATATTTGTTCATGGTCCATCTCCCTAATTTCCGTTACTTACAGGTTACAATCCACGACCCTATGAACCCGGGCACCGGGTTAGTTACAAAACTTAT
Organism: Glyphotaelius pellucidus; assembly: GCA_936435175.1. NCBI lineage: Eukaryota > Metazoa > Arthropoda > Insecta > Trichoptera > Limnephilidae > Glyphotaelius > Glyphotaelius pellucidus. Next base: position 16,837,712 of record OW386549.1, on the reverse strand, counting down.
CGAACCACTTGGGATGACCTATAGCAGAGTTGGTTATCCAATAAATGGATCCCGGGGCGGGGGTACTTGATAAAGTCATAAATCTTTTTCCTTTTCAGTTAGGTAGGTGCACGTTTGCCTAATCGCTTTCGACAAATATTGTTCAATTTAATTTATTTAATTGGTGGCGGTAAACTACACGAAATGTACCAGGAGACAAGAATGTTTTAAGAGATTGTAAATACGCTTGCTAACCTTGTTAGTTACCGTAAACTTGAGTCTAGACCTAGTACGATTCGGTGCCCTGCTGCACTTTACTTAAAGGTAACTCTTACTTAGACACAAACTATCACGCTAACAAGAGCAATTATACACCATTCAATTCAGTTATTATTAAACTATGTTAAATGAGTACTGTACAATTTATAGATATAAAATCCAATACTCAAAATATCCACGATCTCTACTGTCCAGAAATACTATCTGCCGATCGAGTTAAAATTAATATAATTAAGTAACTGCGTTGTGTACCTTCGATTTACAACTTACTAGCGAGTTCCCGGCATGCGTTGCAATGCCACTAATAAATAAATTGTTTCTAACTGGGTGTCTTTTCCCATTCGTCCCGTTCCCTTCCGCATCCCCTTCCCCTCCCACGTCTTCTTCCCCTCACGCGTTTCCCCTCCACCTTCCCCGCCTTCCCCCTCACATCTCCCGTGAACCCCCCTCCCGCGATCCCCAGCCCTCTCCCGCGTTCAATATATTCAGCTCCGTTACATTCAGATTTTCAAACAGCTCGCGGGCCACCTATTGCCACTTTTTTTACACATTTTCATTTTTCGTATATTATAAACACTCGTTTTGGTATTTTATAAGAACAATCAATCAAATTTGGTACCAAACGTATGGACCTATTTGAAATAAATAAAATTTTTGATTAGACTCAAAGTTTTCTATTTTGTTTAGTACCCTTAGGTGAGTACTTAGATATTGAGAGAATTTCGATTTAACAATCGATGGTTTGCAAAATTTCATTCTCAAATTTTGACAGTTGCCTAAAAGTTTTTGTAATGAGTAAAAAAACTTTTCAGATGTATTGTCATGTGGTTGTAATAATCCAGAAACCTTCAGAGGGTGGAAAGAAGGTATTTTGAAAGTTTCAAACATTTCCTGTGCTTAATAAAGCAATGCATAGACAACTCAAATACGTAGAAATATGTATTGATTTTTATATATAAATATATACATAACTGTTAGCATCACACGGCGGGCGTGCAAACTTCAAAAGTGCACGGATTTTGGACATCTACGCAAGCGCTCGCCGTTTTATATTACAGGGACATCAACTTCTAATAAAATAATGCTTTTTCTGACAGGTACATTAAAGTATCTACCTACACAAGATTCGTGAAAACGATTTTATAATAATTTTTTTATAAACGTCTTTCTATGCGTTTCACTGATGAGAAAATTTTATCTTATCTTGTAATGTTGTAATACCATTGTCATTTACCACAGGTCTAAATTAAACACTAATCTATAAGTGTCAATTGTTTTTATCTCCATGACTGGGCACGAAGTGAGTGCTCCAACGTATTATTTTCCGAACAATATACCTATTAGATTAACCCAAATCCTTTAAGCACTGAATTACCGAGTGGCCCCTTAACTGTCATTTCGACGATACACATACTCTGCAGGTTGTAAATGTGTACAACAGGCAGTAAACAAACAATGGGACCTCATTACCAGATTATTAATTGACGATTAATTGCCTAATTAACGTTTGAATTATTTATTACCAAAAGAGGCCGAAAACTGCAAACAATATTGTCAATAAATAATTATGTTGTAAAAGATCGTAAAATTTAATGGTAACTAAAGAATTATTTATGATACAGTAATTGAAAAGCGCGTCTAGTACAAAAGGGTTGAATGTGCCGGTTTCACGATAACTCAACAAAGTGGCATTTCAACACTCCTTTGAAAAGACAAACCCCGCAGGCTTTGATTTTATTTTGTCAGAGGATCAAAATATTTCCGCTGTATAATAAAATCCATATAAATGGAATATTTCTGAACCTATCCGAAAACCAAAAACTGTTTTTGACAGGTTATAAAATATGCTTTCAAATTTTATAATTCGAAATAAACATATGATTTTTAAAATGTTAAAATTTTGCATGCAAAATAAAACCTTTTGAAAATGGCTCACCTTATGTTTTTCTAACTAAAATTACTGATAAAGAAAAAAATAAAAGCACATGCGTACACATTTTATTATACAATCGTTATTGTCATCTCACTTTTTTGTTAAAAATTCCAAAAGTTTCATAAATTTATTGCAAATTGCAATTCCTAATGCCAAATTTTTGTTTCATGAATTTCTACATACTTCTTTTGTGGTTAATTTTTATATTTGAATATAAAGCGTAGTATTTTCTCTTTCTAACGCCGTTTACATGATTTTTCTCACTACCATACGTAGTAAGGGAGACACAACGATTTATATGAGACATGTATGAGTTGTTCCGAAAACCGAACGAGTAGACTTTAAAAGTTAAATGCGATGAATAAAAAAACTTTAAAAAATAGTCCATAACTTAATCTAATGCAACATATTTATCCATTTTTTTTCATCACTTTTAATGACTTTTCAAAGAATGATGAGGTTGCAGGTTGTTGAGTTGTCCGGTCACCGAATGCACCTGCTCATTTCTATATTTTTTTTCATTTGCACATAAAAATATATCCAATATAAGGCTTTTAATATTCAAACAAACTTTCACGACCAACCTACCTGTATTATAATGATTTCGTACGTTTTAAGTCAAAGCAATATTAAAAAATAAGGCTTTTTATTGCTCGTGTTTTGTGTTGGCACACATAAAATATTTATCTGAATTTCTCATTTTATACACCTACCTACTGTGTTTTCGGCTTTGTAATCTTTGTATTAGAACTCTTAAAGTATTATATTATTTTAAATGGTTCCACGACAACTCAAAACCCAAATAGAGTGCAATTTACACGCTATAGAAGTAAAACCTTCGGAAAATTAAAGTAGACAAGATTGGGGAGGCCACGAAGCACTGCACATAGAGGACGCCAATTATATTATCTAATTTTCTCGCAGGCTAAATCCTATAGAATAGATGTATGTGTTTCTCTTTTTGGTTCCACTATTCTTCGTTTCATCGAGTTTCAAATCACAACGGTGCGAATTATTCACTTCAAAAAATGACATTTCAAAACCCTTTTAAAAGTTATGTTTTTGTAAATAGTCCGTTACCCAAACTAATATTACTTATTGAACAAATTTTTAATGACTTTTCAAATTGGGCAATAAAGTTGCGTAGCTGTCCGGTCACCTTTTTAAACCACGGCGAAATATGCTTTTTGCAATCACATTCGATTAAATTGCATTTTAATAAATTTTAAGTTTTTATTTTATATATTCAATAATATTATTAAAAAATTAAATTAAAATACACTTTTTTTTTAATAAATTATTATTGAATTCATTAAGAAAGGTGTATTCATAAATATGTTCTGATGTGTAATTATTATTACGTGTGGCAGCTGTTTCGCCTTCTGAATGCATTATCAAGATTGAATAACGTATTATTAAATAAATAAAAGAAAAACTTATAATTAAAATGGAGTTCGACAAATTAAAATTGAAGACAATAAAAATAAAAATAAATTATCGCATTTATCTAATTTCAATAAAATATTATAAATGCAGTCAATGGAAAATTTTGTCCTAAAAGTTTAAAGCCAAAAAGCTAAGATTCTTATGTAAATCCATTGACCCTAGTCAGTATTTTTAATTGATATTAAGTTTAATTCGTATAACACCATTTTAATTTAAAGTTTTTTTTTTCAATGTGAAAATTGTTTTTTTTTCAAAAATAATTTAAACGAGTTAGACTTGTTAGGTGAACCTCATTCCTATCTTTATATTGTTTTAATGTTTCCACATAAAGCTAAACAAATTAAAAACAAAACCCCAAAGCAAAGCTATCTTGATAAGGCTTATATTTGTGTTTATTTGTCCATAAACTTGCTTCATGTTTATGCATGAAACCCGATTATTTTATAACTTCTCAGAATTATGCAAATATTTCACAGTATTTTTAGATTTTTTTACCTGAAGGTGCCCCGATCCACCACGGGAACAAAATGTTACTTTAAAATTTTGGTATCGACCAGTGACGTAACTACTACCTGGCAGTCTGGGCAGTTGCCATGAAAGGGGCAGAAAACAGACTTAACTACATAATGACAAGAATTTGACAATCGATTAAATTGAGAAAAGCCACCATCTATATCAAATCCGTTGAAACACTATAATTAAATTAAAACACAAAATTTATGTTTTCTAAATTAGTATCAAGCTTATTACGTAAAATTTCAATATTTAAACTTTAGCCACTGTATTGAAATTTGCGAATTCGGGGCGTGTAAATAGCCCAAAACTTTCTGAGCGTTGTACTAAAAAATTATGATTGTGAATTCTACCTTGCGCGAACCATATATTACAAAAAATAGCGATCCGGCAGAATCCCAAAGGAAAAACAGAAATACTGACCTTAATTGCAAAACTCTTAAGTAAATTTCCATCCACTTAGATTAATCTCAGTATAATTTATTGTAATTTTTAAATATGTACAAGACTACACTAGCGTGGTAAATCAATACCCAAAAATGTAAGCAATGGCAATTTTTTTGCGAGAAATAAAAAAAGTTATCCAAAAAAAATGTATTTTCTGTTGTTTAGAAGAGGGATTTTTAGAAATCCATGTTACGCCACTAGTACTATCTTAAAGTCTCTTATTAATTAAATACTTTTTTTATTTCTTCAAAATAGGCATATTTACTTTGGGGTGTCATCATTAATTTAATGAAAAAACAAATACCTTTGTATAACACCACTATTTTATTAACAATATCAACATGTTTCGAAAACTATGTTTTCTTCGTCAGGATAATTATTATCATGATAAATATTATTATCCTGACGAAGAAAACATAGTTTTCGAAACATGTTGATATTGTTAATAAAATAGTGGTGTTATACAAAGGTATTTGTTTTTTCATTAAAAAAATACTTTTTTAATGGGAGGATCCGTTTCGTCAATATGAAACCAATAAAACAAATTGAGAATTTGCATACTATTCGTAATCGATACTTTATTCTAATTTATATTTTTGGCAATCTCACTAAAAGCTGGCTAATTATTTCTTCTACAAAGCATTCTGATGCGAATTTGTAGGTCATTGAGAAATATTTTTAGCTTAATATTGTAATTTCCCCTTTGACCTATGGCTCTACCAAGATTATCAACACGAAACAGCAGCTGCTATAAATATGTATAAGTAAGGAAAGAAAGGTAAAAATTATTTTTTTCAATTTTATCGTTGACAAATCGACAGGAAAGGTGTCTCGACCTCGAAAAAAACTTGACGAGAGGTAAGGCTCTCGAGTAGCAATTATTTTTAATTTTTAGAATGTCCCGGGTTCAAATCCCGGCGCGCGCAAATACATTTTATTCGATTAATTTGTTTCATTTCAAAATTAATCAATTAAAAATAATTTATATTATATTTATGGCAGCATCGCCCTGGTATAAAACCACCGTTTAAAATTGAAACTTGTTGCTTGAAGTAGCTTTAGCAGTGTTTGGCCAGATTTGATTAGCCAGGTACTTACACATCTTTCTCTTCTCCATCTCACAACTCACAACATACCTCAATTGGGGATGCCTTAGTCTCACTGGCTCCAGATGGTAGCAGATGGGACTCTTGTGTGATATTCGAATTAAAAAAAACAGAGTGTGCAATTCACACGCGGTAGAAGTGAAAACTTCAGAAAATTAAAGAAGACAAGAGTGAGGAGGCTACAAAGCACTACGCAAAGAGGATTATCCTATGTCATTCTCTCGCAGGCTAAATCTTGCAGATGCATGTGTTTGTCTCTTTTTAGTGGTGTTTTTTTTCGTTTCATCGAGTTTCAAATCGCAACGGTGCTAAAGAAGTTTTCACTTCAAAATAACACATAAAAAAAAACTTCAAAAATCAAAGACAATCGCATAATAAACCAACAAAAAAATTGAAGGTGAAGTAAAGTGTATGCATATAAGTGAAATCAATTGAAGGATTCTATAAAAATAGCAACAAAAAACGCAAAACAGTGGTAACAAATTCCATAATAATAATAATGCACACTGATAAAAACAATAACAGATTTAATGCAATGTAATTTCACGGTCCCAAGGTTCGTTCAAATAAAATATCAAGAACATTGTCAAAGTAGGTCAGTACCTGCGTGAATCGGTTAATCAACCAAAACGTTGAACGCAATATATTTGTTAAAAATTTTACGGTTATGCCTAGCTTAATTACAACCTTGTACTTTTGCAAGGTCGTACAACCTCAAAAAATGCGGAAAAAAATGTTTGTCGTCCGCTATCAACAAATAACATAACGTTATCTGACAAAATCAATCAAACCATGTTATCTCATTAAAACATGCGTTTTTCACGTTTCCATGGACCGTTGCTTTGTGGCATTGAAATAAATAAAATAAAAAAACAGATTCGAACTCAATTAAACGATGCTTGTTCTATCAAATATGTAATAACTTTATTTTCACAATTAAACTTTATTTTCACAATTAGTGAGCAGATAAGTACCTATCCATCTACACATATTATTTAATGGCGATTTTTTCATTAATGTTTTTTGTTCGTCTTGCATTTCGTCTTTCGATAAATTTGTTTGTTACGTTCCGGTTCCGGATAAAGATGGTGGGGGTTTTAAACTGTCATGCGTCGCAGAAGCCGATAAGCATGAAGAAAAAATGATTTATCTGCACATAAGTAACTATTCTGGGGAAAATATTTAAGGTGGATTATATACAGCTTTTAAAAAAAAAAATATATAGACACATTTATATAATATTTTTGCAGTTCTATTTACACTTTGTTCTATGTCAGGTCTTATTATTAATAATATGTATAAATATTTAAAGCTGAATTGTTTAAGTTTTTTGTAAGTACAACTTGTACTATTTCATTTCATTTCTTTTTTATGTTGTAATATTCTTTACCTAACGAGTCGATTGCATTCATATTTATTCTGTTTTATTGATTATGTAATACTTGTAATTAATATTGTTAATTATATATTTGCTTATTTTCTTGTAAAAACCCACTAGGGCGTTAATAAATATAAAATAAATAATAAAAAAAAAAATTATCTGTTAAGACGTACAATCTACATCATTTGGCAAAAAAACAAGCAAGTTATTCGAAAAAAGGAATATCAGGTGATCGATAGTGGACGCGACGCGACGATTCCACGCGATTACACGCGTCAGGTTCATTAATTAAATAGATAGGTATTTAAGTAACTATTTACAAGTCTTGTAAATAATATAAGTATCTGGTAAGTAATCATAAGTCTTGTGATTTCGGAAGAAATTTTGGTTTTGATTTTTTTTATTAAAATTAGGGGTACTAACCTCTTTTCTTTACATTTATCCCATAGGAGGTCCTGGGTAAAATAATTTCTCTCAGTACCCATGTCATCTGCAAAGATATTGTTGTTTGGTCACCTGTGAATATACTGTGTGGTGGATATTTTTGAGGAGAGGAAGGTGTGAACATCTTGAAGAGACCCATGTTGTAGGAGAGAGGAAACACAGAGACTGGCAAATTATTCCACAGTCGAGTTGTTCAACTCTGGAACGAATCGTAAAAGCGACCCGTCCTAATGTGACCAATGTCAACCCTGTAAATATGTGGAGCGCGCTTTTGACTTGTTTCCCGGCTACGCACCGGTGCCGAAGGAATCAAAGTTGCTAGTTCCTCGGAGCATCTTCCATTGTAATACCGGTAGAACAAAGACAACATACCTATCTGACAAATTTGCTCTAAAGATCGCAATCCGCTTGTTAAGGCAGGGTAATCCATCAAACGGACCGCTCGTTTGTTCACAGTAAATGATTTTTTTTAGGTATTTTGAAGCTGCAGACCAGGTGGCTGCTAAATTCAACAGTTTGTTGGGTGCGCTTGCGATTCGTAACTGCATAATTGCCAACAATCAAACTGCTTACGGTGGTGGTAGTAGGAGATTTTCAAATAGTTTCAGGTTATTCGTAACCCGGGAATGTTTGTCTTTATTAAAAATATATATATATATTCGTTGTTCGTTGTCATTACCGAAATGTTTTACATTGAACCCGAAGTTATCAAATAAATATCCTATTCAGAATGCAAGATCATCAGCTTTATACGTAAATACTATTATTATATTTCAATAGGTTAATGAACGACCTTCAAACTAATAATAAAATAATCGTGTTGGATATTTACAGTTTATCCGTGCTAGTACTGTATATGCATATATACAAAGTAGCATGCGGTGATCTGGCAAGGATGCCTAGAGTTCAAAAAACTTCTAAGATCAAATAGTTGATTACGAAATATGTACTTACATTACTTAGGTATGTACTTACAGATATTTTTGGTATAATATATTCTTTAGAAAAACGGTAAGATGCTTTTAATTAGTTGAATAATCAAATGTTTAGTAAAAATCATATAAATATCATTTTGTCTAAACTTCTAACCATTCTTATGATAAAAATAATTAGATATATTAAAAAAAAATAATCCTGTAGCAGAGAAGTACAAACAGATTTTAACATAAGGTAGAAATAACGGAAAATATGCAAAAATGCGTAACCAACATTTATGCACGGTGACATTAGTAACATGAGAACGGGTCGTTCTCGAGTTCAACAGCTCCGCTGTGGAATGATTTGCCAGCCTGTGAAGATCTATGTTCACTCCTTCCTGTCCTTAAAAAGACCCTCCACGCAACATCTTCAAAGATGACTCAAGCCATGAGGAAAGTAATTTTCCCCAGGGCTTCCTGTTTGGATTTAATGTAAAAAATCTATTGAAGGTGATGAGGCTCCAAAAGTTTTTTAGGCTTTAGGTAAATGTGTTTGGCATTTGTCACTCTAGAACGGGTAGTTTCTACGACTGATTTGCGGCCCTTTGAAGATCGATGTTCACTCCTTCTTGTCCTTAAAAAGACCCTCCACGCAGCTTCCCCAAAGATGATGAATACAAAATATTTTTCCCTAGGGCTTCCTATTCAGAGTTAACGTAAAAAATCTAGTAGAGGTAGTGAGATTAGAGGTTTTTTTGTGAAAGAGATAAATATTAATTTCTGACCTTTCGACTGTTTAACTAAGAAAATAGTGCAGTACGTATTTCTTTAGGTTCTATTTATTTTTAAATAAAAGTACTTTCTAGATAATCACACGTTATACTAAACGGCTCATAAAGATTACAATCATCATAAATGTACCTGTATAATAATAGTTAATTACATACAAATCTCACCGCAATAACTATACTCTAGTAACATACCCGTGTTAACCAGCCACTAGACCACTAGGTCAGTGGGAATAAACAAAACATTAACTATTTTATTACTCTTGTTTAAATAGTTAAGTAATAAAATGAATACTCGTGTAAAAAATTGCAATGCCACGAATCGCGACGTCCTTGTTCTGTTAATATGGTGAATATTCACAGTGTCTTATTGGAGTGATTTAACCTTACAAATTGCTATTTTATTATTTGGGAAGTTGTATGTGATCCAAGATGAACACCTAAACGTTATATCGGCAAGGGTATCATCCGATAAAGTTGATAATTCTTTGGAATGAAGGTTACATTATTTAAAAAAAATATGCTAATTAATTTCATCTACTTAATACGGAAATGCTGCCACTTTTAGTATGTAGGATTTCATCACCTAACTTGTATGAATCAAGCCAACTTGGCCCATAAAAGATTTGAATTGTTGAAAACGTTCAAATGAAAAGCTTTGGAGTAATGTAATTTTAACAGTTTTCTAGAATTTTCACGTAATGAGCTTTGGATATTTGGAATCTCAATTTAACTGTACAAAAATAAAACAAGAGGCCATAATGTTCATTCAATAATTATTATGTAAACAATATGATTAATATTGAACGTGTTATTAATGTAATGAAAACAAATAACTTTGTGTACACCACTATTTACACCACTATTCAAATAGTGGTGTACACAAAGTTATTTGTTTTCATCAATATATTAATAGGTGAAGCCAAAACTTTGTACCCCTTTTTACGAAAATTGCGCGGACGGAGGAGTACGAAATTTCGCACACTTATAGTTTATGTAAAGGAGGAGTGCAGAATGCTAATATTTTTTAAAAATTATGCATAAAAATAGATTAAATCAATAACAAAAACATTACACTCACTACCATGTATTTGACAAACACACTCGCGTCTTTACTCTATTGTTTATTGTTAAAGTCTATGGTCAAATTGAGAATAGATTAATATTGTTTGTCTTTAATATTATTTATCTATGGTCTTACTGAATGTCAAACATAAAAAAAACATTACAATTGTGGTCGAATTTCGACCATTGGGCGACCACTAGTTAAATTAAATAATAATGCATAAAGTGAATTTGCGAATTTTGAAGGAAGTGTTATTAATGTTTTGGTTTAGGTGACATTTTATGGCACGATCCCTTTATTTTTGTTTAATAGGTTTATAAAAAAAGAGCAGAAAAATGTGCACATTTATTTGAGTTATGTTCATTGCCAGGTTTTTTCCATACCAAACACATAATTTATACTGGATTTTCCAACCCGCATTAAGTTATGTTTACAGTTGCAAAACTGGAGAGTTTTGAGTGCAAGAAAAATAAAATTACTTTTTACTTTTTATTTATTACTAGGAGCAGTTTATAAACATCGTCTGTTGCCCGAGAATAACTACCAGGTGGCGCAAAAGTCACCATCACCCTATCGAAAAATTCTTTCATGTTTGCAAATAAGCGTGTCATCGCGATTTGGACATTGATACGCCAATTAAACAAGAGTACACGTTGTCAAACCGTGAATCGCTATATTCCTCACTCGCGGATTAATTTTATTATAATGAAATAATCGCATGGGATGGTGCAACACACTATCGGCATAGATTCACCATAAAGGGTGCAAAAACTAATAATTAAAGTTATCCTTAAAGTCCCTTTACAAACCGTCACTGAAGAAATATTTAACAAACTTCCAAGTTCTTCCAACAATCTTAACTCTTTAAAAAACAAACTAACGAAATATTACGAAAATTTTGAGATATGCGACATAAATCAAAAGAATTCCTACTGTAGCCCATAACACTAACTACATTTGGACAAAGAAACTCACTTGGATACTTTGCGTCTAAACTATACAATAACTTACCCGACGAAACAAGACAAATGAAAAGTTTAAATCAGTTTGAAATCCCCACTAAACAATGGATATTCAATAAAGACAGTGCAATTGTGATAATGAATAATTTGTTTTAGAGGAACCTATACGCGCGCTGAATGTATTGGTAAATCATACTCGTAGACTAGAATTATTAATTAATTTTCGTAAAAATTCTGTCTCAATACAGGTTCACCTAGTGAGGCAGGTTATGTCCAATCAATATACTAAATTATTAAATGTATTCATTGCTGTGCCCTTAGAATAATTATGTTTTATTTACAAACAGTTATTGTCTTAAAAAATAGAGAGAAGATTTTTGCGCCACCTTGTATGTACATGTTAGCAGTTAGATAACCCTCTAATTTGTGAAAAACCCAAGTGAAACCAATGCAGGTTTTTTACACGCAATTTCACAAGAGTTTTTATGAAGGTGCTTCAGGCATAGTTCAAAATATCATATTATAATAAAACTAACTAACCATCACTCCATTTTTCCTGAAGAGAAGGTAAAGAGGATAGCCTGTCATATAAATACGTCATGGCACACCCTCGATGCATTCACATTTATGCATCGTCTCATACAAACTCTTCAATTATTTTGACCCTCGACTTACCAACATCTTCTTCAGGCTCCAACTTCAACTCCCAATCAAATTTTTGTCATATATTCTCATGGAACTCCTTAATTTGTTCATCCGCTTTTACAGGCTTAGATACAAACCATTTAGGATCTAAGGGTCTCTTTCCTAATATTGTCTACTTTTATCATTCTTCTGCCATGCCATACAACAGGGTTGGTATCAGCACTCCATTGTGAACTGCTAGCCTCGGTTCTTTGGACGACTTTTTTATAACACTGTGTTTTTTATGTACTATATCAGACACGGCCGCTGAATTAATATAAAGATATCTTTAAAAATCGTATTCAATGCTCAATAGAGTGTGGCACGAGAACAGGAAGGAACCTTCGGTTTGTTATTTTATTTTAGCAGCGGTGTAATGAAAGTGAAGTCTCGGTACTGCTATTAAGTTATGAAACAGATCACGTGCTGCGATGCTGCCTCCGTCTTTGGTCCAACGCCTCGTGGATGATGAGGTGTGAATATACATGTAGATTGTAGGTGGATGTGAATGTTTGTTTCGCGCAATGACTTTGAAGGATCATATAAATACGCTTTCCACTAGAGGTAAATAAAATAACGTGAAACTGTTTTTGGCAATCGTTTAAAACGGTTGTAACAGTTTCGGGGATTTTGGGACGAATGTTAAAAGAAACTTCGTCGCTGACCGTTGCAACAAAACGCTTTCGCTTAAAAACCTTTCGCCGCATCCATTTTAACATAAAATTTAACCATTGGTAGTAAAAAAATATGAAAGGGAGGTAGGAAGGCTAGCATTCCACCATTCTGTACCAAAGCGGATGGACGAAGAAAGGGGTACCAGGAGAATATAATATGACATGATAATGAATGAGAAGAGAAGCCGTGGACACCTGAGGAAGCCACAACAATATCTTCGGAAACAAATTGGTAATAGGATATTCTCAAATATTGACAGGTAATCCGTAAACCGTCTTTCCTTAAAAAAAACCTCGAGTCAAAGTTGGTAAATACAAGAGTAGATCTTGTGAAAATGGATGAACGAGGGAGTGTGCCAAGATTAGTTGTGTGGTGGTCCATCCAATTTTCCTACCACTGCAAAGAAATGGCGTGATGTTTTAGATCATTTTTTGGTTATTCGTTATGGCCCGCCTAGATAATTTTTAAGGATTGCAGATATTTACCTAAAAAATCTTTTTTTAAAAGTTTGTTTGCAAAATTCAACTATAATTTCAAACTGTAATCACAACGGATTTTGATCATAAACAGATTTTTTTCCTATCAACTCAAAATGTGCCGTGATTGTCAATTTATTTCAAAATTACACATCTACGTCAATGAAGACGACAGAAAATAATTTTAGTTAATAAATTCTTTTTTGTAAGAGCGATTAATAACAAGGAGGTATTATTAATTGGAGATATTAATTATTGCAAATATCTCGCATAAATTTATAGATCTGATGCAATTCCAACTCTGAAATTAATTATGTGGTTCTAGGTCATAAACCTTACATATTATTAAAAGCAACACGTTGCGATGGGCGTACGTGAGGATGGCCCAGACTGGCAATATCAATTTGTCAATTAATTTGTGCGGAGATCTTTCTCATTTAGCATCTAATCAACATTTATATAAACAACCTTCGCGATTTTTAAAACATTATTTGTGTCACACCTGGAATCCATAAACAGGGATAAATATGAGAAAAAGTGAAATTTTTGACATTTGTAGTGATTTTATATTCACGTTTTTAATGCTTCGTCTTTAAACATGTATTTTGTGAGCTTAATTTTCAAATAAATGTGGAATCTGTTCGGTTTAATGAAAACATTTATTACATTTTGCAAAGGCATTCGCGCTTCTTGCCACGAAATGAAATGTTTCGATAAAGTGGACACTTGACTTAAATTATTTTTGGTACCATGTTTTCAGTCAGACTTGTGACGTAGAATTTCAGATTTCAGGCTTAAAGTAAAAGGAATGTTCATCTAAAAGAATAAGAGAATGCACGCATAATAGGTATTGATTTCCATAAAAGATTGAAAATTAGGGCATCAACCAATTCAGAAAATTATTTTCACTTGATGCAGATTGCACTACAGCCTTTTAATTTGTGTCACCGAGCGCAATGTTCAAAATTCTATTTAAACAAAACAACAATTTGATTACCAACTAGATTTTATCTACGTATTTGCACAATGAAAATTCAAAATTATATCTTCACAAGACAACAGTTTGTGAATCAACTGGTTCTCATATTCATATCAATGTAAGTTCAAAATTAACATCCAAATAACAGTAAATAAGCCTCTCAAAAACTGGACGTACTGTACAGAGCCCGCAGATACTTGATCAGTACACAACTGCTAACCCTGTACAAATCACAAGTGTGCCCCACGGTTGAATTTGGCAGCCACCTCTGGTCTGCAGCCCCAAAATACCTGAAAAAAACCCTCGACTCTGTGCAGAAACGGGCGGTCCGTTTGGTAACTCTCCTAACTTAATACCCCGATTGCAATCTTTAGAGCACAGGCGTCGGGTGGGAATGTTATCCTTGTTCTACCAATATTTCAACGGAAGATGCTCCAAGGAACTAGCGTCATTGATCCCTTCGGCACCGGTGCGTAGTCGGGAAACACGCCAAACACATGCCCAATATGTACACGGTTGACATTTGTCAGATGAGAACGGGTCGCTTCTTCGACTCGTTTTTATGTTCAACGCTCGGCTGTGGATCGATTTGCCGACCTTTGTGTTTCCTCCTTCCTACAACATGGGTCAAGACTAATTTTCATTCATTCCTATCCTCAAAAAGAGTCTCCACACAGCATCCCAGATGCCATACGCTCTGAGAAAATATTTTCCTCAGAGCTTCTTGTGTGGAGTTAACGTAAAAAAGTATATATATACTAGCTGGGTTACCCGGCTTCGCTCAGGACAACATTCGAGAGTGTTCTGGATACTGCGATGGTAGCGCAGTCTGTCGGATCCAATGTAAAACATTCCAAAATCAATAACTCCTTAGAAATAAAAAAAAATAATTAAAAGAACATTTTCCAGTGGACCAAATTGTGAATCTAAACCATTCTCGAATCCCCTTGAACCCACACAAAAAAATTCATCAATATCGGTCCAGCCGTTTAGGAGGAGTTCAGTGACTTACACACGGACAGAAAATATATATATATATTAAGATATCAAATAGGTTTCGTCTACGCATGCATGTCAACGAAAGTTCAAAATTACATCCATGCAATAATGGTTTGAGCACCAAATGGTCTCCACCCAATCCTTCCTGTCAAAGAAAAATTACATTTAATGTAGCAGTTTGTATAACACTGTTTCCGAACTGTGCATTCATGTCGACCAAAGTTCACAATTACTCTGATTCAATGCAACAATTTCTGTGTCAACCTAGTCCAACCTCCGCCTTCAAGATCTATGCATATAAGAATTACGCCAATTTTATGCAAACTTTGAGGACGATGACTTCACGCTAAGGATGAGACAAGCAAAAATATTGGATATTACTGTGAATCAAATAATAAATATGTAATGAAAACGCTTAAGAACACGAACACACATATCCTTGCGAAACAGGGCAAATAACGTACAGACCTTCGATGATAACGCGAACTGAAATCTGATTAAGCGTTTTGTATCGCAATAGACAGGTGTCATTACCCCCAGTTTACCTTCGTTTCGATAATTCATCAGATGTAAAAGATATTATGAAAATAGAGGTCAGCTCATAGAAAATCACAGAGGAATGTCTACCGCACTGGCTGTTATCGGGTAATCTTTTTTTTTTCTGTTTTGCAATCGGCCTGCGTTTGGATAAAATGACACCGTTGCCATTGTGCCGAATCCAAATATTAATTTTAAATATATGGTTCAATGTTATGGACTACATAATACGAATTAGTGTGGCTCGTTATGTAGTGTCGTTCTTACTGCGAATGGTGGTTGCGAATGTAAATTTTATTACAGAAATTGCAACATTTTTGCTAGAGGTAAGCATACCTGTACGGCGCGATGGTGAATAGATTTCAAGTTCGTAAACGAATTTTAATAATGCTATGTTAATACAATGTTTTGTCTGGTTGGGTTAAATTTAATTATTTCTATAATAAAGGGACTTTATTTATATTGGATGTTTAAAATCGGTTGCAATCATGATATTATGTTTTATGCAAATGTGGAAATTTGTCTATTAAATCTTTTGTTCGTACTAATAGTTTGCTTCTTATGGTGTTATGTAAAAACAGTTATGAAAGTAAACAATTAGATGAACGGTTTAGCTCTTCATCGTGCAAGCCATGACATAGTAGAACAATCTCCTTACTTCAATTATATAGGATGAAACGGAAGTGCGTCACAGAAATTTATTATTTAGGTTCTAATATAATGCGATAAATTCGCACGCCGGCGCGAGCCTCCCATAGCGCAGCGGGTAAAAAATCTCACATGGCAAACTTAACAAAACACTTAACAAATCTCAGCGGCCAGAGAGACAGACACCCAACGAACGGAGATTCGAAATCTACGAAATCCTTCTTTTGAAATCAATACCCAATCTTCAAACCACTTTAAAATAAAAAGTAAAAAAACAAAAGAAAAGAAAGCGACATCTAGCGACTTTCTAGTTTAACTTCTACTGCTTGTGCACACTCTGATTTTTTTACATTAGCTCCACAAAGGAGGCCCTGAGGAAAATAAATTCCCTTGGGGCCTGTGTCATCTTAGGAGGTGCTGTGTGGAGGATTTTTTCAAGGAAAGGGAGGAAAGGAAGTTCTGAAAAGGAAAAAGGTTTGAGAGGTGGGTAGGAATATGGGGTTCAGTGTCCAAGAGTGACAGACATATGAATCCATCCCTTCAAATGTGGTGCAAGGCGATGGGTTGAGAGAGTACGGCTGGAGAAGTCAAAAGGCTTCCCTCAACCAATCTCTCTCGATCCGGCCCGCCACGCATCAGGTGGACAGACGCATCTGCTGTCAAGATCCGGACAAACTTCACCCCATGAACCCGGGCACCCCTGCCAAAACCAAAAGTAGCGAACTACTTGGGGTAATCTATGGCAGAGGTGTTAGTTGTCCAATAAATGGTTCCCGGGGCAGCGGTACCCATACCCGCCTCCCAAACTGTAATTATATAATACACTAGCTGACCGGTTACACGTTGCTAACGAAACACAATGCCATTACCCAACCTTTATAACCAATGCCATTTGTTAATTTGGATACATATCAAATTAAACCGCCCGCTTGCAGGCCCGCTGCCCGCTGCCTGAATTGAATCTTTGAATTTCTCGGCTTTTCTCTACTATATGTACTCACGTATTATACATATAAACCTTCCTTTTGAATCACTCTAACTGCATGAAAATCCCTTGCGTAGTTTAAAAGATCTAAGCGTAGACAGTGAGAGCGAATTCATTTTACACTATGTAAAGATCTACCTCTAAACAGGAGTATTCAACAATTATACCGGAATTTGGTGAGGTGTTTGTAATGATAAGCAAAAACTGAGATAAGCTTGAAATCATAAACCTTTCATGGTAGAGTTTTAAAAATACTTCTTGCAACACTGTGAATTATATGGAAGAAAGTATTTAAACCATTTCACTATGTGGGCTATATTTTTCTGTTTCATATAACTCTGATATAAATAATAGTTTGCAAAATAGCTTACACAATTTAATGTTAGTATTACATTGATAACGCTCCGTTTTTCCTCATTTCTAAAACAAACTTGTCTCGTTCACTCCTACTGTATTTAAAAATTCAGTGCACAGAATATTTGATGTTAATTTAACCAGCATACAGGTTTCATGTTGGTAATTAGAGGTTGAAGAGAACCAACGTGATTTCATTTATTTTAACATTTGGTTCACTCTTCACATTGTCACCCGAAAATAAGTTGATTTTTTTAAAGGAATTTTGAAAAAAAAAACAATCGTAGTTCATAATTTTTAATATCACATTTGAAAAGACATGACAAAAAATCATTTACATGGGGGGGGGCAAAAGAGTTTGGGAACCATTGCTCTATAACATATGTTGAACATTTATTAAATTTGACAGGTTCGTAAATTAAAAGTAGTGAACATCGCGATGTTTTACTTCACCAAATTTCGAAGATAAAATTCAAGTTTTGTGAAAGATCTGTTCAACTTCTATAATATTAATGTAACGTCTAACGACCGAAACGTATTGAAATATTAACAGAATTCGATAAGAAATAATCCACGATACTTGAATTTTAACTTTGAATTTGATGAATTGTTCAAATTCTGTGAAAAAACTAACTCTCGCTACAGAATCAATCACTGATTTGCAGACTGATTACATTCAACTCATTTTAATCACCATAACAATTGTAATAAAATCATCTCCCAAAGGCTGATATCAACTTTGGTTATTGACTTCAATGGGAACGGACTACAAGTGTCTTCTAAGAAATGAATGCATCATAAATAAAAGAAAACATGAAACCTGTATCCATGTATGTCAGACCAATAGCCTACTCTTAGTGCGTATGTATTCTCCTTACTAAAACATATCTAATATACCTGTATCAGCGTTATTTTATATTTGGTATCATCTTCAACTAGATTCATCCAGTAAAATCAAGATTATCATCGATTATTGTGATTTTATAACGTGTTTCTGATCGTGAAGAATTTCTAAAAATGTATTATTCATGCCACGGACTTCTACACTCGATTTAAATCTTTTCACCTTTACACCTGGCAGTTATGTCTACTACTTGACATTATTATGTTAATTATTTTGAAAAATAATTATTTTTTATGTTTATTTTACGTGTTCATCAATATTATGTTTTTTTCGAACTGTGTAAGTTTGTCAAATAAATGTTAATCTTATGAGCTAATCAGTGTGAAGTGGTGTTAGCAAATTACCTTTAAATGTGGTATGTTTTTTTAAGGTTTTCATGGCGAAAAGTATTTTTGTTATTTATTTTTGGGGTGTTATGCCGTGTTTCGCTACCTCTTTCTTTAGCCAACGTTTCGGACAGCGTTGCAGTGTCCATCATCAGGGCAGATGAGCAAATGATATTGGTGAAAGTGTTTGCTTATGTATGTCGAAGCGATACTGTGCTGCCAGCTCCATTTCTCTACAAGCTGGTGTTAGAAAAGATTCAGCATGGTTTTTTGCGTTTAGCTTTGGTGTAGCCGTCAATTATTGGATACGCTGTCCGAAACATTGGCTAAAGAAGGAGGTAGCGAAACATGGCATAACACCCAAAAATACCTTTAAATATGTTCAAGTGTAGATAATTTTGCTCGATTCTACTTGCTAACAAGTTACCTTCTTACATATTTTTATTCTGTTTAAAAAAATGAAATAATTGTATCTTATACCTAAATACTAGCTTTTATCATACATACATCTAACTTTGTTTTATGTCAGGTCTTATATAAACCTAGTTTATTATTTAACTATTACACGAGTACATGTTTCTTTCAATATTATCTCGTATTTCTAATAACAACTGTATCACTTCATCTACATTATTTTTGTATACTCTTACATTCTTATTTTCTTTTTGATACTGATACCCTCCTGTGCACCACTTTATTCTTTAAATTTCATGTGTCACTCTAATTTAGAAGCCATTTTATGGATTTTAAATAAATAAATTATTAAATTTAAATAAAATTTATATTCTTACTATCTGACCCGGCCACGCGTTGCTGTGACGTGAAATCGAAACACAACGCCACCTACTGGATAGTTACCCAACCTAGATAACCAAGTGTTGTGTTGATCAATTAACTCAAATCGCCATCTGTTAGAAACTTGTGGAACTTACGAATAAAATTACAAAGTATTGTGCCGTAACAAATATTTAATTCGCAATAATAAATATTGAAGTCAATAATCGAGATATAAACCATCCTGTCTTTTAAGTTTGACCAAATTACATACTTAAGCCAAATTTCATCAAAACCGGTTAAGTAGTTTCAGAGTTTTTCTCGAACAAAGATTGTGACGCGAGATTCTTATATATAAAGATTTTCTTTAAAAAACTAAAATACTTGCAGAACTTAATAAAAGTGATTTAAATTATTAAAAAAAAATAGAGTTCTACGTAAATATCATTTAAATACACCTAAGTTGTTTGTAGGCATCTAAGGACGGGTTGTTTCAAAAAATTTTATGGATTCATCAAATATTTGAAGCTAATTTTCACGTTTTGTGTAAGTTCTATTCAAGTTCTGTGATTATTTCAGTATTGTGAAGTAACTGCCCTATAACTATTTAATAATAGAACTTGAAAAGAACTTACACAGAACATGAAAATCAACTTCAAATATTTGATGAATCCATCAAATTTTTTGAAACAACCCATCCTTAGTCTTCCTCTAAAATGCTTTTTTTATTTTACAAGAATATTGTTTAGCACAAAAGATGTAGATATAATGTTTAAGTATGTCGACGAGAATTAACAACCACAATTGATTGTCATGTGATTGTTTTAGGCAAAAAATAAGTAAATAGAAAAATTAGTGTACCTAATTGAGAATGGATAAAACTTAATAACTAGTTTTTAAAACAGTTGTTGCCTAATTAAGTCTAATAATAATTTATTGGAAGTAATTTCGCGCACATCAAAAATAAATAAATTATTTAACTTTTTTGCGAATCAATTAGTTTTAGGTGACACGCTTTCAGGAACATGTAAGGCTGCTATTGATGGGCTCATTTTTCAAATAACTGCATTGTTTAGAAAATTGGTGCCTTTTGAAAAAACATGGTTGATATCTGGCACATACTTGTATTGTTTTCTGCGCTTTATTGCACAAAGCAATATTTACATTGAGTTTATCTTTGTACCATACGTCCGTGGCTTGGCTATTTCACGTGGTCTATGAAAATTTGGCTCTTTTTCAAAAGTTTTAATTTTAGAAAAGCGATATTTTGGAGTAACACTGACCCCTGAAAACTAAATATCCTTTCTCAAAATCTAAAGGTTCTTTTAGATTTCTGAAGATAATCCGATTTTGAGGTCAAATCGAAAAAAAATGCACAAACCAAATAGGTACCACGTGACCCTCTGTCAAATCATGAATATTGTTTCATATTTTCTCCGATGGACCATTCATTTTCTTTGCATAATATTATGTAATCTAAAATTCAAACCTGAACACAATCGATTACATAAAGACCAGTTGTTTCACAGAACTTGAACAATTCATCTAATTTCAAAGATAAAATTCAAGTACTGTGAAAGTTCCATTTCCATCAAACTTCTGTAAAAAAACTGACCCTTTCTGATTCAAATTGGTATTCTGGTTTGAATCTGATCGACAGTGGATAAATAACAGAACTTGAAAAGAACTTTTACAGAACTTGAATATCAACTAAGAAATTTAAAAAACGTTCAAGTTCTATGAAGCAACTGTCCCTTTCGGGAAATGTCCACATCATCGTGAAAATTTTAATTAAACTTTGGCGCTTAACAGTATGCTGTCACATCACTCAAACTTATATAATTATTTTGGCATCTGATCAATATTTGCAATCACTTGCTTAGGAATGTCTGTAAGCTGCAATGCGTAAACATAATAAATGAATAATCATTCAAATGAAGGAATTAGGAAATAGACCGACAGCCTTCATACGAATCAAAATTAGTTCCACCCTACTGGTATCTTTACGTCTGCCAAAATAAGACGTACAGTTTGAATAATAACGAATACCCTCTCGAAAGATGATCGAATGACCAGAGTTATTTAACGTAAAGTAGGTTGACAAATTAGCAAATTGTGAATAAATTGTGACCATCTGTTTTAGGCTTTGTTGTTTTACAAATTCTTCTTTAGAAATGTTCACTTTTACCATTACCCAGTACCTTATACAAATTAGGCAGTTTTTGTACCTTTAGTTTGCATCGTAAAGATGTAACAGTTGTACGAAAATATTAATAAAAACTCTTTTTTTTTAAACTTTAGGGTGAAGAGGTAAGCCCATTGCAAGAGCTTTTTGAGATATTTTCTTAAAAATTCGTATCAAGATTAAGATATCATTATTATCATTTGAACTATGAACCTACTAAGTATAAAAACGTTACAAAAATGGAATGGGCAGTTAGACACCATCCGATTTAGCCCGAGTAGAAAACGTTTTTTCGTAACAATAAAATAATATTGAAAAACTGTGGATGTGTGGTGGAAAATTGTAGCGTTTGAAAGTTACGAAGCTCATGATGAAACAATATTGCGAGCTAAGCATAGGTAAATAATACTTGCAGTAGGTTAGAGTTAGAGGATACAAATTTCCATTGTGTAAAATAATTTTATATTATAATAAAAAATAAATACTAATAAAAATATAAGTACAAAGCCGAAAAAAAATGTTATAAAAAGAATATGTGGTAACAGAATTACCATTCCCAGTGATAATTATTTCTGAGGGTTAATGCTAGAAGTGTTGGTCATTTTTTGGTCATTGGATTAGAACCCAAAATGAACACTAAAATGTACCTTGTTGGAATGCTTTAAAAACCAAAAAAATTGATTCAGCGTTTCTTACGCCAACAAATCGATAATCGAAATTCACAAACTTGACAGAAGCACTTCTAGCATCAAGCCCCAGATTTATAGTAATTACCATTGATCCGATTGATTGCCTACAATCCCCGTACAAAAACGAACATAACCCTTGAATCAAATGAGAACAAATAATACTTTTTCGCAGCGGCGTAATTTTTTTTAATCATACTAACACCCACTGATTGGGATTTCCATAGATTGGCGATTTCCCTTGCGACGCGAGCGCTACGAATTAGTCAAATATGAATAATAGTCAGCCCCCTCTACTGTGTATTACAATTACAATAAATACTGGCGGCATTCGCCTTTGTGTCGAAATAACTAAACACCAATACTCAATCATTACAATCTGAATAGCGTAATGTTCCGCGTTTGACAATGCTCTTTTTGTCAATTGTACAATATAATATGGTACCTGCGTCTACCGCAAGTACGCGAAAGTTTTACCTGCCACTTGTACCAAGTCATACTTGGTATTTTGGTGTTAAAATACACACGACAAAAAGTGTTGGCTAATAATAATGACTGGGTTAGTGGCATAAACAGGTTGCAAATGTTTTATTGTTATTTATGCAATTGTTTAAAAATATGGTTATCACCATGAAAATGTCAATATTGTTTGCCAAAAATTATTGAAAGAAAACTGAACTTTTGTTTTGCAGGGTGTTACACATTTTCATTGGAAGTATATTTTTACAATTACATCAATGATCTAAATATCTTGAACATTTGCAATAATCTACTAAAAAAAATTATAACGAAACCTGTATTGTGCTGTACTATTTATATAAAATCATATTATAATACTATCAAGTAAAGAAAAATACATTTTGCTCTCATTCATCCAAGCTATCCAATTTCCTTGAAAAAAGATTTCCCAAAAAAATCCTTCCTTATGAGGTCTGTAATTACTTTAATACTGTTATATTTTAAAGACTGAAGAAACCTGGGGGTTCAGTAGGGGTCTCAGGGAAAACCGAGGAAGGGGCAGTACTCAAAAGTAAGGGGTTGTGAGGGTAAAACAAAGAAACTTAAGATATTTCTTTGAGTAAAGTTTTTACCCACTACATAACAGTCACTCATTGACGCTACAATCATAATATGAACCGTTAATATATATTTTAACGATTAACTTGCTTTTTTTTCAAGGAAACGTACAAAATTCACATTTAAAGGGGGAGCGCTAAACATAATATCTATGAAAAGGGGGCACTGCACAAAAATATCTGTAAAGAGGGGGTAGATATGGCGGCCTCCGTAGTCCAGGGGTAAGACTCTTAACTCACAAACCGGACGTCGCGGGTTCGAACCCGGCATGCACAAAGAAATTTTATTTGATTAATTTGTGTTATTTCACAATTAATTAATTAAAAATAATAAACAGTATGTTTGCGGCACGTTCCAGAGTGGAAGATACTCTCAGTATCGCCCTGGTGTAAGAGCACCATTCAGAATTGAAAAGTCGCTTGAAATGGCTTTAGCCGTGTTTGGTGACCAGATCTGAATAGCCAGGCACCTCCCACCTTCCTCTTCCTCACTTCCCTTCATCTCCTTCCCTTCCCCACTACCTTTAGCCTCACAACGTACCCTGATTGGGGATGCCATAGTCTCACTGGCTCCAGACGGGAGCAGTTGGGACTCTTGTGCGGTATCAATTGTAAAATTTTTTTTTTTTTTTTTGTTATTGTTTTGGGGTGTTATGCCGTGTTTCGCTACCTCCTTCTTTAGCCAACGTTTCCGACAGCGTTACAGTGTCCTTCATCAGGGCACTGTAACGCTGTCCGAAACGTTGGCTAAAGAAGGAGGTAGCGAAACACGGCATAACACCCCAAAAACAATAACAAAAATACATTTTGGCCGTGAAAATCTAAAAACGTACGTAAAAAAATTTGTTTTAAAAAGATACTGAACAAAAACCTATTTGAAAAGAGGGCGCTTAACTACAACGTCTGAGAAAGGGGGCGATGACTTAAGATATCTTTAAAAAGATAATCCAACAAGAATATCAATAAATAAGGGTGCTGATGAAAATACCGTCGGAAAGAGGGTGTTGATTGAATAAAAACATTACTAATTAAATAAGTTTGATAAACACTAGACAAAATCATCATAAATAATCAATAATAATAAAAGTAATGACGCAAGCCCATCCTTTCCATATCCAGTCCCTTGAAGATCAGCCAGCGCGTGACATGGCAACACTGATAGTAAAGTCGGTAGACACGTCCCAGGTATGCCCGAGGAATGCGTAATGCAGTATGCGTGTCAGGCGTTCCGATTTCATTGTCTTTCGTCCGGTTCGCGGACGGTTGCGACATCTTTCCACTTCCGCTTGCCGGTAGCTTCTCGACAGACAGTATGGTGCAGTGTCGCTATTATGCTGACAGGGTTGTGCTGAGATTGATTGATTGGCAATAAGGGCTATCACAGTTTCTTTCATTTTTTTTGCAATATTTTTTGCAAATGGTTGGTTTAGATTTATAGCGTGCAAGATAATAGCGTGTAAGATAATAATCATTTCAGAATGATTCCCGAAGTACAAACTTTTATTCAAACGAAATATTCCATAAACATTCCCGAAACATTCGTAAACGAAATATTCCATACCTACTCAGCTGTTACTGATGTCAAAATTTATAAAAGAAATTTATACATTCGTATGTTTTCTCGTGTTACTAATAATATACATTAAGTAACAACCTATTTAAAATTAGTATACACCAAAAACATAACGTTTATGCCCTTGCAACGTTTGCGAAAAAGTGAAAAAAGTATTTCTTAAAACAGCTACGGTGAATTGGTTTGAATTTACTCAGCCAAAACAAAGAGTGAAATTTATTAAAATTTACTTAACCAAAACGGAATAAAAAGTGTTTCCCATTTTGTTTTTATGAAAAGAATTTGCTGTGGAATTTTGAAGTTTTTTTTTTAATTAAAAAGAAAAACAAACATTACCGGGTTACGAATAACCTGTCAATTTTGAAAAATCTCCTGACACCACCACACTTAAGGCTTGTTCAGACTAAGCTAGTAGTTTAGTCGAGTGGCGAGTAACTCGCCAATTGACTGGCCAAAATGCTACAACTAACTACTAAATTTATGGTGTTCGGACACGTTTAGTTACTAAAATACTCGTTACTCGACTAAAATACTAGCCTAGTCTGTACGGGTCATAAGCGAAAAATGTTGCTTGTGTCGTGGTGGAGGATTAGCCGAGGAATTAAAATGAAACTAAAGCCCGCCTGCTTTGTTCAAATAAAATCATGGGATTTTCATTAGATTTTCATCAACGAGTTCATTCGAGCGCATTCCATAAACAAATAAAAGAAAATAAATAAAAGTTCATGATTTGTTACCCTGTGTTGCGTATATAAACCTACTTAATATTCTGAATACTTTTGAATAATGGAAGGAACTTTTCTCTAATAACAAAAATCAATCGCAGATTTTTGTCGCAGTAATGGAAAATTTAAGCACTGAACAAGTTGTTTGGATTGATATATAATTAATATAATTTTGGCAACCCTGTATTTAATTACATCTGCTCAAGTCATACTTCAACTTATCATTCATGCAGTGTACGTTCATATACGTATTATTATTATGACTAGGTTGTATTGGGTTTTTCTCTCGCATATGCTCTTGATTAATATTACCACCCATAAGCACATGTAATGAACGGTGCACGGAATAATGAGGATATTCAACTTTTTACAATGCTATCTTGCTAGAGACGGATCGGAACATCGGAAGTAACATTGAGTTGTTCCTGTGTGAAGGTTTGTAACTTTTTCATAGAAGGTTTGGTATACCTTACTTATAAACTTAAAGGAAATAATTAAATAACTGTTTTATTGTAGTACTTACCTACTATCTTGTACCAATGGAAAATCATAAGAAAACTTTGATTAAGAATACATACACGAAATGAATATTGAAAAATATAAGAAGAAGATGTTTTTTTTTTCGTTTTTAACGTGCTTAATGGTAAAACTCAGCTTTGTTTATATGTTTACATACAACAATAAAAAAACATCATTTAATAAGCATGAGTCCCAACTGCTCCTTACAATTCGGAGC
Organism: Glyphotaelius pellucidus; assembly: GCA_936435175.1. Classification (NCBI taxonomy): domain Eukaryota; kingdom Metazoa; phylum Arthropoda; class Insecta; order Trichoptera; family Limnephilidae; genus Glyphotaelius; species Glyphotaelius pellucidus. The sequence continues at coordinate 16,811,129 of OW386549.1, read as the reverse complement.
CTTTATGATTATGGGATCCCAAATTTTCTTTTGTTGTGAGCTTAAGGCGCGGTACACCCGCTCAAAAAAAAAAGAAGATGGAGAGACGTGTTAATATGAATATTAGAGAGAGCCCGCTAATCTTAAAATCGATAATATTTAAGGCTCGGCTTCCCGAATTTCTACCGATTTCTTGCGTATCTCCCTTAACATTTGAAATTTTGAAGCTCTTAAAAAAATATATGTTATTTTTTAAATAATATCTATGCAACCCTCCACGCCGAAACGCAAATTAAATGAAATTCCCTCGATAGAAAAAATCGCAGTGTGCTGCGAAAATTTTTATTTTCAAGCCTGTCTCTATTACTTAACAAGTTATATGTATGGAAAAATTCACAGTGTTTCTTTGAACGTTGTTTTAGATAACCCCGTCGGGTTTTATTAAACATTTTCACCATTTTCGCTTCAATTTTATAGTTCGAAATATTAGCGCGCTCTCTCAAACATTCGTAATTAGATATCTCTCCATCTTCTTCTTTTCGAGCTCGGGTACGGGGCCTTAAGCGAAAATTGTGAAAATGTTTAATAAAACACGACTTGTTTGAAATAGGGCAAAAATGTCGCGGGGGTTATCTAAAACAACATTTAAAGAAACACTGGGAAGTTTTCGTACAAATAACTAAAACAAACGTGCTTATAATAATTTTCGGAGTAGGCATACTTTGCGATTTTTTTCTATCAATGGAATTTCAATTAATTTGCGTTTCGGCATGGGGAATGCATAAATATTATTTTCAAGAATAATATATTTATTTTTAAGAGCTTTAAAACTTAAAGTGTTTAAGGTACATATGTTATAAATTGTTAGAAATGGGGTATGCCGCGTCTTAAGAATTCAGATTGAATAGCTAAGCAACAGAAGAATCCTTTTGCTAAGCTATTCAGATCTGGTCAACAAATACCCCTAAAGCCATTTCTAACGATGTTTAGATTTTGAGTAGTTATTTTTTTACCAACTACATTTTTTGTGTAAATAAAAATTGCTTGGATAAATAAAAATATTCAAAATATTTACTAACTTATTTCCTGACATTTTCTGGTATTCATTTTTATTCATGTTTTTGTAATATTTCTAAGGAAACTGTTCAAAAGAATTCAACCCACCGATCTAGGTCAGTCAACACCAATAACAAAATATTATGAAGATCGTTTAACGTGAAGTGACAAGTAAAGCGGATGCTGTAGGAAAAGAAATTACTATCTACTTTATAGAGAGAACTATCTAGTAAAAACATCAGTGTTGATTTGAAAATCTAGATTAAATCGTCTTATTTCCCTTATAATCTCGGTATCCGTAAACAAGATAATAGTATATGATTTGACCAACTTCTCTCTTCGTAAACAACAACACGCCATTTAATATACAGAGTGTAAACATATACATACCTATAATAGGCAACTTTAAACGGGGATTTCTGACATGAGCACGAATTTTTTCAAATCGGGATGCGGGTATGGGTACCGCCACCCGGGAACCGTTTGTTGAATAACCAACACCTCTGCCATAGGTCACCTCAAGCAGTTCCCTACTTTGGTCACTTAGCCGAAGGTTTCATCAGGTGAGATGTGTTCCTCTTAGACACACTGACCCCTAAACTCCTCTAAAGCCCTCATTCCTTTTCCTTCCCAGAACCTCCTCTCCTTCCGTTCCTTAAAAATATTTAACATCCACACAGTACCACCAAAGATGGGGGAAATTATTTTCCTTCGGGTCTCTTGTTTTTTTTTTTAAGAAAGACAAACATTCCCGGGTTACAATGTTCCCAACAACCCAAAATCTCCTACTACCACCCACAGTAAGCCGAAAATGTTGCTTGAGTTGAGTGATGGAGGACTTATCCAGCCGAGGAATCGAATACGCGACGGGTGGAACCCAAATACGATACCCACTCAACCACTGACCAGTTCTGTGTGGGGTTAATAAAAATAAAAGATTTAAATGGGGCTAATAAAAATAAAAGATTTAAAAACGCTGGTACCATTTTGGAATCTTGTGACATTTTTTAATCAAAAAAAAAATACATATGTATATTATTTCTCGCAGATAAAATCTTTAGGCTTACTAGAAAGATTAACTTTTTTTTAATTAACAAAAGTTACATTTTTCGAACAACAAATTTATAATATAAAATCCTTCTCCAAAAATGCCTAGCAATCGCTGGTCGTATATTAGGAAGGTTCGTCTGTTTACATATGTACCCAACTAGTTGGAATAACAGTCACCCACGTATCCAATCGCTTTTACATCACTTTAAATGCACTTCAGTAAATTTATGTTTTTTGTTTATTTTTCTTAAATCGTGGTTTATTGTTTTTCTCGTTACATTTGACAGCTTTTTATGCGATTCACAATCTACAATAGCATTCAAAGAAACAAGTTATTAAAAAAAAACTGTAAAGTGGTTGTGTAACTACATATTTGAGACAATAAGATAAAAAAGACGGTAAGAAATAGATCGACGAAACAGTTCAACAAAATGGATTAAAAAAAACTTTTAGAGTAATCTTATAAATTGGTTGTCTATTCATGATTTGTTTCAGTAGTTTTCGAGCAATATTATGTAATAAATAATAGACTTTGAAATATTATATACATGTATAGTAGGGAAATATAAAATGCTTGTTGAAACGATGTAAAAACATAGGCGACGGGTGATTTTAAGGAGCATTATATAAAACAATAATTTTGTTTGGAACTTTAATGTTAAAACGAACAAAAATTATTGCGGCTAAGTCGGAATGCAAATCGTAGTTTGACATTATGAAATTAAAGTTGGTCAATAAGGAAAATACTTTAAAGTAATAATATATAAAGAAGACTAGTTTTTTGTAACGCTGTTAATTATATCATAGTTTAATTTTCAGAGAAACTTGTTCGTATAAAACTATTTTTATTTAAATATTTCTAGGAAAAAAATTCCTGTTTCGAAACTACCAGTATTTGTAGAAGGCCAAAAAATCAATAAAACGACATTTTAGCTATACAAAATCACCTTTACGGAATCTCAAAAGCAATAATAATTCAATATTTACATACTTATTACTTACCGTCTTCAGTCTCTTTTAAAAACTGCTTTTTTATTGAAGTTCCGAAAATGCGGGAAAATTGGTTAACGGCAACTCGTAAATATTTTTTAAAGATAAAAGCAAATTACAAACCTCCATAGCCTGTGATGGAATTATTAAGCAAGTTGAAAATTGTTATGAAAAAGCTTTCAAAATATCATAATATCATGACGAATTCATCTTTACAGTGCAAAAATGCAAATTACAAACCTCCATAGCCTGTGATGGAATTATTAAGCAAGTTGAAAATTGTTAAGGAAAAGCTTTCAAAATATCATGACGCTAGAATTCATCTTTACAGTGCAAAAAAGCAAATTACAAACCTCCATAGCCTGTGATGGAATTATTAAGCAAGATGAAAATTGTTGTGAAAAAGCTTTCAAAATATCATGACGCTAGAATTCATCTTTACAGTACAAAAATACAAAATACAAACCTCCATAGCCTGTGATGGAATTATTAAGCAAAATGAAAATTGTTGTGAAAAAGCTTTCAAAATATCATGACGCTAGAATTCATCTTTACAGAAATTTTAGACACAAAAAAATAATGCTTCATTCATCATTCACCTGCTCGTATAGGTTTTTAATTCTCAGATAACAATATTATAAACTTGATAAACGGTAGTAAATAGGTGAACCAAAAATTTGTGCACAATAACTCAAGATAAAAATTTTCTATTGAAATTACTAAATAGTCAGTAAAACAAACAACTTTTCTGTAGAAATAATGGAAGGTAAATGCTAAGTGCATAGAGCATGAACGAATAAGGCAGTTTGTCCAGTAAAATTAGCAATAGCAATAAAATTCATTGCTAGTCCAATCAGGTGTTATGTAACCGGATGTAAAAAGTTAGTTTTTGTAGGCTTCGTGATTTCACTTTGACTTTATTGCTCTCTATGAATCAAATGTAAAAACTTCAACACGAACAGAATATAAATATCTAAGTGTGCCAACTTTACATTCTTAAAACGTTATTAAACAATTACAAGCTCTTATCTCCATTTACGATTTATTGGAAAATCTTAAGGCCCGGCTTCCCGCATTTCTACCGATTGATTTCCTTAAATACTTTAAGTTTTAAACTCTCAAAAAAATATATGTTTTTCTTGGAGATAATATCTACACATTCCTCACGCTGAAACGGCAATTATACTCCAAGTGGTTCCCTACGTTTGGTGATTTAGCAGGGGTGCCCGGTTCATGGGGTTAGGTTTGTCTAGGTTTTGGAGGCGGACGACCAAGACACTGAACCCCAGATTCCTACCCACCCCTTAAACCCTTTTCCTTCCCAGAACTCTCCTCTCCTCCTTTCCTTACAAAAAAACCCTCCACACAGCATCCCCAAAGATGACATAGGCCCTGAGGGAAATTATTTTTCTCAGGGCCTCCTGTGTGGAGCTCATGTAAAAAAAAATTGAAATTTCTTCTATAGAAAAAAATAGCAAAGTATGCTCCGAAAATTATCATAAACAGATTTTATTCAGTTATTTTACAAGTTATAGGTATGTATGAACAAAATTCACAGTGTTTCTTTAAATGCCATGTTGGACATTCCCAGCGAGTTTTTTTGCTGTATTTTAAACGAGTCGTGTTTTATTAAATATGTTCACAATTTTCGCTTAAATATTATCGTTTTTAATATTAACGAACTCTCTCTAACATTCGTATTTACATCTCTCCATCTTCTTTTTGAGCGGGTACACCGCGCCTGAGAAGCAGAGAGCCTACGAATTGAGGCAGTTTTTTCTTACATTACGGCTTCACATAGTACGCCCTGAGGAAAGCAATCCACCTCAAGGTCTATGTCAAATTTAAAGATGCTGTGTGGAGGGTCTTTATAGGGAAGGGAGAAGACGAAGTTTTCTGCAAGATTAAGGTGTGAGGGTTCTCCCACTGCGGTGCGAGGCAACGGGTCGAGAGAGTCCGGCGGAAGAGGTAAAAATGGTGGGAAAGTACAGAAAAAAACATTGAGGTTAACGTTTAACGGAGTTTTCCCAGAATGATTGGTGTTATATTTTTTTTAAACATATAAACAGAAGCAGTATGTGAAATTTGACAGATGGATTAACGTGGGGAAAACACAGAAAGAAGTTGAAAGACATTTGAAGTTATGCCAACTGTTCTGGGAATTATGTAACAAGATTAAAGTTAAGGATAATAAGCCTTAAAAAGAAAAGGAGAACGCTTCTTGGAATTGGAAATGGAACCAAAAAAAAGAAGTATGGCGTGATCTAAATAAACAATATCAGTAATGAGCTTCGAGGAAGTTAGGTAGTACATATTTGAATTACTTAAGATCATTGATAGGTAAGTACTGTTCGCTTAATTTTCTAATCGATTAAATAATTAATTGTAAATCTTCATTGAATATTAGTTACGGAGTAAAGTAGCACGCCCATTTGTGGTATGTTGCGGCGGGTGAGGGGAATGAAAGGGTAGGATGAGAAAGGTTGGTAAATCTTTTTTTTTCACACAAGAGTCCCAACCGCTTGGAACCAGTAAGACTACGGCATCCCCAAGGACATGAGTCTGAAGGTGGCGGGAAAGGTAATATGGTGGAAGAAGAAGTCGGGAATTACCTGGCTGTTCAGATCTGGTCATCAAATACGGCTAAAGCCATTTCAAGCAACATCTCAATCCTGAATGGTGGTGTTATGCCAAGACGATACTAAGGATGGGCTATTTCACAGAATTTGAAAAATTCATCAAATATCAGTATGGGCTAGTTGCTTCACAAAACTGAAATATTTTTTTTATTTTTATTTTAGTTCATTGGGGAAGCACAGTTTTACATATTATATTAAGACAATTACCTATTACAAGGTTGCATAAACCAGTGAAGTTTCCGCAAGAATTCATAGTATATATACATAAAAAACAATAAATAAAACATAAAGTAGTAGAAGAAGAAAAAGGAATGTTTAAAAAAGGAATAAAAAACACAGATTGTATGTGAACCTATATAAAAATAATACAATTTCGCATCATAGGGTAAACATTATTAACCATTTACCGGTGCCCTTGAGGTGATTTATCACAAAACGGAAATAATAAAACGGAACTCGAATAGAACTTTCACAGAACATGAAAATTCACTTTTAAATTTGATGAATTGTTCAAATTCTACGATTCAACCCGTCCTAACAGTATCTTCCATCCTGGAAAGTTCCACAAACACACCTTATACAATTTGAAATGATCAAATTGTGAAATAATTATAATAAAATTTCTTGCGCACGCTGTACTTGAACCCGCGTTCTCAGGATTGTTAGTCGAGAGCCATGCCCCTCGACTACGAAGTGCAGTACTTTCGAAATATGATTAAAGATTATAACAACTACTTTAACACGATTTACATACTGCCGGTAAAAACAGTTTAGATAAATTTGCCATATCTTGGCAAAATTGCAACCGTTCATTCATATTTCAACAAATCTTTTCATGACTGTTACTACCGTAAAAACAACTCGTGAAATAATTGCACTAACTTGTCTTCCACCTCTATAAAATGTCAACAATATCATAATATTGTTTATTTAGTTTTTCAACTATGTTTGTACAACTTCCCGCAATTGAAATAATTTGACATAAACGGTCTGTTTAGCACCCAATTTTCAAATAGCTAATAACCGTAACCACAAATACAAGGTATTGTCACTACGAAAGGGTTTTCCCTTTCATAAGCCAACCCAATGTCAAACAACTCGTTGTTTTTGATTACGTAATAAAAAACATCCAACGTAAATAAAAAAAATATACAAGTTAGAATCTTTATTCCAGATATACCAATCAAAACTGGACATTGAAGGATGAATCAAAAACCCTTTTTTTAAATAATGAACTCCTTGACCCAAGCCTTAATGACTTTCAGCAATGTCAAACAACAATAAAATTAAAAGTGTTTTCCTGCAAAACACATAAGATGTACCTACGATATTATCTCAATTGTTTAATATATTATTTTTAATATGTTTTTCTACCTGGCTTCAGTCGAGTTCTAACTCAAAAATTATTTTTTTGCTTAAAAAAATTTAAACAAACTATAATTTAACTCTTTCAAAGTAAATTTTTTTTAAAGTTTAATTCTAGAAAATAGAATATTAAAATATTTAATAACTTTTGTTATTTTGTTGATTAAGCAAAAAATGAATTTTTGTTTAATATACCTCGCCTTTTTCGTTTTTAATGTTGTCTGGAAACAATTATATGAATTTCCCCCCTCGTAACCGATGGATTGCTTACCATAGTGATTAATTATAGAGTTGAAATAAATATTATCTTGTGTAACGTGTGTGTGTCCTTGGGAGGTTTTAATGAATTTTGTGTTTGTATGTATGAGTTTATTGTTTATTTTGTATATAAAAGGAGACTGTATTATATTCGGTTCTATGCCAACCGAGAATAAAGTCAACTCAACTCCTCATTGAAAAGTCATTAAAAGCTATGAAAACAAATATTTCAAAATAGAGCATAACTTTAACCTAACGTAACCTATTTAACCAATTTTTTATATATTTTTTTCATCACTCTTAATGACTTTTCTGAAATGGTTTTGAGTTGCTTTGGTGGAATTGTCCGGTCACCACTATTTCCATATAGTTTTCTTTATGTTAGCAGTTTTATATCCATACATTTTTTTCTGGATGATCTGGATCTGAAGTCAAATAGCTTTCTGATTACCATGTTTTGTATTATTTGTAATTACCTTGTTTTGTATTATCTGTAACCCATTTAATAGTGATTAATTAATTTTATTCACTTTTAATAGCTAAAAAGCTCATAGTTTGAAAATGTTGTTTGATAAAAATAGTTGACCAGGTTAATAGAGAAGCAGCAAAAAATTTCATGATGCTAAAGCTAGTTCGAACTTCGGAATCTTTCGTTAATAGTTAGTCTCTTAAACTAACGAAATAATTAATAAAATATTTTAGAAATTACCTTGTTTAATATTTAAAAAACCAATATTATCTAGGTTTGCATGTTTGCATTACTTCAGTAATATATTATGCAAATAGATGTTTATATTAAAAACTGCGCAAAAGATTTTTTATGCACGTAATTTCCAGACATTTTAGACAGAAAAAACCGGTTCAACTCTACAATTAAAAAAATACATATATTTCGTTTTTCCTGTTATAAAATAAGAAACAAAATGCATTAGGAATTATATTATACTGGTATTATGATGAATATTCCGAATGTGAAAAAAATTACTTTTTATTACTTTCTCAAATAATTAACAGTCGCATCAGTGTGCAAAAAGTAATGGCGAAATTAATTCAAACTGACGTTGATGCTACTAAATTACACACCCAGTATCAGGTATGTCCGCTGTTATGAAAAGTACGATTAGAATATTATTATTATATGCGATCAGTAGGGTAACGAAAAGTCGTACATATACAGGGCAATTCATTTAATCGGGCACCGCCTCATCATTGATGTCTTAGACATGCTTGTTTGTTACGCTTTCATGCATAAACCACTAAACCTGCCATTTTACAACATTTTAATAAAATAAAGAAAAAATACATTTTAATAAAATATGTAAAGGCACATATTTTACATATTTTAATAAAATATGTAAAATATGTAACCTGCCATTTTACAACATTTTAATAAAACAAGAAAAAATACATTTTAATAAAATATGTAAAGGCGGCAATGAAAAAAATCGACAAATACCATGAGATGCGGTTGTATATTAATGGTAATGTGTATTACCTGAATTTGTTTAATTCTTTTATGTCATAAATTTTGCAATTTTTTGCCTTTATGTTGTCTTTTTTGTTCTATAATACATCATGTTCATGTACATAATGTTTTTTTGTATCAAGTGAAAGATTGTTGAATTGCTTGGTATTTGTATTGTCTTTGTCCAAAGCTTGTGTTTACTGTCGGATTTTATTTTGTTTTTTTTGTATGCTTGCCTAAAGCCCACTTTACACAGAGGTCGGAGCAGGAAGTACCCGCGCCACTTCAGGCCGCCGCGCAGAAAAGTAAAGACCGAAAGTAAGATAACGGTTTACAGCGCGGTTCACTGTGAGACTTTTCTGCGCGGCGGCCTGAAGTGGCGCGGGCACTTCCCGCTCCGACCTCTGTGTGTAAAGTGGCCATAACTGATCGTTCTAACTGAATGTTCCGATTGCAGCTATTCATATTCTCACAAGAGAAGATTAAAACGTCACATGCTTTCCATACAGGAGAAAAACCATTTTCATGTTCCGTCTGTAATTATTCATGTTATAAACTATAAATTAAAAAGTCACACTTTCCACATACTAGAGAAAAACCTATTTCATGTTCGTACTGCAACTTTTCATGTTCTCATAAGGTAAGTGTTAAAACGTTACATGCTTGCCTTTTTCATTTCATGCTGCTGTTGCTTGTCTTCTAGCGATAGTTATATTCTACAACTATCTTTAATTGTATGTTTCTTTGTGTACACGTATTTTCTGTAAAATGCCACAGTATCATTTGTACACCGTGTGCTGATGTTCTATTTTCTGTAAAAGCATTCATTGTCCTTTCTTACTATATTACGTGCATTCGATGCTGTAATGTTATCCTATCAGGGGGTCGAACCCTGGACCGACGCCCATTTCACCAACGTTTCGCCAAGCCACTGGTTAACACCTGTCCGACTTAAGATCTTTCGCGCATTCTTCTGCGTTTAATGTTTGTGCACGCGATGTGATTGTATGGTGATATTGTGAGCGCGAAAGTTTTCTCGGAAATCACATATAAAATATTCACTTCATACGCCGGCTGTATGAACGGCTTAACAATTGCCTAGTTCGGTACATCCTCACATATCTGGATCAACAAACGTGCATCGTGTCGTAATGAGGAATTCCAATGGAAAATATTATGACTGATGGAATAATAAACATCGATTCTGAATGTGCGCATTTTACTACAAATACATATTCGTGCAGTTGATAATACGATCTTCAAAAATCGAAAAAATACGAAGATTCTGAACGCACCGGCGCGAATCTTACGTCATAGAATCCGCACAGTACGAACCAACGCAATACCGGATTAGATTGGCAACTTATAAAATAGACAATACTCCGAGATTACATATAATAGGACAACATTTAAATATTGTAAGGAAAATGTTGCTCGTAAATTTATGGAAGTCATAGCTAGCAGAGGAATTGAACACATGACGCCAACCAGCCCACCGTGGTAGGGACCATACGCATTGGTTCGATCATCGGTCATCACAATTTGACGTCAACTAATGCATCCTTTAATCCCACTTAATATAAATATATAACATATAAGCTACAAGCTATTAATCAATTAATCTTGCACTCTTTTTAGGATAATTTGTCTATTAAAAAAAACCCATCCATATACTAAAAGATCTGACCGACATATATTACACTTTACTTTAACAACACTAGGACACTGGCTATATAATCAAATTTCCACGATTTCGAAACTTCAGTCTCGAAAATAAATATTCCGATAGATGTTGTTTATTCTAATACTTTATTTATCTAGACACAAATAGATTTACTTATATATTTCTTACTATTTTTTTTGTATTTTGTATTTTTTGTGAGGATTCTTAGTCACTCACATTTTTACCTACGTATTTTATTTTAAGCTTTTTGTTTCATTATTTTATATTTTCTTTATTGCTTTAATTTTTAAGTATTGAGCAACAGTGATACAAACCACTCAAATTTGAATATAAAAAACCCTTTAGGGCGTGTAATAAATAAGAAAGGGAACCAGTCGGGAATCTGTGCTAAATATGTATGTATATGTGTTGTACACGTGTTGATCGAATAAATTAAATTTAAAATTGCCTGGGATTCCTCGAAGATGGTACTTAGAAGACATCTATAAAATATTATTTCTTTAGCTACAATTATAAAATTGAGTATATTGAAGTTTGTGCGACTAATTTTGCTAGCCTGCTAAAAATTCTAAGACTGATTAAAATTTTAAATAACTTAGAACTGATCACAAATTCACGACGCGTGTCGAAGATGTAACGCGCGTGCATCTGTTCGTGCAGACACGGGTTCGATTTCTGAGCGTTCACAAAAAGTTGTTATGCGTTTTTCTGATGAAAAAACATCTATACATTCCGGTTAGGTAATTTAACTTTATGGAAAAGACGATAAATAAATATTGAATAATGTCTTTTTTTTCATCAAGTAGCATTCAAAGTACAAGGAAGTGTTTTAAAACTTGTGTAGTAGGGACCCATTGTTAAATAGATTTATTAAACCTACCACAATACCTGCTTCCGTGAAATATAAAAAAAAAAGAAAATCAACTTTTTATAAGATTTTTTTGTTATTTTTGTGCTTTTGTTAATTACTTTCTTATTTTTATTATTCAATATTAAAGAAGCAGGTCATTTTCTTTGTAGCTGGCGTAGTCCAGCGGTAAGGCTCTTGACTAGCATTCCGAAGGTCGCGGGATCGAATCCCGGCGTGGTAAATAAATTTTATTTGATTAATTTGTGTTATTTCATCATTGAAAATAATATTTAGTATGTTTGCGGCATGTTCCAGTGGAAGATAATCTCAGTATCGCCCTGGTGTAAGACCACCGTTCAGAATTGAAACGTTGCTTGAAATGGCTTTAGCCGTGTATGGTGACCAGATCTGAATAGCCAGGTACTTCCCACCATTCCTCTTCCCTATCTCCTTCCCCTCCCCATTACCTTCAGCCTCACAACATACCCGAATTGGGGATGCCAAAGTCTCACTGGCTCCAGACGGGAGCAGTCCGGACTCTTGTGCGGTAATCATATTAAAAATAGCATCACATTTAATGCATCTTTTCAATCACGTGTTTATAAATAAAACCTACGTATAATATCGACATATTAATTAAATAAATTTGTAAAAATAAGAGTTTTTTTATAATCAAACTGAATACCTAATCAGTTCTGTAATTTTACATTTTTTAGACTTTGAGAAGAAATTAAATTGTGATAAAGGCTTCATTAAAAAAAATGTTACTGTGTCACTACAAAAGACCTATGAAGACCATGACATCTTATCTAAATAGGGTATGTTGTGAGGGATTGAGTTTATAAAATGAAGATGAAGAGGAAGATATTTGAGAAGTTACATTACTTTTCGGAACTGGACACCAAATACGATAAAAGCCATTAATATTTCAATACTTAATGATTGATACTGAGAGTATCTATCACTCAAGTTATGAAGGTACTTGTGTAATTATGCATACAGATAGTCTTTGAGATTTTGCACGTAGGACAAAATTCATTTCGAAGATAAACATTTTTTAACTGTGTTTACGTCCAACTTTCATTATTTACAATTGCAATAAACCTTCTTGCACCTGCGGGGTAATTGCGCAATAATAATTGCAAAATGAACTTTTTCACAACACTGATACAATACTCGTACCTTATGTTGGGACAAGTATTCAACAAGTAACAGGTTAACCGACACTTTCAGCGGTGAACAAGAATGAGATAATGTAGAATTCTTGCTCCTCGTTAAATTGCCAAAATTGAGAAAAACGGGTAACGCAACAATGAGCATCGTATAAATATCATTGAAAACCTTCAACACTGTTTACTTAACGTTAATCTTACATGTTTTAATAGTTCAGAGTTGAAACATATTTTGGAGTGAAAACTTCTTTAGCACCGATGTGATTTGAAACTTGATAAAACAAAAACGAGCGACACTACAAAGAAACCAATACATACGTCTATAGGATTTAACCCGCGGGAGAGTGAGAAAGCAATTAAGTATTTATTTAATTCACAGGTACTCGGTTCTAATATGAAAGTCTTCTTTGGTATAGTGGTTTAAAGCACCTGGCGAGCCTTTGCAGACATTTAGCAGACCAAAGATCGAATCCTACGAAGTCTAAAAAAATATATTATTTTTATAAAATCAATATCCAATCTTTAAACCACTCTAAAATACACACATAAAAGAAAACACAAAAGAAAGCGACATCTAGCGAATCTAGCAACTCCGAAGAAGAAAACACAAATACTAATAAGATGACCAAATGTATTTTTTTTTTTTTTTTTTACATTAACTCCACACAGGAGGCCCTGAGGAAAAAATAATTTCCCTCAGGGCCTATGTCATCTTTGAGGATGCTGTGTGGAGGGTGTTTTTGAGGAGAGGAAGGAGTGAACATGGGTCTTGAAGAGACCCATATTGTAGGAGGGAGGAAACACAGAGGCCGGCAAATCGTTCCACAAATGTATAGGAAAAGGTGCACTGGAATTCGACGACAAAAATACGGAAAAAATCATCCTTCACATTGATAAAAAAGTGCTTCGTAGTCTCCCTACTCTTGTATTCTTTAGTTTTCTGAGGGTTTCACTACTATTGCGTGTAAATTGCACTCTGATTTTAATGGGGGGTTTAGGGGATCACAACTTCGGTAACAAAACGTTTGGGAAACTCGTAAAGCCATCATATAGAGAACTATCGGAGCCGGATTTACGCTTCAAATCATTTTAAAAGAGAGTAAACAGCTGATAGCAACACCGTAGCAACCAAATATTTTGAATTTGAACATAAAAATTACTGACTTCGCATTCGAATTATTCGTAAATTAGTAATGAAAAAAAATGTGTACAGCACAAAATCCACTGCAAATGTGATGGAGATTCAATTTACCGCTTATTTTGCTAGTTTCTGAACAGTTTTGTACAGAATTAACAACTTATATTGTTGGCTGCTTCATGGAAATTACAGTAATATTTAAGGAGCGGAAGAAGTGAGTGTTAGAAAAAGTTACACAAAAGTCGTAATATCATTCCATACACGAGAACAGAACAAGCCATAAAAGCGTTCCATTGTAATGCGAAAAATGTCAACTATTATTGGGTGTGCCACCATTTGTTACAACATTGCTCAAAAGAGATCAATGATGCTAGTTCGAAGGACCTTCTTATTAAAATATCGGTTGAATAAACACGGCAAACACTTGTCCTTCTGAAATTTTAAGACACTATCGACGAGTTTTTTCACTTATCTATGGGTCTCTGATTAGATTGGTAACGAAACGTAAGACAGTTTTTTTTTCCCAAAATTCTGAACCAATAATTACAATGCGTAATCAGAAAATTGTACTCTTCTTTGAGTATTATTCGGTGCAGCACTAGTTTATTATAAGACACGTTTATTCACATCAATAAACTCACCTATTTGAGCTTTGCCAAACAAAATCTAACAAAATTAGTATTGAGCACGGAGAGCACAGAGAATATCGCGAGAAATTGCATGATTTGTGTCTTACAATTCCAACACATCCGTCGGTACAGCGGTAAAGTGGACATTAAACAAAACATACAGTAGATAATATATACCAAATGTGTCATGGACGCAAAATAAGAAATCTGCCTGAAAGACAAAAAGTTATGTGTTTCGGTCGCGTGATATTAATTAAGTACCTGTCAAGTTAGTGGCAACGACCCAATATTGGTAGACACACAATACACGAAGAATGCAACACTTTTTGCATACACACACATCAATGCCGTGACGGTAAGATATAGTCAGTCGAAATTCTTTATAGCGAACGAGATGGAAACCACCTTATTGTACCAAGATTTGGGATTTGCATATTATGCAAATGCGTGTTTGGGCCAATTTTTTGCCATTAATAGGATGTACATTATAATTTTAGATGTCCCTTGTTGCAAATTTGCATATTTCGATTTCTGTATACTAGAGGGCGCTTTGGAAAACAGAATAAAAGTAACTCAATCACTTATCACAATCATGTTATTTTCTGATTATTAGTGCTGGTAAACTGACGGGACTCAACAAAAAGGTAGAAAATTTGTATGAATGTATTCACCGGCGCTTACAACACATATTTCTTTATTACAAGTCCGATAGTCGTAAGATATTAACTGGGCAATAATTTGTTTGGAATCAAAAACGAGGTAACTTTTAGATTACATATTTTCTTTCAAGAATACCAATTGAGAATATTTGTAGTGTTCCAATTAATATTAAATGTTTTGTATATCCATGAAGCACATTCTTCTTCTTTTTCGTGTGCCCTATCAGGTCCCCCCGACGTTGGCGATCACTCTGAAAATTGTCTATCTATCTTTTGCTGCCCGGAATAGCTCCTCCGCACTTCTAATGCCGGTCCACTCTCGTATATTTCGTAGCCAAGACATTTGTCTCCTACCAGGCCCTCGGCGACCTTCTATTTTTCCTTTTAATATTACTTGGAGCAAGTGATACTTTTCCCCTCGAAGTACGTGACCCAGATATGAAATTTTCCTGACTTTTATTGATGTGAGCAGTTCTCTATCTGCTCTAGCCCGCCTGAGAATTTCGATACAAGTAATGAAGCACATTCATTATTTGTAAAACGCCTTAATGAATAATTTGGGTATTTCATTCATTACAGCGAAGTAATCTTTATACACGAGTTCGTTATAACCAAGTTCAACTGTATATTGTTTAACGACATAAGAAAACAAGTAATCTACTAGCAGGTTCAATGTGCAAAACTGCCTGCTTATTCCAATTAGCAAATCCAGTTTGACATGCCAAAACTAGTCTTCAATAGCTCCGAATGGTTTCAAAGAACGTCAAATTGCAAATCAGTGTTACCTTATTATGTCAGATTATATTGCAAGTGAAGAAATTGATCAAAAGTGTATTGAACTAAGATATTTCTGTGTACATATATTATTATACGCGTCAGAGCACACTCGGATATGTTACGGTAGTCACCTAAAACGAAGTGGATTTTTTTACTTAAAATTTTAAGAACAATCTGCTTAAATAATATACAAGTTCGTGTTTTATACTTGTGAAAAAAAACAGTACCTCTTACTTTTTTCCGTGAATATACCCAGCTGGATACGTAAAAATTATTGTTTCTTAATCTTTTCTTCTTGACAGATTCAATATCTACTGCTGATATAAAATCGGTTATCGCGATTCCCAAAAAATAAAGAAATTAATCTCAACATTCTACGATAAACTATCGGACATTTCGCAATTGACCAGCTTATGTTTAGGGGAAAACCCAGCGTAAAAATGCGATCAGTTCGCCGTGATACCAACGACCGATAGTCATTATTCTCGTTACATAAATTTAATTTTAATTTTATAATTTTCTTACGACATTTAATTTAAAGTTAAGAATTTATTGGTAGTCAGCTGACAAATTTTACATAGGGCATTAGAATATCTGCAGCGACGCATGAGCCAGCAATTTGTTTTTAAGTGAATCAAATTTTTATTCGCATTAGATTTTTTTCCGTAACAGTTGTTTCGCCTTTCGAAACCACACGAATTGATTAATAATTTGCATGATGTCATCGGTATCTTCTGTATTATAGTCAAAGTCTATGGCTGAAAATTAAACCTATTAAATTCTAAAGCAGTTCTTCAACGGGTACATCGGCATATTATGACTTATAGTCGGGAGTTGCATCATTTATTTGTCTTATGGTGATAGTATAATTTTGCAAAGCGGTTTAAAAGAAGATGTACAAGTAGATATAAATGTTAACGCAAAAGTAGGTATAACAAAACAGACATAAAAGGAGGAATACAAGTAATTATAAAAGTAGGTATAAAATTAATTGTAAAAGTAAGTATAAAGTAATTGAAAAAAAGTTATGAAACAAGCGGGTATGAAGCACGAATAAAAGTAGAAACAAAAGGAAAGATTGAAACCGAAAATGAATGTAGATGTTAAGAGAAGTGCCTGATTTACTTTAACCAGTGATTCCTGACATTATTTGAAGAAACAATATAAGAGTATTTGTTCTCCGGTAATATTTTTTGGTGGTTTTTCATTCACCGTGGACCAAAATGTCATCTATTTTTTTTTTACTTTGTGTTAATACAATACAACCTCAGGAATTTCCAATTAAATGAAATCACACTTCTCTTCACCCTGTATACGGTTTTATATTTTTTGCTTCTCTATCATAATAATAAGTGGACATAATACTCGTATACATGAACTGTAACACTATTACATGGATATTTCAATTCGAAAGTATCAATCATAATACAATCTAATGTTTGAAATGTGAAATTTCACGGGGTATTCTTTGATACTCGTGGATTGATACTCGTGGCGATACCTAACTTAATAATTCAAAGCTATCAAATCGACTGCCAGACACATAGACATTATTTGAGGTAGTCCAATAAATCATTAAAAAAGAGAATCTAGAGCAATTCATTATCATAGAAATATATACCGCGATGTGTTGCATTGCAGATAGCAAATCCTTATCTACAAACATATGTAAGACTTCAAACAAGTGCAGTATTTATATTATCAACTACCTAATCCGCATTGTGTGTTTAGCAAAAAGCTTTCAACTCCCTGATGGCGCAATATTTAATGTATTGCGAATATCTGTTTTATCCGTCCTTATCAATATGCGTTAATCTAGATTACGGTCAATTTAAAGTCAAATTTAAAGTGCTCCTACATTAATGCCATCTAACATAATGATAACATTTTATTAAAAATTAATATGGACATGGATTAATCATTACCAAGGAATATTAAAAGAGCAGTTGAAACCGTTCATCCAGGAAGGTGAAAGGCCGCCAAGTTGGTTCAAATCTTGTCAATCAGCAGAGAAATGTATTACGCGAAATCAATCATTAATGATATGATCTTTTGCAAAAGTTATGAGATGTCATTGATCAAAAACTTTTCCATCACTGGCAACAATGTTCCTGATCATTCATCAATTCAAACAAACAATTCACAAAATTCATTCTATTGCACACTTTCGTTTAGTGAAAATTCAACCCCTTTGAATGGAAGGAGACCATATTTGTCCCAGTTCACATGCGTCTCGTATAAATCGCTGTAACTCCATTAGTTTCAGAAGTATGATCTAAACAGTGTTAAAAAGGCAAAACACCACGCTTTAGTTTTGTAGTCTTATCTAAAAAATAACGACGAAAAAAGTAAAATGTACACCTTTATGAAACCAAAGTTTTGAATCGCGATTTGAAAAAAAATTTTGAAACTTTGTGAATTTTTATCAATTATTTTTATGCAAAAAGACAAAAAAATGAGGTGACAGTAATGTTTATTATACATTTGTCTAATAAAATATATACTAGTTTGTGTTTTATTGTTCTGTTATTAGTAATTTTAGTTAGAAAAAGCTTGAGGTGAGCCATTTTTAAAACTTTTTTATGATTACATGCAAAATTTTTATATTTCAAAAATTAAATGTTTATTTTGAATCTTAAAATTGGAAAACGTATTTCATCACCTTTCAAAGACAGTTTTTTTTTGTTTTTGGATACGTTTAGAAACATTCCATTTATTTGCATTTTATTGTAAAGCGGAATTTTTTTGACCATCTGAAAAATACGCCAAAATTGAAGGATTAAAGAAACGTAATTATTTCTAATTGACTGAGCGTAGCGAAGTCCTGTTTTAACTCAAGCTCCTTGCATTTCATACGTCTGTAAATTCGTCTGTGTGTTCCATGTCCGGTAAATCCTTCCAGTATGGTGACTGTGTTGGATATTACCTTTCTACTCTGCCAGAGTTCGCACGAGCGTTACGAATTGTCAAATCAGACTAATTAAGCGAGGTCGACTAATTTTTCACAGAAGATAATTGTCGATGTATTAAGTGTAAATTTCATATTTAGCATTTACATCTAAATTAAAGAAGTTGTAAAAAGCCTATGAAGATCTTCATCCGCTAGTGAATCCAGTATGGTTGATACAATGTTAAAATTGTTAGTACTTGCTTACGCAAAATAATTCACTATTGCATTCATGCAGTTTATTACTGGACAAACTGCATTGCTTCAAGTACTGCCTATTTGAAATGCATTAGCACATGAATAAATTCATTTTACCGTTCGTACGAATACCTTGTATTATATTAATTAAAAAAAATTGTTTAGATCGGAAGGTCGGTGGATGGAACATAAAATACCTACATGTCATGATAGTAATCCTATTAATATCACTACAAAAAACTGCGAGTGTTTGTGAACTTGACGGATAAACTAAATTCCAGTAGATAAAATGGCACAGGTAACAAAACGCCATTTTACGAATGACTTACTTAAGAGGAATATAACTGCTAGAAATATTTGGATTCTCATGCCATACAAAATTTTAAATCGCGCGTCGCATTTGCACGGTGCAAGTTAGAGAAAAAGTGGTTTTTATTTATTTTGTGGAAAATTTTATAAGAATGAAAAAAGTTAGAACTTACAAAACCTCAAAAATAGTCTAAGCCATAAAGGGATATTTAAAAAAAAAATGTTTCTTATATAACTTCGTAGTTAAGTCACGAAAAAACATTTTTTTAGTGGTTTACGCTTATATTTTTTGTTATGTAAATAATAATTTTATTGAAATTCCAACACATAAAAAGGCTAGTAAACGCTTCAATTTATCCGTAGCATATTTTTTGATGTTCGTATTGTCTATCTAAATAGTATCCAAAAGGATTTCACGCATAGTTTCATTTTAAATGAGACTACAAGAAAGAAATGCAATGTTTGGTGTTCTGACTCCAATTTGTATGCAGTCTGAAAATTAGACTTCTATGAAATATTTTGAAGAAATTTAATCGTCTCAATTTGTTTTTGTGTGAATACCCGCAAGGGTCCCGATTGCTCCCGTCTGGAGCCAGTTAGACTGTGGCAAGCGGAGTGTGAGGCTGAAGGTGGTGGGGAGGGGAAGGAATTGGGGAAGAGGAAGGCGGGGATGTACCTGGATATTCAGATCTGGTCACCAAACAAGGTTAAAGCCATTTCAAACAACATTTGAATTCTGAATGGTGGTTTTACACTGGAACCTGACACGTGTGGCAAATATTATTTTTAATGAATTAATTGTGAAATAACACAAATTCACCAAAAAAAATATTTGCGCACGTCGGGATTCAATCCCACGACCTTCGAATCGCTAGTCGAGGGTCTTATCCCTCGACCACGGAGGCCAAATTATTTCATTTTCTGGCAGAAGGTTCCTTATTATTAAATATACATTTTGCAAACTGCTTATTTTTTCCCATCCCCTCTTCTTATAACACTCAGGGATGTACAAGATCCAAAAAACTTCCTACCTTCGCTATAAGAAAAAATAAATTTGATTATTACGTTTTCTATCAACTTCTATGGGTGAAAAGGCTTCTTATTGAACCCCATAAAAAATGTTTGATTGTTATTACTTTGGTTGATATTTCGATATTTTATGTTTGTTTGCTCTTTACAGATTCCATAATCTCTCAGGGTCTATGTCATCCTTGGGGACGGGGGTCTTTTTTAGGAAAGTAAGGAGAGTTCTGGGAATGAGAGTATGAGGAGTGGGTAAGAATCAGGGGTTTAGCAAGTCTAGGAGTGCCAGACGTACGAATCCATTCCTCCCACCGCAGTGCAAAACGTTGTTCCAAGAGAGCCTTAGCCTTAGTCACGCAGTAGGTGGGCAGAAGCAACTGCCACCAAGACCCAGACAAAGCTCACCAAATGTAGCAAACCACACTTGGGGTGATCTATGGTAGAGGTGTTGGTTATTCAATAAATGGTCCTTAGGACGTCGGTACCCATACTCGCCTCCCAAATTGAAATAATATACAGCATACTGCAGATCCGTCGATCCTTTCGACCTATCAATCATTTCAAATGTAGCAATCTCGACAATACCTATCAAGCGGCATCTACGAGAAACCTGCTCAGTGTGCGCCTAGCTCTATCCATATAAATCCGTTCGTTTCTCAATGAAGATGAGGAAATCAGCCTTGGTTGAGTTATTCTTTGCCAAGTTCATTCATTACAGCGTAGTAGACGACCAATTAATACCTTCCGATACTATTTATTTCAATGAACGCTACTATAGCAAGATTGCATTATTTGTTGCAGAATTGTTGGGATGTGACCGTTTGCAGATGTTGACATTTATCAATGAAAAGCGCTTATCCATCATTTGACTCCACTTTTGTCTTTTCATTGAAATTCTTTAGTAAACCGGATAACTTTCTGATATTTTATGTTCGGTATATCATTGTTTCGATACTTTTCATACATTGTGTGATATCTAACGTACCTTATGCCTCAGACGGTGACCGGACAACTCAACAGTGAACAACTTCATCACTCCTCTGAAAAATCATTAAGAGTGATGGAATTTTTTGAAGAAAAACTTCTTGAGCACCGTTGTGATACGGAACTCGATGAAACAATAAACCGACACTTAAAAGAGACAAACACATCTACAGGATTTAGCTTGTGAGAGAATGAGATAGACTAATCGGCCTCATCTTTTTGCGGTGCTTCGTAGCCTCCCCTCTTGTCTACTTTAATTTTTTGAAGATTTCACTCCTACCGCGTGTGAACTGCACAAAATTTAAAAAAAAATTCTTAAATGTGAAGAGTCTCAACTACTCCCGACTGGAGCCGATGAGACTACGGCATCCCCAATCGGGGTATATGGTGGTGGTTAAGGTAGTGGGGAGGGGGAGATAGAAAGTTCTTGGCTAATCAGATCTGGTCACCAAACACTGCTAAAGTCATTTCAAGCAACGTTGTAACGTTGAATGATGATCTTACACCAGGGCGATACTGAGGCTATGTTGGATACATTGGAAGTAAAAACAATAATGTCAAAGCTGGCCTCAGAAACATTGAAATATAAAAACAACGTACGCTATCGGTTTATTGGAATATTTGGATATATATTTTTAAAAACAATCTTACTTTAGTTGTTATTTTCGACAGGACAATTTACACCTCCTATAACAAAACACCCTCAGACTTAATTGTATCGCAATTGATTATCGTATTATCCACTAGAGCGATAGAAATTTCCGGGTATTCCATGTTCAATTAGGCCATTCGATTTAATTAATATTACGTCTCAAAAAAATGTATATTTATTAAGAACTAGCTTTTCCCCGCGGCTTCGCTCGCATGGTATTACGGGAAATTACTGTAGCGCTTGCACTTATCAATTATCTCCCCCCACCCCACCCCTATCCCTTCCCGCATTCCATATATTCATTCCCTTACATTCAGTTTTCAAACATCTCGCCTACCACCTAAATTTCATAATGCTATAGCTCAAAGAAAAAAAGAATTACTAATCCAATTTTGTTCATTCGTTCGGAATTTATGCGCTTACAAACATTTCGGATGTTTATTTTTATTTAAATATTTGGAAGTTCGTTAATATAATAAAAAAATACTCTATTTATCATTCAGTCTTTATAATCGTTACGAATTATATGTTTAATATAGGAACTCTCATCTGACATTTATTCCAAGCTTGTCCAAAAAAAAAACGAATTCTAATATTTGAATTTTCTGCAATAGTAGCTGACCAGTAGACTGAGTACCAACCAGCATAGAACCCAAAAATATATCAACATTGTTTCCATGGAAAAGATTTTTTTCTGACGTTAGCAAAAACTCGCTTTTGTTAGCGACAGAAAACTTATAACAAATATAATATATTAATATTTATAATTTCATAACGCCAGAGCTTACCATCATATACAACCTGTAGTCTGCGCATATAATTTAGCTTTATATTGGTGAAAGAATTATTAAAGTCTTTATATTGTGTTATGCGTGAAAAGGTCATAAACAAACTCGAGCAGTTTCGCATTTATAATATGAGTATGGATTATTAAATGTTTATATTACCAATACCACCAAAAGCTCCATTGCAATGGCATCCTCTTTTTCTTAAACGACAGAAAGAGAGGATAAATCGAACCTTTCAGCTGCATAGTAAATGCTACTGTATACATATTACAAAATAATCTATTTCAAAGTAAGACGCCAAAACCATGAAAAGACTAAATAAAACGCTAAACGGAACTTATCAGTCTTCGTCACGGACCCAAATTTTTAACAACTTTGAGAATTCAACACCGGTTATAATTATAATTGCTAATGAGTAGCCAAACCGGTTTTGATTAGCCAGACATGTAGCTATTGACATGCGCCGCTGTCTGCAAATCGTAGCAATGAAGCGATTATTTTTTAAGAAAATTCTGCTTAGCGGAAATCGCTTTTAGCGACAAAGTAGGAAACAATGACTGAAAATATACAATTTCACGGAAAATTAAACAAATAATAAATTAAAACACGGTACCTACCAACAGCGTGCTAAATATAATAAACGTGTTTTTGGATAAAGCAATTTAATTGCATGGCGTTAAGTTAGGCACTAAAAACTAATTACAGATTTCCTTCGATTATAGTATCTGTTTTTTATCAATGCAATTGCCCTCGTGGCGTAGTGGGAAGCCAATTGGCTCTGAACCCAGAAATATCAATGAAGATATCTTTGTAACTGACTGTTGTCCGGTATACGGTGACCGGACAACTCTATATGAAATCAACTCAACACCTCCTTTGAAAAATCATTAAAAGTGACGAAAAAAAAACATATTAAAAATTGGTTAAATAGGTTACATTAGTTTAAGTTATGGGCTTCTTTCAGTTTTTTTTCATAGCTTGTAATGACTTTCAAAAAGGTGTTTTGTTCTGAATTATTTACGTTGGAACCTAAATTTCCATTTTGTGGTGGAGTCCTAAACAAAAATCAGAGTGTGCAATTCAAACGCGATAGAAGTGAAACCTTCAGAAAACTAAAGAAGACAAGAGTGAGGAGACTACGAAGCACTTCACAAAGAGGAGACCGATAGGCTTCGATCACTGCACAAAGATGGCACCGATTATACTATCTCATTCACTCGCAGGCTAAATCCTTTAGATGTATGTGTTTGTCTCTTTTTAGTGTCGCTATTTTTCCTTTGATAGTTTCAAATTTATTGCAAATTTTTCAGTTGTTTCATTGTCAATTTGTCACATGTGAACACTCAGCATGGAGTAGAGACGTCGGTTCTGATAAGATCAACAGAAAAGAAAGTAAAAGCCTTTGAATTCTGGGTATATTGGAGCATGTTGAGAATTCCCTGGACAAGCAGAATAATAAATGCGAAGCTCATGACCAGAATGTTCAAAGGCAAAATGTGAACACGCCAAAAAATACACTGCAAAGCACTCTTTGCTGGTACATCTAGCGCTACGATCGGAATGTAAGCTTTAAAGATGATATTGGGTATAAATTATACATTTGTTCTACCAGTATTTCAAACGACGTGCGATGCGACAACGGTGCCCCAAAGAACTAGCGTCATTGATCATGAATATCTTTACCGACTGAATTAGGTAAATGTCAAGATATTCTATAAGGTATTTTGCAAATATATATCAGGAAGCAAAATATGACAATGGAATGTAAAATGAACCAACCTATTTATTGATGACCACTTTGCATTTCGTATGACTGTAAATTTATCTTTGCGTTACGGGTCCGGAAGGCAGCCGTGTTTGATAGTACCTTTTTATACCGCCATAACGCGCTCACGCACTCTGGCCGAGCCGTCAAATCGGAATAATCAACAACTAGCAGTTAAAAATCCGCTCTGCAGGTTTTTTCTGCTAGGCCCTGCGGGTGGCTTTTGGTTCGGCTTTGCCCAGTTTGAGGGTTAGTAACCATTTTATAAATCCGATAGAAAATCCGGTTCCTTGGATCCACTGGGATAATGTACCCGCGACAGGCAATAACTTCATACATAATATATAGACGCGTGGTGTTATTGTTCACAATAATAATCATACTATCATCAATCTCTCCATATCCGGAGAGATTCACGAAATTACAAATCCAATAGTACTTACTCCTGCCAGGCGATGCTCCGCAAGCTAGATGTTAACGTAAGTGGCGCCATCTTTTGGCAATGCTTTAATTCGGTTCAAAAATAGATGCGTATGCAAACTCCACGTACGACAACGGTTTTGCGTAAGACGCGGCAAAAGAGTTGCCGGATTCTTAATTCGATAATGTTTGATGATGATGATATGCGAAGTCTTCTATTCACAAAACTACTTATTAGATCTTCGAATCTCAGGTTTCGTTATACTTTTAGAAGGATTTGGTCAATGGTGTGGCCAGCAATTAAAGAAAAATAGTTTTTCCACAACAAGCCTAGTCCATTTTGTGAAACAGCAATATGTTTCAATAAAAATTTGACCAACAACATTTGCAATAATGAGCTAAAAGTGGTGATAAAATATTGTAGGAACTACTTACTACTTGTATCGATCAATCGACTACCACAACACAGGCATGTGCCTAGTATGGTGGTCGAAAAATCCCCAATTTGTAAATAAAGAAACTTAAAAAAAAAAAAAAAAAAATGGTTTTAAATACTGGCAATTTTCATTTAGTTGCCACACTGTAATGCAGGCGTTGGACCGCGCTTTTGAATAACAGATCAGTGATCTTGATATTTTCATTTCGCGACATTATTGTTAATAAATCGATTCTGCAGGTTGATTATACAATAATTGATATTGTACATCGTTTATTAGCCGGAATAACTTGACCTATATTATTTATTTCGGAATATTTATTAAATGTACGTGGGTGGATGTTGTTCAATTAAATAAACGATAAAAAAATCCAAATTTGTTTCACAAAATTTTATAAGTTGCCTTCTGAAATGACGATAAAAATGCTGCATATTCCGATTAAAAAACCAAAGTTTAAGGTTGCACAATTAGATTTATCGTGAACAAAACATTCCTACTAAGGGATATATGTTTATTGATAGATCGGTAGAATAAAGAAGAGCACAATAAATGAGAAGGAGGTGTGTTTGGTGATCCAAGAGTCTGATCATTATTTGCTTAAATTTAATAATACTCAGAACTATGTATCATCACCGTTACGAAATTTGCATTTAGATTAAGTGAGATGGCGATATTCGATATGAGGCACGCTTAAAAGAGATAGATGGCATGCTAATGGGCTAGACCCAAAAGGTTCTAAAGTCAGAGGCGATAATGGATTCTATTCAAAACTACATGGATGGCATTTCTAGTGTCTTCTTCTTTCGTATGGTGGTGGAGAGGGGTCAGAAGGGGACATCTAGGTCTGCTAGCCAGTCTAGAACCTCAGGCGTCGCCCTGTGGATCTCATCAATCCCGCCGGGGAATGAATGGGGCGGGTATTCGTTGACCACATTTCTAGTGTATATTATCTTTTTAGTGGGTGTATCTCTATAGACTATCGGCAGCGATGTCCTTGCGAAACATTTCTGAGAAACAACTTCTTGTTATTTCTAGCGGCAAAGGGACAACATAATATATTTTGTATACGATCATCGAATTTGAATATTCAAAAAATTTTCTTTTTATTCGGTGTCTACGAATATTAAAAATTCAGTGGCATTTTATTTTCTGGAGTCGAATGAAAAGTTTGAAATGCGATATATACAGGCAATGGCATCTATAAGAGTGCTGAATGTTCGTCTATAATTATTCAAGAATCAATTCGGTTTGAACCCTCATTTATCACATCCTTCGAAAAAATCAATTTAACAAACGATGAATATTTTTTACAGAATAATTTTCACGGCCGATCTTAATTAATTTCTTTATTCGTGAAAATACTAACTGAAACAGGTATTTACTGGTTTATGATTAGCTTTATTTGCTAATTCTTGGCATTCTAATATAATGTTCTGTGTAATGTCAATGTCGACCACTAGGCCAAGACCAATATAATAATATTTTTATTGGTTAACAGTATTCGAACCATTGTCTTATTCAAAGGAAAGCAAATGGATTCCCATTACGATATTAAACGGATAATTTCGTCTTCTCTACTATTACCTGTTATTTGTTTTCGACTATTTTATGTTGTAATTATAAATAATTTAATCGATTATTGGCGTCATAGATGTATTAATTCATTCACCTGATAACATTTTTAGCAGATTCAGTGAACAAACAGGAAGCTCAAATGTTTAGGCCAAGTCATAAAAAAATCTTAACAGAACAAAAGATATGTTAAACGGTGAGTCCTGTCGTCATTAAATTTGAACAGCTTTATTAGTTAAGCGAATATTTTCAACTCGCAACATCGATTCTTATCTAACCATCAAAGAGATAAAGTAACTGTAATAATTATAAAACGAAAGAATAAAGTTTTTTTTCATTTTTCAAAAAGAAAAATTTATGCTGAATGTAGTACATAACTATGTACCTGCTTTGTTTTAACATTATTTCTACATGAGTCTCAAAGGAAAAAATTCCCTCACGTCCTGTATCATCTTTGGGGTTGATGTTAGAGGATCTTTTTAAGGAAGGAAGGAGAGGAAGTTCTGGGAAGAAAAAATGTATGAGGGGTGGATAGGAAACTAGAGGTTAATGTGTTTATGCGTGACAAACGTATGAAACGCAAAAAGGTCTCTCTCAACCGATCCGGCCCCAACGTAGAAAGCGGGCAAAAGCATCCGCCGCCAAATCTAGACAAATTTCGTCCGATGAATCTGTGCACCCTTGCTATGTTACCAAACGTAGCGGACTACTTGGGGTGAACTATGGTAGAGGTGCTGATTATCCAATAAATGGTACCCATACCCGCCTAAAAATAAAAATTTAAGTGTTGTTTTCCGTATTGTGTGATATTGAAAAAGAATTCACATTTACGTCGAAATAATGATTTAAAAAAACTTTTTTATTGACGTTGCAAGTGTGGAAGAGATGAGGCGTAGAAAGAAAATTAAATAAAGTGGGTAGAAATGAACTATTCATGCGGTGTAAATAGAAATAACATTTTTAATTAAGCCTTGAATGTGGCAGAATCGTGAAAATTTGAGATAGTATTCCTTAACAATATTGTATTATTATGCAAATTAAAATAATTGGCGTGAAATTTTGCAATAATTGAGCTCTTGCAATGTGGAAACGGAGCAGCGTATGTCAAGACAGTGTTTATGCGACCGTGATCTAATCTTAATACCCAGACGGGGACATGCAGTAATGGTAGCTCAACTATACATATGCATGTGTACTGCACGTCGTACTATATATAAATATATGCTTTCACTCGTGAAAAATCACGGAAAAACTTTTCTGATATTAAGGAATCATAAGTAATGATTAGCTGGTACATTATAACCTAACTAATTCAAAAACAAATTACAATATAATTATTGTAATGTTTACAACTTTTCTTCACGCTATTGTAAATTTGACTTCTTTGATAAAATACCGACACGTAGACGTGGGTGGGTACTTATCCGTCTTCCGTATTTCCGATTGCAAACATGTTATTATAGAATTAACTTAAATATTTCCAGTAACTTAAATTTTTTCCATGCATAAAGATTTGCCCAAAAACAGAAGAAACAAGAAGAGCTAAGAAGAGTCAAGAAAAACCAAGAAAGGCTACGAAGAAACAAAAAGAGATAGGAAGGCCCGGCAAGAATCATTAAGAGCCAAGAAGGGTCGTGAAGAGCCAAGAAGAGACATGAAGGACAAGGAAGAACCAAGAAGAGACAGGAAAGACCAGCAAGAACGATGAAAAGCCAAGAAGAGGCGGCGATGGGGCGAGAAGATGCAAAAAGAGTCAAGGCGAGCCAAAACGATCCAAAAAGGGTCATGAAAAGCCAAGAAGAGACAAGAAGGACTAGGAAGAACCAAGAAGAGCCAAAAAGAAGAAGGATATAAAGAAAAAACAACACTCAATCATATCCTTTCTTCCGGCCCATCCTAAATTCCAATATTGACTTATTGGGTTGCCATGTACACAGGGTGATGAACATCATCAGAGCAAGTGTTCCAAGACAATAAGTAACCCTGGTATCACCGGAACAAGAGTGTTCCTGGCTGGGGTAGTACAATCATATCATAACGCATAAAAATTCTAATGATATAATGTCATGCGTTTTTATTTGCATTCAATAAAATTTGACATCTGGTTTCACAGCCAAAGAGCTTACAACTCTGAAAAGCAGGTTGTCAATTTCTCAACTACGTGTCAGTCCTATCACAGTATACAGAATTACTTTTACTCCATCTGAAAAACATCTTTTGTTGCCAGTTGCGAAGGATCGCTTAATTGCCTTCAACGTATACCCAATCTATTTCAGTATGTTTTGGGGTGTTTCCCAAATACACCTCTAAAATTATTTCTAATTCCGCGTCAACAACGAAGATCGTCGCTATTAGCTCAAATTATCGTTTGATATACAACTATTTGAACAATAAAACAATCACATGGCATTCTGGACTGACGGAATTACGAGTTCTGGATTGATCGCTGTAAGTACAGTAAATAATGATGGGTTCTTGGGAAACTAATTAGATTACGTTTATTGCCTTATCGATTTAGATAATTAGACACCTCTCATATTTAAATTGCCTTTGAGATACAATGAGCTTATGTAATCACCTAATCAATTATACTATTGTCAGCTTATTGACTTGTTTTTGGCATTCATATTGTTAAGGTTATTCTAACGTTATTACGTACGACAGCCTTTGGATTTGTTATATAACCCCATTATTTATAATTGTAGCAGATTGTGATGAATTTATTGGCATATTGTGTTATTTTATGTCGCATCACTGATAATATAGAAGTATTGAAAATAACAGTTGTTTTATTTAGAAAGGAAGATATTTATCGACCAAGTTAATCAAATACTTGGGGCGGTTTATGTCAACAGTCAGAAAAAAGAAGATTTTGTATGATACGATATACAAATGTCAATAAGTATGTGTAAACTCAGAGATGTAAAGCGGTCCATTGCCTACGAGGAAAGTTCTTCAAGTTCTGTGAAAGTTCTATTAAAGTTCTGTTATTATTTCAGTACTGTGAAACAACTAGCCTATAATGATATGATAACAGAACTTTAATATGACTTTAGTAGAAATTGAACATTAACTTCAAAAGTCATCAAAATTCAAAGCAAATTTTACAACTTTAAAAAACACTGTTCAAGTTCTGTTATTATTTCAGTCCTGTGAAGCAACTGGCTCATAATGATATAATAACAGAACTTGAAAAGTAGTTTCGAAAAATGATGAATTAATGAAACTCTGTGAAAAAACCGAGACTGATTAAAATTAATAACTTTATGAAAATTCTTTCTCGAAGATTTCCATTTTGCAGTGAATGTTTTACTGTTTTATAATATTTATGTAGGAAGTCGATTCAAAATAATAATAAATCAATATTTGTATTGTGAAATTTGTTTGTATTTTTCTTCGAAGAATTTTGTATTATTTAAAGGCTTTAATGCTATGTGATATCTATTTGGCAAATCTAATCGAGAAAACAAATTGTTGCCATAGCGATCAAATTTTCTTTAGAACTACGTAGTTATCAAAATATCAAAGACTTTTTACACAATATCATGTTTGCATATGTATTTGTATCGATAAATCAATTTAAGACACAAATACACATATCGATATACAATGCATGTACATTCCTTTGATAGGAACGTTACTTTCAAATTATTTGGAATATTTGATCACGAAATCGATTAAATTATTTATGAAAGAAAATAAAGATATTTACGTAATAGCAATAGGGACACTACCCGCACTACTTTCGTGACAAGCTGCCCTACATATTAAAATATATTGTTATTTATCTAACATTAGAATATTAGTAGAACGGTACAATCAATTTTCATTGTTGAACTATTCATTCAATCAATTTTTCAGACGAAATTAGCTACGGGTGGAACGATTGCAAGCAACCTTAGCCCAGATTGTTATGTTAATAAGAAAAATCTCCCACCGTATATTATGAATAATATGCAGGTGCCTAGTGTGCCAGGTGCGCCGGCGCACATGCCAAAATTTAAAAAAAAATTATTTTGGAATGCGATTTTAACCCTTATGTGTAAAGAAAACGTATGAAGAACAAGGTCAGAATCGCTTGGAGCATTCTTATCCTTGACGTATGAGATACCGTAAACATACCTAGCCAGTCGGAATAATTTGTATTAAATTCTCTATGGCGTACGGGTATCTTTTTTCCCGGGATTTGAGCTGTCAAATTAGTTAGCGTCGTTTTCGTGAAAAAGATCGTAAAACCTATAAATTCATCAAATAAACGCAAGTAATGTTGTTTTTGTGCATAATTTATTATTCAAGGAATGTGTTTCAGTAAATATAATATACGAAAGCACAAAATAAACCTACAAAATATTACGTCAAAGTCAAAACTTCGATTTTACGTCGTTTCCTCACTTGTATTAAAAAGATACATCATCAAACAGTATTATTAGACTAGCGACTGTACGTACGGTTGAAATTTAAGAATTCAACTAAGAATACAACTCTGACGCCGCACCTTACGCAAAACGTTTTCGTACGTGGAGTTTGCATACAAATCTACTTTTGTAATAGAACCAAATCAGAGCAATGCCAAAAGACGGCGCCACTTACGTTAACAGCTAGCGCGATTAGCATCGCGTGGCAGGCGTAATAATAATAATAATAATATTTGGATGATATTTATAGTGCCGTTTTTGTGAAAAATCACCTCAAGGGCGCTGTAAGTAGATATAGTGGATTTGTAATTCGTGAATCTCTCCGCTTACGGAGAGATTGACAATAATTTGATTATTATTGTAACTGGCAGTCGTGAAAAATAATACCACGCATCTATTTTATATATGACGTCATTGCCTGTCACGATTACTTTGTCCCGGTGACTAGTTGTCACTGGATCCCAGTGGATTTGAGATACCGGCTATTTTTGGAACCAGTTCCTATGGGAGTTTTAAAATGGTCACCAATACTCGCGGGTTAGTAATAATAATAATAATAATATATTATAGCTATTAATAGTATATTATGTCGACTGTAATAAAAGTATGCGTACAATTACCTACAATCAAATATGTCGCGCTTCATACAATAAATGAAATTCAGCACTCGATTGCAAAACTGCGAAATTTGACATGGTTTACATTATGTATTATAATATTATATAATAAAAATACGTTATACTTATCGCAAAGCTTAAAATCTGTTTTTAGAAGTTCGTTATGTACGGCGTGTCTGGTGTGCCCGAGGTAATGTGATTTTTTCTTTACTTCAAGTGAAACTGGCAAAACTCTTCAATATCAATTATTTGTGGAAGGCTGTAGTGCTAATGCGGAGTGCAGAATGAGACAGGTGACTCGTTTAAATATTGTAAGGCATGCACTGCCCGCATGGGTTCATCGCGACTTACTTAAAATAATATGTTGAGCAAACAAATCATTTTTTCCACGCTGCGCGGCCTTTTTCATAAAAAACTTAAATTTGGACTTGAAGCCAAAATATCAAACCAAATTTAAGTTTTTAATCAGAATATATAGCAAATTTCTAGTACGGATATCTACGACTTTATTTATTCATTTTTACATTATAAAATATTAATGATTAAAGAAATAATTTTTTCCTGATTTTAGAGGCAACTTTGGCAGTTTTTGTGAGTTAATTATAATTATTAAAAAATGTAATTTTGCCTCATGTAAATGTGAATATAATACAAAATTATTTGTCTGTAAAGTCGGTTTACAGACGATAAACGAGCCGAACGCTTAAGCCGAACGCTTAGGCCGATCGTGCCTCTCTATCGCTTGTTCCGCGCTCTCGCCGAACGCCTAGGCCGATCGTGCCTCTCTATCGCTTGTTTGCCCGCTCGGCTCAGGCGGAACGTGACAATGAGTCATGCTTTTTCGTGCATGCAGCCGGTGTTCATCGATTTATAAGACGTTATCGCATCAAAAAGGAAAACTGAGGCCTATTCACATATTTATCTGAATAGGCCTCAATACCCTTTTCTATATTGATCGATGCAACACCAATTCCAATCAAAATGAATTTATACAAAGGACATGTAACTACTATAACAACAAATTTGCAAATATAGACACACGTGCTGACGTATTTAATGCTAGTTACTGTCGCTACAGAACTTCACTGTAGAACATTCTAGGTGCGAATAACACATGAATTAATTGTATCTAATATTTTTATATTACTTGCGTGGCAACTTTCCCTTATCCCTCTCCTCCCCTTCCCAACCCAAATCCCTATTTTGCAGTCTATTTCAGTTATAATCACACTTATTTTAATGTTGTAAATTAGTTTACCATTTGTTGAATTCACATTTGTACTCTTATTATTTTTTTAAATATTTAGTTTATATTCAGTTAGTCTTGTTTCTAAATACCTATCTGTGAACATTAATAATTGGTCTGTTTTTTTATCATCCTCTTATGTTTATTGTATTACTAAGACTGTTAATGTTCCTTAAATAAATAAATACGTGGGTATTAATGCTCCATAGGCGCCGTAGTATAAAAATAATGTTGTGCATTTTGTAATTGATTTTATTGATTTTTAAATTACAAATGACGCGCATCACCATAAAATGTTTCACATTCTTTAAATTCTGTGTTCATGGACATTCTGAAATTCTGTGTTCTGTGTTCAATTCTGTGTTCATAATGTAAGAATGTATTATTTAAGTAAACAATGCTTTATAGAATGTATCATAATTCAATAAAAATATTCCAATGATTTATAATTTTCTACTTTACTACTTTTATACTTACCGCCTCATTATATGGAATTGATTTTTAATAGTAAAACAACGACAAAATCTGCTCTAGCGACGCCATCCGCGTGATGAGTTGCACACCGTCAAGGAAAAGTTTTTTTTTTAATTACGCAAATTTTAGTGTTTTTTTTTTTGCCTTCCGCATTAACGAGTTACGTATTTTCATTGACATGCACAAATTAATTTAAAAAATGGTTTATTATTTATCGAGATAACTTAAAACAATGGTAAAATTACTTCCGAATTCCGAACATTCCTTTTCCTTTCTCCTTCCCCTTCCCAACCTTCACAGTAATACCCAAACGGGGTTGCCATAGCCAAGCAGTTGGAACTATTTTGCTGTATCACATTAAAAAAAAAACAACAGAAAGGGCCGAGTTCAAATCTTGGTTGTGGCCATCAATTTTATGGTGGGTCTTTTTAAAGCCCGTGCTATTATTATTTTTTCATTTATAGCTTCATTGTGTGTAGAGAAAAAAATTAAAATATTATTCTGACACCACACTTTCCAAAAAAAAAATAGTAATCGGGTAGAGCTATGGTTGTTGATTGTTCGTCGTCTCAGTTCATATTTGTCCAACAGACCATTTTAATTTTTGTTCAATCTTTATAAAATATAGTAAAAAAATTAAGTAAAAAAAATGATAGTTCATCACTTAACTAAGAATTATTTAAGCTGTTGAGACCTTTACCTTTAGAGAAATATCTTTATTTCTAACATGTATCATAATGTTTCATTGAAATAATGAAAGAAAACCTTCTCTTCCTGGAAAATTTTCTAGTAGTATGTTGGACAAATACGAACTAAGGCGACGGGTTGTGTCGTCCTATTGCAATATTTAACATCATTTTCTATCTGTCGTTTTACATTTATATTCATCATGCTTAATTTTCGTCTATGGATTCTTTTACCTTCAATTACACGTCTGAGTCGCATTTTATCTTCATTTTCATACATCAAAATTGTCTTGGTATATTTATTCCACGCTTTGACGAGAAGCGAAAGTGTCAAATATTGAAAACTATTGTTATCAATTCAATCATTCCATTTCTAAAAGCCTTACAGACAGCATCCAAAATCACCTTTATTGCAACTTCATCTGAACTAATGTGTACGCAATTTATACGAATATACAAGTAATCTAACACAAGTGTTTTATTATTCGATTATAACCTCCAAACAATACTGTGCGACAACCCCTTCTTTTGGAAGGCGAAAGAAGTCAACATTGAAGCCCTATTTACATACGCCTGGCTATACCCCTCCAGACATACCTACAAGGCATAGTACAATGATATCAATAAGCATAACAATATATTATTTATTTAGCATCTGAAATCAAACCACTTTGTCTAGTTTATTTTGGGTTTCTGGAAGCAACATAGGTTTTTATTTATTTGAAATCACTGGACATGAGAAGATTATGATCAAGGAAGATACTGAAACGTCAAAAAGAATCATTATTATCTCTTCTGCGTGCAAACACCGAGCCAAATAACCAGCATTACGGAATCAAGCAGCCTATTATGTTTGCTCTGTGATTAGTGTACGATTGTTGACAGATCATTAAATGCAAAGTATCTCAAATAATATGATGACTTCGCGGAAAGATTGAGAGTGGAAAAAAGTTACACGATCATGGCAAATGATTATGTACAGACTATAGACCCATACGTAGATCCTTAGGGATGCTGAACAAAGGGGGTACATATTTTTTTATAATAATATCGGACTTGAGATTTTACCGTATTTTCGCTATTAATTTTTTTTAATATCATCGCACAAATAGATCATCAAGTAATGATAATAGCATCCTTGCTGCCTCAATTCAACTTTTCTATGTTATGTTTACGAGAGTTAGATGAAACCCCACACATCCCATAAAGTACAGTGTGTTCTTCTTTTTAACCTACATAACTTTTACCACTCTGCCACATTTCCACCACTCTTGTCACATTTTGTTTTTACTATAAATGAATTCTCTCTGGATCTCGGAGGGGAAATTGTAGCAAGGGTGGAAGGAGGCCTAAAATGCCCTTGGGGGTGACAAACACGAGCTGCGTGAATACCTATTTCGAATGACAACCCACGTGACAGAATTAACGTACGACATAAAAGTTGTAGTAGACTAGTGTTTAATATTTTTTTAAATATTTTATTAAACATTATTAAAAACAATAATCGCTGTTACTTGATAGGTTATTATACCTTTTGGAGTTTAAAAATAGTTTAATATTTTATGTGTTCATATAATTTTTTTGTAACATTATAGAATATACGGAAGTCGAGGTCGCAGAAGACAACTGTTATTTGTTTGAAATACACTTCTATAACGAGGATTTACAACTCTGTAACGTAATTTTTACTACAAAAAATTTAAACACATATTTTTTTTTATTTGTCTTTAATAAAGTAGAATTTAAAGTAATTATAAAATAATAATATTGGTAATTCTGTTGATTTTTTCTCCACTAACTGGTGGAGACAACTTTATGTAGGTTAAAAAGAAGAACGACCCAGGAACCTACCTACACAAACATTCATACGTTGGCCATTTCAGAAACTCCTGTGTACAGTTTAAACAAAAATAGTGCAAGGAGCTCGAAAATAAAAAGGTATTTTACATATTGCATTTAAAACGAATTTTGTTAAAATCAATCTGAATTTGGATATTTCTTGTTTTCGTCTTTCTCCGTTTCATGGAAAATTCCTTGAGTTCGACCTATTATCAACGCGACCTATTATCAAGTATGAGCATGAAAAATGAGTTAAAAATAACCAATACATAAATGTGCAACAGATATTTCTTACTATTAGTTTTATGAAAGTGATAAAGTGTTTAAAATGAATTTGTTTGTATTATGAAACATAAATCAACCATAAAGTAGTTATCAATAACGGAAATATCTACATTGTCAGTTCCCCGGTCAACATTGCTAGTTAGATAGTAGGTTCACGTGTCTGCACGTGTTGATACTCGGATCTCTGTGAACACCAATATTAATATTAATAATTCCTAATTCATTTAGTTTTTCACCTTGCCATAGGTACGTATATAATTTTTAAATGTATTATTATTATTCGTCGATCTTTTACGTCTAAAACCTCCGGCTACCTCAGATGTGACGACATGGTTACAGCCAGGAACATAATCGAACATGGAGTTTGTCACTGGTTTGCCGTGGTTTGTCACTCACCGTTTATTGTTTAAAATACACTGGCATGTGTGGTGAATATTGCTTTAAAGTGCACTTGAATTTATCAATGCATTTTAGAATGCACTGTTTATTGAAAAATATCATTATAACATACAAGTTTTGTAATCTTTGATTTTTAAAGTAGGTTCATAGACAGAAAAATAGATTTAAAAACCATTTATCATCATTGGTGATAATTCATTGTAGATTGATGTGTTCACACGAACGAATTGTTGACTTTTTTTGATATGTCTAGGTGAAAATTATTTTTGACGGAATAAAAACAGTGAAATCGTGTGTTTTTAAGTTTTTTAGCGTCTTGCTTTATGGGGGGTAAAAATATGCAGCTTAGAGTGTTGATTGTTATTGGGTTAAAATATGATATATTTATAAACGGGCAAATCAGAAAATTGAATGTATTTCTCGCGTTGTAGGCAGTTTATTTGTTAGTTTATCTGCCAATGGTGGTCCAAACATGAAAAAAAATATGGTTGAATTGTTTTCTTTTTCATATTGGAGATAAAATGCTAAAAATATGGTTAAGTGTTTATCTCATAAAGCTGATTTTCTTCATTGATATAATTTGATAATTACTATTTCGCTTCAATGCTGTGGAAAAATATTCTTGAGGCTATTATAGTAAAATTTATGGTAAAAAAATCCAATTATGCATTTTTTCCTGTCGCAGTTACAATATGCAGTTTAGATTTTTAAGTGTCTCGCACCAATGTGCAATGGAACGAAAAACACGCAAATTATACGGATAAATGTTTGTTGCCACTGTGGTCACAAAAAACTCATTTTTCTCAAGGTTGAGACTGTAAGATTGTAACATAAGAGGTGTTAAATACCCCAGTCAAAATAAAAAAAATTAACATCGTGATCGACTTATCGTGACGTCATAATCGATGTTTCGTTACATCTCTACCGTTCGATATTTAGATCTCCTTTTTTTCGATCCCAGGTGGTTAAGGTACCCATTAATTACCTACGTATACCTATTTTTTTTTATCATTGTCGAGGCCAGTGATTAGTTCACTTAATGTAGGTATGTACCAACATCTTACACATACAGCGCTAAAAAAGAAAGAATATCAAGTATGAATTTTCTAATATGCCGCATGTCAAATATGAAGTGTAACGGAGAGTAA
This sequence comes from Glyphotaelius pellucidus, assembly GCA_936435175.1. NCBI lineage: Eukaryota > Metazoa > Arthropoda > Insecta > Trichoptera > Limnephilidae > Glyphotaelius > Glyphotaelius pellucidus. Next base: position 16,773,214 of record OW386549.1, on the reverse strand, counting down.
ATACTTAGATCTTTTCGTGAGATCGTGAAGCTCTGAACAGAAAATCAATACAAGTTCCGATTTGAAAGAAAATTGAATTGCCAATTTACTTATAAAATCTCGTCTCCAAGCAGACAGGCCAATTAAATTGATTACATTGTGTTCATGAGTAAACTTCGATATTTGAAAAAGGAACGATCAATTCAACCCGAAGAAAGATAAAAATGACCTTACCTCGGGCACACAGACACGCCTACAACCCACTTCTACTTATTTATCTCTTCAGCGTGTCATATTAGTATAATATTATAGTACGTTCGCATTGAGTGTCTGTAAAGAAAGGATTGGTATAATAATAGGATACGCCGCGCACGAGGAGTGTGACCGGATATTGTATTTAGTGACATTACGGACAGCCTATACGCCCTATATATACTGACTATAGTCTATATGGGAACTTTCACGGCTAGGAACAGTTACAGTGACATTGTCGGTTATTGTTATTGCTTTGCTACTACCTTGTCTAACTTGTCTCGATAGCAGTTATCGTTTGATCAGTGGCGTAAACTCCTACCTTCTGCCCCTGGGCAAGTTTTCAAAACAAACCTCCCTACTTAACCACCGATCGTTTGATATACCTTTCAGATAAATAGTTTTGTTTTAAGATATTAGTATATTAACAGAAAATTCATCCTGGCAAACAAATGGTTTAATAATCCCCAAATAATAAACGAGTAACTTCACAGAACTTAAAATTAAACAATAATATTAAATTTTGTGAAACAACAATTATTTGATACGATACCTACCTAATGTAGGTTTTACACCATCTCTTTTTTCCAGCCCGATTCCCGAATAGAGACCAAAGACAAATTTTTTCATCTCTATTTTCATATCTACGATTTCAGTTGGCATCACAGCAAACAACATGGTTCATGTGTTGTTTGTAGTGATGCCAATTGAAATCGTAGACAGCAAATAACATGGTTCATGTGTTGTTTGTAGTGATGCCAATTGAAATCGTAGATATGAAAATAGAGACGATAAAAGCGATCGCGTAAAACGAAACTATGTGTCTTTGGTCTCTATACGGGAATCGGGCTGAAAAAAGAGAATGGTGTAAAACCTACATTAGAAAAGCCCTAAAGCGCGTCTCCCGCAGCAAAATTTCAAAACATCCGATAAGAATAAAAATAAAACATTAAGCAGGGCAACAATCAATGTTCTTGATTTACAAGGCCGATCAAAAACTTAAAAAAACGTAGGGGCCCCCCACCCAATTTTTTTGTTTTTAAGGGATGTTTTGAAAACATTTTGTAACTGGAGATCCGACTAAAGACATTCATAATGTCATAATGCGTTCTATGAAACTTCAACTTCCGACTTTTTAAGTCTTGAGAAAAAATTCCAGATTCTTCAAAAGTTTTGTTGCACCTGCTCAAGAAAATTTCAGTTTCTTCAAAAGTTTCGTTCTAGCTTTTGAGTTTAGAGAGAATTCTATTTTCTTCAAGAGATTTTTTAATTTCATTTTTCCTTTTACTGCCAAAGACACAATAGTGAATGCAACGGCGGTATTCTAATTTCGAAAAATATAACTTTAATGTTATCTAAATTTTCATGTCAAAGTGGAAGGACATGCTTCTATTATAGATGCGCAACTGCACAAAACAACTAACTACCTACAAATTAGATATCTGAATACCGTAAAAATGATAAGAACAATCGTAAATTACGGTTCAAGTTATTAACAAAGTGTCAACTGTAGTTACGTCATTTAGGTAAGCAGTGTTGCTTTTCATATTCTTTTGACTTTTGAAGTAGGTAACAAAAACAACTGTGTTTTAACTCGGATATCTGTCTTGTTGAACGAATCGTACTACATAAAACATCAATAAAAATCGATATCAATACCAAATTAATTGCAAAATTTTTTCGATTCCGTTTTATTGCTATCGCTATACTTTGCTATTCAACACTTACTTAGATATTGTGTTCACAAAATTGTCGAAACACTACCATTACTTGAAATATTGCAAGACGTTTTTAATTTCACTTGCTACTAGCATTTTATTTACAAAACCTGCGCAGACCTCTTTCAGCATTCTTCGGAATTCTTTCAGCTTTTGTGAAGCTGAAAGAATTTACAAAAAATATTTGCCTTTAAAAGAAAAAAAATTACCTTATGATGTTGATTAACTTGAAAAATTATGACATCTCTCAAACATTTGAACAAATGAAATTCATAAAACAAATATATTATTATTAATTTATAAAATAATTTTGTGTAATAATCATTTCCATATTTAAAAATTAAAAGTTCATTGAACTTTATACATTTCGTGTTTATGCATTACGCAGGAATAAAATTTTAAATAAATAAATTAATATGTTTAATGAATAATAACCAAAAATAATAATTGTAATAAACATTTTTTATTCATATAATACTTAATGAAGGTTATTTACATCATTTGTAGAAATTTTGTTACAATGTAGGTACATAATAATAATTTCATATGGTGTAATATATATGTATATATTAGATGTTCCATCATAACAAAGCTAGGATTTTGGGTCTGGGGGATGCGTTATTTCTTTTTAGTCAGTCACATCTTCAGTGAGTTTTTGAAGTGAAACTTCTTTAGCACCGTTGCGATTTGAAACTCGGTGAAACGGAAATGACACCAAAAGAGACAAACACATACATCTACAGGATTTAGCCTGCGAGAGAACGAGATAGAATGAAACCCAACCTACGAACAGTACCTACGAAGCGTCGCGCTGACCGCATTGGCCGTTTTGACTACGAGCTCACTTTTCAAGGCTCCTATTGGTTGAGAATGTACGGGTAAGTTTCAATTCTACCGCGTGTGAACTGCACTTTATTTTTTTAGGACAACAATTAACATCTTTTAAAATGCTATTGACATTCTGAAACATTCTGGTAATGATTTTTTTTAATGCTCCAAGATATTTATTATTGAATTGCCCGAATGTATTTTTTACATTTTGGAGTTGGGAGAATTGATGTTTATCCAAGATTCTAAGATATTTATAATTTTTAAATGTTGCCGATTTATTTAGAATATTAAAGTTGTATTTTTTTATATTACTTGGTACTTATATATATTATTAATTGGAATGTCTTATTGTAAGATTTAAATACATTATAACGTGCAAAATTAAAGATGAATATTGCCAAAATGTATGTTCGATAACACGCCACCGCAATAAATGATTGAATTGCAAATTGAGCAATGCAATGTTAAAATAAGCAGATATTATTAATTTATTCAGGTGGTCAAGTCATTTCACGCAATTGAAGGTAAAAGTCGTCGTAAATGTAGCTGCCATTCGGTATTTATAACACGCTCGTTTGCAATAAATAAAAACAGAGACCTCATGCGGACGAAACATTAAATAGCATTAATGATTTTAAAAATTTTAATTACATCTTACGGATCAGTCGCGGGGACCTGGGGAAGGACGATATGATAGCCCAGTGATAAGATCAGTCACCCGGTTAGCGGAATTTCATTCAGTTGGTAAAATAAAATAGCAACATGGCAACAACAACGCTACTTATTTCATTGAAATCTGATTTCAGAGATTGTTATCAGATACCTAGATATTACAATGCGATGCGAGCACCTTGGATTGGGTAGTGATGCAATAATGCATTTGAATGCATTCAGTATCCCATTCATCTACAGCAGGGTTTCCCAACCAGTGGTTCGCATGAGCTAGAATGTGGTCCGCGAAAGATTTCAAACTTTCAATAACGCGCGCCGGTTAATAAGCGAGCTCAGCGCGCGGGTGGTCTCTGTCAAGGAAGTCCGAAAAGAAAAAAAAAACGGTACCCACCCCATCCCGTCTCGCCCCAATCCCATATCCCATTCCGCCCCCTCCGTTGCGGTAAATGTAATCGTGACAACATTCAGTTTATCACTTTTGTACCTTGTGGTCCCCGTCAAAAAATAAATTAAATAGTGGTCCCGGATCAGAAAAAGGTTGGGAACCACTGATCTAAAGGATATATTTAAAATAAAATCATAAAAGCAATATCAAAATTAGCCAAATCCAAATTGGATAGGACCGAGGATTGTTTCGTGTAACAACTGCTGAAAAATTTTTGAATATTATGTCATCTAATTTTAGAGAAATGCGTATACACGTATACGTTTGTATGTGATTGACATAATGCATTGTCACCGACAATCAGTCTATCTGTTTCAGCTTGATCGGATGTCAGGAAGTGGGTTAATTCCTTTTCCGAATTTCCATTTCATTCATTTATTTAAGAAAACAAAATCGAAATTCAAATAGATTTATATTTAAAACAATATTTTTTTTATTATAGAAATTTAAACATTGGCAAATATAAAATCTGAGGTAGAATTCAGTTACAAAAAAACTACACGTATTGTTAGTATTAATTATTGTTTAATTCATGTAATGTTTATGATAATTTCTGACCTATTTAGAACGTTCAATGAGAAAACGATTAAAGTAATGAACTAGTGCACCTATAATTTTGTAAAAGACTAATATGTAATTGCTATCTTTAAAAAAACTCGAGTAGTTTGCTTTACCGGTTAAAACAACATTTATTTTAATCATCTTAATTTAATTAAACTAACTCAAAACTTCTGCCAAATGAGAAAAACGTTAAGGACATCAAATTAGGAATTAGTTAAAAAATAATTGGCGGATAAAATAATGATTACTACACTGTTGTTTTCCGACAAAAAAACATTGCATTTTATCTATAAAAATTGACGACGTTACCACATAAATTCAAAAAAATTATTCTAGAAAAACAAGCCTCAGATAAGATTAAAATGATGCATTATTTTTATCGCATTTTGACAATCACAAGTTAGAGATTTTTTACTTATTGTTTGATGGAAATGTCCAAAAAACATATTTTTATCATTACGTTTGTGTTATTTATAACGATTTACGGAAACAATCATTAATCGAGATTTGTTAATAAAATTAATATTGTCCGATAACAGAAGATTTTTTAAATTTTCGTTTATTGTGATTATCGAACAGAGTTATATATTATGAAGTGACCACCTATTGTAGTAAATATGATCCTCTAATTAAGATATCTTTAAATGTTTTTTTTTTCACGCTTAAAACTTATAAAGTTTGGAGGGGTCAATTTGGGAGACGGGTATGGGTACCGCCGCTCCGGGAACCGTTTATTGGATAACCAACACCTCTGCTATATGTCACGCCAGGTGGTTCGCTACGTTTAGTGACTTAGCAGGGGTTCGTAGGGTGAGGTTTGTCCAGGTCGTGCCCACCTGCTGCGTGGTGGCAGGATCGAGAGAGACTGGTTGAGGGAGGTCCTTTATCCTCTCCAGCCAGAATATCTCGACCCACCGCCTTGCACCTTTGGAGGGATGGATCAATACGTTCGTCATTCCTGAACACTGACAGGACACTCCTCCCCCAGATTCCTATCACCTTTTCCTACCTATCTCCTTCCCAGAACTTCCCCTCATTCCATTCCTTAAAAAACCCTCCACACAGCATCCAAAGACGACTTAGGCCCTGATGGAAATTATTTTCATCGGTTGTTGCAGTTTTGTGTTGTATGTTTTTTGCAGAATATCGATTAAATTATTTGAAACAAAGTTTTTAAATGTAAATACAGAACAAGAGTCCCAAGTGCCCGGAGTATTTATATTTTTGAAATAGTAACATAAAATAATTTGCAATAAATCATAATGATATTTCATTTCAACGTGTATTCATGATACGATTTGACTGTGGGCAAATAATGAAAAATGACTCATACAAGTACATAATTACGTGCATGAGTGCGATTAGAAATATTCCACATATTTTGAAAATGACCGTACTTAAAGTGACCTCTGTTAAAGCTGCATTATGAACTCCGGAGTTGTTTAATTTTTTTCCGGTCGACTGCCCAACAAATCAACAATGGCAGATGTCCCGAAAAGGAAACAAAATAAAATTTAATTTTTACGTTGCCTCGCTATCTTTTGCATAATAATACAAAAAAATCAAACAAAGAATTAGTTGCTTAATTGAAAAAACTCTTGTTTTTTGTTTAAACTTTAAAGAATTAATCTCTCAAACGGTGAAGACTGGCGTCACTTAATTTGCACAACTTTTTTTGTCTGAAATATCTAGTTCAATGCAACTATTTCGATTAACTTTCGAGAAATAACTCGCGATGTGGTTATCAAAACTCGAGGAAAACCATGCCATAAAGCATATAAAGCATCCACACGTTACATTCCAAAATCTAAAAATACATTATTTAATGTATGTAGTACTTATAATGAATTTATACCTCCGTTGATGGTGTAATGGTCAGCTTAGTTGCGTTCCAAGCAGTTTATCGGGGCTCGATTCTCGGCCGAGGCAATTTTGTTTTACATGTGATTTTTACGGCTCTTCTCTGATACAATAATAAATAAGCAAGAAACGTTTTCAAAATGACACACTTATACAAGACAATTTTATTCACTTTCCACGAAGTTTTTATCAACGCGCGTTACCGTAACCATCAATCTTATATTTTGAAAGTTTACAAAGACAAAATATACTATTCAAAATTACGGTAACTCGCCCTAGAAAATTGAAATAGTCATATGATATTTTATTAGAACACACATATCAGTAAAAAAATCATATATTTATTGACTCCCCACGAGTTAAAGTTTGCTGTAAAACAAGTATCTACGTATCTATAACACTTTATAAATTAATCTAATATTGTATCCTCCATCACAGCGAAATCATAACTGTAAATATATAAATCAATTGCGCCGTTATGAAAGTAATATTTTTAAACAAGATTTACATAAAAATAACGACTTTTTTTATTTATTTGGTAGTATTTAGTTGTTAATCTACCCATTGTAGACGACCAACTAGATACTACCAAAAACGTGTGTAAATTCTAGTCATTCGTCGTTCACTGCAACATCGACTACATATCAGCCTATACGATTTAGTTCCATGAATGACCATCACGGGAAGCTTGTACCAATATTCACCAATATTCGAACAAAAGTCAGCTTTTACGCAATCTGTCAAGTGTGGGTGAGCTGGTGTTTGATCTGTGATTTTGGCAGGTGTTTGTTTATATAAATTTATCAACATAAAAAGATTTTTTTGCGTATTTAAAAATTTATTCGTGTTTATTAACTTAACAGCATAAGAAAGTTTAATGTTGTTGATTATTGTTAATTAACGATTGTTTTTTAGATAAAACGGTATGTAGCAGATCACCTAGTGAGCGTCGGTAACATAACTAATTACGCAAACCGTGGATACGAAGAGGAACAAATATTGAATTTATTGGCAAATTGGAATCAAAGTGACGACGAATTAGATAATTCTGATCAAGAATGTGACGGCTTTGTCTTACCAGTGGATATTTGGGAAGAAAATTATCATTCATCTTAAATAATTGAAGATTTATGCAAGCATTAATTGAAGAATAGACATGATTGAAGAAGAACAGGAAGAGGATTTTCCAGAAAATCTGACAATTCACGCATAAGGACAGATGGCGCAGATAATTGATTCATTCGTCCGTCACTCCAGGACACACCGATAAAAAAAAAAAAAAATGCCCAGTTATGAAAATGATCGGTAACGGTGTAAAATGCCTCTACGCAAGGACTTTACATTGTGAAATGTCCCAGATGTGAGATTCATTCATGTTTGAATAAAAGTAATTATTATTTCCGTAATTTCCTTATCTGAATTGTAATTTTTATAGCAATAATTAATCTTTTTTTCATCTATTTTCCTTCCTTTTTCAAACATGTATGCCCGATGTAGCATATCATCTGCACACCAAAAATAGTACTAAGCCATAAAAAAATCTTTTTTTCAATGTTTTTATTTTTTTCCCACAATCTTCACATAAAAATATAAATGAAATAATTTTTTTCATTCAGAAAAGAAAAATCGGGCAGTGAAGGGTTAATATTATATATACACCATTAAATTTAATAATTAATTAGATTTGATCAAAAACCTGATTAGTTATCAATTACAAGACTAATCCATTAAGTTAAAACAAAGGCAATAAAATATTGTGTCAATCTTGTCATAGATAATAAATTTACAATGGATTTAATTTTTAATTCCGTGCCCATGTTTCTTATAAAACGATTTTTATTAATACATTAATACGACGATTTACACTTATTGGTGATCGAAGAAATTGCGTACAATTAAGGATAAGATTGATGTGTTAATATTATGTACATATATATATTAAATATATGCAACAAATGTAACCTTCAAAGATGTAAACACCGGTGTATCAAAGCAATAATTAAAATAATATACACATCAGCAGGTAAATAATTATATTCATCGGATCATATAAGGTAATTATGTTTTTTCTCCCATTATAATGTAAAATTATTTTATAATATGTGTTGCAATGCCACAATAAAGAAATTGTTTTTCCCTGCGTATCCTTTCCCATTCGTTCCGTCCGCTTCCCCTCACGCGTTGCCCTTCCACTTTCCTTGCTTTTCCTCGCCCCTCTCACGCTCCCCCTTCCCGCCAACCCTCCTCCCGCGTTCCATATATTCAGCCCCAGTACATTAAGTTTTCAAACAGCTCGCGTGCCACGTATTACAATTTTTCATACATTACAAATATTCATTTTGTATATTACAAGAACAATCATTTAAATTTGGTACCATTCCAAATGCCTATAATTTTTACTTACTTCACTACTAGTACTTCAAGTAAATTCATTAACTTTAAAGAGTTTATTCTGAAATTGATTTTTGATTGAACAATAGATGGTTTTCAAAAAGTCATTCTCAAATTGTGACATTTGTGGCAGTTTTTGTAATGATTAAACAACTTTTCAGATGTATTGTCATATGGTTTGAATAATCCAGAAACCTTCGCGGAGGTGGAAAGAAGGTATTTCGAAAGTTTCAAACATTTCCTATGCTTAATACAGCAATACATAAACAACTCAATTATATATGTATTAATAAGCTAGCATATTTTGATTTTTGATAAGAAAATCATTCTAATCTCAAGCGCAATCAGATAGTCAACAAAATATTAAATACATTCCATGACAGTTGATCGCCTGATGGTTGCCCGGCGTACTTGTAAACAATATGCAGTCGGTTTAGGGAAAATACGTAATACCTACTTTCTCAAAATATATGCAAATGTCCCCGAGGGGTTGTGCAGAGATTATATAACGCCGAATAACAAAAGTATAAAACAATTTTACATTCAAATGCATCACGGATAAAACTACTTTTCTATAGTTCGTACAGCGTATAAATGAGTACAAAAAATCGACACTGTAAATAAATTCACTTGACTTCCATACCAACTAATTATTAAACTTATTTATGAATGCGATTTTAGGTTTGAAAATGATAAACAATGCACAAAAAAATATAATTGTATATTAATTATAATTCCGTTATTTGTCGTGGGATCCACTGCCTGGTGACCACTTTATTGTTCTAGCTTTTACCCGCGGCTTCGCTCGCATGGTATTAGAGGGAAATAACTGTAAGGCTTGAACTTATCAATGGTGCCCCCCCCCCCCCTCTCCCCCCCCCCCCCTCCCTCTCGCGAATTTCATACATTCATTCCCGGTACATTCATTTTAAAATAATTGGATAATTCTTTTTTTTACTCACCAGTAAAGTAAAAAAAAGAATTATTCAATTTGGTGCTATTCAAGTCGTTCGGAAGTTATGCGCGTACAAACATTTCGGGGATTCATTTTTATTTATATAGATAGATAGATAACTGGCTTTTGTTAGCGACATAAAACGTACAATAAATATAATATATGAATATTTATAATTTCATAACGCCAGAGCTTACCAATATATATAGCCTATATTACTTGTATATAATGTAGCTTTCTTTTGGTGAAAGAATTTTTAAAATCGGTTTATTGGTTTATGCGTGAAAGCGTATCAAACAAACACACGCAGTTTCGCATTTATAATATTAAGTATAGATTGTGGTATGTTCTCAAGCTATTTATTATCTGATTTTAAACATTTTTAAATGTATATCCTGCATTCAAATTCAGTTAATCAGCGAGTACATGTTTCTACGGAAACCTAAAACAATAATTACCTCACGTGATAATTAAACTACTACACACAGGTAAATGCATTCAGCTTGATTGTATTTCAATAAGTTAGTTGCAAGTGTATATATAAATCAAGGACTTTATTCAGATCCATGCAAGAGCAAAAAACAGGCAGACCTTGAGGGTACTTGAACAAGACTACTCGAGCAAGACGTTTTTATTGCTCTTTTTATTGGTGATACAGTTTTTGCACCTCATCTAACGCAGAACGTACTGAAAAATACTTATAACTTTATAATACATACAAGAACATCAAGTTTCACACTTATACTACGAATTTTTGGGGAGTCGTTATTCATAATATCCAATCTATGAAAGAAAATTCTAATTAAAAAAATTAATAAAACAATTATTCGAATAATGTACATTTTCGAATTACAAAATGGCCACCCTCACATTTCAAATCTTAAATAGAACAGCTGACTGAGTGGGACGAAATAAATATCATAAATACGTGTCTATACGAACTCTTATCAATATAAGAAATACAATTTTTATTTTTTTTATTTATTTAGGAAACTAATGAACAAAAAAATGTCAACATTTTTTGCCAAGTTTCTCGTGAATAATTAAATAATCACCCCCAAAGTTTCGGGGTATGAGTGTTGAACACGGTGTTATGTTTTTAATTGCCATACATAGGTCACCCCAAGTTGTTCGCTACGTTTGGTGATTTAGCAGGGGTACCCGGGTTCATGGGGTGAGGTTTGTCTAGGTAATGGAGGCGGATGACCAGGACTCACTGAACCCCAGATTACTACCCACCCCTTAACTTCCCAGAACTCTCCTCTCCTCCTTTTCTTAAAATAAAACCCTCCACACATCATCCCCAAAAATGACATAAGTCCTGAGGGAAATTATTTTCCTCAGGGCTTCCTGTGTGGAGCTCATGTAAAAAAATAGATTTAACATTAAATAACTTTATTTGATTCCATTTTATAATATTTTTAAACCAACTGGTTTTGGTTCGACTTGAACCTTCCTCAGGGCGAATAAAATATATATATTTATTTTTTAAACAATTGTGTGACGGTCTAGCCTCTCTGCTACATTTTGGATAGTTTTTTTTACATGAACTCCACACAGGAGGCCCTGAGGAAAATAATTTCCCTCAAGGTTTATGTCATCTTTGAAGAAGCTGTGTGGAGGGTATTTCTAGAAGAGAAAGGAGTGAGTATGGGTCTTGAAGAGACGAAGGAAGGGGGAAATACAGAGGCCGGCTAATCTTTCCACAGCAGAGCTGTTGAATTCAAGAACGAGTCATAGGAGCGACCCGTTCTTGCTGATTATTATTCGATTGTATTGCGATACCGCGAAAATTCAAACTGCTCTGAGCTAGTGGAACTATATATACAACATTTGGGGAATGTAGTAAGGGCGTAGAAAGTGGAAGAAAGCTGCAAAGTACCTGACTATCCAAACGTGGTCATTAAATGATCAAATGTTATTTAAAGCAACATTTTTAGAAACAGTGAACAACTTAATATTTATTTTTTTTAAATTATATATGAAGTACTTATATCCTACACAATCCATGTAAATGTATATTTCGTTAAACTGCACACAGCGGGATACGAACGTTCAACCTCAACTACGACGTTACTAATCAGCCATAAAGAGAGTTACTAGTTACATTTGATTATCAATTACTTTCTTTAATAAATATAAAAAAGTTGCATTTATGAAAATCTCACGAACAAGCAAATAAACATACTTTTATGAACATTTCACGAACATGACTTTGCCTCATGAACAGGTAAGTACTTACTACTGTACCTGTATTAATTGCTTACTATTAATCTGTCAAAATACGTTTAAATATATAATTACGGCAGAAAAATTACATACGTACGTAGATAAATTATGCTGATGAAGTGAAAGCGTTGACTCTTGAAGACCAACAGACCTACCTACATAAGTTTGAAAATATTGACATATCGTTAAAAAAACCACTGCAAGAATTTTATTATCGATGAAAGGAATATACAATTATATTTCAAAATCAAACAAACAAGTATCTCTTATGAGAAATATTTCATAATCTAATCGTAAAATATGATTTGGTATTTTCACGGCCGAAAGGAGTGATTTATTTTTTGGGTATTATGCCGTATTGAGCTACTTCTTTCTTTATTCAACTTCTCAGAGAGCACTACAATATACATCATCGGGGCAGATGATGCCCCGATGAACCTGAACTGACTTGACTGCCACATGAATATTGTAATGCTGCCCGAAATGTTGGCTAAAGGAAGTAGCGCAACACGGCATAATATCCCAAAAATAAAACACGAAAATTGTAATACGTATAGCTATTACAAATTGCACAAAACACTCATCTTAATCTATTGCAAAAATGAACCTGTTAGGTTAGGTATTAAAAATTAATAGATTTTATTATAATGACTGATCATTACAATAAAATCGGTTAAGTCCAACCTAACCTAAAAATTTCGAATTGTTTTCAGAGAAGATTTATAATTGTGATCTTAAGAGAAAAAATTAAAGCATTCACGAAATATTTGCGAAATACATACTTAGGTAGCTGCATAACTTCATATGGAAATAAATTGTAAAACAAATTTGAAAATGTTCTCAAATATGTTTCATAAATTTCAGCATTGTTTCTTTGAAAGTCATGCAAGTTAGATATATAACTGAGTGCATTTGCTTTAGAATGACTTATTGGTTAAGTTATGAGGACAAACATCTCAACTATTTAAAGTTATAAGTTTTATTATGATCGACAATAGTAAAATTCATACTTTCTTTTGAGATTGAAAAGGTTTGTAGGAACCGAATTTGACAACTGTGAGACACTATTTAAAATTCATTATACCTAGTTCGTTTTGAATTAATGAAAAGAAAATTCGTGAGTAGCAAGCAGTAGGTACACGAAACAGATGTTCCAAGAAGAATTTTCGAATTGTGGAAAAGGAATTGTTTTGATTATGGAAACCATCTGAAATTTTTTGATACAGGGACGAAATGATTTTTCTAATTAAATGTTAGTTATCACAATGATTAAGTAACATTTTCGGTATTTGCTGAAAGGTGACGTATTACTAAGAGTGATCGTTTAATCGCTTATTACGGATATGTCGATCGTCCAGTTGATTTCAGACATCTCCGGAAAATTGAATTAATTTATTAGGTAGGTACTTACATCTTGAGACAGTTTTTCTCCACCCAGTCAACATCTTGGCTGAGCACCAACAGGCTTAGCTCCTTCGAAGAAAATGTAAACCAATCACTTAACAATGAGCGATCGGCTATAGTCTTACTGCCGAACAATCAAAAATCAAACTTTCACGTTAACAATTTTTATTATGCTGTAATCATGATAAAATATGTTCAATGCAAATAATTTCTAGCAATATTTTACTTTCACTGCACTTGTTCGCAATTTTTTTAACTCATATAATACACATTTGCAATTATAAAAAAAATATGTCTTTAATTGAGATTTTTTTTAATTATTTTGCTCAATCTCTCTTTGATGTGATTTATTTAAATTTTATTCATTGAATCATCTAGATCACAATATGACTTATGCTCAAGAATTCTTAATTGCGATTTGTTTTTTTTTTTGCGTTTGTTTACATCGATGAAAAATTTCGCGTGGAATCGACCCTGTTGCCACGAGCGCCGACCGCGGAATAGACGCTGCGAGTGACAGCGCGCTCTTTAAATACTCCCGCCACCCACGCTCTCGGCCAATCAGGGTTGAGCGGGTTTTCTTTACGGTTTGTTTGGTATGTGACAGTTCAAACAACAGGTGACAGATTAGATCTGGAAGATGCATGGCGTACTTGATTTTCGTTTGTTCGCGATTATGAGATTAGAAGTATTGTTATTCGAGAGATAGGATTGGCATAGTTAAGCCGCTAAGTATTTGTAATGCCTTTATGGTGGTTAATTGTCTTGCTTACGACACTGTTAGACATTGAATTAATTGGTGTGTTAAACATACACGGTTATAACTCAAACATTCCAAAGCCGAATTAGCTTTTATAATGAGAATATTAAATGCTTGCTGATTGAATTTGGGGTGTTGTGCGGCTTTATTCCTAGTTCAAAAGTTTCGGGCAGCAATTTAGTGTCTGTTATCATCTAACCCATCGAGATAATGTAGTGTCTATTTTCATCTGACCCATCGATATAATGTAGTGCCTATAATCGTCTGATCCATGGGCGTAATGTAGTGTATATTTCCGTCTGACGCGTTAGAGTAATATAGCGTCATTTACGATCCATGGAGGTAATGTAGTATCTATTTTCATGTGACCAATCGAGATAATGAAGTATATTTTATCATCTGACCCATAGAGATAATTTATTGTCTATTATCATTAGACGCGTTGAGGTAATGTAGGGTCTATTATCATCTGACCCATCAAGATAATGTAGTGCCTAGTATCATATGACCCATTGACGTAATGTAGGGTCTATTATCGTCTGACGCATTGAGGTAATGTAGTGTCTATTATGACCCATGGAGGTAATGTAGTGTATTTTTTTCATCTAACCCATCGAGATAATGATGTGTCTATTATCATCTGATCCAAGGCGGTAATTTAGTGTCTATTATTATCTGACCCATGGAGGTAATTTGGTGCCTATTATCATCTGACCCGTTGAGGTTATGTAGTGTCTATTATCATCTGACCCATCGAGGTAATGTATAGTCTATTATCACCGGACCCATTGAGGTAATATGGTGTAAATTAGAGGCTGACCCATCGAGGTAATGTAGTATCTATTATAATCTAGTAATCTAGTGTCTATTATCATCTGAAGCATTGAGGCCCTTGAGGTTAATATTCCAAACGAAATATTTCTTCAAATTGGTGAAACCAGTTTTATTAAAACTCGTCAAAGGCCAGGAAAAAACGAAAAAACCTCAACTTTAACGTAATATTTTGCAGGTTAATTTTATGCTATCTTATGTAATTTTTACTGAAACACATTCCTTGAATACTAAACTATACATAAGAACAATATTACTTGCGTTTATTCAATGAATTTATACTTTTTACTACGTTTCAAATAACACGGAAAAAACGAAAAAATTTCGCGATGTTTTGACTTTTACGTAATATTTTGCAGGTTAATTTTATGTTATCTTATGTAATCTTTACTGAAACACATTCCTTGAATACTAAACTATACATAAGAACAATATTACTTGCGTTTATTCGATGAATTTATACGTTTTACGATCATTTCGTCGCCCGCGACGCGAGACTTGACAGCCGCCATTTTGCCCAGCCGTGCGACGCGCAGCCCACGCAGGCCGTGTCATAAACAATTTCAAAGAAATTATATCGCTGCTCTAGGTGGGTTCATGGTATCTTATACCTTATGAACAAGAATGCCCCAAGCGATTCTGACCTTCTTCTTCACACGTTTTCTTTATACATAAGGGTTAAAATCGCATAACAAAATTATTTTTTAGTGATTATTTTGGTTTGCGTCGATTTATCACCGGTGAACGAGTGGCAAGTAACGAGGCTGAGCCCGGTACTTCCCCAAACTCACTCAGACCGCCCCTGCGTTCTTCACCATTTCACATAAAACCTAATTCAAACCAACAGATATCATATTCCCGCAACTCCAAGCAAGGGAAATCCCACCTACATGTGTGACAAAAAAATCCAAAACCTCTTCTAAGAAAGATTTAAGGAAATATTTTTATTAATAATTGACTGAGCGTGGCGAAGTCTTGTTTTAACTCAACTGTTTTTATGGTCCGTTTCTGTTTTCAAAAATACGCTGTATCCACTTTATTATCAGCAAGCTTAAATTTGAATAATAATAAAAATAATTGGATAATTTGTAGTGTATCGTTTTTGTGAAAAATCACAAGGGCACTTTTTAGGTAGCTAGCTTTGACTAGGTAGCTATTTTTAACTGCGGTTGCGTAAAGATTATTTTTCTCATTTTTTTGTTGTTGTGAAACCGCACAAGAGTCCCAACTACTCCCAATCGTCTGGAGTCAGTGAGATTATGGTCTATGTGAGACTATAATCCCCAATTGGGGTACTTATGATGCGAGGCTGAAGGAAGTGGGGAAGAATAGGTTGAAGAAGTACCTGGTATTCAGTTCTGGACATCAAACACGGCCAAAGTCACTTCGCGCAACTTTCGCCAAGTTTCGATTTTGATTGGTGGTCTTACACCAGAGCGATACCGTGAGCATCGTCCATGCTGGAAAGTGCCGCAAATATGTTATGTATTATTTTTAAATGAGTAAATTGTGAAAAAAAAACAAATTAATCGAATGAAATTTTCTTGTGCACACCGGGATTTGAACCAGAGCTTGCCGGTCGAGAGTCTTATCCCTCGACCACGGAGACCGTCAAATGTCGTTTTTGTTTGGTCTTATTCAAGTTTTTATTATGATACCTACCTAAAATTCACCACTCCTGCCTGAAGAAATTTTGATAAAATAATTGTCAGAAATAGTGACGTTTTTTGGGACGAATTGTATAATTCCTTATTTGAATTTTTTTAAATGTTACTTAAAATATATAGTTTATAATAAAGAAGGGAGGTATTTAAGTACTACTTACAAACCTTACGATTTCAAAGAAAATGTTCGTTTTGATAAATTAAATAAGAGAAAATTAGAAAAACTTATTTTGTGAACGTAATGTTCACTGATCTTCTAGTAGGGGAGGACGGGGCAAGTCGGGATAGGGGAAAGATGGAGTTTTTGCTATATTGCTTTGTCCAAATCTGCTACGATCCTGATAATTCGTCCACATATGCCCCCACCGCACCCCGTTCCTTTAGTCGACTGTCGTAAGCGCTAAAAAATTAAAGTTATAAAGTTACATATTTATTACATCATGCCCTCCCCATCATCATGCCCTCCCCATCATCTTTCCCTTCCCTATGATTATTTTATTTATTTATTAATTACTTAAAATACGAAACGGATAGCTCAAACAAAAAAAACTGAGACAAATAAAGCGGTCCAAAAATACTTCTGTTTTCTGAAGACGCAAAAAAACACATATTGCCATTTATAAGGGGAGGTATTTGGAGTCAGTAGGAGGATGGATTGTCTGCCAAAAGTTTCAAGATTGGGCTCACTGTTCCACTGTTTGCAAGTGTCGAAGACGAGACAATACTTCTTTGCCCCAAGTGCGAACCTTAACCCCATCTTGCCCGGCGATCTACCCCTCTGGTGGGGCAAGACGGAGCATATGATAGTTTTATTTAATTACACTTCTTAAAGCTTTTTTAAATATCTTTAAGCATTTTATTCTACGGAATGTTAAAGCTGCATGACCAAAGTTTATTTGCACATAATGTAGATTTTGTAATATTTGAAGAACAATATTTTATTTATCATTAAACGTTAACTACCCCGTCTTGCCCCGCCTTCCCCGTACTTATATAATACAATACTTTTGATTTCTACATAATAACTACCAATATCATCACACTTACATAAAATTGTTTTATAATATTATATTATATATGTTCAACTCATTGAATTTTTCAGGAAGGTAAGTGTAGGTACCTACTTATAAACTAATTTATAACTTAAAAAATTAATTTATTAAATAGGTATTATCCTGAAGTACGCAGATGATACGGATGATTTAAAGTCCAATAATTTTTGCGTACGTAAGATAATACTAATTTATTGCGCATGATTTCAATAAAAATTGTTTATCTGAACATAATAATATAACAACTGCGTAAGATTATCATTAGCAACTAACGACTTTGTAAATATGTTTATTTTTAACAAGAAAAGGATAGGAAAATGATGTCAATAATCAATTCAAAGTAATTTTGCTCGCCCACGTCACTAACGTAAGGAGCCCTTAGGTGATATGACACCTAGTTACGAGTAAGTAAAACGTGTGTGTACCGGAAAAGTACTGGACTTGCTGTTTACGTTTTGGTAAATATTGTGAGTGTTTCAGTCTGTGTATTTATTTAATTTATTTATTAATCTTGAGTTAGCTCACATCGTCGTGTGTGCAAATAATTTGTGAAACATAACATGAAATCCATAATTTTTTTAATATGAATACCTCACAAGAGTCCCAGCTGCTCCCGTCTGAAGCCAGTGAGACTATGGCATCCCCAATTGGGGTATGTTGTGAGGCTGAAGGTAGTGGGAAAGGAAAGGAGATGGGGAAGAGGAATACGGGGAAGCACCTGGCTAAAAGTACCTGGAAGTACCTGGCTAGTCTCCAAACACGGCTAAAGCCATTTCAAGCAACGTTTCAATTTTGAATGGTGGTCTTTCATCATAGCTGAAAGAATCTTCCGCTCTGGAGCGTGCCGCAAACGTACTATATATTATTTTTAATTAATTAATTGTGAAAAAACACAAATTAATCAAATAAAATTTATTTTCCCACGCCGGGATCCGATCATTAACATTTTTTTTTCTTATTACTAAACTTATTATCTATGTAAACCATGTAATAATTTGTAAAGTATATATTCAAGAATAGAAATAAATAAATATATAAAAGTTTTCCGGAGGGGCAACTGTCGAGGGATCAACTGCTACGGAGTCAAAATAATTTTAGATATGTCAAATCAGTTGACAGCACTGGTAGGAAAGGGATCACAATTTCAAAAAGAGAATCGTTTTTGAACGGTCTCTCGAAATATAATAATTACAAGGGAAATCTCTTACGAGGGAAATCTCGATAGGGCTTTCGGACTTGTGGTACAAATGTTGATTTAATTAATTGTATAAAAAAAAATTGTAGGTTCGTAAACCAATTTATATTAATTAATATTAAATACTTTTTGGCCACATTAGTTTTCGAACCCCCAACCTCCTGGTCCAGAGCCAATGAACTTACAGCTCAGTCACTAAGGTCAGTGGACATAACTGTCAATAGTCTCTCAATTGCATTTTGGTTTTACGACATTTGTTGACATTTCTATATACGCATGAATGGCCTCCGTGAGAGCGGTACGCTACCTGATTCTGAACCTGCAAGGTCGCGGGTTCAAATCCCAGCGAGGGCAAACAAAATTATATTCAAATTATGTATTTCTCACATGTTAATTTAAATAAATTTAAATACTTTATATTTACATCACGTTCCAGAGCGGAAGATACTCGATTACAGTATCGATTTGATGAAAGGCCGAGATTCAC
This sequence comes from Glyphotaelius pellucidus, assembly GCA_936435175.1. Taxonomy (NCBI): domain Eukaryota; kingdom Metazoa; phylum Arthropoda; class Insecta; order Trichoptera; family Limnephilidae; genus Glyphotaelius; species Glyphotaelius pellucidus. Next base: position 16,753,928 of record OW386549.1, on the reverse strand, counting down.
AATCAAAGCATTTTATAAAATAGCTATAATTATAACTAACGACCAGACAGGAATTGCCAGTCAAACCCTTCCGTTCTACATTAATAACAACATAACAATATTTTGTATTCGAATAACTTGGTGACCGGACAACTTAGAATGAAATCAACTCAACACCTCCTGTGAATAGTCATTAAAAATGATCATTTTTTTATAAAAAATTGGTTAAATAAGTTACGGTTAAGTTAGATTATGGGCTATTTTCAATATTTTTTTTATATCTTTTAATAACTTTTCAAACAATATGTTTTAACTACTAATGTATTGCTGTTATTATGTTGCTAATGCAATTCATTCTCAATGGTCTCAAGGCATTTTAAAAATAAATAAAAATTCCTATTCTACAGTTTTTCACCATAAAAATACTGTTTCTGTATTATTTTCAACATTTGCATTCACAATGTTGGTAGGTATCATATATGTTGTTTCCATAAAAAAATAAAATTAAAAAAAAACCTTTCGAAGAGGTGTTGTTTCCCACCAATCCTAACTAGAATGAATATTTTTTGCTTTTTTGTTATTTCTGATAAGTTAAATCCTCTCCATCGATTCTCCATCCCCTTCTTCATCCATTTCCTTTACAACATTCCCCAAAATGGAAATACCATATTTCCACAGTCCTGGCAGTTGGAATTCTTTTGCGGTATAACAACAAAAAAAAAACAGAAATGTTTTCACGATTAGCTTCCTGAAAAAACAAAGGCGGCGTATTTTAGACGATAGAAATAATTTAAGAGAATAAATCAGGCTCATTTCTTAAAACCAATAACCAGAGTTTTTTTTCTGTGAATTCCGCACAAGTGTCCCAACTAGTTCCAATCGTCTGGGGCCAGTGCGACTGTGGCATCCCCAATTGGGGTAAGTTGTGAGGATCAAGGAAGTAGGGAGGAGAAGGTATGGGGGAGAAGGTGGAGAAGTACCTTGCTATTCAGAACTGTGACACCATGTCGATAATTAGAGTATTTTACACTCCGGATCGTGCCGCAAATATACAATCTTTTTTTTTTCCTTCGCTTCGAGGAAAATAATTTCCCTCGGGGCCGATGTCATCTTTGAGGATGCTGGAAGGAGAGAAGTTCATGGAAAGAAAAGGGTATGAGAGGTGGGTAGGAATCTGGAGTCAATGAGTCCAGGAGTGACGGACGTTGAATCCATCTCTCCTTCTGCGATTAAAGGTAATGGGTCGAGAGACGTCCTGCTGGAGAATTCAAAAGGCTCTCGGGACTCGCCGGGTCGCCAGGCCGTTGGTGGGAGACGCATCCGCCGCAAAGACCTGGACAAACCCTTGAACCCGGGCACCCCTACTAAATTACGTGACATAAGGCAGAGGTGTTAGGCAGAGGTTATACAATAACTGATTCTCGTGAACATAAACACTAACCCGCTTATCAAATTGGATATATATATTTTTTAAATTAATTAATTGTGAAAATTTCGAAAATCATAAGCGTAACCCAGGATTTGCACCCCGCAAATTACCTCACTACCTCCTCCGGATACGTAATCGAGTGCCTTACACCTCGGCTAAGTATGTTATGAGTGTGTTGAAAATCTAGTGCCTACACACAAATAAAGTACGGTTTTCCACAAAGAAATAAAAATTATTATCCAACGAGAGTAGATGCCGATTATAATTAATTCCCCACGAAAATTTAAAATGGCTTTAATGGCCGTTTAAGTGATTATCTATTAATTATTAGGTGCAACGATAATTGATTCACTTAAAATTTTAACGAATATTAAATATTTTTTCCTCAATTAACCCACAGTTCTCGTAACACGAGGAATTTCAGTTTAGTGGAGAATAAATTAATAAATAAAATTTGTAATCCACAAAAAAAATATTCTACCTTTTGCTCATAGAATACAAGTTTTATAATCTGGCTCCGTCTGGGATTTAGATTAGGTATTGTACTTGTAGAAGTTAAAAAGGTTTATAACTTTTTTCATACGAAAAATTTTTCCATGGAAGAAATTTTTTTCCAAACAACAATTCCATCGAAAATTATTATTGATTTTGAAAAAAGTTTTTCTTCTTTTTTTACAATTACAGTCTAGAATCACTTCCCGAAGTTAGTGCACATTATCCCCGGATATTGGGCAAATTTTGTATTCTTTTTATCATTGGCAGGTGTTTGGTGGCAGGTATTTCAGATAATTTTTATATTTAAAAAATTACATGAATATTTCTAATAATTAAATTTGAAAGCGTATTTCATCACCTTTCGAAAACAATTTTTAATTTTCGGATACGTTCACAAATATTCCATTTATTTCGATTTTGCAAAGCGGAAGTATTTTTACCTACTCAAAAAATACGTTCGAATTTTGAAGGATTAAAGGTAAAGAATACTTGTCTAAGCGTTTTATTTTATTAACCATTAATAATATAAACAAATGGGGATTTGGTATGGAAGCGTGCCGACTGTCGCCGCTCTACTACCAAACTGCACGGACTATAAAACCCTACGCAATGAAAATTATGTGTTTTGTGTGTAGGTAGAAAGGTACGATTTGATTTGGTATGACAGAACGATGTTTGCGACTCTTCTGTGCGTGCGATTTTTACTAATAATGGTTCATGACCAATCTACCTTTTTCTATTATCTACGATTTCGATACTTTTTACACAAGCTTTTCAAAGGAGGCCCTCATGGCCTTTGACATCTTAAAGGATGCTGTATGGAGGGTCTTTTTAAGGAGAGGAAGTTCTGAGAAGTAAAAATGTATGAGGGTTGGGTGGGGGTCCCTCGTGAGTGCGTTATGAGGCGATGGGTCGAGAGAATTCAGCTAGAGAGTCCAAAATTCAACCAGTCTTTCTCGATCCGGCCCGCCACGCAGCAGGTGTGCAGACGCATCCGCTGCCAATTCCTCAACAAACCTCACCCCCTGGGCATTCGGGCTAAGTAACCAAACATAATGAACCACTTAAGGTGACCTATGGCAGAGGTTTTGGTTACCCGATAAATGGCAGAACCCATACCTGGCGGTAAACAAACCCCACCCCACCCTGGCACCCCTGGTAAAACACCAAACGAAGCCAATCACTTGGGGTGACCCATGGATGAGGTGTTGGTTATTTGATAAATGGTTGAAACTCCCAAACCGAAAAGAGTTGTAAGAGAACTGTTGGTTAAATAGCAATCTTTCTAAGAGGTCATCATAATATTATCATGATTGATGAAGCAAAATAGGTCATTTCATCTAGGGCTAAGGTAGTAGACAGGCTAGGAGGGTTGGCAAACATATTGAGGGTAGTAGACGCCCTTAGCCTATATTGTTTTATTGTAAGGCAGTCTGATCAAATGTAAACTAGAATAATTGGGTTAACGAAATATTAACGAAGTATCTACAAAAATTAAAAATCATCTGAAAACCGGTTTAGAAATTAGGCCATTTTTTGTGTGGTGAGAGAGAAGGGGAAGAGGTAGATTGCGACTTCCATACTATTCGGATCTGGGCACATGAAATAATTGCGAACAGTATTTTTTTTAAATATGAATACGGCACAAGAGTTTTGACTATCTGGTTCCAGTGGGAATATGCATCCCTAATTAGGATCTGATGTGAGTCTAAAGGTAGTGGATAAAGGTAGGAGATTAGAAAGAGGTAGTTTGCGAAGCATCTGGTTTTTCAGGTCTGTTCACCAAACACGGCTAAAGCCATCTCTAGAAACTTTCCATTCTGATTGATGTATCTTCGCCAGGGTGACACTGAGAGGAAAGGCCTTGCTCACGGAGAAACTGAAATGAAACCAGTTGTCAATGCACCAGCACTTTTGCTAGTGTGGTAGTTGCTTTTCAGTTGCCTTGTTAACAGGTTGCCATGGTAGCGTTCACGTATTTCGAATTACGTAGACAACCGGTTTCATTTCAGTTTCTCCGTGAGCGAAGGCCTTAACTGCCACTCAATTTTATTACACAGAGGGTGTAATAAAATTTTATTTAATTAATAATTTAAACTTAGGTAAGAAGGTATCTTTGTATTTTTTTACTTTAGCTCCACACAGGAGGCCTTGAGGAAAATATTTTTCTTCACGGTCTATGTCATCTTAGGGGATGCTGTGTGGATGGTCTTTTTATGGAAAGGGAGGAGAGGAAGTTCTGGGAAGGAAAAAGGTATGAGGGGTGAGTAGAAATCTATGGGTCATTGCGTCCAGGAGTGACGGACGTATCAATCCATACCTCCAACTAACTGCGGTGCAAGGCGATGGGTCGAGAGATTCCGGCTGGAGAGGATAAAAGACCTCCCCAAACCAATCTCTTTCGAACCTGCAGGTGGGACGCATCGGCCGCCAAGTCCAAGACTAACCTCACCCCATGAACTCGGGCACTCGTGCTAAGTCACGTCACGAACCACTTGGGGTGACCTATGGCAGAGGTGTTGGTTATCCTATAAATGGCGGTACACACATCCGCCTCCCGAATTAATAATTAATAAAATTGCTAATCGGAAAACTATAAAAATTCAGACATGATTGTAAGCTTCTATCTTTTCAAATCAAATCTTGATCTAAATTAGTACAATACAACAAAGGACGCACTTACGACGCCTACAAGGTCACTTCCATCATCTGTTAGCAAATCACCGCTGCCGTATCGTTCTCTAATTAATTAGTTGTGTTTTATATCAAACTTTTTAAAAGATATAAATATTAATATTTTACAGCTTGATTTTTTTCTGGACAATTTAATAATTTAAGAATAAATAACACTAGATTCAAATCAACAGTACTCAAGCCACCGCCATAGACCTTTAAATAGTTCATCGTCACTTTCTCCTCAGATCTGAGGGTCGAAATATTTCCGTTTTGCAAAAAATTCAAATAAACGGAATATTTCTGAATAAATCTGAAAACTAAAAACTGTTTTGGAAAGGTGATAAAATACGCTTTCAAATTTCATAATCTATACTAATATTATAAATGCGAGACTGCGTGTGTTTGTTTGTTACGCTTTTACGCAAAAACCACTAAACCGATTTTAAAAATTCTTTCACCGATAGAAAGCTACATTCTATGCGAGTAATATAGTCGTTATATAATTGTAAGCTCTGGCGTTATGAAATAAATATGAACATATTTCTCTTGATATTTCACAGTGTACCATAAGTATATCTGATGTAATTACTAAAGTTAAATCCTTAGATATCCACAAATCTGCTGGACCGGATAATATCCCTACAATATTTATCAAAGAATGTATCAAAGTAATTGCTCTTCCATTATCCAAACTTTTTAATCTATCTTTATCTAGTGGAATTTTTCCTGATAAGTGGAAAATTAGTTATTTGTCTCCAATTTTCAAAAAGGGTGATAAAAGTGATGTTTGTAATTACAGACCTATATGTATTCAATCCACCATACCGAAACTCTTTGAAAGCCTAATACTTGACCTTTTTACACAAATAAAACCTGTTATATCACCTCACCAGTTTGGATTTATGCCAGGTAGAAGTACTCTTTCCAACTTAATTATTTATGAAAATTTTATAAACAATGCTTTTAAAGAAAAAAAACAAGTGGACACTGTTTATACTGATTTCAGTAAAGCATTTGATACAGTTTCCCATGAAATCTTAATTTGGAAATTAGGAAAGCTTGGTATACGCGGCAATATATTAGCCTGGTTTAAAAGCTATCTCACTGGAAGACAACAAATAGTTAGAATTAAATCCTCCCTGTCAGAAAAAATTAATGCAACAAGTGGAGTTCCACAGGGTTCACACCTTGGCCCAATCTTATTTATCTTGTTTATAAATGATATTACAAAAATATTTCATGATGTATCTATCTTACTTTTTGCTGATGACCTCAAAATGTTTAAAATTATTGAAAATATTTATCATTGCAACATTCTTCAAGATAATATCAACAAATTGTTAATTTGGTGTATGGAAAATAGACTTTATTTAAATATCTCAAAATGTCAAATTGTTAGATTTTCTAGAATAAAAAATCCAGTGATATTTAATTACAACATTGATAACAATGCTCTTCAGACATTAATGCAAATTAAAGACTTGGGCATCACTTTTCAATCAAATCTTTCATTTGTTAACCACATAACAGAAATCTGTAATAAGGGCTTAAAAATGTTGGGGTTTATAAATAGGCTAACTAGAAACTTTAACAATATAAATTGTATTAAAATGTTATATTTTGCTTATGTTAGAAGCCAACTTGAGTACAATTCTCCTGTCTGGAATCCTCATTATAATATGCACGTACAAGCTGTGGAAAGAATACAAAACAAATTCTTACGTTTTCTAAATTTTAAAATGGGTATTTCAGCAAATATGTTAAACTACAACACACTTTTAAACGATATGAATATGCTTAAATTGTCAGACAGAAGAATTTTCACTGACTTGGTATTTTTATATAAAATTCTAAATGATTTAGTTGATAGTCCGGTATTACTTGAATTGATAAGCTTCCGAATTCCACTTCGTAATACTAGAAGTCAAGATTTATTTCAGTGCAGAAATTCTGGGACTAACTACCATATGTATTCCTCTTTGCCCAGAATACTAATGGAGGGAAACAATTATACCAAGTCAGTGGACATTTTCAATTTATCTTTGAATAAATTTAAAATATTGTTATTGAGGCAGTTCAGTTATGTACAATAAAAAGTTTTTTCTATGCTATATATTTAAAAGCCCCGAAAAAGGGCGTTTATTTGTAAACTAGCTGGTACCCGGCATGCGTTGCCATGCCATTTAATAAATAAATTGTTTTCTCCTGCGTGTTCTTTCCCATTCGTCCCGTTCCCCTTCCGCCTCCCCTTCCTCTCCCGCGTCCTCTTCTCCTCTCGCGTTCCCACTCCGCCTCTTCCACCTTCCCTCCCCCCACTCCACTACCCCTTTCCCCGTCCCGCGAACCCCCCTCCCAAGCTCCCCTCCCCCCTCCTAGGTTCCCCCTCCCAGATTCCCCTCCCCCTCCCGGGTTTTCCTCCTCCCCCTCCCGCGAACCCCCTACGCGAGTCCCCCTCCCGCATTTCATGCATTCTTTCCCGGTACATTCAGTTTTCAAACAGCTCGAATGCCACCTTTTGCATATTTCATAATGCCAATAATTAGGTGCAGTCGTTCGTAAGTCATGCGCGTAAATACATTTCGGCGATTCATTTTTTAGAGATAAATAGTAACTACGATGCCCGAATTAAAAAATATATAAATCAACATGGTTTTTACGGCAACGATTTGTTTTGCTTTTCTTCTGACGTTAGCAATATCTCGCCATTTTCGACAGAAAACGTAAAATAAATATAATATATTAATATTTATAATTTCGTAACGCCAGAACTTACCATTATTTATAAGCCTATATTACTCGCATATAATGTAGCTTTCTATTGGTGAAAAAAATTCTAAGATCGGTTTATTAGTTTATGCGTGAAAGCGTAACAAACAAACACACGCAGTTTCGCATTCATAATATTAGTATAGATTTAGAATTTTAGGGTAGGTACTTTCTATTACATAATTCAATTTTACCAAATTCTGACACAGGCATTTAAATACAATAGCGAGTTCCCGGCATATGCTATGCCACTCAATAAAGAAAAAAATTCGCTCTACTAACCCTTTCCCATTCGTCCCAGATGATGCCAGAACTCACTATACACGTTTAGAAACCATCGCGGGCTTGCACACATCAAATCCCCAAAGTTTTATCGCAATCGGATGAACGGTTTAGCAACGCAAAACATCTCACACACATAGACAGAAACAAACACATTTTCTATAGATCAGTAATTTTAATATCAAAAATGTCAGTTGAGCATTTTTAAATATTTTTAAAGAAAACATTAAAAAAATTTGAATTTAAATTTTTTTTTTGTAATTTCTAATAATACCATATATTTAAGCGTATTTCACCACCTTTCAAAACCAGTATTTAGTTTTTGGATACGTTTACAAATATTCCATTTATTTGAATTTTTATTGCAAAGTCGATATATATCGAAACATTTATACCTTTTGACAAAATACGCCAAATTTTTGAGGGGTTAAGCTTTGAGCTTTAAGCTTTGAGATTCAAGCTTTGCGCTTTAAAATTTTTGAAGGGTTCAGCTTTGAGCTTTAAAAATTTTAAAGCGCAAAGCTTGAATCTCAAAGCTTAAAGGGTTAAGCTTTGAGCTTTAACCTTAAGCTTTGAGCTTTAAGTTTTGAGCTTAAAACTTTGATATTTAAGCTTTGAGCTTCAAGTTTTGAGCTTTAAGCTTTGTGATTTAAGCCTTGAGCTTTAAGCTTTGAGCTTCGAGCTTTAAGCTTTGAGCTTCGAGCTTTGAGCTTTAAGCTTTGAGCTTCGAGCTTTGAGCTTTAGGCTTTGAATTTAAATTTTGAGCTTTAAGCATTGAGATTAAAGCTTTGAGCTTCAAGCTTTGAGCTTAAAACTTTGAGCTTTAAGCTTTGAGCCATAAGCTTTGAGCACTATGCCTGAGCTTTAAGTTTAGAGCTCTAAGCTTAGAGATTAAAGCCTTCAGCTTAAAGCTTTGAGCTTTAAGTTTTGTGATTAAAGCCTTGAGCTTAAAACTTTGAACTTAAAGCCTTGAGCTTAAACTTTTGAGCTTTAAGCTTTGAGCTTTAAGCTTTGTTCTTCAAGCTTTGAGCTTTTAGCTTTGAATTTAGGTTTTGAGCTTTAAGCATTGAGATTAAAGCCTTGAGCTTCAAGCTTTGAGCCATAAGTTTTGAGCACTATGCTTGAGCTTTAAGTTTAGAGCTTTAAGCTTTGAGATTAAAGCTTTGAGATTAAAGCCTTGAGCTTAAAGCTTTGAGCTTAAAGTTTTGTGATTAAAGTTTTGAGCTTAAAGCTTTGAGCTTAAGGTTTTGAGCTTAAAGCTTTGAGATTTAAGCTTTGAGCTTTAAGTTTTGAGCTTTAAGCTTTGAGCTTCAAGCTTTGAGCTTTGAGCTTTAAGCTGAGCTTTTAGCTTTAAGTTATGAGCTTTAAGCTTTAAGTTTTGTGATTAAAGCCTTGAGCTTAAAGCTTTGAGCTTAAGGCTGAGATTTAAGCTTTGAGCTTTAAGCTTTGACTTTAAGATTAAAGCCTTGAGTTTCAAGCTTTGAGCTTTCAGCTTAAAGCTTTGAGTTTTAAGCTTTAAGCTTTTAGCATTAAGTATCGTGCTTTGCGCAAAGCTCAAAGCTTAAAGCCGAAAACATAACGCTCAAACATTAAACTTAAAGCTTAAAGCTCAATCTTAATGCTCAAGCTTTAAGCAAGGTTCGAAGTTTAAAGGCCAAAGTTTAAGCTTAGTATCAAAGTTCTAAACTGCTTAAAACTCAAAGCACAAAGCTTAAAAATAAAGCTCAAAGCTCAAAGTCAAAGCTCAGTACACAAATCTCAAAGCTCAAAGCTTAAAGCTCAAAGTTCAAAGCTTAAAGTTAAAGCTTAAAACACAAATCTCAAAGCACACAGCTCAATACTTAAAATTCAATATCAAATCTTAAAGTTCAAAGCTTAAACAACACGTAAAGCTTAACGTTGAATGCATAAAGTTCAAAGCTTAAAGCTCAAAAATCAAAGCTAAAAGCTTAAAGTTCAAAGCTTAAAGCTAAAACTCAAAGCGCAAAGCACGGCTTGCGTTGCAATGCAAAGAAATCAATTGATTCTCCTTGAATGTCCTTTCCCGTGCGCCCCCGTTCATCTCCCCGTTCAGTCCCCTTCCCCTTTCACGTTTCCCTTCTACCTTCCCCGCCTTCCCATCCCTCGTTTTCCCACCCACGTATCCCACCTCCCCCTCCCCCCTGCCTTTCCTCCTTGCCGCTAAAATATATGTAATAAGCACATTTTCATTAATTCAAATTTAATAACGCAAGAACTTGCCTTTAGCCTTTACGGGCGTGCGCACAACAAATCACCAAAGTTTCATCGCAATCGGATGAACGGTATGGCAGCGCATAAAATACGAACAAACAAATTTTGATTTTTATATATAAGATAGGAAAGATTTGATTGTTGGTGTCCTCTCGTACGGTCCGTACCCCAGTGACGCTTACATCGTATAATACTTACAATTTTAAACTCGTGATATCTTTCAGATGGGATGTCCGAATTGAATAATTCAAAAAGTAATATAAAGGCATTGAAGCAGTCTCGAATATAAAATAATTTATTTTGATAAAAATTAATACGAAGATACAAATAAAGAGTCTTTTCTAGCGGCGGCATTTCAATTAAATTTTTAAAATAAAAGAACACTTATTGTGGCATAACTATAATAGTTAGACATATGCTGTCGCTACACTTTTTGTAGATAATGATGTGTTCTGCAAAGTCGTAGTACATTATTTTATTCTATCATCAATGGTTTTCGCAGCGCACGCGATGTAAAGAATATTTTAGGTAATTTTTTTACACCTTGGGTTACATAATTGGAGTTTTAGTAAGGATCGCTAATTTTTTTTAAATTATAATATAGCCTATGTTACCCGGGAATAGTGTAGCTTCCCAACAGTGAAAGAATTTTACAAATCGGTTCAGTAGTTTCGGAGCCTATTCGATGCAAACAAACAAACAAACAAACAAACAATCAAATCCTTCCTCTTTATAAATAAATAAATAAATAAATATTATATTCATTATACGTTTAATGTCCCTAACAAAATCGAGTTATTGCGAACGTCAGAAGAAAAGCAAAACAAATCGTTGCCGTGGAAACGATGTTGATATAATTGCGGGAAATTTCAGGCGTCGTAGTTAATATCTATCTCGCATAACTTCCGAACGATTTCACCAAATTGGATAATTCTTTTTTTTACATAAAACTACTGGTGATCTCTGTCATTACGAAATTTGCAAAAGGTGGTACGCTAGCTGTTTGAAAACTGAATGTAACAGGACTGAACGTATGGAATGCGGGAGGGGGCAGGGGGAGGGGAACCCGGTTAGGGTTGGCGTGAGGGGGGTGGGGAGGGGAACCAGAGAGGAGGGAGGGGAACTCGGGAGAGGGGTTCACGGGACGGTGGAAGGGGGAGTGGAGTGGGGAGAGGTAAGGCGGAGTAGTCGGAGTGGGAACGCGAGAGGGGAAGAGGACGCGGGAGAGGTACGGGAGGCGAAAGGGAAACGGGATGAACGGGAAAAGACACACAGGGAGAAACAATTTCTTTATTAAATAGCATAGCAACTCATGCCAGATACCAGCTAGTTAGAAACAAACATGTAATTTTGGAAAAATACAATTTTTGCGTGCAAACATAATATTTTTTTTTAAATGACCTACCTTATGTTTTTTTCTAACTAAAATTACTGGTATCGAAAAAAAACCCATACATAATTTAGCCAAACACATTATAAATGTAATTGTCAACTCACTTTTTGCCGTTTCATGTAAAAATAATTAATAAAGAATTTTCAAATTTTAACCATTTTTTTTTTCAAATTGCGGTCGGAAACTTTGAAAGTTTATATTCACTCTATTCACTTTAATTATTTTACGGTTAACTTTTAGATTTGAATTTAAAATGTGAAATTTTCTCTTTCGAACAGCATTTAGATTATATTTCTAACCATGATAGTAAGGGAGACACAACGATTTCTGTGAGACTCGATAATAGTTGTTCAGAAAACCGAATAAACAGCCTTGACGGGTTAAATAGTTCATTTTTAAGTTTATTTGCTATTTTTCCATCGAATCCTTTAAAGGCACATTCCACTGATAAGCAGAACATGAAACTAGTTCTAGGAGATTATTGAAAGACATCAATTATTAATCAGAGTAATGGAAAAAACCTGATAACTCCAGTTACTAACAATTATCTTCAAACGGACACGTGGCAGGCCGTTGATCTGAAGATAGTGAAATTAAATTTCTTGAAATAGTGAGATTGTAATAAATTTTATGAAATTGATTAAAATCTTAACATGACTACTATCGAGCGCAGACATCACATTGTTATTTAGAAATGTACATAATGGAAGCATTTTTATAATTTAAATAATTTTTTTTTCTTTTTAGATTAACTCCACACAGGAGGCCCTGAGGAAAATAATTTTTCTCAGGGCCTATGTCATCTTTGAAGATGCTGTTTTGAGGGTGTTTTTGAGGAGAGGAAGGAGTGAACATGGGTCTTGAAGAGACCCATGTTCACTCCTTCCAGGAGGGAGGAAACACAGAGGCCGGCAAATCGTTCCACAGCCGAGCTGTTAAACTCAAGAACGAGTCGTAGAAACGACCCGTTCTCATGTGAGTAATGTCAACCTTGTACAACCTTGTACAACACATGTTGGGCGCGTGTTTGGCGTGTTTCCCGACTATGCACCGGTGCCGAAGGGATCAATGACGCTAGTTCCTCGGAGCATCTTCCATTGTAATACCGGTAGAACAAGGACAGCATTCTCACCTGACGCCTGTGCTCTAAAGATTGCAATCCATTTGTTAAGTTAAGAGTCTATCAAACGGACCGCTTGTTTCTGCGCAGAGTCGAGAGTTTTTTTTCAGGTATTTTGGGGCTCCAGACCAGAGGTGGCTGCCAAATTCAACCGTGGGGCGCACTTGCGATTTGTACAGGGTTAGCAGTTGTGTACTATTAAAGTATCTGCGGACCATGTACAGTACGACCAGTTTCTGAGAGGCTAACTTAACTCTTGCTTCGATGGAGCCCCCATACCTGAGCTGGTCACTTAGAGTTACACCAAGCATATTGATGGTAATACTAATTTTATATAGACATCGTCGTGGTTTCGAAGTGGGGGAAGATTTATCGATTTCTATTGCCGTTTTAAGCAACACAATTATTAATTCAATCGATTGAATTCACATTTATAAATGTACTGAATAGAGGATCACGTACCCGAATGATTTTATCTCGCGATTCTGAGCATATTTGGAGTAAAAAATGTGATGTCATTTTGCTGTCAGATAATATTTTTTAAAAATTAAAAACATTAAAAATGTTGTACTATCACACGTACCGTCTGAGTTGTCGGGTACAGCTCATTCTCATTCTCATTCCGGCAGCACTGTAACACACGATATAACACGCGTATAACGTGATGCCGTCGCGATGTGCAGGATTATAGTAAGTGGCATAGTTTAATTGAAAATATATTTTGTTTTAAATAGAAAAAATTATCATCGGACAGCAAAGTGACATTTACTTTACTTGAACCCGCAAGAACTTGAACCGAAACAAGGACCCGCATAAGAACTCGGACCCGAACTCACACAAGAACCCAATAAAATAAAATAAATCATTCTAGACTTTTAGAAAAGTCAATAAATGTCGAACATTAAATTAAAAATGCCATATTTATCCGGACACTATCTAGATTGCATTTAGTTCGGAAAGAATCTTGCGAACACACATAAATATAGCAGCCAATAAAAATTTACGTTAAGATAAATATAATGTTGGTAGTTCTTAGTCGACGCATGGTACAGTTACATAGTACAAATACGACCGAAAGAGCTGGGGTTGAATTAGCTCGAATTAGGTCGAATTAATCGTTAGTGCAGAGGCAAGGTTAAGGCAAGGCTTTCGATTCCTGGATACGACCGAATCGTTTTCGGATTTTTTCTGTTTCAAATTTTCATTTGAGAGTCTCTAATATTATCGTCAATGATTTAATATTATAATTTGAGGTTTTTCCTATCCATGGGGATTAAGCGTAAAAGAATTTATTATTCTAGTGTTTGCCATTTTAGCATCTATATAAAATTTTAAGCAAAATCTTTAATTCATTTTCCTTATAAGATCTTAAAACAAAATTTGATAGTACGTAATAAAATTAATGCCAGTAGGTAGTCGTCATGGCAACGCTTTATTTGTGAAAATTCGAAGGTTCTTTAACTCACACTAATTCGTCCAATTGCACTTGTAAATTGACCCAAAACGATAAATCATAATATTCTTTCTTGATAATATTTATACCAGCAATTATCATTGTCTTTTTCCATAAGATACAACCTCAATAAAGAAATAAATCAATATATATTCTACGTGGAAAACCCAGGAAATAAAACAAAATTAATTTTTGAAAATGTTTTTGCTTTTATCTTTAATCCGTAGCGCCAATTTTGTAAGTTTATCAGTACTTCAATGGTCCTGTAAATTTGTTTCGTTATTCCAGACAACAGAGCGGTTCAGTTTCTGTAGTATCGTATAATATTCTTCCGGACACCGTGTATAACACACTTTATTTATCTTATTATATTTTTAAGTGTGGGAAATTATGGTTTATTTTATTTAAAAAAGTATAAAGTATAATAGATTGGTGCTTACAGATAATAAAAAGCATGGAATATAAGATATAATAATCAAGTAGAGTACATGCAGGTATTCACATAATTAAACATGGAATATAAAATATAATACACAAATAAGTACTTGCAGGTATTCACATATTTAAACATGGAATTTAAGATATAATACACAAGTAGAGTACATGCAGGTATTCACATAATTAAACATGGAATTTAAGATATAATACACAAGTAGAGTACATGCAGGTATTCACATAATTAAACATGGAATGTAAAATATAATACACAAATAAGTACTTGCAGGTATTCACATAATTAAACATGGAATTTAAGATATAATACACAAGTAGAGTACATGCAGGTATTCACATATTTAAACACGGAATCAAACAGTATTAATAGCCTTGCGTCTGCGTGGTTGAAATTTAAGAACCCTGCTTCGAGTGCATATGGCGCGTACGCGCTGCGCCATATAAACATCTGTGCACGTGAAATTTCAAACATAGCTACCTTTGTAATTAGGTTTCGAATTCAAGAATTTGACTGAGGATGGCGCCAATTCCGTTAGCAGATCGCATGAGGACGTGCCCCCCCCTAGGTATAAGTACTACGATTTTGAAAATTTGAGTATATCTCCCGACCGATATGGAAAGATTGACGGCGAAACCTACTTAGTTGTATCACGCGGCTATATATTACATATGACGCCATTGCCTGTTTCGGTTACTTTGTACCGGTGACTAGCTATCACTGGATCACAGTGGATCCGAGGAACGGGCTATTTTTGGAACCAGTTCCTATCGGTGCCTATATCTTATAATTTAAAATAAAAATAAATAAAGTAGCTCACATCCGTACTAGATATTTGATTTACCTTTTGATTACAAAAATTACTCTTCAGTTTGGTTGGGTATTTTGATCTTAAATCTAAATTTAAGAGTTGTATGAAACTGGCCGAAATGCGCCGCACATCGTTTTTAGGATAATCGAATGAGGTACATTTATAATAAAACCACTATTTTCATTTTACTATGGCCACAAAACTATTTACCAATCCAAACTCATAAACT
This sequence comes from Glyphotaelius pellucidus, assembly GCA_936435175.1. NCBI lineage: Eukaryota > Metazoa > Arthropoda > Insecta > Trichoptera > Limnephilidae > Glyphotaelius > Glyphotaelius pellucidus. The sequence continues at coordinate 16,738,612 of OW386549.1, read as the reverse complement.
CGATGGCAACATTTAGAAAATGATATCATAAAGATCGAATGTATTTTGGCTAATATTGACTTCTTGTTACTTCCAATTTTAGGAAAATCGTACAACATTCAAAAAGTATTGCTAAAATTTCCATCACTTTAAGTAATGTATCATCTTGTCTCATTCACACGCATTTTGCGAAATAAGTATTCTCATCGGTTTGTTGTTTGATGTACAGTATTTTGACCAAATGAAGACTTTTGGTGCCGACGTTGCTAAAATTTTTGGTCAACAAGTAAGATTTTCCTAACATCTTAACAGGTAAATATCCTATCTGTGTATGGACAGTGTGCTCAAATCAATATTACCAATTAGAGCCTGCTTCACGAGTGGTTGCAGAATAAAGAAGCGCTATAAAATTCTGGGTGAGGATTGTATTGGATCAAGTGACAAAAAATAAATAGAAGTTTTTAACAGTTCTAGGTACTTTACCTAATATAATTATTACGATACATATTTTTTGTGTTAAAAAATGTGATGTTTATGAGATACGGAAGTTCTGTGAACGAGAACAAAGCGTACATATTTAATCAATGAAGAAGAAAATATCAACAACCCTAAATATGAAATAGACAAATGCAGGTAAATCATTTATTTTAAAGAGCCAACGTTCGAATGTATTTATGTAATGGTTCAAATCAAATTTGTTTGGAATAGTTTGAAACACCCGCCAGCAGTAAGTGTACTCTATCACTTTAAAAGTGAGAATTTTCCACTGTACATCTATACTAATAATATTATAAGTGCGAAACTGCGTGTGTTTGCTTGTTACGCTTTCACGTTTAAACCATTAAACCGATTTTAAAAATTCTTTCACCTATAGAAAGCTTCACTATATGCGAGTAATATAGGCTGTATATAATGATGTTATGAAATTCTAAATATTAATATATTATATCTGGCGTTATGAAATTATAAATATTAATATATTTATTATACGTTTCCTGTTCCTAACAAAAGCGAGTTATTGCTAACGTCAGAAGAAAAGCAAAACAAATCGTTGCTGTGCAAACGATGTTGATATATTTGCGGGAAATTGTGTTTCAGGCGTCGTAGTTAATATCTATGATGATAAAAATTAATCGCCGCGTTAATCGAAATGTATGTACGCGCATAACTTCAAGACGACTGCACCAAATTGGATAATTCTTTTTTTTTGTGTTCGTTATTTTGTATAAAACTACTGGTGAGCTCTGGCATTATGAAATTTGCAAAAGGCACTCGAGCTGTTTGAAAACTGAATGTACCGGGACTGAATGTATGGAATGCGGAAGGGGGAAGGGGAACTCGGGTAGGGGGTTTGCGGGAGGGTGGAGGGTAACCAGGCAGGGGGGAGAAAATAAAAAAAGCAACGGTCGCGACTGGAACTCGAACCCAGATCCTCTACTCTTACCTTCGGTCATTTTCGGCAATCTCATGCTTGGCTTTGAGAATTACTAACATTATCATCAATAATGATTATTACAGTCTTTCTTTTATGTATGCCATCTTTTAATTTATTTACAAAGTTCTACCCGAATTTATGTTTAAATATTTATATTTTGATCTAGGAGGTTTAGGTTTACACGAGTCTGAACTGCCCGAAACCCGTGGAATTGTGGCACATGCAATGGATACATAAACATTTTTTTTTTATTTTTTTATTAGTATCTATAGCAAAATTTGTACATAATGTATTTATAAATTGTATTTTATTAAGGTTTTATAAAGTTTTTTTTTTCACAGTCCTCCTCACTAGGGTTCCCTGTTCTGAGGCGGCCTGTAGTTTTTCCACATTTGTATTTAGTATCCAGATTAACATTAGATCTAAACATATGATCACTAAACATATTTAAAACCATTTCATGAAATATTTCAATTCTGAATGGTGCGGTAGGTCGATCGATATAACCCTATATCAATACGATATTGACCAAATCCGTCATCTATGGTCTGTTATGAATATATGCGATCACGGTCAACAATTAATTGGTAAGAGAAATTACGACCGACGATTGATAAATTTTAGCCCCGATTCCGTAGTATCAAATAAGTTTAGGTTAGCCGTCAATACATGCATTTATTTGAATTATGACGTTCGTCATGCAAAATTACTAGTTTATGTAATTAACGTATTGAAGCTTTTAGAAATAAAAGAAATCGTATACGCGATCCACAGTCATAAATAATGCATCTAAGACGCAATCGATTTATTCCGTTCGATCTTTGAGAAATGAAAATGGTTAAAATTTGAATACAGTCGTAGTGAACTAATTAACTCCCGTTTAGCGTCAAAAAATAAATGCGGACTGTCAATGTATTTTTAGTTTAGTATTTCAATTTAAAAATGCAATTTAAAATTATTAATATTTTTACGTAATTGATTGGCGTTTGACGTTTCGCTTTGTGAATTCGCTGACAGATTCACCAGTAATGCCAGCGTATATCGATTCCTTATTTATTCCCCGCCAATATCGGTTCGGCTATCAACAGTCAAACTGTGCTAGGGATATAGATTTATAATTGTCGGAAGTTACGCCTATCGATCTGATATTGTAAAGTTATGGATTTCACCGTTCTAGCTCCTAGCTCTTGGTGTTCCCCCGCTCCAATACTCAAAATATGTTCCACTCTGGAACGACGCGTACAATCAAAGAGTACAATTTCCTGGAGTTCGTCCAACATTGAAAATTGACACTTTCCTTTTCATGTTTCCGTTTACTTTTCACGTTTACAATTAAATGCTTGCTGGTTGCATAAAATCAGGCATAATTAAATGTTAATGTAAGCATATGGTTGTGTCTAAAATCTAAATAGAAAATCATATTTTACAATTTAAAAATGATTTTATAAGTAATTCTTCCCTTATTTTACTGGACAATTTATTTCTCAGAAAAAAATCAAGGAAGCGTGGCGCGCCACAAAGAAAACCATTCAGCAGTATTTGAACTAATAACGATGTTGTTTCTAGTAATTTAAAATGATTACCATCAATTGTTAAAAAAACAACATTTCAATACTAAGCCAGTGAAAATGTGGTTGCTTTTTAAAATTTCGGCTAATTTAATCTAAGTGTAGTTTAAAAAACGTTTAAAATAAATAAACAATTTCATCCACAATATAATCTAGGCAAGCAGCACAATCGAGCTGATCTATAAAAAATTATCGATAACTTTGTGATATTTTTGACAATCGATGCAGAAATCCGGTCAATTATTGATAGCATTGATAAAATTTATTCGAATCAATACGGTAACGAAACAATTTTAAAAATTCATTGGAAAGAATTAGAATCCTTTTTACCTATGTGATGTCTTCGTTTGGTTAGGAATTTATACAGATACAGTGTTAGATAATGTACGGACGTGATCTAACACTACATCTGCAATCAATTGATTTGAAACATTATCAAAATATGTTTTAATTTCCCGTTACTGCAACAACAAAACTCTAATTAAGTTATTACTACTAACCATTGTTAAAAGGTGATGGGCTTAGGCCCTGATGTAGAGTGCACAGTGCACACATTATTTGTAATATAAATTCACAAACTAACCAACTGAGTAAAAATGAACTATAACTTCGAAGATCTAATTGAGTCGTGAACCATTGAAAGATTTTGCACTATTTTGCAGTTCCCAGATACTGCCATGGGCAGTGGAAAAGATGCTCGATGGTAGGACATCATTAATCATGGCCAAGTGGGTACCTCAGTAAAAGCAACACAATAACAAATATATACAGTACATAAAATTAAAATTAAAACAATTAGATGTAGTTCCTCTCGTTACTTCTTTCTTTCTCGATCTAAGAAGAAACAAGAAAAGTAAAAAAAGTGTTCTTTTTCTGGCTGCAAACAAATCAAACGAGTACAGTTCACCGAGAGTTTCCATAAAGAAATCTTAATTGCAGAAGAGGGGAGACTCTCCCTAAGACCCTGAGGAATATAGTGATTCTCGGTTTCAGACTTGTACTAACATTTTTCATGCACGGTCGTAACGTTGAAGGAGGCAATTTTAGCAGGACGGAAGGATTGCGGACTGAAAGCGAATGGCAAGGGTTCGTGGCTTGCTTCATTATTAGGAGGCCGAAATCCACCACGGGATGAAGCGCCATCTTAATTATGACTAACCAACGGATTAATACGTAATTTTTTTGATGATTCATTGATTATCGCCTTATTACCCCCACGAGACTATGACTAGGTATTATTGAACGCAATCTTATCGGAATGAACTTGTAAATCTTCTTGACGTACTTGCCTTCAGCGGCAGATAAAACTTTTAACAAGTAAAGATCGATAAAAAAGATTTATCTAAACAAAACAAAATAAACTGCCCATAATCTTTTGCAGTATCAATTATTATTGCTGTAGAATGCCATTCTATGATGTCACTCTTTTTGTTTTCCCCCTATTTTTCAAATGTCATTGGGCATATTGACTTGCAAAAGAAACTCAAGCATTTCAAGCGTGTGCTACTTGACTTCGATCCCACAGTTTTTTTTTTATCATTATCTTTAGATGAAGCTGTAAGTGAAATCATATTTAGATTCATCTTTACGACGAATCGGTTTTCAGTACGAACATCAAAAAATATGCTACGGATAAATTGTAGCTTTTACTAGCTTTTCTATGTATTGGAATTATATTAAAATTATTATTTATACAACAAAAAATATAAGCGTAAACCACAAAAAAAATGTTTTTCATGACTTAACCATGAAGTAATATAAGAAACAATTTTTTTTTAAATACCCCTTTATGGCTAAGACTATTTTTGAGGTTTTGTATGTTCTAACTTTTTTCATTCTTATAAAATTATGCACAAAATAAATAAAAACCACTTTTTCGCTTACTTGCCTCGTTCAAATACGACGCGCGATTTTAAATTTTGTAGGCATGAGAATCGAAATATTTCTAGCGTTTTTATTCCTCTTAACTCTACTTTCGATAACTGAGAGCTGTAACACCTACCCCGATGTATGACAGTGAGGCGTGGTATTGGCAGAGGAATGATGAAAGTAGACTGAATGCCGTAAAATGAGATTCCTGAAGCTTGTGCGTTAAAAGACCATGTATGACCATTTTACAAATGTAGATCGGAAAAAAATTCGAGAGTGGTGTAAGCATAATGAAAAATATTATGAATGGTACGCTTACACGGTTTGGACATGTTGAACGAATGAACGAACAAAGAAGGGTAAGGAGAATTTATGAGGCGTAGTAAATGATGGAAGTCAGGGACACCCGAGAAAAGTATGGCAAAATCGAATGAATAAAGTGCTTGAGTCGAGTCATGTCAAAAGTCAGAATTATATAAGAGTTAAGTTAAGTTAGGTAGATAGTAAAATATTTATTTTTAAATAACTTACAGTACATTGGTAGATTTCTTTCAGCATCGCCCTGATAAGAAAGCTCCATTTAGAATCTAAACAGTCTAGTTTGGTGACTAGATCTGAACAGTCAGGTGCTTCCCCACCATCCTCTTTCCCAACTCCTTCCTCTTGGCTCCAGACGGTTGGGAGCAGTTGCGAACATAATTTTTTTTTTTTTAAATTGGTTGTCTGCAAAGTCGGTTTACGGAAGATAATTTTACGCGATAACGTCATATAATAACGATGGAGTGGAAGAGAGATAGATGCGTCACAAGCCGAACGCTTAGGCCGAACATTTGTTCCGCGCTCTCGCTTGCACGCTTGGCTCAGGCGGAACGTGACGATGAGTCATGCTTTTTCGTGAGTGCAGCCGGCTTTCATCGATTTATAAGACTTATTAGCCTCTAAATTATGATAACAATTGCAACATTTGTGGCCTATATTTTATAATTTAAAAGATACATTATTCTACACTGTTTGAATACAAATATACCATTTAGTATAGTTAATTTTAACCTCAGGTCTGAAATAAAACTACGCACAAAGGCCGTTCGAGTGCGTTCATCTAAGAACGAATCTAGTTTTTTTTTTCATTATGTTCGTATCCTCGAAGGTTGCTAAATTTGAATGAAGACGATTCGCTAAAATATCATCGAACTATCCTTGAACCACAAATTAATATATTCAAATGTTGTAAAACTTTTGTTATTTATTTGATTAATACATTATAACACTGCACAGTAGATAATACACCTCTATTCTAAGTATTGTAATAATATTGTCATTTGAACGTATAAACAATTCGGTTTGTTTTGACCTAGAACCTAAGTAAGTAACCTTAGAAAGTTCGAGTTAATATCAAGAACCATAAATTTGGGGGGTGGGTATTGGAACCGCTGTCCCGGAACCATTTAATGGTTAACCAACACCTCTAGCGTAGGTCACCCCAAGTGGTCCGCTACGTTTGGTGACTAAGCAGGGATGCATCATTGCGTGGCATGTCGGATTGGAAGAGACTGGTCGAGGGAGACCTTTTGACCTACCCATTTAACTAGCGATGTGTAGTTGACTTGCGATGTGTGTATATATAGGATTGGGCTCTTGAACTCGGGTTCTTCGCGGGTCGGGTAGTAATATTACAAAAAACTTCATCACAAAATAAGTGAAAAATCACGGGATATTATAACTGTAGGATTTGTGAAACTGAAAATTTTTATTAAAAATATATTGGCCTCAGAATCATTGCCTTTGAAAAAATTAAATGAATTTATCTTTCGAATTTTAATAAACTTGAAAAATTATGACATCTCTCAAATATTTAAAAAAAAGAAAAACACAATTCCAATAAAGAAGTATTAAATAATAAAATAGTTTTGGTACCTACATTATCGCTTTTCTGGCATGATTTATACTTACCAAATTGTTCATTAAACTTCAGTAATTTTACTCATTACGCGGGAAGAAAATTTCAAATCACTTCACACATGCACCCATGCACCGACAACCGAAATTGGAATGTTTAATAATATTAGATTTATTAAAAAATTTGGTTCTCCATTGTAAAATAATTTTATAAACGCTCAGAAAATACTCTCTCCAATGGCGCTACAGCCCATATCGAGCCTTGGCCTCCCGCAACATTCGCCTCCAACTCCTTCTGTCCTCAACGGCTGACTTCCAGTTTGTTATCTGGAGAAGCTGTGCTGCATCGCCTCTTACTTCATCTTCCCACCTCAGTCTGGGTCTTCCCACATTTCTCTTTGAGAAAATACTAATAAACCAATACCACATCTTTGGTAGCAATGCTTGCTTTAATCAAATATGGTATTTCAACGAATGGTTTTCATATAATTTAGCGAAGAAAGTTTTTTTAATCCTTTTTCCTTTTAGTAAAAATTTTTGCATATTTTTGTTTTATTTATTTATTTGTTACATTTTTTGTATTTCTTGGGTATTGTAACAATTTCTAGATATTTTTTTATGAAGAGTTCTACACTCCACGTATATTTTTGACTTAAATTTTAATTTTTCCGCGACCGGTTTCGACACATCCATGCCATTCACGAGCAAACTAAAACTTACTTTGAAATTCTATACAAGTACAAAAATTAATTAGGTGGGGGTAGTGGGAGGGGGGATTTATGGGGAGGTGGAGAACGGTGGGAGAAGTCAACATTACACGGAAACATCGTTAGCAAAGGGATTTGCTGGGTGCTATTATTTTATTAACAAAATTTTTTGTATTTTTGATTTTTTTGTTTATTTGTAATGTTTCTAAAGCGCACAAACTTAAGTATGAATTTACATTGCAATGTTTAAACGTGTTTTATCTTTGTTGAAGCTATGACCTGTCTCTATTAAATGGTTAGCAAACTCAGAGTACCTAGTTATTATTTCGTAAACAAAGTTCATGTTCCCTGATTCTAGTTTTAAAATTTCTATTAGTCATTCCTACATACTGTGCGTCACAATCATTACATTCTAAAGTATATATCCCGTTTTTTTTTAAATTTATTAGAAACATACTTATTATTGATCAATTTTTTTTTAATTTAAGATTTAGTATAAAAATCTGGAGAAATATGATCTGGAAATATGCGGGATATTCCTAAAGGTAAATTGCCTGTATAAAGAAGTTTGTTTATATATTAAGTTGTTACCAGGTTTGTTGTTATTATTACCACTATAAATATACTTTTTGTTCTTGTATACTTTAAAAAATCTTGTCTATTATCCCAAATGACTTAATTATAACATTCAAGATGACAAAGTTCACAACTTCGAAATACTTGCTGCTGACACGGATTAAGCCCTCTTCAAATGCTCAGAATCTATTAAACATAAATCTTCGGAAATCATCCAAAAAACCTTAAAAATAACTACAATAATAACCACAAAAATATTGAAAAACAAACCTTAAACAGTATCTAAAAACCCTAAAAGAAAAGGATCTCACTCTAACCAAAGCCGATAAACGGAACACCATAGTTATTTTAAACAAAACGGACTATGTTAGTAAAGTAGAAGATTTTTTAAATAGTGATAATTTTACAACCCTTTCAAAAGACCCCACGAAGAAGTTTTTAGAAGACGTCAAAGAGACAATAAAGAGCTGCCCTTTAATTTGCGGGAAACCTAAATATAATACTCTAGTATTAACTAACCCACCTAAACTGTACGGTTTGGTGAAAATTCATAAACAAGACATCCCTATTAGACCTGTTGTTCCTGCTTATTCTAGCCAAAATTATAATGTTTGTTCTAAATTTGTATCTTTGTTCAAATCCAATAGTTTATTCACATCACATCGCTAAATTAAAAACAGTTTGGAGTTCATCATTAAAATCAAAGATTTAGACATACCAAGCAACAGTAAATTAGTTTCATTTGACGTTGTTAATCTTTTTCCTAGCGTTCCCACTATTGAACGTGAAAACCTAATTTTAAACATTTTAAATAATACCCATTTAAATCAAACCATTGTGAAGGAAATGTCTACATTCTTAGAAATTTGCATTAATCAAAACTATTTTACCTTTAATGATAAATTATACAATCAGCATACTGGTCTCCCGATGGGAAATCCTGCTTCTCTATTGTTTGCTGAAATATTTATGATCTCCTTTGAAAACAAACTATTTGATTGTGGACTTTCCCTATGATCTAATGTCTATATAGGTAATAGGGAAATGGTATGGTATGGTATAGGTATGTTGATGACGTATTTGTAATTTGGTCGGGTAGTAACATACAATTAGACAATTTTCTCACTTTTATTAATAACCTTCACCAAAATATAAAATTTACACTGGAACATAGTGATAACAACATTTTAAACTTCTTAGACTTAAAAATCAATTTAGATAATAAGAAGCGTATATTTAATATATACAGAAAACCCACACCCACTGATTGTGTTATACCGTCTACTGTTTGGAATATATCTCGTCCTTTCCTACAACTTCCTAGATATCCACCTAACTACCTACCTACGTACTTCCTTCTAGCTACTTAGTGAAATTGCAAACCAGTGCAACGGTAACTTTCAATAAGCAAGCGGTGATTAAATTATATTATAAGTTTTTGGATTTTCACGGCCAAAAGTATTTTCGTTATTTGTTTTTGGGGTGTTTTGCCGTGTTGCGCTACCTCCTTCTTTAGCCAACGTTTCGGACACTGTAAAGATGTCTGAATTGTAGTCTTACACAATACTAAAGTATCTTACCCTCAGGAACGTGCCGCAAATATAATAATTAAACCCAAATCAGTCAATCAATAAAATTTACTTGGGTACGCTAGTCGAGAGCCTCACCCCTCGACCACGGAACTTCAAAGAACGCATTAACGTTATTCCAAGATATTGTGAGAAAACTACATGGTTTTTATTCGTTAGCTGCTGTTTTTACAAGTTTCTGAAGACCTCACACAGATGTCATGTCCAGTGTGTTTACACTTCATTCAGCAATATTTGTTCACTAGATGGTCGCATGTCAAAACATTTATTATCCGAATTTTTCAGTTTTTTAGGAATTTTAATCCCGCTATGGCTCTCGTGAACAAATGTAAGTGAGCACTTTAAAAATGGGACTTTTTCACAATTGTTACAGACTTCACTCGTGGCAGGAATAATGCAGAAACGAACTGCGCCCTGCGAGGATCATAATTTCTATGCTTGATTATGTTTCACAACTGACTGCACCTCACAACGGAAATAATCTAAAAAAGAAAACCACGTCCTGTGAGCATAAAATTATGTTTTTCTATACTAATACTAATGCCTGTGTACTGGATAAAGTCAATTTGGTTATTCAAAATCGTGTCCAAAGTGATACTAAGACTGTATCGAGATTTTTCATTAAAAAAACCGAAAAAAGGTGATTCAAATCATTTTGGTGGCAACATGGTAGTTTAGGTTGTTATTGGTAGGGACTCTTGTGCAGGATAAAAATACCACGAAAATTTTTATATGCATCCTAACTTTTTTAAATTGGCTGTTTTATTTTTATGACTATCATTGAATTTAGTGTGCGCCAATGACGCCAAACAGATTCATCCCGTCCGGTTCCATGATACTTGATCCCCCAACATTTTAAAGAGCTTCGTCAAAATTGGAGCTATTTCTGCAGCGCACCTCTGCAGTACCAGGGCAGGTATTCCGTCAGGCCCACCAGCTTTATTAGCATCAAGCCCTCGTAAGAATTAAAGTACATCCCAATGCCGGATCCTCAGATTTTTCATATGAAAACCGCAGTGAGGAACCGACGTCGGGACAGCACCTTGATCGTCGAAGGTTGAGTTATTCGCAAACATTTTTCCTAGTTAGCCTTTTCAGTGGCACATTTACTTGGGTTCATTCATGGACATGGCCAACTCCACATTCATTGGAGTTTGCCATGTCTTCCTGAGAAGTACCTTGACCTTAAAAACAGGAGAAGGTCACCATCTGTATATTATGAGAAAAACCACCCAATCCCCTTTTCCTACCCCTGAAAGCGGAATGTTGATGAAATTTTTAACATTTGACGTTCAAAATCAGAGCAAAATTACTGTCTACATCTGATTTCGATAAACTGTAACTGTTGAGACTGGGCAACGCCTAGGACTTCAGCTGGTATCTAATAATCAATTAAAACACCAAAAAAAATTTAACCTAAAATTTGTTAAATAAATCCGGCTCAGTATAATAATGGCAGCAGAAATGAAGTAATATTATTAAGGACAAGTTTATAATAATTATAAAAGCTTTTCAAATATTATCTGAAGTGTCTACGAGTAGGTACAAAGGATATTTTGTTAAAGATTCGCGGAATCATAAAACCTGTCCGCTTTTTTGACTCACAGAGTTTAGAAATCAATAACCCTTCACTTCATCAATATGAATTAATGCATCAACTCATATATTTAAAAAAATAATAACAACAAAGATAAATCTTTGTTTCATCCAAAATTGCTTCCAAATTATAGCTTCAGATGCACTTTAAAATTAATTGTAAACTAGAAAGGAATCCAGACGAAATGTTGTTTGCTGAAATTGGGTGATAATATGTGTAGGAAAAACAAGGTATGCAAGGAAAATAGATGACCACTGAATCTCTGCGATCAATCACTTGCCACTGTATCTCTGCTAACGAGCACAATATATTTACATAGTTCCATCGCATTGCCTCGAGGTATTTATCGCCATAACAAAACGAGTGAGTTCAAAACAATATTATGTACGTCCGAAATGGTTAAATTCCTTCTTTTTAATTAAAAAAAGAGATTGCGTGCACGAAAAACACCAAAACTTGCTTCCAAGGTGGTTCCAAATCTTCTTCTGTTTTCAAAACAAATGCACTTGAATTTGCAACATTTTTCTTTCCATTGTTCCAAATTTCAAATACTTTTCCAACAGTGGTAGGAACTGGAATAATAATGACATTCAGGTAGGAACTACGCATATTCTCATTTCCAAACCAACTAACAGTGTTTTGTAAGATTTGTGATAATACATTACACATATGTAGATATGATAAATGGAGAGATTACGAGAATCAACAGAGAGATTTACTGGGAATAAAGGAAAATGTCAGGTATATCGGGAATATAAACGGTATCCGGAAACCAGTGGTACAAGCGCGAAACTTTTGAATCCACACCACATTTAGAGTTAATTTTGGTATATAATTTTTTTTGATTTGAGTTTTTGCTATCGAATAAATTGAGTACGAATTTTTTAAGGTAAAACTTGAAAAATTGTCGCGCTACGGCTTGCTACTATTTATCTGTTTGCTGTCTTATAAAATGCGACAAAGCGTAGATCCGGCTCAAAAAGTTTTTAAACCTTTGAGTTGTGAACCTTTAAGTTTTGAACCTTCAAGTTTTTTTTTAAATGAAGGCCGCACAAGAGTCCCAACTGCTCCCGTCTGGAGCCAGTGAGACTAGCATCCCCGATTGGGGTATATTGTGAGGCTGAAAGTAGTGGGGAGGGGAAGGAGATGGCTATTCAGATCTGGTCATTAAAAATGCCTAAATCCATTTCAAGCAACGTTTCAATTCTGAATGGTGGTCTTACACCAGGGCCATACTGAGAGTATTCCACTCTGAAACGTGCTGCAAATATACTAGACATTGAACCTTAAGGAAAAAATTAATTTAAAAACATGTACATGGTGCCCGGGTTCATGGGATGAGGTTTGTTTAGGTCTTGGCGGCCGATGTTCTCGACACACTAAACCCCAGATTCCCATCCACCCGTCATACCTTTTTCCTCCCCAGAACTACCTCTCCTGCCTTTCATTAAAGAGACCCTCCACACAGAAACCTTAAAGATAACATACGCCCTGAAGTAAATTGTATTTCTCGGAGCCTCTTGTGCGGAGCAAATGTAAAACAAAAAAATTACCTCCGTCTGGGTAGAGGTAAAATCTAAAATTTTGTTATATTTGGTTAAAAATCACTGCCCTGTAAAGGGTTACTACGAAATTGGAACATTACAATATTATATATTCCGATTTTAATTCTGGTTATAAAAAAGTAGATCACTTATGTTGTGAACGCAAAGTCATGGACAACTATAGAAAATAGGGAATTCTAAGAACATTCATATACGTTGGTAGGTACAACATGTTTATATAACGTGCAGGATTGTAAATTTAAAATCTATGATATTTATTTGTACTATTTAGAAGGTAAGCCTAAATGTCTATTACCTCTGTTTGCCTGGTAAAGATTCAGGCCCTAGGTTGCAGTGGGCTAGACGTACCTCAACCTCAACGTGGCATGACTAACTTTCGATTGTTTGTCTGTAACTCCGGTTCAATGACTTCTACAACTCATTTTTTTTTCTTTGAATTTAAGTGTCATTTTCAAGAATGAACTCTGTAACTCAATTTTTTCTTTGGATGTAAAGGTCATTTTCAAGGTCAAAGGTCAGTTCAAAGGTCAGTTTGAAACTGATTGTGTGAAAAATTCAGAAAGGCGTCAAGTATGTACGTACCTACCTATAATAATATATTTTAACCTGTTTTTTGTACCCACCTGTCTATATCTATATATATAAAAATGAATGTATGTTTGCTTGCTTGTATGTCGCAAGTACACTTAGGGAGAAACTATTTCTTAATTTAAGTGGCAACACATGACGGGAACTCCCTGGTAAATATATATATTTAACAAGAAAATTATTTTAATAAACTTTTTCAAAATTGTAATAATGTCCAGTGATATCTCACGGGAATCAAATAATTAACGTCATAACGTGAATCTATCAACAGGAATTCGAGATGTTGATGATGACAGAAGAATACTCGAAATAAGCTGTATGGATAGAGTTACGAATGGAGATGTTATGGTTCGGATGAATAAAGAAAAATACGTTATTAAAAATCCGAAAACTTCAATATCTAGGACATGTGTGATGAGATATCCAGAGAAGTACGAGATCTTGCATTTCATAATGCAGGGAAAGATTGCCGGAAGACGGGGCCCTGGAAGAAGGAGGCTGAAAAACCTGAGACAGTGGTTTGGCCAGTCGTGTAGAGCTGTTCCGTGCCGCAGTAAACAAATTCCGCATATAGTAATATAATAGCCAACGTCCGTTGAGTGGACGGGGCACGAGAAAAAGAAGAAGATCGACAGGAACAAAATATCAGGAGCATAGAAACGTCAAACGGTAATTTGTTTTAATTACCGCAATGGCGCTAGTCACAATTTATAAATAAAAAATTATAATACAAACGTCAAAAGATGAACATGCATATAAGAACAAAATAACAGGAGTACAGAAATACGAATAGGTATTTTCATTTGTTTATCATTATAAACACGTATTGCTAATGACAGTAGAAAAACACATGAAGAGGAAACCATTTATATATATTTTTTTTAATTTTCCCTTCTTTTTCCCTGTCCAGAAGAGCTATTCTCTATCTTTTGTGAGGACAAAATCGTTCTCCCTCGAGATGCCCTGTCAGATTTGTGCGATTTTCTTCAGCTGTTAAATGAATACATAATCAGCATACTTGCAGGAATTCGTGTTTAAAACGACCCAAACTAAAATACGTGACAAGCTCACAGCTGAAATTTTGACATCAGCTGATAGAAAAAGCAAATATCAGCCGTAGAAAATCTGACAGGACCTCTCGCGGGAGAACGATCTCGTTCTCACAAAAGATAGAGAACAGCTCTTCTGAGCTAGTTAATTTAAAATGCATTAAGTGTACCACAGTTTAATATAGCACCAGCGTACGAATCCTTCGTGGAATAAATGCCTTCTAAGTATTTATTCTATTCTTTTCTGTAACAAATTACAAATAAACGTTTATTGCTCAATTAAAACTGTTTTATGGGCAAAACCCATGTAAATTTAATAACGTTTTATTTGCGCTACGCCGGGTTATGAACTTGCGACCTCCGGGTAATCTGTCACGGAAGATTCATTAAACCTGTAGATTAAATTTGCAAAATCTAATCGGTCAAACACATTTAACGCTTTGCCAGACATAGCATTATAATTACTAATTGCAAACAATGGCATTGAAAATTGGCGACATTTTTTTTAAGTTCACGCAAACAAAATGTTTTGTTCGCCATATTATTAATACAAACTTTACCAAAGTCTGCCACCGTGGACGAAAATCAATTAGGCGCATGAATAACTTGCAGTAATAGATACGATGATTCGATTTTGCAGTTGGTACAATTTCTGTTTTTTTAGTGGTAAATAAGCGATGAGTCGATTTCGCTGGAATGGGCTCTTGAACTCGGGTTCTTCGCGGGAAGCGGATTCTACTCCTACTCCTTTTTTAAATCGACTACTCCCAGAGAACCCGGTCCCGGCCTTGTAAAGTCGGTTTACGGTCGATAATTTTACGTGATAACGTCATATAATAACGATGGAGTGGAAGAGAGATAGATGCGTCACAAACCGAACGCTTAGGTCGAACGCTTGTCCCGCGCCCTCGCTTGCACGCTCGGTTCAGGCAGAACGTGACAACATGATAATGAGTCATGGTTTTTCGTGAATGCAGTCGGCGTTCATCGATTTATAAGACGTTATCACGTCAAAAAGCAAATAAATCACACAAACCCGACAGTTATCTCGATAATTATCTCACAAAACTGGAACTCAGATCCGAAACCCGAATGCCTCCACCGGCGTCCTCGTGTTCGCGGTCCAAGCCTCTCGCAACACTCACAATCTTGTCCAGGTTCGAGTTCTTGTGCGGGTTCCGGCTTCAAGGTCCGGCTCCGGCCGAACCCGTGCATCCCGGTAGCCACTACAGCACCCAGTATCCTGTCCGCACCAAAGAACTCGGACCCGGCACCTGGTCCTAGAACTCGAGTATTTTTAAAAGGAAGCAATTCGGCAAAATGCAGAACTTACCCATCGCTAACGAACACGACATAACCGGCACGTATCTATAACAAAGCTATAGCAAACGAACTAACCCGGATTCAGATCTGCACACAAATAGAGGATTTTTTTCTATAAAAAAGGACCTTGAAACGTGAAACATTGAATTTTTTTTATCAATTTTTTTAATTGAAATTATTATTAACTATTTCTTTATTTTTATTGTTAATAATAATTATTAACTAATTTAAGTAACTCGAAAGATATTTAATCTATCTAATAACTCCAAATTTTGTAATGTATATGATAAAATAATTGTTACCCCACTTTTGAATTTGGCAGCCACCTTTAGTCTGAAGCCCAAAAATACTTGGGAAAAAACCCTTGACTGCAGAAACTGGCAGTCTGTTTGATAGATGTCCCTTTTCATTTTTTTTATTAGATTCACACTGGAGACCCTGCAAAAAAAAACCCTCAGGGCCCATGTAATCTTTGGGGATGCTGTGTGGAGTCTTTTTTGGGAAAGGAAGGAGGGGAAGTTTTAGGAAGGAAAAAGTATGATGGGTGGGTTGAAATCTGGGGGTCAATGTGTCCAGAAGTGACGGACATATCCATTCATCCCACTGCGGTGTAAGTCGATGGATCGAGAGATCAAGGTCTCCCTTAACCAGCCCCTCCCGACCGGCCCGCTTCACAGCGAGTGGGCAAACGCATTCGCCGCCAAGATCTACACAATCCTCACCCTATGAACCCGGATACCCCCGCTTAATTACCAAACGTGGCGAACTACTTGGCCTACTACAGCCGGAATCCATCACTCTTGGACACATAAAAAGATCCTCAGCACAGCATCCCCAAAAATGACACAGACACTGAGGGATGAATTTTTCTCAGGTGTGGAGAGATTGTAAAAAAAAAATTTTCCACAAATATTAGTCTCAAAACAAAGATATAATTTGTACTGCCTTAGTTGTACCAACCCACATACTGGCGACCATGAATATTATAAACACCCTTGAAGGCTTACAATAAAATATATATTTTTAATTAATTTTATTGCATAAGTGCAAAATATAATACAAGGACTTGTAAGCAAACTTCTACCCACGTATTATATTGAGAAAGAATTAAGTGTGTCATCTGCGTAATATTAGGCATTGACATTTAGGATTATAAAAGAGCATTGATCTTCCTTTTAGCAAGGATAGTGTGGGCATTAAAGCTTGACAATGAATTTGCTCTGCTGTAATCGTCTATTTATTTTAAAAAACACTGAATTAATTACTTGTAACTGTGATAATACTATCTAATTATAACTGTATTAAAAAAACGTTCTCTTTGTTCAGTGCATTTTTCTGAAATAATGATTATCGATCTAATATCCCTACTGTTCTTTATATATATTTAAGGAAAAACATTTTTCTACGATCCAAAAAGATATTAAGAGAGTTAACGTTTTGTTTATGTAAATTTCGTGTTGCCCTCGAGACTTTTCGTAGTCTTGGCTAAAGATTTAATGTAAACGTGTTTAAAAATTCAAGGGTTTCTGTTTTGTTCTGTAAAAGGGTTTATCGAAAATCTTTAGTCTTCCATCAAAGTTTTCAATCAGCTGCTCAAAACATTAACATTTTTCATAATTTTGTGGTACGATTTAATTGTTAAAAAAATTTCACTTTCGCAGAGCTTTTGTAATGCATGCTACGGCGAGCGATATGCCGAAACACGCCAAGCTGCATCTTTTATATCTGTGTGTGGTACAAGTCTTAGTGTCCGGTATGATTTTAGATTTTCACGGCCAAAAGTTGTATTATCGTGATTTAATTTTGGGGTATTACTTCGTGTTGCGACACCTCCTTCTTTAGTCCTACGGACCATTTTGTAACGCTGTCAGAAACGTTGGCAAAAGATGGAGGTAGCGCAACACGGCAAAATACCACAAAAATAAATCATTTAGTTTCCGTTTTATAAAAAAAATATCAAATGTTTTCATCGCAAAATTTCAATAAAAATAATCGATAAAAATCAAACCAGGGGTCTTTTTTGGGTGCTATTATGATTGTTTTATTAAAAAATACCATTTTAGAAAATTCAAATAGGTTTGTGACACCACTGACTGCAAAGTTAACAATGTCAAGCTGTATGTACCCTACCCTCTACGGTCCATGAACAAATTGAATATGAGTAAATTGGCCCGCTGGCTAAAAAGTTTGGTCATCACTATAATATCACTGGTTGATTTTGGTCATCACCATCTTTACCAGTTTAATCCAGTCCAGTTTAGCTTGAGCGCTTTGCCTTTCGTCTGTCTATAATTTGTTTGTATGTTCCGAGTCCGGGCAATCCTGTCAAGATGGTAACCGTGTTTGTCAGAAGCTTTTTACTCCGTCAGAGATCACATGAGCGTTACAAGCCTGCCATGCCTCTTACTACCAGCACTGATACGATCTTCAATACTTTCAACGTTATGGACATTAAACAACTCTACGCAAGATCCATATTAGTTAATTTACACAAAAACAACAAAACATCATACAAAACAACACAAACAACGCACAATACCCGAGCCAAAAACAAAGAACTTCTCCAAACTCCTTTTTCCAAAACTACCTTTGGACAAAGACACTTCAAATACATAGCTTGCAAATTATACAATACACTACCAGCTACAATCAGACATACTGAATCCTTGACAAAATTCAAACAAGACGTAAAGAAATGGATTGTTAGTATTGGACGCCACACTACTGCAAACATCTTTAAAGTAAATCATTAATAGACAGTAATCAATTTGCATACGACCTAATCCATGTAAAATAACTTAAAAATAGAATCATGTCAAATTAATTAATCAATCCCATAAATAGATTTGACAGAATTTACTATACATCATCATTTACTGTACATCATCTCTTCCTACATTTACATAACTCTCTTTAAAGTGAACCCACACTTCCAATCACCTTTCCATTTTTATAATATTCAATTGAATTTGTATGTTACTTAAAATATTCTTGTAATTTTAAATATGTACCTCTAAGCCTGTCTCAACACAGGTAAATCCTAGTGAGACAGGCATCAATTAAACCCTATGTAAAACCCTATGTTTATAGATTAATAAAAAAATAAAAAAAAGCTATCAAATTGGTATAATCAAATTTATGAGAACTATTGATCACAGAACTATTAGTTACATGCATGGGAATCCTTGAATTATTGATAGGTATATGAAATAATAATCACCCATGTTCTCAATACCTACTTATGATCCCAACGTTAAAAATGTGCTGAAAAAATATTGCCACCAAGCGCCTGAAATTGAGATTATGGGCAAATTTTGCAGCTTATTTGTAATGAATGTTGCATCCATCAAGGAGAAAAGTACCTTTTACGTTATGGAAATAAAATAATAATATTGGAATTTTTTCAAACGATTTCAAACCTTTAAAACCTTTTCGTCCCGAAAAGAAAAAATCATACACGATCCGAATGGGTGTCACTCGGGTCCCCCAATCTGTTTTGCTTTTTAAAGGGTATTGAAAACATAATTTTTTGAAAATTGTTTTGGTAATAATTGGAGGGAAGTACATTCATAAGATTTCAGTAGGCATTATCGAAATCGTTCGATAAACAAAGTCATAAATAATATTCTAATGAATTTAGACCTAAACTTTCATTTTTCCAAAGAAAAGGGAGAAGGCGGGCCGATAGCCACCACGACTCCTTGTTTCCGAATCTCGACTGGCGATTGGCGATTACAGCGTCCGCGTTCATGATTAGTTTGTTGCACAGAGTGGAGGGTATAGGATAACGCCAGGCGATCTAACATAGACGAAGTGAGGCGGGCGAGACAGATACTCCGCCTGAATTTGATAGAGATTATCTATTATAAAAAAGTAGTAATGCGATATACATTTTTTAAACCGAATATTTTTCTTAGATTACCTAAATTATTGAGTATGTGGTTTAAAAAACAACTAAGATACAGCGTAAAACTCTCATTAGTGTAAGTGCGTTCCCCCGGTCCGGTACGGAAGTGTTATCATGAAGCGCCTGAAATTGAGATTATTGGCAAATTTCATAGCTTATTTGTAATGAATGTTGCTTCTATCCAGGAGAAAAGTACCTTTTTTGTGGAAATAAAATAATAATGTTGGTATTATGCTTGCGGCCGGAATTTCAGGAACCTGCTCTCTGACAGAAACCCTGACAAGACAAGCCGACTGACATCATTAGGTACTAAAAATTGGTGACCCCGACAATTGATCCCCCGAAAAGATATTTACCGTAAAATTATATTTTTTGTCCATTATTTACCATTTTCGAGCGTAAAAGATATTCAGTTCGACTTCAAAAATACCCTTAATAATAATTTGGTATGAATATCAAAGGAATTTATGCACAGTGTCGATTTTTTGTACTTTTGCGCTGGTGTACAGTAAAAAGAGAAGCAGATTTTTCCTTGATGCATTTGAATGTGTTTTATTCTTTTGTTATTTGGTGGTACATCCTCCAGGCTCCAGACGGGAGCAGTTGGGATTTTTGTGCGCTGTTCATATAAAAAAGACATATTGATTCGGTGGATCCTGCAGACAAGCTGGCTTGTAACAGTTGGTCTACCTATCTGATTAAAAAAATGAAACACTACTACTTGTTTTAATTAATATTTCAAGAATCATGAATAAACCTTCGTCAGGATAATAAACATAAGAACAGTTTGTACGTTTATGGTCCTGATAAAGGTGGAGATCAACCGAAACTGGTCGACGTGTATATATAAAATAAAGTGTTTTCAAACATAGAACTTGTTCATTTATATAATTATTCTTAATCATTAATTAATATCATTATCGAGCAACTGAAAATCCGGATCTACGATAAAACTTAGTCGATTGAAACGCCGTCCCATGTGTGCAGTACGGCCATGATGTTATGGTAAACCAGACAACACTCTAAGAAGAGAGTGGTGTGAGATAACTGGTTATTCAGATGCAATAATTTCAGGTTCGACGTTTGTTGATCTTCCGATCACTCTTCTCAGTCAAAATAGCTTCGTATGTTCTTTGCTTTTCAGACCAGTCGTCACCTCGTCATCTGGACAGGGTTCTAGCTGACATATTTTTCAAAAATGACCTTTTATTGCCAAAGCATTTCTTTGCTCATTTCTATACTCATTTCTATACTCATTTATTTTGCAAGGTTCTAGGTTTTGATAGGGTTTTAACTTCGCCTTACAATGTTCTGAGGTTTCAAAGTTTGCAAAGACGAATTTTCGTTATCTATTTAACAATTTTTGATTTTGAGTTTCAATCTTGTGTAAAGTATTTCGTAATTTATTTTTACTTTATCAGAGTGGAAGATACTCTCAGTATCGCCCTGGTATAAGACCACCATTCAGAATTGAAACGTTGCTTGAAATGACTTTAGCCGTGTTTGATAACCAGATCTGAATAGCCAGGTAATTCCCCACCTTCCTCTTCCCCATCTCCTTCCTAACTTCAGCCTCACAACATACCCCAATTGGGGATGCTATAGTCTCACTGGCTCCAGACGGGAGCAGTTGGGACTCTTGTGCGGTATTCATATTAAAAAATATATTAATTTAATTATTTAAAAAAAACAGTCCTTCACAGCTGCAGATAATTTTCCTTTAGTAAGTTTAGTACCTACTTTAGTCAATGATAGTGCATTAAGTACAATAATTTTTCTATTTCGTTCTACGGATGCAAGATGACACTTTTATATGAAAATAATTAAATATGTTATTGTAATATTTGACATAAGTCAATAAAATATAAATCAACTTAAATGAAATTAATTATTTATAAGAAAAACATCGATTATCCCGAGTCCGAAAGATAACAATTTATAATGAGCTCACTTGCTTACAAGTAAGTACTTAGTATACTGAGATATGAAATAATATCGTTCGAACTATAATGCTTAAATATTAATTAATTATCTATCTTAAGCATTAATGCTCAACGTCGCTTCTGTATTTTTATAATAAGTAATCATTGTTGTTTAATTTGTAATTTAACTAACGAGTTTCCTGCATGCATTGCAATGCCACTTAAATAAAGAAATTATTTCACCCTGAATTTCCTTTCCCATTCGACCCTTCCACTCTCCACCCTCCTTCCCTTCCTGCTAAACTATATGAAATACACCAATTTTTCAAACAACTCGCGCGCTTCCTATTGCAAAATTTTATATAAATTTCACAACGCCAGACCAGATATATGAGAAAATTTCATAACGCTAGAGCTCACAATTGCGTGTAGAAACCTTCCCGGGCAAGCGCACGACAATACACCAAAGTTTCATAGCAATCGGATGAATTTTTTAGGTACCGCATAAGGAACAAACAAAGAAACATTCATTTTTAAATATACATATTATATTAAGATAAGTGTTATCTTTATATATTATAAAACAAAGTCCTCCGCCGCGTCTGTCTGTCTGTCTGTTCGCGATAAACTCAAAACTACTAAACGAATTATCATGCGGTTTTCACCTATAGATAGAGGAATTTACGAGGGAGGTTTAGGTATATAATTTGACAAGGTTAATGTACCCTTGTACCCTTGTACCCTTGTACCCTTCGACTAAGAGTTTTCAACATTGTCTTCATTTTCTTAACGCATATGAGCTTAATATTTATTTTGGGAGGCGGGTTTGGGTACCACCGCCCCGGGAACCATTATTGGATAACCAACACGTCTGCCATAGATCACTCCAAGTGGTCCGCTACATTTTTTGGTGACCAAGCAGGGGTGTTCGGGTTCATGGGGTGAAGCTTACCCGGTCTTGGCGGCGGATACGTCTGCCCACCAACTGTGTTTGTGAGGCAGGCCGGATCGGGAGAGACCGGATTTTTCCGGAGACCAATATTTGAATTTTGATTTTGTTTAGGTACTTGAATGAATGTATGAATGAAGTGGAAATTAACCCGACATCGGTCTGATAAGACTCATTGCTGATGACAATGCTTTCTATCTACTTTTGGAGGCAATCACACTTGCACTCGCGGACAGTTGTTGACTCCAGTCCCTGGCGAGGAAGGTTCAATTAGCAGTGAAACCAAAAACAAATTAAGTTTACCCAGATTACTCTTAGATTACATTTCTGGAAAACACCCCTCCCCCCGCCGCAAAACACCCCCCCCCCCCCCCCCATGTAAATGCTATATCTACCCCCTTGGTTACCAATATGTTTTTTTTTAACTGACAAATAATTTCATGTTTCTATAATTGTATTATGAATATTCTTGTTTGCACATTATTAGCATACGTACACGATAATGCGGAAAAAATACTAATGCCTAATTAAGAAAATGCTACTTTTATCGTTAATTGATTATTCCTAAATCTTGTATTTTATGAAAAATCCATGTTTTCGTTTTTTATTTTGGTACAATATTTTACATTTTATAGTATAATTTAATTATATTGGCCCCACTGGTTGGCTTACCCGTGCAGAGCCCCCTTATTATTTAGTAATAATTATTTACAAATACACATAAATTAATATTTTTTACGCTTGGAAATTCCACTTCTTTTCAACAGAAACGTCAACGATATTTACGTCCGGAGACATGCACTAAATTGGATTACATTCTTGGTTTAGGACACAAATAAATTTTGCGTATTTCGATTGAAACAAAACCTTTCTCAAACGTCACTCCACACTAAAAAAAAACCAAGATGACGGTACAAGATCGTTTTATACAGAATTTTTTTCAAATTTTGAAGTTTGAATAAAAACCGCACTATGATTGACTTTGATGCACCGTTTACCATCTGTCCCGAAATAAATATTGTTTCTTGTAATAATTAAGTTGAAACGAAGTGTAATTTTCAAAACCTTATCAAATAAATATGCGGTGGTTAGGAAAATATTTTCTTATAGTTTTACGTCAAACAACACCAAATCTTCCATGCAAAAAATGTGTCTTCTACTACTGTACGGGTAGGTACTTACCGAGTGAGTTGTTATCTCCTCTTATCCCAATCTCTTATCTTTATTCACGAAAACGTCACAACATTCCCGCCATATTATTAAAAAAAGTTGATGTTATAAATGTGATGTAAAATGTGTCATGAAACCACTTACCGTTTCCAAATATATGATAATGGGACTCGATATCTTCGGAACATTTCCGCACCAAGGGAGTTCTCTCTGACAGGTGTTCGATCGAATTGTCACATTTTTCATACAAGCACACATTCATTTTAACACAAGATCAATAAATAATATACTTCTGCCTCGATATTAACACTCACTTTACAACCAGCAGTTCAGTGACACTATTTTATAATTTATTTAATATCACTAAACGATAAACGATTGTTTATAAGTTGTTATTTTATAGCAAACAGAATATAAACACATTCCAATTAGATTTCAACTAGGTACTGTACCTACCTAGTCTAATGCAACTAACTTCACGCTAGTTCGGTACGTACTCAAGTCGCGTAGGAACTATTATGAATAGGATAGTGATACCTACCATTATGAAGTATTTGTTCAAATAATGATAAACTACATTGTATATAATATGTTAGCCATTCATTCGTCAAATGATGCTTCACAATAGTATTGAAATGTGTGTGTGAATGATAAATAGCTTTATAATAAATAATAACTGTTTCTTGAAGAATAAGATATCACAAACACAATACACCTATATATGTATAATCAAAGAAAATAGTGGAATTAGTGGATATCACATAACACACCAATCTACATTAATCAATCAAAGAAATAACTGTTCGTCGAAATCGACGAACTTACAATGCATCAGTTTGTATTGTATCCAGTGGCGTAGCTAGGGGGAGCGGTGGGGGCGGTCCGCCCCGGGTGCCAACCGATGGGGGGTGGCACCCGACCGTGGAAAAAAAATACGAAGGTAGAATATTGTCACAAAAATATTCGACACATGAACACGGTCTGTTTTTTAAATTTTGATAGCTCTATGGCTTGGTCGGTCAGGGATTCAGCAAAAATTCGGTTGTTTTATTTTCGTTCCTAGCTCTAACTATTGCTTGGTTGGGGATTCCCCTGAAATATTCCTCGCTTTGCACCTGTGTCATTCTCATTTCTTTCGTACATTGTGATTGATGTGAACTCGTGAATTACCTATAGGTTGTTGAAGAAGTTGTTATTCTGATAGTTTTTTAAAAGTGTTGAAAGACATCTTTCCAAAAACAAGATAAGTGGATTGAATAGTTATTTTTTTTTTGCAATAAACGATAACTGATAGATGAAAAAACCCGAATACAAATACAGCAGAATCGATTGATAATTGATTGAAAAAAATGATCAATTTCATTGTTGTGTGCGCATAAATAAATAATTAAGGAATAAGAATAAATAATAAGTAATTTTGAGAATTTCGAAATTTTTTTTTACAAATTTGATTAGCCGGGAATGTTATTTTTTATGAAGCTTGCGAAATTGTTTAGAAATTTGCGTTTTGAATTCTTCAAAGTCAACTAATGGGGGGAGGGGTTATCCGCCCCGGGTGCCACCCATGCTAACTACGCCACTGATTGTATCTGTAATAAATAAATCGAAAGTTGGGAATTAAACTAAAGTCAGAAAATAATTGCTACTTTTTTCTCTCCTTTTCTTTCCCTCTATTTAAAATCGTCCACATACATGTTGTATAATGTTGTGTCTGTTAATTTCCAATGATTAAAACAACATTAGATGTGTTGTGTATCTTCCAAATAAGGAAAAAAATTTGAGGTTCGTGTTTATTTAATTATTAGTTTATTTATTAAATTATCGTAAACTTCCTGGCACGCGTTGCAATGCCACTTAAATCAATAAATCGTTTCTCCCTGCGTGTCCTTTCCCATTCTTTCCCCTTCCCCTTCCGCCTCCTCTTCTTCGCCCGCGTCCCTTTCCATTCCTGTGTTCCCACTTCACTTGCTTACTTACCTGCTTTCTCACGTCCCCTTTCCCGCTTTTCCTTCTCCCTCACACCCCCCCCTCCCCGCCGCCTTCCCTCCCTGCCGATAAACTACTTAAAAAACACCAATTCTTTAAACTACTTGCGCGAACCTTTTTCAATTTTTTTTACAAATTTTATAATGCCAGAGCTCACCAGTCTACATATATTGCGGGCGTGCGCACAACAACTCACTAAAATTTCATCGCAATCGAATGAATGTAGTATAGGAAATAATTTCACAACGCCATAGCTCACTATTATACATAAAAATCATCAAAAGCCATGTGAAGTTTCATCACAATCTGATGAATGGTTTAGGAACGCATAAAGGACGAACAAAGAAACGTTCATTTTTATATACGAGTATTGATCAAATTTGGTACCTATATAAAATACCTATAATTCTTGATTAGATTCAGAGTACTCGATTTGGGTGAGTATGATAGGTGAGATCTTCAATTAAATTCATTAATTTAAAGAGTTTATTCGAAAATTGAAACAATCTATGGTTTGTAAAATGTCATTCTCAAAGTGTGATATGGTTGACAGTTTCGTAAGTGTTTTTGTAAGGGTTAAAAAACTTTTCAGATAATATATTGCCATGCGGTTGTAATAATCCGGAAATCTTTACGAGGGTGGAAAAAAGATATTTTGAAAATTTCAAACACTTCCTTTATATTGCTGTACACAAGCAAGCAAGCAAACATACAAATTTTGCATGTATACATTTTACAATGAATGTTAAACTGGACTCGACGTCCTCACTACATAGACTCGGCTCTAAGTAGTTCTGCCGCTCCCCGCTGGTGGACTGAAAGTGCTCGCCCAACTTGCCGATGCCTTCGGCAATCATTGTAACTGTTCATACTTAAGACACAGACAATAGATGGATACTCTTCTGATTAACTTACTTAACTGCCATCTATTGGGTTATAGCAAAACTTTGGATTACTAACTATGCTATCGACATCTATTGAAGGAAGCTAATATGATTAACATGTACACTTTGTTTCGTTTTTGTTTTCTCTTGTTATTTGTTCTACTTGTAATACTTTAATTTTATCATTTAAAAGCATGGGCGGTTCTAGACTTTTTGTGAGCTAGTGGTAAGATTGGAAAATACGACATTATTGATGTTGATGTAGCTGGAAATATATATTTTTTTTTTTAAACTTTTTTCAGTCTGGGGCAGCCAGTGACAGCCTGCCCAAAATAAAAAAAATCTTTGTAGAAACAAGTTGAAATTTAAAAAAAAAAATTAAATAATTTTTATCTACAACGTCAATAATGTCCTATTTTTCAAAATCCAAATATTGTGCAATTGAATAGATTCAAAAGCCTTGTCTTTTGTTCTTGCCTTTACAAAGTACAGATTTCCAGAGAATATTAATAACTGCTCGTATTTTGTGTTTGAAAAATGATCCTCATAAAACTAGTAATTACACCTAAGTATCGTCGGCGCGAACTCGCCGGAAGGCAAATTTGCTCAGACTGAGAGAGCGTGAGTGGTCTCTCGCTCAGTCTGGTGATCTGGGGACAAGCGAAAGAGTAGAGTGAATCCGGTTCTCTCACTCTGTCACTCGTTCCCGAGTCCCGAGTGAGAGAGTGCGAACGACTCCGGTATGACTGGAATCGATTCATTACATTTTGCGAACTTGGAGCGATTCCAACGCATTCAGATAATTGGATTCTTTCCAGCCGGAACGACACAACCACAACAAGAATGACCCATATAATTCCCGTGGAATGTGGAATTTGTGGAATCCTGTGGGGCTCAGTGCGGAAGGAAAGGAGATGGGGAAGAGTTGCAATGAAAAGCATAAAAAAAAATTGTAAGCAATACATTGTTGCAACGAATTTATTCATCGATAAAACAAATTCCTTTAATACTTTGACATTTACATCACAAGAAAGTTACGCACATGTTCTTCTAAAGATATGAAATAAAAACAATAATCCATTGTTCTGTTTTACAAAAGTTAAAAAATAAAAACAACAACACAAAACATATCCATTGCTAAATAAAATGTTATTCTTTATTCCGATTATGTATCAACTGAACACTGACATCTGTTGAAGGCCGCTGTAAGCATAATTTAACTAAAGATCATTAATTTGGTAAAGTTTCAAACAAATAAAATATTATGTGTATTATAAAGTTATTGAATATATAAGAACCTGTCAGCAAAACACCTAAAATTATTTTATTAATTATTAAATAAATGCCTTTGGATTATTATATTTCACGTGGTTGTAATTTGTAATAATCCAGAAACCTTCGCTGGGCTAGAAAGAAGGTATTTTGAAAGTCTCAAATATTTCCTATGCTTAATATAGCAATACATAGACAACTTACATACATATAAGCAAGCATATTTTGATTTATATAAATATATATTTCACCCGGATCCGGATTTAGTAAAATAACCTAAATCTGGTGACCGTTGCCGTACATTAACTTTATTATTTTTACAAGTGGAATGTTTACCCATATAATGGATCCTTTAACTCTTGGAATGCCGACCTCTTGTGAATTTTGTGCCAGGGGTACGCCAGCTGACACATTTTCTTAACGACTCAATTAATTGATTTTTCCAAAATGATGTTTTTGTCCACTGTCTTACCAGATAATGTATATACAGTTGTTTCCGCTTAATCGGTACATTTATTTAGGTTTATCGGGACAGCCAGTTATTTGGGACGAAACCCAAGGAACAGAAACCAAATAAAGAAATTAATACTTATTTACTTTGGTTATCTGGGACACCATTCCTTTTAATTGGGACAAATTCTGATCAGAAAGGCTATTCCCTAAAATTTGTGATAAGAGATCGTTCTCCCGCGAGAAGTGCTGTCAGATTTGTGTGATTTTCTACGGCTGTTATTTGCTTTTTCTATCGGCCGATGTCAAAATTTTTGCTGTGAGCTGTCACGTATTTTAGTTTGGGTCGTTTTAAACACGAATTCCTGCAAATATGCATGATTATTTATTCATTTAACAGCTGTAGAAAATCACACAAATGTGACAGCACTTCTCACGGGAGAACGATCTCTTATCACAAATTTTAGGGAATAGCCTTTCTGAAGTCAATGCAAAAAATGTCTTGAAAACGAATTTTAGTTAAGAAGCGCGAGCGTTCGGTATGCTGCGCGATTGAGGATAGGAAATGCGCCGCTCAGCGACCACCGGCCATTTATCAACGTAAAGTTGTTCAGTTTGCAGTACAAGAATAAATCCCAGTGTAAGAAGTCATTTTTGAAGTTGCTATTATAATAGGGTGTAATTGTGTGTTTATGATATTTTTATACCCGTCTTTTAACATTTATTTTTTTCATATCCATATGTACCCATTTGTTAGAAAAAAAAATTTAAAAACATTTGAGAACATGGAAAAATGTTTTGTGCGTAGCGGTCTGTGGCTTTTCGTGAGTTTGAGGGAAACAAAGCATCCCCAAAGCTGAAAAATCCTCATTTTTTAATTTTTTATTGAGAATATCTCACAACAACTGCTCCCTTCTGGAGCCAGTGAGACCATGGCATTCCCGATTGGGATATGCTGTGAGGCTGAAGGTAGTGGAGAGGGGAAGGAAGGAGAGGGGAAGTACCTAGCTTTTCAGATCTGGTCACCAAACACGGTTAAAGACATTTCAAGCAACGTTTCAATTCTGCATGGTGGTCTTACACCAGGGCGATACTGAAAGCATCTTCCACTTTGCAACATACCGCAAATACACTATACATTATTTTTAAATGAGTTGGTTGTGAAATAACACAAATTAATCAGTCCCACGACCTTCGGATTGCAAGTCAAGAGCCTTACCCTTCGACCACGGAAGCCGTAAACAAAAAACAATAAAACAAATGCCTCATACAAAAAATTAAAATTTTGAAAAAGTCATCATCATTAAAGCCATATCTTTCAATACTCTAGCTCTCTGAAAAATCATAGGCACATAAATAAAATGCTCAAAAAATTTAAATATACATTTTTTTACCTGCCTACCTTCAACTTCTTTTATTTTGGACAAAATGTTTGTACCCGGTGTGTCCCAATTAAGTGGAATTGACTGCATATATAGAGAAATGTTTTTCTATCTCTAAAGCCGTAAAAAAATATGTAATAAATAAATATAAAAATATTCTCCAAGTTTTATTATATTTTCCATAAAGCGAAATAAGTGACCTTCACAATAAATGATATCGCGAGACTTTCCTGTAAATAAATAGAGTAGTTTGGTTTTGAAAATCGCAAATGTTTTTCGCAAATATAAAATTTCCAAGTTAAAATCAATATGTATATTTGCTCTTGACGAAACAGGAGTCTTTTATAATACATATTTTGATACATTATTTCCTTGCCAGGCAAGCAAAAAATAATTTGTTACACCATCATGCTACAAAATAAAATAAAACTGGGTAGTGAGAGATATATATATGTCGCAGGTCAATCGTAAAATCAGGCAGATCATGATGCACCTCCGCCATTTCACGATGCGGCAATCATGATGTGGCTAGATGCATCATGATCTCCCTGATTTTACGATCGGCATATGACACACGTATGACTTAAACTCATTCGAACCGAGCTAGTAGTTAGTTTTGTTAGTAGAGTAGCGATAATTAGTAGCGATAGTAGAGTAATTTAGTAAATAAATGCACCGAGCACCATAAATTTAGTAGAGAGCTTAGTTAGTAATTTAGTAGTCAATCCATTTTGTTATATTTTTTCGGACCATCTAAACAAGAGCCTGTCGTTTTAGTAGAGTTCAGTTAGCATCCGCATAAATGTCGTCTCGTTGGAGCGAAGATGCTAATCTAAAATTCTTTTAATTTTTCAGCTAATAATTAATTTTCATATTCGTAGTTTCTTCATTTTCATCTCGCTAATTTCTACTTACTAATTACCACCTATTCTAAAATATCCATTACAATCAGCTTAATTAGCTTTTTACTTTGTTGCATTGCAGCCCGTTCATCTTCCAATGCATCACTCACTAATTTACTCTACTCGACAGTAATGTAAAAGCTTTTTGGGCAGTCAAGTAGCTCAACTAAACTGCTAGCCTAGTCCGAATAAGCTTTTAGGGTGAGTGCAGACAAGAGACTTTAGTCACGGCGACAGTTGGAAAATTATTCTAAAATTCATACAAATTCATAAAATTCATACAATGTCAACAAGTCATCAATGCAATTGTCTTCGGAACTAAAGTCTCTCATCTGCGAGCGCCCTTAATTCACTTAATTCTTAAAGTTATGTGACTAAGGTTAGTTTGACAGATTTTGAACAATTCATCAAAATTCAAAGTTAATTTCAAGTTCTCTTATTAAATCATCTATTCAAGTTCTGTTATTACAGTGAAACCCTCTTAAGAAGTTTTTTAAGGAACCGGAAAAAAACAAACTTCTTAAGCAGGAAAACCTTTTATGTGGGAAAAATTGGGCCCATTTTGGGCCGACGGACTGAAAAAACCAAACTTCTTAAGCCACGAAACTTCTTAAGAGAGAATTTCTTAATAGGGTTTCAATGAATACAATTATGGGCCAGTTGTATAGAACTGAAAAAATAATAGAACTTTCATAGAAACTTCAAATTACATAGCTTTAAAATGTGATGAATTATTCAAATTCTGTGAAACAATGACCCTTACTTTCACGAGCTAAAATGTGACAATGGGCAATGTGATGATGTCCACTTTATAATATATGATTGTGAAGGTGTAACATATACTCTCAAATCTTGGCGTCGTTCTCATGAAAAGCAGTCAAACCAACTCTGACTGTAGTTATGTTTCTTATCTATAAATAAATAAACTACATACAATCATTTATAGTCATAAGCTTTGCTCTGGTAGATTTATTGTTTAGATTGATTTATTATTATAGGTAACTTTTATTACATTATTAGCAATTTTAAATTCTTTGTGTTTTTTTTACGACACGTAATATAATATTAACTATGGGACGGAGATTACATACTTATGAATGGCTTGGTTATGTTGCTAAAATATCTTTCTTTGAGAGGCAATCACAAATATGAAAATAAAAAGCTAGTTTATTAATGTTATTTTATAATAGGTAAGTACATAAAATTGATATGTATAAATATTGTCAATATAACAGAATAATTTCTGAATCACAACTGTCAGAAAATAATATAAAACGGTACAGTTAGAACACAAACAATAAAATATGTACATGGGGTCATATATCATTCAAATACGTACAGACAGAGCTAAGCATTAATTTTTAAAAAATAAATACATAATTGGAATGCAAGCAATTTCTATAAAAGACTTTAATAATACAAATAATTATGGTAATATATGAATCGTAGGAACTACATCGCTTGAAAGCATTTCTATTAACATTTAAGCATATAATATAATGATAAATGATTTTTAAAATCTCCAATATGTATTACATACATACATATTACGGTTATATTATGTCGATATTTATTTAATTAACTTTTTCTTTCTGACATCATTTTAGATGTAGGTATACATATATTGAATTCAAAATTTGTTTACAAGAAAATGGAATAAAAATAAATAAAAAAACAAAGTCTACCCATTATATGGGTAGATGATATATTTATATAATTCTATACAATTATATTGAAATTTACATTGATACCACAGATTATTCACAAATATTCAAGTATCAAAATTATACATACATTTTATATAATGTACAGACACAGTTGTAGGCAATGAATTATATTTCCAATTATATATA
The DNA here is from genome assembly GCA_936435175.1 of Glyphotaelius pellucidus. Lineage (NCBI taxonomy): Eukaryota > Metazoa > Arthropoda > Insecta > Trichoptera > Limnephilidae > Glyphotaelius > Glyphotaelius pellucidus. The sequence continues at coordinate 16,706,194 of OW386549.1, read as the reverse complement.
AAAAGATAATTGTTTTTGTAGAATTTAGGCTATTCTTTTCAGATTTTACAATGCTTTCTGTGCGAGTTTGGTAAGTATTTTCAGACAATTATGTATAGGTTTTAGACATTTTATATCTTTATAAAGTATCCGTGAGGAGAAACTGAATAAAAATTATTCCAGTATTTTCACTAGTTTTAATTTGAAAAACATATTTTATTAAAAAAGTCAATGCATATTACTAAATACAGTACAACTTGGTTAAAGTGAAAACTCTAGTAAAGGAAGCACAGATCCTTAAGCATAAGCAGTATGTTTCATAAGTAAACATCAGATTATAAATATGCACTATCTATTAAAAGAGCGAAATATGCACTGTCAGTGCCAAAATATGCACTAAAAATGCCAAAATATACACTAAAAATGCTCAACTTTGCACTATCAGTGCACTAACAATGCCCAGATATGCACTAGCAATGCCAAAAGTGCACTAAAAATGCTAAATATGCACTACCAATACCAAAATTGCTCTTCTACTGCCAAAATATGCACTAACAATGCCAAAATATTAAGCTGGTTCCTAAGAAAAGACAAGAATATCGCCCATTTCTAATTTGATTAGCTCATATTTTGAAGAATTTTACGGCTAAAGTAGGCATTAATGGCAGAAAAAGTCTCAAAAATGAACTAACGACCAATAAGGGCTCAAATCTGCACTATCAAGCAAAAAGGCTCAAATATGCAGTACGCATATGTAAATGCACATAATCCAATGTTTATACATGCACATACATAAGTAATGTATATTCCTTTGTCACACAATATCCTAATCTTCAAGTCACAACAGCAAATTGTTATATGTATAATATTTTCATGGAGGGATGCTTAAAGTCTGATTTGAGCAGTAATCATTTAAGTACTGAAGTACATGGGAGGATCTAGTCAGAATTCATCCTTGCTACCGTCATCCCCGCCATCCAATTCTAGTCATAGCTTCAAGCCGAGGTATTCGCTGACAAAGACACGCAGGACCTTGTTGATGTTTTCCACGGTGTCCATGTCGACTGCACTGCGGTTATCTGAGGGTTGGTGCCACACGTCGGGGAAGGGAGTGGGGATGAGATGCAGAATGGGGACATCTGAGAACAGAGATAAAATAATGAAAACAAAAATAATGTTTTAAGCCTTGTTTAACCTGATTTACACCACTGTCGCACACATGAACACGATTATGAAGTAAACATTGTTCATGAAATATGTAGAGTGTATATAAAATAAAGTGATGCATACAAAGTTATTTGTCTTTTAATAAAATAAATAATGCCATCACAAAGTGAAAACTTTATTTGCAAACTCCTTTGAATTGTGTTTTTTCATGTTGGGTATGTATTCAGATTTGTGTAGAAATAATAAAATCAGTTTATATTTGTGTGATTACATTTTTTGACAATTATTTCCAATGGGAGATTTTTTAATCTTTTTATTAGTTAGTTAGCTATTCTGGAAAAACCTCTTACGATATTATCACATGATATACATGAATAAAAGATATATTAACTGGTAAACAGAAAACAATTGCAAAAAAATCAAATTCCTTTGTTTTTATATGGATATTTGACCAGAAAGCAATAAGGTAAAATCTGTGCATGTTTTAGAAATACCCGACATTCGACAGGTTAAGTTAGAAGGTGAACATTCATAGTAAAAATTTTAAAATTGACTGGAGTATGACGAATTGCATGGAAGAAAACCAACATAATATGATAATCAATTTGTCAGTAAAGTTTTTATAATAATTAATTAGGGCGCCAACAGACAATGTTGGGTATGATACGATAATTTCAGAATAAGTTTGTGTGAGGTACCTACTCAAATGCTGAAATGAGGCGTTGAGGAGTCCCACCTCAAATGAGGTGGGAACTGAACACCAGCTCGATTTTTAAAGTAAACCAAAAGTTGCCAACTCGATTTTTAAAGTAAAACTTAATGAGACCCGAAAAAGAGCCAAAAAGGAGGGAGTGTCTAGAAAATAAAGAAGTTTTAGATAAAAAAAAATTTTAATTTGGCACAAAAATTATCATTAGACATGAACGAGTAATATAGTAATGTAGTGCCAATACCCAAATACCTGACTATCTCAAAACATTTGTAGTAATACAAAGAAAAAGAGGCGTAGCTCTTCTCCAGAGCTATGCCTCATACTGCTGACACACTATGAGGCACAGATTTCCTCGTGGTGTGTCATTAGTAACATAAATAAAATGTGTACCTCTCCTCAGGAAGGGTATGTGGTCGTCCTCGATGTGTGCCCCGTAGTGTCGGTTGACAAAGTACTGCGAGCGCGGGCCGCGCAGTTGTCCCATTTCGCCCAGTCGCTCTTCAGCCTCGCTCAGGCGCCCAAACCAGCGCGCCGTGTCGGCAAAGTAGCTGTAGAACTTGGGGTTGCGCGCGCCCAGCAGGTCCAGCAGGATCAAAAGGTCCTGGAATGGTAACACATATACATAACCATAACTGATACATGAAATCAAACAAAACAAAAGGTTAATAATTTTTCTACAGAACTACACCAAACACAACACCATTTATGTAGATTACACAATTTTTATTTTTACTAATTTATATGTGCTGCTCTGAAGTGAAAACTTCTTTACCATCATTGTGATTTGAAATCCGAAGAAATGAAAAATAGCAACACTAAAAAGAGACAAATACATACACCTATAGGATTTAGCCTACGAGAGAATGAGATAGTATAATCGGTCTCCTCTTTGTACAGTGCTTCATAGCCTCCCCACTCTTGTCTACTTTAGTTTTCTGAAGGTTTCACTTAATTCTGCGTGTGAATAGCACACTCTGCTTTTTAACTTTATAATACTGCACAGAAGTCCCAACTGCTCCCAACCATCTGGGGCATTGCCAATTGGAGTATATTGTACGGCTGAAGGTGAAGGAAATGGCGAGGATTGGGAAGATCTGGTTTCAGACATTTCAAGAAAAGTTTCAATTCTGAATGACGGTCTATCACAAGGGCTATACTTAGAGTATCATCCATTCCGGAATGTGCCGCAAATATATTATGTATTAATTTTAATTAACCAATTGTGAAAAAGAGCACAAATTGATAAAAAAAAAATTACTTGCACACCCCAGGATTTGAACCCGCGAACACCAATTTCGTAGTTAAGAGCCTTAGCCCTTGACCGTAGAAACCTTCAAAAAAATTATTTACGTAAGATCTTATGACTCGAATGTCCCAGGCAGAGCAATAAAATTGTTTTATGTGGTGGAAGATATCCTTAGTCTTAACCTGGTGAAAGAATACCATTCAGAATTGAAAAGTTGCTTGAAATGACTTTAACCATAATTGGTTCCCTTTTTTGCTACCCGTGGTTACTCGATCTACTTTAATTTCCTCAACCATACAAAGAAGAATGGAGCAACTACTGGAACGTTTTCGGTCACATTTTAGCCAATTTTCAAACAACCGCGAGTATCCGCTGGCCATAATGTGGCCAAATAGAAGACAATTAATTAACATGTTGAATCATTGGTTTTGAAACATGTTGAAAATTTTGATTGAATAAGTGGCATGTAATATTGAAGTAAACACAAACCCTCATTTACCAACTTTATTTAAACAGAAAATATAACAGCTGTCTTTTTACAGTGAACTTAATTTATGCGCCGACTTTATTTAAATAGAAAATATAAGAACTGTTTCTATCAACAACATAAAGAGAGAGAGGTGATGTGGAAATTGTAAAATTAAATAACTGTGTTGATTATTCACACAATACAAATATGAGTTCTATTCTAACAATAACAAAAAAAAAAGAGGTTAAAAAAACAATCCTACTTTTGTAGAACATTGCAGAAGTATTAAAAAATAAATAATCTTAATAAAAGTGCCAATTTATAAAACTCACTTTATAACTTCAGCCCAAAAGCCCCGCCTTGGATGGAAAAACAGCTAAAAAAAACCCAAACGCTTTTAACATGATTTTGCTCGTCAGCATTTTGGGTACTCAAAGAGAAACCACTTTGCATACGCCAATTTTTCTCTCAAAATCATTTGGCTTACTGAAGTCTGGTATCAAAATTGCGAGCTCGCAGAATTCAACAGGGCGGAGTGGTTAAAAAGCGAGTAACTGAATGCAACTCGCAGGCGGTGGGATGTGACAGCGGAGCGTCCATCTCAAACGGACGCAAAGATAGCACTGAAGCAGCTACCAAACCGGATCAATGCTAGTTTTGTAGGGGAAAGTCTGAGCCACACACTAGTGCCGCCATATTTTGAGAAATGATATCCGCGTCGCCGAAAATGAGTAAAGGCCTTTAACACTTGGCTTTGGCAAACATGCAAATTAATGGTTTTGTACTATGAAAGAATAGTAAATATAAAAAAAAACTAATAGTCATTGTGAACAAATATAAGAACAGTTGTACAAATCTGCCTGCATTTGCGATTGCAAATACTTGCATAAAAAAGCCTTCATTATCAGTTCCTCTTTTGGCCACCTGTATAGATAACTTCGTACAGGCAAATCATTTTAAAGAGAACATAATTGAATGGCTTTTGCACACATCGAAGAGTATAGAATGTTTAAAGAAGAGTAAAGAAAAGTTTTTCAAACTAGTTTGATACACCGGTCGGAAGTCCCCATCTTACCCCGCAAATGCCTAAATATACAGGGTGCGTAGCAACGCTGATCAATTTTAAATAAATTTAGACTCATGATTGTAATGTTCTTTTAATGTTTTTTGCTTACGCTCCCATATGGTCAGGGCATATTGTCAGGCTGATTGTGTGGGGAGAGGGGGGGGGGGAATAGGATGTGTGGAAATATCTGGCTATTCAGATTTAACATGGCTTAAGCCACTTCAACCAACGTTTCAATTCTGAATGGTGTTCTTAGACCAGGGTGATACTAATACATATTATTTTAAATGAATAAATTGTGAAACAACACAAATTAATCAAATATAATTTACTTGCGTACGCCAGGATTCGACCCGCGACCTTCGGATTGCTAGTCGAGAGCCTTAACCCTCAACCACGGAGGACGTCAAAGGCAAAGGCCGACTTTTAAGGGGGCCTCCCACTATGCGTGGGAGTAAAAGGGTGTATTTTCATAATTGTTTTCAAGCAAAGGATGAATGGAATTTTTTAATCAAAACTCATGGTCAATACATACGTGTAGAAGACTGTATACAAATTTTTGTACACAAATCTAAAGTATGGTTTGCGGTGTACGCCGCTTTCAACAAGACACTTGCTTTTCGGTGGTTGACAGCGATTAAACCATACGGTTCAGAAAAGTAAAATAAAAATATATTTAGAGACTAGACATATAGGTTTACGGCGCCACGTAGGGGAATTTTGATATATAGAAAGAAAAAAAAATGGCGGACCAGCGAATTTTATTTGCAGTTTTTTGGAAAATTTTCATTATTCATAAAAAAAAATTAGAAGGGCGCCCTTTATAAAATAATCCCTACGTGGTGCCATAGGACTGGATTTTTAAACAGTTAAAGACTTGTGCTTGTATAGTGTTTAGCATGTCAATCAGGAGAGTTTTTTTAATATGCTGTCAACCAGATTGAAAAAAAGTAGTTTCGAGAAAAACGCTTTCAAAGTTTTGCTGAAGGATAATTCAAACAGTTTCACATAAAATGCTGTATCTCTTGTCAATTTTATGAATTTCTTTAAAACATTTGGTGAGAGCATTCTTAACAAATGCATCTTTCAGAAAATGAAATTTTAAAAAAAATGACAAAAAATATTTTATCACGTGGCCTGGTGCCTAAAAAAAGAAAAACATGTACAATAAACATGGCTCCAAAAGATAATTTTTGATAAAAATGTTGCATGTCAAAAGAGGATACTATACAATAAATGATGTCATAATAACTATGGTGTTATCCCAATTAGTTAGTAAATTATATACATATTTATAATACATGTGGCAGAAGCAGATTCATTTTGTACAATAATATAAAAAACATAATTATTACATTTGCTGCAAAATATCCCAAGGCTTAGGCTATTCATACCCAGAAATAATTAAAAGTGTAAATAAAACATATAAGTGGTTCTAACAAAGTTATATTGTTTCATTTATTTATAACTAGCTGGTAACCGGCATGCGTTGCTATGCCATTAAATAAAGAAATTGTTTCTCCCTGCTTATCCTTTTCCATTCGTCCCGTTCTCCTTCCACCTCCTCTTCCTCTCCCGCGTCCCCTTCCCCTCTTGCGTTCCTACTCCGCCTCCTCCACCTTTCCTCTCCCCACTCCACTCCCCCCTTTCCCTCGTCCGCGAACCCCCCTCCCGAGTTCCCCTCCCTGGTTCCCCTCCCCCCCTCCTGCAAACCCCCTAACCGAGTTTAAAGGTACAATGATTTTATATACAACAATGTATGTTTCTTAAATAAATTATTAATGTCTTTGTAAATAAAATTTTGCTTACCAGCAAAGCATTTTGAATGATTGGTTGTTGGTTTTTTGCTTTTCACTTATTACCACCCAAACAATGATAAAAAACAACAAAATATTTAAATGACCACGGTTACGTATGTCAAAAAAGACTCAGTAAGAAATAGATGGAATACTCTGAGCTGGGTGTTTCAACAGCCGTCACATTTGTCAAACGAATCGAGTTCGGCATTCACTGCGGGCACCCGGCTTACACCATTGTCAACACAAGATATGCATTTTTTATGTGAATGCCGCACAAGTATTCCAACTGCTCTCTTCTGTCCGGAGCTAGTAGAACTATGGCATCCCCAATAGAGACTGAAGGGAAATAAAGGGGAAGGAAGAAGGTTGGGAAGTACCTGGAAATTCAGATCTGGTCACCAAACACGGCTAAAGGGATTTCAAACAACGTTTTAATTCTGAATGGTGTCTTTCACCAAGGCGATACTGAGAGTATCTTCCACTCTGGAACGTGCCGCAAATATAAGTACTATATATTATTTCAAATGAATGATTGTGAAATAGTGCAAATTAATCAAATAAAATTTATTTGCCCACGCCGGAATTTGATCCCGCGACCTTCGGATTGCGAATCAAGAGCCTTACCCCTCGACACCTTCCTACCTGCCTGAAGAGAGTTTGAATAAATAATTATATAAGAAGTAGAGGGTAGAGTAGAAGATTGGGAAGTACCTTGTTATTCATGATCTGGTCACCAAACATGGGAAACCATTTCAAACAACATTTAGAATCTGAATGGTGGTCTTACAACAGGGCGATACTGAGAATATCTACCACTTTTACTCCCTTTTCGTCGCAAGTTATGCACGGGAAGAATATTTGCATCATAAATATTAGGATAAATAGCTCCTTAAAATATTATTTATTTTAATAATAAATTATTTTATTAAAAGTAAATAATTCTACTTACAATTCGATCGAGTTCGTGGGCAGTTTCACCGCTGGGCGTTTTGAAGGTGCTTTTTTCCATCTTGGAAGCCAAATGACGGGCCCCATAGATGGAGTCTGTGGGGCCCCACTGCCGGAAGGCCTCCTCACCGTCGAAGAAGATCAGCTGCAGGCTGACGGCGGAGCTGCGCTTGGAAGCATCCAGCTGCCGCTTCATCACGTACGCCAGGTTTATCATCTGGGAGCACGGCACAGCGGAATCCGTAGCGCCTACCATAGAAATAATGGATGTTAAGTAAGCCACAGATATACAACCAAATATAAACAAAGGAAGATGTGGTGTGGACACATATCCACTGTCACAGAGCTATGAACAAAATGCACGGCCTATTAAAGTGGAGGAGCCTTAAAGAGTCGGAGATGTGTGAATGCGGTGAGGTGCAGACCACTGAACATGTGGTCAACGACTGCCCGCTCCATTCATTCCCCGGCGGGATTGATGAGGTCCACAGGGCAACGCCTGAGGACCTAGACTGGCTCGCAGACTTAGATGACCCTCTCTGACCCCCCACCATACGAAAGAAGAAGTGGAGGAGCCAATGAGCGCTTTTATAATTCTCACGATTACGGCACGGCAATGGTACAAAAAAAAAAACGGATGATTATTTCTTCCCGTCATACTTAGCGGCACCATTGGTAACCATAATTTTTTTTTTCATATCTATATTGTGAAGAAAACATATATGTACGTTTTTAAGAACCCGCAATGCCCGAGAGCAATTTAATAACTGCCGCGCTACTTATCGGTTGGCCGTGAAATTTCTAAATATGTGACGATTACTTGAAAAAAAATTTCAACTGTAGCGCTTTTTCCGTGTGTGGTACCGTACTTAATGTATAAACAATCTCGGTATATTGAAAATCCATCCACTTCCATCATTATAAGTGGAAAAAAGTTATTCAATGACGGAGGACTAAAGAAGTAAAGGATCGAACCTACAATGCCCGAGTAAGAACCGATATTTTAAAACTCGTAGAAAAGATATTTTAAAACTCTTTAAAAAAAAATTTTCGTCAGCGGCGCTTCTTCCGTGTGCTCTGTTTTACTTATTATGAGGGGGGCGTTGAAGAAAAATACGTTTGGAAAGTGGGCGCTGAGTCAGATAAGATTGGGAACCTCGGCGCTATACGAAACTGCTAGGCACGGCACGAAGCATGACGACAGGCGGTCAGATGGGCAGTCACAAGCGCACTGACTGAGGAGGCTCGAACAAGCACGAGTGATGTCAAAAAAATTGACACATTTATATGGCCTGCTACCAAAACTAATTGCCGACTGCTGGTATATACTATATGTTGAGAAGGCAAAATTCCATCCTGAGGAAATGTACAATATTGTATAGCTAATTATGAATCAAAGAAGAAAATTATATTTTGGAACCCATCGATCTAAAAGCAAAAATTATTCATCCACTTCACATAAATTTGGGCTTACACCATGCATTGTTCAACTAATGGAGTTGTTGAGATAATGAAATAATGTTTTGTATAGAAAGAAGATTAAAGATAATTAGTAACTTGACTTAACCAAGATAAGATATTGGAATCCGAAAATGATTACCTATCACTGCATAGATAATAACAGTAATGAGGTTTATTTTGGGGATATATTTTGAATATCTAGCTTGGAAATTAAGTGGGTATAATATGCACTTCCTGATTTAAAAAAAAATATAAGAATTTAAATTTCATAAACAGTGTTTACAATCTTATCTTATCAATTTCCCTCCTTTAGGGATGCTGTGTGAAGGGTCTTTTCAGGAGTGAAAAGAGTGAACATTGGTCTTGAAGAGACCCATGTTGTAGGAAGGAGGAAACACAGAGGCCGGCAAATCGTTCCACAGCCGAGCTGTTGAACTCAAGAACGAGTCGAAGAAATGACTCGTTCTCATGTGACAAATGTCAACCGTGGGCACGCATTTGGCATATTTACCGACTACGCAACAGTGCCGAGGGGATCAACGACGCTAGTTCCTCTGAGATTCTTCTGTTGAAATACCGGTAGAACTAGAATAGCATTCATACCCAACGCCTGTGCTCTAAAGTTTGCAATCCGTTTATTAAGATGGGAGAATCTATCAAACAGACTGCCCGTTTCTGCACAGTCGAGGGTTTCTTTTATGTATTTTTGGAGCTCCAGACCAGAGGTGGCTGCCAAATTCAACCATGGGGCGCACTTGCGATTTTTACAGGGTTAGTAGTAGTGTACTATTACAGTATCTGCGGGCCCTGTACAGTACGCCCAGTTTTTGGGAGACTAATTCAACTCTGGCTTCGATGGAGCCCCCATACCTGAGCTGGTCACTTATAATTACACCAAGCATAAGCCATAATAAAAAACAATACAATTTCTGAGCATCGTAATTGATTGTATTAGGTCCTTGGAAAGTAATAACAGTGCGGTGATTTTCAACCTGTGGTACACATACCCCTTGTGTGAAGCAAAAATGGGGGTAGGCAATATTGTGGCACGAATGTAGGTTTTAAAACTCAGTTCTATCTATGTGTGTGAAATTGAGCCAAACAACTTTGTAAAACTTTTCTCTGCAAGGCAAGCACAGGAAATCAAGCTTTTATTTTAACTACTGATACATGAGAAACTCTTTTTTTTCAAAATTTTTTGAGGTTAAAAAAATTCATCCTCTCAATACACTTTGTGAGTTTGGAGTTATGTGTGGAGAGCATGAATTTTTTTTCGTCGAAAATTTGTTTAATTTCGCGTGTAGAATCACAGATCAAAAATGCCGAAGTCGTGTTACACTTGTATAAAATTACATAATTGTATTTGTATGACTTGATTGTTAAATTCATGCAATAATGAGAGTATTAAAAATTACAATTGAAACATGTCTTTCATGACACATGAACACAAGAAAGATAGAGGGTACCGGGGTACAACTAATTTGTAGTAAGGGTCAAGGGGTACACAGGCTCAAGAAGGTTGACAACCGCTGTACTAGTAGTAATTTCAATAAATAATTTTAATTTTAAAGTAATATTAACACTACTGATTAGTGAGATTAAAAGTTATGAAAATGATATTTATTTAAAAATAACTGTGTTGTGGTTTGAGAAAGGAAACCACTTTCTAATGATTCATCTTTTTTACTACAAAACGAACTGATAAAAATAACATAAATTTTAGTAATTTAGCTTTATATAAATTTCTAATATAAATGTCATGTGCTGGAACCAGCACTAATCCATCAAACAATAATGTTTATAATAAAAATAACAGCTTTGTTTATAAATTTGAATTCGACTTCTTTGTTTATGACTCCAACTTAATCTCAATATTATGAATGTGTTTGACTTTTGGCAGATATATGCAAAAACAATCCTCACTCATCTATACACTAATATAGTGTCTGATCGAAACAGGACTTTCTACCAAAACCGATTCTTCGGTATCTGTCTCAGTTTCAGCCAAAACCGAAACTTTTTTAGACACGTTAACAATATATTTTTTACTAAAATTTTACTTATTTTTTACACTTATACAGACGGTTAACATGTGTTAAATGAAATAAATACCAATAATTGAAGTATGTGAAAAAATATACTGCTATAAAAGAAACAAAAATTAAGAAAAACATGTTAACTACTTCTTGGAATAAAAATTTGTCAATAATTAACACTTAATAAGGGAAGGACCTCATTAATTGAGTATTTTAATTTTAATTGCATTTAAAATCATAATTTTCTTATTACACTCATCTTACCTCATCTTCGTTTTCGGATCGAACTTGCAGTTTGCAGGTTAATAATAATATTAAAGGTATTATTGAGATGCATGCGTTATCAAATGATAGATCAGACCAGCCGGCGAACTCAGCTGATGATGGCTGTTGACACACAAGCCACAAACTCACTAGAAGTCAGCCGAAAGACGCACAATAATTCACGAACGCAGAATTTCGGTGTGGCCGAAGGTTCAACAGATATTCTGCCGAAACCGAAACTGATGCCCTAACTAGAATTTTTTTACTGAAACTTGCCGAAACCGAACCTTCGGTCGATCACACAATTTACTTTCTGATAGGACTCAACCTGATTTGAGTTTACTTGACCCGTGGCAGTTAAGTATTAAAACTAGGAAATCAAATACAGTGCAATCTATGGGCGTAGGCACGGTGGGGCAGGCACCTTTAGCTGGCCGATGCATGACCTCTGGGATTGTCAACCGAGTCGTTTCAAATTTACAGCACTTCATAGGATTGTTTTTCCTTCTTCCGTTCGTATCCTTTGTATTCCACAGCGCCTAAAGCATGAATATGTTGTAGAAGCCTACTTTTTTCGGTACCTACTCTAGATTTGGTAAATATTTACCTAATAGGGACACGCTTAATAAGAACTTTTTATTTCAAAAACACTAATATCAGTTGGATAATAATGAGAAGTAAGTATTTCAGTGTCCGGAATTGGAAAATAATGCATTTTAGTAGATATTTCATTAAAAAACAGACAATTTCACATCTTTCCTTCACAACATGTTTTGATATAATAATATTAAAATAGTGTTTTTAGGCTAGTTTTTTTTTCCTTTTTTAATTAAACCCAAACTAAGAACCTATTTTAGGGTCATGTGTTAATATTTTGGATTAAATAAGAGAAGAAAAAAAAACTTTGACATCAATGACAATGGCCGCCAAGCGAAAAATCGTTTTTAATTTTAACGAAATAACTATTAAAATTAATTATTTTTTCAATTCCGGAAACTGAAATACTTTCTTCCCTTTATTATCTAACTGATGTTAAGTGTTTTTGTAATAAAAAGTGCATATTGAGCGTGTCCCTATTAGGTAAACATTTACCCTAGATTTTTATATAAAAACCTGGCAACGCTCATGAATGCAATTGCCTTCTTATTGGTTTACCACTTTGAGATTTCTACCATGTGTTTATATATTACGTATAATATCATTGCTCTTAGATTAATTAAAATATTAATAATGTATTAGCTTACCGACAAAATTGTGTTCCCTGACATATTTACTGTCGTAATGGCAGGCCAGAACCAGAAATCTATCAGCTGCTGGGTTCAGCTTAGCAATGATATTTTGGAACTCCAATTGTCCAAAAACTGGAGTTGTGTCTTTGAATCTATCCCTTTCCACGTGCCAGCCGATGTTCTCCATTGCTTTCACAATATAATCCGCAACTGTATCATGCTGTACCGTCCCAACAACTCGAGGAACCAAAATATTTTCCAAAATTATATTGAAATTGTTCATATCCGTCATTCGGGCGACTGTTGACACTTCGTCATCTGACAATTCCACAGCCGAGTGCAAGCTCTAAAAATCAAAAATAATAATAATTCAAAAACCTTCATGAAAATACATAGTTAATTAAAAGGTGAAAGGTGATTCGTGCAACAGGCAACTAAATAAATCACTTACCCTTGCTTTTTTATACGACCTGGAAAAGCCTTGAAAACTGCCGTCGAATAAAAGACACAGCACTGTTAGAACACTGAATATGTGCCCCACCATATCGACGAATTATATTATCAAAACTATTATTTTAATATGTAAAACTAAAAACGGGAGTTATCTATCAAATGCGAATTCCTGACGTCTAAGTAAACAACTACCTGCCTGCGACAACCTGCAAAATGTGCAAATGCAAAATGCTGCGAAACTACCGAAACTTGACGGTACTTGACAGAGAAACGAGCAGGGTTGCCGATGCGTACGTTCTAAAATACCCACAACACGTGCACATTTTGAAATGTACTTGAAAAATAAAATTAATTTCTACATTAGCATTTATTTTTCAAGTGTAACTTTTTTAGCACCGTGGCGATTTGAAACTCGGATGAAATGAAAACGGTACTAAAAAAAACAAACAAATAGGATACTAATAGGTTTTAGCCTGTTAGAGAATGAGATAGAATAAAACCTTATCTACCAACAGTACCTACCTACGAAGCGTCGCGCTGGCCGCAATGGCCGCTTTGATTATGACATCACTTTTCAAGGCTCCTATTGATTGAAATTGTTTTGGTAAAGTTTCGCCCTTACCGCGTGTGAACTGCACTCGATTTTTTTAATATCTTTTTCATTTTCAGTTTTTATCTTTCGTTCATTAAAAACCAAAATTCGTTTGAAAATTTGCTGCAAAAAAACGACGTTAAAGTGCATTCTCGTAAATATTAAAAATGTTTTCTTTTTATTTGGTTGGTTAATCAATAAATGCCCAGAAACCCTGCATTTTCTCCAAAAATAGGTTCTCCTTCGCAAAATACCCAAATCTTGAAACATCTTTGAAATCCCCCGCAATTTGGAGAATTTCCCACGATTTGGCAACACTTTAAACAAGTTCAGGATTGCCAAGGCAGATGTTCTAAATTACCCACGACAGATATTCATATCCCCAAATTAGGGAGAATAGAATAACAAATCCCCACGATTTCCTTTATAATTCTCCAAAGTGTAACAAAATTCGACTAAAATTAACATGTATCTTTTTTTATGTTTAGTCATTTTCGGATTTTCTCTATCGTTCAGACTTAAAAGAATAAATTTGTTTGAAAAATTTCCCGGAAAGAAAAAACAAATGCGGTAAATTCTTTTTTTGTCATTGATAATATTATTTTTCAATACGGATGGATAATTAAAAAAATACTGTTTTATTTTGAATTAGTTGCGTCAGTTGTCGTACTCGTGTTATAAATTCCCATTTTTCCCTATATTCCCGTTCTCCCCACAAAATACCCAATCAGCTGGAATTCATGAAAATTCACAGCAATTAGGGAAATTACCTATGAACTGGCAACCCTTGCTCTAATGTCAAAATTGTCAAAGCATATTATTTTCCTGTTTCACTCCGACACTTTCCAGAATCTCCCTTTAAATTCCCCAGATGTCCCAGATATTTCGTAGAATTTAATTTTGAAGAATATTAGTGTATTTTAATAAATTAATATTAATTGTATGTAAGTATTGCAAAAACAATACAAGAATATTTTTACTGCTTTTTGCCAATACAATTTTAAGTGTTCAGAGACGATCCTAGCGAGAGATTTCTTATTTTGTCACAATTTGAATGTTACTGAAAATGCAATAGAGCCACGGTACGTCAGTAGTTGCTCTTTATATTATGTTCGCTAAGAAAGATATTTACGTCCGTCAAGTTGCTTTCTCCAACCCTTTCTCGAGCCGATAATCCAAAATCCAAGTGGGATTGGTTTATTTATTTTATAAAGTTCACCATAAAACAGTTATACACCAGAATATTATGGAGAAGATTACATCATAAATATACCAAACCACCCACGATTACATGATCCAAGTCCATTTGACGTTCAGTGACCACAAACATCGCAATCAGTTCTCGACAGTTTTTCTATGAAATTTGAAAGGTTCCTGTTGGTAATCATTACTATGACATCACACAAGCCATAGATATTGCGCATCTTTTGATTCGGTCATAAGCTCGAAGTTATACCCCCCTGATCCAAGTGAACATTTCTAATGTTTAGTGATACCATTATAAAAATACTGATAGGGCCGGTATTTCGGTATTTTTTAGTAATGTAACACTTGGCTTATTTTGCCAGGGCTGCTACCAGAGAGCAACTTGACGGACGTAAATCTCTATTTTTTTTTTACATGAGCTTCACACAGGAGGCCCTGAGCAAAATAATTTCCTTCAGGGCCTATGTCACCTTTGGGGATGCTGTGTGGAGGGTTTATTTTTAAGGGAAGGAAGGAGGGGAGAGTTCTGGGAAGGAAAAGGATTTAAAGGGTGGGTAGGAATCTGGGGTTCAGTGTGTCCTAGTCATCCGCCTTCAAGACCTGGAACAAATCTCACCCCATGAACCCGGGCACCCCTGCTAAATCACCAAACGTAGCGAACCCCTTGGGGTGACTTATGGCAGAGATGTTGGTTATCCAGTAAAGGTTCCCGGGGCGGCGCTACCCATTCCCGCCTCCCAAATTGTAAAAGCTCTATAAGCATAAAATGCAGCTAATTTACCGTAGAAGTGTGTCAATTCACTAATTTTACATATTCAATTCCAGAACCGGATTCAGCTGAGTGGACTCGATCCACTGGACTTGCTTCTTTGATTCCGGTGAGTCCGCCAGACTCGACACTGATTTGGCTTCAAATGAGCATGCTCACAAATGGCTTTGCTTCAAATGAGCAGGCTCACTGGATTCAAATCATTGGATTCGTTCCGACCGAATATAATGGCAGGCCCGGTATAAAGGTTCATAGAAAATTGTTGAATATATTTTCAATTAACGTTGGGCCCGGTGTATTAGTATTTTAGTAATGGTATCACTAGGTTTATCTTGTCAGGACTCCTACCAGAGGGCAACTTGACGGACGTAAATCTTTATCTCATAGCGAGCATGTAGCGAGCATAAAAGCAACTGATAAACCGGACCACAAAACGTTTTTCGGTCGCAAACTCCCTAGATTTGCGTAATAATATTTGATTTACCCTACTATCTACTCGAAGTTCTCCATACGTCACATGACACCAACCTGACATCTTACGGATAGTCGACACTTCCACCCAGTGTTGCCAACCCGGATTTTGAAAAAGACGTGACTAGAAAATCACGTCGATTTAGGCAATTTTGCAACAAAAAGTTCGTAGATGTACCGAAATGAAGAAGCCGGGTCAGGGGAAGCTGAATAAATAATGTCACATAATATACAAATATTATTTTTACCCTAACGAAGGGGGCGAAATGGGATAGGGCGAGCTGGGGTGAGTGGGGGAATGGGGCGGGTACCTTGTGATTTTAAGCCATTTTTCTTATGTGCTGCGAACTTAAGTATGAAACCGAGCGTTTGTTGGAGTCCACGCCACATAATTTTTCTCATGGACGGGGGATCCGCTGTCTGTTGTGTTATTTTGCAATTTGTACAATTTGGTAGAAAATACTTATATTCTGGGACTGAAGTTCGTAGGTGTGCATGAAAGACCTAAACCTAAAATACGTAGATCTATGTAAAAAGGCGTAGAGTTGGCAACCCTGCTTCCACCATCCAGCGGACCGGGGTGGGGAGAGACGCAGCACAGAAAAATATTCCGTGATCTATGGTAACCTTGCACCGATTACCATTACATTATTTTTTTATAGTTATTAGCTCACAATTGTTTTGTGTTTAATAAATCGCAAGTGAGTACCTACAAACCATATTTTATTTAAACACAACCCCACCTTTTCGGACACATTATCACAGTGTGTTATGCTCTACCTTTTACATATCCTGACAAAGAAAATAAATTAGGTACTTAATTATGAATGAAAGAACTCTAAATTGCTAAAACTACATGATTCGCAGTTTTCAGGATGCCTGTAAACTACAAAAAAAATAGCATAATACGCAGGCAGAGTGTAAAAAGTTAAAAAAAAAACTTTTCTTATTCGAAAAATTATACAAAAATATTACAACCTAAATCTGAATCACAGTTAAAACCTGAAAATTATTTGCATTCGGCCATAAACCGTGAAACCCAAGGTTAGCCTTACAGTACCTACCTACTTTTTAAAATTACGTAACGTGTTCTGGCTGATTAACGTTTCTTGTCGAAAAATAATGCAACGTGTCAGAAATAATAATGCAGTCGATTCAGGACGACCTTCGTAGTTAGAGGAAAGATCATGAAATTCGGATAATATAATGAAATACGTACCTGCTTAATTTCACACGGTGTTCGGAAACTCGTAGTGCAAGCTGGAAACTGGTTAATCTACATCACATTTGGAGTCGATTTTATGGTATAAGTTTTTTGATTTCAGCTTTCGTTTTAGAGCAAATCGTACCCGAAGCTAGAATTTTTAAATCCTTAAATCAGTTGCAATCGTAAATCAGCTCCAAAAGTTTTTTAGAGCCTTTATTTGTCGAAAAGAGTGGATTTAAAACAACAACAAAAAAATCAAAACGTAGATTCACCAGTTTTCTATTTTTAATAAGGTTACTGTACCTACACATATTATTAATTAGATACAATTGCATAATTTTTGAAGCGAAAACTTCTTTAGCATCATTGTGATTTGAAACTCGATGAAACGAAAATGCGACCTTAAAGGGAGAAAAATATAAACATCTTAAATGGTTGTGTGTACAATATCATACAAGTTAGATGGTTGTGTGTTCCCTCTTTTATATGTATTACCATCTTCATGAACATGTTTTTTAAATAATATATTATAATATGGGCGCCGTCGGATCTGGGAATTAAGATTAAACATAGTTCTGTAGTTACACCTACTCGTATTATCAGCTATCGATATCGTGCATTGTAATTTTTTTCCACATTATGACTTATAACAATAGGTACATTTGTATTGCACCTGGTTTGTTTTCTATTATTAAACTTAATAATGTTATTATAGAAAACATTATGGCGATAAAACTCGTTCAATAATAATGTTAGGTTTCTGCGCCTGAATAAACAATTTCATGCAATACGCATAACATGCCTCAAAAAAGTTTGTAGGTTCCTACCAGGGGTGTTACGAATATCGCATCCGCAGACATGGATCTCTAATAATCCGCATCCGGTGGTGACTAAGTCCGTCAGAGGCCCGGGGCGGCAAAGCTGAATGAGCCCTCCCCCCCCAGTTTAAGAAGTTGATGTAATTTTGCAAGCTTTTTATTTAGTTCACACGGGCCTCTGGTCCTGTGGGGCTTCCGAACGCCTCCAAGTTCCCTTGATCAAATCCTAAACAAGACTTTAAGACACCAGGACAATGTAAACAAAAAAATAATTTTTTTTATTTCATTTTCTAAATGATGTATTTGTTTAGAATGCTTTTAAGATTTTTTTAAAAGAAATTCGTAAAATTGACGGAGATAGAGCATTTTATATGAAACCGTTTTAAACAGTTTGTATGTTGAATTATCCTTCAGCAAAACTTTGAACGCGTTTTTCTCTAAACTACGTTTTTCAACCTGGTTGACAAATATTAGAAAAACTATGCATCCGATTTGCATGCACCAAGTATTAAACTGTTCAAAAATCCAGTCGCTATGCTATGTCACCAGGTAGGGATTTTTTTATAAAGGGCCCCTTCTATTTTTTTTTATGAAAGATGAAAAGTTTCCATAATAAATCCTAAATAAAATTCGCTGGTCCTCCATTTTTTTCTTTTTTCTAGGTATCGAAATTCCCCTACGTGGTGCCAATTTTTTAACAGTTTAAGACTTGGTGCATGCAAATCGGATGTATAGTTTTTTTTTAATACGTTGTCAAAAAGACTAAAAAATTGTTAAAAAACGTTTCAAGAAAACGCATTCAAAGTTTTGCTGGAGGATAATACAACATACAAACTGTTTCAAACGGTTTCACATAAAATGCTGTGTCTCCGTCAATTTTTAGAATTTTTTTAAACATTTGGTGAGTGCATTCTTAACAAATGCATCTTTCAGAAAATTAAATAATAAAAAATAAAAATATTATTTTTACAGTGTCCTGGTGCCTAAGGGGGTATTCTAGTCTAGATTTTGATAGTTTAGATATTCAAGAATATCTCTTTAAAAGGATTTTTCAAAATTCGAAATATTTTTAAAGTTATAGCCATCTTAGTGTCGTGGCAATTCAACTGGTTCATACGAAATCTTGCTACAATCTAAATAAAAACACATTTTTCTCGTGTGTCGCGATATCTCAAGTTCTAATTGATCGATTTTCTTGAAATTTGGCATGATTTTTTTAAATATATTCCTCTATGTTAAGAACCATCAAAAATTTTTGCTATTTTTAAAAATTCAGAAATTTAAAAAATAACCAAAAAAAACTTTTTTTTTTAGTAGCCGCCATTTTGCGAGAGAATTTGTTTAACTCATTTTTCTTGGCTCCTACCGTAATGACATTTATACTGATAAAGAATCTATCTACCCTTTTTTTTTTCAAATGACCAGAAGAATGTGGACATGCTCTTTATTTCCCCCTCTGCTTCAACTTCGTAAAATATAAATATATATTTTTTTTATTTTTTGTAAATTCTTAAAATATAAATAAATATACTCTAAAAAAATTGTGCTTAAAAAATTGATGATTTTTTTTATCGACCGTTTTAACCACCGGAAATTCGGGCTTCTAGACTAGAACACCTACTTCTTGTTTAGGATTTGATTCGCCTCTTCCGCCCCCCCCCCCCCCGTTAGTTCGCCACTGGTTCCTACTATTATTTTCATTAAGAAATATTTTCTAGGCGGTTTTGATGATTTTATTTGCAAACCTTTCATAAAAAATCATTTTTTTTGTTATAGTCCAAAAATTCCAAAGCAAACCATTTAGTAGATGTTTTGTTTGTTTATATGTACCTTTAACTTTTCTCTATTCTTGGCTTGTGTTAAAAGCTCCTACAATAATGCATATCGCCTATTCCGTCTACATATAGATGTTCGAAAATGTTCCTGGAGGGACGAACGCACTCTCTCAGAGAACTTCTCCGCCATCACATGGGAAGCTTTCATCGCATGGTACGGCCGGCGTGGTCTAGGGATAAGGCTCTTAACTCGTAATCCGAAGGTCGCGGGATCGAATCCCGGCGTGGGCAAATAAATTTTATTTGAAAAATTTGTGTTATTTGGTTATTTCACAATTAATTCATTTAAAAACAATGTATTTGCGGCAAGTTCCAGATTGGAAGATACTATCATTACAGCCCTGAAGAGCGATTCTATATCTTTTGTGAGATCGAGGTATTTAGATGTCAGAATTTCAGGTGTGAGCTGTCACGTATTTTAGTTTAGGTCATTTTAAACACGAATTCCTGCAAATATGCATGATTATTTATTAATTTAACAGAAAATCACACAAATCGGTCAGGAGATCTCGCCCGATAGATCGAGATAGATATTATAAATATTTATGATCAAAAAATAATTACAAAAAGTACATAATTTGAATAGTTTTATCATCACGAGTGTGAGCATTTTTGAATGTTGGTATTTATCAATGCAAATTTTGAATGAAATAAAATCGATTTTGAGTTATTATGTTAAAATGCTGGTATGGAGAAAAAATAATCTTTCTCATCGGAACCGCCCTGTACAGTTGCAAGGGTACGATTGCAAGATCATTGTTCGACGAAATTTAATCTCGGCCGCTGGTTAATAGTTCTTAAGGTACATATGTAATAAATCGGTAGAAATAGGGTATGCCGCGGCTTAATACTAACAATCTTACATAATATGTATAATTATTACAAGTCTCTTTGTTCATAAATATAAATGTATTATGTATGTTTATTCATAAATCAATAAAAATGTTAAAAAGTATCACAAAACTTCATAGTGTTATTTGAAAGTTAGGGCTAAAGAAAAACAAAATTCATCTATGTATAATGTAATATTTCATCAACCTTTCCATACCTGAAGATAAACATTTAGCGTAGATACTATCTGAAGGGGGGTCACTTGGGCCCCCTATTTTATTCTGCTTATCAATATTCCTCTTCAAACTTTGATGGTTTTAAGGGAACCAAAAGCATAATACATTTAAAAATATTGTTGTTATTTTTTTTTTCTATATGTACATGTATGTATTAATAAATAAATAAAAATACTAAAAATAAGGATCACAAAACGCTTCTTAGTAATTGTAATTGTATAAAATATCACACAAAACACCTAACTGCATGAAGTCAAAGGGATTATGACATTCTGAACGACACAAGAACAATATAGGTATCATTGAAGAAGAAGATAGCAATAATAATTAAAACGAAAATATGATAGAGAACAAGACACAGAAAAATAGAAAAGATAATGGTCGCAACTGGGACTCGAACCCAGAACCTCTCGTCTAACCGGGACGTGCGCGTTTACCAATTCCGCCATTGCCACCGTCAAACCGTCATTTTTGTCAATCTCATATTTCAAATTTTAGAATTAAAAATATTATCTTCAACTAATTCATTGGTGTGAATAAATAACCTTCAAAAGTTATAAAAGAGAGTTTTTCTTATAAAAATTGAACAGTTTAATCTCCTTACTTTTTCCAAATTGCCTATGGTTTGATAAAAATTAGTATTTATCAAAATTTTTTTAAATGCACAGCCAAATACGGGAAGCTTTTTAAAAATATTAATAATTCAAGTAGCCCTGCCAAAATTATAAAATTTATAAGGCCACACTGACTCTGAATAGAAGTGGACTTTGATCTTACTTTACGCCTACCCTCCGTATACATCACAGATAACAGAAACAAAGAAATTATACTTAGTATATATATTAAATAACTCGAAGATCGTTCATTTTTATTACTGCAAGAGCAAATCGAATCTACCCACAATAGTGATCTCCTTTTGTTTCTACCTCTACATAATTTTTATTGGCTCCTTAGCTTTGGTAATCCGTGCAGTTTGATTGTAGCTTGGCGACAGTCCTGAATGTCCTTCTGTCTCTGTTATCTTTCTTACATTAAATTGTGAATAATATTAGCTAGGTCTGATGCTCGCTGATTACATCTTGGACTGTTTCTTGGAGATGTATCTGTAGGTGCCGTTGAGGGAGTAGAGATAGTGCTTCCAGCGGGATACCTCGAGGGCCTTGCGCTCCTTCTTGGCCTGTTCCTTGAAGGCCCTCCATTCTCTCTTAGTCTTGGGGTTCTTTGGGCCCCACTTATCGGAAGCCCTGAAGCACTTTCTTACCGTCTGGAAATGTAAAATTTTCAGAGTTAAAAAATGATACCTTGTATACCATGTATAACATTTTTTATTGAAAGTGGGTCAAGGGGAATTTTATTTTCGTTATACAGGACTCTTACTGAGCATTAGTTTACGCATCCCATATCAATTTCTCGAGTTATTTTGCTTTCTTATGGGATGGGGTGAGGGGGCTATATTGTGGTATTGGTTTACAAGTTATCTAAGGAATTTTTAATGTTGCCTGTTAAGAAGAATTTCTTAACAGGCAACTTTCAACAAAGCCAATATTTCGTCTGTTTTGAAATAAGTTCCATTTTCCGTTGTTGTCGTTAGAGTTTTAGTAATTCATTTTGGATTGTTTATATATTGTTTACCTCTGACCATGATCCTTCTTTTTTGGTAACGAAGACGATGACCATCCAAATTGGCAGTTGTAACATGCCTACCGCGAACGCCGCCCATCCCGATGCTGAAATCAGATTTAGTTTGTAGTTTGGAGCGTTACATTTATATCAGTTCAATTTATAAGTAAACGGACACAATGGAAATATAATTAAAAAAAAAACAAATGAAAAAAGCTAACTTTAGAAGCAAAAACGACATTTCGAAATTGTTCCATTGAGCAGATCATTGTTCATTAAATATCAGACGTAAGATCAAGTTTAAAATTATATTAATTTATAACTGTCACTCTGAACTATATAATAAGATAATAAGTGTACAACCAATTCAAGCTTTTTGATGCAGAATGCAGACTCTGATATTTTCAAATTAGAGCTGTGGGTAGAAGCAATAAACACATATTCGAAAAAGTTTTCGGGATATTTTAAATTTTTTCAACATATAAAAAAATTTAATTACTACTTTAAATGTCAACTTGATAATATCACGAAATTTTAAAAAATGTGAAAAAGCGAATGACTTGAAAATTTTTAGAAAATGTTGTTGATTATGTTATACTTTGGAAAAAGTGAAATTTTTGTGAAAAATTAAAAGATTTGAAATTTTGGAAGATGGAAAATTTTAAAAATTGTGACGTGGAAAATGCGATATTTTGGGAAAACAGAAATTTTGGTTAATTTTAAAACATGATGTTTTGGAAAATATGAAAAAAAAAGTGATTTTGGAAAGTTGTACAATTTTCTGGAAGTGAAATATTTTAAGAAATGTACATATTTTAGAAATTTTGAAATTTAGAGAATACATATTTTTGAGAAAGTTAAATATTTGAAAACATATACATATAATTTGAGAAATTTCATAATTTTTGAGAATATTAATGAATATTGGAATGTGTAGAATGTCTACCGTAAGCCTTCATGGGCAGCTCATAGTCTCCATAAGTGGTCCTCTTGAGGCTGATGAAGGCGTACAGGAACACCAGCAGCATGATGGCAGGAGTGATGAGGCCCCAACACCATCTCCAGTACTTGGACACGATCATTCCAGTCATGAACTCCATATCCACACAGAAGTTTTCCAATCCTAAAAAGAAAATTAGTGTTATGAAATCATCGATATCAACATCGCCAAAATTTTCTACATGATAGAGAAGACACAAAATAAATGTAAAGTGAATACAACGAATTGTTTTATTTAATTATAATTTATTGAACTTTTTGTCAGTTTTTAAGATTTGGAAATTCTTTTGCTTGGAGGTGAGAAAATCATTAAGCCAATTTTATAGAGCAGCATCTTTATTAAAAGAGATTTCTACGAGATTGTTAAGATTGTTGGATATAGATGTAAAGAGATAGTTAGTTGCACGTGCTGGAAACAGAGCGCGGAGAAAATGAAAATCAGGTGGCAAAAAATCAGGAGAATAGAGTGATTGTGGAGCCTCCTAACTTCATCTTGATAATTCATAATTTTATATTAATTTAAGAGATCGATGGAAGAATTTTACATAAATTATAATAATTTACCATAGATCCAGAAGACTCCGACGATTTCGGCGATGGCCATGCCCAATATGAGGAAGGTCCCTGGGAATTCATCCACAAGAGTTAAAATGTATTGTCCCCCCTGAAAGAAAAAAAAAATAATCACATAAATAATTTGTCTGGTTCTGTGACATCTCAGTGACAAATCAACACACCTTTAAAAAGTGATACAGTAATTAAAAATGACGATAAAATTTAGCCTATTTAGTCTAGTTTTTTTATCATCACTTCTCATGACTTAATTTTACTTTTCAAAAGTGTGTCGAATTGCTACTGTTCTGAGTTGTCCGGTTACCTTTATGTACTGAATGCTCCATACAATATTTGTCGATTATTTTTGTATATTATTTTTGAGTTGTAAAGAATGCAGATACTCTCCGTATTTCCCTGGCGAAGGAATTACCATTTAGAATCGAAACGATGTTTCAGATTTGGGTGACTATATCTGAATAGCCCATTTTCCCATCTCCTTCCCCTCTCCACTCCCTTCTTGATCTCAATAGCTCCGATTGGTCCTTTTGTATGTATCGTATTATTAATATGTACTAACAAAGATAAGCTTTTAAAATTTGATACAGATTCAGAATTACAAGGGAAAAAGCAAAGAAAACGTTGTACTAACTTAGGGACTTTTTCATATTTTGAGAATTTAAAAGGTATATATAATTATGAAAGTCCAATTGCTAAGATTACGAAACTTTGGAAAACGAGAAATTTTGGAAAATGTGAAATTTTGGAAAATATGAAATTTAGGAAAATGTGAAATTTTAGAAAATATGAAACTGTGCGACTGTTGGAAGCAGCTGGAATTTTGTTTCGGTACCTGTTCACCGGTAACCGGACAACTCAACGATGCGCAACTTCATCATCTCTTCATTTTGGGTGGCGGGTATGGGTACCGCCGCCCCGGGAACCATTTATTGGATAATCAAAATCTCTGCCACAGGTCATCCCAAGTGATTCGCTACGGTCTTTTTATCTCTCCAGCCAGCATCCCTCGACCTATCGCCTTGCACCGCAATTGAAGGGTTGAATCCATACGTCCGTCACTCCAGGACACTGACCCCCAGATTCCTATCCACCCTTATGTTTATTTCCCTCACAGAATTTTTTCTTATTATTTTCCTTAAAAAAACCCCTTCACACAGCATCCCCTAAGATGACATGGGACCTGAGTGAAATTATTTTCCTCAGGGCCACCTGTGTGGTGCCAATATAAAAAAAATAAACCCAACTTTGAAAAGTCATAAAAAGTGACAAAAAATAAGTAGTTTACGTTAGGTTAGGTTAAGAGATATTTTAAAAAAGGCATGACTTTTAATGATTTTTAGAAAAGTGTTGAAATTCCACTTTGTTGAGTTGTTGTTTATTCACCATAAACATCACATGTACTATTCACTTAAAAAAAATATATATAAAATTAAAAATGAATGATTTTTTGTTGTTGGAAACCCAATACTGCAGAAACTGGAAAAATTGGATGTAATAAAATACATTGATTAGTCTACTAGTAAATGAAGTTGTAAAAGCATACCGGCGTGACGTATATAAGTCCAAGCAGGAATCCAGCAGTGCAAGCCGCCAGGGCCATCTGCCAGTACTTCCTATCCTTGTACCTGTCAGTGAGCGCCGTAACGATGGCACTCTGGAGGGAGACAGCGCTACCCATGCCGAGCACGAACAGCATGAGGAAGAAGAGCACCGCAAACAACTGCAAGGAATACATAGGAATAGCCAATCTTTAATGCCGACCTACGTTGATACAGAAATAGTCGCAATAGGCGAGCTTGCTGTCCGAAAAGCGGCAAGCCTCTCCCCCGCGTATTTTACGCATCTTTCTTTCAAGTACGGTCATTGTGAAGTCAGTAAAGTGGTCGGTCATTTCTGGTCGGCATTTAAGGCGACGCTTCCCGGCTCAAAAAGAAGATGGAGAGACATGAAATTACGAATGTTGGACAGAGCGCGCTAATGTTTTCAATGATAAAATTGAAGCGAAAATTATGAAAATACATAAAACATGACTCGTTTAATATAGAGCAAAAATCTCGTGGAACATATCTTAAGTATCATTAAGAGCTGGTTCACACTACGCTATCAAATATAAAAGATCATAGCACGCCAAATAACGCTCTCCATACAATCCCTTCAGACCGTTCACACCTAAGCGTTTTTAAGCGCAGATCAATCATAGACAATACACATCTCAGACGTTACCGCTCCAGACGCGATATCCCAGAAGATAACTCTCCCCTTCTCCGATTAAAACAGGAGAGGGGGTCATTGTAATTACGGAGCTGCCTAGACCCGTGGATGACAGATGTCAAGTTGACAGATTTCAGTACAAAAAATATGCGTTCCGTTGCCGTTCCCTAATTCGACTGACCCCCTCTCCTACCACAGGAAGAAATATTTGATAGCCTCGTGTGAAAGGACAAAAGATAAGCGCTCGCGAATCAGCAGATATCTGCTCGCAGATATAAAGCCCAGTGTGAACTAAGCATAAAGAAACATTGTGATTTTTTTCACAAATTAATATATCTTGTAAAAATAATAGAAATAGACTTGTTTTAAATAATTTTCGGAGCATACTTTGCGATTTTTTTCTATCGAGGGAATTTCATATAATTTGCGTTTCGGCGTGGAACGTATTTATATATATTATCTTCAAAAATAACAAATATTTTTTTAAGAGATTAAAAACTTCAAATGTTTAAGGAAGATATGTAAGAAATCGGTCGAAATTCGGATAGCGGGGGCTTAAGGAGCGATTACCCGTTCAAAAAGAAGAAGATGGAGAAATATGCAAATACTAAGTTAGAGAGAGCGCGCTAATGTTAAAATCGATAATATTTAAGCGAAAATTGTGAAAATGTTTAATAAAACACGCCTCGTTTAAAATACAGCAAAAATCTTGTGGGGGTTGTCTAAAACAGCGTTTGACGAAACGCTGTGAATTTTTTCATAAGTATAACTTGTAAAATAACTGAAACAAACGTGTTTATAATAATTTTCGGAACATACTTTGCGATTTTTTTTTCGAGGGAATTTCATATAATTTGCGCTTGGGCGCGAGGAATGTACTTATAGATATTATCGTCAAGAATAACGTATATTTTTTTAAGAGCTTTAAACTTTAAAGTGTACATAATAATAAATCGGTAGAAATTGGATATGCCGCGGCGCTTGGCGCGTACTATACATACATTGATGCATTTCGTATATCTACCAATACACAGTGTCCGGAAACTCGTAGTAAAAGCGGGAAACTGAAAAATCCACAACGCAAGCAGAACCCAAAAAAATATTTTTTCAGTCTGAGCATTTCAATTTTTAACTTATTTCCCATTTTTTCGACAAAGGTAAAAAAAAATTTTTGGAGTTGGGTTTCCGCTTCGACAAATTTTAACATACATTAAACAGCTGGTTAAACGCTTTTATTCAAATTTGACTTAAAAAATTCCAACCACCAACAGCAATTTACTCGAAAATGAAAGCTCAATTCAAAAAAGTTTTACTTCAAAAGCGACTCCAAATGATTCATTCACCAGTTTCCTGTTTGTACCGCTAGTTCCAGGACACGATGTATAAATGCTCCGAATTGAGCTAGGTACAGGTAGCATTCGCAAATCTTTATATGCTAATGGGGTATTTCATCATCCTTCTCATAAATTACCCATGCTATAACGTACATTCTCGATTAATTAAATATGGTTTATTTATTTAAAAAGTCTGTGTACTATATTCGATACTCGAACCTATGAGTAATGACTATATTATAGAATAAGTTAGCCGAGTTTTTTTTACTTGCTGCGAGTATTTATTTGTTTTGTTAATTAATATTTGTTATCGTGTGTGTGAGCTTTCTCAATACTCTGAATTTGCGCGTTGAATTTTTGGCGAAGCGAGGCTTACTAGCAAAACAAATTACTCATTTTGTCCAAAATTTGTCACTATATCAATGAAAATTATTATTTTTTCAAAGTTCCTTCAGACAGGTATGCACCATGATATTGAAAAAATGCAAATAAGAAAGCTCAAATAAAAACGATAACTTTGCATTTAAAAAATAATCTTTACTGAACCATTCAAACTTCCACCATCTTGAAACAGAAACGTAACGTACACACGAAATGCAAGATGGTCTAGTTAAAACAGGATATCGCCATGCCCAGTCAATAAACCTTTTTTTAAATTTTCACTTACCTGAGGCACCCATGTGAACTTGGAGATGGCATCCGGATATGATATGAAGGCCAGACCGGCTCCTCCGGTTCCTATGACACTCCTGATGTCCGTGGTCCCCTTCTCGTAGGCAAGGTTGCCCAGGATACCGAAGATGGTGAACCCGGCCAACAGACTAGTGAGGGTGTCGATCGTTGTGACTATCATCGAATCCCTGTCAAAAATATTATACTTATTGTAATGAATATTGTACTGTGCACTATCAAAGTGACCAAATATGCATCAAATGTGCACTATCAATACCAAAATAAATATGTACAACAAAGCCTAAATTAAACAATAAAAACATTGTACCTTTTTGTGAAAATTTTGATTTCATGGCGGAAACGAGCGAAATTCTTAACCCTGGAGAGTACCTATACGTTCTACAGACGTACAACAAAAAGCCCTCTATAAATAACTTTTTCCACATTTTTTTTAACTCCAATAATCAAAAGCTGCATTTTTTTAAGTTTTCATTGTTAAAGCAAATAGTTATAATTACATTTTCCCGTAAACTCAAAGATTTCCAACATTAGCTAAGTGTGTTACACCAATATATATGAACTCGAACATCATGAAAATATAGATAATATTTGGGAACAAGACAAAAAAGTATCGATGATCAATACAAATTAAAATTTACTTTATTTCGCTAGGAAGGTATAATCTAGCGAAAATCCTCCACTCATTTTTTTTGTGGAAAAAAATACTAACCTTGACACGAACTACTTGACAATCTGAGGAATACACTTCCACTGTACTACGTCTCTTAGACTGTGTATAAATAGGAGAAGAAATGCGCGAGCCGAACCACGAATTATGGGAAAGGAACGAATCAACCGCAAGTTTGATTGTAGTGGCGTAGTACCCCTCCAGGTTAAGGAAAAATACCGGTTCCTCAAAAAAAAAATCGTGGGGTTAGAGAGGGAAAGGGGCGACTTTCAAATACGACCAAATCTACCATGAATCTAATTTCCCAAAATTTCCTAAAAGATTAGGTCCCAAAAATCATTTCTTTCCTCAGAAAAAACAAAAAACGAAAACCACAGCTTGGCGAATTTGAACAGTTCATTTTGCTCAAATAGCAAAATAAATTGACTAATAATATGCAGGCTGAGGGCTAGTTCGGAACCGGAGATGTCTTCAAACCTTCGATGACTTCGTAAATCTACCCTCGGTCACATTATGCACAACTCGGCAACGAGACCATGTGACTCGAAGAGCACAGACTACTATGATGAAATATGTACTAGATCCATGATATTATGATCCATTACAGTAAGTAAGTTGTTGGTTACAAATCTCTCACCTGTAGACTTTATGTGTGAACTGATTGTACGAGGAGAACATGATGATTGCTCCCTCGCAAACAGAAAGAGAGAAAAACACCTGAGTTGTGGCGGCATACCAGACCTGAACACACAAAAATCATAAGTTGGATTTTGAAACAATTACGTATCATGAATAAACAACAGCAGTGGCAGACAGTTTTAATAAATTACCTTTGGATTGTAAAGCTCCTCCCACTGTGGTTTTATGAAGAAGATAATACCATCAACAGCTCCTGGCAGAGTGACGGCTCTGAAAATGTACAGTTGGGGTTAAAACCATAAATTATGGACTATAAAGACAATAAATGTTTTTGTAGAACCAGGAATCCATGCAATTTATGAATCCCGTTGAATTATCTGTAAAAACGGGTATCCAACAAAACAATAATCCTTTAAATACCTATTGTTACAAAACCATCTCGTGACATGGCATTATAAGAGTGGGTAATTAGTTGAAAGACTTTCAAATTATTGGATATATTATAATCAAATACTTTTTCGAATGCTGCTCGGTGTGGAACTGATCGGGTCCAATGTAATATTACGAAATGTTTTTTTTTTTTATCTATTGGTTACCTACTTGTAAAGAAATCGCTGTATGCGGATTATGATTTGAGATTTTCACGGTCAAAAGTATTAAAGTAATTGATTTTTTGGGGTATTACGTCGTGTTCCGCTTCCTCCTTCTTTAGCAAACATTTCGGACGGTATAACAGTGTCCATCATCAGGGCAGGTATGAGACGTGATTACACATCTGGGATGATGGACACTTTAATGCTGTCCGAAACGTTGGCTAAAGAAAGAGGTTACCCAACATGGCGTAATACCCCAAAAATAAATCGCTATAGGTAGTCCTAGTTGTTTCAGGAACGGTAAAATAAAAAGTGAATATTCAATATCTCCTCTAATAAATAAGACAAAATCAAAAAGAGATTGATTAGCGACATCTATGTCATTATTCCTACACATTGTAGATTTCATTATTGCTTTAACAATCGATCAATAGATGGTATTACTGACACCATTTATGGAGTTTTTGCCAGATGCCATTTAGTAGCTTGTAGCTTCTCACAGCAGCGGCTGCTGCGAGATGAAGACAGTAAAATGTTACTTTCTATAAAAAGTTTCTTCACAAAATCTGTTAGCATTCACTGCGTGTTATCACTTACTTATTATTATCAGTATTTTAACATTCCTAACTGTAGAATGTATTGAAGATATGATAGCGTGTGATATTTTTATGTTAAAACGTTCAAGTAAATTTGAAATATTTTTTTAAAAACGGTGTTATTTGTTTCGGGTAGAATTGGGAATTCTTTGACCCAACATAATATAGTTGTTTTTATTTCGTAATTTCTTGTTAGAAAGGAGCATTTTTGGAAGCTCCATATAATTTAACATTTTGCAAAATGAGCTTTCTTAATTTGTTTTTAAAATGCCCAGAAATTACATTCGGCTCATTTTCTGGAAAAGGTTTTGGAAATATGGAATGAAGGTGTGATTACAAATTACAAGCTTTATGCAAGCGATATTATAAATCTGGAAATGACCTGACAAACAAGATGCAATTACATATGTATTCCTGGGTGGAATTCGAGCAGAAAATTAAGCCCGCCGATAATAAATTATACCAACAGAGAACCCATTCAAGTTACAGAAATATCAAAGTAATGGGAAATTTTGTTGGAATTTTAACCACTGGATATTTTACAAATTATTGAAGTTTTCACAAATATCTTACAATTGATAAATTTCTTAAAAAAAACACTTTTCTGGATTTGATTGGGTTTTTTTTTTTGTTTTCAAATGTTGACTTTTTATTTAAAGAATATGATTGATTAGATGGATTACTGGGTTTACTTAGCCTTATTGACAAAAGACATAACATTGCATTTAAAAATAAATTGGGCCAATGAATCCCCTCACTGGGAGAAACATTAGTCCAAACATAAAAATTTAATAGTATTTTTACCACTTTATTAGCATTTCCAAAATTATTAAAAACAGTTGATAAATTATATTTCAATCAATGTACAAATAAGTATGGCGCTATCATGTGCAAGTTGGATTTTATTAAATGGTCTTTGCAACCGGATGATAATGGGGTATTTCCACAAACCAGGTATACCGCTAAAAACATGTGGAAGATTTAAAGATTATTTTTCTGAACATGATTATCGCATTAAAAATGTTTAATTTTGATATTTTCATTCATAATTATTGATTTCAAAATACGCGTAAACGGAACGAAACGTAAACGGCCCATAACTGCTTGTACGATTCATGACGTCGCAAGAGTCGCCGTTCCGAGGTTTATCACCGTGTTACTATCAAAAATCTAAACATCTTAAACTTGTTCGGGGTTATGGACGGTTTTATTTCATATTTAAGATGATTGTTTATGATTGTTTATGATTGTGTTATGTTTCTACAGTTTTATATAATATTGTTCAGTTGTAATGACTGACAGTAGTATTTAACGGCGTAATCCGACAACTTGCCTAAAATAGACGCTACAATGAATAACAATAATTTTCTAAGCTCTAAATTTCGGGATTCTAAGACGATATGGTAATGAAAAAAAAACCAACTCTCATATTATATACGTTATATACTGGTTTCAATATTTTGACAAAATAGAATTAAATCCTGCCCTTTTCTTGTCTTGATTTAAAATAAATAAAAAATATATTTTTTAAACGTTTATTATAAAATTTATATATACAATTTATATATACATACATATACATATTAACGCCGGGATTGCTAGTCGAGAGCCTTACCCCTCGACCATGGAGGCAGTCATTATCGTGTAGATATCCATCTTACGACTGTATACAAAGGTGTTTCCACGTTTAAATTATGAATTTAAATAGTCAATAACGAAAGGTTTTTTTTTTGTAGCTTAAAATTTAAATCTGAAAAAAAGGCTCGGGGGCTCCATCGAAGCCTCCTTCTTCTTCTTCTTACTGTACTATAGGGCCAATATATACTGCAGATAGTACACAACTGCTGACCCTGTACAAATCGCAAGTCCACCTGTTGAATTTGGCAGCCACCTTTGGTCTAGAGTCCCAAAATATTTGAAAATTCAGAAAGCATAAACGGGCGGTCCGTTGGATAGATTTCCTCTCTAACAAACGGATTGCAATGTTTAGCGCGCAGGTTTCAGATGGGAATGGTGTCCTTGTTCTACCGGTATTTCAATAGAAGATGCTCCGAGGACCTAGCGTCATTGAACCCTTCGGCGGTGGTGTCAAACACATTAAACGCACTCCCAACAATTGTACACAGTCGATATTTTTTGTCGCCTTAGAAATGATCGTTTAAACATCTTATTTTGGGTTTTTCTTGTAGTATTTGTAAACATGTCTACCAAACTATACATGTTTTGCAAGTGGGAAAATATAGGATAAATATAAAGATATAATTCGAGCAAACTGGAAGTCAATAAATAACACCAAGTACACTTACGGACTCACTACAGGCGGCGATCGCATGATGAGAGGCGCCTGTGACGTCACAGAGTGACTGGTAGCAAAACCATCGTTTTGGTGGCATTTTAAAAAGGCGTATTTTAAAACGTTATCATCGTAATTTTTTGCTTAATTTTTTTCAATAATAAAAAAAAATTGTGGAAATACCCCATTTGGGAAAAGACAACCCACATTACTTATAATACAAACTATGCACTGTAATACAATGTACCTATGCACTAATACAAACTATGTTCTCTAAAGCCAATAAAGAAAATTAATTTGAAGAGAAAAAATCAACCCGTTATAAAAACATGGTTTTTTTTAGAATATTACATCAATTTTCGGGTCATCTCTTGGGCCAGCTAGCAGCCAATCTTCAGTAGCGCGGGTGTGTGCATAATGCCGGTTCCATGCCAACTGAGAATAAAGTCAACTCAACACCTCCTTGAAAAGTCATTAAAAGCTATGAAAAAAATAATGTTAAATTAGACGATGCAACCTAACGTAACCTATTTTCTCAATTTTTATGCATATTTTTGAATCACTCTAAATGACTTATCTGAGATGGTTCTGAGTTGGTTTCATTCCGAGTTGTCCAGTCACCGCACAATGCCACCATTGATAGAATGCTTTGTCATCAGTGCAGTCTAGCTGCCAAGTTTCAGATCGATCGGAGGTCGGGAAGTGTTCCTCTTCCAAGATTTTATTGGCACTTATGCACGCAAACGCGCACACATAACGCATTTCTCTTAAATCGGCCACTAGTCGACTCAAGAGATGGCACAATAAAATTGTGCCGTTCATATTATGAAAATTGAAAATAAATGTTATAGTAAAAAAAACCTTATTTTTTATGGATTGACTGATTACAATGATGATTTTTTTATTGAATTAATGGCTCACCGAATCAACAAGGCAAACATGACGATGTAGGGGAAGATGGCGAGGAAGTAGGCCGCCTTTCCAGAACTCTGCACTCCCTTGATCATCACCAGGAAGATGGCGAACCAGGAAGCCAGGAGGCACAGCGTCAACCTCCAGTCAGGAATACCTACACTCATTAAATAAGGAAACATAAATTTAAACAATCCAACTTTTTTCCTTTCCTTTCCCTTCCTCCTTCTTAAAATAAACACAAACGATTCAACATCGGATTGTATTAATTTTCACATTTGAGCTCCTAAACCATCAAAGCATATTAAAAAATAATTATCATTGAAGAAGAAGAAAACACTTATAATCTAAATGAAAATATGAAAGAAAACAAGACACAGAAAAATAGAAAAAGACAATGGTCGCAACTGGGACTCGAACCCAGACCTCTCGTCTAACCGGAACGTGCGCGTTATCCAATTTCGCTATTGCCACCTTCTCTGTCAAACCGTCATATTTGTCAATCTAATATTTCAAATATTTAGAATCAATAATATTATCTTCAACTAGTTCTTTTTTCCATATTATAGGCAACTACTCTTCTTATTGGAAACAATCATTCTAAGAATTGGTTTGTAATCTGAATAGCGTCTCGGATAAATGTATCCGAATTTATTCATATGGAACTATTGACTTTATGAAAGTCTAAATGAATATTCAATTTTTTATAAGAAAAAAACACGTCCCTGTTAGACGAGAGGTCTGGGTTCGAGTCCCAGTTGCGACCATTGTCTTTTTGTATTTTTCTGTGTCTTGTTTTCTTTCATATTTTCATTTAGATTATAAGTGTTCTCTTCTTCAATGATATATTACGTTGATGGGAATAACCTTCAAAAGTTATAAAAAGAGAGTTTTTCTTATAAAAAATAAAATAATTATCACTTAGTTTTGACAATTTTTATTGTTTTGATATAACCGACATGTTTTGTGCAGCGTTAACTTAAAACTGAATTACAATTAGGCTTAGGTCCAATATATCCACTGATTGTAAGCTCGGCTAGGTCGGAATGTCGAGCTTAGCGTGACTTAACTAGGTAACTCATTCCATTTTTAAATTATTTACATTAAATTAGCTATTTCCCAAGAAACAAAACTACGTTTTAACCATGATCAGTATAAATATACAACAACGGATTTACCAGATTGATTGCCATCTTATAATTCAATTTCCCAACAAAGCTGATTTCAGAGTTACGTAGTTGTAATAATTACGCCACGATTTGATATTTTCCACAATGTACCTAAGTATTTTTTATTCTTATTTTCAAAAGTAATTGACTGAGAGTATTTGAAGTTAAAGCTTGTGTGCTTATCGCTGTTACATTAATCTTAATCGTGATTAATGTTAGTAAGTACTTTATTATTATTAATGATAAGTTACCTAATTATAAACAATAAAACAAAACTATAGCTC
Source organism: Glyphotaelius pellucidus (assembly GCA_936435175.1). Taxonomy (NCBI): domain Eukaryota; kingdom Metazoa; phylum Arthropoda; class Insecta; order Trichoptera; family Limnephilidae; genus Glyphotaelius; species Glyphotaelius pellucidus. Next base: position 16,670,817 of record OW386549.1, on the reverse strand, counting down.
GCTAATGTACAATAAAATAAGTTATTTAGCCTTTTGGATTTGTAGACTTACCAATTCCATTTTCAATGTCGTCATATTGTTTTAAGACTTCCTTCCTGAAAAAAAAATTGGAAAATTTTAAAATGCAATAGTAAAAAAAGACAAAATCAAATATAATCTAGCATTGTACAGGAAAATCATTTTAGCATGTACGTTTAGATGTGTTTGTGCACACCAATAATAAAGATGTAACTAAAAAAAAATCTCGAACTCTTTGGAACAAAGTTTTGGAAAAAAAGTTTGGAATATCCTCCCTCAGTCCCCCCTTACCACGCAAATGCACAAAGTGTGCGTAACGAAGTGTATCAATTCTGTTTAAGTTTTGTTTCATTCTTCAGCTTCTTAACAAAAACAAAATTAGAATTAAAATGATTTATTTTTTAACCCCCGACGCAAGGAGCGGTGTTATAAGTTTGACGTGTCTGTGTGTCTGTGTGTCTGTCTGTCTGTGGCATCGTAGCTCCTAAACGAATGGACCGATTGTGATGAAGTTTTTTTTGTTTGAAAGCTGATGTAATAGAGATGGTTCTTAGCTACAATTCATAAAAATCTGTTCGGTCGTTTCGAGGTTATCAGCCTTTTTTGTGTCGGGGGTTTCTTAAAATTTTGTAAATTTTACTTATTAGCCATCCAAAGAAAACTGTATGAGGTAGGAATCTGGGGGTCAGTGTATCCAGGAGTGACGGACGTATGAATCCATCCCTCGAACTGCGGCACAAGGCGATGGTGGGCAGACGCGTCAGCCACCAAGACCTGGACAAACCTCTCCCCGAGAATGAACTCGGGCACCCCTACTAAGTCACCAAACGTAGCGAACCACGTGATCCCTTTTAGACGTAATCAGATATGATTGGGTTTTTGAAACATTAAATTCGACGAGGTTATTCTTGCCTCCAAGAGGAAACACTCAAGGTAAACCAAATATCTCGTTGTCTCTATTATGTATTGGTATGATTCTATAAGAAGTGTTGGCGTATTGATACCTGTGGAGGCTGGCAACAGAAAACCTGTCATGGTTGACCAAGTCTACTGTTTCACCAAAGATGATGATAAGACGTCAGAAAACCATTCAGAACCTTCGAAACAAACTATGGTAAGTAATATCATAATTCTTTTTGTGATATCTGCGTGTAAATAACGCAAATATATCTATGGGTATTATGTAAACATTGTTCAAACCTATTGTGTAATAAAATTTTAATCAAATATGACGATGTGTTGATAAGCTTAAAGGTTTTTACCTGTCCCATTCGTATTTTATGAGTCTATTGTTTATTTTCATAGTTCACGACGTGTCTGTGACACGAATTATTTTACAATTGGCTGATATGGCCATATTATGTTTATTGGTTCGATTGCAAACTGTTGTCACTGTTGATAATCATAAGTCTGGTAATGTTTTTTTTATGAGCGGTCCCTCCCTGTCTATTACAAAATTATTATCATTGAATAAAGCACCTACCTGCCTACTAGCGGTTCGAACCCAGCTTGGAAGAAATAGAGGCATTCAATATTTAATTAATGAAGACAATATTAGCGAAACTCAATCGAAAATCCGAAACAGAAAAATCAGAAAAAGATACGGTCACATCTGGGACGCGAACCCAGGACATATGTCTTGCCAGGTCAATGCACTACCAACTGAGCTAATGTGTCCCTATCCGATTCGGCCATATTTAATTGTATCATTCTTTGACCAAGAACTGCCAACATTATCATTATTAACATTATCATTAGAACATCATCATTTTATTATCATCATCTTCCTTTCGCTTTCCAATGCGCTAACCACTCTACGCCAAGGTGTCGAAATCCGTCAGTTGTTAGCGTATTTGAGATTATAGTTAAAAAAAAACTATAAGAATTATTTTTAAAAAAATCCTAGTACCACCTAATAATTTTTACTTTTTCTTCGATATATTATGTTTTGCTTATTATTTTTATTGTATTATGTACATCTTACCTACGTTGTTTATTACTTTTATATATTATCTTATTACCCTTGAGGTGATTTTCTCACAAAAATGGCGCTATAGAAATTATCCAAAAATTTTTTTTTTTATTTATTATATGGTGTTTTCTCTATTGTCACCTTAAATTAGTAAATGAAGACATTAGACAGTTTTAATAAAATTTAGATGAGAAATTCAACTTTATAAATTAATTTTTTTATTTATTTTATTTTGATGAACCTGCATGTCTACCTTATCACTTAACTTCACTCTGTAACTTTTCACTTTAAAACTTTGCCTTAAAATTTTTCACTTTTATAACTTCACTTTAAATTTTCAGTTTAAAACTTTAAAAATTTGTTGTAGGTGTTGTTAAAAATAAAAGTTGTAATATACTTATTAGTTCTCCTCTCCTAAGAACAAACATCTACTTTATGTAATTTAATGTACATCAATATTATTATGTTGTAATAAAATATATAAGAAAATAAAATTTTAAAAAAAGGGCGCTGAAAACTCTCTATTCAAAACCTACATAGCTTCCCTCATTACATGATCTCTTAGTGAGGAGGACCAAGAAAATATTCTACTTATTTTGATATTTTTTCGTGTATACCTGTGTTTCTTGAGATGTGAAAATTATAATTTAGTGATTATATAAATAATATATATATATATATATTTTTTAATTTAATTAAAAAAAACTCACGTGAAGTAAAGCTCCGAGCTGCTGGTGGCATTGGCTCCGGCGGCAGTGTTGTTGGTCTCCGAGGCGGAGAAGCACTCCCCCCATTCCGGCCAGCAGTAGGACCAGGGCAGCTCGTCCTGGAAGGACTGGGCGAGGTAGAACAGGGTGATGGCCATCAGGGACACGTAGTAGGAGAGGATGGAGGCGTTGGCTATTAGCTGACCAACTCCGGTACCTGAACACACAAATACATTTGTTAACTTCTTTAGGAACATGACGCAGAAAGCAAAGATTTTATTTGTTCACATTTACAAAATTCAAAGTCCTATAATAATAGGCCTCATTTATGCATCGTAATACATTATGCACTACGATTTTGGTTGGACCGTTTACGTTAAAGTGAGGTCCGCGTCTTTATTTTGAGGGACAGAGAACCCTGGCAGGTTAGTAGTTAAATTTGGTGCTTGTTTTCACATCCGAGGAAACACATGAAAACTGAACACATAGGAAGAAGGAGGACCACTCGGTTCGTCATGACACATCTGGAGAACAGCATGATTGATGTAGACTTATAGCCATTGTTCCTCAACCTACGGATCAACTGTTGAGCCGAAATTTTGGCTCAACACTCTTCAAATGCACAAATGATGTGTAGAATCAAATGCAGTAATCTCCAAATGCGTTATTTTGAGAAAACCAAATGCAAAACGGTTAGTTTCGGCAATTCTCACGCATTCGTAAGTTAATATTTATATTCACAAAGTGACAAAAGCATAAAGAGCTGGTTTTAATGCCAAATAACTGCTTTTCTAGGTAAAAGGTTGAACAAAGTTGCATTGCTAGTCCACTTTTGAAAATAGTGGAGATTGCCGCATTTGATTCTACACACCTCAAATATGCTCTTCCCAATGCAACTCTCCGACCAACAGGCGAATCTAGCGTTACTAAACAAATCACCTAACTGATTTAGATTGATCGATAGAAATGATGGGCCACTATCAGTTCGGGGTTTCTGTCACTGGTTGAATAACCCTGAAAGCGGGGACTTTGATTTCTACCATCTCTCGACCATCATACGAAGTAGCAGTCTATCTTGAAACAGGAATGCCCAGAGCTCTCTATGCAGCACAAGAACTTAAGGGACTCTTTCATCACGTCACGAACCTTGGCAGTGAGGAATGACTGAATCAACAATCTCGCTTACAATGAAACTGCTTTGATATTCCCAGTTCCGAGTAAAATCATAACTCCTTTAATGGATTACGATACTTGCACACCATCTCATTTTAATAAATATATTGCTGGTAGGTTCTATTAAGATACTTGCATGACTGCATCATTTCCCATTGTTAGGATGGGTACATGTATTAATTTGTTATATCTACTGCGTTTCCAATAAATTGTCAGAGGTTTGTACTACGTATCTCTAGATAATAAATGTTTATTATACAATCTAGTTAATACTAGCTCTTATAATAGCGTCTGATATGTCAATAACGCGTGAAGTAACAATATTGTCAGACGTTGACAAAACAACGTTCTGCGAAATAAGAGTAATAAAACATGATGATCTTTGAGCGTCGTTTATCTTTCATCCGACGCGTGTCTATGATATCTTATCGTTTATGACAACAGCCTTACGGGAATTGAAAGTGAAACAGAAAGCAATGAATATAAGAGAACTAAATAAATATCTTCATTGCAGAACCATTCACCAAACGATGGATCTATCTTCAATTGAAAACTTGATCATACAAATTGTGGCTCTGTTCTACCGAATTCCTCTTTGGAACGATCGGGGAACGATAAACGCGTCAGAGGGGATACGTAGTATATATAAATGAACACTGTTACAAATTTTCTTCATGTTGATATGTGGATGCGAAAACCCGCAACACTTTGTGCACTTTTATTCGTTTGTTCTTCTTCTTCGTGTGCCTTATCAGGTTCCTCCGACGTTGGCGATCACTCCTCTGCACTTCTAATGCCGGTCCACTCTCGTATATTTCGCAGCCAAGACATTTTTCTCCTACCAGACCCTCGGCGACCCTCTATCTTGCCTATCTATTCGTTTGTTATTATTATTAATTATCATTCAGGTAGCAGTCATTATTAAATACCTCATCATTATCGAAAACATAACCTAGTTTTATTTACCGGCAGGACTTGCTTAATTATACCACGTGGTAAGCACCGTCCGTCCCTTTCCTGTAGATTTGGGCAATAAAAAACAGTGTTGTGGGTTGGCAATTAGTGTTTAGTAGTGTTGTACAGAACCTTTCATGGCCGGTGACACGACCCATATCCGCACGTTGTTCCTGCTGGTGAACTGTCCAATGACCATCTCCATGTAGTACATGGGCCTGCCGATGAGCAGCAGGACGATGACATAGGGGATGAGAAAGGCTCCACCGCCATTCTCGAAGGCTGTGAAGGGGAATCGCCAGATGTTACCCAGCCCCACGGACAGGGAGATGCAGGACATCAGCAGGTCCAGACTGTTGGTCCACGTGGGTCGTTCGGCTTCATCACCCTAGAAGAGAAAAATAATGAAACATCACCTACACAAAAACTTACAAATTCCTTTACAACATGTGTACTGTTATATCCATTGATAGTATTTATATGAAGCTTATAATCCTTTCTTAGTGAACTTGTTTTCAGCTTTAGGACTTAAGCATTCCTCAAATGTATTCAGTTTTGTCGATTGTTGATGATCAATCACCCGAAGCGGACAATTCTTTTCAAGTCCTCAACCCTTCTCTCATCTATGGTGTTCGATGATATTTAAACTTCTAACGGTCATCCAAAAGTCGTGCCACGTGCATAATCGACTAATTTGCCTCCATCGCCAAAGAGATAAATAATTTATAATGGCTCTTTTCTTGGCTCTTTATCCGACTATTTATTGGCTGTTTATTGGCTCTTGGCTCTGGAGGCCATTTTACGCGACAACGTTCTTGGTAAAGGTCTACATTTGCGTATTGATGTACATTTTTGTTTTTTTTTTTTTTATTTAGACGTGGAATGACTTTGCTAAAATGCAGCCTCTCCAGATATTCTTCTTCTCCCAGTTTTGATAGTCTGATTTTGAGGGGAATAGCAAGAAACTGGAGACAGTGAAGAATGTTTGTAAAGGAAGCCAGAGATAAAGCGCTGCGACGATGACGGAGAATAATAATTTAATTGCTTACATCATTTTTGAATGTCTTTAAATCTTTATAAACTTTTTTTGTCAGTTAAGAAGTTATTCCTAAATTTTAGTATGTATCGATCATTGTTTTGTCGTTCGTCAATTTGTGTTTCGTCAAGTGATTTAATCTGCCCATTTAATTCCTTCAACCTTCAAATGTAATGTGATTATTTCTAGAAAACCTACTTGATTAAGATATTCTGAATAGTTCATTAGTCTTAAAAATTCGTTGAACCTATTTGTCAAAACAATGTTACGTTACAAATTGTCACGTGGCGGGATTCGAGAATAGACTTCTCCACGGACTGGAGAATAAGGCGCCAATATAGAGGCGCGCGCATTACCCCCTCCCGCGAGCGACAAACCGAGCCGCCGCTAGACCAACTCTCGAGCGGCAGCCCGGCAGTCTTCAGCAAGCGAGCTTACAGGGCCCACGTTCCGCGCGAACATGGGCGACACAAGTTCAGTTTCGCCGTTTGTGCACTTCCGGTCCACGCATGGACGCTGCGTAGGCTGAGAGAATCAAGCGCGTGAAGCCGCTGTTGGCCCATAAACCAAACGTGAGTCAATTACCATGTTACCCTTTGTGTGCAATTAAATGTTTTAGCCCATAAACCACGCGTGATAGAGAGTAGAGACGGACATTCAAACTAACTTTCAGCTAGGATCGTTCCTTTTATGTATTATTGTGTCTCCTAGAATTGAATAAACTGTTTATGTGATAACCTACCGTGTTTTGCTTGACGAGAGAGGCCCTGGGAGAATGGAGAAGCGTGAAGTTCCGAACCACAAGCACTAGCCTTGAGGTTACGAGAAATCCTGCTTGCACCGAATCCTGAGCTAGTTTTTATTTGGGGCAGATACAGCAGCTAATTGTATTAAATATGTGGGAGCTTTCTCCAACCCTGCCGATAGCATCAGCACGCCCGTTGACGCTAACACTGGCGCTAAACGTGGGGCCATTTAAATTTTTTTCTGTTCCACCACGGCCTCGTTCCCAAGCAACAATTGTAAACTCTGAAATGTTATTATGATGTATTGTTTATTCCCAATTGTCTAGCACTTCCAACAGGAATCTCGGCGCGAACGTAATTTCGAATCACAATTTAAATTATTACGGGCGCGATTTTATCATTTGTGACTCGTCACTCGACAAAATATTACCGGTATTCCAACGCAAGGTGCCCAACCTAGGAAGTTGTCGCTGCGAATAATACAGTGATTACAAAGTGTCGGCCGATTAAAATTGCTATTTTCAATACAAGTGAATAGTGGAAATAAACACAAATTAAAGAAGAATTTATTCAACAATTAAAATCATGTACATGATAAACAAATCATCCGCTTGGTCTCGAAAGTGCTAAATATTTTTAATAATATACTATATTGCAGCACGCTGGTACGTCTCTTAAACGGACACTTGCTGACACCTAGGGAACAAGTGGATTTAAATTCTTTCTGTCATTTGACAATTAAGTATTTTTGACTCTGTCGTCTGATGATACCGGGTCATGCCGAATCACATTCGAATAATGCAAAAAATACTAAATTCGCGTTGACGTGGATTCCTTGACATCTGACACTATAATACCTTGTCAATTGACAAAGAAGGTAATATCTTGTCGAAAAGACGAAGGGAATTCGCGTGTAAATACCAAAAATTGGTGCTGTTTAAAATCAGGCTATAGGAAGCCGCGTAATGAAACCATGCCCCCAAGATATTGTTGAATTCTCAAACAAATTACTTCCACGAAAACTTGTGAAAATTTTTTCGATTTTTCCTTTTTTCGATTTTTTTTAATTTTCGAAATATTTTTTTTCCAAAACGCTTGGAGTTTTTCTTAAAAACGCAGTGCCAGAGGAAAATCGCTGCCCAAATTTTCTCCAGTTTCGGACTCTGAAAATTTTTTCGATTTTTCCTTTTTTCGATTTTTTTAATTTTCGAAATATTTTTTTTCCAAAACGCTTGGAGTTTTTCTTAAAAACACAGTGCCAGAGGAAAATCGCTGCCCAAATTTTCTCCAGTTTCGGACTCTGAAAATTTTTTCGATTTTTCCTTTTTTCGATTTTTTTAATTTTCGAAATATTTTTTTTCCAAAACGCTTGGAGTTTTTCTTAAAAACGCAGTGCCAGAGGAAAATCGCTGCCCAAATTTTCTCCAGTTTCGGACTCTGAAAATTTTTTTCGATTTTTCCTTTTTTCGATTTTTTTTAAATTTTCGAAATTTTTTTTTTTCCCAAAACGCTTGGAGTTTTTCTAAAAAACGCAGTGCCAGAGGAAAATCGCTGCCCAAATTTTCTCCAGTTTCGGACTCTGAAAATTTTTTTCGATTTTTCCTTTTTTCGATTTTTTTTAATTTTCGAAATATTTTTTTTTTCCAAAACGCTTGGAGTTTTTCTTAAAAACGCAGTGCCAGAGGAAAATCGCTGCCCAAATTTTCTCCAGTTTCGGACTCTGAAAATTTTTTCGATTTTTCCTTTTTTCGATTTTTTTAATTTTCGAAATATTTTTTTTCCAAAACGCTTGGAGTTTTTCTTAAAAACACAGTGCCAGAGGAAAATCGCTGCCCAAATTTTCTCCAGTTTCGGACTCTGAAAATTTTTCCGATTTTTTCCTTTTTTCGATTTTTTTTAATTTTCGAAATTTTTTTTTTTTTCCAAAACGCTTGGATTTTTCCTAAAAAGCACGTGGCCAGAGGCAAACCTCTGCCCAAATTTTCAAATAACCCAAACACTTACAAATACGCGTTTTTTCGCAGAAGCATTTTGTAAAAAAAAAAAAAAAAAAAAATATATATACGTCCCCAGTGGTCAATCCCTGGCAAAAATTTCTTTCCAATTACGGATAAAGAGTCGAGTTCTCGTTTTTCTCCCAACGTAAGGTCACCCTGACACGACCCTATACACTATGGAAGTCCCTCAAGTCACGCTGGGTATAATCCCCCACATTTCTACGTCAAAAAAGGAAGAACTACTACAGGCCCTGAGAAGTAGAAAGATTTCTCCCAGGAATAAATCCAAAAAATGCCTTATTCAATATGCTTCTTTCTACAACAAAAAGTACATCAGGAAGTTGCAGTTTCAACAGGAAGACACCTCAGAAATCATCTCTACCTCCCTCACAGTCTCCGAAGCAAAACCCTTGGTGGTACAAGCCCAGGAACAGACGAAAATATATGATTTGACAACCTGGAAGACGAAATACAACGGACTCACGGATGTGGAGGATTTCATCAACAGAATAGAAGAAACAGCCCAAGTCAGAGGAATCCCCGAAAGTATTCTACACAGGAACTTCATAGACCTCATCGCTCCTGAAATGCTTACCTGGCACAGGATACATAAGAGAAAAACAAACTCATGGAGGGAACTCAAGGTGGCACTTTTATCCAGTTTCGGAGAAAAAAAGGCCCAACATAGAGTCAGGCTATCCCTACTCGCTATCAAGCAGCACTCCGGAGAGCCTGTTGCTAGATTCACACAGAGGGCAGAGGCCATCAATATAAAGCTCACCCAACCTGTCCCTGAAGCGGAACTTCTCCCGGTTTTAATCGACGGTCTTCTCCCCAGATACGAAAACATCATTACTTCTCAGAAAATTGCCACGCTGGAGCAACTGAAAGATGTCTGCCAGCTACTAGAGGCATACCAGGATCGGAAGAAAGACGAAAGATTCCCCAAAGAAAACTTTCGCCCAAGCACTTCGTCCGGCATAAAACCGGAGCACAACGAGAAGAAATCCTGCTCCTTTTGCCACAAGATTGGTCACTCCCAAGCCGCCTGCTTTAAACAAGCAAAACTTTTATCCTCCAAAGACACCCATTCTAACAAAAGGCGATCCGTCGATCGTTCTCCAAGAAGAGATGAAGGGAGGAAGTTTGGCAAAAGACCACGCCAAGACAATACCGAAACGTCCATCCCGGATCTCAGATTCATCAAACCCCCTATGGATTTCTCCAGACCCCCTCCCAATTGGACAGCCAGGAAGACAAAAAACTAGACCCCAACCCCCCGGGCCATCCCTCCCATAGGCCAAAGGAATGGTCGGAGTGGTTGGAACACGTCAAATTTTTTAAACAGGCCTTACCCCTCTCTACAGTTTGCTGCAAACAGGCAATAGACGGTAGACCCTTCGCGCATTTTTCCATAAACAACGTGGTTTTTTCAGGTCTCCTAGACAGCGGCGCCTCTGTCAGCTGCCTGGGCGACAACGCCCACACCTTATTCACAAACTGTGGTTTTAAAATGGGAAAACATTCTTCACATGTTACCACGGCAGACAACACTTCACAACTCGTCATCGGTTCTCTAACCCTGCCGATCAATTGTGACCAAAAAACAGTTTGGATCAAGTTTCTAGTTGTACCTACAATCACACAGAAATTCATCTTGGGAGTGGATTTTTGGATGGCTTTCAAAATTGCCCCGCAACTGTTTAACAACCCCTCCGTCACTCCCCAAGTAAACGAAATCCGTACGGTAATACCCTACGAAAACTTGAACCCCTTACAAACAATACAATTAAATCAAATGATCAACAAGTATGAATCCATCTCCTTCGAAAGGTGCGGTTTAGGCTTAACCAACCTAGTACAACACCATATAAAAACAACAGGCCCCCCAATCAAACAAAGGTATTACAACCTAGCTCCACAAAAATTGAAAACGCTGGAAAAAGAATTGGACGATATGCTAAGACTGGGAGTGGTGGTACCCAGCCGCAGTGCATGGACCAACCCCACCTTATTAGTTTCAAAGAAAGACGGCTCAGCCCGTTTCTGCCTCGACAGCAGACGCCTCAACGCATGTACAATATCAGACGCCTACCCGCTCCCCTTGGTCAACTCCATCCTGGACAGACTTCGAAACGCTAAATACATCTCATCCATAGACTTAAGCAAAGCATTCTGGCAGATACCTTTGGATCCCAGCTCCTGCGAAAAGACTGCCTTCGTGGTGCCTGGCAGGGGTATGTTCCATTTCAAAAGACTACCCTTCGGTTTAAAAAACAGCCCAGCAGAACTACAAAGACTCATGGATAAATTGTTTGGCCCAGAGTTTGATAACAATTTATTTTGCTACCTGGATGACCTGATCATCATTAGCGATACCTTTGAAAAACATATACTTATTCTAGAAAAGGTTTTTCAACAACTCAAACAGGCCGGTTTGACTATCAACCTGAAGAAATCGGAATTCTGCAGGCACCGCCTACGATACTTGGGTTTCATAGTAGACGAAGAAGGCCTAAGAACAGACCCCACAAAAGTAGCGGCTATGACAAATTTTCCCCGACCTACAAATGCAAAAGAGGTAAAAGCCTTCCTCGGACTCACCGGTTACTACAGAAGATTCATAAAAAACTTCTCAACTCTCGCGGCGCCGCTCAACAAAATCACGGGAATCCGTAAAGGTACCAGTAACTTTTCCTGGTCTGCAGAGACTGAGTCAGCATTCAACTCCCTGAAAGAGGCTCTTCAATCAGCCCCAGTACTGAATTGCCCCGACTTCAATCTTCCCTTTACGATCCATTCGGACGCATCAAACGTCGGAATCGGAGGAGTCCTCACTCAAAATTTTACGGACGGCGAACACCCCGTGGCATACTTCTCTCGTACCCTAAATAAACACGAAAAAAACTACGGGATTACCGAGAGAGAATTGTTAGCAGTCATGGAATCCATTCAACATTTCCGCGGATACATTGAGGGCAGTAAGTTTACCGTCGTCACAGACCATAGCAGCCTAAAATGGCTGATCTCGCTAGACAACCCCTCTGGGAGATTGGCTCGCTGGTCGTCCCGCCTATCTCAATATACTTTCGATGTCATCCACCGTAAAGGCGCGGATAATATCGTCCCGGATGCCCTTTCTAGGATCGAGATAGCAATATTAAATGCCGAATTACCCAATTCTAGTCTCCCCACAAAAGACGTATGGTATCAAAAAATCTTTAGAGGATGCAGTGACAACCCACAAAAGTTCCCGAATTTTATGATTAAGAACGGACAACTATATCGCAACTGCAAGCCTCCACTGTCAATCTTAGAGGACTATGCCTGGAAAAAGGTAGTCCCTCTCGAAAATAGAGAACAAGTTATTATTGATAACCACAGTGCCGTAGACTCCATACACCCTGGAACCTTCAAAACATTCAAAAAAATATCTTTAAGATATTATTGGCCGGGTCTATTCAAACAAGTACGTTTATACATCTCCAAGTGCGACATCTGTAAGGCATACAAGCACAGTACGGCACCACCGTCTGGTCTAATGGGCAACCCCAAGCGTGCCGATAGACCACTTCAATCCTTTTCTATGGACCTCATTGGACCCTTCCCTAGAAGCTACGCCGGTTACATGCATATACTCAGCGTAGTGGACATCTTTTCCAAATACTGCTGGTTGTTTCCTCTGAAAAGGGCAACTGCAGCAGCAATAACCAATCTATTGGAAAAACATATTTTCATACCCTACGGTACCCCTCGTACTATAATATGCGACAATGGTAAACAATTTATAGCTCTGGAATTTAAAGAGTTTTTGTCTAAATATGGTATAAAGGATGTATTCTATAACACCCTTTACACCCCACAGAACAACACCGTTGAACGATACAACCAAACCATAAACACGGCCCTGGCAATTTTGGTTGGCAAAGACCAACGCACATGGTGCAAAAAATTAGACAAAATACAAGCAGCCATGAACAACACGGTGAACCTCGCTACAGGCTATACACCATTTTTTCTCAAACACGGCATGGAACAAGTAGTTCACGGTTCACTACACCCTGACAATTGCCTTCCACCCGTCCCTTCCTCCACAGCAGACCCCGCAGCAAATTACGCCCACCGCTTGGAGGAACTCTCCGCTATCTATAGTGAAGTAACAGACGCTCTACTATTGGCCCACCAAAAGAGCGCCGACAGGTATAACCTTCGCAGGAGGCACGTCACATTCAAGGAAGAAGACATCGTCTGGAGGAGAAACAACACTCTGTCACAAGGTGCGCTGTACTTCTCTGCCAAATTGGCACCCCGTTTTGTAAAGACGAAAGTCCTAAAGAAAATCTCAGACCTGGTTTACCGATTGTCCGACATCTCTGGTAAACACATAGGTAACTACCACATAAAGGACATTGTAAAAAGTGGGAACATGGAAACAAACTCCATTGCCACGCCCGTATAACCCCAACGGTTATTCCTTGACTCCTAGCAACCATTCGTCTACACCGTGACATGGATCACTATGGAAGTCAACCCTTTTGTTTCGTCACTAATGAGCGGCCTCTCGTAAACGATTGTCACTCATTGGGACACTCAAACGAAACCTTTCTAGCTCTGGCACAGTGTTGTCAACTGTAGCCAAAGTCATGGAAGAAATATAATTCTCCCTTGTGGTTTCGTTTCATTTTATTTTATTTTTGTTTGTATAAATATCTCGTCATCATCAGTCATTCGCCTCTAATTGCTGCCCCAGGTGTCAAACCTTGGAAACATCGTTTTTTTTCTAAGCATGCACACCTCTACCTGAAATTGATCACTTCGGAGAAAGGAATTCCCTGTGGCTTACTGCAAGTAGTCAGAGACTACGTGCCCAAGGTTTTGTGCATCGTCACAACTCGCAGCATCACATTTTCACATCATCATGTCATACCTCGTCACCCCTTTCTAAATGTTAGAAAATCTTTTTTGTACATTAAATATCGGGTCCTCGCCAAAGTGCATCTAACCCTTATGTCATATGTAGTTAAATTAGGTAAGCAAACCTGTGTAAACCCACGGCGGTATCAGATGTTTGCTACCCGTTCTAAGTTTTTTTTTCTGTTTTTTTAAGAAAATAGAATGGCGCTCAATAAATAACCCTAATTGCTCTAGCTCTCCCCAGAACTGAATGTGGAGTCTGGAAAGTATCGTTATAAAAGGGACAACTTTCAACGTGCCTCTTCATTAACGATAAAATTTTTTTTTACAACATTTCAGCAACATTGAGTCACCCTGGGTCTCAACTGCTCAAACTGAAATTTTGGGGTTGCCTTGTTGTGACTTATCACGTGCAAAGTACGAGGTCACAACAAGAAGCCAGGTCTCCAAGTGAACCACCCTGTGAACAACCCATCCCATTATTATAATTTTCATAACACCAAGGTGTGTCCATCGCAGTCTGTTTAAGTAAGTAAAACCTAGAAGGTCTTAAACACTCAAATCGGACCAATGTAAATAATTTGCCTTGTCAAACAACGATAAGCGCATGTCTTGTATTGTTGCTACCATCGTACGTGTAAGTACAACAAAAGTTGTACCATCACGATACGATACTCTGTGCGTAACCAAAAGGGTTGTACCACAAAGGATCTCTTTTGCGGTAAGCTTAGATGAAATTCACATTCCATCAGCACGCCAGAAATTTTTTTTGTCCCTTAATTGTTGAAGTATAAAATCTTGGCCAGATCTTCAAATATGTTTTTGCCTTTGAGCAAGTCTTTAACGTACGCTAATATGGATTTATTATGCTACGGTATTGTTGTACTAAGCACATCAGTATGTCTCGCCGTCTGTATTGAATAGGTACCTTTATATGAACGTTAACCTTTGTTGCCATCATAGGTGGGAACCTTATAAAATCTGCCGTCATAGATGGGAATCTCAGAATATCTACTAAATGCGATACGGGGAGCCCGTTATAATTACTCTGTGGGTTTTTGTCAGAAATGTCATAAATACCTAGTCTTTTGCACCTCCCTTCAATACTGGGCAACCCAGTTGTAATTCGTTCATTGTTATCCGTGAAGACGTTATAAAACTTACTTGCAAATCTTTTGATTTTGCAATCTTGTACGCTATACGTGAAGACGTTATAATACTCACCATGAATCGTGCGAACGAAATAATATCAAACCTTTATGTGTGAACTACTCAATGTAGTCCACACCCCTTTTTTGTAATCATTAATATGCCCGTGGACTTCCTGTCACAAGAACCCAGGAACTATCTACTATCTCAAAAGGACTAATCATACGCTTCACTCATGATTATGGGGCATCGTGTCGTGGGAGTTAAGTTGATGGACACAAAAATACCTAACTCGTTGTCTGGGAGACGAACAAAGAAAATCCCCAGGTTTGTGAGATTTGAGCAAGGGTCTGTCATTTCTCGCAAACAAGTAGGAGAATAAAACGACCCCTAATCTTCTGCCCAATACACGTAGAGGATTAGACTTTTATGTCAGTGTATTCTTTTGTCCAACACTACCAAATATTATTGTAATGTGCCAGGATGACTGCTGTAGACCTTGTTTCACCTCCACCCAGAGGTCGAATTTCGGAAATAGCCGAGTCCCCAGCAGTTTTCTTCGTTCAAATGTTCCCAATTATCACCCTCCCCCTTCCTCGAAATTATCCGTGAATGGGGATATATGCGTTACGCACTTGGCGTTTCGTTTGTCAAATGGGACAATCTTCATACGCGGATCCTTTCAACTTCCTACTCCTTTCCCACTTTGTTATAACTAATCTTGTACGCAATGTTTTGTTTTTCGAAAGTAGAAAAAATGCTACCGTATAGACGTGAGCATAGGTCATGGAAGACCAACTTCTTTCGAATGGGGAATTTTGTTATACGTACAATCCCTCAACCACGTATTCTTGGAAATGTATTTGGTAAAGAAAAAAAACCAAAAGGGGTTACACAGAACCTGTCCTTGAATACGTACCTTTGTAACATGTATTAGGAATTGGCCACATTTAGTTAGCTCTCTCTCCGTCTCTCTCTCTACACGCCAAACAAATCCAACTTTTTCTCAACATGCACACTTGTTTCTCTCCAAACTTTTTTCATCATTGGTCTACTAGGCAGGTAAACTTCAAGAATTTTGTTCTAATAATAATTTTTGCCGGATTTTAAAAAAAAACCAGCAGCTCTGCACCCTATCTACATCTGCGCCTCTTCATGCTGCCCTCGCTACCGTCACGGAGGTCCCTTGCCTTCAATCCCTGCGTACCAAAAGCACCCGACCGCATCTAACATAACCTAGTGTGAGTCGTGCGTGTAGTTGCGAATTGTATCACCACAAAGAACCGACACTCAAAACAAACCCGAGCACGCCAGCTCTAGGTTGGTTCCTGTTCCTGCTGCCATTATGCAAATGTTCCTGCTGCATAATGCAAATGCTCTGCTGCCATTATGCAAATATTCCTGCTGCATAATACAAATGTTCCTGTTGCCCTTGTGCAAATGTTCCTGCTGCCATTATGCAAATGTTCCTGCTGCATAATGCAAATGCTCTGCTGCCATTATGCAAATATTCCTGCTGCATAATACAAATGTTCCTGTTGCCCTTGTGCAAATGCTCTGCTGCCATTATGCAAATATTCCTGCTGCATAATACAAATGTTCCTGTTGCCCTTGTGCAAATGTTTCTGCTGCCATTATGCAAATGTTCCTGCTGCATAATGCAAATGCCCTACTGCCATTGTGCTGATGCTCCTGTGCCCTTGCGCAAGTGACAATACCAACGATTGTTCACAAAACAATCCCACTACATACAAAAGCCAGTGTACCAGCCACCAATTGCGATTCCACTCTCCAGTACTTCAATGGTTTCGTACTGGCTCACCCACAGGATCCGGAAGCAGTTACCCTTTCGACCTCTGTGACAGGTAGAACTCTCCACACCACCTAGAAGCCTCATCATGTGTTCTCTTCCTCGTAATTTCTTAAAGGCCCTAGTGTCCCTTGAGTGTAATCTCAAATGGGCCAGGTTACTGTGACAAAGTAACCTTGTAACTTCAGTGAAACGTTCAACCACCCCAGACATCCTACGCAAACCACGTTCGCAAACATTAGCTCACAGACCAATGATACAATTTTAGAGTTTTTTTTCTATCACTGCATAACCCTTGTACCTTTCTTCAACAGATCCTTGTTCTTTGCAACTGTATTTATGTATGCCACTGCCTTTATATACATTTATTGACAATTCCTTGTTACACCATGTATCTTCTCTTTTGTGTTCTGTTCATAACTATTCTCCAGCTAGGAATCTCTCTCTCTCTCTCTCTCTTCGTTTCTCTTAAATGTTTTTGGCACAAGTGCTGAAAAGGTAAGAGGATTTATTAGTCCTACAGCTCCATTACCACGTCGCTTTTATTGCGGCGAGGGGGGAAGTGTTACGTTACAAATTGTCACGTGGCGGGATTCGAGAATAGACTTCTCCACGGACTGGAGAATAAGGCGCCAATATAGAGGCGCGCGCATTACCCCCTCCCGCGAGCGACAAACCGAGCCGCCGCTAGACCAACTCTCGAGCGGCAGCCCGGCAGTCTTCAGCAAGCGAGCTTACAGGGCCCACGTTCCGCGCGAACATGGGCGACACAAGTTCAGTTTCGCCGTTTGTGCACTTCCGGTCCACGCATGGACGCTGCGTAGGCTGAGAGAATCAAGCGCGTGAAGCCGCTGTTGGCCCATAAACCAAACGTGAGTCAATTACCATGTTACCCTTTGTGTGCAATTAAATGTTTTAGCCCATAAACCACGCGTGATAGAGAGTAGAGACGGACATTCAAACTAACTTTCAGCTAGGATCGTTCCTTTTATGTATTATTGTGTCTCCTAGAATTGAATAAACTGTTTATGTGATAACCTACCGTGTTTTGCTTGACGAGAGAGGCCCTGGGAGAATGGAGAAGCGTGAAGTTCCGAACCACAAGCACTAGCCTTGAGGTTACGAGAAATCCTGCTTGCACCGAATCCTGAGCTAGTTTTTATTTGGGGCAGATACAGCAGCTAATTGTATTAAATATGTGGGAGCTTTCTCCAACCCTGCCGATAGCATCAGCACGCCCGTTGACGCTAACAACAAGTATGATCTTCTTTTTCTTGAAATAAAGATTAAGTACCGCAAATTAAGATAAGTAGTTAAGTGCACATTCTTTCTTATTTATCTTTAATAATATGTACATTAAAGGCAAAAAAGATTTGTTCTATAAATATGAATCAGCCAATTTCTTTGAACTTTGAACAAAATGGGATATATACACGATAAGCCGTGCCGTAAATTATTCAGGCATTATGACAACATTCAAAACAATAAAAATATATATAAATTTATAAGGAATCATTGCAGATTATAAACTGAGATGGATCGCAGTGAACAAAAAGTTCATTCATAATAATAACTTCTGAAATAAAATATTCAGAGCCAGTATTCGAACGAATCATTAATAAACAAATCTTCAGGGGCAGTATCATCAACAAACAAATATACATAGCCAGTATTCGAACAAATCATCAACAAACAAATATTCAGAGCCAGTATTCGAACAAATCATCAACAAACAAACATTCAGAGCCAGTATTCGAACAAATCATCAACAAACAAATATTCAGGGGCAGTATTTGAACAAATCATCAACAAAAAAATATTCAGGGGCAGTATTTAAACAAATTATAATTAGTCAAATTTCAAAGTTTATTTTCAAGCTCTGTCAAAGTTCTATTCAAGTTATGTTATCATTGTAGTTTATTTGAAGCAAGTGATCAATAATCACATATCAACAGAACTTGAATAGCACCTTCAAAGAACTTGTAAATTAACTTTGAAAATTGTTCACATTCTGTGAAACAAACCGTCCTTAGTGATTTAACGTTTTAGGAAGCAGGAATATTAAAAATGAGCTGGATTGTTTTTCAAATCATTTTTGGTTCACTTGTCAACATTTAAAACATGTTGAATACATAATGGCTGCTCTAATAATAATAACTAAAATAATAAATAGATTTGGAGTTGTTTTAATACTTACACTTTCTGTAGTGCTGATATTATCCGGAGCGGGGGCGGATTTGTCGGAGACACCATTTTCTTTTCCCTCAGTGTCTGTGTAGGCGAGATTCACGCGACCATTAGACACCTGAAAAAAATTAATAAAATTTACTATTTCGTAAAATCATAAACTAATACTAGCTGACTCAGCCGCGTATTTCCAAACCCTATACCGGTTCAGTCGCGGTAGCGACATTTAACATTGTAAATACACCTCTATATTGGTTATTTTTTATCATTTTGAAAAATCAAAAATTGTTCTAGAATCTAGATAAAATAATCGTACCAATGTGTGTATTACAAATTAATAATTTTATTTTTTCATATTATAATATTGAAAATGTAAATTGTCGCTACCGCAACTGATCCGGTATAGGTTTTGGAAATATGCGACCCGGCCACGCTTTGCTGTGATGTGAAATCGAAACAAAACGCCATCTAATGGATGATTACCCAACCTAGATAACCAAGTGTTGGGTCGATAAATTACTCAGCCTGCCATATCTGTTAGAAATTTATAGAACTTACAGAACTTATAGAACTTACAAATAATTACAAAGCATTTTTCTATAACAAACATTTAATTCGCAAAAAATAAATATTGAGGTCTACAATCGAGTAAAAACTATCATATCCTTTAAGTTGGACCAAAATACACACAGTAAGCCAAATTTCATCAAAATCGGTAGTTTCGGAGTTATCTCGAACAAACATCGTGATGCGAGATTTTTATATTTAAAGATAAAAGATAACACAGTATTTCACGCTCGTATATGTGGTAAAAATCCAATAAACCCAAGTTTTTATGGTCAACAATTTTTTTTTCCATTTTTGTGTTTAAAAAAGTGTGACTTACTATACTTTTTACTTAGTAAGGTTACACACATATACAAAGTTTAAGGCAAAGCATTGCAAAGTAATATAAAATCATGCGTTTTTTTGTATGTGAAACCGCACAAGAGTCCCAACTGATCCCAACCGCCTGGAGCCTGTGTGTTGAGTGGGAGCAGATGTGGAAGACGAGTTGGTCATGTGTTTTTGGTTGTGTTTTTGAAAATTTGATCGCTTAGATTATTATAGATTAATTAGATATGACAGCAGAACACATCTTGAGCTTTGAAATAAGTCTTTTTAAGAGGAATATAACGCTAGAAATATTTCGATTGTCAAACCTACAAAATTTAAAATCGCGCGTCGTATTTGCACGAGGCAAGAAAGCGAAAAAGTGGTTTTTTATTTACTTTGTACATAACTTTATAAGAATGAAAAAAAGTTAAAAGAGCATACAAAACCTCAAAAATAGTCTTAGCCTTAAAGGGGTATTTTTTAAAAATTGTTTCTTAATTACTTCCTATGAAGTAAAGTAAGAGTTTAAACTAATCTTTCTAAACTTGAATTTATTTGAAGTACTCACCTAACAATCTGAATCTTATCAAGAATTATAGATATTTTAAATAGGTATCTGTGCTAGGTACCAAATTTGATTGATTTTTCTTAACACACAAAAACGAATGTTATATATAAAAATGGAACACGGGAGGGGGGTTGGCGGGATGGGGAAGCGAGAGAAGGGAATGGGAAGGCGCGAAAGGCGGAGGGGAAGGGGACATGGTAGGTGATGGGGATATGGGAGGCATTCCAAGGCTTGCCGGGAAATCGCTAGTACTTAATAATATACTGCGTACAAGTGTCGCTGTAAATATACCGGGTTTCATGATTATTGGACAATACATGACACATATTTTAATGATGTTTAGTTTTTCCTTTGTTCTATGGGACTCCTGTCGAGCAATTTTGTTTTCCTAAACGATGTTTATTTACCTGAAGAGTATTCACATTAATCTTAAAAAATACAAGGATAATAACGCTTTAGTCACGGTTGTTGTGTAAACAGATTAGGTGGCATTATTTATTCATCATTGTGGTTTTTAGCGACAAGAGGATGATTTTGAAGCAGAACGATGTATTATTTGTTGATATCAAATCAAATGTGTTTTCTTAGAATCGCGTGTTACCTATCTTATTTATAAAAGCTTGACAACTTTTTATAAGTTTTCCTAACTGCTCAAATAAATGACGAAGGAATTTTAAGGTTAAAAAAATCTTAATTGTTTAAATCTAGGCTGCTTAGTCTGTTAAAATGCGTCGAAGTGTAAACTCGGCTACAAAAGTTTTTTGACCAAAAAAATGGAACAAGTTTAAAAAACATCGAAAGAAGTTATCTATGTGATGCAGATTCTTCTTTTTCCCACTTGAACCACTAGTTTCACAATATTCCTAACACTGTACAATGTCTATTCGTCGGTGCGCCCCGATATATTTATTAACAGAGAAATAATATTGTGAAATTAATAAATACTTATTTTATGTTAACTCCACACAGGCAAAATTTCCTCAGGGAGGATATCATTTCTATTCACTCATGCTTAGTGGAAGGTCTTTTTAGGGAAAGGAAGGAGAGGAAGTTCTGAGAAGGTAAAAGGTATAAGGGGTGGGTAGGAATCTTGCGATCAATCTGTCCAAAAGTGACCGACGTATGAATTCATCCCTCCCATGGGGTGCAAGTCGATTGGTCGTGAGAGTCCGGTTGGAGAGGTCTCTCTCAACCAATCTCTCTTGATCCGGCCCGCAGTAGGCGGGAAAACGCATTTGTCTACAAAAACCAGACAAACCCGAGAAAAACTCCACGAACCCGAGCACCCCTGCTAAGTAGGTTATATTAAGAGAGGAATAATATTGTGAAAAACCATTTTTATTGCTGTTCAATGTATGGAGGCGCGCCGATAAATAGACACATCCTATAAAAAATAATAATTTTGCACAAGATAAAACATTTATTAGTTAACACTCTTCTGACTGATAGTTATAATATCTGAAGTAAACGTTGATGTATGTGTGATTGACATGTATAACATGTCGCCATGCAGAAGAATAGTATCATGCCCAACATTGATTATTGTGCTTGAGGTATGCTATTATAGTCTTCTTAAAACTATATTCCGTGCAGTTGAATACATCTACTACTTCTGAGAAAGCTTTTCCAACTGCATCCAATCTAGGTATAAGCGAGTATCTAAATGACTCAGTCCTGATATTGTTTTTGAGTAGTTCTTGTGGGTATATGGAAGGTAATTAGGCTTAATCAGTCAGGCCTGTCTATAATACCATCAACAATTTTTAAGGCCAAGTTTATTTAGTTAATGAATCGTTAGAATTTATGCTGATTTTTTTCAATGGAATCTGAGTGGATTTTGAAGGGAGGGGACCAGATAGAAGAATTATATTCGACTTTACTTCGAACTAGAGAGGAAAACAAGATTTTTATTGTTGCAATATTTTGAAATTCTCTGCCATTTTGGAAAATGAAGTGTAGCATTTTTAATCCTTTATTAGCCAACTGTATTTATACCTAAAAGAAAGTTAAATTTGGAATCGAAAATAATGCCAAGATCATTTATTTCACTGACGGAGGTGAGGGAAACATTGTTTATTTTATATTGAAAGTTAAGGAGTTGATTTGTTCTGAAAATTCTTATTATTTTGAATTTACTAATATTTAGATAAAGTTTGTTAATTTTGCTCCAATCTTGTAAAATGTATAATGTATATTATTAACCCGCTATCGCTACCCGTGCCTACTCGAATAAAAAAAAAACGTGATGACCAAAGTTCAAAGAATAGTAAATCTAATTACTCTGATAGTAATTAGTCATTCAATCAATTTATTTCTTAATCTACATAATTTTTATTGAATTCCAAGAATTCTTATTGGTAGATTAATTCTAATCGACCCAATTTCAACCAACCACAATATGTTAATTTTGCAGAATGTTTGAAAATATTAATCAATCATTATCAAAATGAATAGTCAAATAGTTGAAACGTAATGAAATTAAATAAAACAAAAAATGAATATTTATTGCTCGGATTGTGGACAATGAACAACATAAAGATAACGGCTAATTACTATAATCTCTATACTGGTTAATCGCCGGTTATCGGATTTCGATGATCAAATAATAATAATGACCTTGCTATATAAAATACCTGAAGTTTTTATTACGAACTAGCGAGTTCCCAGCATGAGTTGCAATGCCACTAATAATGAAATTGTTTTTCCCTGCGGGTCTTTTCCCATTCTTCCCGTTCCCCTTCCGCCTCGCTTTCCCCTCCCATGACCTCTTCCCCTGACGTGTTCCCCCTCCACCTTCCCCGCCTTCTCTCTCCCGCGTTTAAAGCCCTGTATCCGCTCTCGAAAAGAAGAAGATGGAGAGATATGTAATTACGAATGTTGGAGAGAGCGCGCTAATATTTAAATCGATACAATTGAAGCAAAAATTATGAAAATGTTTGATAAAACACGACTCGTTTAGAATAGAGCCAAAATCTCGTAGGGGGTTGTCTAAAACAATATTTAAAGAAACACTGTGATTTTTTTCATACATATAACTTGTAAAATAACAGAAACAGGCTTGAAAATAAAAATTTTCGGAGAATACTTTGCGATTTATTTCTATCGAGGGAATTTTATATAGTTTGCGTTTCGGCGTGGGGATTGTATAGTTGTTATTTTCAAAAATAACATATATTTTTTTAAGAGCTTAAAAAAGTCAAATGTTCAAGGAAGATATGCAAGAAATCGGTAGAAATTCGGATAGCGCCGCCTTAATATATTTAGTCCCGGTACATTCAGATTTTCAAACAGCTCGTGTGCCAACTATTGCAATTTTTTTAACCAATTTTCATTTTTCATGTATTACAAACATTAATTTTTGTAAATTATAAGAACAACCAAACAAATTTATTACCTAACATAGGTGCCTATATAAAATAAACATTTTTTTATTAGATTCAACGTATTCGGTTTTAGTAGGTTAGTACCACAGGTGAGTACTTCGATATAGTTCATAAAGAATTTATTCAAAAAATTTATTTTTATCTAACAATCGATGGTTTGCAAAATGTCATTCTCACATTGTAACATTTTTGACAGTTTCTTAAGGGTTTTTGTAATGATTAAAAAAATTTCAGATGTATTGTCATGTGGTTGTAATAATCCAGAACCTTGGCGGGGGTGCGGAAAGATGGTATTTTGAAAGTTTCAAACATTTCCTCTGCATAATATAGCAATGCATAAACAACTCACTTATACACATATTTATAAGCAAACATATTTTGATTTTTTTATATATTTAGAAGATTAATTTCGGCGGTCAATTTATGACTGATGACGTAGTTTATTCAGAGCAAACTCAAACCTTCCTGGGGCCAAGAATATTGTCACGAGGTTTGCCTCCAGCTCGTTGAAATGATACCCAAATTTTATGCTAGGGCAAGTCTATCAGTTTGCATTTTTTGTTTTGTATGTTTTTGTGTGAGTATCACACCCAACTGCTATCAACCATCTGTAGTCAGTAAGACTATGGCACCCACAATTGAGATGCGTTGTGAGGCTGAAGGCAGTAGGGAAGGGAAGGTTATGGGGGAAGAGGAAGATAGGGAGTATTTGGCTAATCAGATCTGATCACAAAACACGGTCATTTCATGCAATATTTTCAATTCTAAATTGTGGTCTTACACCAGGGCAATACTGAGAGTATCTTCCATTCTAGAACGTGTCGCAAATATAGCTTTTATTATTTTTAGGGATTAAATTGTGAAATAACACAAAGCAATTAAATAAAATGTACTAACGCACGCCGCCACATTCAGATTGCTAATCGAGAGCCTTACCTCTCGATCATGGAGGCCGTCATCTGTGGATGTCTATTTTTTTATTTGTTTATTTTACGAATAAAAAAGGTACATTTTTTAGTATTATTTCAACCGCCTTGCTAGGGATATCCCTGTGTTATGGCAGGTGAGTTCACCGTTCAAGTGATTCACATAAATGCACGCAAGGGGCAAGGTAAATATTTTTTATTGCATTAAGCTGGAAAAATATCTTTAGTCTATCAATAAATCTAGATTAGTTGGAAAAAAATACCAAAAATAAGTCAATATTTTTACCACACTTTTGTACGTAAAGTGTTAATTAAACACACATCACCGATTCAGCCTTCGCTCGTCGTTAAACAACAATAACTACGCCGCTAATCGCCCCGCCTCAGGAATTCTGTCAATTGTCAAAAGTGCGTTATCTTCTATGAAGTTTTTCATTGTTCGGTCTTCCCCAGCCTGTCGAGTTAATCCAGCGGCTGTATAATCTCACCTTATCTCTTATCTCGTTCCAGATAGAATTAAATTGTTTTTAATATCCGGTGTTGATTGAAATCATTGGGATTAAAATTACCATTGGTAATTATTCAAATTGCTTAAACGCAAACGAAATTAAGGGCTTGAACGATATATTAATATTTACTATGGTCAGTCAAAAACTAATGCTTCCTATTTTTTTCTAATAATATAAAGTTAGTTAAATGAAAAAATTGAATTTGGTGCTATTCCTCAAACCTTCATCTACAATCTACTGCAATAGCAACATTCTGCGTCAACAGGTGGCAGCACTGCAGCCGCTCGCATAATAGCTGATATCAATGTTCGTATCAGTATTATGATTAAATTCTTGAATGCAGAAGGCGAAATGCCTATTCATGCATTCATGAAAGACTGAAAAATGTGTACGGTGATGCAACTGCAAAAAAATTGTGACCGGAGACCAAATATTGATTTCATGGAACCTGAATCAAAGAGGCATTCAATCGAATGGCATCACACAAACTCACCGAGGACGAAAAAATTCAAAACTGTGCGATCGGCAGGGAAAGTAATGGTGGCAGTGTTCAGGAATGCAGATGCACAATAAATTCTATCCAAAACGTCACAACCCTTAAAAAGCTTAAAACACGTCTTCCGCCCAACAAAAGCTATGGCGGGAGGCTTTAGGAAGCAGACCGTGCTTTTTACCACTCTCGAATATACGCCCTTGTTAAAAAATGGACCTAAACTTTAGAAATGGACGGAGGTTACATTAAAAAGTGACAAATTATTCGTAAGTAGTGCGATTTTCGACCTACGTAATTGCATTCTTTATTTCTTGACAATTAAAGGAGAAAGAAAGTAGGATGCATTACTTTTTGAATGACCCTCGTATAACATAAAGAATAATCAAATTGTTGACATTGAATCGGAAAAAAATATGTAACATAAATAAGAATATTCAAAAAATTGTGAAAAATTTTAATCGAAAATTAAGGAACCAAATGAAAAAATAAGAAAAATTATTTTTCAAATCTTCGAAAACGCGACGGTAATAAAAACAAACTACTATGTTTCAAGGACACCAATTGAAAATATTTTGACAGCCGAATAAAAAAGTGAAAGATACTCTTAGTATCGTTCAGGTGTAAGACCACCATTCAGATTGAAAGTTGCTTGAAATGGCGATAGCCGTGTTCGGTGACTAGATCTGAATAGCCAGGTACTTCCCCACCTTCCTCTTCCCCATCTCCTTCCCCTCCCCACCACCTTCAGCTTCACAACGTACCCCAATTGGGGATGCTATAGTCTCACTGGTTCTAAACGGGAGCAGCTGAGAGTCTTGTGAGGAATTCATATAAAAAAATAAATTTAAACCGCTAAGATATATCTACATGTCAATGGTTATTTTTTTCTCGGATTGGTTTCGCATAGAAAATGGAAACAAAATTACATTGCAGACATATAAATTTGTTCGAAACTTCTTGCCGCCGATTTCGAAAGAGCTCTTGCTTCATCAGGAGAATATCCAAACATTTTTTTAATTGTTTAAATTATAACATTGTTATAGTAATAAACATAATACTATGGCAAAACAAAATAGTGAAATACCATTTCTTTTAATTATTATTATTTTTAATATATTTAAAAAGTTACAACCCTGAGCAAGAAACGATGCATAGGTATTAAGTAAAGGTTTAAAATTAATATGCGAACCTGCTCAATCATATTATTACGATAAAATCTCCTTGATTAGTTGTGGAAATATTTTATAAACATTGCGTAAATAACGTCTTAAAAACTTACGCGAGTGATTATGGAATTAAAGTAAAGCAGAATCAATAAATAAGATAAAATCATAAATTTACTATAAACAATAATGTTGATAAAAAATGATAAATGCCTTCAACAATTTACTCTCCTCCAGATGTCGTTGAGACACACCTCCTTCAAATGTCATGTTAGCAAGCACATATACATATATATAAATACACAGATGTTGAAGGAGATTATATGTCCCTAAAGCGCATACTCATGGGAGATCCCACGCACTTCTTTATACTCCGAAAGCGAGAACTTCTTCCTATCAGAACTTCTTCCTATCTCCAAATCATAAATTTACTATAAACAATAATGTTGATAAAAAATGATAAATGCCTTCAACAATTTACTCTCCTCCAGATGTCGTTGAGTCACACCTCCTTCAAATGTCATGTTAGCAAGCACATATACATATATATAAATACACAGATGTTGAAGGAGATTATATGTCCCTAAAGCGCATACTCATGGGAGATCCCACGCACTTCTTTATACTCCGAAAGCGAGAACTTCTTCCTATCAGAATGCGCCATTAAACAGAGTAATTTTACTGCTAAACGATTAACAATGTCCCTATTATATGTCTCTAAAGCATATACTCGTGGGAGATCCCACGCACTTTTTTATACTCCAAAAGGGAGACTTCTTCCTATCAGAATGCGCCATTAAACAGAGCAATTCAACTGCTAAACGATTCTGCATTGAGCATCGACATCTTTAATGTCACCCACAAAGAGTTCAGTAACTATCTTTTGACATACGTGAAACTGCCCCCGTGCACTTTATTGTTTTAATTTTGTAATCTTCTCCAAAAATTCTGGTGTATAACTGTTTTACGGAGAACATGAAAAAATAAATAAATAAATAAGGTCAAAAAGATCGACTTGAGTTCACAAATAGTGGCTGAGTTTACAAATGCGAATGGTTCCCACAATGGGTCTCACGGGTCTATTCCTCTTCTAAGTGCTTCATCCTTCTTCTAGTTCGTCTTCTTAAGTGCTCAATCATTGTCCAAGCAAAATAACCCGCTTATAATGATGTTAATGAGGTAAAAGGTGGCGTGAAAGAGGCAATGAAAAAAATTGTTGTAAAATAAATTTTCCATAAACTTAATAAAATAGGAATGTGCCTAATCTGCTCCTTTAATCTGTCGATAGTAAAAAGATTTTATGTGAATACCGCACAATAGTCCCAACTGCTCCCAACCGCCTGGAGCCAGTGAGACCATGGTATTCACAATCTTAGGTTGAGGGTAGTGAGGAGGGGAATTAGATGAAGAAGAGGAAAGTGAGGAAGTACCTGGCTATTCGGATCTAGTCACCAAACACGGCTAAAGCCATTTCAAGCAACTGAATGGTGGTCTTACACCAGGGCGTTACTCAGAGTATCTTCCACTGTATAACTTGCCGCAAATATACCTTACATTATTTTTAAATTTTAAATAGTGAAAAAACACGAATCAAATAAAATTGTTGGGTACGTATTTTATGAGTTCATTTTTCATCAGTTTTATTATTGTTTTGCAGAATAATAATTTTTTTAAATTTTTGATAAGTTTGCAGAAGTTCCCGAAAATTCTAATTCGCAGCAGCGATGTGTAGGTTCAACTTGAGTGGATTTTTGAACTTGGGTTCTTCACGGGAAGCCGATCCTACTGCTACTCCATTTTCAAATCGACTACTCCCAGAGAACCAGGTCCAAGACTCGGAACCAAGCCTGCCTCCACCGGCGTCCCCGTGTCGTGAGTCACTCGCGAGTCGTGAGGGTTCTTGTCCGGGATCGAGTTTTTGTGGAGATTCCGGCTCGTGCCGGAGAACCCGGTCCAAGACTCGAAACCAAATCCGAATCTCGGAACCGGACCCGGAATTCGGACAAAACTGAATCCAATCGACCTCCTAACTTGTGTGAGAACCTCTTAAGGCGACGCTTCCCGGCTCTACCACAAAACTTTTTGGATTATTGTAAAAACTTTACGAATATTCAAATTCGATGATCTGCGTTGTTCTTTTCTTGCTAAATAAGTAGTAAGAAAGAAAAGGGCTATCAGAAGTGAGTACATATGCACCAATGCACACAGTACTAACTGTGTATTGTTCATCTCAACTCTAATTACGCCACTTATAAGAATAAGAGTCATAATGAATTGGAAATAATTATTTTCCCGTGCAATTTGTAAAAGACTAATGAAAAATAAATTAAAAGTAGCATATCTTTTAAAAGACCTGCAAAAGGGGATAACTAAATA
This sequence comes from Glyphotaelius pellucidus, assembly GCA_936435175.1. Lineage (NCBI taxonomy): Eukaryota > Metazoa > Arthropoda > Insecta > Trichoptera > Limnephilidae > Glyphotaelius > Glyphotaelius pellucidus. Next base: position 16,641,860 of record OW386549.1, on the reverse strand, counting down.
CATTCGGAACTATAGATACCATTATAAATCGTATTCTAGACGCTTTCTTTTCTAAAATATAAATTGATTTCGAAAAATTGTTATTTTATCTAGTTAAGTTATTTATTGAATTTAAAAAAAAAATTGTTTATTTTTATTGGAGTAAGGTTATATTATACCTTTGATCGTTGGCAGATTTGTTAAATTTTCAAACAAAATGTTGCATTATACAGTAAAAAAAATCAATAAATTAACTAGGAAAGCCAATTTTCAGAATTTTGATTCTGGTTCAAATAAAATCATTTAGAAAGTTGTTTATTTATTTACAGTCTTACAAACTAATATATTTCAGATTTTTTACACGCTAATTTTGCTTAGACATTATTGAAAAATTATAAATACTTACGATCAAAACATCACAAAAACTACATAATTTTAATAATTTTATCATCACGCTTTTGAGTATTTTTATTGCTAACTTGAATATAGATAGGTACATATAAAAGCAAATTTTGAATGAACTAAAATAGATTATTTTGCAGTCCGTTCGTACTGTTACTGTATTATAAATATTATGTAAAATTCAGCAAGTTTTTACAAAACTTGCTGAACATCATTCTCAGTGTATATTGGAGGTTACTGGAGTGTGACCAAAGAATAAAATCATTTTCGACCAACTTAAACCCTGAACACGATATATTATCCGGACGTTGATTAGCAGCTAGGAAAAATGATTCCCATTGCAGATATAACTATAATAGGTATGAATATTACAAGCACTGTATATCCCAACAGAGCCGGATTATGAGAACATTGGAGCAATGCACCAAGCGTTCTAAATCTAAAGGATTCCCAAATACATGGTATCAAAAGATAAAACAGAAGATTTCAGTTTCATTGTGGCCAGTGGGAACTATGAAATCCTCATTAAATGGGGTTTATTATGAGGCTGAAATGAGTGCCAAAAGAAAGAAAACGTGAAAGAAGAAGGTTGGGTACCTGGCTATTCAGATCTGTTCGCCAAACATGGATAGAGCCATTTCAAGCAACGCTTCTCTCTGGTGAAAGATGGACTTTCACCAGAGCGATACTGAGAGTACCTTTCACATTTTTTTTTAAATTTATTTTAGGACAAGCAGGCTTGGAGTCGCTTTTCGCTAACTACAGCAGGTATAGATTCAAAATAAAATTAAATAAAGTTTTCAAAATAATGTTTTTAAAATGGGGAGGCCCGTTTTCGCTCGCTCCGACTCTGGATCCTAACGATATACTCGGACGCAGTAATTATATGCAAGCGCGTTTCTATTTTCCTGATGATTTTTAGCAGTGGCGTCGCGACAGTCTACTGTACCCAGGCGATCCTGATAAATCTGTGCTTCTCTTGCTTTTGTGGCCAATGTCATTTTTCCGACGTGCGTATTTTTTACCACTTCGCCAAAAAAATTGGGTTTTCTTCCAAATTCTAATAGTATCTTTCTATTTCGAGAAAGGCTATTTCGATTGCGGGGTTCAATATTACACTAGAAAATAGCTGTTCTTGAAATTAAGACTAGCTAAAAAGAGTAAAATCTACATAAGCCTCCTGAAAATTTAATAAATGACATCGGTACTTTTCGAAGCAAGACACGGATTTATTCATGTGACCGTCTATTTTATGATACCTGTATTCATGCATCGGTTTGGTATTTCAAATATTTTTTTTCTGTGCATTACAGATTAACGTAATCCTATTACAATACACATAAGATATTCATAACTTTTAACGAAAAAATTTTAAAAATACATATTTTATTATATTATTCAGGGTACTGACAAAATATAGGATGTAGCAGTCGTTTGATTTCAACGAAATATATCCAGGGGACCACGTGTATTGGTATACTATAATATTATTTATGCACGTGCATTAAATCACGCCCATGGCCAATGGTCAAGCAATAAAGTAAATTAGTTCTTCGTAGTAAAAAATGTTGAATAAATAAAAAAAATAATCCAATAACAGTTGTTATTCATTTACAATGCTTGAACGAAATTTCGATAAAAATAAGTCAGTCTCCGTAATCGGCTTTTACTCCAATAAACAGGATGTTAAGGGACATACTTTATTTATTTTAACCGGTGATTCCTGATATTATTTGGAGTAAAAAATGTAAGTGTGTAATTGGTCTCCGATGACATTTTCGATGACTTGTTATTTAAATTTTTTTTTCAAAATCAAAAAACATTTCTTCGCATGTCTTCACTGGTCAGTCAGCCAAGTAACCGCCTAACCTTTTACCCAGCCCCCAACTGTTCAACACCTACTATGTTTATACGTTTTTGTATAAAAATAAAACATGAAATAAGTCACCGGAGACCAAAATTTTATTTACATTTTTTACTCCAAATAATGTCAGGAATCACCGGTTAAAGTAAGTAAAGTACGTCCCTTAACACCCTGAATTATTATGTTAATCCGAACCAATATACAACAATGTTCATGCACACATATTGTACAAAAATTATTAAACTTTCATTTTTTCAATTTATTTTTTGTGTACTTAGCTTATACTTTACACGCTGTTCAAATGTGCTGATACTTATTATTCTTAAGAATCATGAACTCGCTTATATTAAATTCAAACTCAGTATATTAGAACATTTAAAATAAAGCCATAAATATCATTCAATCATTCAATTCTTTATCAAATTATTAATTATCGCAAAACATCTACTATATGTGAATAATAAAGGTAGCTAATTAAGAACACAATTAACAACAATCCTCTCGTATTTATTGTTATAAATATAATAACTAACTCGCATTAATGACTTATATTTCTACTTAAATCTTGGTGCCCTTGCAATAATAATATATTATTGATTAAATTAAAATCGATGGTCTCTTCATGATCACAATAAAAACAAAATTTAATACTTATGTATACAAAGATTACCTTAATACTTACTTTTTGTCCTCTCTCTCTTGTACTAATATTATCTTGTACTTTTTGTACCATTATTTGTACTATTTTTTACTTTTTTATTATCACATTATAAACTTGTTAAACTCATCTATATAACTTTTCAAAATATAGCAACTCATGTATTTTTTTATCTATTTTTTCTATGTGCAGGTACCTACTATTAATCGCTGCGTTAATTTTGCTGAATTCTTTAAAAACTTGCTTTCGAACAAATTATTCACGATCAAGTTAATAATAAAATCAACATAGTAAATACCCACACGTTCCTCAATAACTACTTTTAAAGTACCTTAAGCACTCTTCTGTTTTACCATTATTATACTATTAACTCCTTTGTACAATTTTCATGATAACAAAACTACATACCAATGTACATATTAAACCTGCTTGTATCCTTAATACCGTTTATAATGTTATATACTTCATGCTTACAATTATACTCCTGAATAACAAGAGTAACTTTAATAATGTGTTACTGTAAAAGCCTTCAAGGCGTGTATGAATGAATAAATAAATAAATAAATATCAATTAAAAAATTCAGGCAAGTGCTTATAATTACTTAAAAAATAAAAATGTTTTTACAATAATTTTAAAAATTAATGCAAGTTGCTATAATTATAAAATATTATAAATTAAGGTCTATAAATATTTCAACATGAAAGAATTGTCTTTTTTGACAGATGGTTTAAAATGTAAACAAATGGATCATGCCTGTAGTTGAGCTCTTACGCCCCTGCAAATAAGTATACATTATTGTATTTTACCTTGGAACGGTATCAGTAAGAATCACTAAAATTAATCTACTGAAAATGGACTTAAGCGCGCGAAAACTAATAAATAATCTATCGCACAATGGGTACCCCTAATAATTTTATAACTCTCGAAAGATTAGAAAATTTATTGAGGAATTAGTACCTGTGTTCGATAAGTCAATTTCGTAACTATATACCCTGGTACAGTTTGTCAAGTAAGAGTAGAAAACATAGGAGGGCACCACTGTAGTTCAAATGGCAATACTAAAAATATAACTATGGTGGAAATGAAAAGCTGTGTAACCTAAATTTAAAAAAAAATTTAAATGGCATAAAAGTGAAAAAAAAAATTTTTTCATTGCAATATAGCCACTGATCTCAAAATTAGAATTGCAAAATTAGAATTACATAATTTTGTGTTAACCTAATGAAGAATAACGATATTGTAATAAAATATAACGCATTAATATGAGAAATTGCTCACATTTATTTAATACTAGCTTTAATAGGTAAATTACGTTGCCCGGGCTTAGATCATTTCTCTAATTTTAGATCTGAATACATTGAACTCGTTCGATCTAAAAGTAGTGTAACTAAACTGACCATTAGAGATTCTTCCTTTCTGCCTACTGTTAAATTCAAATTAATATTAAATTAAATGAAAGCAAATTACTTTGCAAAACACCGTTTAATAAAATTTATGTCATTAAGTAGGTACCTTAACAACAGTGCTTCTCCGATTTTTTAATTTTTTTTCTTTAAGAAAAAAAAAGTTTTTTAAAATGTGATCACTGTTCTACATATTCAGTGTCATTGCACTCTAAAAGAATGTTTGACAGTTAAATTGGTGTTGTCAGCCTACAAATTTTGTAGTTACATTTTTTAATATTTTCTACTCTTAATTGATAGACTACACTGCCAAATATTTTTAACGGCTTATTACTAACTGTTGACTTAATCGGGAGGCGAAATTTTATTTTTAATGATGTTTAACATCTTTACAATTATAATACCTAGATATTTACATTCCTTCTAAAGAGAGTGTCTATATTATTATTCAACCTTGTTATAAACAAAACAGATGGGAAGCCATTATGAGCGCACATAATTATATATCTAACTTTTTCGTATTTAATTATGTTCGTCTGTCCGGAATGTTTTTGATTTGTCTTGATATTATCATACTTTTTTTTAAAAAAATTTCAGAATTCTAAGTTTTTGTAAATTTTTGTTGAATTAGAGCAGCTTTTTATAATATTAATAATAATATTTTCTTAATTTCTTTGCTTTAAGTTACTAAAATTTTTTACGTGATGGCGCCCACTTATTAATTGACGTAGGTAGCTACCATAAATCCTAACAGCTAAGAAACTGTATTAGCCAAATGTTATTTAGAAATCCACTTTACGAATACAATACAACTAACTTCAATGTAAATCAAAATACAGTTACGCTGATTTGTTCCTCTTAAATGTTCCTAATAAAAAAAAGTTTTCAAACTGTGGATAGATCCACTGATAGGCGACTTATTTATAATATTTGAAATGTTAATTTTCGAAAATTGATTTATTACCGGTTAACCCAATTTGCTGATACACACTAATTGAGTGTATATTATGTAAGGTTCGGAATTCCGGAATCTGTTTCCCCAACTAAGAGCCTTCCTTAACACTTAGTTGTGGAAACAGATTCCGAAATTCCGAACCCTGCATAATATACACTCAATTAGTGTGTATCGGCAAATTGGGTTAACCGGTAATAAATCAATCTTCGAAAATTAACATTTCAAATATTATAAATAAGTCGCCTATCAATGGATCTATCCACAGTTTGAAAATGGTCTTGAAAACCGAAAAAGCTGTAACTAAAATACTTGCAAAACTTGATAATAAAACTATCAAATTTAATTTAAATTAAATATAATAAAAAAATTAAATTGAGTTCTACGAATTAAACAAAAAAACAATTAATAAAAAAGAGTTGATATGAAATTGCTCTTTTTCGTTAGTGATTTTTTTTTTTAAATTGGGCGGGGGTAAATGAATTTGGAAATGGTAAAAGAATTATAGAAATAAATCGTCTTAAAGTGGTCTAATCACAGTTTGAAAATGGCCTTGTTAGCCGAAACAGTTGCTACAATAATAAAGAAACTAAAATACTCGTGGAACTTAATAATGACATTTTTAAATTTGATTCAATTTATTTTGATTTTATTTGATCAATATTATTGAATTTGATTCAACACAAAACAATTAATAGTTCTTTTTCGTGTTTCCTGCTTTATACAAACACCTCCATAAAATTCTAAAACATACACCAATAAAATATAATTACGTAGTTACCTGGTCTTCCATTTCACCTGTGTTGAAGTTGCTTCTTCACTTTTTTAAATTAATTTAAAAAGCACTGATTCTGATAAATTTTACATCACCGCTTTGCACAAAGCGAAGGATTGCGTTTGGCTGAAAAACTTATTGAAAAACTACTGTTTGCAAAATAGTTTCAATATTGCTTATCGCCTACCGCGTCGAGATCACGGCCCATAATATTATAAAAACGTGATTACAGCGCAGGTATGTTGCGCGAACCGTCTTTGCCAAAGGCGAAGCGAATGATTGAGGAAGGATAATCTTTATATACCCCGAAAACATAGAAGATATGCAAGTAAGTCGCTTGTACCTACCTGAGATTAAAAATGATTATAGGAAACAATAAAATTATTGTCGTTAGGTCATCGTTAAACAATGTCTTCGCGAGAACTTCACAAGGCTCTGTGTGTTGACTCAAGTAATACACACAAAGATGTTGTTATTTCATGTGACACCGCATGGTAGAAGAAGTCGGGGACGAAGATATGGCACCACCAATTTAATCATTTTCCTCAGGACCTCCTGTGTGGGATTAACGTAAAAAAAATCAATATTGAGACCAATCAAGCCAAGAGCCAAACTTATAGAAGAGTATTTACAGACGGTTCACGAATGGAGTGTTTGTCAAGAGTTGGGTGGTTATACGTCCTCAATGCCTACCCCTTCGGGTAGAGTACCACGTTCCCAAGTACTCGAGGGAAGGTGGTACTATGACATTGGGAATTCCATGACAATTGATCCTCCGATAGTTGGCTCCCTGGCATACTTACTTACATACAATATGCAGTCGGTTTAGGAAAAATACGGTATACCTAAGTAGTACACAAAATATAATTAAGTGTCGCTGAAGGGGTGTGCAGATAGTATGTACCGCCGAATAATAAAAGTATAAAACATTTTTCGTTCACATGCATCAAAGATAAAACTACTTGTCTATGTATCCAACATACTAAATAACTACAAAAATCAACACTGTAAATAAATTCTTTTGACATCCAAAACAAGTTATTATTAAAGTCGATTTTAGTTTCAAAATTGATAAATAATTCGCAAAAAATTATAATTTCATTGGGCCATCTGTTGGAGGATCAATTGTCGGGTCACTGGCATTCGGGAATGTTGTGAGTGGAGCAGGACTTTCTACCGAAACCGAAACCGAATCTTCGGTGTCTGTCTAAGTTTCGGCCGAAACCGAAATCTAAACTTTTTAGACACATTGTTAAAAATCTATTGTTTACAGAAATTTGGCTTATTTTTTACACTTATAGATAGTTAACACGTGTTCAATGAAATAAAAAAACAATAATTGAAGTACGTGAAAAAATATTTTTTTTGTGTTACTGCTGTAAAACAAACAAAAATTATAAAAATTAACAAACATGTTAACCATTTCTTGGAACAAAAATTTGTCAATAATCAACACTTACATTATAAAGAAGGACCACAATCCGCAAAAAAAAATTCTAGAAAAACTGCAGTCACTATTTATAATTCAATTATTGCTCCACACTTTAACTACTGCTCAACTATCCTTTTCGTGTGTAACGAACGAGAACAAAATAAGTTTCAAATTCTCCAAAACAGGGCAATGAGAATAATACTTCAGCGAAATAGATTCTCAAAAGTAAATAAAATGTTAAAGGAACTAAATTGGCTAACCGTGAAACAGATGTTGACCCTGCACATGATGATATTTATCCATAAAATAGTGAACAACAAGTTACCAAAATACTCAAACAAAATTATATACAACAAGGACATTCACAGACACAACACAAGGACTTGCAAGGAAATCAGACTACAAAAAAAAGGACAAAACGAATACGCACAACAGTTAACTATACAAAGGGATGAAGTTATACAACACTTTACCAGAAACTTTAAAGGCCGCACCAATTGGAAAGTTCAAAATGTACTGCAGGAGATAGATAAAACAAGAAAAAATATAGTTTGAAATGTGATATAATTAATTAGGAAATTGTAAACTTAAATGAACAATTTACTTAAATAAAACTAATGAATAAATAAACATTAATTGAGTATTTAAATTTTAATTGCGTTTACAATAACAAAATTCTTATTACACTTGTTAAATAAATTAAAAAACAATAATTGAAGTACGTGAAAAAAAAATCATAAAAATTAACAAACATGTTAACTACTTCTTGGAACAAAAATTTATCAATTATCAACACTTACATTATAAAGGAAGGACCTCATTGATTGAGTATTTTAAGCGAGCGAACTCAGCTGATGATGGCGGGTGACACACGAGCCACGAACTCACCCGAAGTCAGCCGAACGACGTGCGATAATTCACGAACGCAGAGTTTCAATGGGGCCGAAGGTTCGGCAAATTTTCTGCCGAAACCGAAACTGATGCCGAAACTAGATTCTTTTGCCGAAACCGAGACCGAAACCCAACTTTCGGTCGGTCACTAGTTGTGAGGCAATAGGAGTGGGGGATTGAAAGGTATGGTTACGAAGTACTAATCTCTTTATATAGATATTTTCACTTTTTTATAAAAACTCCACACATGAGGCCTCAGAAAAATAATTTCCCTCATCTTTCGATGACATTTTTGGGGATTCATCTGTCCGTGGAGGGTCGTTTCGAGGAGATGAACGAGTGAACATGGTCTTGAAGAGACCCATGTTATAGGAAGGAGGAAACAAAGACCGGCAAATTATTACACAGCTTATAGTTTAATCCATGTCAAGCAAAGTTTCTATTATGAGTCGTGATCTCATGTCACCGCAAGATAGTAAAGGGTATTCACCATCTCTGATTAATGTGTTGTGTTACTACTAGTTTAGTTACTAATCTCATAGGATAAACACGGTAGTAAAGCGGCGACAGCAGATGCTAAACTCCCCATTAGTTAATCGAAGGATTGAGTGCACAATCGGTAGTTCAATGAATAAATAAAGAGACGGGTAGCGTTACTTAGTGACGATGAAACAGATAATATAGCGCTATTCGACAATTTTCTCAGAGATGATAAAATAAGTATTGTTTACAGTTTCTAATTTTTATCACGTGTTTTCAATTTGGGAGGCGGGTGTGAGTAAGCCGCCCCTGGAACTTTTTATTGGATAACCAACACTTCTGCCGTAGGTCACCCCAAGTGGTTCGCCACGTTTGGTGACTTAGAAGGGGTGCCCGGGTTCATGGGGCAAGGTTTGTCCGGATCGTTGCGGCGGATGCGTCTGCCCACTAACTGCATGGCAGGACTGATCGGGAAAGACTGGTTGAGGAAGACCTTTTCACCTCTCCAGCAAGTCTCTCTCGGAACATCGCCTCACAACGTAGTGGGAGGGATGGATTAACATGACCGTCACTCCTGGACACACTGACCTCCAGATTCCTACCCACCTCTAACACCTTCTTTCTTCCCAGAACTTCCTCTCCTTCCTTTCCCATAAAGACCCTCCACAGAGCATCCCCAAAGATGACACAGGCCCTGAGCAGAATTATTTTCCTCAGGGCTTCCAATGTGGAACTTATGTAAAAAAAATGTGGAAGATACTCTTGATATCGCCCTAGTGACAGAACACCACCCAGAATTGAAATGTTGCTTGAAATGTCCCGTGTTTGGTGATCAGATCTGAATACCCAGGTACATTCCCAACTTCCTCTATCCCATAACCTTCCTCTCCCACTACCTTCAGCCTCACAATTTACCCTAATCGGGGATGCCAGAGCCTCACTGACTCCAGACGGTTGAGAGGAGTTGGAATTCTTGCGCAGTATTTGCGGTTAAATAAATTAAATAAATATTTAAATAAAAATTTGTATTACGTTGAGTCATTAACATTATAATTATATAATCGCCCTACCGTAATTGCCGTTATTAACTTCCATATACCGACGAGGAAAACAACAAGAAATGAAATATTTTTCTGCAACACGACCAACTAACAGACACACTCACTAACCAATAAGATGCATGATCCGGGCAACAAATTATTGCTACTATTGATATATTATGTAGGGACTCCATCCATTCCAGCACTTTGTTGAATCATGTAAATTACAGTAGCGTAGGCAGTGCTTTTTGATTTGTCTGAAAATATCGTTGTAGTTTCTTTTTATTTTATGTTACAGTTGGTGACCCAGCAGTTAATCTACATATATTTAAAAATCAAAATATCCTTGCTTGGGAATATACACGTAGATATATGAGTTACATAAGATTTCTATGTATTGCTATATTAAGGACAGGAAATGCTTAATATAGCAATTTCTTCTGAAAATACCTTCTCTCCACCCCCGCGAAGGTTTCTGAATTATTACACTTGAAAAGTTTTTTTTAATAATTACAAAAACTCTTGCGAAACTGTCAAAAATAACACAATTTGAGAATGACATTTTGCAAAACAATTTGTTCAATCAAATTCAATTTTTCAAACTCTTTAAATAAATGAATTTATTTGAAGCACTCACCTCGTACTTTGAATCGAATCAAGAATTATAGATATTTTAAATAGGTACCTATGTTAGGAACCAAATTTGTTAGATCGATTTTCCAATAAACTCTTTCAGTAAATGAATTTTTACTAACAGTTTGTTTTCGGTGTATGTACGCAAGACAGAATTGAATTGAATTAATTTTTATTTATAAATCTAATAATATTCGGGAATGCGTGAGAGGACGGGGAGGCGGAAGGGGAACGGAACACAAGGGAAAAGACACGCAGGCATAAACAAATTCTTTATTAGTGGCATTGCAGCGCATGCCAGGAACTCGCTAGTTTACTATAAAACTATGTTTTTTAATAAATTATTTGTCCATTTCAAACCTGCTATCGACTTCAAAAATGCCTTTAATAATAAGTTGGTATCGATATCAAACGAATTTATTTAAAATGTCGATTTTTTTTTTCTTAGAGCTAGTGTTACAGTAAAAGGACAAATAGTTTTATCCTTGATGCATTTGAATGAAAATATGTTTTACACTTTTGTTATTCGGTGGCATACCCCTTTGGAGATACCTAGTTATATTTTGTGTAGGTAGGAATGCCGTAGTTTCCCTTTTGGAGAGGTTGTGAATTAAGTATTTTATTCTGATTTGGATTTGCAGCTCACAGCCTTTCTGAGCCCTGTGAACTGAGATGCATGTGTAGGGAAAATTTGCCAATAAGAACTTTTGATTATGCGGTCAAATATATTTACAAGTAACGCTATATTTTATAATAAACTTGATACAAAATTATGATCGTAACAACTAGAGTGACACGGGAGGGAACGTAAAACAGTCGAACTGAGCGAACGCCGGAATAAATTTTCGATATCATGCACTGGACCGGAGAGCGACTCTCAGAGATACCAGTCGGTAAAATTTAGCTATAATAATGTTTTAAGGTTGTTCAGCCATACTCTAAACCGACTATACATTGTAAGTATGCCGGGGGGCCAATTGATGGGGGATCAACAGTCATGGAACCGTTACTATTACATGTGACCCCAAGTAGTTCGCTACGTTTGGTGACTTAGCAGGAGCACTCGGGTTCATGGGGTGAGGTTTGTTCGGGTCTAGGCGGCGAGTGCCTCTGCCCGCCAGCTGCGTGACAGGCCGGATCGAGAAAAAATGTTGGAGAGAGTCCTTTGACTTCTCCAGACGTACTCTATCGGAATATCGCCTCGCACCGCAGTGGAAGGATGGATTCATACGTCCATCACTCTTGGACACGCTGACCCCCAGATTCCTACCCACTCATACCCTTTTCCTTCCCAGAACTTCATCCCCTTCCTTTCCTAAAAAGACTCACCACGCAGCATCCCCAAAGATGATATAGGCCTGTGTGGAGCTAATTTAAAAAAAAAATGTTTTTTCAAATATTGTTTCATGTTTATTTTTATCAGTTTTACATTACTTCATACAATAAAACTTTTTGTATAATTTTCGATAGCTCATCAGGTTTCTATAATCTATTGAAAATTCCAGCTGGTTGTAAAACCGCATATAATAAAAAATAAAAATAAATTATTACTCATGTAATTGATTCATAATGGAAATCCATTTATATGAATTTACAATTAGCTTTCCTTAATAACGTAGGTATTCCCACTTATTTATGTAAGTGCAAATAAATAATTACGGTATTAAGAGGAACGTTTGCGCGGCCCGTTTCGACCCGTTTCACACAATTCTTAATTTTTGATTACCGAATAAATAATACCTAAAATACCCAACCAAACTGAAAAATTATTTTTGCAATCAAATCTCTAGTACCCACGGATGTGAGCTACTTTATTTATTTTTGCTATAAATTATAAGATGTAGGCCATTAAAGATTTTAATGTCTCATGATTTTAGAGGCGATTTGGGCAACTCTTTGTGAGTAAATGAAAAATATTTTTAAAAGTTATTTTACCATATTTTTCATAAAAATATGATGAAATAAAAAAAAAAAAATTAATAAAAGAAGTCATTTTGGTGGGTGTAAATTTAAAATACAAATTACCTATTTACGGCGGAACAAAAATTTGACGTTTACATTGAAATTACTACCTAAAAAATGTATTTTTAATGATATTCATCGTTCATTCATTCATTCAGTTGTTCCCCGACACTTGACTCCCCGAAATGATATCTACATAATATATATATTTAAAAATCAAAATATGCTTGCTTGGGGATATATAGGTAGTTTATGATGATGGCTACGCATTTATATAGCACAGGAAATGTGTTAGACCCCCTCCCCCCTAGCGTGACGTCACATACTTTTTTATATTTAATTTTTTTTGCATTTTAATCATTTAGATTTTTACATGTTAACAAAATTTTAACAATAAAATTTTAGATATGACGTCACGCTAGGGGGGAGGGGGTCTAACACATTTCCTGTGCTATATAAAAGCATAGCCATCTCAAGCGAGCTGATGACCCCCCCATACCCCTTGCCACATAATATCACACTTCTCTACTCCCCCCCCCCCCCCCCCCCCCCCCCCCTAAAGGTGAGACGTAATTTATGGACAGCCTCTTAAGTGGGTTTTTCAGTTATTACATCACTATTTGATTTAAATTTATGTATACCTTATAACATTAAGTTTATATGTTTTTTTTTTAAATTTCCATAATATTGTAAAGCTAAGCATCTTGATACAGGAAAGCCCAAGTGGGATGAGCGGCTTATGGTTTTTATTCTATTATATTATTCTTTTTTGAATAAATAAATGCTAGTCTTGAGAATCCCGGATTATTATTATAATATTTGAAGGAGGAAAAACAGATGCCGGAAGCCGGTTGCGAATTTGAACGAGTCGATGATATATTTTTTTTACATGAACTCCACACAGGAGGCCCTGAGGAAAATAATTTCCCTCAAAGCCTATGTCATCTTTGGGGATGCTGTGTGGAGGGTTTTTTTAAGGAAAGGACGAGGAGGAGAGTTCTGGGAAGGAAAAGGGCTTAAGGGATGGGTAGGAATCTGGCGTTCAGTGTGTCCTGGTCATCCGCCTCCAAGACCTAGACAAACCTCACCCTGTGAACCCGGGCACCTCTGCTAAATCACCAAACGTAGCGAACCACTTGGGGTGACCTATGGCAGAGGTGTTGGTTATCCAATAAAGGTTCCCGGGGCAGCGGTACCCATTCCCGCCTCCCAAATTGATTTGAACCGTTTTCATGATGCCAACATCAACCGTCAACGGGGGTTCCACGCGTGTTCATAGAGTTTCCCGCACGTGCACTGGTGCACCGGGAATCAATGTTGCTAGGACAGACTCAGTATGCCCACATTGCGTCCGTGCAATAGAGAAGGCAATCGGTCTATTATTAACGGAGACTCAGTCAGTCGGACCGCCCTCCTTTGAGCAGAATCAAGCAAGTTCACTAAGGATTGTGGAGCTCCAGCTCAGAGGTGGCTCCCTAATTCAATTGTTGGGCATACTTGAGATTTGTATAGGGTTAGCAGCTGATAACTATTGAAGAATCTGCAACTGCTACAAAACAAATTTCAACAAACACATCAATAGACAAAACGGTAAACAAACTTTGGACAAATACCAAGCAATAATAATAGCATTCAACAATCTTTCACTCGATAAAATAAAATGATAGAAAAAAAATCGGATATCAAATTAAAAGATGGATTAAAGAACAAAAAGGTAATACTAAAAAATGTATATGACGTAGAATAAAACACTTACGTATATGTAATACACAATTTACAAAACACACCATTTTATGCAATGGAGATGATTTAGTTCTGCATTTGTGTTAGGTATACGATTTGGAGATTTTTCGTCCACCATGCTGGACCCATATTGTGGCGGTCGATCATTGGTATAAGATTGTTATAATGTGTGATACCTATAAAATACGGTTCCTGTTAAGAAATTTGGCTCCCAATAGAAATCTAAGTCGTTGTACCTCCTGCTGATACTTGGCTCTTTTGATTGATGAGTTTACTGACCACTGACCTAGTAGGTTCAATGGATTCCCTGTGTGAAAATCTGTGTTTTTATGTGAATACCCCCTAAGAGTCCCAACCATCTGCAGTCATTTGGAATAAACATCCCCAATAATTGGAGGCTGAAGGGAGTGGGAACGGAAATGAGATGGGGAAATTTCAAGCAAAATTTCGATACTGAATGGTGATCTCCCACCAGTGCGATACAAAGATGTTTGTTCAATTGCCATATATTATAATAAACATAAGCTTGCCAGCAATGCGGTATCATATTATTGTCAATGGAATGATTTCGGGCAAATATGCACTGAGTCATGTTTGAATTTGCTGATTACTGTTATCCAAGTGTCCAGTTGGAATCGCTTCGTGAAAGGAGTAATAAATTCAGCTGAAGCTGGTAGAAACGCGATTTCCAATGGAGAATTTTTCAGGAAAGAAAGACAGATTAATAATAATAATAATAAAATGTTTTGTTATCTTTCCTTTTTTGTTACATAGATTATTATGATATCCTCACTGAAGAGGAAACCGGGCGGCGTTTTGTCCATACATTTTCCCAATTTAACCTCTGGATTTTGACACTTGCAAACATTTTTTAATATAATATAGATATCGACTAACTAGTGCGTCGGTTAAGTTACTTCTTACAGGAGTTAGGACCCTCCAAAAATCGTAAAAATTACCTGGAATGAAAGCAATCAACACTAGACAACGTATTTGAAAAAAAGCAAAAGTACAGACACAGAACATTTTCTTCTAATATAGTTGGTAAAATAAATCTTACAAATCGGTCCAGTTTTGGAGAAGATAAATGGGCAATGCAAAACCTCGATTTTGACGTTTTTTCTAGGTGCAGTTTTCCTTTTCGCTCAGTATCTTGGGAGGGGGGAGGGGGGTTTACCAAACTTTTGCTGTCTGCGACAGCAAGAGTTTGGTAAAATTCCTATTATTCAAATTTCTCGACGACCGTGTTTCTTCTTAAGTGAATCTTAAAAAGGTTGTATTGAAAAAACAATCAACGCTGCGGATCCTTCCATCTGCAACACATTTAATTCACAATACCCAAGCGTTCTACTCTAACCTCTAACCACTCTAATACTCGAAAATATTTAAACAATGTTGCTGATGTGAATGTAGGTTGTTTTTTTTTTGTTTTACTTTAATGATGACCATCCAATAAATTCTATGTTACTATTTAATATATTAAAAAATTAGCCGACAGGAATATGTCTCAATATTACAAATATTCAAAGAATTTCGTAAATTGAAAATATGCATTATCCTATGGATAAGCTATCAACAGGATCGTGAAATACCCCCTTTGGTATAAAAAAACCTTACTCAAAATCATCAACAATAAACTGTTACTACATAAATTCAAACCATGTTTTATAATTTCTAAATTTGATTTTCATCAATATAAAATTCGTACAATCTACAAATTTATTTATAACTCTGTCAAACTCCAGAACTCTTCATTAGCATAGAAATATCTCTTAAAAGGTCCCGGAAAACGTCAAAATCTCAAATGTTCGAAAATCCAGTTGTTTTTTGACCGGTGGCTTGCCGATATGCGCCCTCACAGCCGAATAAAATTAAAAAAAAAAAAAAACTTTTTGATATGCGATTTTAAACCTTATGTATAAAGAAAATGTATGAAGGACAAGGTCAGAATCGTTTAGGGCATTCTTGTTCTTGGCGTAACAGATATAAGAAACACATCTAGCCACTCAAATAATTCATTTTAACATTTCTATGACTTCGCAAATGTCATTTCTCCGCGATTTGAGCTGTCAAACTTTGAGCGTCGCGGGTCATGAAAAGATCGATAAACCTATCAATTTGCCAAATAAACGCAAGTAATGTTGTTATTAGGCGTAGTTTATTGTTCAAGGAACATGTTTCGGTAAATATGATATACGATAGCATAAAATAAACCCACAAAATATTACGTCAAAGTCAAAACATAGCGAAATTTACCCGTTTGCTCCAAGGCATTCAAGGGGTTAATAAAATATATATTTTGTTATGACATATTTATTATAGTTGCAATACTACAATTTAAATAAATATTTTTGTCGTATAAATTTTGAATCACAACATTACTAATGTTAAAATTTAACTATTAACTAACTAACAGCTTTATTTTATGATAAAGTGTTGCGCCTGTATAAATAAGTTTATACCAAATTAGTACTCCTATTTAGCACAGATAAATATTAGTTCAGGAAACTGCCGCTAGATGGCACTATAGATTTTCCAGTTACCTACATTTTTAATGAGAAAATTATTTTTACACAAAAATTAAGATTGTTTCATTATTGCTTATTGACAAAACAATAATTTTCGAAAAAGATCGCCACAGAACTGTGGTTCAATGTACCTACTCAAATTTGCTTTCAATTTAAGTGTCAATTTCGAAGGTGGAACTGGTTGTGTGATGAATTCAGTCAAGCCATAAAGTATTAATTAATTAATTAACATTAAATTTTTTAACAGAAAATATTTATTATTTTCAAATTTGGAACTGATTTGTAAGAATTCAGACAATTCCGTGATTTTTCACATCCGTCCTACTTTTATGATAAAGTTGAGAGGTCACGTTTGTGTGATAAACGCATACAGATGAAGATGATAGATCATTTGTATTTTTGAACAAATGATACATGTACATGTATGCATACATGTACGTACACGTACATACATGTGACAGAAAGTAGGTTTCCAACAGAGCTCTCACTGGAAGGTGATCATTAAAATATGCATATTGGCTTTCACGTCATTTAATAATATTTTAAAAATAACAAATTTTGATCACATTTTGATCATGTATATTTTAAATGATTTACCCTGATCTTCTTTGTTACAATTAAATCTTTAATCTGTTGATCACGGCACCCGTTTCAGTTACGTCACAACTGAGCTATAATCCGTCCCGCTAACTTGGTTTATGTAGAGTACTGCCAGGCAGAATATTAAATGAATGCATGCAAACCAACCACTCGCAGGTTCGCGTCACAAGCCGTAGGTAGCTACTGTTGCCAGATACCTGTAATTTAAAGACAGGGGCGCAAACTTGTAATGTGTTGGGTGTGTGCGAACGCGGGCGGCCGAAACAAGAGGCGGATACTCTGGACCATACTTCGTGACTGATTCGTCAACATTTTTTTTAGTATACCTACATACATTTTTGGTGTGAAGATGTATCTAAAATATTATTGTGTGTTTATTAAATATTATCATACTACGAGATATATTATAATTACATAAATACAATGTAAGACAAAAAAAATAAATATCAGTTCGCATGAAAAGAGTGTAAGACCGATGTTAGTGTAATGAACACGATTTAGAAATGTAAACCAATTTGTTATAAGCTTTGAAGATTTTTTTATCTATCATTCGTGGATCACAATATTATTATTGACAATCGTTTTGCACTTAGATCATTTTGCATTAAGATCATTTTGTATTAAGATCATTTTGTATTAAGATCATTTTGTATTAAGATCATTTTGTATTAAGATCATTTTGTATTAAGATCATTTTGTATTAAGATCATTTTGTATTAAGATCATTTTGTATTAAGATCGTTTTGTACTAAGATCATTTTTAATTAAGATCATTTTGTATTAAGATCGTTTTGTACTAAGATCATTTTTAATTAAGATCATTTTGTATTAAGATCGTTTTGTACTAAGATCATTTTTAATTAAGATCATTTTTTATTAAGATCGTTTTGTACTAAGATCATTTTTAATTAAGATCATTTTGTATTAAGATCGTTTTGTACTAAGATCATTTTTAATTAAGATCATTTTGTATTAAGATCGTTTTGTACTAAGATCATTTTTAATTAAGATCATTTTGTATTAAGATCGTTTTGTACTAAGATCATTTTTAATTAAGATCATTTTGTATTAAGATCGTTTTGTACTAAGATCATTTTTAAATAAGATCATTTTTTCCAAAATCATTTTGTACTAAGATCGTTTTGTAATAAGATCATTGTTAAAGATCAATGTGTACGTTATTTATTTATTGTTTCTTTACTTGGTAGGAATTATTGTTAACATATTAATTATTACATAAATACGTTTATATATAAAATTATTAACCTGTGTTGAGGTTAATAATTTTATAAATTATTAAAAAAAAAAATAATATGGGTGTTATAAGAACAATGTTGTTACAATCAAGTTTATTACAGATAATGGGTTCCTAAGCTGTAGGAAAGCTATTTGATAATCTTTCAAATTTGATTTGAAATAATATTATGCTTTTAATTTAAAAAGGAATATGCTGAAAAGAAAAGTATATAATATATTATCGACAATTTTAATTTAAAAGGGCAATGGTGAAAAAGTACGTAGAAAATATAATATTATTAATTTAAAAAGACGAAAAAAAATGTTGGCAATCCTCGGCTAACACAAATATTTTAACAATCTCCTGGAGTCTATTTGAAACCTATAGGGGTCAACTCTTGTAAGCTCATAGAATGGTTGTATCTCCCTTAATATTATAGTGAGAAACATGATATAAACGATGTTAGAAAAAGAAAAGACCACGGTTTATATTCAAAAACAAAAACCAAGCATAAAAGAAGATAAATGTACACCTTTATGAAACCAAAGTTTCGAATCGCATTTTGAAAACAAATAATGAGACTTTGGGAATTTATTATAACATTCGAAATTGGATCTCCTTACGCAGATAATGATAAAATTGAAATTTCTGCTTAAAAACGGCCGCATGTTTTGATTTATGCAAAAAAATAGTCAAAATGCATGTTTTATTTTATTTTGTGAAGTCAGGAACAAATATTAAATTGAAACCGAAATTGCGATATTATGCGATAAAATCATGTCATAAAAGGGGTTCGTAAGTACGAGATTTTGCACTTCAAAGCATTTTTTACAGACCTGATACTTTATTTTGTTTCAGGGCTTTTAAAAATACTTTTCAAAAAATGCTCGATTGTAGACATAATACATATATGTTTGAGTTTATAATATTTTGAAGCGATCAAATTTTCAAACCAAAAGCATTTCACTGTGCACCGCCTTAAACTACGGAACGACGGAAAGGTGAGGTAAAAATAACGTTTGTCTAATAAAATATGTATGTGTTTTTATTTTTTTCGTTATCGGTAATTTTAGTCAGAAAAAACGTCAGGTGAGCCATTTTAATATTTTTTGTGTTTGCGTGCAAAATTTTAATATTTCAAAAATTACATGTTTATTTTGATTTATAGCATTTGAAAGCATATTTTATCACCTTTCTAAAACAATTTTTAGTTTTCGGATACGTTCAATAATTTTCATTTTATTTTGATTTTAATGTGAAGCGGAATTATTTTGACTCTCTGAAATAATGGCCCAAGGGGTTAAAAGTACGCAAGAATTATACGACTTTTTTGTAATTTTTCTCTCATTTTGCACAATTCCTATACTCATTTTTATTCATAGTATGCATTTTGTACAACTAGTTATTAATCAATTTTATACCCCTCCGGCGGTCCTGCTTATAAAATATGAGTTTAGTTCCTACCTACTCGCTTGTATTGCTATAATATATGTATCTGTGAAGCGGTATATTATAAAGGCTAGCGCACACCGCACTGTGTTAGCGGGGCAGTGGTGTCACCTACTTCCTAGGCTTTATAATGGCAGGCGGAGGTGCCATGTTGAATTAAAATAATATTTAACATTATTGGGGAAAGATTTCATAATAAATTCTTAAAATTTATTAGCTTCAGAGTGGGTGTTGCGAGGGAATGCAGCTACCCATCAAATATGATTATATACTACGCCAACAAAAATTTATTACGACTGTCAGAGTGTAGAATAATTATCCATGAAAATTTACCTTGAATAATATATAAAACTAGCTGGGGTACCCGGTTTCGTTCAGGGAGTTGATAAGTGATTGAACTGACGTTCGAAACCACTGCTAATCTTGCGTAAGAGGAATGTATGCGCGGCCCACTTCGGCCAGTTTCACACAAATCTTAAATTTGGATTTGAGATCAAAATACCCAACCAAACTGAAAAATTATTTTTGTAATCAAAAGGTATATCAAATATCTAGTACGGATGTAAGCTACTTTATTTAATTTTGCTTGAAATGATAAGATATACGCCATTAAAGAATTAAGTGTTTAATGATTTTAGAGGCGGGAATGGGTACCGCCGCCCCGGGAACCTTTATTGGATAACCAACACCTCTGCCATAGGTCACCTCAAGTGGTTCGCTACGTTTGGTGATTTAGCAGGGGTGCCCGGGTTCATGGGGTGAAGTTTGTCTAGGTCTTGGAGGCGGATGACCAAGACACACTGAACCCTAGATTCCTACCCACCCCTTAAACCCTTTTCCTTCCCCAAATTCTCCCCCATTTTATTTCCTTATAAAGCCCTCCACACAGCATCCCCAAAGATGACATAGGCCCTGAGGGAGATTATTTTCCTCATGGCCTCCTGTGTGGATCTCATGTAAAAAAAAAGAGGCAACTTGGGCAATTATTTGTGAGTAAATTAAAAACATTATAAAAATAATTTTTACTTACAACGTACACCCTAATTCACACCTGTGTAATTTCCGCCTTGTAACACAATCTACTTCTGTGTGTAATTCATGGTTTTGGGTGTATAGGTTCCCAAACTACACAAAATAATAGAGAAAACATTACTTACATTAGACTTTACATTGTTATATGTTGATGAAAATAAATGGTAGTGGCCGAGTTGACAAATATGTTTGGTTCACTTCTGGACTTCATGGAATCAACTCCTATGGTTCCCAAGTCGTCCTGCACAAGCATCACTATAATGATCATAGCAAAAGATTTTCCAATATTTTCAGGTTATTCATAACCTGACAATGTTTGTTTACGGGGGTATTCTAGTCTAGAAGCATGAATTTTAGGTATTTTTTCAGGTGCAATAAAAAAAAACGAATAATATTTTTAATAGACAATACTTTACCAAATATTAATTGAACATTAAAGAATACATTTAAAAAAATCAAACGAAAAAATTTAAAAGGTTACAGGGTGTTGAAGTGGGGGGTCTAAAATGGCGCGCCCTGGTTGACACGATTGCAACCCTCCTAGTATTAAAAAAAAATTAAATATTAATCCAGACAAGTGCTGCTATGGCCCGTACCTCGAAAAGATAAACATAATTTGTTTTCGCAAAATGGCCGCTAACTGAAATAAAAAGACATTTTTTACCCTTTTTTATGACTCTTCGGAATTTTTTAAATACAGTGAAAATTAAAAATTTGTTATAATTCTGATAGGGGCGGTAGAATAATGTGTAGATAAGGCCCACACCAAATTTCAAGTAAATTGGTTTCGTAGAACTTGAGATATCGTGTCAACCGTCTCGAAAAAAATGGTTTTGAGAAACAGGCGTTTAAAATTTGTTTTTTTTTAGGTTTTAGTTAGATTCCGTCTAAGCCGGTCAAACTAAAATGGCTTTAACTTTTAAAATAATTCGAATTTTGAAAAATCATTATGGAGATATTTTTGAATATTTAAACCATCGAAATATGAAGAATTTTTTTTTTCTAGACTAGAATACCCCCTTAAAAGAAATGTGTAAAAAACGGTATGTTCCCATTTGGAAGACGGTTCGTTCTGGATTTATCTTACGTCCGTTAACGCTAAGCGATCGAATTCGTAGCGGTTCCTAACGACGACGCGGCTTTAACGATTTGCGAGGACAACGGAAAGCTAACCTTTACGGCGAATATATCGAGCCATCGGGACATCGAGTGGTTAAACAAGGTGTTTACACGAGTAGTGGGTGGCACTGAAAAGTTAACTCCCAGAATTGTGTTGTGGGCGTGTTGTAATATAATGTCGACTATAGTACACGCCAAATGTTAATGGCGGCCTGACATTGATACAGAAATCGTCGCAATAGACGTTTTCGGAACAATTCATGTATGTCTCATATAAATCATGGGTCGAGATATGACCTAAACGGTGATAGAGAGAGAAAACACTATGCTTTATATTCAAATCTAAAAATTTATTACAAAATAATTAAAATGTACGCCTTCATGAAACCAAAGTTTTCAACCGCAATTTGGAAAAAAAAGCTTTGGGAATATTTTATTAATTTATTTTTACCTGAAACGACAAAAAGTGAGCTGACGGTAACATTTATAACGTATCTATCTTACTTTTTGCTGATGACCTCAAAATTTTTAGAATTATTCAAAATATTTACCACTGCAACTTTCTTCAAGATAATATCCACAAATTTTTAATTTGGTGTAGTAATAATAGACTTCACTTAAATATCTCCAAATGTCAAATTGTTAGATTTTCTGAAATAAAAAATCCAATGATCTAATTACAACATTGATAACAATGCTCTTGAGACATTAATACAAATTAAAGTCCTAGGCATCACTTTTCAATCAAATCTTACATTTGTTAACCACATAACAGAAATCTATAATAAAGACTTAAAAATGTTGGGTTTTATAACTAGGCTAACTAGAAATTTTAACAATATGAAGTGTACTAAACTATTATATTTTGCTTGTGTTAGAAGTCAGCTGGAGTACAATTTTCCCATCTGGAATCCACATTATAATACTCATGAACAAGCTGTTGAAAGAATACAAAAAAAATCTTACGTTTTCTAAATTTTTAAATGTGTATTCCAGCAATTATGTTGAACTATAACACTCTGTTAAATGATATGAATATGCTCAAATTGTCAGAGAGAAGAATTTTCACTGACTTGGTGTTTTTATATAAAATTCTAAATGATTTAGTTGATAGTCCGGTATTGCCTCAACTGATAAGCTTCCGGATACCACAACGTAATACTAGAAGTCAGGATTTATTTCAGTAATTCTTATGGTAGTTAGCCATATGTATTCCTCTTTGCCCAGAATACTAATGGAAGGAAATAATTATACCAAGTCAGTGGACATCTTCAATTTATCTTTAAACAAATATGAAATACTGTTACTGAGGCAATTCAATTATGTACAATAAATACTCTATATTTCTTATTATTCATGCGTAAAAGCCCCCAAAAAGGGCGTTAATAAATAAATATTACATTTTTCTAATACAATATGTGTGTGTGTGTGTGTTTTTTCATTACTGTTCAAATCATGACTGTTGATTATGGGGATCTTTGTTAGTTTTAAAAAATATATATTTACGTGATAATAAAATTGTATAATATTTTTGATCCTATGTGAGGTTCAATGAAACTCACATTCAATGGAGTAGGGTCTTTTTAAAAATATGACGAAAAATCACACGCCTTCAAATTGAAGTGTAGATTCCAAGTAGATTTCAATTGAAACCGATGTATCCACTGACTTAAAAACTTTTGATTCTAGCCCCGAGAGAGCCGATGAAAACACAACGCTGTCTCTCTTACACTGCATCGTATACCTATTCCAGTCTATTTGATTTTAAATTTGTACCGAGAGATCGAATTTCTGAATTTGAAATTTAAGGCCCGAAAGGCTATAATTTTGGATCATGAAAAGCCCCCATATCGCATTTCTTGTGTTCTTCTTTATTCTTTATATTAACCGAATGAAAAACCCACACTTTTGGACAAGACAGAAAACCATTGTTGAATTACTGTTTTAAATAATAATATGTATCTTCCTTCTAATCTTTGCATGGTCCGAATTATTAGACCGAACATACGATTTTTAACACTGATTAAATAAGTAAGTAACTAATAAATATATACCTCAATTTATTTATTCAAACCAGTGTTCATTCTTGCTCTATTTCAGAGCGATAGAAGATACCAAACGGCCTTATAATCTACATTCATATATATAAAAATCAATATATGCTTGCTTGCTTATATGTACGTATGTACATTATTTATTTATTTATTTCTGTGCATTACAGTATTTACCTATAGATCAATTTTGAAAAACATTTTTACATAATATATATTGTAATTTTATTATGTTGGGTGTAAGGTAGGTTTGTGAAGGTGAAACTGTGGATTATGTTGTTAATGTATTGCTATTTTAGCATTTTATCCACACTCGCGAAGGTTTCTGGACTATTACAATCACACGACAAAACATCTGAAAATTTGTTTTAATCATTACTAAAACTCTTCCGAAACTGTCAAAAATGTCACAATTTGAGAATGACATTTTGCCACCCCTCGATTGTTCAAATAAACTCTTTAAATTAATGAATTTACTCGAAGTACTCACCTAGGATACCAACCAAAATCGAATACTTTGAATAAATTCAAGAATTATAGGTATTTTCAAGAGGTACCAAATTTGAATGATTGTTTTTATAGTACACAAAAATGAATGTTTGTAATACATATATGAAAAGTGAAAATTTGTATAAAAAAATTGCAATAGGTAGCGTGCGAGCTGTTTGAAAACTGAATGTTCCGGGACTGAATATATGGAACGCAGGAGAGGGTGGGGGAAAGAGGGAGGGAGGTTGGCGGGACGGGGGCGCGGAAGAGGGGAGAAGGAAAGCGGGTAAGGTGGAAGGGGAACGCTTGAGGGAAAGGGGACACGGGAGGGGAAGGGAAGGTGGAAGGGAAACGGGACGAATGGGAGAGGACACGCAGTGAGAAATAATTTCTTTATTAAGTGGCATTGCTGGTAAATCGCTAGTGTTTTATAAAATTACAAGTACCCACTCTACAATTTGCAGAGGAATGAGAAAAATTCAAAATCTTTCTTAAAATCTCACTCTAATATGAATAAATAGGTACAGTTGTATTTCAACACCTTTGGTACAGACTATTTAATAATAACATGACTTGATTTTGAAAATAGATCACTTTTAAGTAGCACTAGGTATTTAATGATCTTGCTGTATTGCGGTCATAAGTAAAGCATTTGTTTACTATACATACTAGTATTTATATTATTTTTAATGTGGTTCGCTACGTTTGGTAACTTCGCAGAGGTACCTGGGTTCATGGTGTGAGGGTTAGCTAGGTCTTGGCGGCACACGCGTTAGCCTGCGTGGCGGGCCGGATCGGGAGAGACTGGTTGAGGGAGACCTTTTTACCTCTCGAGACGATCTCTCTCGACCGTCTTTCACCTGACAGTCTTTCACCTGACAGTTTTTCACCTGACAGTCTTTCACCCGACAGTCTTTCACCTGACAGTCTTTCACCTGACAGTTTTTCACTTGACAGTCTTTCACCTGACAGTCTTTCACCTGACAGTTTTTCACATGACAGTCTTTCACCTGACAGTCTTTCACCTGACAGTCTTTCACCTGACAGTTTTTCACCTGACAGTCTTTCACCTGACAGTCTTTCACCTGACAGTTTTTCACCTGACAGTCTTTCACCTGACAGTTTTTCACTTGACAGTCTTTCACATGACAGTCTTTCACCTGACAGTCTTTCACCTGACAGTCTTTCACCTGACAGTTTTTCACCCGACAGTCTTTCACACGACAGTCTTTCACCCGACAGTCTTTCACCCGACAGTCTTTCACCTGACAGTCTTTCACCTGACAGTCTTTCACCTGACAGTCTTTCACCTGACAGTCTTTCACCTGACAGTCTTTCACCTGACAGTCTTTCACCTGACAGTCTTTCATCTTACAGTTTTTCTAAAAAAAACTAAATTTATTTGTAAATTCTTCCTCTCGGGGCACCGACTTGACAAAAATAGCGAAATTGTGCAAGACATAAAAATAGGAAAATTCCCACGTCCATCACTTCATTAGTAGGCGAAAAATTAAGCGTTACCCAACGCACAGAGAAAGATCGGTGAAATAGGTGTTAGGGGAATAAAAGACATCTTGGAAACTGATGTGAAGTGAAGACATCCGATAGGTCAGAGAAGGAATATTAGTTTTCCAACAAAAACAAAATGGATTTACTCCTGCAACACACATAATATTACAGAAAACGTATAAGGTAGATTTTTTCAGTGAAAAAGATCATTATGATCAACCTACTGGTATAAGGATTAATCGATCACCGATAAATGGGTGCAATTAAATTTTAAAAATACCGGTATTATTGGCATTTAAACCCCCGGCTTTCCGAGTAGGTGTGGGCGAGAAATTACCCACTCAGCCGCTGGTCGCTTCATAATCACCAGAAAGCTCTATTACTTACCAGAACTGATGGATCTGAGTAAAAAAAATATATAAATGGGAGCCATGACGTTATGCATTCGTCGGAAATGCAAATTTGCATAGGATCGAAAACAAGTCCAGATCTACATAAATAAATCATCGTAATAACGATGACCACATGAACCTTTTGTTTTAAACAGACCTGTTTTATATGATACGTGTTTCTCCATTACGGATATCTTTTTTAAGAACTGTCTTTTTCAAAATTTTTGAAAGAAGCCATGTGTTGACAAGAGATTCGAAATAATATTCATAAAAGACCGGAGGATAGTAAATCCACGCATTTCTGACCAAATTATGGGAGATATATTCCGAAAAAAAATAATGGGCTAAAGGAAGCAAATGGTTATGTGACACCTCGCAAAAGCTTTACTCTTTTAAATGTACGCAGATGAATGATTTCTCTTTTTTTAATGTACACGGATGAATGATTTCTCTTTTAAATGTACGCAGATGAATGATTTCTCTTTCAAATGTACGTGGATGAATGATCTCTCTTTTAAATGTACGTGGATGAATGATTTCTTTTTTTAATGTACGTGGATGAATGATTTCTCTTTTAAATGTACGCAGATGAATAATTTTTCTATTAAATGTACGCAGATGAATGATTTCTCTTTTAAATGTACGCAGATGAACGATTTCTCTTTTAAATATACGCGGATGAATGATTTCTCTTTTAAATGTACGTGAATGAATGATTTCTCTTTTAAATGTACGTGGATGAATGATTTCTCTTTTAAATATACGTAGATGAATAATTTCTCTTTAAATATCGGTAGATGAATAATTTATCTTTTAAACGTACGCACATTACTGATTTCCCTTTTAAATGTACGCAGATGAATGATTTCTATATTATCTAAAAGAATTCATTAATCTACCGTTTCACAGAAGTTTAATTATTTAATTATTTTAGGGAAAAACACTTTTATACGCTATGCTTTAAACAATTAACACGAATTAATTGTTTGCGCCCGTACATACCCAATATGAATATGAATAAATAGTTTTGTCCATAAATAAACTAAAATCTTTCAAGAAAGGTCAACAAATGCATAATTGGATTGAATCATCGAAACAATATCATATTTGTTAGCCTTTCTTGAAAGATTTGAGTTTGTACATGGACAAAACTATTTATTCATTTTCATATTGGGAATTGGGATGTACGGGCGCAAACAATCAATTCGTGATAATATTTTATAACATAATTTGTAAAAGTGTTTTACCTTAAATAATTAAACTTGCGCCATCTATGAAAGAGTAAATTATGAATTCTTTTAAGTATCGCCATAAATATATGTACGTGAATTTTAAATATACGTGCATTCGTATCTCGTAAAAAAATTGTCTTAGTCTCGATTAAATCATAAAATTATTATTATGATCTTAATTGCTGGTTAATAATTAATTTACTGAGGTACTAATAATCATTAACTTCCTGTATTGGAATTTTCCTTGTAAACCATATATTTTATCAGCCTTTGGAATCGGAATGCCGGTTTAACAAGTCAATAATAATTCATGCTACATGTTAATTATTATTGTAATATAAAGTCTTCAAGGTTTCGTACTACGTAGGTGAGATCATAATTAATATCATAATATTTTTACGAATTTTCCTTCGACTTCAAACATAATTCCCACCATAAAATTTCTCCTGTAATGTATGTTTCAATGTCATGAATTTTCATTTATGCCGAAAACCTAAATAACTACAGCAGAATGGTAAATTCTTCAACTCTGGACTAGGATGTCGAAAGCTCCAAAGCTCCAAAGCTCAGCAATCATGAAATTGACCTATTTCAGTGAGTCGGCATCTTGGTTTATTATAAACTAGCTTTTACCGGCGGCTTCGCTCGCATGGTGTTTGGAGGAAGTTACTGTAGCAATTAGCAATACATAATGTCCATTCCCTTCGCGTTCCCTTCCACCTTCCCCGCCTTTCCTCTCCCTCGTCTCTTCCCTCTCCGCGAACCCCACCATCCCCCTGCCTTTCCTCCCGCCCGTGACATGAAATACACACATTTTCATTTATACAAATTTCATAAAGCCAGAGCTTACCATAACGTATGGCCTTTGTTACTCGCTGATAGTGTAGCTTTCTATTAGTTAAAGAATTTTTAAAATCGGTTTAGTGGTTTAGGCGTGAAAGCGTAACAAACAAACACACTCACTGTCGCATTTATAATATAGTATAGATTCATACCCAGAGCTTACCATTATATACAGCCTATGTTACTTGCTGATAATGTAGCTTTCTATTGGTGAAAGAAATTTAAAATCGGTTTAGTGGTTTAGGCGTGAAAGCGTAACAAACAATCACACCCACTTTCGCATTTATAATATTAGTATAGATTATGAGGTATTTAGCGTTATTCAGTTAGATTATTTAAATTAGATAGGTACCTACCTATTTAATTTAAATATAGGTATTA
Source organism: Glyphotaelius pellucidus (assembly GCA_936435175.1). Taxonomy (NCBI): domain Eukaryota; kingdom Metazoa; phylum Arthropoda; class Insecta; order Trichoptera; family Limnephilidae; genus Glyphotaelius; species Glyphotaelius pellucidus. The sequence goes on along the minus strand of OW386549.1, from coordinate 16,612,783 downwards.
GATAATAAAAATCGATAGACGAGTGTATGTATGTTAAGTAAAAAGACTGGCTATTTCTTTCTATTACGATTTGTGGCTTAAATCTTAGATTGACTGAATGGAGTTTAATTTATTACGAAATACTATAATAAGTCATACGTATGTCTGGCATCAATAAAGTGGTTAACTCCTCAGGCTTATTTGTTCGCTTATGGGAACAGCTCACACAGATTTCATAGACGTTCTGAGTTGTAACTTCTTTAGTGACAAGTTGATAAATATGATTCATCTTCTAAACGGTGTTAGAAAGAGAAAACAACACTCTTTGTATTCAAATAGAAGTTAATCACAGAATTAAAATGTGCCCTGTATGAAAACAAAGTTTCCGACCGTAATATGAGAAATATTTACGAAAATTTGTGAATTTTTAAAAATTATTTTTGTATGAAACGACAAAAAAGTGAGGTGACATAACGTTTATAGAACATTTTACTAATAAAAGGTGTGTTAAAAATATATATTTATACGTTAAAAAAAAATATACTAATAATATTTGAAAACGTATTTTATCACCTATCTACCTAAATCAGTTTTTAGTTTTCGAACATGTTCCGGAATTTTTTATTTATTTAGATTTTATTGCAAAGCGGAAATACTCTGATCTTCTAACAGAATATGCCCTATATGCTGGGGGGTTAACTTGATTTTGGTCTTACTCTGATACCATGATGAAACACAAAAAGTCACCACCGTAGGTTATCATAAATTCGGTGTACTTTTGACTATTATTTACGTCTTTAGAGTGCAGACTTGAACCCCGATTGGGAAGAATCTCTCCTGGTTGCAAGCACCATAGACAATAAATAATGCAAATGCCAAAGTGTGCCAGAAATAGGAGAGTTCGCGAGATACGCGATGTACCGCCAAAGCCGAAGGTATCAGCTAACTAACAACCCACACTATCGGTCAGGTAGAGTGTAGATCAGGGGTGCACACTCTTTTTAAGAGAGCCACATACGAAGTCTTTATATTACAGTAGGGCTCACGGACCGTCCGCGTCCGTTGGGGGTGGTTCGCAAAGAAAACAATATTTGCCTGCATCAAATATATATATATATTTTTTTAAGTGAAACTTCTTTATCCCCATTGTGATTCGAATGAAACGAAAATGACGCACTACAACACCTGCAAAGCGTTAACTTGCGCTTATTGCCCGCTTTGATTATGATGTCACTTTTCAAGGATCCTATTGGTTTTGACATGAAACGGAAATGACGCATTATATTACCGACAAAACATCAAACTGCGCTCATTGGCCGCTTTGATTGTGATGTCACTTTCAAGACTCCTATTGGTTAAGATTCTTTTGTTTAAGTTTCGCTTCTACCGCGTATGAACTGCAATCGTTTTTTGACGTGATAACGTCTTAGAAATCAATGAACGCCGGCCGCACTCACGAAAAAGCATGACTCATTGTCACGTCGTCACGTTCCGCCTGAGCCGAGCATGCAAGCGAGGGCGCGGAATAAGCGTTCGGCCTAAGCGTTCGGCGAGAGCGTGGAACAAGCGATTCGACCTAAACGTTCGGCTTGTGACTGTAAAATTCTATGTAAAAGTTTTCTCATGACATTATCACGTAAAATTATCGTCCGTAAACCTACTTTTCAGACAACCAATTTTTTTTTTAAATTTTAATATTTTGAACATTTTAACGCGTTATCCACTTAGCGTGGATTTTTTTTTTGCTTACCAATGTAATGTCTTACAACTATTGAATTTGGTTAAGATTGCCATAAAAAATATGTTAATTTTTGTTCAACGTGACACCTCACAAGAGTCTATTCGGTTGGGCAGCATTGAGAGGCGGGTTAAGGAAGGAATTTGATAATGCTGGTTTTGAAAGAGGAAAAACAGGTACCGGTAGCTCGTTCGACATACGAGCAATTAATTACACAAAAACGAGTCAAAGAACGACCTGTTTTCTTTAAGCCAACATCAACGGGTTTTTCGCTCGTGTCCTTCAAGATTCACGGTGCACGTGGAATCAATCTGCTGGCTCCATTGAAATACCAATAGAAAGACTCAGTTTGCCTACAATGCGTTTGTGCATTAGAGAGGGCAATCGGTACATTAAAAACGAATTGTCAATCAAACGGACCGCCCTCCTTTGCACTGAATCAAGCAGGTTTGAAGTACCCAAAATTGTCATCATCAGGGAATTTCAAGTTGCCGTTATAATTTATATAAAAAATTTTAACAACGTGAAATGCGGTCGCAAGCCAATGTTTTGGCATCCCTGCTGTAGAGCCATGCCGCGTACCGGAATCCACGTCCAGTCTTAGTCCATTACAGGGCCGCGCAGCACGTGAGGTGTACCGTCTACGCGACTCGCAATATCCAATTCACGTGCGCGAAATATTCAATCCATTCAAACTTCAAATAATCTGTCATTTGTCGCGCATTTTTTTGACAGCTCGTTCCACACCGAATCCGAACAGAATAATTTTTGCACAATTTTCACAAATTCTTCATTCTAGTTGTGTTTTGTTGGCGCATCCAGCATTGTGAAGGTCGTCTTGTTAAATTTTGTGATCGACTGTAAATAATTCTATAACACGTGGTTCGTGTCACATTTTTCAATACGCACTGTGTTTTTTATAATAAAACAATCAATATCATCGTTAAAACAGGTGTTTAAACAAGCATTAATTTACATAAAAAATATGTTGGCTTCGAGGAATCTCATAATTATGCTTTGAATTTAAAGCACAAATCTTTAATTGGTAAATATTTACTATTCCGTCACACTCTGAGGAGTAACGGCTGCACGACATGTTTAATACATAATATATTATTTTTAATACTTAACTAAATTCGTTTATTTTAATAAAAAAATATAGCAAATATCTAGTACTGATATGAACTCTTTTATTTATGTTTTTATATAAATAAAATGCGAGCCATCGAAGATTTTAATTCTTCGTGATTTTAGAAGAATTAAAATCTTACAGAGTGGAAGATACTATCAGTATCGCCCTGGTGTAAGACCACCATTCAGAATTGAAACGTTGCTTGAAAATGGCTTTAGCCGTGTTTAGTGACCAGATCTGAATAGCCAGGTACTTCCCCACCTTCCTCTTCCCTATCTCCTTCCCCTCCCCACTACCTTCAGCCTCACAACATACCCCGATTGGGGATGCCATAGTCTCACTGGCTCCAGACGGGAGCAGTTGGGACTCTTGTGCGGTATTAACTATAAAAAAAAAAAAAAAAAAAAAGAAGCAACTTCGGCAAAAAAAATTCTTTTTTAATCTTCATTATACCCATGTTATTTACTGCTAATTGTTATTGCTGGTGATTGTCGTTGCGCATTATCAGTGCCCAGACAATTGATCCCCGATAGTTGGCCCTCTGAAACTATAATTGTTATAAAGTTATAATTTTTTGTGCATAATTTACGAATTTCAAACCTAAAATCTACTTCAAAAATACCCTAATAAGTAGGCATGGATATCAAACTAATTCATTTGCAGTATCGTTTTTTATCTTATAAGCTAGTATACACAATATACAGGCAAGAATTTTTATCTTTGATGCATTTGAATGCAAATATGTTTAATACTTTTGTTTTTCGGCGGTACTTCCTCTCTGCACACCCTTTCGGGGATACTCAGTTATATTTTATAATTAGGGTGTACCGTATTTTCCCTAAACCGTCTGCAAATTGTATATAAGTGAGCCGGGGGCCAACTATCAACGTTTGAGTAATTGAATGTATTTTTCGTGTGACGGAATAGTAAATATTTTCCCTTTAATCATTGAATAACAGCGTCTTAAAATTGTTTTTATGTGGTGACAAATTTATTATGGTTCTGCAATTTTTTAATTACTATTAGATGCAGTAAAGGTAATAAGTTTACCTTATTCAAAATTACTAACGGTGTGAAGATATTTTTGACTTTTTGGTAATCATAAAAAGTTTATGATTACCATTGTTGGATAATTGTGGACCGTTTACGAGTTACTCTTTGAGAGCAGTTTTCCGCGGTCATTTGGACACTGCGCGCATTAATAAGTAGACCAGAAAATAAATTTACCGAAACGAGCGGCGACTAATGCTTGCAAACAACGTATTATGTATTTGTAACAACCTACGAAAATTAGGTCCATATAGGAGACTCTGGAGTACACTTCGCTTATACCTTAATTGGGGATGAACAAAGTGTAACAGGGTACAAGCAAATTTATCACCAAAATTTTTTCGTTGAATTTTGAGATGTTGAGGAACGTATAGCTTCTTCCGCCTTCTTCAGCCTTTAGGACCGCCTTGCATTGTCACCATAACAATAGATGTATTTATTAGGGTACCTTTGATTCAATAAAAAAGTAAACATTCTTTTCCCTAACACCCGATAGCTGCCACCGCAAGTCTTCCATTAATTCATTTTCCAAAAAAATTCCCATGGTGTCAGATGGGTTTATGATGTGATATTAGAATTTTCATATTTATCTGTACCTGTATCTCGTACTATTTCGAGATATTTAGCTCTTGAATAAAGAAATTTAAATTTTTTAATCGGTCTGTATAGTGTATTTGGTGAATGCGCCGATATAACTATAGTTTCAAAAATGATAATTTCGACCGCGTCAGTGATTCATTAAAAATAATATTTTAATAGCAAATTTGGTGAAAGACCACCATTAAGAATTGAAAGTTATTTGAAACTAGCGTGCTGGTGACCAGATCTGAATAGCCAGGTACTTCCCTACCTTTCTATTCCTTGTCTCCTTTCCCTCACCACTATCTATTGGAAATGCCATAGTTTCATTGGCTCAATACGGTTGGGAGTAGTCGGGACTTAAAAAAAAAATTAATTAAAATTCTTTGCATTATTACTTGATTGTTTAATGTCTTCCTGATACTTCGCTAAAGCCTCGATTACATTGAGCGAGTTTACAAGCTACTAGTCGACAACTTTAAAAGCTGGCAAATCGGTGAGTGCGATTGTGATGATGACACATAAAACGTTCTACTCGCTCAGTAGCGAACTAGCTAGAGAAAAGCTGAGCTAATATAACGATTTCCGCGCGAACTTTGTAGAAAACTGAGATATTCGCAGCTAGCTCACCGCTAGTGGCTATTTTCCGGCTACTTAACAGATTGTACAACGAATAATCCAGATCAAGCAGTAGTTTGAAAGTTACGAAATCAGCTGGGCCGCCATCTTGCCATCCGCCGTACACGCTAGGGAGTAGCGAGCAAAGTTGACCCCCTTTCAACTTTTACGTAGATTGTTCACAATCTGCTAGTTAGCTGGTAATACGATACGCTGAGCGAGTTTACTAGCAGATAGTGAATTCGCCGGCTAGTAGTTTGTAAACTCGCTCAATGTAATCGAGGCTTAATACTCTTTACGTAAGCCCTTCCCTACACATATTGTTTTCATGTAATTTCTAAAACCATCTTAGGGTAGATATCTTTCTTAAAAAAAACCTAAAGTTTCTTATATCATAAATCGGTGAATTTACGTTGCATAAATACTCATTTGCAAAACACCATTAAAAATTACCGATTTTGATTCGATCGGGTTTTAAAATGTCATTCATTTTCACCCACCAACGAGTCCAAAGTGACCAGCGTTGCTGAGCTTGACATATTATTTCACAAATGCAAAACTAGTTATAAGATTCGACATGCGTGTCGAAACCTAACTGTAAAATGATTAATCCATTCCATATTCTCGTTTTGCTTAGCTTACGTAGGTTTTTCATGATTTATTCTGTCATGGTCTGATTGGAATCTAACGAAAGTTATATACGGCGCTTCCTTAATAACTTAATTAATATCGGTACAGACTTTTGCAATTAAATACCCAGTTTTGCGGCAATTTAACTTCACAATTTTTTTTTTGCTAAAATAATTTAACCGACTAATCTTGGTTGTTGGTGCATGGGTAAATAAATATATGGGTGAAATATTCCTGCGTATTGCGTAACATAAGTTCAATGAACTTTTAATTTTCAATTGGAACTGCTTATCACATATCAGATAAACGATAGTTATTATTTTTTTATTTTAACTTTTATGAGTAAAAACTCAAATTGCAATATTTTAATTAAATGAAGACAATATGAGCGAAACTCAATCGACAATCTGGAAACAGAAAAATCAGAAAAAGATATTGGCACCTCTGGGACTCGAACCCAGGACCTCTCTCCTTCCGGGAGATCGCGCTGACCAGATGGCAGCCAATAAAATATGCGTTAAGAAAATGAAGATAATATGGGTGGTTTTTAGTCGAAGTACGTTACAATTAAAAGTGACCGAATTTGATATCGACACCTTGGCGCAGTCCTGGCAAATCCTGGCCACGCCCACTTTTTTAATGGCCACTTTCAGCTTAAAAAATCTTATCATTATAATTTCCCGTGATTTTTCCCGAGTTTGCCCCAGTAAACAATAATTCGAATGGCGGACATTAAAATCCTCAAAGAACATCATTTATGATGTTTTGCATAGAATTTTAGAACAAATCATTTATGATGTTTTGCATAGAATTTTAGAACAAATTTTAAAATCGATACTTACCGGACCGATATATAAAAAAATAATTCTATCATGTTCCGACAACCATTTATTGGATAACCAACACCTCTGCCATAATTCACTCCAGGTGGTTCGCTACGTTTAGTGACTTGGCAGGGGTGCCCGGGTTCATCAGGTGAAGTCTTAGCGGCGGATGCTTTTGCCCACCAGCTGTGCGCCGGATCGGGAGAGGCCAGTTTGGGGAGACCCTTTGACCTCTCCAGCTGGTTTCTCTCGACCCATCATCTTGCACCGCAGCTGGAGGGAGGATTCATACGTCCGTCACTCCTGGGCTACTACTCCTAAATTCCAACCCAACCCTCAAACTTTTTTCCTTCCCAGAACTTCCTCTTCTCCTTTTCCTTAAAAAGACCCACCACACAGCATCCCTAAAGATGATGTACGCCCTTTTAAATTATTTCCCTCAACTTCCTGTGTGGGTAAAACGTAAAAAATATCTCTTTACACCATTTATTGTGTAAAGTAAGTATTTCAAAAAATTTCAAGTGGCTTAAAAAATCAAATGAAAATTGAATAAGATAAAGGTGATCTTTCTTTGGCCTCCGAACATTCCGGACTCGAGGTGCCGATGGGACTATTAATACGGTATTCACATTAAGAAAGGCCTTGATCGTACGCTTACGTAATTTTAATAATAATTTTTAATAACCCTAGTCATTCAAAAGTTTTAATTTGAATGCAAATCGAGGAAATTTACGTAAATGATAGCCCGGCGAGAATCGAGGTTACAGTAGTAAAAATTAAGTTGATCGCGTGCTACATTTGTTGATACAAACTAGTCGGCTAAGAAAATGTTTAATGGTTTTTGATTTACGTCTTTTACTCCCAGCTGAATGTAAATATCGAACAAACGATAATAAGGACTTGTTTTATTTTCACAATTAAATTGATGTTTTCAAGCTTCTTAGATTATTCACGAAATTCCAGACAGAAGGGGGGTTGCGCGAATTTCACGATGCTTGAGATCACCGTTTGAGAGTTTTGGAACATCTACAAAGAGATTTTCAGCATTTAAGTTAACAAAAAACAAACAAAAAAAACAGTCAAATGACTGATACTAGGGTACTTCAAAAATCCAAGGCGCAGGAAGCATTATAAGTTTTAAAAATAAAGATATCCAACCTTAGATGGTGTTAGATAGTAGATGAAAATATAGAGCAGAAGGGCTCTGAAAAGATTGTTAAGGGTCTACTATTCGTATTTCGACCGATTTCTTACATAACTCCCTTAAACATTTGAAGTTTTAAGCTCTTAAAAAAATATATGTTATTTTTGAAGATAATATCTAGATACGTTCCACGCCGAAACGCAAATTATATGAAATTCCCTCGATAGAAAAAAATCGCAAAGTATGCTCCGAAAATTATTTTAAACAAGTCTATTTCTTTTATTTTACAAGTTATATTTGTGAAAAAATTCACAATGTTTCTTTGAACGATACTTAAGATACGTTCCACGAGGTTTTTGCTCTATTTTAAACGAGTCATGTTTTATTAAGCTTTTTCGCAATTTTCGCTGCAATTTTATCACTTAAAATATTAGTGCGCTCTGTCCAACATTCGTAATTACATATCTCTCCATCTTCTTCTTTTTCAGCGCTGTGTTCACGAATAGTAGACCAGAAAAGTGATGAATAAAACCATGAAGACATTATTACACAATCATTTGATTCATATAATCTCACATTATTATTTTTATAATATTTTTATGCGATTACCTCACAAGAATTCCCAACTGCTCCCAACCGGGATAGATTCTATGGCATCCTCAAATTGGAGTATGGTGTGAAACTGTAGATAGTAGGGAGTAGGGGAAGGATATGTGGGGAAGTACCTGGCTATTCAAATCTGGTCTGCAAATACGACTAAAGTCATTTCAAGCAAAGTTTCAGAATATGGTGGTCTTTCATCAGGGCGATACTGTAAGTATCTACTAATCTGGAACGTGCAAAATATATCGTCGCCTTAGTTCTTAATTGTCCAAACGACCATTTTAGTTTTTGTTCAATCTCCAGTTTAAAATTAAAAATAAAGTATAAATAATGATAGTTAATCACTAAACTAAGAATTGTTTAAACTAATGAGACCTTTACCTTTACGGAAAAAGCTTTATTTCAACACCTATCATAATGTTTCATTGAAATAGTGAAAGAAAATCTTCTCTTCCTGTAAAATTTTCTGATGGTCGTTTGAACAATTAAGAACTAAGGCGACGATATACCATAATATATCAGAAGAGCGATTCTATATCTTTTGTGGGATCGAGATAGATATCGGGCGAGATCTCCTGTCAGATTTGTGTGATTTTCTATCTGCTTTTTGTATGGGCCGATGTCAGAATTTCAGCTGTGAGCTGTCACGTATTTTAGTTTAGGTCATTTTAAACACGAATTCCTGCGTGTATGCATGATTATTTATTCGTTTAACAGCCGTAGAAAATCACACAAATCTGACAGGAGATCTCGCCCGATATCTATCTCGATCTCACAAAAGATATAGAATCGCTCTTCAGGCTTGCATTCTTTGCGGATCTCCACATTCTCACGAGATCATACATGGTTTTACAACATGTACGCCTGAAGGATCTCATTTCTACAGTATTCAGTCTACTTTCATCCTTCCTTTGCCAGTTCCATGTTTCACTGCCATACTTTGACATCGGACTGAACCCAAGCCCATTATTTTATTATTTTATTTAAAACAATTATACGCATTTTACAGTGATAAGATATTATGTATTTTTTCTTGAGTGTATTTTCATTAAGTTGTTATTGCATTAAGTTGTTTGTTATTGTTTTTTTTTCACATTTGTTTGTTATGAATTGTAGGTTTATTATAGGTAGGTTTTGTATATGTGTAGCGGTGTTTTATGATGTCAAGCTAGATTTATAAGTAGACCTTGTAAGGAAATGACCATCCATCACATCGCCAACCCTTCGGTGGCGCAAAGAGGAGGACGGAACGTGAACAATGTCGAATTGCAGCACCAGGTCTAAATTAATCAATTTATTAAAATCGATATATGGCTTTATAGAAACTCAAGTACATATTTTATATCGAACAGACTCCCCCTTCTCCAATAGAATTATACATCGTGCGTAGTTAAAGTGTCGACAAATTGAGTTATTACCTTGGCGTGGCGGTGGCATGTTTGACAGGTGTGATAACAGTAATTTTCAATCGGACCAAGGCCAAATAATAATAAATAATAAAAATAAAAGTTGAAAAATAAATTCTCGTCACCTTTTTTATAATGTTTTCACAATGTTTATGCGCTAAAATCGAATAGTATTAATACGTCTGCGTCTGCATAGTTGAATTTCAGAACCCAGTTTCGAGCGCATGTTAACGCCACGCCGCGCGCGTCGCGCCATAAATTACATACGTGTAGGTGGAATTTAAAAAAAAGCTACTGTTGTAATTCGGTTTTGAATTTCGTCAGCAGGTCGGATCGGAAAGTGTCCCCGCCTAGGTATAAATACTACGAATTTGTTAATTTGTAGTATCTCTCCGGATATGGAAAGATTGACGGGAATACATAGTTGTATCGAGCGGCTATATATTACATACGACGTCATTGCCTGCCTCGGTTACTTTCTAACGGTGACTATCACTCGATGACAGTGGATCCGAGGAAGAGGCTATTTTTTAAACCAGTTCCTGTTAAATTTATAAAATGGTCACCAACACTAACTGGGCGAAGCCGAACTAAAAGCCGCCCGCAAGGGCTAGCAGTAAAAACCAGCGGAGCGAGTAATTGAAACGTCGCTGAAAGTCTTGGTAATGCAGAATGGTTTCTGAAATTAAATTCCTACCAACTATACTGAACACTCCTAACAGTATATATTTCACTTGAACACAATTAGTTAACGCAAATACAACAAGCAAAGGATTTTGTGAATTTGGGCTTATGTGATGGTCTTTCCAAAAGTCACTGATAAACAGCATTTCATCTTTCTTACACATATTTTTTGTTAAAATATTTCAAAAGTTTTTAGGTCTTTTCGAAAGTTTTGCAAGGTGTCGTTTTCATTATGAAAATATTAACTTTTTTTTCAAATTTACTAAAATTATTATTTCTGAGAAGACGTATAAATAGGGGTTTGATAGATGCTGTACGGAATCAAAGCTGTGTGAGTACCCACAAGTAAGAGATCCTTACACGACGTTTTCAATGTATTTTTACTAATGTTCCTTAAAATAGAAAACTGCTGTAAATCAATTTTCGTAAGGTTATTGGTTATGTGTACATGTATACAAATTAACCTTGCCAGAGAGACAACGCCCTCCGTAATGACGAAGTTATGTCAATATGTTTTTCGTTAATCGAACCCGCGACCTTGAGACTCAAAGTCAAATGCGTAGACCTTAACGCACAGAAGGTCGCTTCCCGGAAAAAACAACGAAAATACCAACATTATGTGCCAAATATTTATATTTCCTGGCATTTGCAATATTGTACCTAGATACATACCTATCTTCCTACCAATGAGCCTCTTGCATACATTTTATACTGGTTTGGAAAGAATTAATGCACAAAATAGAAATTGATTCTGAAAATACCGAAATACTAAAAAATGATAAATTCTTGTGGTTTTCTTAATTAAATTAAACACATACGTCTTTTTAGATCTGTATGTCGCAATCTTAAAATCGACCCTTTGGTTACACATATCAAAAGTAATTTTTAATAGTTACAATTTTAAAACCAACAGTGGAAGTGACTATTTTTACTCATTTAGACTGTTTTAAAATTAATTTTTGAGTTGTGTTTTTACTTAAATGTCTGTTTTACACAATTTTAAACTTTAGTTTAACTTGCTGAAGTCCCCGGCGTTTCCAGTAATTCATACAACGTTTTTCTCATGTTTTGAAGATCAAGTTTGTTAAATTTCACTAATCTCTGAATAAAACGGTAGATTTATATAAAATCAAGCCGCCCGCCACAGATACTATCCTGTAAATATGTAAATAGATTGGTTGATCATGAACCTTATGCTGATTAGTTAAATTTAAATATAATCTTACGATTTCAATGATCTAATTTGACAGTTACAATTACTGACACAGAAAAAGGCCTAAATCTTGGAAAAAAATTATAGGCTGTGCAATCGACGAAAAGTACACTCTCCAAAAGGCGCTTCATTTTCAAAGGAATTAACAGCGAAATATTATTTGTTAACATTTCGAGACCTTGAAAAGGAAAAAATAAAAATCAAGTGTAGTTCACACAAGGTAGAAGAGAAACTTCACCCACACAATCTCAATCAATAGGAGCCTTGAAAAGTGTGATCAATCAAAAAATGTGTAATCAAAGTGGCCAATTTGCGCACTTGGACCGTTGTACACAACACCTCGGTTAGGGAAACAGTGAAATTAATAGTTTGTAATATATTAAAAAAGAATGTTAAAAATAATCACCGGAGAACACTACCACATGAAAAATTTTCGTTGCTTTTTACGATGTTTGTGTTTTGTCTTCCGGCGGATTTATAAAAACGTTGTTTTATCTGTATAAAAGACAGCTTGACAGAGCGCGATGCTTCGTAGATACTGTACGTAGGCAAGGTTTAATTCTATCTCATTCTCTCGCAGGCTAAATCCTGTAGATGTATGTGTTCGTCTCTTTTAGTGTCACTCGTTTCCGTTTCATCGAAAAGTTTTCACTTCAAAAATTTGGATACCTTAGAAATTCGATACCACTCACCATACTCGTATCTGCTGAGACAATTATTGTGACAATAATAATTCACTGCAGTCGTACCAACATGCACGTGTAATATATTATACTATAATAACCCACTTTAGTTACTTATTCTATAGTACCTACTTACATTGATTTTAGATATTATTAAATTATATGCTTTTTTATATTCCTTCATATACTATGCTTTTATATTCTTTTATCTCTTTTATACTCTTTTTATATTATTTTATACTTATTTTCATTCCATTGTATTCTTTAATTCTATGTTATTTTATAGTCTGATATTATTTTATAATCTTTCCTATTATTTCTTATTTCAAATCTTAATGCACTGCGTGTAAAATCGACCACCATGAAACGGGCATGTGCCTAGCATGGTGGTCGAAAAAGCCACAATTTATGTAACCATCAAAGTAATGAATAACGAAAAAAATTAAAGAAAATAATAAAATATTACAAAGCGTCATACAAGAGGCTCATTAGTGCCTAGCAATTGTAATAAAATTATTAATAGCCCCGTTGTACGCAATAGGCTCTATTTATGTTTATAGCAAGAACGACGAGTAGATCAATTAAACTTGGCCTTCAGAGATATGCAATGCAAATTAACTACGTTCATTATCAGGGGCGCAGCAGTGATTTGTGCGGGGCACAAAGGCGGCCGAACTTAGGGGGGCCGTCTATCGAGATGAAACTTATATAAAAATCTGAGAAATTTCGAATTCTTACTGATAAACTTGATAACATTTTATTTGAACAGGACACAATTTGAGTATGTATATATTTCATTAATTTCCTTTATTATGCATAAGTATCTTGATTTATTTCATAATATATTATTGTGGTTATTAACAGTGGCGAATTGCGTAATAACTCTGGATATTATACCAAATATTTCATAGTTTTAAACACGAAATAAAAGATGAAATAATATTTGAATTTTTTCATGAAATAATACATTTTTTAATTTAATTCACCCAAGTTTTCATGAATTGATGCAATAATGGATTAATACACGTTTTAATGGATTAATCCGCATATTCATTAGTACATGGATTAATTCGTATGGACGTGGGATATGATTTTAGATTTTCACGCCCAAAAGTATTTTTGTTACTTGTTTTTGGGGTATTGCATGTTGCACGGCATAATACCCCAAAAACAAAACATTAAGACATGTCGTTAACGCCCAGCACTCAAAAACGGTTCTCAGCATCTCTTTGTGTCTGCTAATTCAAGCAATACGTACTTCAAATGATTTATCTATTCGGTAGTTAGGTGAATCGTATAAGGTTGACAAAAGTCCTCACACTGTAATCTTTTAAATTCTAAGAAATACGTACCAAAATATCTGTAATTAGGTACAGTTTGAAAATCGGTGAAGCCAATTTTGAACTTTATACCTAAAATCCCAGCACACATTTCCAATACAACTTAAAATATTGTTATTGAGGCAGTTCAGTTATGTACAATAAAATGTATTTTTCTAACTATGCTATATATGTAAAAGCCCCGAAAAAGGGCGTTTATTAATAAATAAATAATTAAAAAGCTTACACTCTAAGAACTTTTTCAATATATCATTAAACATTATATGTACCATTTCTTACCCTTATAGAATTTACAGATAAATCATTTGAAGTATATTTCTTGCGTTACAAAGTGTGTATTTTTGCGCGTTAACAAGGTTTGATTCCATTGCATGAATTAATTAATTGAGACAAAAATTAATTCCATAATACATTTTCTAAATTCTATAATACAATTATTAATTGATTATTAATTTGTCTAAATCTGATAAAGGTAGTTTTATTTTATAATCACATGAAATGTAAAACGGAAACAGCGATCAATACTTTTTTTTAAAATTTTTGTTTTTTTTTCGCGTAGGCGATATCACTTCTCACGACGTCCCTGTTCGCATTAACAACTTGCACTTTAACGCTGACTGAAACCATAAAAAACTCTACCACCTTAATAAATTCAAAATACATTGTAAGCATCACATTAACCCATTAAAATGTAGAATGTAGTGTAGTAGAAAGTAAGTAAAAATTTGTAATTTGTAAACTTAAATTTACAAATGTGTAACTAAAATAAAATAAATATAAACAATAATGTAACCACGTCGATACGAGTAATGGAAATCATTTCAAGAGTTACGGCTTCTAGGTTTATTGTACAATTAGTTAGTCATGCAAATTACTTGATATTATGAATTATTTGAGTAGGTAGTCATTTAAATGACTATCTGCCTGTAAAGTAATGTAATAACTGTACGGCCTACTGAAACGCAATAGTTTTAAAGGTTTCATGTAGGTGCTCAATGATGTATTATTATTATTAAGGAATGCATGTTTTATTCACTCAAGCGATTGCGTTAATAATTGAAATACGAGTCGAGCGACCGTGATTTCTGTGCGTTCGGTTTGGAAATTTCCCGCCCTCATTAAAAAAATAATACCTACTAATTTTAACACAGAAACGTAAAAACTGATCATACTTTTGTATAGCTTATCATTTCACATATATTTTAATTTTTCGAAGAAAATTTCCTCTGAAAGGTTTTCACTTCGTGATGGCATTATTTATTTTATTAAAAGACAAATAACTTTGTACAAATCACTTTATGTGATTAACTCTCTACATGTTTCATGAACAATGTTCACCTCATCAGGAGTTAAAGTATACAGAAGTTTCAAATTAAATATAGATTAAATATAGGGGTAGGAATAGAAGGGAGGGGGCGGGGTAATAGCTGGGAAAGTTTTTTGGAATTTGGGATTACAATATCATTACAAGGGAAAGACCGGTTAAGTGGGAAAATATTCAAAATCTCACTTAACCGGTCTTTCCCTTGTAATGATATTGTAATCCCAAATTCCAAAAAACTTCCCCCGCTCTTACCCCTCCCCCTCCTTTCTACCCCTACCACTATATTTATATTTAATTTGAAACTTCTGTATACTTCAACTCCTGATGAGGTGAAAATTGTTCATGAAACACGTAGAGTGTGAATCAAATAAAGTGATATGTACAAAGTCATTTGTCTTTTAATAAAATATATTTAAATGTTTATCCCATATTTTTAAGATTTAGGAATAATGTTTAAATAATCATAAACTTTATAAACGCGAGAATTCCGCGTGTAATTTCCTTCGAAATTGCAGTGCGTGGTATTTATTCGGGTCAACATTGATAATTTCTATTTCCTGTATGTTGTATAAGGCCAACTTAACAATTAAAGATTCAAATATACATTAAAAGACTCAATTGTCAGTTATTCGAAATTTTTTATAGAAAAAATATTTTATAGAATTTGGGTTCGTGGACTGCCAGGAAAAAAACCGGTTTTACGTTAGAAATTATCAATAAAAATTATCTTAATTCTTGCTTTATGAGTTCAATCAATCGTTTTACATGGACAGCCCTTTTCACAACGCAATATACATTGTGAAATAAACAGGCGGAGAATTCAATTCAATTTTGTTTAGAAAAAATGAAAACAGCCAATGTTTTAATTCACATGAGTTGAAAACACGTTAAATAGATCGATAATTTAATCATGAATACACTGGTATATAAATATGTAATAAAATTGAATAAAAAAGCACTTTAGCGAGCGCACTTTAGAAAACGATTTTTTGTTAACTTGAGAATAAACAATATTGGAATTTAGACTCGTATTGAATCGGCCGCAGGAAATCGATTTGAGACATATATTGATAAAATGGGAAAGAATTATCTCAGCTTTCTATTAACGTAATGATCGTGGGAAGGTTTGAAACAAATTTTTTAATTGTTTTACAAAAGGTGGATAAATTTGCCACATTATGGCAAGGTCTCGCTCAAGTTGTTTTGTAAACTTGCCATAATATGCCAAAAAACGCTCGAGTGGAACAAAACATGCAACCCTGAAATGTCTTTTAAAGGTGAAAGAACTGTTAGGAATGTGAACCATAATAAATTAATTAGTTTGATAATATTGCAATATTTTCATAATAAAGCCTCAAAATATCCTTAAAAAATCCCGACGATTCTGCTGTTGCAACCATATTCAATCAAATCGGCCAGTTTTTCTTTTTTAAAGTGTCATTTAGTTTATTACCTTACAGATGACCTTGTGACCGCTCGTAGCCTCCAATACAATTCCCAAGAACTCGAGAGATATCTATCAACGATTATATTGATTCACAACTACTCTGCCAATACTTGGAACATAAGACGAAGCTGTCACGTACATACGAAAAAATAGGTGTTATTGTCGATACCTATATTATAATAATCAGTTGCTAAAAATTCTAACATGAAGGATCCCTTTTTCAGTTAAATAGTTCAGAACAGAGGTCGGCAATCTTTCAAGGGAGAAGAGCCAATCGCGAAGGAAACTGGATAACAGAGGTATCAAAGAGCCTTTGGAGAACAATGCTAATTTGTTCTGGTGGATTGGTGGGCTCGTGTGCAGATTTTTAAAGTTAAAACCAGTCTTATGTTCGGAATTCAAAATAAAATTTAAATTTCGATTAAAACAGTGCAGTAAAACTAAAGCTGGTGACTGGCGTACAGACTCACTCTTGAGCTTGAGGCCTATTAACCGGCGGCCGAGATTTCAAATTTCGATTTGCGATCGTACCCTTGCAACTGTACAGGGCGGTTTTGATGAGAAAGATTGATCATTCTCCGAATCAACATTTTTAACTAATATGGATATTATATATCGATTTAATTTCATTCAAAATTTGCTTTAATATATACCTATATTCAAGTAATCAAAGAAATATGCTTATTAATAATTATTTTTCGATCACAAGAATTTATAATTTTTCAATATTGTTAAAAGTAAATAAGTGTGTAAAATATATCTAAAGTTAATCAGTTTTTTAAGACCCTAAGTAAATAGACAAATTGAACACGTGCACGGATTTAAAAAAAAAAAAAAATTAAAAAACTAAAATTAAAATTCGAAAAAGTATCTTTCGTAGATAATTTATTGATTTCTTTACTGTGAGTATATGACTTAAAATGTGTTTTGTATAAAACATTTTGTTTGAAAATCTAACAAATCTGCCAACGACCAACGGCATGACCATATTATTATAAAAATAAATACGTTTTTTCAAAATTTAAAACGTAACCTTACTACATAAAATAGCAATATTTCGAAATCAATTTATATTTTTTTGTAGAAAAGAATCGGTACGTCTAGAATTTGATTTTCTAAAATCAATAATCAATCTACGGTACGGTACCTACTCTGACCTATGCCAAAAAGTTTAAAAAAAACTATGTACTAGCTCTCAGTAGCGGTTGTCGTTACTCGTTCGGCTGATCAATGAAACTCGTTTGAGCGCAGTTCCGCCACATGAAGTTGTATGGCGGAATGTCGTACGACATTATACATCAGACGTTAGACATTGGAGCAATGATCGGCCAAACAACGCCGTGCCGCGCAGGCGGTTGTGTCACGTCCGCATAGGGATGGGATTACCTACACTGGTTGTAATTTTTTGTGAGATTCTTAACTCATTATCTGTTTTGCGCACTTATATGGTTTTTGATTCTATTGACCATTAATCTAGGTTGACATTAAAAGTCTAATATCGGTTGGTCGGAATAAGTACCATTAGCACCTACCTACACAGAAAATTATTATAACCGTAATTTTCAAAATTAGAATTGTTGTGTCAAGAATTCAAACAAGCGAAAAGTAAGTACCTGCCACCTACCTTTAATATTGTTTTACCAGCAAATTATTTTAATTCTGTATTTGAAATTTGTACGTATTTGTTTAAATTTCAACCTGTCCTTTGCCGGAAGGCCGCCGTCGGCCACGAATTTTTATTTTTTTATTTTCATGGCCAAAAGTATTCGTTATTTGTTTTGGGGGTGATATGCCGTGTTGCGCTACCTCCTTCTTTAACCAACGTTTCGGAGAGCGTTAGAGTGTCCATCATCACATCTGAAACGTTGACTAAAGAAGGAGGTAGCGCAACACGGCATAACACCCCAAAAACAAATAACGAAAAAAAAAACAAAAATATGTTTTTCACACTCCTACACGTCGCGATATTTTATTATGTAGGTAGAAATTCTGAATGCGGGATTTTGAAGAATTTAGAGAATACGATTTAGACATAAATACCTAGTAGGAATTTTGATTGGAAAATGTATTTATGTTAAGGCAGCAGAAATACAATTTTCAATTTTTTATGATTACAGCTTAGATTATTATATCTTCGATTGGGTGAGAGATACGATTCTTAAATACTAAAATTTGGTTGCTGGCCTGAAGGACCTTTACGGTACCTCGATTGTAGAATTGATTCGTGAATCGGAATACTAACATCCAATGAAAATCGAACTAACACCTTTTTTCAAATCTTCTTCATCGCGATGATACGAAGAGTCTGGCGATTCACTAATGTACGAAAAAAAGTTGTATTCGTATTAGTGAAAACAAAAATTTATCTGTTTCTATTTTTTTTTTGTGATACGAAATTGATTCCGTTTTCGTACAACCCTGCGTCGAGTGCCCACCTTCCGACCCACTATACTCGGCGGCTGTGGGTCAGTAGTGTGAAGCCCCCGCCTCTCCCCCTCACGCTGCCGCCCCACCGTCTGAAGTTGAACACAACCCGCGAATGCTGGCCGCGTTCTCACAGCGCGCGGCCAAAGGTTTACGTGCATTCATACCCGGGCCACACACATACATACATTCATAATCTGCAGTTACGTCAGTTTAAAGGATGTGATTAAAAAGATTTTTTTTTTAAAGTCGCATCTAAAAAGTGTGTTAGGTTTGAGGTTTGAGGTAGTTAAAAATTTAAAAAGGAAACTTTTACGTAACAAATTATTCCCTTGTAATTTTGTAATTTCAAACTTCATTTGGATAGCTAGATTATGATTTGGAGCCCTCAATTCAAGCTCTAACTCAAAAATTGCAAAGTGAGTTAGTTCACTATAGTTTAAGACGATCCAATTTTGAGCTATAACACCTATTTTTAGTATAAAATTAATATTTATATTATTATCGCAGTATCTACGCCTTTGAAAATGTTTTCTTTTATAAAATACATATAATTATATAGACCACAAAATACGCTGATGTTTAAATGTTAAATGAAAATAAAATAATGGTGGAAAAGCGTTTCGTTGGCTCGAAATTTTAAATTACAAATACAAAAGTTACATTCTAAGGCGATGCACCACGTCGTGTAAAATTCGGGATCAGGCCGCTAACAATAGCACTCTTTATGTAGATGGCGATAAAGTTTAAATTCCCGTTTCACACCAGCCGCCTGTTTTGATGTATTCAAGAAAAAACATCGCCTAAAAGAGTATTTTATTTTATTTTTCGAAATTCAGGTACAAATGCTTGCCATTTTGTAAAGAATTTATTTTTCCACATTATACAACAAAACTATAATCGAAAAGGGGTTCGTAAATAGGAAATTTGAACTTTAAAGCAGTTTTTGTAAGCTTGATACTTTGTTTTTCTGGGTGTAGGTATAAAAAGACAAATAAAAAAAACACTCGATTATTTCAAAAGCAAATATATTTTCTACTCGCAGTATTTAATTAACTCCTCAGAATAATTTGTTCGGTTTTCGGATCAACTCATATAGGTCTCATAGAAATCGTTGCGTCTTCCTTACTATCGTTTCCTTACTAGCTTTTTACCAGATTATCACACCTAAAAGTTAATCACAAAATAATTTAAATGCACACCATTGAATCCAAAGTTACGGAGTGCAATTTGAAAAGGAATTTTTTATTAATTATTTTAAAAAACTAAATTGACCATAAAGTTTATAAAACATTTGCGTAATAAAATAAGTGAGTGTTTTCATTTCTTTTTTCGTTATCACTAATTTTAGTTAGAAAATATTTAGGTGAGCCATTTTTAAAACTTTTTTACGTTTATTTTGAATTATAAAATTTGAAAGCGTATTTCATCATCTATTAGAAATAGTTTTTAGTTTTCGGATGCGTTCAGAAATATTCCATATATTTTGATTTTACTACAAAGCGGAAATATTTTGAGTAACAGGGTAACACTTGCCGAGGCCTGAAGGGTTATAGAATCTAAAATATTTCTAAGTGATCTAATTTTCAAATCAAAAACATATGATTTTGCTTACTTAGAAATGCCTAGCCTTAACGTTTATCATTTACCAAAGCAAATGGTTTTTTTCCCAACTGAACTTTTAATTGCGTTCTGCTTTTCCAATCAATCTGCGTGGTTATTTTGTTGCACCTATTATTCGCAATTTCCATAAATCCAACCATATCATTCATAATGCGGATTGCAAATTTGCACTCGCAACTCATATTTTACACACCTGCAACATGGCGTATATAGATACCCCCAGCCCATTTCATACATACGCAGTTTGCTTATTACACCTATCGTTCAGTTGTACAGTGATGAGGTAATTACACGCGAAGCATTCCTATTTTTATTTTGTATTTACCTTCAACGCGCAAACATTTTTATGGAAAATTTTCGCACATATATCTACATACTTTTTCTTCTACAGAAGTGTTATTATTTTTTTTCATAATAAATAGAAAGAAAGAGAAAAATAGGTAATTATTTAGTTAATTATTCCTGATGAAGTGTAGCTTCAGTTTGAGTTTCAGTTTATTGATGTCTATGGTTTTTTTTTTTTATTTCGGAAGGTTGTTGAAATACTTTATTCATAAATAGATGTAATTATTTTGCATTAGTTTGGTATTAAATTTTTGTGTTTTGATGTTGTCTTGATATCTTTTTGATTGGTGGGTTTCAAATTTTTTTATGATATTATCTTTGTAAATTTGGATAATTGCATTTTTCTTGAAAATTGATTTAAAAATTGTTTTTTTTTACATGAGCTCCACGCAGGAGGCCCTGAGTAATCCTATCTAATAGTAATTTGTTATTACTTATAATCAATCGCTAGATACATCACTACTTAGTGTAATATTATACATTGTAGATTGTTGGTATATTATTGAAGACCTTTCGCCAATCTCCCGCCAGACTTGATAAATGCATGTTAGTTGTTCCTAAAGGCGAAAAGTATGTATGTTTGCACTGCACAATGCATTATCTGTTAGTATTTTTACTGCGCGTTATTGCAACATAACATACAACATTTGCAGTTACTTTTAGCAAGCTGGATGCTATGGAACTTGGTAAATGCATTTGTGAAGGACGTTGCATTTTACTCGTAAAGTCAACGTAGGTAGGAATATACCTAATATAAACCATAGATATTTAGTCTATTGTGCAGATTATTTACTATTCTTTAATTTATTATTTACTGTGCACTGTGCGAGAGTTCCGATTGCCCAGTTGGAGCCAGTTGGAATATAGGATTATATGGCAGTTGATCCCCTGGCATTTTTTTATTTTTTTATTTTTTTTTAGTTTATTTGGGAAACAAACAGTTGTACATATTTTGTTGTAGTAATTACATATTACATGGTTGCATGAACCAGCGAAGTTTCCGCCAAAATGTACGATATTAATATAAAAACATAGATTAAAACATAAAAAAAAACATAAGGTGGTAGAAAAAGAGGAAAAAATATATACAAAATAAATTTTTTTAAAACACAGAATAAAGCATGTAGGATACGTAAAATGAAAATGAAAATGTTAACCTACGAGAATATAAAAAATAATACATTTTCACACCATAAGAAAACATTATTTCTTAATAAAAATGAGAATAAACATGATTAACCATTTTCCGGCGCCCTTGAGGTGATTTTTCACCAAAAACGGTGCTATACAAACCATCCAAATATTATTACTATAGAAAGAAGGAAAAATTACATAATAATATTGAGAAAATAACACGCAGCAGGGGTGGAGGGTTCGTAATTAACAATTTGTTTTTATTTTTTCTATTACGTGTTTGGTAAATTGGTCTGAAGACAAATGGAAAATATCGGCATCTGAAAAGATGTTATTGTATTTTGTGCACGTCCTTCTGAGAAATTAATGTTGTATGTAATTTGTTTTTGAATGCTTATATACAACATGGAGTCGATTTAGGAAAATACGGTACACTTACTTACACCAAATATAGCTAAGTGTCCCTGAAGAAGTGTGTAGAGAGGATGTACCGCCTAACAACAAAAGTATAAAACAATTTTCATTCAAATGTATCAAGGATAAAACAACTTGTAAATATCAACATAAAAGTACTAAAAGTCGACACTAAATAAATTCACTAGAAATCCATATCAACTTATTACTGAAATTTTAATTTGGGGAAAACAAAGGGAAAAAAAGCATTTTTGAAGTCGGTTTCAGGTTATAAATTGGTAAACGATGCACAAAATATTATAATTTTTCATTTCGGGGGATCAACCGTCGGATCACCGGAATATAGTATCGCCAATTCACTAATTGGGGTAGTCGTGTGGCTAAAAGCGAAAGGGGTGGAAGGAGTTGTGGAAAAGAAAGGTTGGGTTGGGAAACCCAAAACGTTTTTAATTTCGAATATGGAATTATAGATACCATTTGTCCAAAGAAACATCACTATCTCAATGACCATTCTTTTTCCAAACTTTCTTCAGGTAGGTATGTACATAATATTAAAAAAAGTGCGAATAAGAAAATCCAAATAAACACGACATTTCAAATTTGAAAAAAATCTTTACTCAACTATCAAAAGACACCATCTTGAACCGGTAACAGAATGTACAAAAAAAATACAGATAGATGATATGAAAACGGTCTAGTTAAAACAGGACATCGCTACGCTCAGTCAATTAGGAATATTATTGACATTTACACAAATGTTGTTGAGAATTTCTCTGTTAAATAATTTGGCATTTGAACACCTGCAGCTCGGAGCGTAATGGAGAGGAAATGACAAATTTGTTTGCAAATTATAATAAAATCATTGACAGGTCATATTTTTTAGCAATATTATTTTACACTAGCGTAGACCCGTGAAAAATCACGGGATATAAGAATAATGGTAGTTAAAATGCACAGACCCTTAAAAAAATCACGAAATATGGTTTTTTTGAGTTATCATGAGAAATCCCCCTTCTCCCCCTCCTGCTTTCCCTCCCTGCCGCTAAAATGTATGAAATACACACATTTTCAAACCATTCGCGCGCCATCTGCAGTAATTTTTTTTATACAAATTTCATAATGCCGGAACTTACCATTATATATAGAAATACGCTTCTGCTAAAATGCAATGTTCTGTAAAAAAATTAAGTAAATCCATCGATTACTTTCCGAAATTTGCGAACGCAAACATTTTTTTATTTATATATGATCAATAATCCAAACTATTTTTTTTTATTTCAATGGAAGAGTAGTAAAAACCTTAGGTGTAAAATTATCATTATGTACTATGTAAAACATATCATAAAAAATAATAATAAAATAAAAAAATAATAATCAAATAAAAAAAAAATAAAATATACTTAAGAAGATATAGCTATTTTATGTGAAACGTATTTTCTCGAGCGAATCTGAAAAAATCGCTCGCTTTATAGAGAAGATTAATAAAAAAGCACCAGCCGCATACATTGTGTTCCAGAGTTACAATCAGGGGTTTGTCTGAATTTTCGACAAATCAGCTACAATTCTGAAAATAACAATTAAGCAAATTTTTTGTTAGAATATTATTTTATAGGTAAATTTTGGACAAAGTACTTGATCGCTTGTCTGAATTATTCAAACAAACAGTTACAATTTTGAAAATGAAACTTAAATTCAAAACACATCCGAGTTCTAGAGTTCATTGAATCAGAGTACAGGCATACAACCAAATTTAATATTTTTGATAACTAACATGCATAAATATCATTTATTGATTATTGAATCAAGGTTAATTAATTAATTTAATTTATTGCTCGTCTATGAAGACTATAAAACAACGATGGTCAAATGCCGCGGATCTTAAATCAAAATCCTGGGAAAGGTCTAACCTTTATATCGATTTACCTATGGCATTAGTATCGACTGTATGCTATATTAGTGAAGGTATCTTCAAAAGACCTCGAGGAATACTCTTCGATCTTCACAATGAACCCATGGCCATCTTTGTTACAATTGCTTTCAGAAGAATAATACAAAGAAACGAATTCCTTTTACGAATATTTAGTGCAAAAAAATATTATGAAAAATAGAAAAAAAAATGCAGGCACTGTACAAAATTTAATTTATTGTTTTACGCCCTTCTTCCACGGGAATATGCAAGTATCTGATACTGGAAGGTTTAAGTATCTTGGCGACTACCACCATTTATCTGCGCGGAGGTTCGTACAAAAGTACACATTTTGTAAACTTTTCGGCGATGCCAGTCTCTCGCGAACAATCGAAAGAAGTTGTACCGACTCAAGGTGACAGAACTATTAGATATTTTTTAACAATATTAGGGACAAAACAGTCATCAAAGAATGATAGGATATAAAAACGATGGCTACATGAACTGTTTGGTTGTTAATGAGGTTATGGTAGCATTTAGTTTAGACGTTTCGAGAATAATTGGTTGCGCTCAGCGACGTGTGACGGACTGTGTGCGATAAATTGTTTGCGACGTGAGTACACAACATGAGTATCGGATACTAGTGTATCCCTGTGGAAGAAGAGCCTTATATGCGTGTTACATAATTAAACAATGAGTAAAACGTATTCCAATCCAGCGGGTATGGGTACCGCCGCCCCGGGAACCATTTATTGGATAACCAACACCCCTGCCGTAGGTCACCCCAACAGATTCGCTAGGATTGGTGACTTAGCAGTGGTGCCCAGGTTCATTAGATGAGGTTTGTCTAGGTCTTGGCGGCGAATGCCTTTGCC
This sequence comes from Glyphotaelius pellucidus, assembly GCA_936435175.1. Classification (NCBI taxonomy): domain Eukaryota; kingdom Metazoa; phylum Arthropoda; class Insecta; order Trichoptera; family Limnephilidae; genus Glyphotaelius; species Glyphotaelius pellucidus. The sequence continues at coordinate 16,587,668 of OW386549.1, read as the reverse complement.
CACCTACTGCGTTGCAGGCTGCATCAGGAGAGACTGGTTGAGGGAGACCTAACATAGACTTATCCAGACCTTACCTAGACCTCTCGACCCACCCCTTGTACCGCAGTGGAGGGATGGATTGATATGTCCATCACATCATCAGACACATTCACCCCAGATTCCTAACTACCCCTCATATATCTTTCCTTCCCAGGACTTCTTCTTCTTTTCCCTAAAAAGACTTTCACACAGCGTCCCCAAAGATGAATTTTTTTGAAAATTTTGGAATTTTTTTGAAAACTTAATAATATTTTATTTTTATAAGTAAAACCTCAAATTGTAATATTTAATTACATGAAGACAATATAAGCGAAACGCAATCAAAAATCAGAAAAAAAGCCCGGAAAGCGAGAGGTCCTGGATTTGAGTCCCAAAGGTGCCAATATATTTTTCTGATTTTTCTGTTTTCAGATTATCGATTGAGTTTCGCTTAAATTGTCTTCATTTAATTAAATGAAAACTTAATAATATTTTATAACGAAACATCTATCCATATGAATATTTTACAACCCAATAATACTCAATCACTTGGCATTTTACCGAAGTGCATTAATTAAATGATCGCGACACAATCTGTACGATCACCCATACATTTATGTTTACAATGTATAAATCCAAGAGCGCGTTCTACGAGAGGTAGCATAGTAATGTATTGAGTGCTGAGTACATCCTACCTCCTAACCCGGCGCGGGCACTTCTCTCTGCTCGTTTGCATTAACGGTCCAATTGCACTTTTAACCCGAGCTGTCCCACTTACCCGACACTTAACCAACCAAACTTGATAGGAAGGTACCTCACCGCACCTGCAGATAGGAAGGTAGGTACTGCTCGAACCTGTAGGTATCCATTTACCTGGGAACATGAGCCTAAAGTACCGCACGAACTGAATCGCGCGTTTGCTCGATCTCACGCGTGAATTTGAACTTCGAGATGATTAATTTGATCGATTATTTGCGATCTCAAACCTCATCTTTCAGGTTTAAAAGGCTCGATAGTATCATAACACTATTCTAGTTCTTTTTGGAGATTGAATCCGGATCGACTCAACTGTCACAAGAGAACGGATCATTTTTACGACTCGTTACGTGTGTTGAACGGTTCGGCTGTGAAATGACTTGCCGGCCTTTGTGTTTACATCCTATTGCAACATAAGTCTCTTGACGACACAAGTTCGCTGCTTTCTTGCAACACAAAGATTCATAGATGAATCACTTCTACGACTCATTCTTGAGTTCAACAGTTCGGCTGTGGAATCATTTGCCGACCTTTGTGTTTTTTCCCTTCTCCTATTCAATCCTTCCTCTCCTCAAAAAGACCCTCCACAAAGCATTTTCAAAGAGGCCCTGAGGGAAATTATTTTCCTAGTAGTTGATAGTTAGACGAAGTTGATCCACCTTCTGAATGCATCTGAATGAATTGGCAACAATGTTACAATAATTACCAAGATTGCCAAGTTGCCAGTAAAACTGTTTTAAATATCTACTGTTCATAAAATTTTCGAAATTTGTAGGAGAATCGGTTGTTTAATTTTTGTTGACCTACTCAAATTGGCATACTTTTGTTATCTTATAATGTGTGTACCTATATCTGATTTTATTATACTTTTATTGATTCGATTTAAATGACCAATCAGAAGACTTCGTTCATCTGGTCATAAAAAAACTTGTACCTATGACTTTGCCCAGAAGGGACGAATTCGCCGCAAATCGTTTCGCGCGTATACGCGCGAACGTTGCGTCCAGATGGAGCGTGAAACATGCGAACATTTCTCTCTGCAGTCTTCCATTTCCCTTGATACGTGCACCCGCTCTGCAATTCGCGCGTAAAATGGACACAAGGTTTGTATGTCAAAAAAATAATAATTTCCCTAGATTTGGGGGCGAAATTTCCCTAAATTTCCTCAGATTTCGGGGGTGCCACCTTGGGAAGTCAAAAAACCGCCGTTGGGTGGGGATTGGGGTATTAAAACCACCGCACTTTCGGCACAGGTTATGGAAATTAGATGGAGAACTACGATTGGGGCGGGGCCGGATGGAAGTAAGGAAGGAAGATTGAGGAGGGGCGGAGAGGAAGGGGTAGAGAGGGAGGGGGTGGAGAGGTAGAGCAGCGGTGAGGGAGGAGGCTGAGAGGACGGGCGTTACTAAACAAATTTAGTTGATCAGATTGATCGATCGAAAAGTTGGGAACGCAACGGCCGTAAGTTGTCTTTCAATGAATTATAGTGCCTTGTAGGATTTCAAAATACATCCGAACAATTACAGAGATAAAATGAATTTCAGATCCACAAATTTTGCATCATACATTCAATTGCATTCCAAATAACTTCACCTCCTAGCTCCTTTCCATTCGGTGTTCGGCTATCACAAAGGAAATCTTCACCCGGCGTGGCAGTCCGGAACAAAACAATCTGCATATTAGTCGCGCATGTGTCAAAGGCCAACGCCGTATTAGAGGTGCGGCGCGGTGTCATCAAATATTCCATGGATTATCAGTTCAAAAATCTTGTTTTTATTTTTGGTAAAATTGTACCACTTCGCTCCATTCTCAATATGCAAAAATTATTAAAATATTCAATTTAATTCCTATAAAAAACAACTTATTTGCATTGGAGAAATGGAAAAACATGCATTTAAACTCAAAAACTTTTGTAAGTGGAATTTATCCTTAGAATTGACGCCTTTATCTTATTAGTAGGTATATATTTATGAAATGACTTTTGCCGGAAGTACCAACCGTACTACAGTGATGAAAAAGAGGTTTTACTCATTTAGTTATTCTAAAAATAAATATTCATTCTAGACTTGCAGAAAAGTCAATAGATGTTGCACATTAAATAATAATTGATGTATTCATCCAAGATACCATCTACATTTCATTTGGTTCGGGAAAAATTTGCAATCATACAAGATTAAGAGCCGTTAAAAATATGCGTTAAGAAAATGAAGATTATGTTGGTAGTTCTAAGTCAAAGTATGATACAGTTAAATATGACCGAAGGGAGTAGGGTCGAATGAGCTCAGTGGCACCGCAGAGCCCCAGCAGGGTGAAGATCCTGGGTTCAATTCCTAGATACGACCTTATCTTTTTTTCTGATTTTTCCATTTCTCTACTCGAGTCGCTATTCATGTCATGAGATTTCCCACACCTTAAAGCGAAATTTTGATAGTTCTTGATAAAAATTTGCAATCTTGATGTTCTTGTTGAAATTTTGCAAACTTGACGATCAAAATAAGAAGAAGGTTACTATCTACATCTAATTTTGAACAACTCTTAAGTGGTTATATGCAGTTATACAGTTAGAATTTCCAAGAAATTGATTTTTTATTTCATTTTTGTAATATGCATATATTTAAGTACGCACACAAAAAATTTCAAGTCAATCCGGCGATTTTTTTCGAAGTTATATGCGTATTTGTAAAGACGTGTCAGAGCCTGAGGCAAACTTTAACGCGTTTTTCCCAAAACTGTGTTTTTAAAGTCGGTGACCAAGATGTCTCGGAAACAGTTGAACCGATCAGTCTCAAATTTTAACACAAGCTTTTTGAGAATTTTTTTTAGTTATTAATCGAAGGTCAGTTCTTACCGATAAATATCTGATTTTATAAACAATTTAAGTTCAAAATTTTGGTCAAAAATCGATTTTTTGAGAAGCCTCCATTTTGTCTAAATATTTGTTTCATTTTGTTCTTCGATTAATTAGAAGATTATACATTACTTTAACGAAATCCGTTTGGTTTTTACATTTTAAATGATCCAGTCTAGAGATGTGGTGGTCACCGCAAGATGCCTTTTTTGAGAGGAGCTTCTGGAGATCAGCTATATCAGCTTTCAGAATGATTATTTTTACAAATACAAAAATGTTAAAATACAGTTCAAAGTTACCATAATATGTGTACAAATTTTTACATTAATAAATATAAAGGTATTCTCAGAAAAAAATCTTGAAAAATCGCTTTTTTTGGCCTCCTAATTGTATATAACCCCTTAAACTCGGGCACCGCCGAGGACTTCAGCTAGTACGCTATAATCAATTATTAAAAAGAATATTAATTGTTATTATCAGCCGAGTACCTGCATATCTCGATTACTTTTTGTAGGTAGCTGATTCAAAAAAGCGCAAAGCTCATGACATTTTATTTTTGTTTGCCTTCGGATTCCAGTCAGCTGCGTTCAAATAACCGTAAATTATACAATTTGTTTGGTGTCATGAAGAGTGCTTCCATAAAGTAGAAGAATGGTTAAGTCCACAGTTAACGTAAGAAGTTTGGAGTAGGTTTTTACGTGCTCGGTTACTAGTAACTAGTTACTAGGCAGGTTTAACTGTAGATCGTCTTCGTATTCTCTTCTTTGTCCGCCTAAAAAGTCCGGTCAACGCGAAAAGAAAAGTATTGCTACGAACTACGAATCACGTAATGAAGATTCACAAAATCTTTCAAATCTGGTTTTTCAGACATATCTTTCTGAATTAAAGTAATTTATTGTTGATTTTAAGACTTATATACCTCAAAAAAGTGAGGTACTAGCAAAATAATAATTTACAACAGTCCAGAACAACGAGATTATATAAAAAAATGTATTATTTATAAAAAATTCGTAAAATAAACTCCATGAAATGAAGCCCTTATAGAATGTATGTAGGTAGTAGGGGTGTTTGTAGGAGAGGCTATATATTTTTTTTAAATTTAAGTATTTATTGTGTAGAATATAAATTGATATGTCATTTTTCTCCATTTTCATTCTTTCTTTCGATCTGCATCGTCGATATATTTTTAAGAAAACAAGTGCGTCTTTTACGACGTGCATTATAAGAGGATTTTTTTCTGAGAAATTTAAAATAAATTTAGTACTGCTATTAAAGAAATTTACAAAAAAATGTTAAGAATCTGAAAGATCGATTATAATATAAAATCATGATCAGAGGTCTAAAAAAAAAAAGATGTTTTTTGAAAAATAAAAAAACCTCATTTTCGTTAATATGAACAATTAACATGTTGTCCTTACAGCATTTAAAATTTCTCTGCTTGATAAAATATATAGGTATATTGTTGCATTTATCAATATTAACATAATATAAAAGTCCTAATTTTCCAAGAAGGCTATGATTTTCATTATTTCTTATTTTGTATCGTGTATATAGTGTACCTATCATAATATATTTCATCAAAAATCATTTTAATTGTGTGCCATTTTCAAAATTGGAACTGATTTGTCGCAAATTCAGAATTCTGAGTATTCTGTTCTGTAGTGTCATCAAACGGGCAAACTTCAAAATAATTTAGAAAATTGAAGGGGAGTCAGAGGAAATGTTGACAATTCCCACTGAATTGACTGAGAATTCACGGTTACGTGACGGCAAAAAAAGCAAAAAACATACGTTCCTTATCGCTTTAAAGCTGCAGCTCTTTCTTACACATTAAAATGATGAGATAAAAGATGAGCCACACAAAATACGAGTGACTGTTTTCTTCAAAGTACTACTTTGTCCCAGCGTTTCATTTTGTTTATAAATGTGGGGGAGATATATGATGACGATTGTGTGTTTCCTTTGGGAGGGTGCAAGCGTACGTTAGCCGTTAGTCTCATTTTCGACTGTTGTTATTTATTGAGCAAGAAATAATTATATTGTGTAAAAAAATTTATTAGTGACTTCATGGTGCGGTGTGTGAGAGAGATGTAAGAAAATGATCACTTTTTTTTCCTTTGGAGGAAACAGACCTACGTAAATTGTGTATCTCATCTTTTGAAAGGACTGTAGCATTATAGCGATAAAGAACGCATGTTTGTTGCCTTTTTTGCCGTGACGGTACCGTAACCGTGAATCGTCACAATAATAATAAAAGTGTTAAATAGATTTGTTCCATGGCAATTCCAAACACGGCTTGAAAGAAAATAAGATATTCCTTAAGACGGCGCTTCTCGGCTGAAAAAGAAGAAGATGGAGAGATATGTAATTACGAATGTTGGACAGAGCGCACTAATATTTTAAGTGATAAAATTGCAGCGAAAATTGCGAAAAAGCTTAATAAAACATGACTCGTTTAAAATAGAGCAAAAATCTCGTGGAACGTATCTTAAGTATCATTTAAAGAAACGTTGAGAATTTTTTCACAAATATAACTTGTAAAATAATAGAAATAGACATGTTTTAAATAATTTTCGGAGCATACTTTGCGATTTTTTTCTATCGATGGAATTTCATATAATTTGCGTTTCGGCGTGTAACGTATCTAGATATTATCTTCAAAAATAAGATATTTATTTTTTAAGAGCTTAAAAACTTCAAATGTTTAAGGGAGATATATAAGAAATCGGTCGAATTCGAATAGCGGGGGCTTAAGAAAAGAAAAATAAATAAAAATATGGGATAGATTGTGCCAGCTTGAACAGTTTGTCTAAAATAAATCAAATCTATCCATTGATTTATTTTAGACAAACTGTTCAAGCTGGCTTTGAAAATCCGTCCCACTGGCACAGTACAGAAGTATAACAGCAGTTTGAATGCTCCGTTGTTGCTACGGAAGGTTACCGTTTTGGTTAGTCAAATTTGACGGGACCTAGTTTGAGTTTTGGACCTCGGGAACGCCACCGCAGGTCTCCGGGCCACATCTAGAAGTGGTCCATCCCACAGCCCACGGGCCGGGTCGTCCATTCAAACACTCGGACTTTATTACAAGACATATCATCGTTTATTTCCGTGGTCTGGCGATCAAAGCGGGTATATATTATCATAAACAATTTCTATTTATGATTTTATATCGATTGGCCGATATAATATTATAATGGGTTGTCTAGGCCGCACCGCCATTTATGTCTTGTCATAAATAAACGAAGGTAAGATGCAAAAGTTTTGAAACCGCGCAAGTCACAATTATTTGCCTTGAAATTATGGCATCCCAACCGACATAACTAGGGGGCGGAATGCGGAGGCAAAACGAAAATTCCAGAACCGCTAATTATAAAAGCAAAAACAATTTAACTATCGTTTTTGACCGGTCTAATTTGTTTTATGGGACCAACAGACTTAGCTACAAAAGATAAAAGATCATTTGGTTTTGGCACATTTCAACATATCACTCGCCGTACCTTCCCAATGTTTTTGCCTCCGCCAGCCGCCTACTAGACATAACATAACACAATTCCGTTCCTCTTGCATGTTTACCTGATATATTTTGTCGTTAGCATTTTTAAATCTTCAATATAAACATATTATTTACTGCTTTTTGTTGTTACTGGTGACCCAACAGTTGATCCCTCGACAGCTAGCCCCCCCTCCTTCTTTTAATATCCATTATTTTTTTGACACATTAAATCAAATTTATTTGCCCACGCCGGTATCTTAAAAAAATCAACTCGGAAAAATTCAAGTAATTTACCGTATCTACCGCGATGATGAAATTCCAAAATAATCGAGTCATATTTGAACATAAAAAAACCACGCTCATAAATGTCCCGTCACCTGCCCAAAATTCCCGCTATTCGCAATGTGTGTTTTTGCCGGGCCACCGCAGATATCAGTACTGCCAGTAGCGAGTCATTACGGTCGCAATACGCAAGCCGAAAACGCTTCGTGTGGTCGAAATAGCGGTTTATTCTGGTGACCCGGCACTCGAGCACTGAACCAGGCCAGTCGAGCAGAGTGCGCTAATCACGATCTGCCGCTCTGTCCGCTCTGCCCGACTCTGCCCGACTCTGCTTGACTCTGGCGGTCAGCGGTCAGCGGTCAACGGAAACCATCCGTCGCCTATTAGTTCGTCTAATCACTGGAGACCCAACATGTCCCAAAACATCATACGCCGTTATAATATTAGGAGACCCAGATTGTCCCAGAGCGACTGAGCATTATTAAAAGTTAGATATCTTTCTTCCTGTCATGCGTACATTTGTGATTTCTTTTATCTAGAAAGCGAAAAAAATAATGCTTCTAATTGCATTTAGAATATATGAGCTATGTTGTTCAGATATTTTACAAACCCGATCATAAGTGACGGATTTATTTTGCGCCAATTTGTGACGTAACACACATTTAATTTTAAAATAAAATTGTAGGAATGTGATAAAAAGTGAAGTGATAGTTTTATTACAAATTTTCTTAAAAAAAGGAATCTGTATTGAAAATTTTAAGTTAATTCTATTTAAGTACTCGTCGAATATTCGCAGGTATGGATTTTTATGCCAATTTACATTTACAGTATAAAAATTTTAATATTTAGAAATAAAAATGTTGATTTTTAAATTTTAGAACAATTTTACGGACGTCACTACAAAGTAGTTTCATCAGTATACTCGATGACGTAGGGTTTGTCTTTCTCGGCTCCTGTTCTATAATGTCATATCACAAATTATCTGCTTCATATGAATATAAAAAGTTAATCTTTATTTTTTTTAAAATATTTATTTTTTTAATAACCACATTAATATCTAAGTAGTATCTACGCGATTAATTTGATAAATTTCTAAAACTACCTTGAATCCGATAAAATCTGTGCCGTTTACAGCTTTGTGGCTCTGCGTTTTCTATCTGTCTAGATAATAATAATTGTTATTAATCACCTGTACTCGTATTTATTACATACTCTCTCCTCTCTAATTCACAAACCGAATCAAAGCTGACATTTATTCCGATAACCGAGCATTAAAATATTTTATTTTATTGGACTTATATACGAGAAAATTTATATTTAAGAGAAAGTAAAATAATCTCAGAAAAGTGGTATATATTTATAATATAATTACATAGCTTCCCAGTAGCAAGGGCGTGACACCTCTTAGGGCACGTCCGCATAGGCAGGTGGCTTACTTAGCGCCTAGTGCCTAGTGGCTTGCACCCTGGCTACTCGCTAGGATACATGGTGGCCGCACTGTAGGTGGTTTACCTGGTGGGTCGCTAGGTGCCTTGCTCATTTGCTTGTCGGCACGTTGCTAGGCGACCCGCTAGGCGACTCGCTAGGCCCTAGACGCTAAGCAAGCCACCTGCCTATGCGGACGTGGCCTTAAAGTGTATTTGTTTAAAATACCTGGCTTTGGCAGATCTGGTCACCAAACACAGCTAAAGCTATTTCAAGCAGCAACGCAACGTTTCGATTTTGAATGGCGGTCTTTCACCAGGGCGATACTGAAAGTACCAGACTTGACTTGAAAGTCTTTGTAGACTAATTTCAAAAGGAAAACTGCTACAAAGGGCAGCAGTAATTGATGTGCCAATTTTCTTTGAAAATTGTTTTCTATCCATGATAAGCTGGAACTTTTTTTTATATGAATGGCTTACAAGAGTCCCAGCTGCTGTCGTCTAGAGCCAGTGAAACTATGGCATCGATTGGTGTATGTTGTGAGGCTGAAGGTAGTGGGAAGGGGAAGGGGAAGAGGAAAGAGATGGGGAAGAGGAGGTGGGGAAGTACATGGCTCTTCAGATCTGATCACCAAACATGGCTAAACACATTTCAAGCGAAAATGGTAGTCTTACACCAGGGCAATACTGAAAGTATCTTCCATTCTGCCGAAAATATACTATATATTATTTTTAAATTAATTAATTGTGAAATAATACAAATAATCAAATAAAGAATTTTACGCACGCCTGGATTCGATCCCGTGACCTTCGAACTGTGAGTCAAGAGCCTTACCCCTCGACCACGGCGGCCGTCTGTACTCTTTTTAGGGTGAATTGCCTATTTCAAAAAAAATGTATCCACTCACACGCGGTAGAGGTGAAAACTTCAGAAACATAAAGTAGACAAGAGTGGGGAGGCTACAAAGCACCGCACCAAGAAGAGACCGATTAGTCTATCTCATTCTCTCTCAGGCTAAATCCTACAGATGTATGCGTTTGTCTCTTTTTAGTATCCCTTTTTCAAAAAAGCGTGTCTAAAAGCACCTTTTCAGACACGTGAATATATGAACAAACATGTCCCGACCAGCATTTTGAAATGTTCCAAACTGAATATCTGTCTTCCTTTTCCCTTAACGGTGTGTTCATGTGGAAATTATCAGATACCCAAAAAGATAACATACATTAATTGCGGTGAATACAGTGGCCATTCATTGCGTCCAACTCACAGTCATTTGCGGCGGTCTGGTTGACATTGTGCAACGATTTCTCACTGTCTGTGAATTCCCGAGGTGTTTGAATATTTTGATATGGTTAACGCACGTTGGATGTAAACACGCATGAGGTCGCTACCCGCTGCCAATATTACTATAATAGGTATTAGTATTGGTATAAGTTACCAAGTATTAGTGCACGGTGTGTCTGGTTGGGACAAACTTCATGACATTTGATTGGATTTGAAGGAAGAGAAAGTTGCAGGTGACTGAGTGGTGGTGTGCAGAAACATGTCTTCAGAGGTGCGACACATTTTCCTCTCGAACTGGGTTCAGTTGAGTTGATTAATAATCGTCGTGTTGGGGTCAAAATATGTTCATCATCAAGTAAGAAACGAATTCAAAGTTGGTAAATAATCGTTGTATTTTGAAAAATAGATCCGATTTTCTGGTTTGTAATGTTTCAAACAGGGCATATAAAGATGATATAAAAAATCATATCAATTAGTACAAAAAATACATGATTTGGTTGTTGACAACTTGTATAAAATTGATGTATAAAAAAGATAACCACAGAAAATAAAAAAATAAAATTATAAAATATGCAGTAAATCACAAGACAAACAACGCACGAACAGATTAAAAACCTTTTTTCAGTTAAATCTAGAGGCTTAAAGAAGAATTAAGATATGGATTATGGACATGGGAAGGAAGAACATAGACACAATTTTGCAACCAAATAAATATTAATGCTTGTATTGTGCTTTCTTTTAGATATAACTTTATAATTTTCCTCTTGTAATATTTTAAAATAGGTATTAACTTATAATTCAAACACAAAATCATGTACAATGTGACCTAAGAACGGGGTACCCCAGTAAAGACACATTCTTTTCTAAAACAATGTAAAAAAAAAAAAAAAAATAGATGAGCATCTAAAGCCATATAAGCTAAATTTGTTGGACCTGGTACATAATTTAATATTCATTGAGGACCCAACTTGAGTACGTAAGTCCATGCGTAATTGCTTCAAAGTCTAGAAGATTAACCCCACACTGTCACCACTTACATAAAAACACCTAGACATTATATTTAGTGCGCGTTTTGTATTAGGTGACTCTCTTAAACGAATTCGTGGCGCTTGATTCAATTCCGCCATTGATCCAATTTTTAAAGCTAAAAAAATAATAATAAAGATTACTCAAAAACTACCGAATTCAGGCAGAGGGGTTGTAATCTTTAGGAGAATCTGTGTTTTGGACTTTAGACAACTTTATGCCAAAAACATACTAGCCTACTTACCTCTTCAAACACAGAACTGTTTTGATAATATCCACACTGTTCGTGATTCTTGAACCAAAGAGCTAAATTTCTTATATATTCCTCTCGCTAAAACATTTTTTGGCCAAAGAAATTTTAAATACTTTGCAACAAAGTTATACATTGCACTTCTTCTGGCCATTAGACAGAACACAAATTATTTGAAATATAAATCGGACACCAAGTCTTGGATCGTCAGTCAAGACTATAAAACATCAATGATTTTATTAGAACATATTTACAAGTATATATTTCTAATGGTACGATGCTGGTTGACTTTTACTTTAAATGAAACATTCGTGTTGTTATTTTTATTTTGTTTATGTTATAAACTGCACCTGCTCTCAACATAAGAGGAATCAGGCACAGCATATCAAAAATGCAATCAATAAATATGAATTAAAAAATAAATTAAAAACAATAATAATAAAAAAAATGGTTGCCGATCCCCTACCACGTGAATTTTCCACCACACTTGAATGGAGACCCACACGTTTCCATTGCCTCCAAGATACTCGTACGGGGACCACCAGTCACCACTGCTCCACTGAAGTCTTTCTTTTAATACTTCAGTGCCCGACATAGCTTAACTTCAGTGCTTCAGTGTTTCAGTGTGTGTTAATCCTAGTGTTGTGGTGTGCCAACAAATAAACAAACATTATTTCACTCTGTGGACTTTACATTAAAATATTATTTTTATTTAACAGCGGAAAAGGTATTTTTAAAACAAATTTACAGTAATGTAAATCAAAGAACGTCGGATTATCCAAGAGAGTTTATATCTTAGTGGATTTAAAATTAACAAGGACGCGATTTTATTTTAGACAACAAAGCAAACATTATAACTCCTGTATCTACATCTGTGGACCTTGCGAAGAAATATCGTTTTTATTTGACAGTGTTTATAATGGTAATGGAAAAGATATTACTACGAGTTGATTGGACATTACGTTTACGGTAATCGATTGCAATAGGGTTAATTAATAATCGATTTAACAAATCGATTTGCGTTTTATTTTACAGAACTCAAGTAATTCAGTTATGTTGATCGTGGGATAAGTTTTAAAATTCAGTTTGCAAATTCGTTGTTATTATGCAGCTGCGAAATTGGTGATTCGTTAAATTTTAGGATGTCTTACCTGGACACGTCCAATAGCGTTGTTAGCTTATTCAGCTCTTGAAGATCTGTAAACAAATGGTGATTAACGCTGTGAGGTTATGTTACTATGCAGATTTATTGTAGGTACTGTTTGAAGACAATGCTTTGTCTTACACATTATCTAAATTACTTACAAAGTAAGTAACCAGTCTGTTTAGAAAGTGATCTTTATTAAGAGCTGAACCAAAAAACATATGGGAGTGTTTAGTTCCTAGTCAAATAATTAGATATCTTATGAACTGGCAACGCAATAATTAAGATTATATTATTTGGAATTGTTTTCAACTATATTTACGAGATATTGGATAAGAAATGTAGCACAACTATATAATAATTATATTTTTATATAGTCCCAACTCGATATCAAAGAAAAGTGACATATATATGTATTTATTTTATAATAAAGTTTTTATCGTAACTCTTCTGTCAACTTAAACACTGCGAATTTCAGAACTAAGAAATTTAGATTTCTAGAAAAAATACAAAATATGACAAATGCCCAAAAAAGGGGAAGATTAACTTAGATGATAATGATGCTACGAAAGACTAACGAACCAAAGATAGTGGCTATTCAAAAGTAGATCCAGAGGTCCGGCAAATTAATGAATGAATCCGGAGAAAAATTATCAATACAGTATTCGTACTAGTCAAAAGAATACGCAATAATTAGGATGGGCGTACGCTGAGACATCGGTCGCGCAGCATGTTCAGCGCAAGATAGTTTTGGTTTTTGTGTTGTATGGAAGTGTATGGAACGACATACGCTGAGACGTGCATGTTTCTCATACATTCCACAACTGCGCTGAACATGCTGCGCGACCGATGTCTCAGCGTACGCCCATCCTTAAGGGTCCAAGATGGAATAAACGCCTAAAAAAGAGAGGACATCGTAATTGCTTATACTCTTATAGTAAGAGAAAAACTCGCGTAACGCAGGAAAACACTATTTTACACATAAAATAACTAACCAGACAACTCAGAAACTCAACTCAATACCTCCTTTGAAAAATCAATAAAAATGATGAAAAAAATGTAAAAAAAACTGGTTACGTTAGGTTAGGTTATGGGCTTTTTTTAATAGTTGACTTTTCAAAGAGGTGTTGAGTTGAGTTGATTTTAAGTTGTCATTAAGCCAAAATAACATAGCGACCATTAGACAGTCAATAGCTGCTTTAACAATTCCCACGGCAACGGCACTGCGATGGTCACGGCTCGCGGCATCTCATTTCTTTGATACGAGTGAAGGAAATGCAAGAAAATGATAACTTTTTCCTTTGAAGGCAGCAGACACACGTACATCTTTCGTCTCATTATTTAGTGTGGAAGAAAGAAATACAGCATAACAACGTATAATTAATGCCTTTTTTGCGGCGTTGCCGTGCCGGGGTCGTGGGAATATTAAAAGCGCCCAATAGTTCAAATCAATTTATGCAAGTCTTTTAAGAAGAGCAATAAATCAACGATACACAATTTTTTTTAACTTTCTTCAAGAATTTGCGTACCACATCACACTTACAAAGCGTAAAGTTATGGCAAAGAAACACAACGAAATCAATAAAATGATCAGTATGAATATTCACACCAAACTGGGGCAAAAGGACACAAAACTGCTCAATAGGTTAATGGGGCATACACTCAACTTAATACCAAACGTGAGCTATCACAATCTATGTGTGTGTTTTCGGCTACATGGCTACATGGTACAGAGTGGTCGCAAAAAAGTTGTTTATTCATAATTCATACAATTTAAGGTCCAGTTGTTTCGCAAAATTTCACGTGCGACAAAACCATCAAATGGCCATTCAGCGCAATTGAAAGGTCCCCGTTAATCGGAAACTTTAGATGCGTTTCAGCTTCATTCCTCCCAATACGGTGCAAGGCGATGGGTCAAAAGAGTCGGAAAAACCAAAAAGTCTCCCTCAACCATCCATCCTCATTAAGCGCTCGGGAATTTATAATTCTTCGGTTTAGAAATTTCCCACCCTTTTTCAAAAAATCATACCTTTTTGCTATTTTCATAGGACATCATGCTTCTCCTAAAACTACTGGAGCGATCTGTTATATAATTGATCACAGTCTTGAGCGCTCGGGAATTTATAATTCTTCGGTTTTGAAATAACCCGCCCTTTTTCAAAAAATTATAGCTTTTTGCTATTTTCATAGGACATCATGCTTCTACTAAAACTACTGGAGCGATCTGTTATATAATTGATCACAGTCTTGAGCGCTCGGGAATTTATAATTCTTCGGTTTTGAAATAAGCGCCCTTTTTCAAAAAATTATAGCTTTTTGCTATTTTCATAGGACATCATGCTTCTACTAAAACTTCTGGAGCGATCCGCTATATAATCGATCTTAATCGTGAAAGCTCGGGAATTTATAATTCATCGGTTTTTGAAATTTCCCGCCATTTTTCAAAAAATCATAGCTTTTTGCTTTTCTCATAGGACATCATGCTTCTCCTAAAAATACTGGAGCGATCCGCTTTATAATCGATCTAAATCTTGAACGCTCGGGAATATATAATTCTACGGTTTGGAAATTTCCCGCCTTTTTTCCAAAAATAATAGCTTTTTGCTATTTTAATAGGACATCATGCTTCTTCTAAAACTACTGGAGCGATCCGCTATATAATCGATCTTAATCGTGAAAGCTCGGGAATTTATAATTCATCGGTTTTTGAAATTTCCCGCCATTTTTCAAAAAATCATAGCATTTTGCTATTTTCATAGGACATCATGCTTCTCCTAAAAATACTGGAGCGATCCGCTTTATAATCGAACACAATCTAGAATGCTCGGGAATTTATAATTCTTTGGTTTATGAAATTTCCCAACCTTTTTCAAAAAATCATAGCTATTTTCAAAGGAAATCATGCTTCTTTTAAAACTACTGGAGTGATCCGCTTTATAATCGATCTCAATCTTGAACTCTCGGGAATTTACAATTCTTCGGTTTTTTAAATTTCCCGCCCTTTTTCAAAAAATCAGAGCTTTTTGCTTTTTTCATAGGACATCATGCTTCTACTTAAACTACTGGAGCGAAATTAAAGTATATAATCAATCGATCTCAATCTTGAACACTCGGGAATTTATAATTCTACGGTTTTTGAAATTTCCCGCCATTTTTCAAAAAATCATAGCTTTTTGCTATTTTCATAGGACATCATGCTTCTCCTAAAAATACTGGAGCGATCCGCTTTCTAATCGATCTAAATCTTGAACTCTTCGGAATTTATAATTCTTCGGTTTTTTAAATTTCCCGCCCTTTTTCAAAAAATCGTAGCATTTTGCTATTTTCGTAGGACATCATGCTGCTCTTAAAACTTCGGGAGCGATCCGCTTTATAATGGATCTCAATCTTGAACGCTCGGGAATTTATCATTCTTCGGTTTGGCAATTTCCCGAGCTTTATCAAAAAATTAAAGCTTTTTGCTATTTTTATAGGACATCATGCTTCTACTAAAACTACTGGAGCGATCCGCTATATAATCAATCTCAATCTTGAACTCTCGGGAATTTATAATTCTTCGATTTTTGAAATTTCCCGCCCTTTTTCAAAATAATCGTAGCTTTTTGCTTTTTTCATAAGACATCATGCTTCTCCTTAAACTATTGGAGCGATCCGCTGTATAATCGATCACAATTTGAGCGCTCTGGAATTCTTCGGTTTGGAAATTTCCCTCCATTTTTCAAAAAATCTTAGCTTTTTGCTATTTTTATAAGACATCATGCTTCTGCTTAAACTACTGGAGCGATCCGCTATATAATCGATCTCAAGCTTGAACGCCCGGTAATTTATAATTCTTCGGTTTTTGAAACTTCCCGCCATTTTTCAAAAAATCATAGCTTTTTGCTATTTTCATAGGACATCATGCTTCTCCTAAAACTACTGGAGCGATCCGCTTTATAATTGATCTCAATCTTGAACGCTCGGGAATTTATAATTCTTCGGTTTGGAAATTACCCGCCTTTTTTCAAAAAATAATTGCTTTTTGCTATTTTCATAGGACATCATACTTCTCCTTAAACTACACGAGCGATCCGCTGTATAATCGATCACAATCTTAAGCGCTCGGGAATCCTTCGGTTTGGAAATTTCCCGCCCTTTTTCATAAAAACATTGCTTTTTGCTATTTTCATGATTCTCCCAAAACTACGGGAGCGATCCGCTATATTATCGTTCTCAATCTTGAACGCTCGGGAATTTATAATTCTTCGGTTTTTTAAATTTCCCGCCCTTTTTCAAAAAGTCATAGCATTTTGCTATTTTCATAGGACATCATGCTTCTTCTAAAACTACTGGATCGATCCGCTGTATAATCGATCACAATCTTGAGCGCTCATGAATTCTTCGGTTTGGAAATTTCCCGCCCTTTTTCGAAAAAACATTGCTTTTTGCTATTTTCATGCTTCTCCTAAAACTTCTGGAGCGATCCGCTATATTATCGATTTCAATCTTGAGCGCTCGGGAATTTATAATTCTATCGTTTTGGGAATTTCCCGCCCTTTTTCAAAAACCATAGCATTTTGCTATTTTCATAGGACATCATGCTTCTACTTAAACTTCTGGAGCGATCCGCTATATAATCGATCTTAATGTTGAACGCTCGGGAATTTATAATTCTTCGGTTTGGAAATTTCCCGCCCTTTTTCAAAAAATCATAGCATTTTGCTATTTTCATAGGACATCATGCTTCCTCTAAAACTACTGGATCGATCCGCTGTATAATCGATCACAATCTTGAGCGCTCGGGAATTCTTCGGTTTGGAAATTTCCCGCCCTTTTTCGAAGATTGCTTTTTGCTATTTTCATGCTTCTCCTAAAACTGCTGGAGCGATCCGCTATATAATCGATTTCAATCTTGAGCGCTCGGGAATTTATAATTCTTCGGTTTGGAAATTTTCCACCCTTTTTCAAAAAATCTCAGCTGTTTGCTTTTTTCATAGGACATCATGCTTCTCCTAAAACTATTGGAGCAATCCGCTATATAATCGATTTCAATCTTGAGCGCTCGGGAATTTATAATTCTTCGGTTTGGAAATTTTCCGCCCTTTTTCAAAAAATCTCAGCTGTTTGCTTTTTTCATAGGACATCTTGCTTCTCCTAAAACTATTGGAGCAATCCGCTATATAATCGATTTCAATCTTGAGCGCTCGGTAATTATTATCCTTAGGTTTGCAAATTTCCCGCTTTCTTTCAAAAAATCATTCCTCTGAATTTTATAACACATAAACTGCTAGTGTTAGAGAGTCTTCGAATGCACCTACATGTAACGTTTATCCCGTATATTAGGATTCTTAAAAAAAATAATTAAAAAAATTTAAATTCATCGATTTAATCGTTATTTTTAGAATTCTTAAAAAAATTATAATCGTTATATTTATAAACGCTAGAAATCTGCGCATTATTTACTTTAAAATTGGCGTACTTATTACCCATAGAGAATATTGAATATTAAGACCACTATATATTGACTATAGCCTAGTTGATAATCACGGACATAAATTTAAATTCGAACATGCATTTTTTTAGTATGTAGAAACACCTGATCAATGTTTTGGAAGAAAAAAAAATTGTTTTAATTTTGGTTCGCGAAATGTCAATCAAATAATCCTCCAAAGACGCACGACATCTCTTGTAAAAATTAAAAATTCTTAGTTATATTTTAGTTTAGTTTTTCAATTGAAATAAACAACCCGCGGGAAGTTTTGAAATATTTCCAATAAATGTTTTTAAATATTTCTTCAATTTTTGAAATAATCCAATATATGTTTTGAAATAATTCCAACAAATGTTTTTAAATATTTCTTCAATTTGGCCTCATTTTGGCCAGCGATTGCTCGAGAGTGTTTGCAAACTGGCCGAAATGTGTCCAAAAACGTTCCTGTGGTTAAGGCTACTAATTGCTAACCTATAATAATCATTGATTTGGGAAAACGTTTTCCAAACCTAAGAACGACATAAAACGGCCATTGGGCGGTGTAATAATTTTTTTTTTATTCTTAGTATTTGTCTATAGCTTAATTAGCTTTACGTCAGTCGTACCTAATAATAGTTGGATGATTTGTGGAGTGCCGCTTTTGTGAGAAATCATCTCAAGGGCGCTGTACAATATATTATGAATTCTTAGGCTCTATCTAATCTTACTATTTACAGATAGATACCGAAAATATACTTAACCGGCAGGTCACTTCCGATATCATACTTAAATTATTAGAAAGTTTATGCTTGGAGAAGACACGACTTTGCATACGGAGGACATTATATTTAAAACACTGGATATTGCATGACTTTTCAATTGCCACCCCCAGCCTGTTTTTATTGCATTGATAAGAAGAGTTGGGTTAATATTTATTTTGAAAGACTGGAGAATTTAGGTCTCTTTGGGGCTGCTGAATCTTTATGAAAAGATTTTTACAAAAGCTTACAAAAAAGAGTTAGCTTACATTTTTTCACAATTAGTTATTTAAAATGTCGCGGGCTGTGAAGGTGAAGGTGGAAGGTTTTTGACTTTATGGATATCTATTGTCTGAAAAGGTGAGTTTTAAGTTTAGCTCAAAATTCCGGCGAGTTTGTGATCATTCTTAAATCATGTGGCAGTCCATTCCAGGCTACATTACACCAATTGATCGAGGTTTCAAGCAGACTGAAAACCCTACAAATATTCCGTACGTATAAATATTAATAACAAAAAGTGCACTAGAACGCAAAAAGATTTATTTTCGAAAAATTTAAGCTAAATGGCTATTTCTCTATCTTACCCAACCGCCCTGTATTTCTTAAGCATACAACAGACACCGCTAACTTGAGCGGGTAGTAGGCTATACACACACTACACGTGTATAAGTGCAGCCACACACAGCCACAAGGTGCACAGGTACACACAGATACAATACATAGGACAGGTATAATGGAGTAGAGTAGCAGGGGTCATTGCCCCGACAGAGCGAGTAGGTCCCGCAAACGAAAGGGAACGCTGTCGGTGTCAGCGGGCGCCATGTGGACTAGTAAGTGTCACGTGAGTGAGCCGCCTATGGCAGATGGAAAACGAGAAAGTTTTAATTTTCAATTATATATTGATAACTCATGTTTTCTAATAGAATTTAAGATGTTTTCAATGATGAAAGTATGATAAGCATTCATTTATGTATCTGAAACGTACGTTGCAATTCGACGTTAAGTATTGCAATTAATGCACGCATTAAAATATTTATTTATTTATTTATTTCTATGCATTACAGTATTTACCTATAGATTAATTTTGAAAAAACATTTTTACATAATATATATTGTAATTTTATTATGTTGGGTGTAAGGTAGGTTTGTGAAGGTGAAACTGTGGATAGGTATTGTTGTATGTTTCGTGAACACCTCACTAGGAGAACCTGTGCTGAGGTATATAATTTTAAATGTTTTAGAAAGGATTGTTTCGCAGATTCTAACAATTCGTCAAATTTCAAAATTTTAATTTAAGTTCTGTTAAAGTTTTATTCGCGTTCTGTTGTTATTCATCGTATACCTGTTGTTTCACAGTACTTGAATAATTATATAATTTAAAACAGGGTTTTCACAGAACTTGAATAAACTTTGAGATTCGATGAATTATTAAAATTCCCTGAAACAACACCTTATTAGAGGTTGCTTCCTCGCTGGGATCTTCCGTGATGACAATTTCATTTGAATATAAAAATTTAATTATTTATGAATAATAGAAAGTAGCTAAAAGAATTTTAAATATATTATGTTGCGGTTGGATGGTTTCTGTTTCAGTCTGTTTTTAGTGACAGTATATTTTCGATTTCTGGTCTCCCTATGATTTGTATACAGCTTTTTATTTAAGGTTTAAATATTATAATGTGGTTGTGATTTTTGAATGTCAGTGGGATTTTGCTTTAGAGTGTACAGTAAATTGCACCACAGTATAAGAATCTCTGTTGTATTCAGTGTTGCTTGTTTGATATGTTTTTGATTCTGGGATCTATTGGTTCTAATGTGCGTGTTTGTTGTTATTTCTTGTATGAATGTTAAGTAGTATTGTTTTAGAATAGCGTTGTTTAATTGACGTGATGTTAAGATTGTTGAAGATTTCGTCAGAACACGTGCAATTTAAAGCTTAGCATAACGTACCCGCTGTGAGAATACAACACCATTTGTTCGATTACTTATCAAATGACTATCATGGGGCTATTTATAAAAGACCATCTCCAAAAATTGTAAAAATGTGTAAACTTGGCGAAATTGAAAAAATATACCAACTATTTTCGTTAATCAGAAACGTTTTATGTGTTCAAAAAATAACAGTCATAACTGATAACTAACATAATTTATTTTTGTTACATACTTAGTTATTTACTTAGTAATTTTTTTACATGTATATGAGGTTTTCTTTTTCTACTTTATGCTGTCACTTCAATATGTACTTTTTAATTTTTTGGCATATGAATAGATTTTCTTAACTATGCATATTCTGTATCCATTTCTAATTATTGTTAATCCTATGTAAAAGCCGTTAACCGTTATAAGTTATTTTGTTAGTTCAAAATACCTTGTAGGTATACGTGTATATGAGGTTTTCTTTTTCTACTTTATGCTATCACTTCAATATGTACTTTTTAATTTTTTGACATATGAATAGATTTTCTTAACTATGCATATTCTGTATCCATTTCTAATTATTGTTAATCCTATGTAAAAGCCGTTAACCGTTATAAGTTATTTTGTTAGTTCAAAATACCTTGTAGGTATACGTGCATATGAGGTTTTCTTTTTCTACTTTATGCTGTCACTTCAATATGTACTTTTTAATTTTTTGGCATGTAAATTTTGTGGCAATAAAGTTCCCTTGTCTTTACACTGTACATACAAGGCTGCTCTCTTGTGAGTGTAACATAATAAAATAGTACAATTAAAAATCCAGAAACTCTTCGCTAATCACCGTTTTACACCATCTTTTTTTCAGCCCGATTCCCGTATAGAGACCAAAGACAAAATTTTTCGTTTTACCCGATCGGTTTTTTCATCTCTATTTTCATATGTACGATTTCAATTGGCATCACTGCAAACAGCAAATGAACCATGTTGTTTGCAGTGATGCCAACTGAAATCGTAGATATGGAAATAAAGATGAAAATAGCGAACGAGTAAAGCGAAAAATTTTGTCTTTGGTCTCTGTACGGGAATCGGGCTGAAAAAAGAGATGTTGTAAAACGGCTATTACAAACGCAAAAATCTGTGGAATATTTAAGATTCTTTCAATTTATTCAATTGAAAAATGTTTGACTGGTAGAAAGGGGAACACAAATAATATATATAAGATTTTTTTTCGAAGGAAACAAATACTTTGGGGTGTGGCTTTATAAGAATATTAAATGAAAACACGCTTTTTAATACAACACTTTTTATTTGAATTAAGAATTAATAGCCAACCAGGTTTCGAAAGCCACTTTCCATACAGACACGTATATATAAGATAATAAAACAATGAGTAAAAAAGATTAAAAAAATAGAAAAGAAGACACCTTTTTGGTGACAGAAAGAGATAGAAATAGGAAAGAGGGAGACAAATTATTACTAGATGGTAGGTAGGGGGGAGGAAACATTTTTAACGGAATAAAAATTTAATTTATTCAAATTTGTCTGCCTATCAAATTAAATTTATTTGATAAATGGACTGTCAAATTAAATTTATTTGATTATTAATTATAATTTTTTCTTTCTTTTATTTCTTAATTTCAAGGGCTTCTTGATTGTTCAACCTAATTCCAATTCCATCAAATGAGTGATCAGATTCAATTAAATGGTTCGGGAATTCCAAAAATTGCATTATTGCATCGTAGATGTTCTTTTACTCTAATGTTTACGTTCCGGTCTTTTACTGTAATGTATGTCTGTATGTAATTAATTACATTTGGTTAATATAATAAACCCTGACGAATCTAAGTGAAACCTGGTTGGCTGTTAATTATTAATTCAAATAAAAAGTGGTGTAAAGTGTGTTTGTTTCATTTAATACATAAATATTTTTTGATCCTTGGTATTCGTCAATTGATAAATAAAAACCATTTCTTACAGATTGCTTTGTGAAAAAAATAGAATCAATTGGAATAAACACTTAATACCTCCAGTTCGTTGCAAAAAGTGACATTGAAAATAATCAGTTGTTATATCTACAAAAGAATAAACTGAAGGTGTTCAATAATACATACAACCATTAAAAAATTCCAACAGTAAACCACAAGTGCAAATATATAAAACAACAGTAAAAAAATACGAATTTGTGAAAAAAATTATTTTAACCAAAATAAATAAAATTCAGTGATAAGAAGACTCAAGAATTGGCTACTGAAGATATCACAAAACACCGTTAACACCGTCTAGAATCTACCTAACTACTTAAGAATCTACCTACTATTTACCGGTGTAATCTCAATTTTATTAGTTGTTACCTGTGTAACTCTAAAAGGCATACATTATTATCTCATCAAGTGGTGGCCATGTCTCAGAACTGTGAGCCTCCCTTCTCATCCACACAGAGAGACGCAAACAACAACATGTACTCAGGTGGAGGATGCACGGCAAAGACTTACACTAAAGGATCTGGCGGTAGCAATAAAGGATATCAGGTAAGAACTCAACGTAATTCATCTTATAATATGAAACCAATACAATGTAATTTTCGACACAATGTAATTCATCTAATAATGTGAAACCAAAGCTTTTCAACACAATGTCATTCATCTAATGATATGAAACCAAAGCTTTTCAACACAATGAAAACAATGTGATTCATCTAATAATTTGAAACTAAAGCTTTTCAACACAATGAACACAATATCATTCATCTAACAATATGAAACCAAAGCTTTTCAGCACAATGAAAACAATGTAATTCATCTAATGATATGAAACCAAAGCTTTTCAACACAATGAACACAATGTCATTCATCTAATAATATGAAACCAAAGCTTTTCAACACAATGAACACAATGTAATTCATCTAATAACACGAAACCAAAGCTTTTCAACACAATGTCAGTCATCTGATGATATGAAACGAAAGCTTTTCAACACAATGAAAACAATAAAATTCATATAATAATTTTAAACCAAAGCTTTTCAACACAATGAACACAATGTTATTCATCTAATGATATGAAACTAAAGCTTTTCAACACAATGAACACATTGTCATTCATCTAATAACACGCCCTTCACGTAAAAACGGAAACCTTCTTTATGGATGGGATATAGAGGGCTACCACACCATATAACTCACTCGAACATACCGGGACTCGTTTCTGAATTTTAGCGCGACGCACATTATGGTAAACCTTATTTTTTTTAATATATTGACTAATGTATATTTAATAAGAAATTTTCCCATTCAAATAAAAAATTGTGTTAATTTCGCCTTCCCTCTCACAATTTGAAACGACAGCCTAGAACATCCTTGAAGGGTGAAATCAAGAAACATAAAAAAAGGACGATGATTTAAGCCGCGGCATACCCCATTTCTACCAATTAATTATATACTAGCTTTTCCCCGCGGCTTCGCTCGCATAATATTAGGGGAAATTACTGTAGCGCTTGCACTTATCAATTTTCCCCCTCCCGCATTCCATACATTCATTCCCGGTACATTCAGTTTTCAAACAGCTCGCGTGCCACCTAAATTTCATAATGCTAGAGCTCAAAGAAAAAAAGAATTATCCAATTTGGTGCAATGTTTCTTAATCTGTGGTCCGCGGACCCCTGGGGGTCCGCAGTCTCATCTCTGGACCATTTAACAATAATAAATAAATGCCACCAAAAGTCTCGTAATCGCTACGTTTACTTAGCACTGCGAACGTGCGACAGCGAGACTTTAAAAACGTAAATTCAAAGAATCCTCTTTATCAATTTTTTGGGTGAATGTAAAGAAAGATTATAAGAAATATCAGAAGAAACACTGAAACATTTACAGCTTTTCTCAACCACATACCTCTGTGAAAAGGCACTCTCTGCTCATGTATATACTAAAAACAAATACAGAAACAGATTACAAGTGGAATCCGATTTGAGTATTTCAAATGGTTGTTGTCACACTAATTACAACTTAGTAGTAACATCAACCCGAATATAACTAATTTGGTAGCAAAAAGCAGCACCAATCTTATATTTAATTAACCGTCAATTAATGTGAATGTTGGTTTTACTGTTGTACGTCAATATTTATAAAAAATTTTTATAAAAAAGTGTTTTTTTCTGTATTTGCAGTATTAAAATAAATGGTCCGAAATTTACTGCTGGTTTTTTTATTAAGGGGGTCCTTGAAAATTGTGTTTGATTTCCTAGGGGTCCGTGGCTGAAAGGGGTTAGGAAACGCTGATCTAGACATTCACCGCGCCGAAACGCAAATTAAATTAAATTCCCGTTGCAAAAAAAAATCTCTAAGTATGCATCGGAAATTATTATAAACACGTTTGTTTCAGTTATTTTACAAGTTACATGTATGAAAAAAATCACAGTGTTTCTTTAAATGCTGTTTTAGACAATTTTTGCTCTATTTTAAACGAGTCGTGTTTTATTAAACATTTTCACAATTTTCGCCTCTCCAACATTCGTAATTACATACCTCACCATCTTCTTTTTGAGCCTAATTCTACTCAGATTTTAGTCCCTTTTAACTAATTGTTATATTTTTTTGCAGCAACAAGTGACAGCGAAAGTCCTTTTTGGAACAGTAGCGGCCATCAACGAGCTGAAACTTCAGGAGAGGGCCGCCAGAGAGGCGCGGAGAACCCACTAACATTACGTAAGTTTAATATAGAGTGAACAATATTTACAAGAAAATAACAAGTATAATAACATTTTCAAGTGCCTACCAAAACATTCCGTTTTCCTCTAAAGCCTTACCTCTGGCGAATTTATCTCAAACCATAACTCATTTTCATTTTACGTAGCCAAGTTTCAAACCTAGAGTGTTTGGTAGAGCAGCAAAGCCTCTGTGGTTTCGGAAAATTGTTCACAGATGGCAACGCTATCGCAAAAACTCGAGAACTTAATATACCTACTTAAAATAACATTACTGTTGGTAGTTTTTTTTTAAATTTATGAATTTTATATTTTTTAAGTCAAACTTACTTGGTGAATATAGACGATACTAGGAAATATTTTCATTTTCACCTTAAAACAATAAATTCCTAAGAAAATAATAGAATTTTTTACACTAATGGCTTTCAATTCGCAATCCGGAAGTCTTGGGTTCAAACCCTGGCGTGTACTAATTTTATTTCATTTGATTAATTTGTGTAATTTGAAAATACTATCAGTATCGCCCTGGTGGAAGACCACCAATCAGAATTGAAACGTTGCTTGAAATTGTTTTAGCCGTGTTTGATGACCAGATCTGAATAGATAGATACTCCCCCACCTTCCCCAATACCTTCAGCCTCGCAACACACCCCAATTGGGGATGCCAAAATCTCATTTGCTCTAGACAGGACCAGTTTGGACTGTTGTGCGGTATTCGCGTAAAAAGCTGCGTATACATTTGCGGGCCGAGCCATGAAAGGAACCCTTTCCCATGATTCGTGATTCGGCTCGCAGGTTCGGCTCGCGGGTGTATACGCAGCCTAATAACATAAATATTGTACTTGCATTTGATATTTTGGTTTCTAATAGCTCTCAACTCATTTGACCTCAAAATAACTAGTTTTTCAAATGTAAACCATCCGTCATAGATCCATAGATGTGCTTATTAGTTGAGTATATTATGAAGATAACTTCCATATCGGAAACACTTTCCAATATTCAGGCGTCGCCTGTTCCGCAAAACTATCGAAGGTACTTGCCTAGAGAGTTTATTGGCACTTCAAAATAATTTTACACCTACAGTTTTTCAAATAAGAGTAGAAAATATAGGAGTTGTTCAAATGGCAATACTAAAATATAACTCATGGTGTTAACTCAAGCTGTGTAACCTACGTTTTTATAAAAAAATAAAAAGGCCTAAAATTGAAAAAACATTGGTTTATTGTGTTTTTTAGATTCAGTGTTATTGCGCTTTAAAATAATATTTGACAGTTAAATTGATGTTGCCAGCCTACAAATTTTGTAGTTCCATTTTTAATATTTTCTACTCTTATTTGACAGACTATACTCGTCTTTTTAAGAGGAATTCACAAGAGTGGTTTTAATTTATTTTAAGAATAATTTTAATAGTAAGAAAAAAAGAATAAAGGGAAACTGTCACAGATAATCTTAGTCATAAAATCCAAATTTATGTTGTTTCCTTCATATATTTCTAATTTAAAAATCGGTTTTTAGAATTTTACGTTTATATTTTTTATAAAGTTATAAATATTTTTATTTTTATTCAACTCAAGTAAAACGTTAGGATAAGCTATTTATTATTCCAAGCATATTTTTTGTATTTATAATACAATCTGCTTCGTATTAAAGATTAATTGAAAATAGTGATTTCACTTACTCGCCTTCGATTTCACATTCCCGCTTTTTGTACTGCGCAAACGATTTTGTTTTCTTGAATAAATGCAGGGTTGAAATGGAACCCCCTTTCCGACATCCGATCGAGCTGTAACTCAGCAGAGAGACTCGGCAGATAGACAATGCATTATATCAGAAATAGGATAATTATAGGGTTTATTTATTATAATATTGTTACCAAGTATAAAAATTATTTTATATTTTATTCTTCGAAGCACCGCCCAAATAGAATGCCGATAGGCTACGAAGCATCGCACAAAGAGAATACCGATTAGTCTTTCTCATTCTCTCACAGGCTGAATCCTATAGATGTATGCGTTTGTCTCTTTCTAGTGTCGCTATTTTTCGTTTCATCGCGTTTCAAATCAAAACGGTGATAAAGAAGTTTTCACTTCAAAATAACATTATAAGGTAAACACGAAAGTGAAAATAAACTGGGATTGAAAATACGGAAATCGATATGAAAATAGTATTCATTTTAGGAAAGCAGAAATAAGGTTTAGCTTAGATCTGTCTGTCTGACAGTTTGAGCATATTCATATCGTTTAAAATAGTGTTGTGGTTCAACATAATTGCTGCTACCATTTTAAAATTTAGAAAATGCAAGAATTTGTTTTGTATTCTTTCAACAGCTTGTAAATGTATATTATAATGTGGAATCCAGACGAGAATTGTACTCAAGTTGACTTCTAACATAAGCAAAACATAATAATTACATACACTTTATATTGTTAAAATTTTTAGTTAGCCTAGTTATAAATCCCAACATTTTTTAGCCCTTACTACAAATTTAGATATAGGGTTTCATAGACCATGCTAGACCTCCTAGCTTGGAGGCCGTTATAGATTGCATGCGCCTGCGTAAGCCATTAGTAGGTACCTACTTATGGCTTACACAACTTTTTTCATCATCGCATTAATATCCGGAACAGTGACCCCGGAAAAAAAAACAGATTGCAAAATAAATAACAGACTTCCTAAATCAGCTAAACAAATTACAGAACCACTAAAGTTTTTTTATATGTTTTTATAAGTAATAACTGTTCACACCGTAGAGACTGATGCTTCATCCTTTCACATCAATCAATCACTATAAATGATGCATTTATCTCCAAATTACGTTGTTTTTTTAAACATATAATAA
This sequence comes from Glyphotaelius pellucidus, assembly GCA_936435175.1. Lineage (NCBI taxonomy): Eukaryota > Metazoa > Arthropoda > Insecta > Trichoptera > Limnephilidae > Glyphotaelius > Glyphotaelius pellucidus. Next base: position 16,559,477 of record OW386549.1, on the reverse strand, counting down.
AAGTAGTTATGCAGCTTTTTACAAGTTCCGCGAAAGAAAAACTTTCTCATGAATATTAATTTTCACATAAATAATTATTTGATTAGTAGGAAGCTGAATGCTTGTCGTGTGCAATCGTGCGAGGGAAACCATGACTACAAGAGCACTTAATAATACTATTTCAGCCAAACAACTTACCTAATAGTTTATTTTCTTCACTTCAAAGTCTACAGCAGACGCCACAGGAAAATAAATATAAAATTCTGTGTGTTCTATCCAAGTCTCATTGGTATTCATGGCGTTTCTTTGTGGTTACGAACGAAAGTGAATAGAAAAACACTTTAAGTTGCATGTAACATAATCAAGTCTAAACATTTGTTTGTCAACTCTGTTGCAGAGAAGTAAGGTTAGGATTTTTCCCACATAGCTAATTTAGTTAAATATAGTCTGATGTAATTAAATATCGTACATTTGCGCCCCGGAGAAAATGATCGAAGAATTAGTGCAGCAAGCGGTGTGTTACGTCGCTCTACAGCTCCAGAGCAGTATCAAGAGAAAGAAGGCAGTGTTCAAAACGGTATACCGCCCGACGCCCACTTACAGCCACCAGATATGGAAGCTAAACGAACGAACACGCTCTAGAGTCAAAAGCTGCCGAAATGAGGTACTTCCGAGAAGTGGCAGGAGTTACGAAATGGGATCATATAAGAAACTCGACGATCCGAGACGATCCAAACACTGGTACTTTTCTTTAAAAAATCGCAACTGAGGTGGCTTGGGCATGTACTAAGAATGTCTGATGACCGAATTCCAAGGAAAATACTAAGTGCGATTCCAGAGGGTAGACGTCCAGTGGGCCGCCAGACACAGTTGGGCGAGGCAACTCCAGAAACTGTGTGAGGAGAGGATGGGACCGCCATGGACGGAGGCCGAAAAATCAGCACAAGACAGGGACGTATGGACGAGCCTTGTCGATGCAGTGGGTCCCCGGCCCGAATAGGATAAGATATAGAATAGATATCCGTTCCGGAGTGGAAGATACTCTCAATATCATCCTAGCGAAAAGACCTTTAAAGAAAATTTAAACGTTGCATCTAATGGCTTTAGTTATCTTGGTCTTCCCCCTACTCAATAGGGAACATTTAGTAGTTGAGACCTTTGTGAGGTTTTGCATGCCTATAGGTATATTATATATACCTTAAAAAGAAATAAAGCAATTACGAGTGGCCGACTAATTTATTTACTTTCAATTTATCAAGCTTTCTACGTATTATAATGTTAGAATAGGTTAACATAAACATATTATTTGTTAAAACTACGAACACAGAACCGTACAAAGTCCGTATTTAAAACAGGTCCTTATCTAGTGCCCTGAGGAAAGCCTCGGTATTAGAGAAACCGACAGATTACAATTTACAAGAAAATCAAGCTAAATAAAGCTGCATAGGGGATTATTATCTTATATAATTATTTACTCGTATTCACATTTATATTAGTAAATATTTACAGCGACGAATTGATTGAAGAATTGTTATCAAGACATTTACGAATATCTACGTACGTGAATCAAATAAACGCTGCCTTTTGACCACAACTTACACGCACAAGGTAGAAACTTCTTCGCTGTATCGGCCTCACGTTCAACGTCGAAGCCATTGCCATTTATGTTATATTTATGACCCATAACAAAACAATGACAATAGCATAACTCTTCACTGAAATTATATCTACCATCAACTCTTTCGGAAATGACTTTCACTTGCCCATTGTGTGATGAGAGAATAAATCGCATTTGTTGTTGTTTTTTATTAACGCGCATATAAAATGTATTTTGTGGTGGTTATTTATTTTACACTTCCTCGTGGACATGTCATATCACGGAGGTATGTGAAGTTTTGTAATTAGCTGTATTTAAATTACGACGGTTTTGTTATTTTATTTGGCACCTTCACTTTCTAATGTTAGGTAATGTTGTTTTGACAATAATATAACGCCGTTTCTGCGAATGAGACGAATTCATTTCCATTAGCACGTAAGATCATTACCACAAGTTGATTTAGTATTCACTCGAATCATGCTATTATTTCGTCAACATATTCATTAGGGGATTAGCAATATAACCCTTGGAGAAAACGCCTCCACTCACACCGGTCTCCTATTGTATGCCTTTTGTGCATTTTTCCCAAGAGGTTTGTTTATTTATTTATTTGTCGTGATCTCAATAAGAAGGTTATTCACCAAATTTTTAAAGAGATTGCAAGTGTTATAGCAAAAAAATACAGACGAAGAAAATTGACATTTTTATTTTTTAAATTAACTTCACACAGGAGGCCTTGAGGAAAATAATTTCCCTCAGGGCCTATGTCAACTTTGAAGATGCTGTGTGGAGGGACACTGTATGTGGACATAATGTACATAAACAGTAGAAGTAAGTTTTGTAATATACTGATGTGATTATACATAACTGAAAAAAGATCAATAAAGATAATAATAAATACATAACCAAAGAGAAATGTGCGAGAGTCATGGGGATATTTTTACGAATACTTAGTGACTTGCCTCAAAAGATATTCGATAAACTGTCTGTGAGTGATGTTAAAAATGTCAAACGGTCAACGCAGCATCGTTAAACAGTTGAACCGCGCTCTGATGATCGGCAGTTTAAAAGCAGAAGTTCTCGCTTTTGATCATAAAGTAGTTAATGAGATCTTCCATAATAGTTGTTAGGGAATTACAATGTCTTTGAACATTGATGGATCACATGGGGTTCCAGATTTTTTTTTAAGAATATATGTCGGCGGGCTTCTAAGGTGCAAAAGTCAAGTATTACCGCCAGGAACAAGGATGGATACGAAAAACTGGAATAATTAATACGTATAAAACACATAGGTAACGTATAAATTAATCAATTTCTCAATCATTAAACCTTTTAACTTGCCAGCGTTTTATAAATCATACCAAAGTACAAAAATATATTCGACCTTAAGATGAAGCTATACGTGAAATCCTATTTTTATTTATTTTATTTATTTCATTTTTATTTAGTAAAATATTTACACATTTATGTACATTATTTATAAAATGTTTTGACTGTCCAACTAGGATGATTCCCGTTTTAGGACAGTCAAATTAGGATAAGTGTGAATATATATGGACCATAATTTATACAAAAAGAGGGAAAATTGAGGGAATGAAAAGAAGAGAAAGAATAAAACATAAAATTGGAAAGTTAAAAGCGTATTAATATATTACTTTAAAAAAAAAGGTTTATATGTATAGGTTCTTGAAAAAAAGGGCTTAAACATATAGTTCACTTGTGTATGCATGGCATACAACAGTTATTAAAATGATAATAATAATAAATAAAAGGAATAAAAATATTTTTACACTTAAACATAAAGGGAACTGGTGTTTGCATTTCATAATGTAGTCCTATTAATGAGAACTATAAAGAGAACAGAAACAATAAAATAAAGTAAACGTTAAATATTTAGATTAATCTTTACAACGAATCGGTTTATATTATGGACATCAGAAAATATGCTACAGATAAATTGAAGCTTCTACTAGCTTTTCTATGTATTGGAATTACAATAAAATTATTAATTACACAACAAAAAACATAAGCATAAACCACTAAAAAATGTTTTTGCATGACTTAACTATGAAGTAATATAAGAAACAATTTTTTAAAAATACCCTTTCATGGCTAAGACTATTTTTACACGTTGGCGCAGTTACAGTTAGCGCGTTCGCCCGGAAAGCGAGAGGTCCTGAGTTCGAGTCCCAGAGGTACCAATATCTTTTTCTGATTTTTCTGTTTCCAGATTTTTGAGTGAGTTTCGCTTATATTGTCTTCATTTAATTAACTATTTTTGAGGATTTGTATGTTATAGCTTTTTTCATTCTTAAAAAATTTTGCACAAAATAAATAAAAACAACTTTTTCGCTAACTTGCCTCGTGCAAATAAGACGCTGGATTTTAAATTTTGAATGCATTAGAATCGAAATATTTCTAGCGTTTATATTCCTCTTAAGTAAGATTTATAACATGTTACAATCAGATAAATAAAACAGAAAAACTAGTTATGGACTTAAAGACTTGATTGATGAGCACTAGGATCGTGCAAACATCCGCACTGCAATAATTTCCCGTCCTTCCATAATATGTATATTAAAAAGCGTATCAAGTAGCCAATACTTTCTAGTTGCGAGTACTTATTGTAGAGTATGTTGCCACAGTCAGTCAGTCACCCCTGGAATCTCTTTTCAAACCTGTATTGGTCTCACGTCTCCAACCAGGTATTTCTAGTTCTTGAAGTTGCAGTATCACTGGCGTAGCAACCCCCTGTGCAGACCCATGCGAGTCATTTAAATAAAAATTGGGTAAACTTACTAAATCTTTGGACAAGCTTATACGAATATTTTTTTGAGAATAAAAAAGTTCAATTCACCTTAATTACTAGAAAATACAACTATTTGCGTTCGGGGCGATTGAAAATACTGCATCCAAAATTTCAATTACGTAAAATGAAATTTTGCTTTCGTCGCACGAAATGTCGGTCATTATGTAAATATCCTGTTTGTGTTCTTATATCTATGGTGCCAATTGTGTTAAATATCATCTTATGAACGTTTGACATTATTTTAAATGTTCAAATAAGAACGTTGGTAAAAAATTTATATCATTCTAAATATGGAAAAATATTTGAGAATTATTAACATTAGTTAGTAATTCTTAAATTGGGATTCTGGTAGTCTTTTTTAATTTGTTTCTCGGGGCGGGTGTGGGTACCGCCGCCCCAGGAACCAATTAGTGGATAACGAACACATATGCCGTAGATGAATCGCTGCTATTGGTGACTTAGCAGGGGTGCCTGGGTTCACGGGGAGAGGTTTGTCTATAGCTTGGCGACGGATGCGTCTGTCTAGAGACACTAATTGAAGGAGACCTCGTGACCTCTCAAGCAGAATTCAAATTGCACTGCAGTGGGAGGATTGGATTCATAAGTCCGTCACTCCTGGACTCTCTGGCCCCGGATTTCTACCCACGCCTTTCACCTGTTTCCTTCCCAAAACTTTCCTTCTTTTGTTTCCTCCATACAGCATCCTAAAGATGACATAGGCCAAGAGGGAAATTATTTTCCTCGGTGGAGCAAATTTTTTTTTTAAATGAGATCAATAACAATTATCGAGTTTTATTAATGGCTTAATCGGTAGAATATTGGTCGAGGTAGAGGATTTGGGTCAAGTCCTATTGCGAATATTACCTTATTATTTTATTATTCTTTTTTTTCATATTATCCTGAAAGTTATTAATATCATTTTCAATTGTTAAAATAAGAGTTCATTTACAGTTTGATTATTCAGATAACTCAGATAAATGCTGAGGAGCACTTGAAGTGAAATAACACAAAACTACGCTATACAAATATGCACCAGGGCACCGGGGATCAGTGTGGCTGGCGCCTTAAAGCAGGCTCCATTAAAATACCTTTAGAATATACTAAGCATGCCGACATTCCCACATTGCGTCTGTGCATTAGAAATAGCAATCGGTTTGTTAACAATGGATTGTCAATCAGTTGATGAGAAGACATTGGAGATTATCCACCACTTTCCCGCCCTGGTATAAGTAACAGATGATTACTCCTTCAAGGCTCTCGCAAGGACAAGGATTTTTTTGAAAGAACGAAGCTACATTTAGTTTAGAACAAATCTAAACCTCCAATGTCCCTGCATACAGTGTTAATAAGCAGTATTCAAGTGCTTATATAATAAGCTTGATACAATGGTGATAAGAAGAGTTAATTGTATAAAATATCCAACCATATCTAGCCATTTTTTTCAATATTAACTGCACAATATTTATTATATTTCCTACGTTATCAACCAACATACAAATTCGACGCGCGTTAAGCAAATTATTTATTAATAAATATTTTCTTAGAAACATAAACAAAAAGAAGAAAGTTGCTGAAAAAATAGAAAAACTTAATTGCATAATACCCGACGGACGAATAAAAGACTGCAGTGACTTTTATATTATTGCTTATGAACTAATAATTTATTACGCCAATGTGCTGAATTAAATAGAATTATAATATTAAATTACGAGCTTTCTGCATGCGGCATATTCCTGCCCGGGCAATGGATAATTGATGCGCGTAATGACTTTGTAAATAGAGCCTTAAACTTCAGTAACGAAATATTCGAGCAAAGTGAAAACTTGTAAATATTAATAATGTATCGAATGCTTTCTCTGCCGCTTTAGAAGCCAAGAGTCGGTTTGACATGACTGTTTACAAATTAACGTGCATTCAGTATTGTTATGTTCTTGGCTTTACTTACCATCATACCTTCCTACCGTAATAATAATATTACTATCTGAAACTTAATACTGAACTTGGTTGAAGATCCCATCAAATCTAGTCTCATATTCCAAAACGTAGGCAGAATTACGTAAGTCACTTACAGTATGCTAAAATAAGTTGAATTGAAAATTCATCATCTAAAAACACAATTCCCGTTATAGAAGGCCACAAAGGATTCAGGGTTTTATCGTCAAATAAAAAACATCAACGAAGAGTCAAGATAAAAACCCCGATCTTCCCGTTTAAATTAAAATGTCAGATTCGAGAAATAAATTAAAATATTTTGTTTATTAAATTTGTTGGGAAACGCTGTTGAGAGGAACAACTGGACAGCCTTTTTCAAACAAAATTTAATTTTGGATTTGAGGCCAAAATTTCCAACCAAATCGAATAATTATTTTTTTTTATTAAAAGATATATCAAGTGTCTAGTACGGAAATGTGAATGTTTATCTATTTACGTTTTAAATTATAAAATATTGGCCATTAAATATCAACATTCAAAACAAGCACATTTCCGTACAAGACACTTGCTACTTTTTAATTAAAAAAATATTATTCACTTGGGTTGGATATTTTGGCCTCAAATCCAAAATTAAGTTTTGTATAAAAAAGGCCGCGCAGCCGTCCTCTTAAATTAGCTTTTAAATTTGATAAACTTATTTCTAATTCGACAAACTAAAAGTATTAATCATAGGTTTCAAATTCTAATAAAAGTCTTAGTCTTCCCGAAGAAGTAAAAAAATAACAGATTTCGTATCATTCAAGAATAAGGTCAAATTAATCTTCAAAAAAAATTAACAACCATAACATCACCAATCAGAATATTATAACTTCATTTCATGCCATTTTAAAAAATAACGTCACAACAACCTAGTTCTTAAGTTTATATTTATTGTACACTCTTTATAAATTTTGTCATAATAATCAAATAATTATGAAATAACTCCTACGCCAAGCTCAAGAGCTAGGACTCTTAATTGGCGTAGAAAATCATTGAATTATGTATTTCACCATTTTTTGCCTATTATTATGTTCATGCTGTAACAATTTTATAAATTAATCAATAAAAAAATAAAAAATGCTTTCAATTAAATTGTATTGATAATTATTGGGAAAACATTATAATATTTCCGATTTTAATTACTTCAACATTTGAAATAATAACTTCTTTTTTTCCTTTATCAGTAAAATCTCGAAATGTTATATTTAATTAAATGAAGATAATATTAGCGAAACTCAATCAAAAATCTGGAAACAGAAAAATCAGAAAAGGGTATATGCACCTCTGGGACTCGAACCAAGGACCTTTTGCTTTCCGTGCAAATGCGCTAACCACTGTGCGTCCCAGATCGAGTCCCAGAGGTGAAAATAACTTTTTCAGATTTTTCTGTTTCCAGATTTTTAATTGAGTTTCGCTAATATTGTCTTCATTTAATTGAATAACTATTTTATTTGTTATTTTATTTCTTTATTAGCCATGCTCGATTTACTGCTAAATGATCCTTGCAATGGTGGATAAAGGAGCAATAAACCACGTTGCGCAGACTGGTTTGTAATGTTTGTGTGTGTGACAATCACAATACGTAGATCTAAAAACAACTTATGAAATACATATACATACCTACACGTGTCACATATGTATGTAGATTGTAGATTTTTTGTTGGTATCGAATAGGATACCACTGACCCAGAGTCGTCCAAACAATATTTTTGCAATCAATATAATAAAGAACGAGCAGTATAAATTCCGGTTGTTGACTGTGCAAAAATAAGATACCGCAATAGTATAGAAATGAAAAATCATTGTCAAATTGAATGTGTGGAATCAGAAGGGTCCAAGCAACATTATTAAAAATTTCAATGATTTTTTTTTTTGTGGATTAACTTAGCTGGGAGTAAAACCTCTAATCGTTTTATTTAATCATTGAAGAAACTTCGCATTTTTCGTTTGATACTTCGCATCTTTTTTGATACAATTTTTTAATGAATTTTTCACAATAATTAATCCCATTTTCAAAATTAATAACATACTTAGTTTCTACCACTTTCATTGTTTACAAAACCAACATGTTTCGTGAGCTATGCTCACTTCTTTAGGGTTTACTAACTAATTATAAATATTAGATAAAAACAATGATCATAGATATAGACAACATAATTATAAATAAAAAGACATAGTCAATGGAAAGGTGAAAATGTGTGGAGGGAAGAGGGGCAATAGGGAACAATTTACGAAGGGAACAGGTTGAATATTGAGTCATTTAAAAACAAATTTTTGTTAATAATAATATTTAAACTCGCATTCGCATAAAATTGTGCCACAAAATAAGTTTGCTGAGTTTGAAGAAGTAATCCCATTTTATCTAATCGCAGAGATAAAAATAAATAAATTAAAGTAATTTATAAAGAATGCGTACGAGATTATAAAAAGAATAAAGTGCTCAATAAAGAAATATCGCCGTTACAAAATCACTGTGTGTTTAGTTTGTGCCCTCTTTTACATTCCAAGGATACAAAATATTTTCTCATTTTCCAAAATATTTTCATAATTTTATGCCTATAAATTTAAAATGAGTGGCAAAAATGACATTGTTTCACCTCCTCGTTTCATTTTGGACTTTCACGGAAGCTAAAATGATTCCAGTACAACCTGATTGTCCTATTGATGTTTTCAATATCACCATCCTTGTTGCCCCTCTATTTGATTCGATTTGTACGTTCATCAGAGACGAAAGCTCTCTTGTGATTATTTTTAAGTGAAAATTTCTTTAGCACCGTTGTTATTTGAAACTCGTTGAAACGGACCTAAGCGACACTGAAAAGAAACAAACACATAACGAGTACATAGGATTTTGCCTGCGAGAGAATTAGGTAACAATAAAATATTTATTCATTTCACGTGTATTCGGTTCCAATACGATAAATCCACGGTTTCACGCAATTCTCAATTGGATCAGTGGTATAAAGCGCCTGAGGAACCTTAGCGGGCAGACATTCAGCGAACCAAGGATCGAATCCAACGAAATCCAAACAAAAAATTTTTTAAAAAAAATTTAAAGTCAATATCCAATCTTCAAACCACTCCAAAATGAACAGGCAAAGAAATCACAAAAGAAAGTGACATCTAGCAACTCAAAAAAGAAAACACAAATACCAATAAGATGAACAAATGTATAAAAAAGAAAAATGTGGAATTCGTCGACAAAAATATGGAAAAAATCATTCTATTTATAAAAAAGTGTTTCGTAGTCTCCCCACTATTATCTACTTTAGTTTTCTGAAGGTTTCCTTACACCGCGTGTGAATTGCATTCTGATTTTTTTAACGTTTCCAATTTTTTTGTAAATAATATTTTAATAGTGAATAATAATAATTAGAAAATTTTTAAGTCGCTGGTTTTAAATCACCTCAGCTGTGATGCTTCTATTTTTTCAAATCCACTCGGTATAAATTCATTTTCTCTATTGTCCTACATCGATCATGTTTATGCAGTCTAAAAGTAGCTAACTGACTACTTGTGCGTTAAGCTTTGGCGTTATTACTCAAGTTTTTTACTAGGTGGTGTCCATGTCAATTACAAACGCGCCTATTCCTAAGTAGCTTCAAAGTATCGTTGACATATTGCAGCAATCAATCACGTAACGCATTGCGCTAGCAACCGGAAATATCTTCCAGGTTAGGTAATAATGAAGTTATTATATTTACATTTTATTGTGAGAATACTTTGCCCTTAAACTGTGTGCGAACTAATCTTCCTTGGAAGAAAAACAGCAAGCACAAAGCATTTTTTAAAGACATTGGATTTTGAAAGAAATCGCATGCTTCTTGAACTAATGGTGATGCTTGTTTCGATTGTTGTAAAAATATCGTCAAAAAGCAAGTTATATTTTATTTTGTGAAAATCGGGTACAAAATTTGAAGTGTTCAAAGAAGTGTTAAGAAGTTACGTTAACTTAATATAATATTATATTATTGTTATATTACGTTGACTTAATATTGATAATACGTTACGTACATTATCTTACGTTGATTTATATAATATTTGACAGCCGGCGTGGTCGTGCGATAAGGCTCTTGACTCGCAATTCGAAGGTCACGGATCGAATCCCGAAGTGGCAAATAAATTTTATTTGATTCATTTGTGTTACTTCACAATTAATTCATTTAAATTTATATATAGTATATTTGCAGCACGTTGTGTGGAAGGTACTCTCAGAATCGCCCTAGTGTAAGACCACCATTCAGAATTGAAACGTTGCTTGAAATGGCTTTAGCCGTGTTTGGTGACCAGATCTGAATAGCCAGGTACTTCTCCACCTTCTTCTTCCCCATCTCCTTCCCCTCCCCACTACCTTCAGCCTCACGGCATATCCCAATCGGGGATGGCATAGTCTCACTGGCTCCAGACGAGAGCAGTTGGGACTCTTGTGTAGTATTCAAATTGAAAAAAAAACGTTATAATGCCATAAAATCAAATGTCATATCCAAAAATAGGAAATGCAACATTTCAAATCATAAATACAACAGCCTTGTATTTAATTTTTTTCTAGGTTAAAAACTCTGTAAAAAGTTGTTTTTTGTTTTCATTTTCAATTTAAGATTAAATTAAATTTACTTTCACGCTACAAGGGTTCTCTTTCTGAAAATCTTCGCATTTGCCTGTACAACAACAAGAAGCCTTTTTAATAAAATTTAGAAAAAATTACGAAAAATCTTAATAATTTCTGATTTGCTTTCAACCCTTAGGGGCCTGAGTTGTGCATTTGCAGTGTTTAATACACACAATTTCTTGAAATGTTCTTTAGTATATTGATACGCCGCATAAGAATTTTAAATTTTCAATTTGGGAGGCTGGTATGGGTACCGCCGCACCGGGAACCATTTATTGGATAACCAACACCTCTGCCGAAGGTCACCCAAAAGTGGTTCGCTACGTTTGCTACGTAGCATGGGTGCCCAGGCTCAAGGTAAATACATTTTTTTTTTACTTTATGAGTAAAACATCAAATGCGCAGTGGTTAGCGCATTAGTCCGGAAAGCGAAAGGTCCTGGGTTCGAGTGCCAGAGGTGCAAATATATTTTTCTGTTTCCAGATTTCGATTGAGTTTCGCTAATATTGTCTTCATTTAATTTAATACAGTTTTTTTTATCAGCTTGTTAAAATTGAATCAGGACAATAATCATGATTCTGCCTTTTTGTAATTTGCTTTTGGCTGCGCTTTTTATAACCGGTCAAATTACAAGAGCATTCGTGAACTTTGATATAGATTTTCCACCAAAAATTTAATGAACCAATTAAAAAATATATACTTTAAAAACGATTTACAAATTATTTAATTTTGATTTACAGATCTCACTACCTAATATTATAATTTTTGTTTTACATAATTCTCCAATGTGATTTGAATTTTTTTAAATTTTAACGTTGATAGGAAAACTAATAGTGGGGGGTATGAAAATCATTTAAAACGAGAAGGAAAGAAACAAAGGACGCCCCAGGAAGACAAAATATGATCAAGTTAATCAAATATACGACCAAAACAGCTCACATGAGCTCCACACAAGAGGCCCTGAAGAAAATAATCTCTCTCGGGGCCTATGTCATTTTTGGGGATGCCGTGTAGAAGGTTTTTTGAGGGAAGGAAGGGGAGGAGAGTTCCGGGAAGGAAAAGGGTAAGAGGTGGATAGGAATCTAGGGTTCAGTGTGTCCTGGTCATCCTAGACAGGTCAGGTCAGGCCTAGACAAACCTCCCCCCTTGAACCAGGGCACCCCTGCTAAATCACCAAACGTAGCGAACCACTTGGGGTGACCTATGGCAGAGGTGTTGGTTATCCAATGAAGGTTCCCGGGGCGGCGGTACCCATTCCCGCCTCCCAAATTGTACTATATTTTAGAAATCTTAGGCAGACGCCAAACCTCACGCTTTTTTGCAAACACGTACAATTAGATTGTCTGCATTAGTTTCGGCATACACTAGTAAAGCCAACATTTTTGATATTTATTTATTTTTTTACAAATTTAGCTTGTTCGATAAGCGATGTGAGTCGTGTAATTTGCTCGTACACTCAGCTTTTAATGGCTTCCCGACTGAGTGTGTTTTTTTATTGGGGCGCTGCTTTGTCATACTTTTTTCGGTTCAAGTTTAACGACACGCAAGATGGTTCTTCCTCTTCCTCTCGTGCGAATCTCACTCGTGAACACCAAACAGGATGAGATGGCAGAGAAGATGGCATCGACACCTCATCGACAACGAGAGGTCGCCTAACTGTATTTCCATATCGGAGCGTCCGGAGCTTCCTAGTCTAAAGTGCCCCAGGATTAATACGAGGCAAACTGCTCTTTAGCTTAGTCGCATCTCAACATTCTCAAGTTCAAGTTCAAATAAAGAACGCGCCCATGGACAATACAAAAATTAAGACACTTAACTAAAACAGTGAAACGGCGGGAAATTTGACGTTTATTATTACGGCAGGAAAATCTTGTCAATATCGCTGAAATGTCGAGATGTTTAATTTGTTTTCATTAAAATGTTTTCACTACCTTCATTCTGTGGAAAATGATGCAAACTGATTTTATATAAAAAGTAATCAGGATTGATACAATTGTGAATAATTATGGATTCGTTTTGTGCATTGAAACGGTGAGTTGTTTGTAAATATCAAATTAAGTTACATAATTGTAGGTCAAGTACTTAATTGGAAAATGTTAATACATTTTGTCTGTGGATAATTTTGAGGTTGAACCTAGTACCTGTTATAGGGAAAATATAATTAATCAAACTTTTTTTATGTTTTACATATTATTGCTTGGAGTCGTTGACCTGTGTTTACCGGCGAAATTCTTATTGATATATTACGTCGAATTCTATTAATTGTGTAAGCTATTTATCAGTTCAGGCAGATTGCATAAATTATCAGGTTTGTCTGATTTTCTCCATTTTTGTAGCTGCGTAATTGGTGTGCATATAATTTATTCAAAGAAAAACTTTATTTAATGTCTAGAACTGGGGAAAGAATAAATAGGCTCTTTTTCTAATGAAATCATAATTATCATGGAAGTTTTTGAATTTGTTTTGAATAATGTATATTAAATCAATAATCATTCAAATATTTGAAGAAGAATGTTTTTATGGCTGACGCTACGATAAGAATAAAACTATTCCATGGTCTGTCGGTAAAGAGCGTTACATTTTCTTGTAAAGTGATTTGTTCTCCCATTCTTATGTTTACATTACCGTCAAAATATTTATGTTATTCTCTCTCTTATTTCAGTTTGTCAATCTTCAGGATTGCTTCTCTGTTTGTGGCCATTCTTCTCACACACCACACAGCAAACAGTTCTTCTATTCAGCATCCTGACAGTACACTCTCTCCTCAAACCAAAAACTACGAATCTCTTTCTCCATCATCACCAAACGGCAGAAGTCAAACAGTCGGACTATCTGGGCATCACCTGGGAGATGAAACAATCAGTGATCTCGTAAGAGGTACTAAAGGTAACCACGAGTTACATCACAGTGATTCATCTCGTGAACTTTTTACCCAGTCAAGCACAGATGAAATAGATGATGACTCCGCTACCGGAAAAGATTCGACTTTAAATTTCGTAACTTCAACTATTGGCGTTATTTTAACGGAAGATTACTCAACACAAAAAGCGTTGAAAGAAGTCACTGAACGCTTTACAGGTTCTGATGATTTACTCAACGTTGGGGATAATAACACTTCTCCGATTGACGCCAAGAATTCTTCTCAATTAAATAAAATTATTACCCCACACAGCAGTGGACTAATAAAGCTGCAAAATGATTTTGATGAAATGCTCGATGGCTCGCGAAATGTTTCCTCACCCGAGCAAGTTAAAAAATTTGAGTCGGTTTTATTTGTTGATAAAAAGATTGATGATGTCACGAGCGAAAAAAAAGAATTTACGACGGAACCAACTGGCAGAACTTCGAGACAGGTCAGTGAATTCACCAGTGATGAAACTACCATCTTTCAATACTGGACAACGCTCTCCAGTGATATTCCTGGCAGTGAGCAAACAGAAAGACCAAAAGAGAAAAATATTGTAAAAAATGAGCCTGGAAGCAAAATTGATGTAATTATAGATGACAAACCTACTCGTATTTTAGTGAAGCCTTCTGTAAATATTAGTGAAGTAAGAAATAACAAGGAAGAAGAAAGGATCGTTGATTCAAGAGAATCAAACGTGACTCCATCGGAAAAAGTCAATGGAAACGAAGTAATTTATAACAAAACTTTATTAGACTTAAGTAAAGAAATGGAAGAAGATAAAAATAAGAATGATGATAAGTTAAGTAAATCGGGAGACGATTTAGTAATCGAGGACCTCTCAAGATCAAATGGTGCGAACATCAGTTCAAGTGAAGAATCAGTAGAGAATCGTCTGATCAACAATTCTCCACTGGAAGAGGACAAAGATGTTCTGGAGGCGATTGACTACGGCTTGAATAAGATGAACCAACTCTACGGAGTGCAGGAGCCGATGTTGTATAATATGGGTAAGTTTATATTCTTCAAAGCAGTTGTTTAGCTTTCATAAAAATTTAATTGGTGTTACGAATATGAATTGGGTTTGTTTGGAATCAATACAATTTTTCGAACAGAATTCTAGTTGTGAGAGACGTATGCAGTACAGTGTTTTGGTACTTCATTTTTACTAACCATAATGTAGAAAAATACAAAAACACCAGATGGTTACAACGGCAACTAACAAGTCATTTTAATTAATACACTCTTACGTTTTTGTTCATAATAATTCTTACTCTAGCACTCTATAACAATAGTAAGAGTGCCAAAAAGCAGTGGCGGCTGGTGACTTCATGTCTTCATGACTACCAACCTAGTTATAATAAAATTGTGTTCTGAATCAACTTCAATTTTGTGGTTTGTTAAAAACAGATATTAAATATACTCAAAACTGTCACATCAATGGTAATGACCTCAAGTGAAGAATAAATTTAATTTTTACGAAATATCTATTAAAATTCATTATTTTCCATTTCGGATGACTAAATTATGTAGATTTTTTTTATATTAGCTCCACACTGCAGGCCTTTGGGAAAAAATTCCCTTGTCATCTTTGAGGACGCTGTGGAGATTCTTTTTAGGAGAGGAAGTTCTGGGAAGGAAAAAGGGTATATATATAGGGTGGGTAGTAATCTCGGGGGTCAGCATGTCCAGGAGTGACGAACATATAAATCCATCCCTTCTACTGCGATATTTAAAATTCTCGAATACGATTTATCCTTCGGCTAAATTCCGTCCATAAACAATATCTTCTTACAATAAATTCTATTATAACTTCGAAATCTCAAAGATCACCTTTAATGGGTGAATGCCAAATTTATAACTTCGAAACAACAAACTACGGACTTTACTTTCAAATCTTCATATATCTAGGAAGAAGTGTGGATATAAAGATAGCATGATTCAAATAACTGACCAGAATAAATAATACAATCAGATTCTCTCATTATCCAGGGACGTTTTTAAGGATTCTGGACATAAATGGCTCGGTTTATAAACTAATGCTGTATGTATGTATCTCCAGGTATGTGGCTGGAGTCCGACAACCCGGCGCGGTACGTGGCCACCTTCAACTGGCAATCCGAAGAGGCCAGGAACCTTTCCATGTACGGATATGCGGCGCTGCAGGCCTCCAAGCATCTCAAAGAGAAGTAAGCAAACCCAAATAATATATTAGTTTTTCCTGATTTCTCAAACTTTCCTCTCGATCAACAATTTGGATTCGTTACATTAGCAAAATAAGTACCTTCAAAGGGCGTCCGTAGCGAATTCCTCTTGGGAGCGAAGAAATTAAATATTAAAGTTTTTAGTGATAAAAAAAGTATCACCGAATCGAATTTGACTGACAATTTTTTGTTAACGAATCTTCGACATTTTCCAAATATCATGATATACGTATATATAGTTTATACAATATACGGCACATAATATATTATAACCACTTGTTTTGTCAATGATTTGAATGCTTTTCATTTAACCTCGGTAATATCCATAAAGTAAGTACATTGGGCATCCCATTGTGCATTTCTTTGGAGAAAGAAGAAATAATGATATTTCCAAGTTTTGAACGGTCTTAATAATGAAAGTATTCGAGTTTGAATTCAATTTTTTTTTGACGAATCTTCGACAAATCATGATTCATGTTGGTAAGTGATTGACGTAATATATAATAGTAAAAAAGATTTCTGACATTCGTTCGCCATTTTGTAATATTTCTTCTCTAAGTACCTATGTATCTAAATTAAAATGTCGTTTCATAGTATAAAATTCGGGACGAGAGAGGTGTAATTTGGTGCTTTTGATCGCCATGTTGAATTTTTAACTTTTTGTTAGGAAATATTCTGATTGCAATAATAATAATGATTTTTTTTCGACGCCTCTGCTCCTTAATTTTTGAGCACTATCTATCTACTTAGTATATTATCTATAAAGGATCTATCTATGTAGTATATTATCTATGCTTGTCAAAAAATATTATCAATCAACTTATCGTCAGCACACAATAGAAAATGATAATTTCGGTTTTGTGTGTATTTTTTATTCTAGTTTTCAATACAATTTTTATTAACTATCCGGGTACCAGGCATGCTTTGCTATGCCATTTAATTTTTTTTTTTTTTTTTTTTTTTTTTTTTTTTTTTTTTTTTTTTTTTATTTATTTCTATACATTACAGTATTTACCTTTATAATTTTATTATGTTGGGTGTAAGGTAGGTTTGTGAAGGTGAAACTGTGGATAGGTATTGTTGTATGTTTCGTGAACACCTCACTAGGAGAACCTGTGCTGAGGTGTTTACGTGTTTATTTATGTTTATGTGTGACAAGTATTTATGTGTTGTAGTATAAAGTTTTATATGTATTTTTTTTTCAAATTTTAACAGTTTAATAAAGAAATTGTTTCTCCCTATAAAATTTCCCGCAAATATATCAACATCGTTTCCACGGCAACGATTTGTTTTCCACGGCAACGATTTTTTTTTGCTTAGCAGATACTCGCTTTTCTTAGGGACAGAAAACGTATAATAAATATAATATATTAATATGTATGATTTCATAAGGCCAGAGCTTACCATTATATACAGCTTATAGAACTCGCATACGATTCAGCTTTCTATCGGTGAAAGAATTTTGAAAATCGTTTTATTGTTTTATGCGTGAAGGCATAACAAACACACGCAGTTTCGCATTTATACATTAGTATAGATTTATGTCGCCGTTCAAATTATGTATCTGCATAGTTACTTTTCAAGCAGTTCATCGTGGTTCTATTCTCGGCCGTGAATTTTTTTTTTAAACTTTTTTTCACTTTTATTTTTTTTTTATTTCCCTTGATTTTTTGCGGATCTGTGATAACGCTAATTAAAATACAAACTTATAAAGAAAATATCTTCCAAATGTAGCAGTTATCAATTCAATATCACAACAGAAAGGAAAGGAACATATTATAATAACATGTAAACAAAATGAATTCAAGCTACCGGAAAATAAGTCAGGAAACATTTATTTGTTGCAATTTATGAAAAAGTAGTCTATAATTCTAAATAAATAGCTTATTTGATTCGCGTGCTTAGTAGTTCATTGGGCATGAATATTGTCTTTTCGAAAGTAAATAGTAAATATTATTATTACAGCCATATTGTCAGAAAACTGGGAAAGCTTTGTTTATTTGAAGCATTTACAAAATACCTAACATAATCATTTGATAGGTAGTTGGTAGTAAACAACGATTCATGGGCCGTAAACTTGGTGCAGAATTGCGATATTTACGTTTTAGCAGTTCTATTTATGTTTTCCTGTACTTATCCAATATTATGTTAATGTCTCGGATGTTGGTAGTTTATTTCTTTTGCAGATTACAACATCACCAATCATCACTTTAAATATTTAAATACTTCCGGTACCAACTTACATTTTTTTATAAAACTAAATTTAACTGAGCGAATGCGAGATTGAGGCAGTATTAAAAAAATGTTATTCAATTTTATTGTTTTACGGAATTTTTAAGGGTCTACTATTCGTATTTCGACCGATTTCTTACATATCTCCCTTAAACATTTGAAGTTTTTAAGCTCTTAAAAAAAAAAATGTTATTTTTGAAGATAATATCTAGATACGTTCCACGCCGAAACGCAAATTATATGAAATTCCCTCGATAGAAAAAAATCGCAAAGTATGCTCCGAAAATTATTTTAAACAAGTCTTTTTCTTTTATTTTACAAGTTATATTTGTGAAAAAATTCACAATGTTTCTTTGAATGATACTTAAGATACGTTCCACGAGATTTTTGCTCTATTTTAAACGAGTCATGTTTTATTAAGCTTTTTCGCAATTTTCGCTGCTATTGAACGACTTAAAATATTAGCGCGCTCTGTCCAACATTCGTAATTACCTTCTCTCCATCTTCTTCTTTTTCAGCGCCGTGCGTTTCAAGAGTGCTAATTATGCTGCTTCTCTACTGAGACCCTTTTTGCAAATACCGCGGAAGATTACCAATTGGGGTATATATTGTGAGGCTTAAGGAGTGGAGAAGGGAAAGAGATAGAGGATGATTGAGAATTTCTGACTTATCTGTTCAACAAACACGTCAAAGCCATTTTTAGAAATGTTTCAACGCTAATTACCAAAAAAACTATATCCTAAACATATTATCAAAATACGTTTCGATCTGTGTTCGGAAAGCGTTTGAAATTTTATTTTTTCTGTCGGATTGCGACGTACGATTGGAATTAAAAGTTCATAATATAATTTATGAACGAAGAAAACACGCACTTGGATACAGAAGCCACTCTAATAATTGTTCTATAAAAAATCTGCGTTCACTTCTGTACTATGAAATGGCTTCCGTTTGTTCTAATCGTAATTTGACGTGCGTGGGTAAAATATTGTGCTCATTGAGTTGGAGAGATTCCTGATAGATAGGAATGTACGCTAGGAAATGATAAATAATGAAGGATTACGTAAGCCTTTGTAATAAAATCTTTTATTTATAATTCGTTTCTACCCAGATATTTTAATTTTGGAGGTAGTTTATGGATTACTACGTTTAATAAATAATTTAAAACACAGACATATATTATCACGGTTTTACAAGTTAAACAAATGAATTAAACTATATATAGGGTCTTCCGAACTTTGACAGTTGATAACGGCCATATTGTTGAAGCAACATCTGTCAAATTGGCTTTCATTTATTCAGTCTGATTCGCCAAATCACCATGGACGGATTTAGCGTTCAACAACACCTGCAAATGATAAAATTGTTTAAAATTTAATTAATTGTTTAAAATTGTTACTGATAAAATCTCACGTGGAGGTGATTTGAACTGGCCACCGATATCGTACGATTTGACCACGTCAGAATTTTTCTTGTGGTTTTTTTAAGTCACAGGTCTATACGAATAAGCCAACAAACTCATCGGCCCTCAAAACCAACATAACCCATGCCATCGGTCAAATTCAGCCTGATTTATGCGCCAGTAATGGAAAATTGGACATTTCGGATGCGCGCCACCCAGAGAAGCCGAAGAACGATGCTATATTCCATACATAAAGACATTGATAGGTCTTTCAAACGAATAAAAAATTTCTATGATATCTTACATACACTTTGTTTTATTTAAATTTAAAGATAGGAAGCGCTTAATGAAAGACCCTTTTACATAATATGAAACCGCTTTCTACGTTTCAAAAATATTTGCTAGATTTTTTCGTAGATCTTATTGTTTTGTGCATTGTCCAAATTGAGAAGTCAATTATGAATTACGCATAAATAGAGTTGGTCCGTTACCGACAGACTAATGGCTAATAAAAAAGCAATAACGAGTGAGTTGAACTTTGTTTTTGTAGAGGTAACAATATGAACTTGCGATTACGATTAGATACGTGTTGTTACGTTTTTAGTTTGCGGGTACATCGACCACGTAATTACTTGCCTGCTTCTTTTTATGGATGGTTCAACTCGAAATGACATAATCATTATTCTTGCGATCTTAATTATGGGAAAAACTGGCTGTTTGTTTTATAATCGTCGACATTTAAAAAAATAAAACTTATATAAACCTCGCCCAATTAAGTATGTACCTACATAAAATTTTATACGCTTTTGATCAAAATACTATGGAACAAGACTTTGGGCTAAGTCCTTAACTGAAGCACAGCGATAAGTATATTTTCACGCCCTCCAAAACCGGAACCCGGAATTGGACACGTTTAAAAAAAATATATGTAAATACCGCACAAGAGTCCCAACTGTTGCTGAGGCTATGGCATCCTCAATCGGGGTATGCTGTGAGGCTGAATTTAGTAGGGAGGGGAAAGAGATCTGTAAGATGAAGGTGGGTAAGTACCCGGCTATTCAGATCTGGTCACTAAGTGCAGCTAAAACCATTTCAAGCAATGTTTCAATTCTGAATGGTGGTCTTACTTCAGGGCGATACTGAGAGTATCTTCCACTCTGGAACGTGCCGCAAATCTACTACATATTATTTTTAATAAATCAATGGTGAAAAAACACAAATTAATCGATTTAAATTTATTTGCGCACGCTGGGATTCGATCCTGCGACATTCGGATTGCGAGACAAGAGTCTTACCCCTTTACCACGGAGGCCGTCTAAGGCCTATTTAAAATGTTGTGCTTGCTCTTCTTCGGGTTGGTAGAAACTAGATACTTCTGGAGAGCTTGATGCAATAACATCTTTTAACAACTATAGTTGAAAGCGGTCAAAGTTTTTTTTAAATACGTATTATTCATTTATAAGTTGCCATTAGTGTTCAAACTTTTGTATGTAACTCCATCTATGTAAAGCGTACCGAAGTAATATGTACACAAAAGGATTGGAGATACCAAAAAGGAGATGAGATCAAAAACAGCTTGTGCACTAAATTCAGAAAGTTGCTTGATTTGGCTTGAACCGTGTATAACGACCTGATCTGAATAGCCAAGCAGATTCTTTCCAACTTTTGTATTCATTAACTCCTTACCCACCCTACTCTCCCCAACCTCACAATATATCTTCACCAGGCCCCCTAGCACCGTTGATCGACAAGGATTGATAATGATAACTTTCGGTAACGTCTCATTTTTCCCGAGCGTAAAATTTCACAATGACTACATGCTCTTAATATATTCGACGTCAACTCTTGTTTGTACGTTAGCGATCTGCAGTTGTCCTAGAAAACGATGAGAAGTTACCGAAACTTATCCTATCAATCCTTATCGATCGACCGTGTTAGGGAGCCAGATGGGAGTGTCATAGTTGTTCACATATCTTTACGATTATTTATTTGTTTACATTAAATCCACACATGAGGCCTTGAGGACAATAATTTGCTCGGCCTGTCATCTTTAGGGATGCTATATGGAGGGTGTTTTTCAGGAGTGGAAGGAGTGAACTTACTTTGGGTCTTGAAGAGACGAAATTGATGGAAAAGAGCGATATTTTGTAAAAAGTTTTTTACATTAGCTTCATGCAAGAGTCCCTGAGGAAAACTATTCCCCCTCGGGGCCTAGGTCATCTTTGGGGTTGCTGTATGGAGGGTTTTTTTGGGGAAAGGAAGGGGAGGAAGCTCTGGGAAGAAGAAAGGTATCAGGGGTGGGTAGGAATCTGGGGATCAATGTGTCCAGGAGTGATGGACATATGAATCCATCCCTCCCACTACGGTACAAGGCGATGCATCGAGAGAGTCCGGCTGTAGAGTCTCCCTCAACCAGTCTCTCCCGATCCGGCCCGTCACGTACTAGGTGAGCAAACGCATCCGCCGCCAAGACCCAGACGAACTTCATCTCATGATCCCGGGCGCCCCTTTTAAGCCACCAAACGTAGCGAACCACTTATGGAACCCTGCGTGGGCGTTTTGGTTATCCAAGAAATGTTTTCCGGGATGGCGGTACCCATTCCCTTCTCAAATTGTAATACCAGTAGACAAGTCTTATTCCATGCACATTGCACACATGCGCTCTCTTGAACTCTTCCTCGCGAGCATGCAAAGAATTACAATTACATATAAAATATATTTTACAATAGTAATGTTTGTTATTATTTATAATTATGTTGACGTCGACCTCTGGCCTCGCGAGCAAATTCAATTGTGCAAACAAAAGGCTTCTCCGACAACTTCTTAATAATAATAGCGAAAATACAGTCTTGATGATTTTGTAGGTATAGTAATATGTATTGTCTCACACTAATACCCCTGTAAGTCAGAACTCACAACATACCAGTCTCCGGTAGACAATGGTTGACAACTTACGGGAAAAGAAATCATTTTACAACTGACAAACTAAAACAATGATGAGAAGCTTACGTTTAGAAAGTCCAATTTCTCTGTTCGCATGTTAAATTATTAATGTTTCTTTTTAAGCGAGGATTTGCTACCTAATAGAAATCTAGACTTGATATTATCATACGAAAGATCTCTGAACAGAGAATCTCTGAATCTCCGAAGATATTATATCATCTCCCAAACCAAGATTTTTAATTTGGGAGGCGGGAATGGGTACCGCCGCCCCGGGAACCTTTATTGGATAACCAACACCTCTGCCATAGGTCACCCCAAGTGGTTCGCTACGTTTGGTGATTTAGCGGGGGTGCCCGGGTTCATGGGATGAGGTTTGTCTAGGTCTTGGAGGCGGATGACCAAGACACACTGAACCCCAGATTCTTACCCACCCCTAAACCCTTTTCCTTCCCAGAACTCTCCTCCCCTTCATTTCCTTAAAAAAAAAACCACCACACAGCATCCCCAAAGATGACATAGGCCCTGAGGGAAATAATTTTCCTCGGGGCCTCCTGTGTGGAGCTCATGTAAAAAAAAAAAAAAAAGATAAAATTTACCTTACTCCGGACACTCGGACACACCCACAACAGTCTTATATCAATCAAAAGTCTTTATCCCATCTCCTCCCTTATATCCTCGGTGGTCGAGAGGCAAGGCTCTCGATTACCAATCCGGAGATCGTGGGATATATGATTAATTAATGTTTGTATCAAAATTTGTTCCCTAAAAATAATGTACAGAGTGTTAAGAAACGTACTTGACTTATTTTAGCCAGTGATTCCTGATATTATTTGAAGTAAAAAATATAAATGAAAGTTTGGTCTCTAGCGACTTTTATAATGTTTTTTTGCCACTATTTCCTTGTTCAAAATTAAATAAAAAAATTCTACCACATGTCATCACTGGTCACTCAGCCGAGTAACCGCCTAATCCCTCACCCTGGCCCTAACAAAGAAAAATCAGAGTGTGAAATTCACACGCGATAGAAGTGAAACCTTCAGAAAATTAAAGTAGACAAATTTGGGGAGGCTACGAAGTACCCCACAAAGAGGAGATCGATAGGCTACGAAGCACTGCATAAAGGGGAGACCGATTATCTATCTCATTCTCTCGCAGGCTAAATCCTATTGATGTATACGTTTGTCTCTTTTTAGTGTTGCTATTTTTCGTTTCATCGAGTTCCAAATCACAACGGTGCTCAAGAAGTTTTTACTTCAAAAAACATAAAAATTTTCACCGGAGACCTATATTTCATTCGTATTTTTTACTTCAAATATTGTCAGGAATCACTAGTTTATACTTTAATCCTGGGTAAAATAAGTTAATATCTTGGGTAAAGTAAGTTAACATCCTGGGTAAAGTGAGTTAACCCTCTGGGTAGTATATTTGCGGCGCTTTCCGGAGTGGAAGATACTAATTAATCGCATGGTTGTAAAAAGATACTGTCATCAGTTCTTTTTATGATAGGTAAAAATATTCTGTAAAAATATCGTATCAATAGTTAATAGCGTTGTGTGTTTTTCGCGAAATTTTGTTTTGTATTTTTGAATTGGCAAGCCGGTTTCTTGCTATAAGCTATAAGCGCACTTGAAGTGAAATGTCACAAAACTGCGCTATACAAATGTAACGTTATTATCATTATTATAAGCACAACTGCCAAGACGAGAAGCACTAATCACTCGTGTCTCGTGTCCCAAGAAGGTAGTTACTTTGGAAGGTGAAAGTTAGATAAATTGATAACCCTTGTACAACGCTTCGCTTTCATCTATTATGCATACAAATTTAAAAATAAAAGTAGATATTATTAATGATAAGATAAATAATGGGGAAAGTTAAGCTTCATAGCATTTTGCTACGGCTCTTAACCAGTCGTAGGTTGATAGCTTAGTATCTACCTTATTAAACATTAAAACATCTGTCGCAAGTAGAAATTAATAGTACCATTTATTTTATTAATCGTATCATCAAAAATATTGCTTTCATTTGTGGATCTGTCTGTGAGTGATTGTAATTCTGGTTTCAAAATTAGATCTGATTTATGTACCTCCTACGTCTGTCTTCTCTGTATCGATATAAATAAGTTAATAAATAAAATTGTGATAAAATAGTTGACCTAATTACCTAAATTATATTAATTGTCGTTTTCAAAACTGGACTTGATATTTCAAGAAAGCAAGCAAGCGATGATACAGTACCTACCTATCTAAATTATATTATTTTTAGTGGAAAATTATTTTAATTCTGTATTGAAAAAATGTGTATTTCTTAGGGTTAAGAGAACACCCGCACGGTGGTTCCCTTAGAACAATCTAGCTAGACAAATTATTTGTGTACAAAAACATACTCACAGCATAGAAAACAGTTCATAGCATTATGTTCGCATCGATAAAAAAATTAAAACAATACGCGCTACACGAAGCAACGATGAATGTTGTGCCATCTGAATGTGCCAGGCGGCCTCCCTTTGGCCCATCTCTTTCGGTTGTTCGCGCTGTTCGGTCGTTAGTGGTGTTATTTGAAATCGGAGAGAAATTACGTCGAGAAAAAATTGAAGTCCATAGTATGTTCTTTCAAATTTATTTAAGTTTTTAATAATTTGCTTCTTCCGTATAACTTTTATTAGTCATTGAAAAATCGTGAAACCATTATCAATATTTACAATTATTTTCCAAAGTTTGATTAAACTTTCAAACTCGTGTACCAATTTGTACCTCCAAACTAAACAATTTTCATTTAAAACCATTCTTTATCTATATTTTCTTATAGAATTTGTCTGCACTTACGTGCTCTTTCGACTTTTACAGAGTCTCTACCCGTGATCTATATTTTTGATATTTTGGAGATGTTAGAAGAAAAAGGCGCATCAAAGTCGAGTTATGCTGCAACACGGAAAAATTTTGGTT
Source organism: Glyphotaelius pellucidus (assembly GCA_936435175.1). Lineage (NCBI taxonomy): Eukaryota > Metazoa > Arthropoda > Insecta > Trichoptera > Limnephilidae > Glyphotaelius > Glyphotaelius pellucidus. Next base: position 16,533,887 of record OW386549.1, on the reverse strand, counting down.
GATAAAAACAATTTCATAGGTCTTGAAAAAAATTTTATAAAGAATAATTGCTTCATTTCTATTAATATGTCATAGAAAATGGAAAAAAGATATCGCTTCATTTCTATTAATATTTTATAGGAAATGGTCGAAGATATACTCTAAAATTCATGTAAAAAAAAACAGAAATGGTTTAATACAGTTTTTTTTCTGGACTACGTGGCGAGCGAGAAAAACAATTTGGTTTTTGCTTGTTAAAAAGTAAAATAAGAAAAATTAAATGTCCTCTGAATTCTCGAAGTCTAAAAGAACTCTTTCATGCTGCTTAAGTCAGCTTGAGGTCAGATGGAAAACGGAAAGCTGTATTATCCGAAATAACCACAATGTCGAAAACATCCTTCAAACAAACACGTCTTATCTAGTGATGACTTAAAATTATTGTCAATTTCGGAAGTACCAGCGAAGAAACTGCAGAGGTCTGTTGACAGTGCCACATAGGAATATTATCATTTAACAAAAGTGATGATAGTGACTCGAGCATAAACAAATGTCATTCGGATTTATTCTTATATTATGCTACAAATAATATTTTTAATTAATTATTTAAAATAAACAGATTGTTATGACTTATTTGAATCATTGTACTACACGCAGTTTATTTGTATTTTATTTTACTTTGAAAATTCTGTAACAGTGGTTGAAATAAATGTGAATTTTTTTTATCAAATTGTGACCCTTTTGCATTACATTCCGTGGAAAAATATTTTTGTCTAGCTAGAATGGGATTTGGGACCACTGTGACCCGGCGGCGTTTTTTTCCATTCAAACGTATACCTCAATTTTCTCACTGGATTTTGACACTACTTAAATACTTTTTAATATTTGGATTTTGACCACTAGCGTGTCGGTACATTTTACTTTTTTTGATAAACTACTTCTCACAGGAGTTAGGTTAGGTTAGGTTAGCGTATTCCCTAATTTCTTCTCTGGATTTTAAGACTAGGTTCTGTAAATACTTTTAATATAATATAGATATCGACTTCCAGTGTACCGGTACGTTTTGCTTTTTTGATAACTTACTTCTTATAGGAGTTATAGGAGTTGGATTAGGTTATGTTAGATTAGCCTATTCCCTAACTTGCTCTCTGAATTTTGACAAATGCTTTTAATATAATATAGATGTGACCACCAGCCTTTCGGTATGTTTTGCTTTTTTTGATAAGTTACTTCTTATAGGAGTTAGGACCCTTCAAAAATTGTTAAAATTGCCTGGTAACTATTTTGGCAACAGACGTTCAGCGTACGAACTAGACAGTGTATTTTTTTTTAAAAAAGCAAAACGTACAGATATAGAGTATTTTCTTAATACAGTTAGTAAAGAATCTTTAAAATCGTTCCAGTTTTGGAGGAGAAAGTGGGGAATTCAAAACTTCGATTAAGGTGATTTTATTTAGGTATTATTAGCCTGAGGTGCAGTTGTCCGTTCTATTCGGGGGAGTAAGAATGACAGTGACAGCAACAGTTTGTTAATGTTAGAAACTAATAGTTTTGTGAACAGAAGACGTCGCATCCATAAAAATATGTGTCTGATTTTTCCAATTGATATTTTTGGTCTTCATCAGTCTTTACGCAAATAATAATATGTTCCACGTTAAATTGATAATGTGTCATGATTAAAACATTATATTACGTCTGCAGTTATTTTTGTGGATTAAATCGTTTCATTGTCTGTTGGTCCACTTAAATCTGCAGTTGTTTATTTAAGTGAGCGTACTGCAGCAGTTGATGAAATGAAAGTAGGTTGGAGCTATCTAAAATAGAGCTGTTATAAATAATGTCTAATTATTCCTATCGTACCAGCTGTCAATCTGCCGTTCGTATTGTTCGTGGTATTTAATCTTCGTATTTAACGTATCGAGGTTATCGATATAATATCTAAACGACAGTTTGCTTTCATTTCGGTCATAGGTTAGCTTTAAATTGATGTTTCCAACTCTTATGCCTTGCCTTACAATGTAAAACGCCGCCTGCAGATGCTGCGTTCCTTTTCCATGATTCATGGCTCGGCTTGCGCTTTTTTCGTCACGTGTATAGACTGTATAGGTGTATAGGCAGTCTAGTTTCTCAAAATATTGTCATTACTACTTTAAAACGCAATTGGAAATTTTCGAGAATTACTTACTAATAAGTAAGGAAAAATATCTTATGGTTTAGTTATTTGATTCACTCTGTAAACTTGGGGGCAGGGTGCTTAAATTGTTTGAGACATTTAGAGCTTATACGTGAAGAAGAAGGGCCGGGAAAATACAGACGCGAAAGTAGACTGTGGAAGAAGTCTGGGCCGCCCGAGGAAAACATTACAAGACCAACATGACACGGACCAAATACCTACTTGATTCTGGTCATATCAACAGCCTGAATAACAGAAGAGTTTGAATGTGAAGCAAGATTGTATGCCAAGACAGAGACAAATCGTGACAGATATCCTCTATGCCTATCCCTGTAGAAAAGGGGTGTGATTGTTAATAATTACATCGGTAGTTACTTAAATCTATTGACGAAACCAGTGTTTTTTAAGTGAACACCGCACAAGAGGGCCCAACTGCTCAGAACCAGTGGAACTATGGCGTCGTCAAAATGAAGTATGTTGTTGGAGGTAATCAGAAGGGAAAGGAGAGGAGAAAGAAGAAGATTGGAAGGACCTGGCTGTCCAAAGCTGGTCACCAAACACAACTAACTTTCTGGAAGACTGTTCTAGAAATATCAAGAGGGCGAAACTTCCAGCCCTTATATCTTCAAAACCACGCCCTTTCGGTAAAAACGGGAAACGTCATCCTGGATAGGGGATAGAGATCTACCACACCATATAATTTCTTTGATCGCACCGGGATTCGTTTTTGAGTTTTTGCGAGCCGCACGTTTTTTGGACTTTCTTTTATAATATATATTTTAAAAATTATATTATTTTAATTGTTACTATAAATATGTGAAATGGCACATAAAAAAAATATTTTATTTTTTGCGCACGCCGGGTTTCTAACAAGCAACCTATAGATCCGTAACCAAAGACCACAAGGATCTTAACCGCTGGGCAACGGAGGTTGTCTGCACGTCTGTCATGATAATACAATTATTAATGTTGACGAATGCACAGCTGTTGTATTATAAACACAGCTAGATAAACAGTTCATTCCAATTAATACTAGCTAGCTATAACTATTCATAGGTATCTATCTCACCTTGCCCCGGCTGGTGCTTTCTCCTTCGCAGCTTGCAGCTCACATCCCACCGGCCGACTTTCTTCTTTCATCTCGTTTTTTGGTCGCCCCCGATTTGTTCTGCGGTCCACGTCTTCTCGGAGACGAGATGGTAGCATCTTTAGTCTTTACACAAAGGACATGGAACAGTGAATTATTATTCTAAAACCGTTTGGACAGCTTTCTTATGTTATTGATACCTTACATTCATTGTTACTCCTTTTCATACTCACAACTTACAACCCGAGTTCCATACTTTCATCTCTATTTCTTATTGCGGACTCTGGGACAAAACCGAGGCTCACCAATCTGCCAAAAATGCTCTTAGTGCAAAATTATGTGATTTTGGTTTGAATATTAGATCGCATAAAAATATTTAGGTGCTTTAAAATTAAATACTGCGAGTATAACACATATTTGACTTTGAAATAGTCGAGTATTTTTTTATTAGTGTTTTCGTAAGCCCAGAAAAAATATAGTATCAGGCCTATAAAAACTGCCTTAAAGTTGAAAATCTCCTACTTACGAAACCCTTTTCAGTTATAATTTCATCAGGCAGTGTGAAAAATTATATTCTTTAGAAAATAATCGTAAAACATTTGCATATTTTACGATTATTTTTGCAAAACAAAATGAAACAAGCTTTTCATAACAAATCCAATCAAAAATCGGTCAAATCAAAACAGGCGTCTGGTCTTAAAGCGGCACTATCCGAATTTCTATCGATTTATTGCATATCTCCTTTGAACATTTGACGTTTTTAAGCTCTTAAAAAATATGTTATTTTTGAAGATAATATCTATACAACCCCACGCCGAAACGCAAATTTTATGAAATTCCCTCGATAGAAAAAAAATCGCAAAATATGCTCCGAAAATTATTAACAAGTCTATTTCTATTATTTTACAAGTTATATTTGTGAAAAAACTCATAATGTTTCTTTAAATGATACTTAAGATACCTTCCATGAGATTTTTGCTTCATTTTAAACGAATCATGTTTCATTAAGCATTTTCACAATTAGCGCGCTCTGTCCAACATTCGTAATTACATATCTCTCCATCTTCTTCTTTTTGAGCCGGGAAGCGTCGCCTTAAACTGGAATTTAAACCTTACCGCCATCTACATTAGGATAATGAGTGTTATTGTTAGGGCCTGAGCCCAAATTTTACACGATGTGGTGCATCGCCTTAAAGCTCTGCCGCCAAACTTTTTATATTATAACATTTTCTCCTAAATAACTTTCACGTTGTGGTGAAGTCTCCATCTATTATAGTCTGTCTAAATTAACAATCACATCTATTTTTGCTTGAGTAAAAGTACCTGCCGTATTGTATTTTTTTCTTAGAGAGTGTCGTGGCAACAAACATAACAATTGTACCCAATTCAATAGTCGAACTCTCTATGGCATAAACATCAATTCAATAAGCCAAGAAATAAGAAAGAAAGGCACGTTAGAACTTTGAAATGATAATTAATCTCTTTTACTCGAGGAATGATACTTCACGACAAAAGATCTCCAAGAAAACCACATCGACATTTCTCAAACCTCGGTTAAGAAGTGTCATTGAAGTACCTATAGTTAATGATTATTAAATTATCTTAATTTATCTTTAAAACAGCGTGACTGAGGGAAATTTGAAAGCGTCGAGAAAACGCAATCATCGTTGAAAATAACAAAGTCAATTCAATTTATAACTCTATAATGAATTATTTTCACCTCTTCGCCAAAACTCCCCCGATTCCCATCTTTTCGCATCAATATAAATCGGCGTGTGATTTATTCAACTTTTTAGTACTTAATTTTATTTTTTCGTACAGGTGGCTATTTTTTATCGCCTTAAGGCGCTTGACAAAACCATAAAATTATTTTTTATCAACTTAATAACTTTTTCATGTTTTTTCACAAATATTGTTTAAATTTCAAATTCTTGTGACATAGTTTATACGCATTTGCGACTATCTCTTTCTCGAATAATATTTTAGATAGCCTGGTAGTGTTCAACACGTTTGTGCGGCCCTTTTCGGCCCGTTTCATACAAATCTTAAATTTGGATTTGAGATCAAAATACCCAAACAAACTGAAAAATTATTTTTGTAATCAAAAAGTATATCAAATATCTAGTACGGATGTGAGCTACTTTATTTATTTTTGCTTTAAATTAAGGATATGGTCCATTAAAGATTTTATTATTTCATGATTTTAGAGGCAACTTGGGCAATTATTTATGAGTAAATGAAAACAATAAAAAAATATTATTTAATAACCTTTTGATCAAAAAAATATTTTTCAGTTTGGTTGTGTATTTTGATCTCAAATCCAAATTTAAGATTTGTGTGAAACCGGCCGCGCATACATTCCTCTTAAGACAGACGTTTAAGGTAGGTACACAGGTATGCATATCTGTTCTGATAATAGTCACTGCGAATATATTCGAATCGTTGGTTCAAGAAGAAGGTTCAGTTCAAAAATCAACCTAAATCAAAATAAGTCTACAAAATGCATGAATTTAACAAATTTTTATATACTTTTAATAAATGTATGGATGCAGGCACAAATGAATGCGTACACAAATTGCCCAAAATGCACAAATTAACTATGCAAACACAATCCGAACTTTGACGTATCGTTGAAATCTAAAAGAATACAACTGTGTTTAGTTCATAGACGTTTCGCTAAAGTAAACAATCTGGATTGCTTTTGTTTGAATTATAAATTTAATTCTGGTACTTACTTGCGTTTAAAGTGCCAGAAACTAAAGTAATCAATTGACGACTCAAAAAATGTACAAAACGTAGCATTTAATTTCACGCTTCGGGCGATCGCTGCGTTTCAAATACAACCTAACCGATCGATAGATAGTACAATAAATTAGTATGTAATTACCTTCCTATTCTGTTCCTTTATTTTCGATGTGCTTAGGAGATCGTGGACTGTGGTAGGGAAAGCTGTTCACAGAGAGAAATCTGCGATGGACTTCTTGAAGGTGGTGTTCGTGAGGTTTCATAAAACGATAAAAGTCTCTGAAAGAAAGCTTCTCATATCTCGCATCATGGATACGAAAAAAAACACTAAAATAGGTAGATATTAAAGATTTTTGTTTTATTTTCTGAATGCTACATTCAATTTTCGATCCCCGATTGGGGTATGTTGTGAGGCTGAAGGTAGTGGGTAGGGAAAGGAGGTGGGGAAGGGGAAGGTCGGGAAGTACCTGGCTATTCAGATCTGGTCACCAAACACGGTTAAAGCCATTTCAAGCAACTTTTCAGTTCTGAATGGTGGTCTTACACCAGGGCGATACTGAAAGTATCTTCCACTCTGGAACGTGCCGCGAACATAATATGTATTATTTTTAATTAATTAATTGTGAAATAATACAAATTAATCAAATAAAAGTTATTTGCGCACGCCGGGTTCGAACCCGCGACCTCTGGATTGTGAGTCAAGAGTCTTACCCCGGACGACGGAGGCCGTCAAGTACGACCATTTTGGGCTATTGATCATCAACTTGAGAGTGAAAGAAGTTTACTGATAATGAGAAGTCGTTAAAATTGTTTTCAATGATTAAATATTACAATTTGAGGTTTTACTCATAATTTTTTCCAAAACTAAAAATATTCATTTTAGACTTGTGTAAATGTTAATAGATGTCTCACAAAACAATAAAAATGAATGAATGTATCCAAGACACTATCTAGATTGCATTTAGTTCAGGTAGAATCTGGCAATCATGCATAAATATAGCAGCCATTAAAAAATGCAATAAGAAAATGAAGATAATATTGGTAGCTCTCCGTCAAAGTATGAAAGGGTTAAAAATGACTAAGTTGATATGGCCGAATCAGCTCTATTGTCTCAGCACTTCCCCGATAAGCAATCTGAATCTTTTTCTGTCAATTCTGTTTCAAATTTTCCGTTTGAGAGTCGTTAATATTGTCTTCAATGATAAAAAATATATCGTTTACTCTCAGTTGATATTTATGTATACCATGCATAAAACCATTCAATAATATGAATAAAGTACTTGCACTTATGAAAGGCTATGATTTTTTAAAGACAACTATTTCCAGGCTACAAATTACCTGACAATGTTTGAATTCCTCTTCATTTAAGCGGAAAATATTGATTGTGAAATAATGAAGGACTAAGCTAGCAGAGGATTAAATCCGGTGTATGGACCGCTCGGCCATTAACCAGCTACTAATCAGTTAGTGAAACAGTTACCAAAAGATAAAGAGCTATTGTGTGCACCAAAAAAAACTACTACCTACCTACCTATTGGGGCGAGAAGCTAATTTTTTAAGAGTTTTAAGATATTTTAGTGCAAAAAAGTTAAGCTACTTTTTCTGTGGAATAATCTTTGTAGATCTTTTTGTCTAAATTCTTCACGACAGATGAAAAGCAAAAAGCAATGCCGCTGGGTTCACCCGTTTAGCAACCAAAATTCAAAACAGCAAAAATATTTTTTTTTATCGTACGTGTAAACTGGACCTTGTGCTTGGCTTTTTAATGTGAATTCCTGACTAAAGCTTTAATGTGAATTCCTCACTAACTGCTCCCGTCGGGAGCCAGTGATACTATGGCATCCCCAATTGGGGTATGTTGTGAAGCTGGGGATAGTGCGGAGGGGAAGGAGATGGAGAAGAGGAAGGTGTGGAGGTACGTAAGATCTGGTCATTAAACACTGCTAAAAGCCATTTTAAGCAATGTTACAAATCTGAATGGTGGTCTTACACCAGGACGACACGCGTATCTTCCACTCTGGAACCTACCGCAAATATACTACATATTATTTTAAATGAATAAAAGTGTAAAATATTTATTTATTTATTGATATACGCCTATTTAGGCTTTTACACATTTATATATATATATATATATAACAATTATGAAATTATACTTATAAATAGTGCAGGAAACAACTGTTTAAGACAATTGCACAAAAATAATTATAAAGTAAAAACATTATTGAATTAGATCCACACAGTATGTAGGTACCAAATATTTAAAAAAAATATTTAAAATATAAAAATCCAAAATAGCTTTTATCTTTATGCAGACAAAATACAAATAAATAGCTTAATAAATATCCCAAATTAATCATATAAAATTTATTTTTTACGGGTTTTGAGCCCGCTTCTCCGGATCGCTAGTCAAGAGCCTTGCCCCTCGACCACGGAGGACCATGTCAAGTTGCGGCTTAGGCTAGATTTGCTTTTATCCCCGGCTGCAGCAGAACAGCTGCGAGAACATTTTCATACAAAACTTAATTTTGGGTTTGAAGCCAAATTACTGAAGTTTTTGTTATATCAAAATGTGTGGCAAATATCTATGACGAATGTGAGCTACTTTATTTCTTTATGTTACAAATTTCCTAGTCCTAAATAAAATATAGTCAACTTTGTCTATTATTTATGAGGGAATGACAATTATTTCAAAAATCATTTTTGCCTTACCTACTCTAAAATTTGATGAAATTTATACTTTAAAATCATTTTGACGTGTTTAAATTTAAATTACAAGAACACAAAATTTTCGGAAATAATCAAAAATTTTAACGATATTAAATTATTTTTTATTACACATTTCATTATCGTATGGGCAAGACTTTGTAATAATTAATATTAACTTACAATAAATTGCCAAAGTTACCTCTAAAATCGCTAAATTGGTCTTTAAATAATAATAATAATTGGACAATTTGTCGAGCGCCGTTTTTGTGAAAAATCACCTCAAGGGCGCTGCCCATATTTTATAAATTAAAACAAAAATAAATATAATAGCTTGTGTACTTATTCGTACTATGTACTAGCTTTACATGAAATTACGCAACATCTAATTATAAAAATTATATTGAAAACCAAGAGATTATTCAACACACCTTATTTTTGAAGAATTTAAAGTTTTAAATCTAATGATCTAGTCCGAAAAAATAAAATAATTCAATTATAATAAAAGAAAAAAAATCGTAGCTTTTGAATTGAAATTCGTACTGGTCAAAAACATGTATTTCCAACACAAAATGTAATACCTAATTTGCACAACATTATTATTACACATAATATCTAGGATACTTCAATACTTCAATAGCCTACCCGAAAAGATAAGAACAATCGAAGACGATAAATGCCTACTAAAAGCAATTAAAGAGCAATTCAATCTAAAAATAACAAAACGATGAAGTTATCATCATAATTAAAATAACTTTTAAGTTTTCTATTTTTTTAAGTTCCTTAAATCATAATTATTTATAAGATCATTTTTTTTTTATCCCAATATTCGTCCCTCTTTAATCACAAGCGCCTGTTTCTATAAAAGATAAACACCGAAAAATAAAAAAAACTGCAAAAACATATTTTGTAATTATTTTTGTAATCAAAATTATCATACTTTGTAAAGTGATTATTTAATAAATGGATAAAGAAAGAAAAAATATATTTAAAAAAATATATGTTATTCAGTTTGGTTGGGTAGTATAAGTCCTAAAATCCAAAATTAAGTTTTGTGTGAACAGTCGGACTCGGACATAACAAACGTGAAAGCATAGCATGTAAATTTAAAACTCATGTTAGATTTTTTGATTTTAAAAGAGTATTGACTGCCTTGAAGAAGCTACCATTGCCGCGAAACCCGGAATAAGTGTAAAAATAGTGATATTTACTAAACTATTGTTTTATTTTTATTTTTATAATGTTTCCACAACAAAAAGCAGAAATTCATTGAAATCAATTGAATTCCAGAATTTTTAAAATAATTGCCTTTGAAGGCTTCGCAAGCCTCCGAAGCATTTCCGAGAAAGCATTCAAATTTCAAATAGAAATTCTGCTTTTCAATTTATGCACTTTGTAGGTTCTCTAATAGCCAGGTTTTCTCCTTTCCCTTTCAACTGTATTATTTACGGCTTTATTTAGTAAAACCTTGATCTTAATTCTAAGGTGAACGGATATAAGTTCATACTTAATTCTAACACAGAGTTTTGCTTTCCAATCACATGATTAAGAATGTTATTCATAATAACACCAGGTAATTTGATTAAAATTATTATTGTTTAACAATGAAGTAGAAGATAATACTAATAAATCTAAATAAAAATAAAAAAGATTATCGTCGCATTTGGGATCTCTTGTCTTACCGGCGTCTTACCTCTTGTCTTCTCTTGCCTTAAACGACTTCAGCAATTCGTTGTGACCTCTCATTTTTGAGTTGTTTTTGTTGATCTTTTCTTTCAAATTCAGAATTATAATCTTTGACACAAATTTTCTCATATTTTTGGCTTCTGCTAGAGAAAATATAAAGGTAACGGTCGGTAATGGTTCTGTGTCTTGTTCTTTTTCATATTTTCATTTAGATTTATTAGTATTATCTTCTTCTTCAATTATATATTACATTTATGGGTTTGACCGCGGTATAACCTTCAAAATAGTTATTAAAACAATTTATTGCAATAAAAAATTAATATTAATTTAGACTTTTATAAAATGTCACTAGGTGTCCCGTGTAAATATAATCGGATATAAGTGATCACGTTAAGGCGAGTCTCGGTGGAGATCATTGCATTTTAATTTTTCTGTGTCTTGTTCTTTTTTATATTTTTGTTTAGTTTTTCAGTGTAATCTCCTTCTTCAATGATTTGTTACATTGATGGGTATAATCTTCAATAGTTATTTATGACAAGAGTTGTTCCAATTAAAAATTGAATTTTTATTTTATTTGATTATTTATTATTAACACTATTACCGTCTCCTTTTTCCTTAATTGAATACGATTACAATATTCGTTGAGATGATTGTCGTACTCATCGAGATGATTGTTATACTCGTCGAGATGATTGTCGTACTTGTCGAGATGATTATCATACTCGTCGAGATTATTGTCGTACTCGTCGAGATGATTGTCGTACTCGTCGAGATGATTGTCGTACTCGTCCAGATGATTGTCGTACTCGTCGAGATGATTGTCATACTCGTCGAGATGATTGTCATACTCGTCGAGATTATTGTCATACTTGTCGAGATGATTGTCATACTCGTCGAGATGATTTTCATACTCGTCGAGATTATATTTTTTTAGTATAATGTAGATATCGACGTGGTTTAGCGTGGTTTTGATTATTTTTATAAGATACTTCTTATAGTAGGACCCTCCAAATATCGTTAAAATTGCCTGGTTTGGACGCCATCAACTGACATTAAGAATACAAACTAGACAATGTATTTTTTTTTAATCGAAACGTACAGTCATAGAGTATTTTCTTCTTATACAGTTAGTAAAAAATCTTTGAAATCGGTCCAGTTTGGGAGGAGAAAAACGGGGAGGACAAAACCTCGATTTTGACGATTTTGTTTAGGTGTTATTAGCCTCAGATGATATTTCGCTCAGTATTCGAGAGGGTAAAATGTTTTGCAAAGTACCTGTTTTTCATATTTCTCGGAGACCGTGTTTCCTCTTAAGATTATCACAGGACCTAACATTTTATATTTCACATTTGTCCATGGTGGACATTGCAGGGTTGTCCGAAGCGTTGGATGCAAAGGGAGCGTGGCAACGTGGCTCAATAACCCAAAATCAATCAACATAAAACAGATACGTCCGGTACATAGGCGAGAGTAAATACCATAATGTGAACCTACTATAGTAAATATCTACCATAATGTTAAACTACCAGAATTTATTGGTTTACAGTTGTTCTTCCAAATTAACACAATACAAAAGTTCCCACACCCAAATCAACCTCAATAATAATAATTAGTATCGACAGTTTCATTTGCCAGATCATTGGCGCTGCTTTTTAAATAAGAGGTAATTTTAGAGATTGCTCTGTGAAAGTTTAGGTGTCGATACACATATTAACACAAGGAGGTCAGCCTCTCGGAGCTTCGCCGCACTCCGGAGGAGACGGGCAAGAGGAAGGGGGAGTGAAAGGCCACGTCGAGCTGATGCTGCTAACCAGTCTATATCGCACGACTTAAGGACAGAGATCTAAACGGCTACATAAATCATAGGGGATAGTGGATGACATTTACAAGCTCTCTAGGGTTTGATATATATCTGTGTACAACTTTACGTCTTATGTACCAACTACTTTAGCGGGTAGTGATTTGATTTCTTGTACATGTGATAATCGCTAATAGCGAATTAATAGCTGAAAAAAATAACTGAAACAAAGTCTTTATAATCTCAGCTATCAAATAAAATAATTATCATATTACTTGCGGCACGTTCGAGATTGGTAGATATTCTCAGTTTCGCCCCGGTGAAAGACCACATTCAGATTTAAAAAATGGCTTTGGTTGGGTTTGGTGACCAGATCTGAATAGCAAGACATGCCCCCACCTCCCTCTTCCCCATTCCCTTTAGCCTCACATCGTGTCCTACCAATCGGGATGCCATAGTCTCTACACATAAAACTTACAAAAAAAATATGTAACTGACTTTATATTATTTTAATTGAATAAATTTTGAAATAACACAAATTAATCAAATAAAATTTATTTTCCACCGTGACCTTCGGATTGCGAGTCAAGATCCTTACCGCTGGACTACGCTGGCGGTCAAATGATTTTGCATTAGAGACTTAGTAGTGCATCACCTTAAAGAAAACCACAACATAAATAATTTTTGTTTATGACTTTTTACTCCATTATAAATAGAATTGAATGATTGAACAGGACTTCATAAACCTGATGACTTTTTTTTCTTAGAAACTATACCAAACCCCCTTGGGTGAGCAGATACTACGAGATAGATACAGATACTCGTACGTTACCGATAAAAAAATTAAAAATCATCTGCGCGATACAAGAGTGAAGCACTCACGCTTCCTAGCCGTAGCCACATGATGAATGCATTTCGGTTGCATGCCGATTAACTTGCAATCTAACAAATAGATCTAACTCACTCAGTTGTTTGACTGATTGGTTGCTGTGTGCTGTATCTTCGCCTCAAACAGCAAGACGAACGTTAACTTTCCCCTATGGTAAAGTGATCTTCGTGTGTCCGCCGCATACAAAGATAACTTTTACATTAGTAGTTAGTAGATTAGATTATAATAAAATATGTAAAAAAGCGGGCCCATTTAACATTGCCCAGGGACTGGGAGTTTCACTACTCCTTACGCCATTGGTTTTATGAAATAATGAAAAATAAATAAAATGTATATATAAAACCTAAACATATTTCCAAGTCAAACACGAGGAATCACTTCTCAATTTTGCTTTTTTTAAAATAAACTTTGTACAATTAGCCTGCAATTTGAATTTAAATCTATTTAATTTAATTTAATTTGTTTTTAAGTTAATGTAATCCTTCAATTTTTTATGAGAAAAACTCTCTTTTTATAACTTTTGAAGGTTATTCCCATCAACGTAATATATCATTGAAGAAGAAGATAACACTTATAATCTAAATGAAAATATGAAAGAAAACAAGACACAGAAAAACAGAAAAAAACAATGGTTATGGTTAATAGACGAGAGGTCTGGGTTCGAGTCCCAGTTGCGACCATTGTTTTTTTCTGTTTTTCTGTGTCTTGTTTTCTTTCATATTTTCATTTAGATTATAAGTGTTATCTTCTTCTTCAATGATATAATGTAATCCTATTTGTATTTAAATCTATTATAATATGTTGGCACATAGGTAAATTTAAAAAATTTAATAATTATTTTTTTTCTACAATAGTTCCATACAGGGGGTCCCGGGGAAAATAATTTCCCTGTTATCTTTGGGGATGATGTGTGGAGAGTCTTTTAAAGGGAAGGGAGGGGAGGAAGTTCTGGTAAGGAAAAGGGTATAAAGGGTGGGTAGGAATCTGGGGGTTAGTAGATTCAGGAGTGACGGACGTATGAATCTATCCCTCTCTTATCCCATCCCATCCATCCCGCTGCCGTGCAAGGAGATGGGTCGAGAGAGCTCTTCTAGAGAGACCAAATGGTCTCACTCAAACTGTCTCTCCCGATCTGGCCCGCCACGCAGTAAGTGGGCAGATGCATCCGCCGCCAAGGTCTAGACAAACCTCACGCTAATGAACCCGGGAACCCCTGCTAAGTCACTAAACGTGGCCATCCACCTGGGTTGACATAAGGCAGGTGTGTTGGTAATCCAATATATGGTTCTCGGGGCGATGGTACCGATATCCGCCTCCCAAATTGAGAGACGGCTATATGGCATTCAAGATGATTTTAACTCAATGCGACGCTTTATAAAGTTGACCATTTATGTAGGTAAGAATTTCGTGCTGTGATGTGGTAGTAGTATTTACAGTAAAATGTTTATATTTGCTTCGAATTTCTCTCATACTAAACAACACAAACAGAAAAACACGTGCTTCACTTTCAGTATCGTCCTGGCGAACCACCACCATTCACAATTCGATAAGTTGTCTGAAATTAGCCGTGTACAGCCAGTGACTAGATTTTCCCCACCTCAACTGGGGTATGTTTTGAGTTTCAGTTTCTTACAAACTGATCATACTCAAAATCTTAGAGACTTCAGATATTATCCCTGGTTATATCCATCAGCCTTTTTGTCCTGCGTGCTGGGTATTAATTGCTTCCCCGATAAAAGGAAAACTGCTTCGCTGACAAAAGCATTTAACTTCTAAACGGTAACATCTGTATTCCCGATATAATAGAAAAATTTGAGTTTTATGTTCCCGACAACTTCACAAGAGCGTGCAGACACAGAACTTTTGTTGTTCCGAGATGCAGAACTAACTTACCATTAGTAATGCCGCTCGGAAAAATGATTCTGTTACTAAATTACCTGTCCCCTGGTATAGATATTTTTCAACTAAATATTCAACAATTCAAAAATTCAAAAACGCTATTAATACTTACAAAAAAATGTATGTTTATTATTGGATATGTGTAAGTGATAATGAAAATTGTCTTTGGAAAATTGGGATTCTTATGCGGTATTCACTTTTTGCATGGTTACTCACATCGGTTTCCACAAGCCAGTCAATTTTGGTCAGTCTTTGTGAATAATTCACCGAGAAATGACTATATTTTTTTTTTAATGCAGGTATGTTTAAAGAAAACCAAAAACACATATTTCCCACGTTCCGACACGTCTCGTCGAATTCAGTCGGAAAACTCGAGTATTCGATGAACCGGTAATTAATTAGATATTCTGTTGTCACCTCGTCTAGTGTGCACAAGTTATACTAAAAACCATTGCAATACTGTCGTAGCTAATTACCGATTTAGTTAGCTAGTTAGGTAAGCATCTAGATCTGTTTGAAACCTCAACTTCTTGGAAATAATAATAGTTTTAGAATAGGTGTGAAGCAAATCTTTTCAGGTAAATTAATCATGGTAATGCAACCATCTCTTTTCGTTTAGTAAAAACGTTTAACGCTTTGAATGACACATATTTGACAGCTGATTTCTCGGTTAACTTATAGGTACAAGTACATTATATTTGCTTTATGTTTTGGTACACCTGTGTTCTGTATACATAGAAATACAAAATACATGATAGACTTTTTCATACAATGTCATTTAACGCTTGTAAAAATACTTGTAAAGGCTTCAAATCTAACACGCGTAATATCTGATTTTCTTGTTCAAAATAATTTTTTTAAATATATTTTTATTTTTCATACCTAATATTATTATTACAGAATCAAATGTATGTTTGAAGTGAAAATTTCTTTAACACCGTTGTGATTGATGAAACGGAAACGAGCGACACTAAAAAGAGTCAAACACATACATCTATAGGATTCGCCTTATTTCGGAAATATGACAATATTCGCCTTTTCATATAATTATCTTAGTTGAAAGGGTTAAATAATTTTACAAAAAGTAAAATAAATTTTTTTAAGTGTAAGTAATTTCCGAACACCGTTTTTTTTTACATTAAACTCCACACAGGAGGCCCTGTGTGGAGTGAAGAAAAAAATCCTTCAGGGCCTGTATCAGCTTTGGGGGTGCTGTGTTGGGGGTCTTTTTCGGAAAGGAAGCAAAAGAAACTCTGGGAAGGAAAAGGTATGAGGGGTAGGTGGAAATCTGGGGGTCAGTATTTCCAGGAGTGACGAACGTATGAATCCATCCCTCCCACTGCGGTTAGACAATGTTCCGAGAGATTAAAATGTCTGCCTCAACCAGACTCTCCCGATCCGTCCTACCACGCAGTTGGTGGGCAGACGCATCTGCCTCCAAGATCCGGATAAACTTCACCCATGAACTCGGGTACCCCTGCTAAGTAGCCAAACACTTGGGGTGACCTACGGCAGAGTTGTTCCCTGGGCGGCATAAATAGTTCCCGGGGCAGCGGTACCCATTCCCGCCTCCCAAATAAAACGTTTGGTTACAGTCAAAAATATGCATTTCAAAATAGCTTGGACCATTGTGCTGTTTTAAAATAACATTTACTTCTCCTATGAGAGCCATCTTCGTATTGCCATTTAAAACTTTGTCTAAAAAGTCTTGTTTGCTATTAAATGTCAGACTGCTTGGCCACAGAAATTTATAGTGCTTGGCTCCAATTTAAATTTAGAAATTAAGCAACTTAATATAGGTACATTTGTGAAGAGTACCTACAGAACACCTTTTTAAATAAATGTACTGTTCGAAATTTTTCATGGTTGAAATTTTTGTCAACGCTTTGTTTTTCACTTCTGGCTAAATTTCTTCAAAGGAAACGAATCAAAAGAAATTCACTAATAAATACAGTACGTATCTGTTCTGCTAGTCATGGTACCTACTTTACTTCTATCGATTTGACTTGCCTAAGTAGACTAAAGTCGTGCAGTTCTAAACGAGCCATGATAAATAGACAAACAAGTAACTAACAAAAAGTTCAACTCAGATGTTTGTTATTTCAGCTGTTTATGTTTCAACTAATAAGTACAAACACTGTATTGAGAAGTGTTTATGATTTGAGATTCCAAAAAATTCAATTTCAAATTCGACGCTGTGATAATTGAAATAAGCGTAAGTAGGAACTTGTCGGTTTCGCAATATTTCTTCCAATTTATATTTACTCTACACTTCATTCTCTGCTCAATAACCTTGAGACAAAAATGTTGTTTTTTAACTTTTGTTCATTTATTTACGTAACTTTTTTTATTTAGTCAAGATGCGTAGCATAATTGATTTTTAAATTGACGATTTTAGACATTTTACCATAAATAAAAGATAGTTATAAAAATACATTTATTCCTACTGAATTTAGATTACCGGTTTAGTTCATTAATTCACATACAGCGGCCGCTGTTCCCAACTTTTCGATCGATCAATCTGAGTCTTCGATCAGCTAAGTAATTTGTTTAGTGACCACCTGTTAGACGGAGAGTTGCGTTGGGAAGAGCGTATTTGTGCATTTGAGGAGTATTGAGCCAAAATTTCGGCTCAACAGTTGATGAGTAGAATTGTGAATAACGGCCGTTAGTTTCTAAGCTGTGCAATCGTGAATGCCCCGATAAAAGAAGAAGGATAATACTTGTCTAGCTGCATTAAAACTAAACGCAAAAAACCACGTTACGACGGTTAATGCATGCAATACGAAATTATTTCTACTTACAAAAACACACACTTCATCACAATCTGTACACTACAACTGCTCTAATGATGGACACTGCAACACTGTCCGAAATGTTGGCTAAAGAAAGAGGAAGCGCAACGCGGCGTAATAAACCAAAAATTAATCACTATAATTCCAATCAATGACACCATTTGACATCACCATTTGACACAAATAAAATTATATTTCATCAAAAACAACTCAACAACACGCAACTTCATCACTCCTTTGAAAAGTCATTAAAAGTGAACTTCGAAAAAAAACTTCGTTAAATAGTTCACGTTAGGTTAGGTCGTGGGCTATTCTTTTCATCTTTCTTAATGACTTTACAAAGTAGTGTTTAAAGCCACTTTGAGTCGTCATGGAACTCAAAAAAATACGTACCAGTTTAAAAGCCGAAAAAAACTGTAGGTATCCAAAAGAGGGTTCCACGACAATTCAACAAAGCGGCGTTTCAACGCCCTTTTAAAAATAGCCCATAACCTCATCTAACGTAACCTATTTAAACAAACAAAAAAGTATTTCATCACTTTAAACGACTTTTCATAGAAGGTGTTGAATTTACATGTTTCTGAGTTGTCCGGTCACACAAAACGAGATAGGTAAATCAACAATAAACCAGGAACATAGTTTGTGTATAACTACACTCTACAATTTTCTTAAGTAGATTTTATTATTAGAAAAGCTAAGTACTTAATTAAATTATTTCAGTTTTTTTTTCAAATGGATTTGGCGAAAAGTAGAAAATATCTAATGTCTAAGAAAAATTGATTCTATGAAGATATTATATTACTTGACATAATATTTATGTTAAATAATTAATAGTGTAGTTTTCTCTGAGATATAAAATTAAAAGTGTTTGTGAGTGTGTTTTCCAATGAACGGCGGAAACGTATAATCCTCAGAAGTGTTAATTTGTTGAGAATTTTGAAAATGCATTTCTGTTCAGATAGCATCTAACGCATAAAAGACAATGGAATAATCAGGTAGCTACTCTTAGGTTTCTCAGTAGACTCGATGTTCTTACAGAATAGACAACGAGAGATCTCTCATTAAATTTATGTGCAGACAGCACTTACCAGGTAGGTAAATTTCTGCCAGAAATAGGTAGTCAATTAATCCAGACACCAGGCACTGACCTTGCACCGTTTGGCAAACCTTTTTAGAACCAATCCATGATCTGCGGACATTTTTGGTGTCAAACGAATGGAACCCAATCTATTCCTTAAAAATACGTGGGGAACAATATCGACTGCTCCAATTAAGACTGTAGTAACTCACTTTTTGTCATTTTGCAGAAGAGCGATTTTAAAGTTCAAAAAATTCTGCATAATCTTAGATGAGGGTTTTGAATTTTATTTAAATTGAATAAGTATGGTTTTTTAATAGTCTTTCTAACTGATTAATATTTTTTTCATATTTTCCTCAAATTTGCACTAATTTAAAGTGTTTTTGGACTTACTGCTGTTTTCCTCGGAGTTTATATAAAATCAATAGGTAGTATGTTGATGTACTTCTTTGTTACAGGGAAAAATTAAACAAATTATAGAAGTAGCGATAAGCTGCTTTATTTTGACACTAAAAAAACATCATTTACGGACATTAAAATTCCACAGTTGAGAGTTTTTCATAAGTTATTATGTGTCAGTGTTTAAAAACAGCATAAAAAACATTTTTAGTTCGATCAACTGAAAAAATTATTTATTTGTTTAGAAACTGTTACATACATAAACTATAAGAAATTCTTAAGTAATTACATAAAATTATAGAAGAAAAAGAGCATTATTAAATTTCATTTGTTTTCTGAATCATCAGACAGATCATCGCTGGCATAAGAATGTCCAATGGAAGTTTCTTCAATGGAAAAACTTAGTGAAAGACAGAAACTATGTTAAGTCTTTGGAATTAGTACGCATAATGCTAGCAGATCTTTTATGTTTAAGTTTATCGATGTTTTGTTTTTGATTATACACAGCAACAGGTTCAACTAATCTGTCCAGTTGCCTGCCTCTTGTCCATTTTTCTAAAATGATGGTTAGTGGTTCTTCCTCGTAACCATACCTTATATACACCTCCAATGGATTATTGTATGTCACAGATACATCGCGTACTTTATTTCATTTCACAACTGAATTATCGTTTTTTTTTTTCAATTTGTTTGCAAAATGAGTGACTTAAAATCCAAAAAGTATTCATAGCTCATTTCGTTAATTTCATATGGTAAACCTTTCACTTTCGCACATCGAATCAGCATGACAAGTACAGGCAAGTAAAATTTTCCTTTTTCTTGAATTTTCTATTGTGGCATGCATAAAATCACCCTCATTTATTGTGTGTGTCCTTTCTCCATAAAATGATGCGTTTCGTCAATTTTGAGGGTTCGTGTGGCATATTCTAACATGGAAAACACATTTCGGTTTTGGTTCTGTCCACTGCAATTATCCGAATAGAATATAACTTTACGTATACTCTTTTGTTGAAATGAATTTAATTTTTTTAGTAGACATGTAACAATTTCAGATTCATGCCAAATAAAGCAGTGGCCCTGTTTCTTTCCGATATCATAAATGATAAAATGTGCATTGCGTACTTTCTTTTGTAATAAAAACTACTCACTGACAGAGGTGTTTGTAAAACCCTTTGCAAAAAAAATACTGCTTCGTTTAGCTACAAATCAATTTCAGCGTTCTCTTTATTCGAGTTTTTTGAGATCCTTCCCTGAACTTTATTTTTCTGGTGTGTTTCGTAAGCATCTTTAAACAATACTTTTTCTTCTTCTGTAGCTATTATAAATTTCTCACACACCTGACGCTGTCCTTTTTTAGTGTATAATGGAAATCAGATGCATCTGAGTACTGTCTCAGTGTAGCAGATATTTCAATGCTTCTTTCTGCCAATCTAGATGCAGCCTGTCCGTTTTGAAAATGTTCAGATCTCTTTCTAGGTAAAGCTTCTTAGATGATTTCCTGGTATAGTGTGACTCCACTACAGGAAAGGCTTGGATGTGTTCGTGTACCGAATCTTTGAATTCGGGGAGAATTTTATTAGATCTTGTGAGATGTATCCCATGCTGATCAAGCATTCTGCACCTCTTTCGTCAATTTTTCCACATGTAGTACCTATCATTCTTTCAGAGATCTCCAATGTTTGCAAAAACATTGTTTGGCAAACACGTTGTTTATTACTCTGATTTATGTTTAAATAATATTCTTGCAAAATTCCATGCCTGGAGTTGTTACGGTTTGTAGCCGCAATTTGTTTCGGCACTAATTCCACGTGTTGACAAATAAAATTCCACTGCATGGCATGACTTTGTAATTTCCAGAATGCTGCGAATATTTTTTTTCGGGATTCTTCGTGCAAAGTATTCTTGCAGTTAAAGCTGCAGTTTGATTTGCAATCCGATTCCATTTTACATCACCAAATATATCTCGAACTAAAACATTTCTATTATTTGAAGCATTTTAAAATGTAATCATTTTTATGAAATACGTATAGCGCTCAGAGTATCCATATTAGCAGTTGTTTTAGTAGCACGATAGAATAATCCTGTTTCCTCATTAAAAAGCAACATGAAATCAGGGGAGGTTGATCTACAAACACTCAATTCTATAGGTCTTGAATTACTACATTCATCAGGCTTCCAATCATCATCAGAGTTCACTCCACTAAAATCTTGCTGATCTCCATTGGGACCCAATAAGTCATCAGAAGTAGACTCTGTATTATTATATTACAATATGAACAAACAATATGTAAAAAATAAGAATTCACGAGCCGATTTTCGAGGAACTAGAATTTTGTATTAATAAGTCAGGTATGCCCCATACGTCATACATATCTCTGGTAATGTTATAATATCGTGAAAATAAGGTTATGGGTCCAAGTACTTGAAAAAATTTTAAGTTATATCCGAGATATGTTTACACTTACCAGATTGCATTGTAGACAATAATGCTTTACCATTAGCTATTCACTTTCACGGTACAATTCTCTTTATATTTTCAATTTTATCATTACAATATGCAAACCGCAATGACTGAACATCAACTGTCAAACGCAATTCAAATGATAATATCGATATTTCTCCATGGAAAAAAGAAGTAAGGCTGACTTACGACGATAGAAAAATAAAAAATTCCGATAAAAAGCGCAGTAACTCAACTTACTTCTTTAGTACATGGAAAACTGATGACATCGTGACTTACAACTATTTTTAAATGGTTTTTTCTCTCGGTGTATAACTGTTAGAGTAACAAAAGTCTTCTTGGCATGTAGATAAAAATTTACGAAACCCGAAAATATAACTAACTCAAAAACACCAAATTTTGAGTTACTGCAGTCTTAATTGGAGCCGTCGATATGTTGTTGAGTTATTTTATGTATTACTTTATTTTTAAATGAGGTTTTTTTAAATAATTTGGATTTTTCTGTAGATGTTATCTTGTATCCGTTGAGTAGATCTGAGTAGTTTTTGATAATTTTGTGTAGGTACCTATTTGCATATTAACTTCACATCTATATCTGTCTTCACATCTATATAATGCAACCCTTTTATTAAGAGGGAATAACCAGACAAAACCAGAAATATGTATTTTTTAATCAAATTTTAGACGTATTGACTCTTTTCCACAAAAAATTTTAAATTGATTTCGAAAGACTGCTCTTTTATCTAGTAATGCTATTTTTTGAATTTTGAGAAAATATGTTTATTTTTAATACAATAAGATTTTACCGTAGGTCGTTGGCAGATTACATACAGAACGTACATTTCAAATTTCGAATATAGAACGTACATCATGCAGTAAAATAAATCAATAAATTATTTGGGAAAGCTACTTTTCAGAATATCAATTTTAGTTGAAATAAAATCAGAAAAAAAGATCCGCGCCCTGTTTTGCGACGAAAATACTTCAGTTGGTCTATTTATTTACGGTCTTACAAACTAATATATTTAAAAAAAAATTACATTCTTTTTTTGCTTAGACATTATTAAAAATTATAAATACTTATGATTAAAAAATAATTACAAAAAGTAAAACATTTTTATTGTTTTATCATCACGAGTTTGAGCATTTTTGAATGTTAATTATCAATTTTTGTGTTTTAATTTATCAAAGCAAATTTGGAATGAAATAAGATCGATATTAAGTTATTATGTTAAAATGTTGGGATGGAGAATAATTAATCTTTCTCGTCGGAACCGCCCTGTACCGTTGCAAGGGTACAATCGCAAGATCATCGTTGGACGAAATTTAAATTCTCGGCCGCACTAACATCCCTTCTACATTCAAAGAAGAACGCTCTGCCCTTGGAAATCAATTATTCCAGTCACCGTGCTTGATTATACAGCTAAAATGCATTAATTATTGATACAGCTTTACAGCTTTACAGCTTTCAGCTCTGAGAATGTAAACTACCTACCTAGATAGGTACTGCGAAGAGCGCTGAGAAATCTGTATCAGTAATAAGAATAAATAATAACAACTAATAACAGTATCTACACCGGATAAATAAATAGTTCCGACGCTTCACTTTACATTCTCTTTTACAGGTGATAATAATGTTTGTGCTAATTTATTGTAAATCTGCCCACACGATCGGAATGGATGACGCCGTTTCATTTATAATGCGTTCAACTGCTCGAATCGCCAGCCAAACAGCCGTGAACTTGAATTTATTTTAAAAGTGAACGTGAAAGTAGCGCAGTCTCGTTCGTTTGTTTCGAAAAAGAACCAACGTTTAAAAAAACGTTTTGCGGTCCGAAAGTTGAAAAAACGCATCGTAAACAAGAACTTCAAACAGTTTTTTGGTACTCTTACAATGGTGCCATATTATCTGATTTCTCTTATAATTATTCTTAATCTCGCAATGAAAATTATTTATTGTTGATTTGCATCTGTCGTGTTTATTGCATATCCAATAAATTATTACCACGGTTGTTAAACTGCGATTTCTAATACATTATTAGATAAACCAGTTTTACTACCCGGCTTTGCGTTTGTTTTGGATTCTTATGATGTAGGTTCCATACAAAACATTATTATTTTCACCTAGTATTTCACTTTCCACTCAAAAATATTGAAACTTTATATATACATATACTAGCTTTTCCCCGCGGCTTCGCTCGCATGGTATTACGGGAAATTACTGTAGCGCTTGAACTTATCAATTATCCCCCCTTCTCCTCACCCCCACCCCCTCCCGCATTCCATTCATTCATTCCCTTACATTCAGTTTTCAAACATCTCGCCTGCCACCTAAATTTCATAAAGCTATAGCTCAAAGAAAAAAAGAATTATCCAATTTTGTTAATTCGTTCGGAATTTATGCGCTTACAAACATTTCGGATGTTTATTTTTAATTAAATATTTGGAAGTTTGTTAATATAATTAAAAAATTACACTATTTATTATTCAGTCTTTATAATCGTTAGGAATTATATTTTTAATGTAGGAACTCTTATCTGACATTTATTGCAAAACAGAAGCTTGTCCAAAAAAAAAACGAATTCTGATATTTGAATTTTCTGCAGTAGTAGCTGACCAGTAGACTGAATATCTACCAGCATAGAGCCCAAAAATATATCAACATTGTTTCCATAGAAAAGATTTTTTTCTGACGTTAGCAAAAACTCGCTTTTGTTAGCGACAGAAAACGTATAACAAATATAATATATTAATATTTATAATTTCATAACGCCAGAGCTTACCATCATACACAACCTGTAGTCTGCGCATATAATTTAGCTTTATATTGGTGAAAGAATTATTAAAGATGGATGGATGGATGGATGGATGGATGGATGGATGGATGGATGGATGGATGGATGGATGGATGGATGGATGGATGGATGGATGGATGGATGGATGGATGGATGGATGGATGGATGGATGGATGGATGGATGGATGGATGGATGGATGGATGGATGGATGGATGGATGGATGGATGGATGGATGGATGGATGGATGGATGGATGGATGGATGGATGGATGGATGGATGGATGGATGGATGGATGGATGGATGGATGGATGGATGGATGGATGGATGGATGGATGGATGGATGGATGGATGGATGGATGGATGGATGGATGGATGGATGGATGGATGGATGGATGGATGGATGGATGGATGGATATATATTTTTTTTTTTTTTTTGAAGTGAAAATTTCTTTAGCATCGTTGCGATCTGAAGATCGAAGAAGCGAAAAACAACGACACTAAAAAGAGACAAACACATAGATCTTTAGGATTTAGCCTGCGAGAGAATGAGATAGTATATCATTCTCCTCTTCCAGTGCTTCGTAGCCTTCTCACTTTTCTCCGCTTTCTGAAGGTTTCACTTCTACCGCGTGTAAATTGCACACTTGTATTTTTTATTTATCCGAACTCCACGCTGGAGGTCCTGAGTAAAATAATTTCCTACCCTAAGGGCCTACACCATATTTGAGGATGCTGTGCGGAGGGTATTTTTTAAGAAAGAAACTAGTGAACCTGGGTCTTGAAGAGATAATTAGTTTTGTTATATAATGAATGCAACGTTTTATTTTATCCTATCGAACAACAATGTAAAACAAATAATATGGATTTTGTATTTTTGTGTAATTAAATGCTTTTACAAAGCTCCGTAGCCCATAATGTAAATAATATTGCGAGCTGAAAAGTTTTTTGCGTTGACATATACATTCTCATCTAAAAATGCATTGCAATTTTATGACGTCGTTTGTGAGTTCTCAGTTGAATGTATAAACGAAAATAAAAATATATTTATTTGGTTATTTCTGTGCTGCATTTCTATGTTAAATGTGTGTAATATTTTGTAATCGAAATTTCTTATCTTCACTTGGTTTCTGATAATATTTATCTATAAATGAAGGACAGGCTTATCAACTATAAATTTTACGTAATAAAATAAAATGTAAATTACAATAATTCATTACTAAATGGTTACAAAAACTTTGGACATCAAAACATTTAAATTAGATTTCGTAGGTTTAATTTTTTTGATGAATGTGTAGGTACATCACTTACAAAACTTTGACTGAAATGAAAAGTTTTCTAACGATGAAAATTTGCAAGTAGATATATATTTTATTTTAGTCTAGGGCAGGGGTCGGATTTCGGCTCTTTGCATAGGAATCTGCGGATCTTCAGACATCAATTGCAATTTCACCTCTACTCAACCAGCCTTATTTTTGCTTCCGATTTAATAAGGAGTCTATGCGCGAGTCTGATTATAGAAACATTTAAATGGGCAAAATTGTGATAATACCTACAGTAAGAATGTAGATAACACAAAGCAATTATCGTTCCGCCACATTTACCATAGTATGATTACACCCCCCTTCCC
The DNA here is from genome assembly GCA_936435175.1 of Glyphotaelius pellucidus. Lineage (NCBI taxonomy): Eukaryota > Metazoa > Arthropoda > Insecta > Trichoptera > Limnephilidae > Glyphotaelius > Glyphotaelius pellucidus. The sequence continues at coordinate 16,507,772 of OW386549.1, read as the reverse complement.
CTTAGGGGTAAGAATCTTGACTCACAATCCGAAGATCGCGGGATCGAATCCCGGCATGTGTAAATAAATTTTATTTGATTAATTTGTGTTATTTCACAATTTATTCATTTAAAAATAATAAATACTATATTTGCGACACGTTCCAGAGTGGAAGATACTGATACAAGACTGAGAAGATACAAGAAATACCTGGTGTTAGATCGCCATTCAGAATTGAAACTTTGCTTGAATTGGCTTTAGTCGCGTGTGGTGACCAGATCTGAAGAGTCGGGTATTTCCTCACGTTCCTCTTCCCCATTTCCTTCACATACCCCAATTGGGGATGTCATAGTCTCACTGGCTCCAGAAGGGACAGCTGGGACTCTTGTGAGATATTGCTTTAAAAAAATAACTAATTGATCGCAAAATCTCCAAATCGAAGTTTGTAGATAAATTAAGTTTTGTGACGCTTAGGTGGTTTGGACATGTAGAGCGGGTGGATTGAGAAAGGAGCGTCGGAAGAAATCGAATGGTAAAAGCAGAGAACATCCGAGGAATCAAATAGTTACTTAAGGCTCTACTATTCGTATTTCGACCGATTTCTTACATATCTCCCTTAAACATTTGAAGTTTTTAAGCTCTTAAAAAAATATATGTTATTTTTTAAGATAATATCTAGATACGTTCCACGCCGAAACGCAAATTATATGAAATTCCCTCGATAGAAAAAAATCGCAAAGTATGCTCCGAAAATTATTTTAAACAAGTCTATTTCTTTTATTTTACAAGTTATATTTGTGAAAAAATTCACAATGTTTCTTTGAACGATACTTAAGATACGTTCCACGAGATTTTTGCTCTATTTTAAACGAGTCATGTTTTATTAAGCTTTTTCGCAATTTTCGCTGCTATTCTACGACTAACCATATTAGCGCGCTCTGTCCAACACTCGTAATTACATATCTCTCCATCTTCTTCTTTTTCAGAGCTGTGTTCACGAATAGTAGACCCTTAAGTCATGTCAAGTGTCAGAATAAATAATTGCATGAATGTGATTAAAGCAAGGAGCATGTGCCATAACACAGTTGCCTGACCTTCTATCCTCTCTGGCTACGTTAATGCGTAAACAGCGTGATGGTTATTTAGAGAGGTGGTTAACTAAATACATTAACACTAGATCTCTGAAATGAAAGGTTATTCCAACTATATTAATCCTGAGCCGGAAAATGGTTTCACGATTTGTTGTTTGTTTATGTCATTTCTTGAGACCAGAGATCGTAGGAAGGTCAGTGATTTCCTGTTGAACCGACTCCACTCTACAATGAAACAAGTTATCTAACTATGGTGCATATAGCACGACAGTAGTTAATCAACTATGCAAGAAGATATCACATTTATCATCATTTACAATGTCGTATCCAGGATAAGATGCTGATACTTAAATCATCATTTATATATTTACTAGCAGACCCGGCCACACATTGCTGTGTGAACGAAACACAACGCCATTACCCAACCTTTATAACCAACGTCGTCTGTTAATTTGCGTACATATCAAATCCACACCGCCCGCTTGCCAGCCCTTGCCCGCTGCCTGAATTGAATCTTTGAATTTCTCGGCTTTTCTCTACTATAATATTCATCTATTATACATAAACCTTCCTCTTGAATCACTCTATCTATTGGTGAAAGCGCATGAAAATCCGTTGCGTAGTTTAAAAGATCTAAGCGTAGAGACAACGAGAGCGACTTCATTTTATACTCGTTTTTGACTACGTCATTAATTACTGCATATTGAGATTTTGAAACGAATTCCAAAACAATAACAGAATACTTATAAAAGTTTTCATTTTAAAATCAGTTTATTGATAAAAATAACAATATTATTAAACATTAAAAAAAACTTTAATGAAAATGGATTTCGACATATAAAGGGACCCGCAGATGGTTTGGGCAAGTGGAGCGAATAAACATATGACGCAAATGTGAATGGTAGAAGAAATCGGGGACGCCCTAGGAAGACATGATACGATCAAGTGAATAATAGGAGAGGATGTACGAGACGATGTATGAATGGGAATGAGGCAGAGTGTGTGCCAAGACCGAGTTGTTTGGCGGTCCGTCTTCTCTGTCCACTCCTGCGACGAAACGGCGTGATGTTTAGTTATTTACTTCGTTAGAGTTCTACAAATTAAATTTGAAAACATTAATTAATAAAATAGGTCTAAATTATTTGAAATTAATACCTAAAGTACGGGTAGCTATTTTTTTTATTAGCAAGACATTTTTGGCTCATCTGTTTTTAATTTACAATATTAATATAATTGTGTTTAACGGGAAGTTCTTTGGAATATCTACATTACATAGAGTCATAGAGGATAGTTAGATTAAGAGAAAACAAGTGTAAATTTGGCAATATCAGAAATAACATTTTCTTAATCTCTAAATTATAAAAAGCATATTATAAAAAACACCGATTTGAATATCATATTATATAAAGTTTCAAAAACACACAGATAGAGGTAACCTAACAAAGATAGTAGAGAGATTTGAAATAGATAAGCACTGGTAGATAACACATTTTAAAATGATCGTGTATTATTATTTACCAAAGTAAACACTACTTATCTCTTGACTCGCATCGGTCTCTCATTTCCTGAAATATTTTCAGAAACGCTGGTAAAAATAACTTACGCAATGATTCGTAGTCTCCGTGGGAGACGGTTTATGAACCCTACCAAGTGTTTTTTTTATAGCCCTTTAGATTGGTCGCTTTTACGAAATTCCGAAATATACACAAAGGTTGACTTGTTACATGTCGATTATGGAAATTTGAAATGCTATGAAGGCAATAAATCCAAGAATGAGTTAAATATGTAATTTTTCTCCATTTTTTTCTCTTTCGATCTGTGTTGTCGAAATATTTCTAGGAAAAAATAAGTGCGTCTTTTACGACGTGCATTTTGAGAGGTTTTTTTCTGAAAAATTAAAAATTAATTAAATATATTTATTAAAGAAATTTACAAAAATGTAAAGTTTTCTGAAAGATCTATTCAATGTTATTTTATGATAAAAATTCATAATTATAGGTCTCCAAAAACAGGAGTTATATATATTTTTTAAATAAACTTTCTTTTCGCTCTCCTGAACAATTAAAATGTTTTCGTCATTTGTTTTTGGGGTGTTATGTCGTGTTGCACTGCCTCCTTCTTTAGCCAACGTTTCAACGCCAAATTGTGATTACATTGCATACTGTTACGGTTAAAGAAGGAGGTAGCGCAACACGGCATAACACCCCAAAAACAAATCACGAAAATACTTTTGTCCGTGAAAATCTAAAAAAAAAAACTTATCCAATTAAAATGTTGTACATTACAGATTTCCGTGATCGATTTTTGTTATTGTTTTTGGGGTGTTATGCCGTGTTTCGCTACCTCCTTCTTTAGCCAACGTTTCGGACAGCGTTACCGTGTCCATCATCAGGGCATAACACCCCAAAAACAATAACAAAAATACTTTTTGGCCGTGAAAACCTAAAAACATACCTTCCGTGATCGATATTAAATATTTTTTTGACAACGTAATTTTTAGATTTATGTCTCGAGTGTGAAAAGTGCATATGTTGTGTGTGCACATTGCTCCAAGCTGTTTTGCCCACATGTGTTGGTTCGATATGTTTGATAATAAATAACGTTAGAAATCGATATTTCACGCAACACTGGCATGTGTAGAACTGTCGTCAAGTTGCAATGTGCCCGGCATTGCCCGGTCGCCAGTGCATCGCAGGGATAAACGGTGCGGAGTGTAATTGCACGCGATTTAATGGTTCATTAAAGGTACATCGGACGCCAAACACTTTCTAAGTGCGACACGAAAACAGAAGATCGCAGAGAAATAAGTGACAATGAACTATTGGCACACGAATGAATTTGAAAAATAATAATGTTAAATTTATTTATTTTGATGAAATATTTTACAATTCAAAGAATAATCCAATTTGGCCTCACTGGGTGGCTTACCCGTGCTGAGGCACCCAAAAAATAAAGAGGTTAGTTTATCGACAAGTATGGTGATGTAAGGATGTAGGTGTTTAAAGTCCTACTTAAAAATGGAATAGGCTTGCGCCTTAATAACTCGGAGGCGTTAGGAATTATGAAAGTAAATCTGTTTAAAAAAGATTTTGAGATTAACAGAAGTTTTTGTTAAGGTGTCGTTAAATACCTAGGTACTTGGCAAAATTTTCCAATTAAATCGAGGGGCAGAGATATGCAAAATAATTCGAACAAAATTTTTACTCTTCCGTGAAAATATTTTTAAATGTATTCAGATAGTCTATGCAAACGAAACATACCTGTTAGGTACTGATTAACAGTTTTATTGGATGAATAATGATACAAGTTAAAAGGCAGGAAATCTAAATGTGCCCTACGGAGAGAAAATATCAATTAAATCACCCTGTAACATATTAATAGATATGAGAACTTGGTACGTGTTGCTAAAACTGCAGAATTCTCGATATTTTGTTTCGCGGAAAAGTTTTCAGCATTCTTGCAATAATACTGAAAACATCGTCAGCAGAACCAATTGGTGACCACTGCCGTACGCAAGCTTCGCGTGGCGCGATACCTCGTATTTAAAAGATGCACGGTTTTCGATTTCATCAGTCGGCCAGCGATGGCCGCCGAGTGAAGTTCTTCATCAGTGCGGTGTTGCCAGTGCGATGCGGAACAGTGCCCACAATAAACCGGGAAAACGTGGCGGGAAGCGCAAGCGTGCTCGAATGGTAATTGTTATTCAAATAATTTATCTTTGGAACGTGGACTGCCGATTTTCATTTTCAACCATTTTTGCGGTGATACACAGGCATTTTAAAACTACAGACGTTCAAAATATAATTGCACGTAATATTTTCTCAGCTTGGAGGTGTTCGCTTATCGGAAGTCGGTTATGAAATTACTTTTCAGAATATCGCTGATATAGGTTATTTTATAGATTATTGTGTAGTTTTCCATTTTCTAGATCAAATGACTAAAATATAGTGAAGAATAAGTATATTTGTAGTAAGTTATGAATATTACACATGTGGCCCTACCGCTTGAGAGCCAAGTTTTAACGTCTATTTCTGTTGCATACGTCGTTCATGAGAAAGAGGGAGAGGTTCCAACAGAGCTACCAATGGTACACATTTTTAGCAAGTGTTAATTTTTATGAAGATTTTCAAAGCTTGATAGTAATTCAAACATAATATTCCTTATCGCGTGCGTGAAGTTTATTTTTCGTGTAATTCAATAATCATAATTTACAATGACGTCGGCATCGTTGGAACCACATGGCACAAGCGTGATGTATTTCAGTTTAGGTTAAAAACGAGGCTTGGTCGGCACGCCCGCTGTAGGGTTTTTTTTTATTCTGAAAAAAAACATGTGCGAACCTTCCAAGAAATTTATGAATAGATTCTGAAAGGTTATTGTGCTTAGTTTATTTCCGAGCATTCCACATTATTTGTTTATAGAAAAATTTGTACCTAGGTCTGAAAAACTTGTGCGAGCGTTTCAAGAAATTTATGAATAGATTCTCAAAGTCTATTGTGCTAAGTCTATTTTCAAACAAAGCGTTGTAATTATTAGTGCTTGTCCCCTAATATTTTTTTGTTAAAAGGATTTACTTGAAATATTCCTTAATTTTAAAGATAACACCAAAAGCACATGTTTAGGTTCCACGTGTTTTATATTATTTTTAACATATAATGACTTTCCAAATAATATAAATACTTCAGCAGCTTAAGCGTATAACAGTAATTTTAATAAGACCAGAAATAAAGCAAAGTGCTGACAAAATCATTTCTTTCATTTACGTGAGTCGGTTTACCACCGTTTGCTCTGTGGTAGGTACCTACCTACTTATTCAATGGAGCCCAATTAACAAACCATCTCTACACAAAAACGTCACGTAGGCGTTAGTAGTTCTACCTAACGCAGTTACATGTAAATGTTTAAATTACATCAAGAACGCCAATTGTATTTGTTTTACACAAAGCTTCATAGCTTTCTCGACATACACATAAACTTTTTTTTACTTGTATTTCTTATCTGTGTAGTTATTAATATCATCAAGCATGGTAGTACTCAGCAAGCATGGTAGGGACCTACCTACCTTACCTAGCCAAGTGTAGGTACCTAATCAGAATCAATGTAAAACAAGAACTTTTATCATTTTTCCCATACGTATAGACACGACTGGTTTTCTAACAAGTTTCCATATTTAGTTTCGAAAATAAGCCATTATAATACGATAAAGATTTCTCTTCGCACAGGTTGATATTCTGCCCATAAATACATAGCATGCATATTACATTTACCACAAGTCGTGATTTTATGTTTTTACTCAATATTTTAATGAAACAATTTTCTTTTGTCCACGCGAAAATTTTAGAGAAGCGTAACTGCCCGATAGTTTTAATCACGAACAAATAAAAAAAACGATTATAAACTACCGGTATCTACCTACTTTACTTTTTTAATAACCCTGTGCTTTATGGTTCCTTCTGGTTCTTAATTCAAATCATTACGGCCTCTGTTAGGTACTTTAAAAAAATATTCAGAGAAATGATGAGCCACCTTTTTAGCTGGAGAACAATTTATCCATTTCCAATTTGTTCGCCGCGGGAAGAGGGTACATAGTTGTGAATGATGAATAGTCGGAGCAGGTGGATGAGTTTGTGTATCTGGGTAGTATGTTTACGAGACATGGGAAGGCTGATAGAGATATTGAAAGAAGGGTGAAAGACATTTTTATCATTTTGAAATAAACAGTATATAAATAAAAAAAATACCTAGGCACTTGCAGTTTTGGGCAACTGTAGATTTTTCGTTCGGAAAGTTAAACAAAATTTAGTCAAGAAAACTTTGGTATTTTATAAAACGAAAACCTTTAAATGCATCAAACATAGATTTCAACAAGAAAAGCGCTGCGTGGCGAAGGTGATTTTTTCCGACACTTTTTTGTCTAAGAATATTCTTAGACCAAAAGTGAAGGAAAAAAAATCGATGACATTTTGTCTATAAATACGTAAAAATATATATATTATTATTTTGAGCGGCTCATTAAAAATTTTGGAGAAAGACAAGGTTTTCGCTCAACCCTTTTTTTAAACTCGACTCGAAAAAAAGACTCGAGGGCCGCAGGTTGCTCATCACTGTTCTAATCAAATTAATTCCGAAACATTAGGACGTAAACATTTCGACAAAAAAAAACATAATTTCATAGTTTTTTTTGTTTTAAGACCACAGCATTGTTTCCTTGGCAAAATCTCTGACCGGTTCAATCGATTATCAAAAGCTGGATTATTTCGAAACTCCGATTTGATGTCTAATTCATTCGAGTGAATAATTCTTTTGTTGTCATGCAATATTTAAACTTAATTATTTCAAATTACATCCTCCTCGGAGATTTCATATCCACTTTCTCTCTTTTTACCATAATAAGTATCCAAACTCATCAACTACATATCTTACTGTTGATTTCTCTCCAAGTCAATGGGCGATAGCAAATACCTCGCGTGTTTTGCGCTTGTTCAAGAGCGCTGTAAAACAATAATAGCATTCATAAATCGAATGTTTACGTAAAAAAATCCCTCTTTAAAAATATACATCATGCATGCGAAACACGACATATTTACTAGTGAAAGTTACCTCTGCCGAATAACAAACTCTCACTCGATCTTCGTACGTACTCGGCGACTTTTAACAACGCGACCGGTTATTTTAACCCGACAGAGCACACGAACCATTTTTATATTCATTCAAATCAAAACAGTTATTTTTACCTTCATTTTGTTAGATATCTATCTACCCAAACCTACATTAAAGTTTTTTTTTTTTACATTAACTCCACACAGGAGGCCTTGAGGAAAATAATTCCCCTCAGGGCCTATGTCATCTGGGATGCTGTGTGGAGGGTCTTTTTGAGGAGAGGAAGGTTGGTTGGAAGTTGGTCGAAAGTTGGTCCCCCTCATTAAATACTAATTTATTAATCCCACTAAATGTGCTAATTTTCCTGAAAAACAGATTTTAGTTAACATTTCATATTTGGATAATTACCTATGTAACCATAACTTAAAAGTTTGTGCTCCATCACTAGCTGTACTACGCAGGTTATCAACCTGAAAAACATGATTGTTTTTTCGTCAAGAAAACTTTGGAAGTCGTCCAATATTCTATGGATGTTTACAAATATCACATTCGAACCACACATTTAAGTTTTATGCAATGAACAATCTAAGAATTCTAAAATTAGATCAAGACACTCTACCAATCCGATAGTATTAATAGCCTAGCGTCTGTACGGTTGAAATTTAAGAACCTGACCCGCGGGATTTTAACTGCTATTATTAATAATTATACATTTTTCAGTATTTTTGCGACAAGCGAATTTCATCTTTACTGTCGTAGATTCTTATTTTTCGCGTTTTTATCTTGCATTTGCTATCGAAATATTTACTTAGTTAAATTTAATAGTTACCTAGCAGGTAGAACCTGCAGATGCAAGGTTAAAAATAAGAACATGGTGGCAAATTCAAATAAAATTAGCCTTCGACATTTTTTATCTGTGTGAATTTTGGTGACTTTGACTACCACTGATTTCCAATATCAACCTACCTACGTGACCATAAACTTATGTGAAAGTGTAGGCGATACAAATCAATAATTCAATCATACTATGATGTTGTTGCGGCCTACTGAATGTAAACTGGTTTGTCCACGAGACTTTCAATGTTAATGGATGCGAAAATGCATTATCTAATGTTTTTTTAAGACAATAGAAAGCTAATCAAATAAATCTTTTGAAAAAAACCAATATGAGATTTGCTTACATGGGTAAATGTAAGCAAATGTAAGCAAATCTCATATTGGTTTTTTTCAAAAGATTTATTTGATTAGCTTTCTATTGTCTTAAAAAAACATTAGATAATGCATTTTCGCATCCATTAACATTGAAAGTCTCGTGGACAAACCAGTTTACATTAAAATGGTTTTAATTTCTATTCGACACACTTAACTTAGCGTTTGGGAGCGTCGCTACTGTAGATATTTTAAAACCAAAATATTGTAGAATTAAAAAAAAACAGCTGTCCGATGGCTAGTTCGTCTTTCAGTTGTCTGCAAAGTTAAGTGTGAAGCCATAACAATGTTGGAGAACAAACAGTTCAGAGCAATGACCACAACTATTGTTCTCAAGGCCATTTTCGATTTTCTTAAATCGATTTTAACTCTTGAAATTCCAATGACGTGCGGGTGTGCCAATGGCGTCTAATCGTTGAGTGCCGAAGCGTGCAGGTACGCCAATGCTAGAAATGTGTACGGCGTTCAATAAGTCATTGATGGCCATTTACTAAGAGAAGCTATCTTGGAGGCTCCAAAAACATAATTTTTCTACTACTCATTTACTAACTAAATTTTGTTTTCCCTCAGATTCCCCGATGAACTAGAGAGCCGCACATCCAGCAGCGACGACTTGAACGAGGACGGTGATAATGACGAAGCTGAGAACCGCCAGCGCCCCCCGCGGCCCCGCGTGCGACAGTCCCCCCTGCGGCAGCAGTGCCCCTTGAGGGGTGACCCCAGGTGCCCCCCAGCTTCCAAAAGGTATTACAATAATCAAATTATAATTAGCATTTATTTATTTTTTAACACTGTGTGCAAGCCAATGATGAATTCCTGTCTGAAATACTAAAGATGATGATCTTATAATTCCTCGTTCTGATGGCTTTTCCATAAACTATGATAAAGATTTTCTTTTTTTTTTGAGATCTCTAGGTTGTAGTGGTTTGGTTTTTAGTTTTTTTTTAGTTTGGTTTGCGCCCATTGAAAAAAAATAATTACTGCATTAAGAATATATCCAAACCGATTTGAAAGAAAGCCGATCTCGCAAATTTACGTAAGACCTTTAAGCACTGGAGGAGTCAATGAAGAAAGAATTTCGATATTTCATAAAGTTTGATATTAAGTAACAAAACTTAAAAGTACAGGTTACGTTAGATTAGGTTTGTTTCTTCTTTTCTTCACTTCTTCACTTAATTCAAAGTTTTATCATCTAATTACCAATGCTAACGTCAGAATGTATTTGTAGGTACCGCACCCACGACGGCACATGCAACAACGCGCGGCGTCCCCGCTGGGGCTCCGCGCTCTCTGCCGTCCAACGGTTCCTGCCAGCCACTTACTCGGACGGAGTGCAAGAAGTGAGGTTAGGTCGCGGGGGCGCCAGACTTCCCTCGGCCAGGGCTGTCAGTGAGGCGGTGCACCTGGCGCGAGGACGCGGCGAGACCAGGGACGCGGGTGTCACACACATGCTCATGCAGTGGGGGCAGTTCCTGGACCACGACGTCACCAGCTCCTCGCAGGCCAGGGGATTCAATGGGTCCATTCCGCGATGCTGCGGAAACGGCGGAAGGGAATTCATCTCCAGAGACTTGCTGGTGAGTTGTTTTACTGAAAATTAAGCTTTGTTTGATAAACCTTCACACTGACATTACTATCCTTCACTTATCGGCTGGAATAGTTATACACCATATTTTTTTTTGTATTGTTACAAAACGTTATAGACATAGCCGTATAATGATAACATGTGTGGGGTATCTCAGTGACCCCTCGTGATATCATAAGTTTCATTTTGCATCTTGGCGTGTGGAAGGTTAAAAAAATATGCAGTTCACGCCAAAACTATTACAATATTTCTTTTCTATCAAATTCCCTCTCACTACATTTGCAATCAAATACTGCTTCCTCAGTTGTCAAAAACTTCAAAATATTTCAATTGTTTTGATATTTGCCCACTTGATTATTATTCCATTTTTTAATTATTTCACCCTTGAAAAGGGCGTGATAGCCAAATGCAATAAGTAATAAAAAGCTTTCAATACAGCTGCAACAATACCCAAACGCATTTTTTTCCTAACATTTATTACCTGCCCTTAATGTAACAAACCTAACCTAACAATAAATCTGCATAATATTGCTCTTGAGGTGTTTGAAACTAGTAATAATTCATTTATAACGTTTTCCATAAGCGAAATGATGAAATTCCTTCTGAAATTAATAATGTTGATTTATATAATTCCTCGTTCTGAACGCTTATGAAAAAGAAAACTAGGAGTAACTAAATCAAAATTTACTAATATTAATTTTCTAATCGTACTATGTAATATTGTTGTTCCCAGCATCCAGAGTGCCTGCCCATCTCAGTGCACGAGGACGATCCTTTTTACGGGCCTCAGGGCATTCGCTGCCTGGAGTTTGTAAGATCAAGCCCCGCTCCCCGGGCCGGCTGTGAACTGGGCTACCGGGAACAGATGAACCAGGTCACGGCCTACATTGACGCCTCGCCCATCTACAGCAGCTCTGCGAGGAGTTCCGACAAACTGAGGATATTCAGAAATGGTAAATACATTCTTATTTGCGGTAAAATCCATGCCCTTCGCCTTTTTGCGAACCATCGTAGAAAAGGTCAGCGTTGTAAAGATAAAGAGGTTTTGTTTCTTTGGTCTCTCGAAACTGAAAAAAAAATGGCCTAATTTGAAACCCACAGAATGATTGATACACACTAAACTTGTCACATGAAAATCTCACTGTCTTACAATGAAAAGTTGAATGCAATTCGAATTGCGCCCATTGAATTGATCTCTTTATCATCATCAGGAATTCATCCTGACTGATTACTAAAGATGATGATCTTATAATTCCTCGTTCTGAAGGCTTTATTATAATAAGGTTTACTTCTCCAACAACAATCTCAGTGGTGCAAATTTCAAGAAATTGATTGACCTTTTAATCACAGAAAAACATTTTTACATGAAACCCAACAATCATGACTTATCGATAATTGAAACGATGACTTGTGAACGCTAATTCTATCAGTTATATCTACATTTATATAGGGGACATGTTTCACAGACGTGTAAAAGAAAATTAACATTTCCATTACGCTTTGTTAAAATAAAAAAAATAATTGACTATTTAAATGTGGAAACTTTGCTAATATCTCTATCATTTCCTTTAGGAATGCTTCAGTATGGTCGACTGCAGACCCGGCGTCCCATACTGCCCCCCGAGGCACGCGACACAGAGGCCCTGTGCCAAGGTGGAGCGCTCGATTCCTCCTGCTTCAAGGCGGGAGACGGACGGGTGAATGAACACCCGGGTCTAGTGGCCATGCACATCGTGTGGCTCAGGAAACATAATAGGTTGGTTTATTTTAATAGCCCTGTTTATAAAATAAATTGTTAGAACTTGAATTTGAATTTAATGTATTTATATGCAAATCAGTACAGTACTCTACAAAATCAAGATGGCCACCGACGCATTTTGGCATAAGATTCAGGTTCAACTCCTCTCTAATCTTATTTTTTGTATCCTCTTGAAGAAAACTACGTGTTCTCTGTATTACCACAAATGGTCCACAAAGCCAAATAAATCAACAAAACTTTATTATTTTTCAAAGCACAGTGGCAATTGAATGTTTTTACGTAATTATTGTACTGTTGTATTGACCACATGTATCTATATTTTATGCTACCGCAGTACTGTGATCAATTGCAGAATGAAGCATGCACAACATAATGATTACAGGTCTAGGTAGTCAAACAAAGATCACTATAACATTGTTTTTATTTATTCTTCACAAGCTTAAATGATGAAATTCCTACTGAAATTAAAAGATGTTGATTTTTATAATTCCTCGTTCTGAACGCTTGTGAAGAAACCAAACAATATTTACAGCATGGTTGTGCTAACATAAATAAATGTAAAACTAAGCATTCTTTATTTACAGAATGGCGACGGAACTCTCTCACATAAACCCGCACTGGAGTGATGAAAAGGTGTACCAAGAAGCGAGAAAGATCATTGGAGCATTTGTGCAACATATCACATACAGAGAATTTCTCCCAATCGTCTTAGGATCAGAAGTAATGCGTCTGTTTGACCTGGAGCTGCAAAGGAAGAGTTACTACAAGGCATATAGTCCCAAAGTCAACCCTAACCCCGCGAATGCTTTTGGGGCTGCTGCCTTTAGGTTCGGACACAGCCTGGTGCAAGATTCTTTCATGAGATATGACCGCTTTCACCGCCCAATTCCCAACAGTGAGTACCGAACCTTCAAAATCAATCAATTTACATGCAATACTATTCTAATGATGCTAATGATGAAATCCTTCTGAAATTTATGTGATGATCTTATAATTCCTCGTTCTGAAGTCTTGTTTGAATAGTTTTTTCACAGGTAACATTGATTATCATGTTTTGTGAAATGTTACAGTTCTAAGACTGGATTTAAAGCAAATCTAAGATGAATGTGTGCTAAAGGGTGTGTTCCTTTCAGATGTATCTCTCCATGAAGAATTGACCAATCCTACCAACATCTGGAGCCTTGGAGCCGTGGACCGCCTTCTGCTGGGCATGACTAACCAACCCTCACAGCGCCGAGATGAATTCATTTCCCCCGAGCTCACAAACCATCTTTTCCAAACCAGCCGCTTCACATTTGGCATGGACTTGGCTTCCATCAACATTCAGAGAGGTCGGGACCACGGCCTGCCAGCTTACATCGATTGGAGGGAACCTTGTGGACTATCTCCAATAGAAGGCTGGTCTGATCTGCTTAAGATAATGCCTCTTAGAGCAGTGAGAAGACTGGAAAGTGTTTACCGGTAAAAATCTCTGCTATAATAATTGAATACTCTAATCATATCTGCAAGTACTCTACAGCGATAACTAATGATTTAATTTGTTTTATCTTTTAGATTCGTTGATGATGTGGATCTCTTTACGGGAGGTATGGCGGAGAGGCCAGTGGTAGGGGGTCTCGTGGGACCTACCTTTGCTTGTATCATTGCTCAGCAGTTTTCCAACCTGAGGAGGGGGGATCGATTCTGGTAAGACATAAAATATTTCTTGATATTTATACTCTCTTGTGATATTCATTGTGTGTATCGTTTTTAACTTTTTTTTCTTTTTAGGTATGAAAATGGTGGATTTGAGTCCTCCTTCACGCCGGCTCAGCTGCAGCAGATAAGAAAGGTGACTCTGGCACAAGTTCTGTGTCAGACGATGGAGAATGTGGATACTTTGCAGCCATTCGTATTTCTGTCTTCCGCAGAGTTTGGCAACGAGCGTGTTCCCTGCGACAGTTTCTTATTCAACAACTTTGACCTTTCTCCCTGGACTGAACGTGAATTCGACTTTGACAATAGCATAAATGACTTTGAACGGACAACAAACCTGCACTTACCCTCGACTGGACAGCCAAACTTTACCAAACAGATGACCATTGACGACTTACTCGCTGACATTTTTAACACAAATAAAAAGACAACCCCTAAAAAGAGACCGACAGTGACCCTAAGCTCCCTTCAACTTGATGACAAACTTGACTTACCAAAACAAACCAAACCTCCCTCCACAACAACTTCCACCTCCCGACCACCCAAGACTAGACTGACCAGCAAAAAATTCTTTCCTGGACAAACTGTCACTGAACCAACTTTACAAAGTACAACTGTTAAGATAAATGACAAACTAGACTTTTCAAGTAAGACATTATTAAATGGAAACATTGCTGCACATAAACGTACTGATGAGACTAATAACACACAAAGCAGAAGATCTTTACCTGACACTGACCCTGACGCCATAAGCTCTCATGACCTTGACAAATTACTAATTCCCGTGGATAAAAAAAATGATTCGTTAAATGACGGAGAAGCTTTGGCTTCCAAGACTTACGGTCCATCACTAAGTGAGGAATTTCCGTTTTTCAGTAACCTTTTTAATACAATAAGACCTCTTCGACCTATAGTTAAACCACAAATAACCCTGTACCAACAAGAATACGCTACTACAGTGAAACCTCCTGACAAATACACATACCTAATTAACATTGTTCCAAAAACTACCACACCTAGATACGAATCACAAAAAGAGACAATTAAAATAACAATTCAGGGACAACAGCCCTACAATAGAGACCCCCAAATAATTTCTTACCCCTTCAATAAAAGACCTGTTTACAACCAAAATAAATTGGAATACAGACCTATAGCCAACAGCAGACCAACTTATGACAGAGACGAACAATACAGTACCTACGCCCCTGACTACATGAGACCTCAACACTCTAGTTTCCGACCTCAGACAACCTCCCAAGACAGATACGACTTAGACCAAAATCCTGACCATCATCAGAGACCAAGTCCGTACCAACCGACCTACCAATCCACAACAGACTACAACCCTTACGGTTTAGTGACGTTCAGTCACATTGAGACGACAAAAAGACCTGACTTGTTCAACCGACCAAGACCACAATACAGTACAACTGACGATGAACCGACTATCGTATCTACTGACGACGGCTACGGCATTAATCAACACCCTATCCGACCATTACCAAGACCAGTTCCTACAGGAATAACCATTTACATTGACAATAACAAGCCTCGACCTAAACCACAACCGACTACTATTAACAACAACTTTAACAACAATGGTGGATATTCATCTATTTCTTCTGATGATGAAAATATTCCACTTTTTACTAGACCTAGTTATCAAAAACCTTTTTCCCAAAAACCTGAATCCAATTTTAGACCCCAATACCCAAAACCGATACACTTTGACAATACAGGACTTGACAATGTAGATGACGAAAATTCTTACAATAAACCTTTACAAAGCGATTATGGACAATTTTCTTCTTGGAGTAACAGACCTGACACAAGCTACTCAGTAAAACCAGACAGTGATAGCAATAATGACAATACTTACTCTGCTTCCCATAAACGGAAACCAAGTCTTTCAAATAGAAATCCAAGCAGGCGTCCTGACAAGCCAAGACCAAAGCCTTCCGTTGACATAAGTTTGGCTTCCGAGTATGGAACTCATCACCATAGTGACATTTCAATTGTATTAAAACCAAACCAGAATAATTATAAGAGCTCAAATAGGCCGACACCAACTTCTGGGCACGGATCTAAAACAACTACTGTTAAACCAGTGAAGCATTTCTATATCGGAAATATTTTGTACAAATACCCACAGAGCCAAGACGCCATGAAACATCATTTAGCTAGAACAAATGAAGGGGAAGAAATTATTGAAAGAGGCGAAATTATAAAAGAAAACTATAATAATGTTTGGAAACCAGATAAAGAGGAACATGAACACTTTTATGGAGTTGATGAATCTGGTACTACTCTGGTAGTTGAAGATGTGAGTGGAGAAAAATCCTCTAACCAAACGTCTAACAGTAAGGAACATTTTGACTCAAATTTGCCAGTTGCCGAAAGGGAAGGCGACTTGGAAATATTTCCAATTAAAAGAAGGTTATTTATTAATGCTCAAGAACAGAGCAAAGGAAATAACAAACATAAAAACCATGTCTTCTTTGATGTCATTCCGAGTGAGAATAGGTGAGAAAGATTCATTTATTTGATTTACCCCACAACTAATTTTAATTATGAGAGCATTGGCTCGAAATAAAAACTGATTCTTTAGTAGAGTACTTTCCAACATTCTTTCATTCCCAAATTCTCAGTCTCCTGGCAGTTGAATTTTTATCAGGAATATTAACCTTTATTTTATCTTTCAGCCCCTCAAGATGGGCATATTACGAAGAAAAACCAGAAGAAAACTCCAAGGCAACTGCAATAATGCCATCGATTGAATCAGACCCCATGGCCTCCAAGGAACTTCCCAGGCCAATGTTCCCCAGGTTCCATGCAAAGCTTCCACAAACGCGAAAACCCTGAAGAAAATTTCTACACCGCAAACTGAATATTATTTTATCAAAGCGGCCAATCGCATTATAATGTTTTGTGAATAAGAAACCACTAGATTTTATCGAAAATATCTCATAAATATAAATTATTAACACAGATTTGTATTATTCTGCATTCCTTTTTGATAATATATTATTAATTTATTGAACTCCAATAAATAATAAAACACATACTTTTAGTATCATTAACTTTAACTGCTGACGTGGGAGTCTGTCGGACGGCAAGCATACATTGCCACCTCAAATTAATAAAGCTGTCCAGAAAACATTCAGAACAGATTTTTCATGTTGAAATGTTGAAGGCAGTAAGTAAATAGTACATAATAAAACCCGTCGCTCGGGTGGGTCTCCAGCAATAATGCACCTACCGACCCACGTCAACAGTTAAAGGTTAATATTATCAATAAACAGCATTCTTATGACTAAAATGTAAATACTTAGTTATTACTCGAATAAGTTGTATCGGCAGAAGAAAATAAATACCTACATGAAAAAGAAAAATTTATCCTTCATTATCATTTGTGTCTTTTTTCATGTCTTAAGGCCCGTATCCTGCGCCACAATACACATGAACACTAGCTTGAACAGCACCCAAAACATTGAAAATTTGAACACTTCGTGTTCAAAAACCCTGTGTTCAAGCACATACTTCATGCACCTACAAAAGCCTACATACAGTTAAATCTGTTGAATTGAGCTGATCTGCAAATCACAGTCTGGTTTGCAGATCAATTTGCACGACAGCATATTGAACAGCCAACCGAATTATTATTATTCCAACAATTTGGGAGGCGGTGTGGGTACCGCTGCCTCGGCAACCATTTATTGGATAACCGACACCTCTGCCATAGGTCACTCTAACTCATAGATCCTCAACCTTTTTTGCCCACCCCCCTTTTTTTCTAGCGCCCCCCAACTGCCTTTTATTTACCATCTGTCGTTTTGAATCTGAAACAGCTATTGTCACGATTATATTTATCACAATGGGGAGGGGGGCGTAATAGGGCGGGATGGGATGGGTTTCCTACTGCTCCCCGGAAAGTCTGAAACGCCCTCTAATTTTCTCTTAGTAATCTACCGCCCCCCTGAAAGTCTGAAACGCCCACAAGGGGGCAGTATCGCCTACGTTGAGAACCTATGTTCTAACTGATTTGCCACGTTTGGTGACTTAGCAGGGGTGCCCGGGTTTATGGGGTGAGGTTTGTCCAGATCTTGGCGGTGGATGCGTCTGCCCACTAACTGAGTGGTAGGCCAGACCAGGAGAGACTGGTTGAAGGAGATCTTTTGATCTCTCCAGCAGGACTCTCGCAGTGGGAGGGACAGATCCATATGTCCAACACTCCTGGACATACTGAATCTTACCCACCCCTCACACCTTTTTCAATCCCAGAACTCCTTCCTTTCCTAAAAATACCCTCCACATAGCATCCCCAGAGATGAAATAGGCCCTGAGGGGAATTATTTTCTTTGGGACCTCCTGGAGCTCCGTGGAGCTAATTAAAAAAAAGGGGGGAAAATAAAAATTCGGTTGGCGGTTTTGCCTACACACGATCCAATCTTTTGTTCTGCAAATCGGATCGTGTATAGGCCCTCTTATAACATATAGATAGAAAACTTTTAATTATTTTTAAATTTTTGATGTCGAAATTTTTTATTTTCAATGTAAAAATATTATTTTTAACATAAAAAATATAAATTCAGGCCTGTGCCACACACAGCTCTAAAAGATGTGACTTTGCGTATTTCGGCACATCGCTCGATGTACATTCTCAATTGGAATATATGGCAAGCGATATGCTGAAATACGCCAAGCCACATCTTTTATAGCTGTGTGTGGCATCACCTTAAGGTTCAATATAAAAAAAATATTTTTGCTCTAGCTTAGAATAATACGCTCTCCACGAGATCCAATTTGCAGAACCCAACATGTTCAAAAAGTTATTCGGTTGACGGTTCAACATGGTGTTCTGCAAGTTGTTCTGTAAATCGGATCGTGTGTAGATCTAGCTTTTCTTTTATTTTATATATGTCCAAAACTGAAGTAATTTCCATTTTTCTTATTTTATGAAAGTGTTTTAAATTTTTACATGGTTTTGGAAGTACACTTTTATAACTTTTACCTGTGTGTTACATACCGAAAGATCATACATATACCAAACCACCCACCGAAAGATGACTTAGACCTATAGACAATGAACCAAAAATAAACGAAAAAACAAGAAGATTCATGTTTTGACGTTTAGCCGTAAGCCGTAATATCTATGGTTTAGCCATTTGTTTAGCGACATTTAGCGCCAAAGTGAATACAATTCCAATATATTCCTTTCAGAAATAATTTATTCATTCCTTCACCATTTAAACAGTTTTAAAATGACAGAAATAATCAAGTTGATGGCGACTAAACTGGGTTTCAGCGATGAAACCGCTGTTATTGGGTAATTAATAGTTGTTAAATTATTCATACTTGTAACCAAAACTTTTGGAGAAACTAAACGAACGTTTATTTGTTTTGTTTTTAGAAAAGCTTGTGAATATGACCGATTACTGAAACTGAAAATGTTTGGAGGCAACAATATTAGTGATTCAGCCAAGTCGGTTATATGTTTGGATTTGGCAGCTGCTTCACATGGACTTCAATTTGATGTTGTGAGTTATTTCAACTTCCAATAAACTTGATTATATAAGCATTGGAAATGAGGATAATTATTCCACTAACCGCCGCACTCTTGGGCACAGATTATGAAAATTATACTTTGTTTTAACAATTGCTACAAGAAACAACTATTTACAAGCACATAATAGGTTAAGTATTACATTCTTAGTTTTGGTAAACTAAGTAATTCATGCGTATTTGAATTGAAACTAATCTCACGCCAATGTTACTCAAACAAAATAAAGGTAAAATTTCGAAATCACTGGACACGCAATACAATTTATTTTAGAAAAAATCTTTAGATTCACTATAAAAGATAACTTTTCACATTCGGGGCTTCTGCATTCAAAATTTCAATTACGAGTACGAGATTGCAGCTGGTGTTAAGCGTGTCCAGTGATTTCGGAGGTTTATCAAAAGAAATTAAAATGACAGAAAAGGAATCGTCTTGACCTCGGATGCGGATAGGACAGGGGAAAGAAGATGATGTTTGTGATATTTTTGAATTTTAAAATGGTTGTTGTGTTCCAGGAACTAGCCGTTAAATTAGCAGCAATAAAGAAATCTGCTTATGCCAACACTAAACACAACATCAAGAAAGTGTTGAATATTGAGGAAGTGGTTAACATTAATAGTCTCTGTGTTCAGTTTGGATGCACCCAGGCTTCCGCTACGGCCAAACAAATACTGGAATGGTTTAAAAAGATTGACATAAAGGTACGTTGTCATTATAAAAAGATTGGCATAAAGGTACGTTATCATTATAAAAAAATTGACATAAAGGTACGTTATCATATAAAAAGATTGACATAAAGGTGCGATTATCATATAAAAAGATTAACATAAAGGTACATTATCGTTATAAAAATGTTTTGATCACTGGAGGGGTAAACCGATAAAATATAATTGTGTTGTCGGCGCATCCACGTGACCGAAGTAGGTCAAAATTCCCTTAATAGAAAATATTTAATTGCATACATTTTATTGAAGAAGAAGATAACACTAATAATCTAAACGAAAATATGAAAAAGAATAAGACACAGAAAAATAGAAAAAGATAATGGTCGCAACTGGGACTCAAACCCAGAACCTCTCATCTAACCGGGACATGCCCTTTCCAAATCAGCCATTGCCACCTTTCATCAAACCTTCATAATTGTCAATTCATATTTTGAAATTTTAGAATTAACAATATTATATAAATACATTGATGGGAATAACCTTCAAAAGTTTAGAAAGAGAGTTGTTCTTATAAAAAAATTAAACATACATTTTAACCCGTCAGGTCTATTTGTTCGGTTTTTTGAACAACTCGTGTAGGTCTCAAAGAAATCGTTGTGTCTCCCTTACTACCATGGTTAGAAAAATGATCTAAACCTGTGGTCCCCAACCTTTTTATCACCGCGGACCGGTCAACATTTGATAATTTTACTGCGGCCTGCTGAGGAGGGGTTGGGGGGGGGGGGGGAAAGGGAATAAATTCACCAATACAATCGAATGTGTGTTGGTGTGTCACTTATTCTCAATAAAACGATTCCACTTGCACTAGGGCAAGCAGAATATAAAAGCAGTGACTCATGTCGTTGCGTCTCACTCGAGCTCTTTACGTTACATATGCGAGTGTGCAAGATAGAAAGACGGTCGTGTTTTTTACTTCAAAGGTATTGTGTCGGCGGTAACTTGGCGTGATGTCATTTTGAGTTCTAAGCAGGCCTTAGGCGGCCCGGCACCATTTGATCCACGGACCGGTACCGGTCCGCGGCCCAGGGGTTGGGGACCACCGATCTAAATGGTGTTAGAAAGAGAAAATACCATGCTTTATATTCATTTCTAAAAATTAACCACAAAATAATTCAAATGTACTTCTTTATTAATCCAAAGTTTCCGACCGAAATTTGAAAAAAAAAACTTTTGTAACTGAGAATTTTTTATTAATTATTTTTTCATTTAAAAGACAAAAAAGTGAGTTGGCGAAAATGTCTATCATATATTTGCCTAATAAATTATGTATGTGTTTTTTTTTTTTCATTATCGGTAATTTTAGTTAGGGGCCATCTATAAATTATGTCACACCTTAAGGGGGGGGAGAGCATTTTTAAAACTTTTTTATGTTTGCATGCAAAATTTTAAAATTTTAAAGCGTATTTCATTACCTTTCAAAAACAGTTTTTAGTTTTCGAAAAGTTTCAGAAATGTTTCATTTATTTGAATTTTATTGCAAAACGGATATATTTTGACCCTTTGACAAAATACTGGTTAATAAGTTCTTGCCTGTTTTCAGTTTTTTCTTTGCTGTTTTCAGAATTCCGATCTGGCCCATCCGCAATTTGCCTGTATGGCTGTGTTCCAGGCTTGCAGGTACATATTACATTATGTTAAATTTAATTTCTAAAAAGCTATAGCAATTATTATTACTTAGTCTGCGATGTGTGTTATTCCCCTCTGAAATTATTCACGTCCAATGAATTCAAATTTGTTTTATTTAAATGTTGTCTTCAAAGTTTTAATAGAATGTTGTGCGAATAATTTAGACAAGCGACAAAGACCTACCTATACAATATAATATTTTTAACAGAAATTATTTTGATTGCTTTTTGTTTTCATTATTGTAATTATAATATCCTATGCTAGTGATTTACTAGGTATTTTGCATAGTTCTGCAAAAGTAAATCATAATACATATTATTTATTATGTGTGCACATTTCAAAAAATGTGGTATTAAAATATGTTTAAGGTAGGTACCGAAGATTATATTTTATTTTGATCATAACCTCAACACATCCATGGGTTCCAATTTTGAAAATTTTATGCTCATGTGGGTTGGCACACTCACAAAGGATTTTTTTTTAATGTTTTATTTTATGTTCTATTATTTTAGATTAGAGAAGATCAAAGTCTCCAAAAGCAAGTTGATACCGTGCAGTCATCTCAAACCCTCGCAGTGGAACAATCTGGATGCCGAATGGACCAAGATGGTGGATGAATTCAGCAAAGACAGAGCAGGCACCAAAAGCCAACAGACTAACAAAAATAATAAAAATGTTGCACAAATAATTAGCGATAATTTTGAAGGTAATTCTGTTTTTTCTTATCTGTTAGTTCCATTTTTTCCATTTGGAATCTATAGCTCATGATGAAAATGATGTGGCAAGCTGAAAAGCTCTGCATGGGTGCACCTCTATCTGTTTCTTTAGAAGCCTTCACACTATTGGTATTCAGAGCCCAAATAGTCATTAGGTGACATGGCTACCTTTGATAGCCTTGTTTGGTGACCAGATCTGAATAGCCAGATACTTTCCATCCTAAGTCTTCCCCATCTCATTTCCCTCCTCACTACCTTCAGTCTCAGAATACACCCCAACTGGGTTACCATAGTACTATTGGCTCCGGATGGTTGGGAGCAGTTGGGACTCTTTTACAGTATTCACATTAAAAAAAAACTAATGCATTTCGCGGTTTCTCTCTTTTCTCTTCTTTTGTATCTTCTATTGTCTTTCATCGACTTGATTTCACCTTTGTGCTACGTATCTTTTAATTGAGATTTTATAATTGAATTGGTCCTCCCCACATGTGAACAGTCTATAAAACCATTTAAACCATTGGCCACATAATTAATTTTGTACCCAAAATTGAAAACCTGCATTGGTGTACTAAATCTATTGTAACTTTTGAACCATATATTCAAATAAATTAATTTCTTTAAATTTGTTTACATATTGGATTAAGGTAAAGAAAAACATAAAAATGAAAATTTTAAAATCATTATAATGTGTGTAAATATGGATACAAATATAATCTTCTCTTTTTTCGTTTTTCACATTTTTATTCATAAATTTACAAAAAAAACTTAATATTCATAAATTTAATGTTAATAATTTTCGTTTTTATGTACATATATACTAATAACTAAAAAAATAATTTGGTATGATAGTCCCCAAAGCAATCAGGGACGTGCAGGGTCACTTCCAAAAGCCTAAAACCACTTGCAATTTTGAAGGAAATTAAAAGGCGGCTGACTGCATACAAAACTTGGAACACAAATATCAGGGAAAAAACAGATTATTAAGAAACATATTATTTCCAATTCTATGAAATGAATGATTAATTACCTACAGAGCGTTTGGCATTTAAAATTTTATTCAAAAATGTCGCTGTCATGCTCGTTTTCCGTTTTTTTGGCGGACCTACTCTAACCCGGCAGGCTGCCGGGGTTTGTGGCCAATGGGTTAAACATAATGGAAACAAGGGAGATTATGAAACCATGCGCACCAATGTGTCACTAACATCATTTAAACATACTAATGCAAATTAAGTCTTCGCACAGCGGCACTCATCGACTTTGTTCCTACCTAAACATCAAAAGAATTTCTTCCAATAGCTCCACAGACGTGATAGACTAGACGTGTGCAGTTTGATCGTGGCATGGTGACAGACGGCACATTTCCATGCCATATCTTCCTTTTTTTCTATCATCTACTAACCCAGTATAATAAATAATGTTCTTATATTTCAGAAAAATCAAAACTGGACATTAGGATTGATGCTAAGAGTACAGAAGATGAAGCGGAAGATTACGATGTTTGGAAGAATAGGATCCTGGAGCAGGCCTACGAGGAGTTGGAAATGGAAAACAAGAAAGTCAAAATAAATTCTTTCTCTACCGAAGACATAAAAGCTAGCACCTCTCCTGCGCGTGTGGATAGAGAGAAGGGAATACGATTAGTTTTTAAATGAAACTGAGTGTCGACCACAGTAAAGTTGATAAAGACCAATTCATCATCATGACACTTCATCCCACGGTAGAATTTGGCCTTCTCCATAAATGTTCTCCACTGGCAGCGGTTCCTCGCCATTCTCTTCCAATCCTCCATCCTTCTTGTCCTGTTCCAATCCTCCTCCACGCTGCCTAGCCACCTCTTCCTTGGTCTGCCTGACAGTCGCTTCCCCTGGGGCACCCGCAAAGCTTACTCAGCATTCTATCTACATGACCTTTGGAACCTACAGAATCCTATAATAATCTCGTGCTCTATTTGTATTTTCATTTGTTTCATAATTTATTGTTCTTTATCTTGTATGATCATAGACATACAAAACAATAGACCTGCTCATGAGGGAAAATTGTGTGGAGCGGGGAGGTGCATGACCGTCTCCCTTTTAAATGATTTGTCAATAAATCTTATTATACATCATATTGTAACATCATATTATAACAAAATACAAGGAAATGATAAAAAAAATAACTCGCTAATCAAAGGGTTAATATCCCAAAACTTACAACATACACAGGGAACGATGAATTTGAAAAAATTATAAAAGTACAAAGTCACCTTTATTCAAGAACAAAAAGCAGCATGCAACGTTTATATTTTGTTGACAAATATTTTTAAAATAAAAACTTGTAATGAACCTGCCTACTTTATTAATTTTCTTTCATCCATGTCTATTCCATTAACTCTTCTTTGTTTTATATTTTATCATTGGAACAATTTGGGAGGCGGGTATGGGTACCACCACTCCGGGAACCATTTATTGGATAGCTAACACCTTTGCCATAGGTCACCTCAAGTGGTTCGTTATGTTTGGTGACTTGGCAGGGGTGCCCAGGTTCATCGGGTGAGGTGTGTTCAGGTCTTGGTGGCAGATGTGCCTACCCACCAGCTGCGTGGCGGTGCATTCCAGAGCAAAAGAGAATTTTCATCTGACTGCGGCAACACATACTTTCCAGGACATGGATTTGAACATGTCAAAATCCTAGCTCCGCCATTGGTGCAAACATCTGAAACTCCACCGGAAACCAATAGCGTAGGCCAGCGGTTTTCAAACTTTTTAAAGGCATGACCTCCTTTCAGTAAAAAAAATTTCACCACCTCGTGACCTAACAGCCTTTTTCATGTGAATCAGTGATGATCAACTTTTTTTAGCTGGAAGACCAATTTATTTTTTTTTTTTTTTTACTCTTTAAAAGAAAGACAAACATTCCCGGGTTACGAATAACCCAACAATGTTTGAAAATCTCCTACTACCACCACAGAAAGCCGAAAATGTTGCTTGTGTTGTGATGGAGGACTTAGCCAGCCGAAGAATCGAACACGGGACGCCCGGGTGGAACCCAAACGCAATGCCCACTCAACCACTGACCAGACAAAAAAAAAATTTCAGTTTGTAGGGGGCAGGGTACATACAGCTTGGCATGGTTAACTTTGCAGTCGGTGGTGTTGTAAACCTATTTGAATTTTGTTAAACGGTATTTTTAACAAAACTATCCAAGAAAGCAAAAACAAGTGCCGCAGTCGAAGGTTTTATGACCCCAAAACAATAAATGCTTTCGATTTTTATCATTCTGGAATATTGAAGAAACTTGGAAATTCGAATGAGTTAAAGATGAGTTTAAATATTATAAATAACGCCTCGATTACACTGAGCGAGTTTACAAGCGAATTCACTACCTGCTAGTAAACTCGCTCAGTGTATTCGTATCTAGCAGATATTACACTGAGCAGGTTTACTAGCAGATAGTGAGTTTGCCGGCTAGTAGCTTGTAAACTCGCTCAATGTAATCGAAGCTTAACCAGTGTTAAAGAGGGAACTTTTCCGGATAATTGTAAAACGAGGGTCACAAATTTAATTCACCAATTTATAAAGGTGGGTCCAAAACAAATACCTCAAACTAGGGACCATACCCATTTCAGTCTTACTAATCTTGTCTAAAAAAATTATTGTGTTATTAACGAAAGATTAAACAATTTTCTGTTAAAAACAATTAACACACTTGCGGCAATAAATAAGCATCAGTAAACTTAAGAGCAGCCATAAATAAACCAATCAACGAGCAGCATTGATGGTGGAAAATGTATTTCATCTATACCTACTAGTTGACCTTCAAGCCATGACCCATGACTTCTCAAGAAATGCATAAAAAATTATAATTTTATAGTAAGAACCATTTTGGGGGATAAATAATTATTGTCGGGTCACCTTAATATTACAGTCGTACATTCACATGATCCACACTTAAATTACTTAATTGAAATCTAGGTAAAAACTCTAGAAGCGGGTTTTTACCTGTAGTAATAACTATTAAATTAAAGGTATTTAAAAATAATAATAAATTGAACTTTTTCGACGAAATCGGGATGGATAAAGTAATGGAGGAATCAGACGCTTCACTTTTCGTTCATTCCTCTCTTTCATTCCGCCTCTTTCACTTGGAGTGACACGTCTGAACAAGAAATGAACCAAAAGTGCCGAGTGAACCGAACCGACAATGTTGGATATATTGGCATTCGGTATCTTTCACTCGCGAACACGGAGCGAACGCTCGATCATTCCGTCTCGCATCTTGTACCGAGAGGGGGTGATGACGTCATATAGATCTCATAGAAATTGTTGTGTCTCCCTTACTATCATAGTAAGAAATATGATCTGAACGGCGTTGGAAAGAAAAACAACACGCTATGTATTAAAATCTAAAAGTTAACCATAAAATAATAAAAATGTGCACCTTTATAAAACCAAAATTTCCGACCACGATTTCATAAAAAAAATATGAAACTTTGTGAATTATTTTTACATGAAACGACAAAAAATGAGATGATGATAACGTTTATAATTCATTTGTCTAATAAAATATGTGTATCGTTTTTTTCATTAATTTTAGTTAGAAAAAACGTACGGTGAGCATAGAGTTATACAATTAGAGGCGCTATTGCCTACTAACATCTCATCAAAACGTGTTCAGCTATTCGAAAGCGATAAGCGGTGCGCGTATACTGGATTCGTTAGAGCGTTTGAAGCGTTGGAGGTAAAAACGTTGAACCCATTTTTTCGCTTCATGTCTCATCTAAACATAATACATCAATGAAGGTGAGCCATTTTTAATACTTTTTAAAGTTTGCCTTAAAAAAAATACATTTAAAAAATACATGGCTAATTCTAATAATAAAATTTGAAAGCGCATTTCATCACCTTTGGAAAAATGGTTATTAGTTATCTGATACGTTCACAAATATTCAATTTATTTGGATTTTATTCTCATCCACTGACCTTTATTTAATTGTGTCAGCAAAATTGCGTTAAAATCAATGCATCTGAAGTTCCCAACACCTTTCTTCTGAAAACTCATAGCCGCATCCACCGCCATTGGCGTTTTCTTTGCTTCTTTTTAGTCAATTTCTAGATTAAATTATTACATATCAAACGAATTCCAACGCTCATGACTTTGTTCGACGACATTGTAGCAGGAATGGACGAGTGAACCTATAATGCCGTCTGAACACGGAATGAAACAAAGATGAACATTCCCTCGAGTGAAAATTCACCCGAGTGAAGCGTCTGATTCCGCCATAAGAAGACGATATAAAAATGTGAACTGAAAAGGTCCGTACTTAGGAGCTTTTTTAGGTTCATGTGAAAATTGTATTCGGCTTGACTACGAAAAGTGAGTAAAAGACTTTTGTTGAAATTTTCATATAGTCTGATATTTTGGAGAATGAAGCCAAGCATTTTTAATACTTTTTTGCAATTGTGTTGATGTTTGAAAACAAAGTTATTTGGAGTCTAAAATTATTATGGTCCATTATTTCGTCTCATTTGAGTGGGGTCGAGTCATAAAATATACCAATCCCGGTCGAGTTCTTGCTTACCTTTTTTTGCGTAGCGTGTTCATGGTAACACCGTTAGTTTTATGAGTGTCAAAAAGATTCCGCTACTGGAGGTTATGTTATGTTATAATATGCAGTTTTAATATTACTACAATATAACACATATTTGACTAAAATGGCTGGAAGTCGCCTGGAAAAAGTAGGCACCATATTCACAAGGTAATGAGATTTAATTTGGTTTCTAAATATCTGTAAATCTAATGACAAAGCTACCACAAAAAAAATCGTGCAATTTTTCAATTTAAAACTTATATCTCTAAGATAACACGTACATTTAAAAGAAATTCTTCACCCAACCTTTTTTCTTATACCTTTCTTCTGTGGGAGAAATAAAAAAAAGTACCTACCGAGTTACTTTCTGTTATTTGTACTCATGCGTTTTTTTTTTAAATATTGTTCTAAATATTTACCGCCCACCACGTTAGTGTTCTTTTGTTTAAGAAAGTTTTCGGCGGCAAGTGTCTTAAGTTTTCTTGATAATATTGTTAAAAAAAATGCCTCCAATTCGTAAAAAATCTGTGAAAAATGGAGGTGGTGATAACAATTTAATTGAACCTTACAAAGAACCTTACCAAGCAATGTCCAAGGAGTTTGAAACACTGTACCGAGACAGGGAGAAACCTAAATTGGACAACTCTATTGGCGTAGGCAAGGAGATAGTAATGAGATCTTTTAACTCACAAAATGCTAACAGGTGAGAGAATTTGTATTTGAGAATATATTATGTGTACCAAAAGTCATAAAGCATCCCAATAAGAAAACTTAATATAATTTTTCAATATTGTAGTCATTTCCCGCTGTTCAATGTTATTAAATATGTGAAATATTTGTTTGTTTTCATGTTTTTTTACTATATGATAAAACGCGCAGAAAAGAGCTCATGGATAAACTATTTACAAATATGGGATATCTTACCAGCCAGTATGATAAGGATCTTTGCTTGATGAAGGATAACATACAAAAGCTTGAAGTTTTCACGTCCCAAGCAATAAAATCTTCTAAAGATGCTGTCAAGACATTTGAATGGCGGGTCGCAGGATTCAAGGACTTGTTTAAGTCCTTCGAAGACAGGTAAATTCTGCCTTTTTGCAAAGGTGAATTTTCACAAAATGGCACTTTGCAGGTTGTCCGTTTATTATTATTATTAACTAATCCTTTCTTTATGAATTTCAATTTCACTAATCTTTCTTAAGAATTGCAAATTTTGGCGTTTCATGATGACAGTAAAAATCCCTTTACTGCCACGTTGCAAAGTGGCAAAAAGTTGCCACTTTGATTTAGAGTGTTATATATGTTCACAGTATTAGATCTGAATAACAACCAACCCTTTATTGAGCTGATTTTTTGACATAAACCTAGAAAATTTATAATATTTCAGCTGGAAAATTTTGGAAGAAGAGCAGATGGTTCAGGAGTTAAATTTGGCACAAAACGTGCTAGAAGATACATTAATGCTGATTAATAACCTTGTCAAGAACTCAAGGATTGAAAAATAGAAATCTTGCCGAAGGCTTTATGTTATGTTATTCTGACTTTTTCTCCTGTTTTTTTTTTCCTTATTTTCTGATGTATTAATAATCAAAACAAGAATAAATATTTACTTTGATGTGGTTTTTATTTATTTTGGGTGTATCTTTTTACATACCTACATGTATATATTATATTAGCATATCTTTATCTATTAGCCAATACTTTTTTTCTTATTCTATTATTAATATAAATATTAGTTTTATATTATATTTACTTTATATTATTATAATTTTTTTTCTCCTCATTTTATATGTATAACTAATTATAATTTATTTTTTATTAAATATGTGTGTTAAGTTATAATTTTATTTCCCGTTTACAAATGAGTATTTACACTCTCGTAAAGGTAAATATGTTTTATTTATAATCTGAAACACTATTATTATGTTATTGTATAAACTTACTAAATCAATAAATTGAAAAACAATGATTCCCATTGCAAGTTCACGAAACATTCCAGAAATGTGAAAAATCCCATTTTTTTAAAGGTCTATAATTTAATACAGGAAATTTGGTTTGTTTGTGCCACATAAAGAGTAAGATTAAGAAAAGGATGCTCGGAGCGAATGTCGAAAGAAAGAAAGGAGAATGTATGACGCAAATATGAATTATAGAAGTTGTGGATGCCCAAGGGAGATACGGTACGATCAAGTGAAACAGATACTTGAGTCGGGCCATGTAGAGTCAGAATAATAGAAGAATGTGAAAGAGGCAAGGTGTATGCCAAGACCGAGTTGTTTCATTAGATTTAGGTTACATACATGAGCAGTTCCTCTATCATATTAACATAAAATAAGGAGTGAGCAATTAATTTAGTATCAAGTAGGTTCCAATTTCTGGTACCAATGTTTATTTCTGAAACAGATTTTTTTTTACATCTCTTCCAATAAACTTAATACAAATAAAATATAATAACAGATTTTCACATTACATAAAATTACAACAAAAATCTAAGGTTCCAGTGCCTGTGGGCTAAAATATTTCCAAAAATACAAAACTGTAAATATAAAATAAAATAATGACTGCCATTTGGGCTCTCAAGCATCGCATCATTTGGATTAATAAGTGAAAGGTAATTGATAATTGTGTATGCTTTATTATTGCCAATTATAATTGCAGAACCAACTTACATGTAAAGGTGTATCATTTTAAAGAGGGCACATTTGGAAGTATTCGTGCACACCAAAAGTTTTTTGAACTAGTTAGGAACACCTGCCCGCAGTCCCCTCATTATTATTTCACAATTCGGAATTCGAAGCCAAAGCATGTTTAAGTTGGTAAAACAAAGTTATTTTGGCTTGCCAAATATTATTGTATTTCATTGTTATTAAAATACTGAAGGTTATTACAACACAGTTTATTTGAATTTTACAATCTTCAAGACTGAATTCTAATTTTAAAGTGCCCTTGAGGCGATATTCTCACAAAAATGGCGCTATAGAAATCATCCAAAAATTATTATTATTATTATTATTGAATGATTAGTAAACAATGACAACGTTTGGTACTCTTAGAAAATTCTAACATAGTAAGCATATAAACCTGCTGTCCCTTTTCCGCAAGTCACAATAAGTAGTTGCAAAAGAACATGCTCATAACTAAACAGGTAAATTAATATATTTTTTAAATCATTAGGTTTATGGAAGCGTACACCGATGCACAAATACATTCAAATAAGCTTGTTATTTGGAGTCAACTCTCGCTGCGTTACCTATACATTTTAATTCTTCTATGATTAACTTCTAGATTTGAATATAAAGCATGGTGTTTTGACTTTGTAAAACCGTTTAGGTCAGAGGTTCCCAACTTTGGCTCACCGCTCATATCCGTATATTTTGTTCAACACTGTTCAATCTCAATTTGCAATGTTCAATTCTGGTCGTGAAAAACGCAGGGATTTAGCAGTCAATTCAGCACCTAATTGCTGATCACCTGACCTCTTCGCTGATATATGGTGCTTCTAACGTGTCGTCTAGTTGCTTTTTGACATGTAAAACATTTCACTCGCTACCACCTTCATTGTTTCTTTAGCTCCTTATGACTGTCTACTAGCAGATACAAGAAGTGGTGATCACTCGTATCAGCAATATAACAGCGATGAAATGTCTCTCATTCTGCGTGCTCATTATAGTCCCACTTGAGTTTTGAGATTATGATGGTAATATCAACCCTTGTCTTGCTCCTAATGCACTCATTCGTCACTGAGTAATTTTACAAACATAATCAAGCTTTCTTTATTTATAGGGTAGAAGGCCTCCTGAGATGCGGAGGAATGCGGATAGAGGAGCGGCCTCTATGGTGGGATGTATACCGCGCTTTCCCGGCAGCCAGAGAACCAGATTTTGCAAAACCTGTCCCAAAAGTCCCCATTAGAAACATCTTCTACGAGGAAGATGCCTTGAGAGCGTTAGTAACTTATCGGTTTAATACAAAGAATATTTAAGATTTTCACGGTCAATACTATTGATGTTCTCTTTAGGCCAATGGTTCGGAGAGCCTTATAATGTTCATCAGGAGGGAAGAGGGAGGGAGGACGCAGGGCCATCGAGAGCCACAGCCTATTTATAAGAATAATTCATTTTTCTAATCGATAAAACGCTGATACACCCACAACGACTCGTTGAATCTGAATGAGGCGACCGATTCGGACATGGGATGATTTGTTCTGGCACTAAACTTATCATATTTATTTCATGTTAGATGACAAACGTAAAATACATTCATGCATGAAAACAATATTATGATGGTGTGTTATTTTTCGAGTAACCTTTTAATTGTATGTACCTACCTTATTAATAATTGGATGATTTTTTTCGACCACCGGAGCGATTATGGTTGAAAAATGGACCACTTTTATTTTTCTGCAATTGATAGCGGTCCAAAATTGCACCACATTTTCCTACCATTCGTAAAACATTTAGTGTAATTATTTAAAACATTTCCATGGTCAGCTATTTATTTTAAAATGAAGCTATTGAAATGCTTTATCTATTATGATTAAAAAGAAATAGGAGGATTTGGGAAAAAAATTGGATCAGCCGACGACTCGGCTACGGTGCATTCAGTTGTCTATTGGAAGAAATGCAAAAAGCCAAGCGACTTCAAAAATAATCTTCCAAATTTACCAGAAAAATTTGATGAACTTCTTTTGAAAATTGAAACTACTAGTAATCAGAAAAAGGATACTCACCTGCAACCCTCCCCCCACCTCACACCGCGTGCCACTGGCACACGAAAAATCAAACTCCGTGCCAATGACTGGCGTACAAGCTACTGGCATACTAGTTACTAGCAGCTACACATGCCACTGGCATGCTGAACACCGCTACTGTCGTGCTTTTGTGTGAATTACTAGCATGCGTTATTTATTCAGTTTGGGAGGCGGGAATGGGTACCGCCGCCCCGGTAACCTTTATTGGATAACCAATACCTCTGCTGTAGGTCACCCCAAGTGGTTCGCTACGTTTGGTGATTTAGCAGGGGTGCCCGGGTTCATGGAGTGAGGTTTGTGTAGGGGCCATCCATAAATTACGTCACACGAATTTCATGATTTTTTGACCCCCCCCCCATCCCTGTCAAACATCGTCACATTTGTGAGACCCCCTCCCCCCTAGTGTGATGTCACATATTTTGCAATTTTGCATTTTTTCATTAACATTTAATTTTGCGTTTCAATCATTTAGATTTTTACTTGTGACGTCACAGAGCTGATGACCCCCCCATACCCCTTGTCACACTTCTCTACACCCCCCCTCCCCCCTTAAGGTGTGACGTAATTTATGGATGGCCCCCTAGGTCTTGGAGGTGGATGACCAGGGCACACTGAACCCCAGATTCCTACCCACCCCTTAAACCCTTTTCCTTCCCAGAAATCTCCTCTCCTTCCTTTCCTTAAAAAACCCTCCACACAGCATCCCCAAAGATGACATAGGCCCTGAGGGAAATTATGTTCCTCAGGGCCTCCTGAGCTCATGTAAAAAAAAAAAAGTGTATCTGCAACATTACTGTTTATTCCTCTTTTGTCAGCTGTGTTTGTGTAACTTTTCTTTAAATCTTCAAGAATGATTTATCATGTGCTTATTATGTTTCAGAAAATTTCATAAAACGGGCCTGCCGCTGGGAACAGTTACATTGTCCGATGAAAAGTACAAAAGTAATTCTCAAAAGGTGATTGATATATATAAAAAGATGAGTGCTGATAATCCAGGGGCGGGGCCTGCCCTATATGATAAATGCATTTCAGCCCTGGAAGGTGAATTGTCCTCTCAGAAGAATTATCAGCAAACTCGCCGTGAGGAGCTCGAGGTAGCAGACGATAAGCCAACAACAATCGCCGCCATGTTTACCGAAGGACAAAAATCTCAAAACACCGAACAAACCATCAAAAATATTTTTAAAGATTGAAAATGCGTTTTTGTTATGAATTTATACATTGTTAGTTATCAAATTATAAGTATGTACTAGTTGAAAAATAAGTTTTGTTTTTATTTATTTTTACAATATCATCCCTGTTGTGGTTTACCACAGGAAGCGACAATGTTCATTTTGACACAAGACCATTTTGTGGGTAATCAAATAAAATAGAAATGTTGCGTTTAGTAGTTAGATGATAGTTATCAGTGGCGGTCCGTGAATTTTCAGTGTGCTAGAGTGCTAAGATTGAAAAATACGACGTTATTGATGTTGTAGCTGAAAACGATTTTTTTTTTTTCAAAATTTGAACTTTTTGTACGAAGATATTGAAAATCTTCGTACAAAATATCGAAATTTTGAAAAAAAAAAATTAAATTTGTTTTCAGCTACAACAACCTCAACAACGTCGTATTTTTCAATCTTAGCCCACTGAAAACTCACGGACCGCCACTGATAGTTATATGCGGTCAGATCCACTCTCAGTTATTCTTTTAATGAGATACGTTACATATTATCACAATGGTCAAGAATAATATCAATACATTTTTAAAAATTCAACTGAATTATTATTTATTTTATGATATGACATGATAGAAAGTTGGAAAAAATCTAATTATCAGTAGCAAAAACATAATATAATATTACATGTAGGACAAAAAAGGATATTTCTTGAATGAGAAAAATTTCCGCATTTCCTGCAAGACGTTTTCATACTCTTATTCCATTTCAATTAACGTAGTAAATCTTTCTAGGGGCATCAACATTGGTGAGTTAGTTCTGCACCCGGGAGGAATCAGGGGTCATAGAATCCTAATTCGACCAGGTGTCTGGTATTGATAAGGTTCGGAAGGTTATAAGCCATCAGCAGTAATGCGACATCCCTCTTAGAACTACGGCTGCGGATATCCAGCATAACCTATTATGAAACTAGGATTCTATAAGATAATATTTGTCGTATTGTAAATTTGTGGCACTTTCCAGAGCGGTAGATATCCTAACATGGTAGATGTTGAAACTGTGATATTCTAGATATTAGTTTAAAAGGTTACCCACAGATGGCACATAGCCATCGATAAAGCAGGGATTGAGGTATAAATGCCATTGCAACCTCAAGGTCGAGGCCTAGAATTATTCCAATAGCCTGTTAAATTAGCTATCCGAACTGATTGTTATCACAAATACAGTCCAAAGTGTATTTTTGACCCCAGAGTTTTATTTAAAGAGTTAGTTATCAATTATTGGCCTTCCCAACCTTCCTCTTCCCCATCTCTTTCCCCTCCCCACTTCCTTCAGCCTCACAACATACTCCGATTGGGGAAGCTATTGACGGACTGGCTCCGGACACTTAGGAGCAGTTGGGACTCTTGCGCATTATTCATATTTTATAAAAACATTTATTCATGATTTGTGGATCAGAATGCCAATGCTCCACCTTTTTTCCCTGGAATCATTAGCCACAATATTATTCACAATTAAAATTGTTATCTGTGATGAAATGAACAAACATGTTGACTCATAACATAGAGATAACTTTTTATCTAATCTTATGTAGGCTAGGTATCGGGAAGTATATCAGGGGTGTACTAAGTCATAGGTGAAGATATAAAATAGGGTAATAAATTAGAGTAACGTGTTTCTCCAAGGGTAATTAAAGTGAACAGATAATAATAAATACACACTAGAAATGCCTTCCATGTAGATTTGAAAGGAAATCAATGACTCCACTAACTTGGTACTTTTTGGTTCTAACCTATTAAGCACTCGCTCTGTCTCTCTTAGCATTGCATTTGATCAAAATGAAAATTTTGTAATGATAAAAGGAATTTCTGTGGAACTTTGAAATTTAAGCAGAGTGGTCAGACTTTTGGATCGCGAAACATGCCCACATCCCATTTTTTGTGTTCTTTATTCTACGGTACAGGTCAATTTTTAGTCATGTCACTGTTTTGAATCGAAACTTTGATACCACATGAGATACTTTACTATTTGTAAAAAGAAGAAAGTTTGCAGCGGGCGGGCAGCATGAATTCGATTTGCATGTAAATCTACAGTTTTATTCCGAGACTGATGAAAATTTGCATACCTGACCTTCATAACAAGGGGAAGATCGAAGTCTATGCTAGATTTCTACAAACTCTATGTAAAGCCTAGGCTGCGCCAGGGACTTCAGCTAGTAAATAATATAAAAGTTTAAAAATACAGTACATAATCATTCATGAATTATTAAAACAATAACTCTTCTCATGGCACTTAATCCATTGGCCACAAACCCTGACTTCCTGTCGGGTGTGCAACTGAGGTACTTAACCACAAACCCTTGCTTGCTGACGAGCTAGAGTAGGTCCGCCGATAAAAGGAAAACGAGCATAAGTGTGACATCTTTGAATAAAACTTTAAAGGCCAAAAGCTCTGTAGGTAATGAAGCATTCATTTAGTATTATTGGCAATAATGTTTCTTCAGTTTTTTCCTTGATTTTGATGTTTGAAGCAGCCATTTAATTTCTTCAAAATGGCGAGTGGTTCTGGGCTTGTAGCAGTGACCCTTCACGTCCCTGATTGCTTTGAGGACTATCAAACCTAATTATTTTTTTATTTAATAGTTTATATTTATGTAAAAAAATATTATTGTTAGACTTTTGCTTATTATGTTTTTTTCTAACTTTATGAATAAAAATGTGAAAATCTTACGAAAAAAGAAACTTATATTCCTCTCCTTATTTACACATATTTAAAAAAAATTATTTACTTTCAACCAATATGTTAATAATTTTTTTTTAAATTAATTGATTTGAATACATGGTTTAAAATTTACATTAGATTTGGTATACCAATGCAGATTTTCAATTTTTGGTACAAAAATAATTCAGTGGTGAAGGCCAATTTTTTCAGCTCAATAATTCTGTGGCCAATGAATTAACTGGCAGCCAATTATCCTATTGGTGTACCTAATTATCGGAGCTTTAAAGGTTCTCATTTTTAGTTCATGAATACCAAAACCTCGAGAAAAAAATGCTTTAACAAGTTTACTATTTTCATCACTATATAATGAAAAACTTTCAAAATTGAAAATATTTTGGAGAGCCAAATAAAAAATGGGTTAGTTCCTCTTTTGGCCACCCGTAAAGTTAACTATGTCAAGCTGAAATTTGAATTTATAAATTACATAATGAATAATTAGGAGATAAATAACTAGTGTTACTAATGTAGGTACTAATCAAGTGCTTTGTTTGAGTTCTTAGTATCTAGAAGAGATAAGAAAGTATTATTCTGGGTGCCTGATTACATCGAACCAGCCCTGGTGATGAGTTACAGGTAAAGCATGATAAGATTAGAATGGAAGACATGCAAGGTGTGTCAAAATAATTGTGCGTTGTGTTGTATTGGTGAGTGAATTCCAAATTTACATTGGTCAGTGCCTACAATTTGAAAAAAAAAACTCAATATGAAGTCTGGACGTTCATTATTCTTTTATTTGGCAGTGCTTCTGGGTATGTAATAAACCACTATTGTGTATATTGATTCCTTCTCACTTATTTCATGTGAATTTCTTATTATAAAAATATTTGTAGTGATTTTCCGAATTCCTTAGTTTCTTGTCTAGTTCTTATAGGGGGCATCCATTAATTAGCTGTTTCTCAATTTAGACTCCTCCCTCCCCCCTTGGTGAGACCCCCCTCCCCCTCACTTGAGATTTACACTACAGTTGTTAGGACTACATTTATTTTCATAAAGAATAAAAATAATACAAAATGCGGGCAAAATGGGACACTTCAAAAGAAATGAAACAATTGAATATTTTTTTCTGTATTATCTCTTCATATATAAAATATTCTTTTAAAGTTGACATAATATTTTTATTGACCCCTCCTCAGTTTAAATGAGGTTTTATTGGACCCCCCCCCATTTTGAGCTCCCGTATTTAATGATTCCATGCCAACTATGAATAAAGTCAACTCAAGAACTCTGAAAAGTCAGTAAAAGCTATGATAAAAAAACATTTTAACATTAGCCCTTCCCTAACCTAACGTAACCTTTTTAAGGGGGAATTAACGAAAACCGAAATAATATTTCGGGGTAGAGGAATGAAGTAATTTGAACCGGGGAACCTGCTACGCGCTTGGTGATAACAGTACGAAGTCAAAGCAGCGAACAAATCCATCAGACTAGATGGTACCCTTGAGTAAGGTTTGAACATGAAACGCTTAATAATGGGCGTCTTTCAAATTATGTTTATTTAGTTGAATGTGCATGTTTTAGGTAAATTTCTTGGCAAAGTTCATGATTTTATGATTCTTATCAGATTTCGATGAAACTTGTTTGATAAATTATTCGATACAATCAACTACACTGCTAGACGGTAGGCAGTAGCTTATGACTCGTAACCGATATGTTCTTCATTGACAGTTGTCAAAACAATACGGTATTCAATTACGCATCATTTTCATAATACGTGATCATTATTATATCTGAATATATTGGCAAGATAAATAAAATATCGGTAATTTTCAATTTTTATTAATATTGTTGCAATGCCATTACAAGGATATTAGAGCAAATTCTTCTCAAAATAACTTTAGTATTTGCGAGTCGATTTCGGTAATGAATGAACAAGTGCGATCTAAAAATAATATTATTTGCAATGTGCCTGAAAGTATTAACATATTGGATGGACAGAAGCCGGCAGGATTTTGGATGACCAGGCAGCTGTCACCAGTTTAATCAGTGAAATCGACAAATCAGCAAATGAAAATATTTCAAAATTTTACAGAATTGGAAAATTATCAAGTAGCAAGCCTAGACCAATAAAAATCGATCTACAGAATTCAATGCAATTGAGAAATATTCTTAACACACATCTCCTGATAAAAAATCTGAGTTTTTGACCTTGGCGCACTTGAGCTTTCGCCGCCATCTTGAAAAAAGCCAGCCGAAATCGCGCCAAAATCTAGTTTTTCTCAAATATCTCGTTCCCAATGAAAATTTTGGCTAAAGTAGTTTGACAAATTTAGTAAAACATAAAATTACCTACAATTTTTATACAGATAATTTTCTTCTATCTCCAATAAGTATTGAGATATACAGTCGTAAAAATGCGTATAAGTTTATAAAAACAGGTAAATCGCACGACTAGATTTGGTTTTTGTACGTACCTCGTTTGCAGTACAATTTTATGAAAACATTTTTGAAATCAATTTTGTAGAGAATAAAATTTCTAAAAAAAAAGACTTAAGAATAAAATTTCTAAAAAAAAAGGTTTTGTATTTTTTTTACTGATATGTTTATACTAAAGTATAAACAAATATCGGTAAGTGAAAACAGAAGTTTTATCACGATTAATTACCACGTTATTCGAATTTTGTTTACATTACATTTTTACATTTTGTAAATAAATATTTACAAGAGAGGGGGTCACTCCCCCCTCCCCCTCATTGTCATTGTTAGATTGTCAGTTTTCACAGGAACAGTTAATGGAGTCTTAAAAGGAGTCTTTCGGCCTAACATAAAAACTGTCAGAGCGAGACTTTAAAGGCACAACTGCTCTTTGTTAGAGAAAAGTAGTAGTGTGCTTCAAAATTACAGGCTGTAAAATAATTACTAACCAGTGGTATAAAGATAGGAGCTCCAACCCCCTGGAGGGAAGTTTTGGGATTGTAAGCTGCTACATATATTATTAGAGAAGATATTCGATCCAAAGTGTACACATTGAAAAATTAGTCCATCAGATGACTTTCTTCGAGGTGTTAACTCCATGATTCCACGGACAGGGTTTTATGAGAGAGTGATAGGCAAAAGCAAACATGGCGAGACAGCAGAATGGAAAAGGAAATGTGTTGGCTTAATGCATGCACTGATATCAGCATCATCTTTCATTTATCACTGCTATCGTAGGTGCTTATACGACGAGACAGAATTTTTTTCTCAAAAAAGCTTATTGTTGCTACCTCAGCCCTCGGATTTTCATGTTCTTACAAACAGGCAACTCGACTTGAACAGTTTGCCATTCTTCATCCGGAAATTCCAACTTAAGATAATGCTTTTATGCAATTTGTATTTCATAATGTAGATTTTAATATAGACTCTTTGGATGGACGTAAAACATTTCATGCAATGGGAGGGATTGTAGCTGTGACCCTTAATACATCTGTAGGGCCAGATCAAAACATTCAGCGTAAACAGCGTTTATTATCAAGGGAACTAGTGGGAAAATTGGGTTCCGTTAAATTGAAATCTTTTCATGGAGTGCAGAAAGAACCATTCTCGTTTAATTTCATTACTCGAAGCCTCATTTGAACGATCGCAAATAACGACAGTACAAGCTGAATAGGATGCTGACGTTCTCATAATAACCACAGAAAATTTGTTGTCATCTCAACATGATGCAGTCATAATCATTGGTCAGGATATCGACCTGTTAGTACTCTTCACAGTCCTCTCACCCTCAAACGTATATTACCAAAAAGTTGGTAAAGTAAAAGTGATCGTTGCTGAATTTTATATCATGCCAACGCAAAAAAGGTTGCGCTGGAAAGTGCACATGTAGAAAGTCGGGTTTGAAATGCTCCATACCCTAAATTCACTGTAATGGCAGCTCGTGCGAGAATGCTGTGGAAGCCTTCGTTCATGATGATGACTAAATTGAAGCTGTTCGGGGCCCGAAAGTGGTAGTAAGAAACTATAGTCAATAGTCACAAATCTTAAGAAAATATATTTTTTTATTCTTTTTTATCACATCTATGTACCTTTATTAATAATTTTATTTATTTGTTGTGATAACATTGATGGTTAATGTTTCTGTTAACAATTGTCATTGAAATAAGGCGTATTTAACGTGTTATTTCAATGACAATTGTTAAAAAAAGAATAATCAAGATTAAAACACTTTTGACCTAATTTTAGTGTAATTTTTGCATTAGAACCTCGATATCTAATTGAGATAAAAACATTAAACATATATCTACGTCTTTTATCAAATTTTCTTCTCTACAAAATTTATTGCATTAATTTTTTTATAAAATTGTATTGGAAAAGAGATACGCACCAAAAACCAAACGGAGTCGAGCAATTTACCTGTTTTCATAAACTTATAGACATTTTTACGACTGCGTATCTCGATATTTATTAGAGATAGAAGAATAATTTTAACA
This sequence comes from Glyphotaelius pellucidus, assembly GCA_936435175.1. Taxonomy (NCBI): domain Eukaryota; kingdom Metazoa; phylum Arthropoda; class Insecta; order Trichoptera; family Limnephilidae; genus Glyphotaelius; species Glyphotaelius pellucidus. The sequence goes on along the minus strand of OW386549.1, from coordinate 16,466,558 downwards.
TAAAAATTATAGGTAATTTTATGTTCTACTAAATTTGCAAGTGTACTTTAGCCAAAATTTTTATTGAAAATGAGATATTTGAGAAAAACTAGATTTTGGTGCGATTTCGGTTAGTTTTTTTCAAGATGGCGGCAAAAGCTCAAGTGCGCCAAGGTCGAAAACTCAGATTTTTCATCGGGAGATGAGTGTATAAAACATATAAAAAAATTGGGACTACCGGAATAATTCCGATCTGGGCGTTAAATAAATAAATAAATAAAATAAATGTCCTTTCCCATGCGTCCCCATTCCCCTCCCGCGTTCCCCTTCTACCTTCACCGCCTTCCCCTCCCTCGTCACCAGCAATCCTTCACAAACACTTCTTGAAATATAAGAGAATACCACTCCTTAGTAAATAATATGTTTTTCCTTAATTTGATCTGTATTTTTGAACAACTTCTTTGCTGCGTCTGAGTGATTTTGGAGTGTCACGAAAATTCCGATTTCCGAGGCGAATATTAAAAAATAGTTACATCCCAAGATATGCCCTTGATATTATGGCCTAGGAAACTACAAAAATATTTCATACGTTCTTTAGTTTACATTAAAAACCTGCGGCAGCAATGTGAACTAACATGTTTCAATATGAAATAGCACAATTTGTTGGTTATTCACATTTGGTAGTTTTAATTATTGCTTGCAAGGTTCGCTAGATTCATGCCGGGAGATTTGTGGTGAGGATCGTTTCGTGTTTTTTCTTAATTTTTATCTCTTTATCCATACCCAATAAACAAGAAGTTTGACTTCTGTCGCGGACTCCACGCACACACTTTTTTATTTATTTTTTATATTAAATAGATTTCAACAATTTTTCTCGTTAATCCAATAATTTAATTTTTAGGAGTATGTCGATCGATTTCTTTTTGTTTGTTTGCAACCTATTTTACAATTTTGTTACTTTTTATAACTTTGTAACTCATTTTATCTTAACATAATTTATAAGGTATATCATTGTTACAACTAACATAACTGTATAATTAGAAATTTAAGTAAAAGCCCAGTAGGGCTAAATAAATACTTCGAATAATAATACTACAATTCTGCTGAAGGGGCACTCTAAAACATTATATGCCGCTGGCGCTGGTTCTAGACTAGACAGCCGCCGCTATTAGTAAAAAAGTCAACTTGGTTCTGAAACAATACATAATAACATAACGACGTTCCTTTAGTTTGACCTCTTTTCTGATGTGCCATTTGTAAAATTTGACGTCCGCCCGCTTCGAAACCATCTCGCGTACTGACGGCAAAAAGCTAGCGTCGTGGTTTATATAACAACGTGATGCGAGAAACAACATCGTTATATTGAAAAAACTGTTTTTATTTATTTATGTATTGTTTTAATGCTTTTTAAAATAATTTTATACTACAGTCATTTAGAAAACATTGATGTGGTGATGATGTATATTTTTTATAATTCTCTTGTATTTAGAATTAAAGATATAATCGAACTTTAAGCTATTTTTAGAGGTTCTGTAAATATTTTTTTACGCATTTGTTTTAAAGATTTTAACACGTTTTATTTTATAATCATTTAGAAGAATAATTTATTTGTTCTAAACATAATTTTATTTTCTAATAAACAATATAGAAATTTTCTAAAAACTGCATCAAAAACCGCAATTATGCTGCGTTCGCGGTAATATACCCTTTTTTTATCATCACTCTTAATGACTTTTCTGAGGTGGTCCGATCACCGTATTTAATGTATGCCCCCTAACATTACTACAATGCCAACAATAAGGCAGCAATATTTATTTTGAGTGGTTATTTCTTTTAGTGGTGGTGAGTGTATTGGTGCAGGAAACTGAGGCCCGAAGGAAAATTTTACGAGGACGAAAAGCTTTGACCCGAACCTATTACCGTAAGTATTATTTTTTTAAATTATCATAAATTTATCATTATTGTCTAATTTTCGTTGGTATTGCCAGAAGCCAAAAACAAAATTTTCTTGTTAACATGCGCAATCGGCGACACTCGAGTATTTTCAGTAAGTTGCAGCCGGGATTAGTATATTTATGTTGCAGCCAATGGCATCGTGACTTTGAATATTAGGAATACCAATGAAAAATGAACTCCTGGACTTTATTTGAACCAATTATTTTTTATGTAAATATTCTAAAAAAGTTAAAGTTCATACATTTATTTATTGAGCATCATCAGTATAGTAATAATACAACTTAATTTAAATATATTAACCAATCCTCCAATAGTTCCTCCTCCTATTATAGCTCTTCTTTTGGCTGCCTGCAGAGTTAAACTATATCAAGCTATATTCAGTCCTTTCCCATTGGCCACATAATTAATTTTGTACTAAAAATTGAAAACCTGCATTGGTGTACTAAATCTATTGTAACTTTTGAACCATATACCTATTCAAATTAATTAATTTCTTTAAATTTGTTTACATATTGGGTTAAGGTAAAGAAAAACTTTTTTTTAAATATTAAAATATGTATAAATAATGATACAAATATAACCTCTTTTTTGTAAGTTTTTTTTTCACATTTTTCGAACAATCGAACATTAATATTTTTTGTTTTTTTTTTACATAAATATATACTAATAACTAATAAAATAATTTGGTATGATAGTCCTCAAAGCAATCAGGGACGTGCAGGGTCAATTCAATTCAATTTATTATTTCAAAAACATTACAAAATGTTACATTTTAATGCGTTTTCAAAATACATTTTTAAGAGTATTACAATTAACACTTAGGGCGTACGAACTATACAAGAATTAATAGAGATTGCCTTTTAAAGGCAGCTTCACTAACGCTAAATATGTTGATATCGAATTAATTCTGTTTAACAGTAAAATTGCTCTCCCGACCGGCATGACCATTGGCAAGTTCGTCCTGCAAGCCGGAAGATAGAACAGTCTACGCTGTCGGTGGCGAAGATACCTTTCGGGAACATAGAAATGAATGCTCTCCATGGTAGCTGAGTTTACAAAACATCCGCAGATCAATCTGAAGAAATGCGTAGCAATGTGTAGATCCCTTCTGACCCGTAGATGGTTCTTTCCGAGCACGCCCAAAAGATAGTCGGTAGGATAGAGCCACAGATAATAGCCATACTCCCTCATGTATAGAAATCTTAGATATTAGGGTCACTGCCAAAAGCCTAGAACCACTCGCAAATTTGAAGGAAATTAAATGGCGGCTGGCTGCATATAAAACTTGGAACACAAATATCAGGGAAAAAACATATTATTGCCAATTCTACTAAAAGAATGATTAATACCTACAGAGCATTTGGCATTTAAAATTTTATTAAAAAATGTCGGTGTCATGCTCGTTTTCCGTTTTTTTGGTGGACCTACTTTAACCTAAGGTCTGTGGCCAACGGGTTAATGGATTCATAACTTGGTTAATTGTTTACAAATCTAGATAGAGAGAGCACTATCATCATCCTTGTGAAAAACCACCATTCAGATGGAAACATATTACAAGCAGTGCCGCACAGCTATAAAAGATGTGGCTTGGCATTTCACCATATTTCTCGTCATATACATATTTCAAATGGGAATGTACAGCGAGCGATATGCCGAAATACACCAAGCCACATATTTTATAACTGTGTGGCACAGGTCTTACTTAGCCTTGAAGTGACCAGATTTGAATAGCCAGGTACAGTAAAAACTCTTGATTATCCAGGGGGCCGGAAAAAAAGATGTATGAAGAACTTAGAAGGTAATTTTTTCAATTCCGTCTTCAAGGGAGTGTAAAACAAACTTCAAGTGGGTTTCACTGCACTTCTCAACCTTCCCCTTGCTATCTCCTTCAGCCTCACAACATACTAACAACACAACAATAGTCACACTGGCTCCCGTCAATTGTGCAGTATGTAAGAAAAAAACCTGCATATTTTCAGCAGTATCTTTTAATTTCAGGTGAAAGTGCTGTGGCAGCCTGGGTTATCTCAGTACTGGTGGGAATAGGAATGCTATTCGTCGGAGCCATTGTATACTTCGTCATGAGAAAAATGGTCCTGGGCAGTAGCGAACCGGAAACCAATCGAGTGGCATACCAGCCTGCTATGCAAAATGATGTGTAAATTGTGTGTAAAATAGTGTGGCCAGCTATCAAAAATTATGATAATTTAATTTCTGTTTAGCTCTTAATTGCTCAAATTATTCTATTATAAAGTTTTGTATAAAAATTATTATTAGCCTCTTCATAAAGGGCTCTAAGGCAGTATTTAGCCGTTAGTGAAAGCGGCTTAGAGAAAAGTAACAATAGGATTAATGGGGGAGCCACTGTGACAAAAAATGTTGTCATTTTTTTTAATTTCATTTTCTGAAAGATGCATTTGTTAAGAATACTCTCACCAAATGTTTTTTAAGAAATGCATAAAATTGACAATGCGACATTATATGTGAAACCGTTTTAAAAAGTTTGTATATTGAATTATCCTTCAGCAAAACTTTGAACGCGTTTTTCTCAAAACTACTTTTTTCAACTTGGTTGACAGCATGTTAAAAAAACTATATATCCGATTTACATGCACCAAGTCTTTAACTGTTTGAAAATCCAGTCTCTATGGCACCACGTGGGAATTTTTTCATAAAGGGCCCCCCGTCTATTTTTATTTTTATGAATGAAGAAAATTTTCCAAAAAAACCCGAAATAAAATTCCTTTTTTTTTCTTTCTAGATATCAAAATTCCCCTACATGGTGTCATAAACCTAAATGTCTAGTTTCTAAATAAACTTTTATTTTATTTTTCTGATAAACCCCTTACGGTTTAATCACGGTCAATCACCGAAAAGCAAGTGTCCTGTTGAAAGCGGCGTACGCTGCAAACCATACTTTAGATTCGTGTACCAAAATATATAATATTGACTATGAGTTTTGATTAAAAAAATTCCATCCATTTGCTTGAAAATAATTATGAAAAATACACCCTTTTACCGCCCATGCACAGTGGGCTCCCCCGTAAGTTAAAGAAACAGCAAACATTAAAGTTACGCTCTAAGCATTTTTTATTGTTGGAGATGAAAGAATTTTTTTTTATATATTATTTATCTGAATGTCCTAGAGTAATTACTTATTGCGCAATTTTCTGGCATAGATAATATAATTATGTATTGCAAAACACAGAAGTGATTTCAAAAAGTACAATTTTTATACAATATTCTAGTGCAGTTCTAAATGTATTTTTTAATATAAATGTTATCTTAATCAAATAAAAAAATTACAAAAATACTATGACTTTGTTCACTCCTTCCTGAAAAAACTCAGACAACAAAAATAAAACAGCGAAAAGAAATATAAATTTCAAATTTATTAAGATTTTAAATTACATAAAGATAAATTCTCATGTTTGGCCTTAACCTAAGCGTTATCAATGAAATAACTAAACGAGCGTTAGTTCTGCGTAAGTTGTCATTAGATCGATGAAAAACTGTTTATGTACTAGCGGTGAATTAATAAGGAAATATTAAAACATGGTGAGGTCTCGGTCAAGTTTAGTTCTCACTAAAAAGCGGCTAATACTCTTAACATGCCGAGTGCTTCACAGCACAATATTAATTTCATGGATTAAATCTATTATTCATAATTATTATTATTGAAAATTCACTCAAAAGTATAATCACTGATATTAAAATAATATTTTAAAAGGGATCGAATGTTTTAGAATTGGTGGTCAAATATTATTACGAGTTCATGCATCAAGCAGCTTATAATTAGGGGAAAAAAAATTAAGAGGTAAATTTTTTTATTATTCAACTAAAGATGATTTCGCATAACTCATTTACAATGTGGGATCTTGTTTGTGGATTTGAAGATCGGCACATGTTAAAACAAATACTGAGGGGGGGGGATTTGTTTAAAATTCTCTGCGGTGGTATTTCTCAGGGTCAAAGTAAGATGTGACGACGACACGATGACTGAACTTGCGGCCGGTGAGGGTCTGTTGGGCACGCTGGCAATCCGCCACCGAGTTGAACTCCACAAACACCTGGGGAAGTTAAGTATACACAGCTATTAGAATGCATTTTAGCAATGACATAACGTATAATATACAGACGTGTAGTAGAAATCTCAAAGGTGGTAAACCAAGGGCAGGGCAATTTATTCATTTTGTATTTGTCTTCAATTTCGTAGTTTTAGTACTCACTTTTTTTTCTCACTTTTATGCCTTTTAATTTTTTATAAAAATGTAGGTAACACAGCTTTTTATTTCCACCCTGAGATATATTTTTAGTATTGCCATTTGAACAACAGTGATGCCCTCCTATGTTTTCTACTCTTATTTGACAAGCTGTACACATTCTTTGAATGTTTATCTTCATCATAGATGGTTAACTTTTGAATCAAGAATTTACTGAAAACAAAAGTGTTTCTTACTTGCCTCATTGTATCTTGAGTTTGTGAGACAATGGCGAGTCTAGATGTAATAAACAATGTCTTTACATTTTAGATAATCAATTTGGGGGGTTACAAAAGAAAACAGCATTTTTTATACTTGTCTTCGATAACAACTTTGGCATTCACTTGTTTCTATTATCTATGATAACAATCCATCACAACATAAAACATATTTGGCAACTTTATAGGAGAGACAAATGAGCGGTTCATTTGTTTTTGTTGTAGGACAAATCTTTTTTATTTATTCTACCAATGTATATTTTATTGCGGTTGTCGAATGCAATTGAGGATGACTTTCACAATGATATGACATACGACGCATTGATGTGATAGCGCTTACCTTTCCACATCCGGGCACCTCGATGCCCTCGATAGGTCGCGGTATTTCTATACTGCGCACACAGCCATACTTATTACACTCCTCCCTGCAAAGAAAAAAACAACAAAATGTCAACACACATCTAAATACAACATGTTGTGAGACCTAAGAAAGGGGGGAAGGAAAAGAGGAAGTTGGAAAGTACCTGGCTCTTCAGATCTGGTTAAAATCATTTCAATCAGGGTTTCTTTTCTGAATGGTAATCTTTGTTCAGGTTTCCCCCAAAGCAATGTAAGCAAAGAAATGTACTATTTGCATATTTAATATTTTAATTACTTGGGCCATGTAGTGTGACAAATGACATATCAAATGACATATCAAATGACATATCCTCATAATGCTACTACCACACCGAAGCCAACTTCCAACTGCAAACATTCGGAGGACTGTGTAGAGAGGTAGTTCGAGCGTTGATGTTTGAATTGGCCCAAGATCGCCTCTGAGGCGGTAAACCGCATCGTAATCAAAGGAGTTGGCCCAACTCGCACGAATCAACCGTCCACACATCAGTCTGCATACGGTAGGCAATCAAGGCAGATGTGCCGCATTTAATATGACAATATTATTACGGGAGAGTGGTATAAAAATTGTCGAAATTATTTTTTTTTTTAGTTTTACAAATCGAAATCAATATTATAGAAACCGAAGCATTGCCTGAACAAAAACAAAGTGTCATTATACGATGCTTGGTTATGAAGTGTAGCCTCCATGAAGAAGCCAGTGAATTAAGGAATTAAATAGGTGAATTAAGAAATTAAAATGTTAAAGTTTTTTTATATAATAGTAATATTAATATATATTATTTTATATATGAACAATATATAAAAACTATATAGTAGTAATTTTGTCAACTGATAAGGTACAGGGCAGCCGCAGCTGTTCGACATTTGCCATTTGTAGTTCGGAGTTGGAGGGTTGGCCGCAGGGTGGTCGATAGCTATCACAAGATCGGCCACCATCGGAACTTAGTTCGGAGTTGGAAGGTTCACCCAGTCAAAGATTGCCAAATTTTTCAATAATTATTTTTATACGAAATGAAAAAAAGTGAGTATACAATAACCCTTATAATACTATGTCTAATTGTTTCGTGACGCCGCAGCGCGCCGTGCATTTGTGCGTACATTTGGTTGACCAGGTAACAGCAGAAATTCTACAGTAGAGAATTTCGCACAGTCGAAGTACCGACACGGGCGAAGCGGGAACAATAATCGCCAGTCGAGTTTAACTCGTCTCATGCCGTTCGATCACCGGTGATAAATCGACGCAAACCAAAATAATCACTAAAAAATAATTTTGTTATGCGATTTTAACCCTTATGTATAAAGAAAACGTGTGAAGAAGAAGGTCAGAATCGCTTGGGGCATTCTTGTTCATAAGGTATAAGATACCATGAACCCACCTAGAGCAGCGATATAATTTCTTTGAGATTGTTTATGACACGGCCTGCGAGGCTGCGCGTCGCCCGGCTGGACAAAATGGCGGCTGTGAAGTCTCGCGTCGCGGGCGACGAAATGATCGTAAAACGTATAAATTCATCGAATAAACGCAAGTAATATTGTTCTTATGTATAGTTTAGTATTCAAGGAATGTGTTTCAGTAAAGATTACATAAGATAGCATAAAAATTAACCTGCAAAATATTACGTAAAAGTCAAAACATCGCGAAATTTTTTCGTTTTTTCCGTGTTATTTGAAACGTAGTAAAAAGTATAAATTCATTGAATAAACGCAAGTAATATTGTTCTTATGTATAGTTTAGTATTCAAGGAATGTGTTTCAGTAAAAATTACATTAGATGGCATAAAATTAACTTGCAAAATAATACGTTAAAGTTGACGTTTTTTCGTTTTTTCCTGGCTCGTCAGGGGTTAAAGATCGGACCCATCAGGACACACCAAAGTGTCAATTTATCGTAAATCGATCGTACTTCGCGTATGGAACAAAACCCAATCGTCTGCTATCGTTGCTCCATGTTTCTTTCCATCGATCCATTTAACAATATCGTGTGCCTGCGGATTTAAAAATCAGTGAACATTGCCGTGTCTGTCGACCAAGGAACGAGGAACGACCAATGAAGAAACATATCTTCCGTGAGTATTTCTGACTTGTGTTGTACTGTTGTTTGGTTGAACTAGACGGATTATCGTATCGCATCCGCGGGCGCTGTTTCGCACAGAGTGGCCCTACCAAGGCATTCTGACCCCGTGATTTGTCACGATTCACTAATTAAATGTGTTTTTTTAGTTTCAGATAAAGCGGTAAATAAACTTTACAAGAAATAAACCATCGGTAAACGATTTTCATGTCTAGCTATGTTTACGCTCTAAATTTTAATATTTTTAACTACATTTGTCTGTTTATAATATTAAAATCTGAAAAAGTCTTTCATCTGCTTTTAAAAACAGTATTTCATTTTGGGACACATTCGAAATCAGCGAATCTGTTTGAAATTAGATTAGACGACTAAATATTTTTTCATCGAGGCTCGAGGGAATAAGAACTTTTTTTTTTACTTATTTGCTCACCTTATAAACTCCCTGGAGCTTATTTGTCCAAGCCAGGTTTCAAACACACGGCCAAGAATTAGCTTCGTGGCTCCGGAACTAAAAAAAACTTACCGCTTTGCCACAGAGTTTGTCTAAACACATTTAGAATTGATCGGTATTGAATGGTTGTTCTTACCTGATGTCCTCGAGGATATCTTCGTATTCATCCTCGTCCCGCAGCTCCTCGGGGGTGACCATGTTGAGAAGGCATAGCACCTCGGTGGCGGGCCCCGAGCCCCCAAGGGACAAACCCGGCACCTGTAGCTGCACGGGGGCCACTCCGCCGGCCATCATTGCCGCTGGAAGTTAAAACAGTTTATAATATATTAAAATTCTAAATTCAGGCTCGGCTTGAGAGATATTTACGTTTGCCAAGTTCCTATCTACATCATTGGTTTAATGTTTTTATAATTGTGAAGAGTTGAGAAAAAGTTTTAAAATATTGACGAAGCCACAACCAATAGCCTACAAAATTGCTATCTGAATGAAAAATAGACAGAATTCTAAGTTGGCACCTTTCAATGGACTTACTGAAATAAAAAGGACATTACAAACCTATTGAGGAGTTCTTGGCGCCTATACTGGCTCGTTGGACAATGAGCTTCTTGTCCCCCAGTTGCATTCCGTTTAATCCTGCGATGGCCTGAAATCACAACATTTATTCAATGGGCTTATTGTCTACGCCATTCTTAATTCTTACTAGCGTTTCTTTGAATCACCTAAAATAATTCTTTTACATTAAACAGAAAATATGAAATATTTAATTAAAATAATGTTAAATCGTATTTTTGCTATGCTTCACAACAAGAAACTCCAGTCCCTTTTTTAAATTTTATTTTAATCAATAATGACTTTATAGCTTAAATACCCAGAAATATTTTTTATTTATTGGAATGAAATCTTTTAAATACAAACAAAACCTGAGATTTATCGTTTCGATCTCTTTACAAAACCAGAATGAAATGTGCATTGTTGACTGGTTTCGAGACCCATGATGTCGGAATCGACAGATTCAGTCGTACCAACCAAACAGGGTGCTTTAATGTGATGGTGTTTTATTAATTTTTAAATGACGATTAATAAATAAATAAAATAATACATAATACAACTTATATATTCAGAATCTGTTTCCGCATTTGCAGACGCAGATGCGAATATCCGTAACACTCCTGATCTATATGTGTATATTTTTTTAAGCCATAATATTTTTCACTGGTTCTATAGGATTATAAAATATGTCATTATTTTCACAAAATTTACTCTTTTGAATTGTGAAACTTTTCTTGCAGGGGTGCAACACGCTAATTAAAATAAGGGTTTACCTGATCTGTCATAGAGACATCGACGTATTCTGCGAATGCATATCCTTTACTGAGGCCGGTGGATGAATCCTTCACCAAATTGAAAGCCCTCAGTTGTCCAAATGACATCAGCAACTCTTTAACCTACACACACAGAATCCATTAATCCTCTGCTCTGCACATCGCTACCAAATCAACCTCAATACGTACATCAATTATTATTATCATTTCATCATAGGTTTTTTGTGTAAAATTTAAGAATTATTCTTATATTTTGTAAGGTTTTTGTGATACTGCTTCTGTCTTTATTAAATTCTAGATATAAACACTTCAAAAGTTTTTTTTTTAATAATAAGTTTAAAACTTGAAACCTTTTTCAGCAATAAATATATTCTTGCAAATTGATAGTTATTCAGTGAGCTTTTGTGTTTGGACTAAATATGTCAGATATTTAAATAAATTATTGTACATACCGTCATCTTAAGCACCTAAATACTAGCTGTTAAAGTATTATTTAAATGAATGAATAAAAATATATTTTTTAAATTTAAATGAGGTGATTCTTTTATTTGTTTATTTTTTTATTAAGGATTTTGATAATGATATTGCAAATATAAATATGTATTAATTTAAATCAGTGATTTGGTATTAATATTGGAGAAGGGGGAGTATTCATAAATAAATAATAATTAAGAGGAAAGTAAAATAGGTAGTGCAAAAGAATATATGTGGCAGATATAATATTTAAAGAAATGGATAAAACTACACTATTTGTACAGGAAAAATACAATAAATTCATCACACTTTTCATAAAGTAGTCATCATAAACTTTTGTTTTAAAAAGACTTTAGCATCAAATGTCAATACCCTCAATAAGTAAAAATAATTAATTGTAAATGCTAGTCTGACTGTGGTCCGAGTCCGCCAATGCAATGCGGGCTCAGACTCAGACTCAGAAAGCGCGGTAAAGTTAAATTGGTTGGTTGATTGATTGAATTGATAAAAGAGACTTGCCTTGCTGTTCCGAGGTGTATCGCTCACTCACTGAGAACATAGATGATAATGAGGGAACACAATGTTAGACAGGCCGCGGTTTTGCCAAATCTACGCTAGGGAGGGGCAAAAAGCACACGGAATCAGTAAGTTATCATGTCTTTATCTCTTGCCAAGAGCTGGCAAGTAAACCTGAAGGCTCTCTAGCTAGAAGCTAAACAAGGGAAATCGCACTCGCTGTAGACCTAGAAAGGCCGAGAAACTGCGATTCTCTGAAAATAAATTCCCTGAAATATGAAAATTCCGTGCCATGTCTGAAAAGAAAGGCTGAAAAAAATCACAAACGATTTTGTGCTCACTTCTCCCAACGGACGACCTTGAGGCTAACGAAATCTCTTTCGTCCAATCTCAATAAAGTTGCGCTAGAAAAAATAGATGCGGTGGGTACGTTTGATGCTAAAACCTATAGAAAAAACCAAATGTTTGACGTGGATGATGCTTTTTTTTCTGCACTTACTAAAAGAGAAAGCTGAAAACGATATTCAAAAACATTTATCTTTCTGGATCATGTCCACTCGGCTATACAAGACAACTCCAAAAGATCATCATATTAGTATTATATGGCTGACATAGTATCATATTATTAGATATATTTTATTCTGCACTAGTGTCACTCAAATTATGATTCCAAGTGCTCTGACAACTTTATATGCTATAATCAATAAAACAAATGTTTACTCTTTATTCTACGTATGACTGTGCAAACAATATCATCAAGTCACTACATACCTGATCTTCATTAAGGTAGTTGGGAAGCCCTCCGATGAATATCTTGTACGGTGAGTCCGGGACAACCGTGCTCACTACTCCGGCTGGAAACAACACATTGCACGATCAATCAAAATCTACATCTGCTAAATAACAATGACATTATGTGTACACGGTGGCATACCTGGTACATTGACCGAAGGGTTCTCCGTTCCTGGCATTGGTTGGTAGTCATGGGGCCGGCGTATCTTCAAGCTTTGCCCTTTAAAATTAATCCCATCAAATGCCATGGCTTGCGTTGTCTCGTCAATTGATCTAGACAAAACATGAGGTACAATAAATAATTTAAAATTTTTCTTTATTCATTTGTTAGTTAAATGATTTGAGGATTTTTCAACCACACGAGGATTTTTGTGACCGATGATTGCATATTTGACGGTAGTCATTTTGACTCGATCGGTACCACCAATGATCCATCTGGTCACTTTTTCAAAAAAGTTTTGATAATTAGATCAATGAGCTGTCGGCTCAGTCAGTACCCGAGATGGGTGCGACGAGCAAATTTTTACATCTATGATCTACGATTTCAACACAGAGGCAGCAAATCTATCACTCTGCCAGTGGGTTGTGTAAAGTGATTGAATGACCTGGGAGTATTTGACGGCCATTCTGTTGGAGGGAACATATATGGCATTTCTGTAGAAGCCTAACCGTGAATTTGTCGGTCAAGTACTGAAATAAGTTAACATACTAACCGAAACTCAAGGAAAGCAAAATTCTTGTCAAGATTAATCTGGCAAGCGAGAACTGGGTTACCAGCGGCCTGAGCCAGCCCGGAGAGGTGCATCTGTTGGTTGAAGAACTCCATTGTCTCTTCCTCTGTCACACCAAAGGGAATGTTGCCAACATATAACCTGAAAATAAAAAGGAAAGAGTGATACCGATTAAATAACTGTGATAGCATTAGTAATAAAAATTGTGATAGCATTAGTAATAAAAATTTAGAATTAAATCTTATGTGGTCAAGCAATAGACCCAAATGGCTCAGCTAGCCAAATTACATGAAAATTGCACACAAGTACAAAATTACACGAAAATTACATGAGTACAACTTACCTCCTGGCCTGCCTAGTGATGGTTGAACCAACGACGGGCACTGCAGCCTGAGGAGTGTCTGCAACAATATTCGCCGGAATCTGACCGGCGGCTTGCATCGCTTTGTACTGAAGCGGTGTGATATGTTCAAAGCCTGGTGGCGGCACATCCCAATACAGGGAAGGCTTGCGCCTCCTCGATCTGGTATTCCTCCCGCTAGGTGAACGAGACCTACTCCTTTTGCGTTCCCTGCGATCCCTACTTCTTGACCTCGACCTTTTCCTCTCTCGGCCCTCTCGGGAACGCGATCTGCGGCGGCGTTCTAAAATTTACAATCAACAGTCAACACTTCATTCAAATGCGTAGATATTCTCAACATGAATTTTAAATATCATCACCAAGCTTACCTTTGTCTTCACCCATTATTTAAAATACAAACGTTTTGTTTAAAAAATTACAAACAGAAACGGCGGACGCTCGATCAATAGAAAATGGCAGACAACCGCGAGACCATAGAAAAAACAATGAATTTGAATCTATGGTCTTTTGGTCTTTGTCTTTGCACTTTAGTACCCTTTACGGCCTTTACACACAGAGCTCGGAGCGGACGTGCGCCGCGCCACTTCAGGCCGCCGCGCAGAAAAGTAAAGACCGAAAGTAAGATAACGGTTTACAGCGCAGTTCACTGTCAGGTACTTTTGCAGTTTTTATGTAGGTTTTACACCTCTTTTTTCAGACCGATTCCAGTATAGAAACCACAGACAAAATTTTTCGCTTTACGCGATCGCTATTTTCATATCTACGCTTTCATTTGGCATCGCTGCAAATAACACATGAGCCATGCTGTTTACTGTGATGCCAACTAGAATCGTAGATACGAAAATAGCGATCGCGTAAAGCGAAAAATTTTGTCTTTGGTCTCTATACGGGAATCGGGCTGAAAAAAGAGATGGTGTAAAACCTACATTACTCTGTGTTCGGTAATAGATAATAGCACCCCCCAAATGTACACTTCGGAGCGACCGTGCCCCACGCCACTTTAGGCCGACACGCAAAAAAGTCTCTGAGTGAACTACGTTGTAAACCGTTATCTTACTTTCGGTCTTTACTTTTCTGCGCGGCGGCCTGAAGTGACGTGGGGCACGGTCGTTCCGAAGTGTCCGTGTGGGGGTGCCATTATAATCGAAATATCTGATTTCGAATTTTTAGCCAGCCGAGGAAGGGAACTGATGACTTTTGGATGGGAACCAGACGCGATGCTACAGCCGGTTTATTTTATTAAATAGATATTTACTATCGTCAAGTGGCTGAGTCAGAATCACGTTTGGGTCCCACCCAGGCGTCGTCAGTTCAATTCCTTAGTCATGATCCTCCATCACGACATAAGCAAGCATCCAGCGTCATGACCCAGGCAAGCACCGATTCCTCGGCTAGCTATGTCCTCCATTACGACACAAGCAACATTTTCCGCTTACTGTGGTGGTAGGAGGAGATATTCAAATATTGGCAGGTTATTTGTAATTCGGGAATGTTTGTCTTTCTTTAAAAAAAATTTTTGCAGTTCACACGCGGTAGAGGTGAAACCTTTAGAAAAACTAAAGTAGGAAAGAGTGGGGAGGCTACGAATCACCGCACTAAGAAGAGACCGATAAGCTACGAATAACCGCACAAATAGGAGACCAATTATTCTATCTCTATCTCCTTCTCTCACAGGCTAATTCCTACAGATGTACGTATTTGTCACTTTTTAGTGTCGCTTTTTCGTTTCATCGAGTTTCAAACCACAACAGTGCCAAAGAAGTTTTCACTTCAACAATCATTAATTACGACCGTATTTATTTACAATTCAAACTCATGATTATCAGGCTAGCGCAGTTGACACAACTCGTTCGATTTATTCTCCGTGACTGACCGCTTTACGTGGCTCTGCTGTAAAAAATGAACTAATCCCCCGTCTGCTTTCCTGCTTCACACGGGAGGTGAATGTTTTCCATCGATCATGGAAAGCTTGAGCATTTGCGAACAAGACATGTACAAAGCCGTGCCTCCATTGGCAAAGTTTATAGTGATATTCAAGTGAAATTTCAAGCAAATGTTTATGGCGGATGTCGCTGGTGAGAGGGCTATAATGTTCAAGCGAATGTTCATGTCGAAGGTCAAAAGAGAGGCTGCATAATCTAGCTGTTTGTGTTTTCGGTCGCAAGAGACACGCCTCATTCATATGAGGGGCGGATTGGTTTATTTGCGATCTATGATATCTGACATCTATGGGTTTTGTTATAGCCGAACTTTGGTTTATTTATGATATCTGATATCTATGGAAACTGATGAAACCGGTCAAAAATATACTTAGTGAAGATTAGAAAATAAATGTTATTTTATAATATTGTGAATTGGTAGATTTACGTCAATTTTTGTTATGGCAGCCAACTTTATTCGCCGCTCTTTGGTCCAAACACACAAATCATTAATTCTGTATGTATTTCAGATTATGTATTTTCAATAAATTTAACCTCAAAATTAATGTGTCAAAAGTTTTCAGATTTTTAATTTTCGTCCTATGATTTCTTCGATTTGCTTTATTTTATTTACGAACTAATAGTCCATTAAAAATATAACCATAACACACACGAATAAAAAAGAGATGACAATGAAAGGAGTACATATAAATTAAGAGCATTGACAATATACATGAAATATTCAAATACACATATATCATGTATAGTATGTACGTAAGTAGCTTGAAGATGAATAAAAGTCTTTAAAAATACACATTGCGTATCGACTGCCGAAAGTCATTTAGGCTTACATAAAAAAATTCAATGCTTTTATTTGCGTCGACAAGTCTCGGCATTCTGGATAAAGGAGAATGATATCCATTTGAAATGTAATGCCGCTTTTTGGTCACTACATTTTCAAATGAATCTTGTTAGCCCATTGGCCACAAACCCCTGCAGCCTGCCGGGTTAGAGTAGGTCCGCCAAAAAAATGGAAAACGAGCATGACAGCAATATTTTTTAATAAAATTTTAAATGCTGAATGCTCTGTAGGTAATTAATCATTCATTTCGTAGAATTGGCAATAATATGTTTTTTCCCTGATATTTGTGTTCCAAGTTTTGTATGCAGCCAGCCGCAAAATTGCGAGTGGTTCTAGGCTTTTGGCAGTAACCCTGCACGTCCCTGATTGCTTTGGAGACTATCATACCAAATTATTTTATTGGTTGTTAGTATTCATGTATGTAAAAAACAAAAATTATTAATGAATATTATGTTTTTTTGTAACTTTATGAATAAAAATGTGAAAAAAAAAACTTACGGAAAAAGAAAAGGTTATATTTGTATCCTTATTTACATGTATTTTAATATTTTTCTTTACCTTAATCCAATATGTAAACAAATTTAAAGAAATAAATTCATTTGAATCTAATGTTCAAAAGTTACAATAGATTTAGTACACCAATGCAGGTTTTCAATTTTTGGTAAAAAATTAATTATGTGGCCAATGGGTTAATCGCATTTTCTACAAACCTCGGCTAGTACCTACCTTAATTATATGTTAACTTATTATAATGCTTAAACATTGTAGACAATGATTTTCTAATATTGTCTCTGATGATTAAGTATTACAATTTGAGGTTTTACTCATTAAGTTGTTCCAAAATTAAAAAAATATATTTTGATCCTGTTTATTTTTCTAGCTTTTCTCCCTTATCAGTAAATAAAAATGCCATGGCAACATTTGCTCCGTATTACGTAGACCCAGTCTTCAAGAAAGAGAAGTTGAATGCTCTCATAGAAACGGAAGAGCCAACAACTCTGAGCACCGCTTCTGTTAAACCTCCGCTGCCGTACGAATCATCCTCCGACCTCTATGATGAAATTGTTGGGTAAAAATACATACATTCTTTATCTTTACAGAGATTTAATTATTATTAATTAATACTAAATTAAAAAATGGATTTTTAAAAAATGTGATTACTACACAAGAAACTACCCCCGTCTGGAGCCAGTGAGGCTTTGGCATCCCCATTTGGGATATGTTGTGAGGCTGAAGGTAGTGGGCCAGGGGAGGAAATGGGGAAGAGGATGTTGGGGAAGTACCTGGCTTTTCAGATCTTGCCACCAAACACAACTAAAGCATTTCAAGCAATGTTTCAATTCTGAATGGTGGTGTTACACCAGGGCGATACTAAGAGTATCCTCCACTCCGGAACTTGCCGCAAATATACTATACATTATTTAAAATTAATTAACGATGAAATAACACAAATAAACCAAATAAAATTTATTTGCGCTTGCCTCGATTTGAAATTGCGACCTTCGGATTGCTAATTGAGAGCCTTACCTCTTGACTATGGACGCGATCTTTAGTGCAAGTTGCCATCTTTAGCTACTACTGCTCTTTCAATCGAAGATGCTCCGAAGAACTAGAGTCATTGATCCCTCAGGCACCGGTGCATAGTTGGGAAACACACCAAACGCGTTCCCAACATTTGCAAACTGTTGGCATGAGAATGGGTCGTTTCTGTGACTCATTCTTGAGTTCAACAGCTCGGCTTTGGAACGATTTGCTGGCCTCTGTGTTTCCTCCCTACTACAACCCTTCTTCCATTCCTCAAAAGACCCCCACGCAACATTTCGAAAGTTAACAAAGGCCCTGAGGGAAGTTATTTTCCTCAGGGCCTTGAAGTTAAAAAAAACCTAATAACTTATTTGTTACCACTTATGGATTATTTTTTAAAAAATTGGTATCCCCTTGCTACAAAAAAATAAGTTTTGACCCCTTTGACTGTGTATAATAAACATAGTTCTGAGCATTGCTCTTCATAGCATCCCCAAATAAAATCCCAAGGTAAATAATTTCCCCCAGCGCTTCCTGGGTAGAGTTAATAAATTGGCTGTAATGATTATTTTCTCTTATGAGTTGTCCTATTCTATTAAATTACCTTTGGGGATCATTATTATTACAATTTGGGAGGCAGATAAGGGTACCGCCGCCCCGGGGTCCACTTATTGGATAATCAACACCCTTGCCACTAGTCACATCAAGTGGTTCGTTACATTTGATGACTTAACAGGGATGCCCGGGTTCATGGGGTGAAGTTTGTTTATGTTTTGGCGGCGAATGTGTCTGCCTGCCTAGTGCATGGCGGGCCCGATCGGGGAGATTTGTTGAAGAAGACCTAACCTACCTCTCGACCCACCGCAGTGAGAGGGATGGATTCATAAGTCCGTCACTCCTGGACAAATTGACCCCCAGAACTTCCCCTCATTCCTTTCCCTAAAAAGACCCTCCACACAGCATCTCTAAAGAAGACATAGGCCCTGAGGGAATTTTTTTACTCAGGGCCTCCTTTCTGTTTGATAATCACAACTAAGTATTTGTTCAATAAGTAAGTATTTAAATAAGTATTTGTTCTTCGTAAAGAATGGTTGATTTTATTTCATATTAATAATATCGTTGCGAGAAAGCAATACTGCTGTAACAGCCAAAAACAAAATTGTTCAATTGTTGATTTTGCTCATCAGTTAAAAAACGTATTATTGACAAAACGACTAGTTTTTCCAACATTGTACAATTCTTATTTATCATTGTAGGGTCACGTGACCCAGATAAATCGACGCAGAAAAAAAACCTCTTCAAAATGGTGTATAAAAAGCATTTTCATAGGTAGTGATGGTTACAGCAGTATTGCTTTCTTGCGACGATATGTTGATAATGATAATGTGGATGCTTCCTGCGTATTTAGAAGTAAAAAAAGTTAATATATTTTTTTTTTGTATTTTCGACAAAATTGTAATTTTTATTTTCTAAATCATTTCAGCAAATTCACAAATTACATAATGAAAGATGGCAGGAAATTACGTGCTCGTCGGCTAATAGAAGAAACATTTGAAATCATCAAAAGATCACAAATAGAGAGATACCATTTATGTGAGACTCAAGCAGAAAAAGACTCCATTGAATTGAGCCCTAAAGTAATCCTGCACAATGCCATTCTGAATACTCAGCCTCTCCTGCAACTGACTCCCATCAAGAGGGGAGGCGCCACTTATCAGGTGGGCATTCACTTTATTTTTACATTAGCTCCCACACTCCAGATGGGCAGATTTTTCATGATTTATAAATCTCATTTTAATTGAATATAGTGTCACTTAAAAAATATTCAAAGACGTTCAAAGATAACAAATCATTCCAACAATCAAACATTTAGTCATCTAAACAATTATAATAACTTAATATGCATTGTGTATAGATGATGCTCGTCTTTTAGGCACGCGATCGGTTGGCATGTATACATGACGCTCTTCTCAAATAGGTTAATGACCTACTTCTTCTGTAAAATTATTACCATTTTTTTATTGTTAACGCCTCAGGCCTCAATTGTATTTTGTCAGAGGGTCAAAATGTTTCCGCTTTGTAATAAAATTCAAAGAAATGGAATATTTCTGAATGTATCCAAAAATTAAAGGTGATAAAATACTCTTTCAAATTTTGTAAATCGAAATAAACATGTAATTATTGAATGTAAACATAATAAAAGTTTTGAAAATTGCTCACTTTAAGTTTAAAAAAAAAATGCTGATGATGAAAAAAAACACATACAGATTTTTATTAAGCAGATGTATTCTAAATGTTATAGTCACCTCACTTTTTTGTCATTTCATGTAAAACTAATTAATAAAAACTCCCCAAGTTTTATAATTTTTTTTTCAAAATTGCTGAAACTTTGAAGGTGTTTTTTGTTTTGACATTTTACCCCTTTTGTGGTTAACTTTTAAATTTAAATATAAAGGTGTTTTCCCCTTCTAAAACTGTTTATATCATATATCTCACTATGATAGTAAGGGAGACACAACGATTTCTGTGAGAACTATATGAGTTGTTCCAAAAAGCGAACAAATTAGCATGAGCCGTTCAAATAAACTTAAACACCATTGTCTAATTTTATTTATTGATGTCTGGTGACCCCCACTTTGAAAACCACTGCACTAAATAATATGCAGAAATTGTTTTTATTTTTGGAGTGATTTGGGCTAAGTAAAAACCACAATCTTGAATTTTTAGAAGAATAACTCTCTTTATAATAACTTTTGAAGGTTATTCCTATCAATGTAATAATATATTATTGAAAAAAATACAAAAATTTTTTTTTTGATTTTTTTAAAAAACCGTGCATGCGCAAATGTTTTGATCAATCACCGCTACTTTTATACAAAGTAATAAAATAATTGGTACTTATCTCGAAAGTTTTATTATATAATTATTATAATTTTTAATGCTCTTGTAATTTTGTTTGTTTATTATATTAAGAAAATTGAATAGAATATCATATATTTCTCGCGTAAGACGCAAGTGTATCTCATTATTTCTCAGCCTTTTTTGTGTGTTACACCAGCCATTTAAAATATCTAACCATATGGCTTTCAATAAAAAAAATTACTTCTCCAAATAACTGATCACTGAATATTACTTGACCCTTTTTTTTTAATAAGCTAAACATTTTTTTTGTTTCTTCCGAAAACCTGTGTAAAATCAGATACATGGTGTTTTAATGTGAGCGATTTTATTTTTATGGGACATCTTTTGACCTTTTTCTAAAAATCTAATTGAATATTTATTTACAGTTGCAACCGTTACCTTTTTATTTTTCTGCATCTTGTTCTTTTTCATATTTTTGTTTAGATTTAATAGTATTATCTTCTTCAATGATACAATAATCTTATTTTCGATCGCATAAAGCGTTTTAACTATACGGATGGTTGTGTGGTCGCAGGTGCCCATCCCGGTGACGGAGCGCCGCGCCCGATTCATGGCCCAGCGCTGGATCCTGGAGGCGGCCAAGGACCGCGACTACAGCAAGCTAGACATGGCCAAGCAGTTGGCCTGGGAGCTGATGGACGCGGCTAACAATCGTGGCAAGGTTGTCAAGCGCAAGCAGGATTTGCACCGCCAGTGCGAGGCCAACAGGGCTTACGCTCACTACAGGTAATATCATTACATTATCTACCCGAGGAAGTTTTGAAGCATGAGTTAGTGTAACTGCTTATGTTTGGCACGCGACTGCTTATGTTTGGCGCAAGGGTGCGACTACTGGAAGGTTAAAAAAATATGTTTGTTAAATTGATGAAATTGAAATGTGTATTTCTTTTGTTTACATTTCTTAGGGTTTATCTTGATAAGTAAAGTCAGATTTCGTGATTTTTCGAAGGTCTGCCCTTTTTCCCTTTTCAAGAAAGTCTTATTTACTATGAAATAATGAATATCTAAATATTTGCTGTTAAACTCTTCTTTTATTTTGCAGATGGGGATAAGAAGAACACAGCATTAAATAATATCTAAGTGAATTGTATGAATAAATAATAATTAAATAGTTAGTGAATATGTTTATTAGTTTTTTTTATTTAATCTTCCGTCAGCGTGACAGTATATAAAAAGGCGCAGTTCCAAAGTGCAGGTGGTATATAATAAAGGTGCAGTTCCAAGGTGCAGGCAGTGTATAATAAAAGTGGTTCTAAGATGCAGGTGGTATATAATAAAGGTGCAGTTCCAAGGTGCAGGTGGTATATAATAAAGGTGCAGTTCCAAGGTGCAGGTGGTATATAATAAAGGTGCAGTTCCAAGGTGCAGGTGGTATATAATAAAGGTGCCGTTCCGTGAACAGAGGTACAATCAGTTCAGATATAACAATGTATATAAATGAACATACATTAAAAGAAAGGTAATGTATGCATTGAACCGCATAATTTCTTTTCTCTTTATAAAATACATTTTCAGCCTTATAAACGTGTTTCCAATTCTACACAAATGAAAAATAGTTATTTATATATCATAAATGGTTGTTTATTAGCTCTTTAAATCACATTTATTAGTAAGGCCGTAAGCATGTTGGTAATAATTAATTAATAACAATTCATCAAATTTTAGGTAGACCCCTATATTGAAAAATAAACTTTGTCGAGTTTCATAAAATTAAATAATTTTTTTTTTAAAAAGAAAGACTAACATTCCTGGGTTACAAATAACCAGACAATATTTGAAAATCTCACCACAGTAAGCGGAAAATGTTGCTTGTGTCGTGATGGAGGACTTAGCCAGACGAGGAATCGACCACGGGACGCCAGGGTGCGACCCAATATCCACAGAATAGCAACTTGCGAATTTCAATGACGGTTTGCACACAGGCAACTTCTCAAAGACCAGTTGTCAACGGCGATGCAACCAGTCACTTGCACCTTGCCGTGCTAGTCGCTGCGGCTGGCGTGTTTCAGTTGCCAGGTTGACATGGTTGCGCCTCACAACCTGTCAGTTTTCGAGTAATTTGCGATATGTCCAAGCTGGAAAATATCGATTTTGTTCAGTAGGTTGATAAATTGTTAATTATTATTATTATATATTGGTTAGGCCCAAGCACGCACCTACACTTATACACACCTACTCTTACACATACATACTGTCACTGCTTGGGATTTGGTAGTAATATTGTTGCCAATTCCTTTTCCTACCCATCCATTTGCCTACCCGTCCTTCCTTAATTCAGTGTCTGTAATAAACTGCCCGCCTCATTATATAGCCATTTGCGCTCCGCTCCGCCTTTTAACCTAATTCCGCTATTAAAAATAAAATAGTTCGCGCATTTTTACTGTGTGTGCATGTTGGATGGAAAAGAACAACGAGGGCCGGCCTACAGATTCCTTTTCGGTGAGTCCTTCCTCTCCATGCAATTATTCTACCATATTTTTCAGGCAGTGATGGTAGACACAATCAAGGTCATTTTTAATACACACACAGTAACAATTCCACTCTGCTCAACTGCATATCTCATCCATATATTAAAGTTGATAATTGATAAGTGTTAGGTTGATAATTAATAAATCATTTTTTGTTAAACAAGCTGATATAATTACTGAAATTGTAAAGCTGAGTTGTGCCCTTTTAAATTGCCAACCATTTTTAGTTTGGTTTTGGTTTCTCCATGAGCGAAGGGCCTTAGAAAAAATAATACTTTTGTGGCATTAATTCATTCAAAATGTCTGCCAAATAAAAATGATGCAAGAAGTTCATTAGAAAAAGTACCAAACTAGACTTGGCTACAAGGAATATGACAGCCAAAACCAGAAACAAACGAAATGTAATAACACCCTTTTGGTTGCTAAGGAATAATAAAAATATTTTTATTGTTGTAGAAGCAATATTTGATCTGTTGTGTCTACAATCATAATCCTCAGTTTGATAATTGACCGTAGTAGAAGAGTACAATGGGCCACAGGTGCCATAAGTTCTGCTTGTTGATATGGAAGAACTGGCTTCTGCAGAAACGCCACAAGGTTCAAACAGTTGTAGAAGTCATGGCACCGGTGATGTTCTCTGCCATTATTGTCCTTATTCGAGCCATGGTTGTTCCGGAAGCCAGAGGACAGATTCAGCATAAAAAATTTAATGCTAGTACATTCGAAGCTGGTTTATATGCACACATTCCACAGACGTTTGAGTGAGTATATTGATTTTTGTGAGCGAAAGAAAGACATTCTAAAATTCTTATCGAATACACCGTTTTTCCTTACAATGTTTTTCAACGATGTATTTATTATCGCTAAATCCAAATATTATTATTTTTAAAGCATTTAATAATTTATTTTATATTTGATGTTTTCTGATTTTCTTTGCAAGATATAGTGAGGTACACCTCTACCTTTCACACACAGATTTGGTTGTTTTTGTAAAATATGATTTTGAGATCAAAGTGATGTGTTTGTATGGTGATATTAAATCTTGAAATAATATTATTCAGGAAATATTAGAAAATTGCAAGAGAAGAGTGTTTATTGCCACAACTGGGATTTCAAAACTGCGATCTATTGTAAACCGTCTATTATATATCCTGTTGTATATTATATATTCTGTTTTACCCTCGGTTCTTATATTCACACTTACCACCTCAGTTCTTAGATTCACATACCACTATAAAGCCTCCCAAAGACAATTCTCAATAGAAATTATCAGTTTATGTCAGCTTTCTTTGTGTGGTGGAGGTCTGTGGGATGCTTAGGTTATTATTATTATAGGACGACATTGGGTGTCACTTGGTTCAGCACATCATTGCCTCCAGGAAACTGATGGAGGAGACGTTCTTTTTCCATGTGTTCTGTTGTTTTCCACATTCACACATTTCAGAATCCTTCAGGCTCTAGTTATGCATCATACGCGCACAGGGCCGTAGCCAGAGTTGAATTTAAAACATGGCAGTGGTAATTACAGGTAGGGCGCAAGTAAAAATGTAACTTGATCTGATCCGGTGAATCGATTTTCATCGTTCATGTGTGAGGCAATACTTAATTGGATGATCAAAACATTTAGTTATTTAACAATAATAAAGGATTACCTTGTGTTCTTTCACCAGGTAGATAATAAGTATTTGTACACAAGGTAATTCTTGATCATTGCTAACAATGAACTTCAGAAAAGTACCTGCAGCATCAATGGCTTTTCATTTATTTAGGTATCAAACATTATTTGAAATTACAGAATAAAAAAAAAAATTAAAATAATATAAAGTCCTTCCTTAACAATCGAATTCTTTGATTTGACATATCATTAAAAATATGAAGTACTTCATTTAGATCAACTGACTTAGTTCTTTTCTTTTCAAATGCTAGAAACACCATGCCTGCCATTCTTTCGTGACCCATTGACAGCCTCTGAGGCCTATTGATTGCAGTCAATCTTGAAAATGTAGATTCGCACACAGCGGTGCTGCAGCCTATTGTCGCCACAGATGCAAAAAGTTCATACACATCTCTAAACGCCTCTCACTGCCTAACTGCGAACAAACAGCTTACTAGTATATTAGGGGCCATCCATAAATTACGTCACACGAATTTCATGACTTTTTGACCCCCCCCCCCCCCCCTGTCACATTTGTGAGACCCCCTCCCCCTAGAATTTCATGATTTTTTGACCCCCCCATACCCTTTGTCACACTTCTCTACTCCCCCCCCTTAAGGTGTGACGTAATTTATGGATGGCCCCTTAACATAGTCAATGGTATTTCTTAAGGTAGGGCACAGGTATTTTAAGGTAGGGCTGTACGCGCACATCGGTTGTGACTGTACCGAATGCGGTTTAGCGAGATCCATGTCTATCCTGTCTTCCTAGGGAGAAAGAACCTTGGTAGTTTAATACGATAATATTTACCGAAAAATATTTTTAGATAAACATCTTTTTAAGCTAATCTCTGATAATCAATCCGCCTATGTTGAAAGAGATTAACTTACATGTGCCTAACAAGTATACTCATGGGAAATCCCATGCACTTTTTTATGCCCCGTAAGCTAGAACTTATGCCTATCAGAATGCACCAATAAACAGAGCGACTCAACTAACATTTTCAATGTCACTTAAGCTCGCCTTCCACTGCGAGCGGGGCGGACTCCGAGATGAAACTAGAGATGAAATTGCCGGAAATGAGAGTCTTTAAAAAAAATTTTAAAACAATTTTCTTTTTAACCAAAGTTTCGTTACTTATCCAAAATCTTGTTTTTGCACGCTTCTTTAAAAAACATAAATCAGCAAACATTTCTTCATTGCATATGTGCAGTCACAATCATCCTCACTAGAATCAGCACTTGACATCATAAAAAATAGTAGGGTAGATTAAGCATATTATAGACAAAGAAAGATTGGAAGTTGAGTAGGAACATCCATTGTAGGATACTCGGAATGAAACCGACTCAGAACCATCTCAGATGAGTCAGTCAGAGTAATAAAAAAATTGGTTAAATAGGTTACGTTAGGTTAGGGTTATCGGCTAATTTTAAATTTTTTATTTCTTAGCTTTTAATGACTTTTCGTTAAGGTGTTGAGTTGACTTTATTCTCAGTTGGCATGGAACCGTATTTTACAATAGTTTGCAATAAGGAACTCCAGTGAAAAATATTATGGCTTTAAAAAAATATGTTCATATAGACCAATAAACACTGATTCTGAATATATAAGTTTTATTAAATAATATTTAACGTAGAGTTTTAAAAAAAATATTAAAAAGTCCATTTTAAAACAGTTCATTAAAACACCCTGTCAAGTTGGTATTATTGAATTTGTGAGGCGTGACGTCACCGCTTCCATAAAACGCTCCAATGCTGCAATTCAAAATGGCCGGCGATGATCAGCTGATTCCAGTTGCCTACAAAATTCATACTTCGATTGGTCATGATGACGTCACACTGGATTCGGTGGTTTTCGAGGGATCTTGAAAAATTAAAACTTTGACATTTATTTTAACTATTAAAACTAACTATAAAAATAAAAATAAATATGCAGTTATTTAAGTTAGAAGGCCATTATTCATTTAAAAAAATAAAAAAATTGGACTGGAGTTCCTTATTGTGAGATAACCTATTTAACTATTCTAATCTTTATTTGCAGTATTTTATTGTTTTTGGTTAGGGTATCAAGGGGATTTTGAACTGTTTTGTAGTGATTTTTTTTTGTTAAAATTAACCATTATGTAGATTTTAAAGTCCTCATCGATTGTTGCGGAAATGGGAATTTAAGAATTATTTTGCTGACTCATTTTTGGGCTTTAATGGGATCAAGGACCGTACTAAACATACCACCCTAAAGCCTCGATTACATTGAGCGAGTTTACAAGCTACCAGCCGGCATTTTCACTATCTGCTAGTGAACTCGCTCAGTGTAATCATATTACTAGCTAACTAACAGATTTTACACTGAAGGAGTTTACTAGCAGATAGTGAATACGCCGGCTAGTAGCTTGTAAACTCGCTTAATGTAATCGAGGCTTAACCTACAATTCTGTACCTACTCAGTATGTGATTGGAACAGTGAATAATAAAATTATTTTAAAAGTTTGTGTTATACATATTTGTTTGAAGAAATCCATAATATACTAGGGTCAGTCAAAAAGTAATGCCTCCTATTTTTTTCTCCTTTAATTGTCAAGAAATAAAAAATGCAATTACATGGGTTGAAAACCACACTATTGACAATTAATTTGTTACTTTTCAATATAATCTCTGTCTATTTCCACAGCTTTGGTCCATCTTTTAACAAGGGCATGTATCACAGTAAAAAGCATGATCACATCCAGAACACCATCGCCATAACTTTCTTCGCTGATCACACAGTTTTGAATTTTTTTGTCCTTTGGTGAGTTTGTGTGATGTCATTCCTTTGACTGCCTCTTTGATTCAGGTTAAAATAATGAACCCATATTTCGTCTCCGGTTACAATTTTTTCCAGAAATCAAGTGTTGTGAGGCTATTTTTTTTTCTTGTTACTTTATTCTGGCCAGTTAACATTCTTAATAATCGTCATCACACTGACTTTACTGAGAGAGAGAATGCGACATCTGTAGTTATCTGGGTTCACCACGAATGATGTCATCAACTCGCGTGCAGTCACAGAAATCAACGGCCTGCGCCGTTCCGATTTTTGTCAGCCAGCTGTGTTTGTCTTTCAGCTTCGTTACAGCAATGAAACCATCGTCTAGCAGTGCTGACATCCACTGTT
The DNA here is from genome assembly GCA_936435175.1 of Glyphotaelius pellucidus. Lineage (NCBI taxonomy): Eukaryota > Metazoa > Arthropoda > Insecta > Trichoptera > Limnephilidae > Glyphotaelius > Glyphotaelius pellucidus. The sequence continues at coordinate 16,438,527 of OW386549.1, read as the reverse complement.
GCATCATGTTACACATTTTTCAGTCTTTCATGAATGCGAATGGGCGTTTCACCTTCTACAGTCAAGAATCAATCACAGAATGCTGTCCATTACGAGCATCGATGTCGGCCATTTTGCAAGCGACTGCAGTGCTGCCACCTGTTGACGCAAAACGTTACTATTGCATTAGATTGTAGCAGAAGATTTAAGGAATAGCACCAAATTCAAAGTTTTCACTTAACTAACTTTATTTCAGTAGAAAAAAAAGGAGGCATTACTTTTTGACTGACCCTCGTATTACAGATTTACGATTTTTATTGCCAGTGCTGAGAATATTTTGTTTCCAATTAAAGTCCGAGTCAAAAGTAAGTCCTAAGTATTTGGGGCAGTTTACTTATTAAAGTGTTTTAAATTTTTTATTAAAGTTTTTTTATAATTTTTTATTAAAGTTTTAGTTATAATTTTTGATTATAATTTATTTAAAATTTTGAATGTTGTTAATATTGGAGAGTTGGTATTTGGTTTTGGGTACATTCAGGGGGTATTTCACCATCTTGCTCACAAGCACTACCAATAGGATAAAGCATTTTTTCGATTTCACCATCCTTCAAGGATGCTTATGTGGGTAGATAAAGTTTATTTTTATTAATTGGTACTTTGACCAGCCAGTAACGTTTACCGGGTACAAATTAGCAAAGTTTTCTACCATATTAGCAAAGTTTTCTACCACGGGTTCAATAAATATGACAGACAGCTGCTGTCAAATCGTATTTGCATTACCCGAATTTTTCACGATTTCTACTTACGAAAATGCCGTTCTTGTAATCCATGGCCAGCCTAAAGACAAAAACTCTCAACCACTTGGTGTGTTATTTTAATATATATATATATTGAAGAATAATACAGAATTGTAGTACTTACATCATATTTCAACAACAATAACAAGTATATTAGGTTTTATGTCATTCTATAACCATATAAATTGCATTCCAACAATTTCCAACAAATAATAATTTCATTGTTGTCAGCCGGAGATTTTGTTGGTGTCTGCTTGCAGATTTATAAAAAGATAGTCGGAGGATATTGGATATAGCCGTCCAATGTGTATTCGCTTCCTTCTGGACCCGGCTCTTTTAAAAGGTTTTTATAATTTGACCCAGTTCCCGAGGGTCAAGGGATTATGGACTGCAATCATGTTGCAATGTGACCAAGTAAGTACCTCTGAATATCATACTACTGTAACGGATATTTTTACAATCAATATTTGTACTATCAATGAATTCACAGGAACAGGGAAGGTATATAAAATGTACCTATATCCTCACTACACACCTGTAGTATTCATTTCCTTATTCCAACAGTATTCGATTTCCCCAACTGAAAAAACCAAGTACTGAAATGACTTTCTTCTTTCAGACGGAGAAAATGCCGAAGTAACCTTAACCAGTAACTGCTACAGAAAAGGTGTCTTCTCCAGGTGGACGTGCTGATTGAAGTGATTCTGTATGAGACCCTAGAAATTTTGTACAACTGTGTTTTAAAGAGTAGATTCCCTGTACTTTTATTGTGAAAAACACTTATTTAGCTTTATGGAAACTGTAATAAAACTTCAGAATATTTTGGTATATCTGTACAATATATTTATTTAATAACATGTGAGAGAAAAACATTTCTCTTTGTAAGAACATACCTAATACGGTAGATTATACTTAGTTTTTATAAATATATGGCAACATTATCAGGAGTCAGTGGGACGACGGCAGCCATAATATTTTATAATATTGTATGGATGAATATGAATGGTACAGACAAATGATTGTATATTATTTATAATCATTCTCACGCAAGGTCATTTAGTAGATGTTGCCCCATGTGTAGGCACGGTGGGGCAAGGTGGGGCATTTGCCAACTCTGGCTGGGCGATGCATGACCTCTTAGATTGTAGACCAAGTTGCGTTTTCAAATTTACAGCACTTCAAATGACGGTTTTTCCGTCTTCCGTTCATGTTGATAGAGCCCAAAGCATGAATATGTTGTCGAGGCCTACTGTTTTTGGTATCTACTCTAGATTTTTATTTTTTGTCCCACCCTAAATCAATACCTAGCTACACCCATTTGTTCAACTACAAACATTACAAAAATTTCAATGAACTAGAACTAGCTAGAGAATAACTAGCTTCGTGTTGGGAACACCTTACTAAATGAATATTCTAGATTGTAAAGTAAACAATACATTCTGTTTTATATAATCATTATGTTAGCAGCTCTGGAGACTCTGGATGGCTGATGGCTATTCTTTTAGTCTTCCTCATCCACAACGCACAGCGGTGTACTCCTCAATTGCATTCGGTTTATCTGAAAGTAATAATAAGGGATAAAACATTCATGAAACACTAACCACCTGCCACACCTGTGGATCAATGAGCATGCTCACAAATCAACAGCCAGTTGATTTGTGAATGGAGGGAAATAATTATGCCGAGTCTTCAATTTATGATGGTCCGATGCTTTGTGACCCCCTTGCACAACGTGTGAAACGCTTGTAAACTGTGCGACCCAAAATTTAAGTTTCTTGTTTTTGTAAAAGCGCAATGAAACCATGCATTATTTTAATTCAATGGCAAGCCAGAATTTAACACTAAACAAATACAAAATATTGTTACTGAAGTCGCTCAGTTGTACATAATATTGTATATTTTTTACTATTTCTGTGTAAAAGTCCCTAAAAAGCGTTTTAATAAATACAATAGGAAATGTACAGGTTGATTTTTAAATATGCAATGTAAATGTTTTACCTAGAGCAGAGGCATCGATATTCCAGCCGCTGGTGGTGCCTCTGGTGAGGGAGATCGTACATTTTATCATCGTCTCTATGTTGTCCAAGGGAACAGCGTTGCTGGGTCCCTATCTGATGAGGGTGCACTTTTGTCTCTCCAGTCCCTCATATTTCACTTTAATGTATTGGTTCACCTGAAGGCTCTGCAGACAAATACACAATAGATGTTAAAGATACTGTACCTAAACGATTTAACAGCAGAAAATCACAAAAAATAGCAATGAGGAAAGAAGAAAGAGTAAAACATTTTGTGACGCATTAATTAAGACAAATCTACAAATTCAACTAAATTCTTTAGTAATATCACTCAATAATCAATAAAACATAACAAAAACCCGTTGAACTTACCTTATAGTTTGCATAAATAAACCAATCCCGTTCGTAAACAACAATAAACGAACACTGTGTTGACACCATGTTGACACTTTTGACGTTTGTGATTTCATAGAAACAATGGCGTCTAAGCACGTCTAAGACAGGCGTGGCAGTAGACCAAAATAGCTACTTGGCACCATATTTTCTGTGGCGAAATGCGCACGGGTTTTTGAGCATGATTCTCCTACCAATAAAGTAATGTGACCGGTAGTTAAGAGCAACATTTAAAGAGATTGGTGAAATAGCCCCTCAATGTTAGGGAGTTGGTAGATTCTTATTACAAATCAAATTGCTTTTCTAACTCGACATTGTATCAACAAAAACATGTTTTCTCAGGAGATGAAAGAAGTATTCTATTTTACTTATTTAAAAATGTTTTTATGCAATTTTTATTTATTTAATTGATACATTGACAGCCTTACTAATAAATATGATTTAATTTAAATATAAATTACTAATAAACGTGATTTAATTTAACTGTAATTTTATAAAACTGATGAACAACCTGTTTATGAAAACCTTACTAATGGAAATGTGAAATAGAAACTGACAGTCCTAAAAGAGTTGATGGAAGGACATACATTGTTTATGCAGGGTTTTTATCTGTTGCATAAGCTGTTAATAATAATAATTTCTTGAATTTTTCTAAGGTATTTTAAATGTTTTATATTTTTCTTCTTTTTGAAAATGTCTTAAAAAATACCGTTTTAGAAATTTTTGTATATGAAAAACACTTTAATATTTATTAATTGCAATATTTTAATTTCAAACATGAAAAGAGTTGATGAAAAAGCTTACCATTTTTACCAAAAATTTCTGAGAATATCAGTATTTAATATGTGAAACAAAAAAATTTTACCCCTTTTCACAAAAATTGCGCCGACGGAGGAGTATGAAATTTCGCACACTTATAGTTTATATAGAGAAGGCATGCAGAATGTTAATATATTTTTTAAATTATGCATAAAAAATACATTAACTTTAAATTAATTATGGTCGAATTTCGACCGCTGGGCGACCACCAGTAAAACTAAAAAAACATAGTCCTTTTTTTTTAAATTTGCAAGAAAACCATCCCTTCACCTTTGATCTCGTTCATACAATAAAAAAATATAAAAATTTTTGAAGTTGCTTTTACTTCCCAAAAAATAAAAATAGCAGAATAGAGAATTCGCCAGCTAGTAGCTTGTAAACTCGCTCAATGTAATCAAGGCTTTAGCAGAAAAAACCAAACACAAATGCGTATGTATGCATGGGATCGTTGCCGGATGCCAAATGCAATGTTGCCAGATTTAAAAAATAGAGTTAAAGATTTTTTTTTATTAGTACCAAATCGAATCTAAACTTGTTCAAAGAGTGATTTTTTTATTAGTAAGGCTGTGAATATGTAGGTCAGAATGGTGACGAAATTGTGGCTTTCACCTTGGCAATACTAAGAGTATCTACAAACTAAGGTGAAGTCGAGTAGTAAATAGTAATCACAAGAATATATATATGTTTTTTTTTCAGCGTTGTTCCTCTTTACAAGACTGATTTCATTATTGCATTTGCTCCTCAAACGCCAAAATTAACAAGCGTCATGAATCAGTCATTACAATACTTACTAAGTTCAAATTTAATAATACCATTCGAGCCTGCTCTTAACCACCTGAATGGTTTTTCTGAAACAAGTCAAATGATGGAATACCTGACGAATCCAAGTAACACTGAAACTGTGGTTTGTGGTGTTGAGTTTGGAAAATCATTTAGCAGTAAGTATTTTATATCATGCTTCTAAATTATTGTTCACTTTTCTGTCCGGAGGAAGGTGAGTCAGGGAAGTGCGGCGTACAAATCACCGAGTTGGTTTCATTTTTCTAATTTTAATTGTTAACAAGTTTAATTTTTAAAAAACCATTTTTAATTTTTATTTCTTCTACCAGAGTTGGTATTAATTTACCAATAAGTAATGAATTTAGTCTGCCTTTGAGAAATAAATGGTTCATAACAAAATTTAATTTGTTTCTTCATTAATAGTCTTAGCACGGGATTTTTTTTTTTTTTTTTAAAATTTTTAAAAGAAAGACAATCATTCCCGGGTCATAAATAACCCAAAAATGTTTGAAAATCTCCTACTACCACCACAGAAAGTCGAAAATGTTGCTTGTGTTGTGATGGAGGACTTAGCCAGCCGAGGAATCGAACACGAGACGCCCGGGTGGGACCCAGACGCGATGCCCACTCAACTACTGACTGGTCGTATATATCGTCTTATATAAATATAGCATTGTAGAATATTATATAATGTAATATAATCATTTTAGTAAAAGTTTGTCACCTAGAAGAAGAAGAAGCAAAAACCAACCCAAGCGAAGTAAAAACCCTTGATTCTGTGTAAAAACGGGGGTTCAATTGATAGATTCCTTTATTTTAAGAAGATGCTCCGAGGAATTATCTTCGTTGATCTCTCCTGCACCGACGCATAGTCAGAAAACATGCCAAACGCGCGCCCAATACTTGTACATTCTTGATATTTCGTTTGTCACATGAGAACAGGTCGTTTCTACTTAAGTTAAGTCTTAGGGCGAAGTCTGGTCCAGCCAAATTTTTTTTTCTAAGGGAAATATGCTTTCAGAGATAAAATTTATTTTCGTTCACAAAACTTTTATAACATGTAATGGTACTGATACACATGCTCATGAATGAGCTTGCTCATTTCCCGCTAATCCAGTAGCATACTCACAAATCAACAGCCGGTGGATCTGTGACCACGCTCTTTTGGGTGTGACATTTGCTCATTAGTATGCATTTGCTCATTTGTAGCAAGAGAGCATCCTACTAATGAGTCTGTCAGTACCATAAAGGTACATTTGAACAAGAAAAAACACTATTGAAAATTTGATTTCAATATCTATAAATATGGATATAGCGGGCGCAATCGGAGGGTACGACCAAATCGGTCAGAATCCTGGAGTCCTTGGAAATTATCTGAAAATGAAAATTGACGAAAAAAATCAGCCTTAATTTTGCAATAACTTTGTCTTATAAAAATAATTTTTCAAAAGTCGAGGTTCATCTGCGTATAAATTTAATTTTCTTTAGTTTAAACTTTTAATGAAGTGAATCGGTTGAAAATTCGATGAGCTACGATTCCAACCACTTGAAAAATGTGGTTTTGAGAAAAACGCGTTTAAAGTTTTCTCTTGTAATCGGGCCACTCCTTCTCTCCGTTCCTAACTATATTTCAAGGTCGAATTTAATGCTATAACTTTGGGAATGGGTTCTCTACATGTATAGGAAGATTTTTAGGCAAAAAAAGTCGAATTTTTGGATCGGCTGGACCAGACTCCCCCCTTAAGTTCAACAGCTCGACTGTGGAACAATTTGCTAGCCTCCATTTCACTCCTTCCTCTCCAAAAAAATCCTCAGAGTTGACTTAGGCCCTAAGGGAAATTTTTTTCCTCAGGGCCTCGTGAGGAGTTGATGTAAAAAAACACATAGTCGTGATTAAGATTGTTAGAACTGAAATTTTGGATGTATAATAAAAGTGCTGGAATCCTTTAATGGAATGCCTTTTCTGTAATACTTGGATGACAGTTTTCATACATTCAAACACTCCAAGTTTTTCTCCCTATTTACTAGATTAATTATTTACAAGGGTGGAGTGAAAACTTTCCTCCTGACAGAGAAAACACAATTTCTTTTGTTTTTTTTTTTTCATTTCTCAACATAATCTCCATAAAGACCAAATACCCACTCAATGACTTCCTCGTTGCTCTGAAATTTTTGTCATTTGAGCACCTCCGAGCCATCTTTTGAACTAAAGAGCCGTTCTCATTGGTTGAGTATTTTAGTCAAGTAGCTAGTATATTAGTTACTAAACACGTCCGAACACCACAACTTTAGTAGGGTGGGTTAGTCAGCTCTTTAGTCGATTCAATCCATTTCATTCGTAGCACTGACATGGGTAAACTCGTCGTTTTAGCAGGTCCATTTGTAGACGGGCGGAAATATTGTGGCATTGGAGCGAAGATTCCATTCTAAAATTATTTATTTATTCTTCTATTAATCTCTTTTCGTGTCCATAGTTTGTTTATTTTCATAATTTATTCTTCCACCTCTTCTAAAATTTCACCTCTTCTAAGCATTACAACATGGTTAATTAGCGTGTTTACTTTGCTTTGTGGCAGCCCGTCATCCGCCGAAATCTTGCACCGGGTGGCGGGTACAAATGTACTCTACTTGAAAGTAATGCGAACGATTTTCGGCGATTCAAGTAGTAAGTATACCCAGTGGCGGCTCGTGACTTTTGGGTGAGTTAGGGTGCTAATATTTAAAAAATGGCATCATGGATGTTGTCATATGCGAAAAAAAATTTTTTTTTTTTTTTCAAAAATCAAGAAGATTTTCAAAAAATGAAGATTTTCAGGAAATCCGTGTGGCACACGGCCAAACTGAAACTTCCTGAAATTCTTCATACAAAAAATTGATTTTCAAAAAAAAAAAAAATTTTTTTTTCGGCTGCAACAACATCAATAAAGCCATTTTTTTCAAATATCAGCACTCTAGCACACCCAAAAGTCACGAGCCGCCACTGAGTATACCGCTACTTGATTTACTACTTGATCAATCTGAATAAGCCATTAGGGAATAGAGGATATTCGGTGGGTGCTAAATATGGCAAATAAGGCAGTTGGGGAAGCAATTCACACTTTAATTCGTTGATTTTAGCCATTGCGACAACTGAAGTCTTTTGGAAGCAATCAATAAAGAGAGATCCTTCAGTAACCCAGTAAACAGTGTAACCATATTCGCTGACAAAATCGCTTTCCCTTTGGGGTTGGTTCACTTGGTTCTGTCCATTGTTTTGACTTTTTACTTTCAGGAGTATAGTGGTGGATCCAGATCTCATCAACAGTTATGAACCTATGGCAGAGGTCATCCCAAGTGGTTCGCTACGTTTGGTGTTTTAGCAGGGGTGCCCGGGTTCATGGGATGAGGTTTGTCTAGGTCTTGGAGGCGGATGACCAAGACACACTGAACCCCAGCTACCAACCCCCCTAAACCCTTTTCCTTCCCAGAACTCTCCTACCCTTCCTTTCCTTGAAAAAAACCCTCCACACAGCATCCCCAAAGATGACATAGGCCCTGAGGGAAATAATTTTCCTCAGGGCCTCCTGTGTGGAGCTCATGTAAAAAAAAAAAATCAACGCAAAAAAAAACTTGAATTCCGCTTGTACAGTGCCATATTCTCCGTTGAAACAATATTGCGGCGCGTTTTTTGATCAACTATTAGCGAACGCGGCACCCACCTAACGCACAGGTTTTCTATACCTCAGTTAACACTGTAACAGCATCAGCTATCTCATTCGCTTTTAATATGCTATATCTTCAAGCACAATAAGGAACTCCAGTGAAAAATATTATGGCTTTAAAAAAATATGTTCATATAGACCAATAAACGCTGATTCTGAATATACCTATAAGTCTTATTAAATAATATTTAACATAGAGATAACGTCTTATTAAATAATAACAATTATTAAAAAGTCCATTTTAAAAGGCCTCATTAAAAAACCCTGTCAAGTTGGCATTATTGAATTTGTGAGGCGTGACATCACCGCGTCCACAATTCTCCAGTCACCTGGTATATTTGTATTGAAAATTATCACAAGCCATTCAACATTCTGTGTTATTGGTTTATAGAGGTTTAGACATACAATAGTTATTGTTTTAATTGAAATATTATTTAGGCCTAAATAATTCAGTATCAAAAATAGAGCATCTCTATTAGTTTATCTATATTATTTAAAATATTCATAAACTTTAACTATCCAAAAACATCCTGTAATGCCTGTTGCAGCGCTCCAATTCTGATTTTAAAAATGGCCGGCGATGAACAGCTGATTCCAGTTGCCTACAAAATTGATGCTTCGGTTTCCATAATATTGATTTCGATTTGTAAAGCTAAAAAAATAATAATTTCAAACAATTTTTATACCACTCTCCCGTAATAATATTGAAAAATATAATAAATATAATATAATAAATAAATAATTCCACCTAACAATGTTTTACTTATTGAATAGTTTCATAGCTTCTTCCATACAAAATGACAATATCTGTTGAAAATAACAAAAACTTTTGGCCATGATGACGTCACACGATTCACACCAGATACGGTGGTTTTCGGGGGATCCTAAAAATTAAAACTTTGACATTTATTTTAACTATTAAAACTAACTATAAAAATAAATATGCAGTTATTTAAGTTGGAAGGTTATTATTCATTTAAAAAAATTAAAAAATTGGACTGGAGTTCCTTATTTAATGGATTTCGGGAGTTGTGACCTCAACGGGGTGCCATCAAAGCTCCTGCGACCTTTTTTAATTTTAGAAGCCCACTGTCTTTTTATGAATATGATGGAGAAGAGTCTTTAAGCGTTGAATCCATTTCTTGTTTGATTTAAAACGGAGTCAAACCCAGTGGCGGTTCTTCCTAAGGGGACCGTGGGGACTGTCCCCACTAGAAATTTCAGAAACCTGCCAAGAAAAAAAGTCAATTTTTTGTGTTCACAAAAAATAATGAATGCATTCTTAACATAAAAGTAATTACCAATTTCAGAAAAATAATCTAAATATTTAATATGAGTAATTTTTAAGCTCGAAATTTGAAAAGTTTCAACGAACGAACGAGCGACCGCTCCGCTCTCTTCCTTGTAGCATACTAACTAATACTAACGCGATCAGCGACTTGGGACTTGAAACTCAGCACTCGGCGCATACTAGCTAGAACTATGCGCACAGCATTCTGCGCACTTAGGGGTCATCCCGAAACGTTTTTTCCTACTAATATGAAATTTTTATTTGCGCTGAATATTTTGTATGAGATTTCTAAAATCTGCGCACGCGCATTAGGATAATCTTTCCGGAATCGTAGGGATAACATGAGTGATCCCCTAGCGCAGCGAATGTTTGTCTTAGTTCTTAGTTCTAAACGAAGTAGGTCAAAGGTCAGTTATGCACGGGCCGGAATTCGCGTTAGTCGTTTTGTAATCGTATGTGATATTTTAGTAAAATAATACTTTTGATATCGATTGATTGGATTTTTTTCATAGTACCATTCTCGTGGTAAAAACACCTCAAAGGCGCTAAACCGAAGTTGGTACGATTATCTTGTGTTATTTTTGTTAAACTTCATATTTATGAAAGTAAATAACTATTTGGTGTTTCTGGTTTGGTGGATTTTTTTTAGCGCCATTATCGTGGTAAAAAAACTCCAAAGCCGCTCTAAATCGAAGTTGGTACGATTACCGTGTGTTATTTTAAAAACTTCATACTTATGTATGTACCTATTTGATGTTTCTGGTTAGGTGCGTGATTTATCCTTCTATCTTTTTTGTAAGAAATATAAAATCTATTCGAAAAAATGAACGAAGTCGACTTTTTACTGAAAAATAAATTCAGTGCACTAACATTTAAACAGTAAATATTAATGTATAATATACTATACCCATATATAAATATTCGTGTATATAGGTATAGTATATTTGGTCTTGTACTCGCACTTTCTGGCAGTGAGATTTCAACATCTTCACAAAAAAAATGACGGTCCCCACCACCGAAAATGTGTTAGAGCCGCCACTGGTCAAACCTTTCAAATAGAAGTAATTTAAAATTGTGCGCTTTTTCAATTTTTCGTTTTCACGAAAATGATAAAGGCTTCTTCTTTGAAAGTGTGTCAAACTTATACTAACAGAGCTTTTGACCTGAAATTTGGTATGCAAGCCAGTGAAGAATAATATTATAGAATGCCAGTACAAAATTAGACCTGCTGGCTCCATCTATGTGTCATGCCGGAAACTTCTCGCCCCACCTTCGTATTACACACTATTGATAAAAATTGTATTATTGTGGCACACCAGTATTGTAGGTAAAATATTCAACAATATAGGAATTTGACATTATGTTCTCGCAGCCGGATCAGACTGGCCGGAAGATATGGAAATAATCATGCACTTTGCCGCAGACCTCACCACAGTGTTTGAACCCAGGAGTGCCAAGAATAACTGGAAAACTGGCTTCATGTACCCTTCTTCCCAATATCCTGGCCCCCGCAACCCATTACTCAGTAAAGGAGGGGACCCCGGTAATCTACCTACCCAACATTTGGTCTCTGTACGCAAGTGAACAGTTCTGGTCTCATGGCTTCAGCGTGGCTAAGGCCAGGAACTAATGCCCGGGCTACAGGAAGCTAGTATTTCAGGCCTGGGTAGCAACCTCCACCGAAATTACTACCCTGGCTTTGTGTACGTGGCCGCCCGAAGCTAGTACATTATTGGCTATTGCACGGTGACGGCACGTTGTATTTTTTTTTACACATGACACTCTTCTAAAAATGCCAAAACTAAGAACGAGATTTATTTAAAGTTTGTAAATTGTATTGTGATAAAGGATATCTGTAGAATGCTAGTATTTAATCTTATAAAGACAGGACTAGGCTTAATTCATCACGTAGTTATTGAAATGATACTGGCTTAAAATTTCCTAGCATTGTATAAACTGCTGTAGCTTGTACCAAGCCAGGATAGTAAACTAGGATCTTTTTTTGTATTTCTTGGGCATTAACTATGTAACAATTTCTAGACATTTTGTTTTTAAAGAGTTTTAATTTACAATGTACATTTGTTACTTTAATTTTAAATTTTCTGCGACCGGTTTCGACACAACCATGTCATTCACTAGCAGACTTAAAACTAACTTAAAAATTCTATGCAAGTACCAAAATGAGTTAGATTTAATTAGGTGGGGGTAGTGGGAGGGGGAGAACGGTGGGAGGAGTCAACATTATACGGAAACATAGTTAGTAAAGTTTCCGTGTAATATTGACTCCTCCCACCGTTCTCCCTCTCCCCCAAAATCATCTCTCCCACTACCCCCACCCAATTAAATCTAACTCATTTTGGTACTTGCATAGAATTTTTAAGTTAGTTTTAAGTCTGCTAGTGAATTACATGGTTGTGTCGGAACCGGTCGCAAAAAATTTAAAATTAAAGTAACAAATGTGCATTGTTAATTAAAACTCTTTAAAAACAAAATAACTAAGATCTTGCCAGGATAGAACAGCTAGCATACTAGCGTGCTATCCTGACTCGAAATATTACTCTCGTATGGCCCGGGCATTAGCGCTTTGCCGCTGGATGCTTTTATAATTACCGTGACGATTCACGGTAACGGTACCGTGACGGCATAAAAAGGCAATAAACATACGTTCCTTATTGTTATAATGCTTCAGCTCTTTCTGACACATTAAATAAAGGTGAGACACATAAAATGGTGTGGCTGTTTCCTCCAAAGTCCTACTTTTTTGCTACTGGAATTGCATTCATTTTCTTTATAGGTGTGAGAGAGATGTATGATGATGATTGAATGTTTCTTTTAGGGGGATACGGACATATGTTCACCGTTTGTCTCATTTTCCCCCGTTGTTATTTAGTGTGTAAGAAAGAGCTTCAGCATTATATGTTTAAAATCTAAAGCAAAACCATCAACGCATTGACATTTCATGTTTTTAAATTTTTGGAATTCACTCACACTTCAATATTATCCTTTGGAGCGATTTTTGCCATATATTGGCGCCATTTTAATTATCTCCGATTTTTCATATAAAAAAGGCAATTTATCTCTTGATTTGGCAAAAAAAATCAAAAAAATATTTGTAGCTCTCACGTTTGTTATTTTGGGCATAAAACGAAGCCAATGAAATGCTTTATCTATAAAACTTAAAAAAAAAAAAATTTTTAAAAGAAAGTTCGTGTGGTGTGCTTTATAGATTGAAAAACCTAAAATAGTGTTGGCATTCTCGTTGTATAAATTTAAAGGTGTAATGATCTGAAAAAAAGTAAAAAAAAAAATTTTTTACATTTCTGGAAACAAATTGTAAAAGACCACAGATGTCGCAAATCCGAATTTTGTAGACTATTTTATAACGATGTTAAAAATAAACTTTTAAAATTTTTTTTAACAAAGAATTTCTGATCAGCTGTTTACGGTTAAAATTAACCCCCTTTTCCATAGATATGCACCTTTCATTATCAAGTATACTACAGACAATATACAGAAATCGAAAATATTCTATGTTGACTCGAATAAGTACCTCTCATGGCAGTTTCAAAATAACAAACACTCAGGATTCGCGCGGTTATAAACTTTACGATTTTTTTAATATATTTTTTATAAATCCTACAAATATGATATAAACGGTAAAACAAAGGTTAATTTATTGGCTATACAGCACTATAATAAGTTTTTATGTCACCATGTTAAAATTCGAAGGTATGATTTTTCTAATGTTAGTGTAAAATTTAAAAAATGATCTTCTGAAATCTCGAGCAAACGGAGAAAAAAGTCTTAAAATGCGCTGTCGCTCCAGTGGCTATCCTTGTAATTATATTCCATACTTTCAAATTATAGTCACGGCAAGTAGCATTGGTAGGGGTTTACGAGATGTCACGGTGCAGTGTGTGAGAGAGATACAAGAAAATGATGACTTTTTTCCTTTGTGTATCTCATCTTTGGAAAGAGTTGCAGCATTATTGTGTTAAGGAACGTATGTTTATTGCCTTTTTTATGCCATCACGGTACCGTTACCGTGAGTCGTCACGGTAATCATAAAAGCGTCCACTGAGGTCATTGAATCTAGGATCACTTAAAATTATATTAAAATTTTTCTTCGGATTCATTGCCTCTCCACATTGAATTTTTTTTTGTGTACGCTCATCGACCAAGAATATAGTACACCACATAAATTAAACACAAAGTTTTTTTGCCAAAATAATGAGATTCTATTATAGATATTCTTTAAGGCCATCCGCTCATGGAGAAACTGAAAAAAACTAGTTGGCGAATCAGTCGTTATCCACAGGAAAAGAACTTGTGAATTTCATTGGCGGTCCGCTCACAAGCCAACTTGTTAAAGACCAGTTGTCAAGGGCGGCACAGTGATTAGCAGTGTTGGTCGCCGCGGCCATCGCGTGTCAGTTGCCATGGTAGCGGCTCACGATCTGTCAAATTTTTGAGCAATTTGCGATATGTCAGATCAGAAAAATATCTATTTTGTTCAGAAGAGTTGTGCCGTGAATTGAGTTGCTAACCAGTTTTCGGTTTATCCATGAGCAAAGGCCCTAAAAGGTGATGATTTTGTGAATGCAAGGCATTTGACATGATTTTATAATACTGTTTTATAAATACATATTGTTTTTTCTTTAGGTTATGTTCCAGAAGGATTTGCGCCACTAGTTCATGCCATCTGTAGAGAGATAACCATGGCCATTTCTGGGAAGGGATTTCCACTAGTGACTGTGCAACGGTTGCCACATCCCAAATATGTCAGCGATTCAATGATTGGCATCATGAAATCTTATCTTGCTCTTATATTGGTGATCGCTTTCAATTATAATTGCATCAACACTGTTAAGTCTATTGCCATGGAGAAGGAGAGACAGCTAAAAGTAATATATTAAACAATATTAAACTGAAAATTAGTTGGTGTAGGTTTCGCAACCGAAGTGTGCCCGAACACATTACTTACTCAGAAGCATTGCTTGCTTACAACATGTTTCAAACTTGTTATTCGACTACATAAAAGAAAATTCCAGTGAAATATCTTTTTTTCAAAATAAAGAAAATAACATGCTGCAAAATTCAATGGTTTAGAGCAGGCATGCCCAAATGAAGTTTTCAGCTTTCTGTGTTTTGAATTTTGGTATTCACACAAAAAAGGAAACAATAATTCTCGTAAATTTATATTGTATTTTGGGAAATTAGAACTTTCTTGTTATTAGACCTCGGACTCTCGTTGGGGGTTTTGATTTATTGCTTGAAAAGTGTCAGGCGCATGGCCGCACTAGGAATTTATTTTCACAATTGATTCCAACAAGTATAATTTTTCTACACATTTCTCAGAAGATTGAATGCAGCTGATCTGATTTTAATAAGTGGAGGGTGAGGGCATAGGCGTCTGTAAAGTCAGTTTATGCCTTCTAGCATTGGAGGTTGCGGTTTCACAATAATGATATTTTTGGACACCGAATTGCTGGTAAAAATTAACGATTTGGGTTGAAAATTAAAGCTAGTTTACTTATTGTACGTCCAGAATAGTTAGTTTCTCACTGTGTCATACGTATTTAGGGGGGGAGGGGGGGTATTCTAGTCTAGAACAACAAAAAAAAAACATTTTTTTCTTCATAGTTTAGATATTCGAAAATATCTCTTTCAAGTTGAAACTCGTATTATTTTAAAAGTTATAACCATTTTAGTGTCTCGGTTTAGACGGAATCTACCAAAATCTAAATAGAACAAAATTTTAAATGCATTTTTCTCAAAACTACTTTTTTTGAGACGGTCGACACGATATCTCTTCTATGGAACCAATTTACTTAAAATTTGGTGTGGGCCTTCTCTACACATTACTCCATCGCCCCTACCAGAACTATAACAAAATTTCGATTTTTACTATATTTAAAAAAATTAAGAAAAGTAAAAAAAAACTGGTAAAAAAATGTCTTTATTTCAGATAGCTGCCATTTTGCGAAAAAAAAAATTTACCTTTCCGAGGTACGGGCTATAGCAGCACTTGTCTGGATTAAGAATTAATTTTTTTATTTTTTATTACTAGGAGGGTTGCAATCGTGTCAACCAGGGCGCGCCATTTTTTTGAGATCCTCCACTTCAACACCCTGTAACTTTTTGAATTTTAAATTTTTGCATTTGATTTTTTTTAATGTTTAATTAATATTTGGTAAAGTAATGGCCATTAAAAATATAATTCGTTTTTTATTGCACCTGCAAAAATACCTACAATTCATGCTTCTAGACTAGAATACCCTCTTAAGTTTCAGTTTTGAAAATGCAATAATTATGAATGCATGCAATTAGGACACACAATGTCAACCACAATTCGATCAATGATTGTCCCTTTCTTGCTTAAAATAATAAGGCCTAGTGTACCTGTGCACCTGATGCTGGTGCAGGTGGTGGTCCGGGTCAACTCTTCTTTTGTGTTTTCCACTTTAATAGCCTACATTTATTTATTTTGATTTCAGGAAGTAATGAAAATTATGGGACTTGACAACTGGCTTCATTGGACCGCATGGTTTATAAAAACATTTAGCTATAACATGTTATCTATTCTATTAATGTGTTTCGTGTTTAAAGTGAGTCTCATTAGATTAAGGGGGTATTTCACCATCATCCTGATAGATTATTCGTACGGTAACGTACATTTTAGATTAATCATACAGGATTTATTTATTTAAAAAGTCGGAGTTTACTATTCAGCACTTGAACCTATGAATAATGGCTACATATTGGATAAGTTAGCCGAGTTTTTTACCAGTTGCAAGTATTTATTTGTTTATTTATTAATATTCGTTATGTGTATGAATAAGCTATGGGGAGGATGGTGAAATACCCCCTAAATTTAGCATATGTTATTATATTTATTATTGCTGGCTCCCACATTTATTCGCCGCACTAGAATCCAACTTGCAGGATCAAGGTTATCTATGCCACCACCAAGGGAAGAGATTTGGGAGAACCTTGATACTCAACAAACTTGATCCTCCATACAGCATCTTCAAAGTTGACCAAGGCCCTGAGGGAAATTATTTTTCTCAGTGTGGGATTAATGTTAAAAAATCTTTTGTACTGTTGACTCAATATCAACAGTACAAAAATTGTATTAAAAAACACAGTAACAAAAAAGTTGTAGCATTTTTAGTACATCAATTAATTTAGAATCCACCAAAATTAATTAAGTTCATCTAAAGAGCTATTCTCTATCTTTTGTGAGATCGAGATAGATCTCAGGCGAGATCTCCTGTCAGATTTGTGTGATTTTCTACGGCTGTTATTTGTTTTTTCTATGGACCGATGTCAGAATTTCACCTGTGCGCTGTCACGTATTTTAGTTTAGGTCATTTTAAATACGAATTCCTGCAAGTATGCATGATTATTTATTCATTTAACAGCCGTAGAAAATCTCACAAATCTGACAGGAGATCTCGCCTGAGATCTATCTCGATTTCACAAAAGATAGAGAATAGCTCTTCTGGTCAGTTTCAGTCAGAATAAATTCGGGTGGGATGGGTTAAGGAGCTACTTTTTATCCTAGTTTTCATGGGGATCGACATAACAAGAATTTTTCAAAGTTCTTCAAAACCTTGACCAACTGCTTGATCAACAAATAAGCATTATAAAACCATTTGACTTACGGCCAGGATTATAATTGTTTTCGTCCATGGTTGTAAATTTAAATATATATGGAAATAATAATTCTTTTCAAAATTCATAATCGTAATTATGAGGATCGACCGAAATTTACTCTGTGATCAATCGGTTGGGAACTCTTGGGTACATAATTTAATTTAATATCATGTTATTATAAAGTTCTGCTAGTTTATATAATGTTTTGCATGACAGCCACTGAACAGACAATCCTTAGAAGTGGTATCTATACCGATTTGAAAGATATTTTATATAAGACCTTTCATCGTTATCTATTCAATATGTGATCCATCGATGGCTATTCCCCTATGTGCATTTGACTCAAAGTTTTCCTAAAACACGTACATTTGGTCGAAATTTTCCACATGGCGGAATAGTTTGTGTTGAAACGGTTAACTATTTGATTATCAGTCAAAGCAGGCAGAAGAAGTAGAATACGGCGACTTTGATTACCATTAGAATCTAATAGGTGGATCGTTACACGCATAGAATAAAGAAGAACACTAGAAATGCCTTCCATGTAGATTTGAATGACACATAATATCGCAGTACCCTTTGGTTATAGCCCATTAGAAAATGCTCTGTCTCTCTTAAGTGCCCTACAGATGAGTGGTTTGCCCATTAGTTTATTTTTGATTTTTAAAAGCATGTGGGAAGTGATCGAACAAAATTAAATATTCATCCTAGACTTGCAGAAAAGTCAATAGGTGTCGCGTATTAAATAAAATGGATAAAGACTTATCCAGACACTATCTAGATTGCATTTAGTTTGGGTTTGAATCTTGCAATCGTACATAAAGGTAGCTGCCAATAGAATATGCGTTAAGAAAAATGAAGATAGTAGGGGTGGTTCTTACTCGAAGTATGATACAGTTAAAAATGACCGAATTGGATATCGGCACCGTGGCGCAGTGGTTAGCGCGTTCGCCCGGAAAGCGAGAGGTCCTGGGTTCGAGTCCCAGAGGTGTCAATATCTTTTCTGTTTTCAGATTTTTGATTGAGTTTCGCTTACATTGTCTTCATTTAATTAAATATTACAATTTATTTATTTATGCCCTTTAATAAGTCAGGTACGCCTTATACGTCATACATATGCCTGGTATTGTTATATTAAAAAAAGCTTATGGGTCCGAGTAGGCTTATATGCTTGACTTAAGGAAAGGATGGTAGGACAACTGAGCGTATCATCGACGCCGTGGCTTTGCCATCTGTGCGGCCTTTACACTCGCCTGACATTGTATATCGCCATCCATTTTGAATTTCATTATGATGGTGTAACAACTCTGCATATGGATTCTAAGCAGGGAATCGTCAAACTTTTGGATCATGAAACATGTCCACTTGTATAATATATAGCATTTCTTATTTTTCCTCATTCTATGCTAACACAGATGTCGCCTTTGTTCCCATTAAGCTGATGGGTGAATATTCTGGTGACCATATACGGTTACACTAGTTTAAGTTATGATTTTATTGTGCCTTTTCTTAAAAATACATTTGTATGTTTATATAAAATAGGTAGAATGGTATGGTGAGGGGGAAGGGATAACAGACCACTCCGTGTTCACCTTCACCCCGTGGCACGTCATCTTGGTATTCATGGTGCTCTACATGATTACTTCAGTTTGCTTCTGTCTGATGCTGAGCGTCTTCTTTTCCAGAGGTATATGCCGCTCTCAACTTGAAAGACTCTGAGTGTTTCAAATTTTTATTTTTAAATTGTTTCACATGATTGCGTACCCCTTTGCAACTTGCAAAAAATTACCGAATTTTTATCAGTCACACTAGTAAAGCTCTTAATCATGATCCTAGGGGCTGGGCAATTTACTGGTTGAAACAAGTGCATGTGAAAGAACCCTACATTTATTTGAGGAGGTGCACATACATCATCCTTACTTCCCCTGGAGACAATTCAAAAAATATTAATAAAAATAATCTTAAACAAGCCCTATTACTACCCTACAATAAATGTTTTCCAAGATTTCCCGGTTCCCCCACTTACAAAAATTTACAACCAAATTGCATTACTCAAGTACACAAAGATTTTTTTAATAAAAATAATGTACCTCAATTAAATATTAGCAAAAGAATAATATCTGTTGGAGGACTAACCATACCACTAGTACGAACCACAACAGCACAGCATCATTATATATTCAAGGGTAAAAAATTATTCAATAAATTACCCTTAGATATAAGATCGGAAGAAAACTACGAAAAAAAAAATGAAAATACTCTAGTACCACCACATAACTTTACCGACTGTTTAAATTAATGTATTTGATTTGTATTTTGTATCCTTTGTAAAATTACTACTAATAATTACTAATAGTCTTTGTAATTAATGTTTTTAATTTTAAACTGATGTAAAAATATTTAGTTGTCCTCTCCTAAACACAAGCAGCTGCTTTATTAGGAGAGTGTTTGAAATAATCATGTTACATTATACTGTAAAACTGTAACCTTAATAAATGTTTCTAATAAAAATTTTTTTTTTTTAAATTTACTGTCATGAAGTTTTCAAAGACAAACTCACGATCGTATGAAGCCGGTTGTAATTCATTTTTTCGGTTGTATTTCAAACTTTTTGTTTTTGCTGACCATCAAATCAACAGTCAGTGCCTTTTTGATTTTCCGGCATTCTTGGTCCCTGAATTTGGATTTTCAGCCTCGTAACTCCAAAGGGCCTCGAGCTCGATAGGTCAAAAACAGTCAAATTCATTAACATATTAACATTCATACACACACTCCAACACTTAAAATTAAAAATTTAAAAACATTTTTTTTATAAGGGTCTAATAACTTCAACAAAATTTAAAGCACCCTTGAGGTGATTTTATCACAACACAGTGCCGTGAGAAGGTTGACCATTATTACTAAAAAAAGGCATAATTAAAAAATCGAAATTTTTGTTTTTGGTTATAATGCAACTCTGTGTACAATTATGTATTTTATGATATAAGTGAAGACTGATTTAGTGATTTTATTCCAGCTAACACTGCGGCAACAGTAGCGGGAATGCTGTGGTTCATGTCTTTCTCACCATTCATGGTCATGAAAAATGACAAACTCATTCTGCCTCTCAATCTCCGGCTAGCGGCCTGTTTGTCTTCCAATGCTGCCATGGGCTTTGGTTTCAAGATCATTCTAGAGAATGAGGCAACCGGTGCAGGTAAATCTCTTCTTTCCGCAAAGTATAAGCATATTTTTTATGCAGATTATTTGGACTGTTTTCTGTAGGTGTACACAATCATAAAGTCACTCCACCTTATTGATTCACGGTCAATGCAGCAGTTTTTCTAAAAGAGGAGAAAAAAGGAGTCGGAGTCATTTAGATCAAAGGGGTTATTTGGATTGGATGAGCTTGGTGGTCCCCTTTATAATGTTTGTTATTAACATTTTAATATTTTTAGGTAATATTTATTTGGAATGTAACTTGTTGACAATCCTGATTCATTACTTGTTCTCTCAGGTTGCCCTTTGCTTTAGATGGGTTTAAACTACGAGTATAACTGCAAGTTTGAATTTTATGTGGGTGTTTTGTGTAATATGTACAAAGACTATGTTTATCCATACTTCCAAACTAATATTATAAATGCGAAACTGCTCGAGTTTGTTTATGACCTTTTCAGGCATTAACCAATAAAAAGACTTTAAAAATTCATTCACCAATAGAAAGCTAAATTATATGCGCAGACTATATGTTGTATATGATGGTAAGCTCTGGCGTTATGAAATTATAAATATTAATATATTATATTTGTTATACGTTTTCTGTCGCTAACAAAAGCGAGTTAATTGCAAATGTCAGAAAAAATCATTCCCATGGAAACGATGTTGATATATTTGTGGGCTCTAAGCTGGTAGGTACTCAGCCCCCTGGTCAGCTACTGCCCCAGAAAATTCAAATATTAGAATATGTTTTGTTTTTATTGGACAAGCTGGAATAAATGTCAGATAAGAGTTCCTACATTAAAAATATAATTCGTAACGATTATAAAGACTGAATAATAAATAGTGTAATTTTGTATTATATTAACAAACTTCCAAATATTTAATTAAAAATAAACATCCGAAATATTTGTAAGCGCATAAATTCCGAACGAATAAACAAAATTGGATAATTCTTTTTTTCTTTGTGAAATTTAGGTGGCAGGCTAGATGTTTGAAAACTGAATGTAAGGGAATGAATGTATGGAATGCGGGAGGGGGTGGGGTGGGGAGGAGGGGGATAATTGATAAGTTCAACCGCTACAGTAATTTCCCGTAATACCATGCGAGCGAAGCCGCGGGGAAAAGCTAGTTTGTTAATATGTTTATTTTTTACGGCAATCTTTTCTTATTTCTAGGCATGCCTTGGGCCAACATGTGGACCCCTACCACCGTGGAGGACCCTATGGTATTGGCCCATGTCATGCTGATGCTGGCGTTTGATGCCATGCTCTATATGCTCATTGCTCTGTACGTGGAGCAAGTGTTCCCCGGCACGTACGGAGTGCCGCAACACTTCTGGTTCCCATTGTCTATATACTTCTGGAGATCGATGTGCGGCTGTCCAAAAAGTAAAGCATTTTTATTGTTTTTTTTTTTTTTTAATTGTTGCACTGTTTTCAATTATTATTTAACAGTGCTATCTCTTCGAACATCAACTGAGGCGTGTAGAAGCAAAGGCAGCAATCTCCACTTTCGTTTTTTTTTTTAAGGCAAAAAACACTTTGATATCTTTGCCATTGATACATATTTTCAAACTCTGATTTTGATGGCAGAAAGCTGACAAACTCAGCTTTCTCCCATCAAAATCAGAGTTTGAAAATATGTATCGAAGGCAAAGATATCAATGTGTTTTTTTGCCGTTTTTTCAAAATACGAAAGTGGAGATTGCTGACTTTGCTTTTACACACCTCAACTTATCTATCACTTCGCTTGTACAATATCTACAATCCGTTAGATATTAAATATTTAGATTTTTTAGGGCAGTTATTTCACAGATTTTGAGTGATTCATCAAACGTCAAAGTTAAAATTCAATTTCTGTTAATATTTCAACATGGGGTGGTTATTTTACTGTCGGTACTTCAATAGGACTTTCACAAAACTTGAATATTAATTTGGAAATTTGATGAATTGTTCAAAACCTTTGAAATAACCCGTCATTAATTTCCTTCAATCACAAAATAATGAAAGCCCAAGATAAGTTAGTTAAGTTTTATTGAAGACCTCCCAAAGGGTAGATTTGTTTATATATTTCTCGATTTGACGTAAGTTTTCGTAATTTGCAGTTTCCTTCTATCTTCTTACACTTACTTGGGTATAACCAAGGAGGTAGTTCTGGCCCATACTATGCAACCAAGTTATTTAGACCTCTCGACTCTCCTTCGTGAGCTATTCTGTCCAGCAATAATATATCCCTCCCCATGGTGCAATGATTAACATAATAATGCTGATGCTATCTTAGATAGTCATATAGGCTGCTTCAAAAAGTAAAAGTTTGTCTTTTTTATCCACGCACCCTTGTAAACGCTTTCAATAGCCAAAAAAATAAACACATTTTTTTATTTTTCATTTAAATAAACAATGAAAACATATAAATTTGTTACTACCAATAGACTATTTTAATTTTATTTTATTCACACTACTGATTTCGAAAGCACCCTTCCTTCGTCAGGAGAATATTAGATCTAACCCACGATATAGAATACTGACAGACATATACATAAATTTTAGGTATTTGAGTGGGAGGTGAACAAAGGGGAAGGGTTAGTTACGGGATTTCCGGGAAGAACAGAGCAGTTTATTGGAAATAGAAAATTCGAAAAAAAAAATTCATGCATTTTTGAAGTACCTTAATGAGTATATTGTTTTACAGTTTATAAAGATACCAAAGAAGAAGTTGAGAAGAATGATGCTTTGGAACCAGACCCGCAAGGCCTTCAAGTGGGCATCAATATCATTGTGAGTATCCTGTTTGTGATGTTAAATCATTTTTAATATAATATTGTAAAAAACGGGACAAAATTAAATGCTTATACTTACTGGTATGATTTGAGATTTCATTGCCAAAAGTATTATTGTGATTTATTTTAAGGATATTGAGCCATGTTGCACTAACTCCTTTTTTAGCAAACGTTTCAGACAGATACGTAATTGAAAATTGTGGTCAGCGTATGCTTATGTATGGAGATGGAATACCGTGTTGGGCGCTTTGATCATCTTAGGACTGGTATTTCAGTATAATTAGTTAATTTAAATATGAACATACTGTTCAAAATACAAATTAGCCATATTACTAACTACACTGAATAAGACAACTTTACTCTTCTATTTTTTATTTTTTTTAAATTATGAATTGATTGCTTATAGATTGTAATATTATAAAAGATGTTCCATGGTAAAGTGCGGAAGGTGGTATAGTAGAAGTAAAAAAGATAAATCACCTTTTTTCTAAATTTAGACATTTTAAGCTTTTCTTTCTTTTTTTAGTTTTGAATATATAGATTGAATTGTTTATATATAAAATAATATCTTTCTACAGAAAAATATTTGTGTGTGGGAAAAAATTATGAAATTTCTAAAAAAGTTAATTATCTTTTTTACTTTAACATTGTGGAGAATCACCTCCTGAAGTTAGTGCCCTTAACCCCCAGATACCCTGTATACAGTATCCCTGTATACATTAAACCTAATTTTTGGTTTTAAACTTAAAAACAAAAACTACTTAAACTGCTTTCAAAACCAGTAATTCATTTTGGCATACATTAAAAAACAGCGAATCTATTAGATTCGCTGTTTTTTTTCACAAATTCACAAATTTCTGATTACAAACATAAAAAAATTTATACAATAAAACCCGCGAAAAGCTCCAGCGTGATGCTAGAAACAGCCAATGCAGTAATGCCAACATAACGTGTGTTTTATTGTGATGGTGTTTTACTCACCTTTCAATGACGGTTTATAAATTCTACATTAGTATACAATAAAATTTATATATCCATAATCAGCATTTGTTGATCTATATGAACTAGTGGTCGCCCGATGGTCGCCCGATGGTCGAAATTCGACCGTAATTAATTTTAATTTAATGTATTTTTTATGCATAATTTTAAAGAAATATTAGCATTCTGCACTCCTTCTCTATACAAACTATAAGTGTGCGAAATTTCATACTCCTCCGTCTGCGCAATTTTCGTAAAAATGGGTACAAAGTTTTTGCTTTACGTATTAATATATAGAAGATAGATAGATAGAAGATATATATTTTTTAGCCATAATATTTTTCACTGGAGTTCCTTATTATCGATTTGTATAATATTATTTAATATATTTTCTGTTCTTTTCACGAAACTATTACTTTGTATCTACATAATATTACGATGAACTTTAACTGCTACTAACTTAATTTTCAATACTGTCGCAATGGGCGGAACTGCAGTATCCTCCTTGAGGATCTCAAGGACGATGGTGTGTTTTTACTTATGACTGCAAAATAACAATTTATCTAAAACATGCAAATACCTCAACACAGGTTCTCCAAGTGAGGTGTTCACAAATTACTACATAATCCATTTACAAACAGTTTCTGATTAATAACATATTTCTTTTATATAACTGGTACTTATTATTATATATTATGTAAACATTTGTAAACCACATGTACGAAAACAGAAATAATAAAATTAAAATAAAAAACTTTATTATTTCCCATTTCAGAGATTGACCAAAAAATACGGCAAGAAAGTGGTGGTTGATAAGTTATCTTTCAAGATATTCCAGGACCAGATAACTGTTATCTTAGGACATAATGGAGCAGGGAAAACTACCGCCATGTCCATGCTCATAGGTCTCCTAAAGGGCTTTGGAGACTGTCAAGCGGCTCGATGGCAAGCACTTAAATTTGAAGTCTATTAAGGCTTGTTCTTTTTCCATGCCTTTGTGTGATTTCTTGCGAGAGGCATTTAAACATATTACTTTGTCTACGCCTTCGTGTGATTTTCAGTGCTTGAAAGCGAATTTTGTGCAAAATGGAATCTAATAAAGAAAAAGCATTCTTTATTATGTTATATATTAATGTTATAATATAACACTAACCTAATAACTCTATTAAATTATATTATTTTATTTTAAAAGAAAAATCAAGTGGATTTCCACAAATTAAACAAAAAACAAATAATACCTATTTCATAATAATTTTATCTAATTTATACAATTGTTTTACATGATACATAATGCCTAAAATCACCACTCATTGTAATGTTTTTTGTCCATAGGTACTTATTTGTCTATGCTTGTTTGTCTACACCCAAATAATATAAATTCGCATAAAGCCTGCTGCTAGCACTTAGATTATTGAGCAATGCTTGTGACAAGCCACTCTCTGGAGACGGTCAAAATGCTATAGCCATAGACAAAAAAACTATGTGCTTGTGACAAGCGGCTTGATGGTGTCCGAAGCTCTTATGATTTATAAGGCTTTATTACTTGTGACAAGCGGCTTGAAAGTGTCCGAAGCTCTTTAAAGTAATAAAGCATTGGAAGTCGAGCTTCGAATTTGAAATAGTTTTTTTGGTATGGCTAGCATTTTGACTGTCTCCAGAGGAGGCTTGTGGCTTGTCACAAGCATTGCGCAATAATTTACATGCTGGCAGAAGGCTTGATGCGAGTTTAAATTTTTTTGGTGTAGACAAACAAACATAAAAAATACGTACCTGTAGACAAAAAAACATTACAATCAGTGGTGATTTTAAATATTATGTGTCATGTAAAACAATTTTATAAATTACATAAAATTATTATAAAATAAGTATTAATTCTTTTGTGTTTAGTTTGTAGGAATCCATCTGATTTTTTTTTTAATAATGTAAATCAAATTTAATAATGTTAGTGTTATATTATAATATTATATCTGGAGTCAGTAAATTATTTTCCCATTTGGTCTCTGGTAGGTTGACATGTTGTTCTTGTATTGTTTTGTATTTATTATACTTATACAGTGCAATTGCATAGCGTGGATTGACTTGATGAACATTTGTGGAAAAGTGTGTGGAAGGGTTAAGTTTTTCCTGTGGGGAAGATTTAACCCGGACATAAAGTCAAAAGAACAAAAAAAACATTTATTATAACAACATAATAAAGAATGCTTTTTCTATATTAGATTCCATTTTGAACAAAATTCACTTTTGGCTTACCTAAAATCACACAAAGGCATAGACAAAGGAGTAATATGTTAAAATGCCTCTCGCAAGAAATCACACAAAGGCATAGACAAAGGCTTGCTACAACGGCTTGATGTAGGCGTCACAAGCCTTAATAGACGACAAATTTACGTGCTTGCCATCAAGCCGCTTGATAGTCTCCGAAGCTCTTAAAACAATTTTATTAATGCACTAAAACCTCCCCCATTTTGTCACACCAGGAATGTCGTAGTATGATCTTTTATTGGCACATTATTATGCCTTACCATTTTCATTTGCCATCGTTGTTTGGATGGGGACAAGCATATCCCACGATTGTGGCTGATGAGCCACCTGGTTGCTCTTTCAAATTATGTTCAAAGTAACAAGAATTTTAACCCATTGGCCTCAAACCCCGCCGTCCCGGTGGGTGTGCAAAGCAATGTCTTAAACTCCAACCACCCAGGACGGTGGGTTTGAAGTGTGTCGACAAAAAACGGACACATGCGTGACATCTGTTTCAAATTTTGAATGCCAAACGCTCTGTAGATATTGAAACATTCTTTCTTAGTATTGGCAATAATATGTTTGTAAAGTTTTTTCCCTATTATTTACGAATGAATTTTTGTTAGCGGATGGCTTCATTGTGTTTTGTGGCGAGTGGTTATGGAGTCGATAAGCTTGTTCGGATTACTTTGAGGCCTATCATATAATCTTTTTTTGTTGTTATAAGTATATATACATTTAAAATAAATAAATTATGCCAATAAGATGGACCAATTTTTTGGAGTCTAAATAAAAACAAATGCAGGACCAGAAAAAATATCTGGATCGTGCTGGGAATGCAAATCATTCAGAGTGGCCCTCCACATCCCTGATTTCTTTGAGGACTATCATACAAATTTATTTTTGAAGCGAAAACTTCTTTAGCACCGTTGTGATTTGAAACTCAATGAAAAGAAAAATAGCGACACTAAAAAGAGACAAACCTTTACATATAGGATTTAGCCTGCGAGAGAATGAGATAGAATAATCGATCTCCTCTTTGTGCGGTGCTTTGTAGCCTCCCCACTCTTGTCTACTTTAGTTTTCTGAAGGTTTCTACCGCTTGTGAACTGTACACTCTGATATTTATTTTAGATACAAGTATATATATATATATATATACATGTAAAAAAAAATTATCCCAATAAGACTGACCAATGTACAACTTTTTTGAATCCAAATAAAAACAAATGCCAGACCAGAAAAAACGTCTGGATCACCCTGGTATTGTACCCTGGTATTTTGAGGACTGCCTACAAAATTATTTATATTATAGTTTGCTTCTAACTAAGTACCTATAATTATATGTAAAAAATTAAATTATGCCAAAACGGTTGACCAATGCACAATTTTTTTCAAGGTCATTTTTATATCTACATTTAATCGTATAATATATCTATTTTTAAACACAAATTATCTTTTTTATATACGTTGATTCAATACACAAGTAAATTTTTAAAAATTATTAAGTTCAAAAGTTATTAGATTTAGGACACTTGACCTGATGATTAAAAATTTTTGCTACAAAAGTAATTTAGATGTCAAGATAATAATTTTTTAGCTTAACAATTGGGAGGCCAATGGGTTAAATACGACCACACCCTGTTTGCTAAAGTAATAGTTATTAGTGTGGACAGTATAAAAAGCAGAAAATTCATCAAAGAAACGCACCGCACAATTTTTTCCATGTTTTCATGAAAATTAAATTTGAAAACCACAACAACTGTTAAAATATTCTGCTGTTTTGTTTTAGGATCTTACAGCTTTCTTCCAACAAAAATATTTGTGTGAGTATTTTAAAATGACGAATGAACGAGCTATTATGGTATACAGGATATTAGACAGCAAAAAATATAATTTACCTTCCAGTTAACCAGTTTACCACCTGTCAATATCTCCTTGAATTTGATGTTTCACAAATTTAAAGAAATCTTTCTACAAGCGATACCACGCCAAAAATTTGGGATCGCCCCGAATAACCATATTATTAACACACGATAGAAATGTTTTTGCTTTAGAGTAACTATCGTATAGTAACTTTAGAGTAACGGGAAGTAAAAGCAAAAGTTAAAAGTGACATAAAACATGTGATTGAATTGATTGAAAAAACGAATTTTGGTGAAATATAACTTAAGCAATTTATTTTACTCTTACTTTTACTCGCAAGCGTTGAAACAGACGTCCGTTAGTAGTTAGAGACCATGTCCACTCAGTTGACGGCACTTCGAATAAAGATTATTTCACAAACATACAGACTGGGCTTCCCAAATGAAGGTAAATGAAGGTTTTATGTTTATATTTGTATTTTTTTTTATTTTTTATGTTAAGGTATGTTTTGTTATTATATTGTTTAACTATAAATGTGTCCACTTTATTATAACGATTTTATTTTCGTAATAACTTATTTGTTTTGTGCAAAATGATTTTTTTGTAAATTGTACCTTCTTACCAGATAATATGTTCTTATAAAAATAGTATATAATCTACCATGGTAGTTTTCCCAGAATAGCTCAGAGAAATGATTTTTTTGATTTTGATAATTAGATACGGCTGCACTGAAGGGGTTAAATTTCAATTGTAAAGCAGCTCATCTCAACACAGTACTTACTATTCTAGTGATATTAGGGTTTATGTATTGCTTTTGATTTATAAAATTGAGGATGAGTAAATAAATGAACGTATTGTAAATTTCAGGCATGTTCCCGCCAACATCTGGAACCGCCGTTGTTGTGGGACACGATATAGTGACGGACATAAAGGGTGTACGCGCCTCCATCGGGATTTGTCCCCAACATGACGTTCTATTTGCCGAGCTAACTGTGGCTGAGCACATATATTTCTACGCCAAGCTAAAAGGAGTCTCTGGTAAAGCATTATCTGAGGAAGTTGACAAATACGTCTCTCTGCTGGCTCTAGATGCTAAGGTTTTTACTCTAAACATTTGCTACATTATTTATGGTAGAATAACCCACTTTTTGTTTGTATTATTGTGTGAAATTACGAGAATGACTATGTTATATACTGGACTCGTTGGCCCGACTATAAAGCTGGGACCCCTGTTCTGTGATCTATTTTATTGCTGGGATTTGTTCTGTGATCTATTTTATTGCTGGGATCTGTTCTGTGATCTATTTTATAGAATCTGTGAGAATAGGCTGGAATAGAAACCCAAAGTTGAATCGACTTCAACTTTCATTCTATGAATATGACCATAGATTCTCATAGAGCGTATAAGGTAGGAACCAGCACAAGTTAATAAGTGATAGAGAGCATGTTAAACTTTGTAAAGTTCAGTACTTTTTACTCATTATACGGGCTTCTCGTCGCTTAGCCACACTCTTTCTCCAGAACAGGTGGGACTACCGACAACCTTGTGTGAGAAGTTCTCTGCCTTCCTGCTGGTTGCCACTGGCTAGCTCTGATCATATTACAAGACAATATGTAGGAGGTGAAAACGACCACCACACATGAATAACACCGGCTTCCATTACAATAAAAACACATAATGAATGGAGAAATAAATAAGTTTATTACAGCAAAGATAAAAAGGGCTAAATTAAATTGGTTTATGCCTAATCCTGCATATTGTTACGTTACAAATTCGAGAATAGACTTCTCCACGGACTGGAGAATAAGGCGCCATATAGAGGCGCGCGCATTACCCCTTCCCGCGAGCGACAAACCGAGCCGCCGCTAGACGCGCCGCTCACGGCAAGCCCGCCAGTCTTCAGCAAGCGAGCTTACAGGGCCCACGTTCGCGTGAACATGGGCGACACCAGTTCAGTTTCGCCGTTTGGCGCTTCCGGATCACGCATGGACGCTGCGTAGACTGAGAGAGTCAAGCGCGTGAAGCCGCTGTTGGCCCATAAACCAAACGTGAGTCAAATACCATGTTACCCTTTGTGTGCAATTAAATGTATTAACCCTAACCACGCGTGATAGAGAAGAGAGACGGACATTCAAACTAACTTTCAGCTAGGATCGTTCCTTTTATATATTATTGTGTCTCCTAGAATTGAATAAACTGTTTATGTGATAACCTACCGTGTTTTGCTTGACGAGGGAGGCCCTGGGAGAATGGAGAAGCGTGAAGTTCCGGACCACAAGCACTAGCCTTGAGGTTACGAGATCCTGCTTGCACCGAATCCTGAGCTAGATTTTATTTGGGGCAGATACAGCAGCTAATTGTATTAAATATGTGGGAGCTTTCTCCAACCCTGCCGTTAGCATCAGCACGCCCGTAGACGCTAACACTGGCGCTAAACGTGGGGCCATTTAAATTTTTTTTCTGTTCCACCACGGCCTCGTTCCCAAGCAACAATTGTAAACTCTGAAATGTTATTATGATGTATTGTTTATTCCCAATTGTCTAGCACTTCCAACAGGAATCTCGGCGCGAACATAATTTCGAATCACAATTTAAATTATTACGGACGCGATTTTATCATTTGTGACTCGTCACTCGACAAAATATTACCGGTATTCCAACGCAAGGTGCCCAACCTAGGAAGTTGTCGCTGCGAATAATACAGTGATTACAAAGTGTCGGCCGATTAAAATTGCTATTTTCAATACAAGTGAATAGTGGAAATAAACACAAATTAAAGAAGAATTTATTCAACAATTAAAATCATGTACATGATAAACAAATCATCCGCTTGGTCTCGAAAGTGCTAAATATTTTTAATAATATACTAGTTTGCAGCACGCTGGTACGTTTCTTTAAACGGACATTTGCTGACACCTAGGGAACAAGTGGATTTAAATTCTTTCTGTCATTTGACAATTAAGTATTTTTGACTCTGTCGTCTGATGAAACCGGACCATGCCATGCCATGCCAAATCACATTCGAATAATGCAAAAAATACTAAATTCGCGTTGACGTGGATTCCTTGACATCTGACACTATAATACCTTGTCAATTGACAAAGAAGGTAATATCTTGTCGAAAAGACGAAGGGAATTCGCGGGTAAATACCAAAAAATTGGTGCTGTTTAAAGCCAGGCTATAGGAAGCCGCGTAATGAAACCATGCCCCCAAGATATTGTTGAATTCTCAAACAAATTACTTCCACGAAAACTTGTGAAAATTTTTTTTCGATTTTTTAATTTTCGAAATATTTTTTTCCAAAACGCTTGGAGTTTTTCTTAAAAACGCATTGCCAGAGGAAAATCGCTGCGCAAATTTTCTCCAGTTTTCGGACTCTGAAAATTTTTCCGATTTTTCCTTTTTTCGATTTTTTAATTTTCGAAATATTTTTTTTCCAAAACGCTTGGAGTTTTTCTTAAAAACGCATTGCCAGAGGAAAATCGCTGCGCAAATTTTCTCCAGTTTTCGGACTCTGAAAATTTTTCCGATTTTTCCTTTTTTTCGATTTTTTTTAATTTTCGAAATATTTTTTTTTCCAAAACGCTTGGAGTTTTTCTTAAAAACACAGTGCCAGAGGAAAATCGCTGCCCAAATTTTCTCCAGTTCTCGGACTCTGAAAATTTTTCCGATTTTTCCTTTTTTCGATTTTTTAATTTTCGAAATATTTTTTTTCCAAAACGCTTGGAGTTTTTCTAAAAAACGCATTGCCAGAGGAAAATCGCTGCGCAAATTTTCTCCAGTTTTCGGACTCTGAAAATTTTTCCGATTTTTCCTTTTTTCGATTTTTTTAATTTTCGAAATATGTTTTTTCCCAAAACGCTTGGAGTTTTTCTTAAAAACACAGTGCCAGAGGAAAATCGCTGCCCAAATTTTCTCCAGTTCTCGGACTCTGAAAATTTTTCCGATTTTTCCTTTTTTCGATTTTTTTTTAAAATTTTCGAAATTTTTTTTTTTTTTCCAAAACGCTTGGATTTTTCCTAAAAAGCACGTGGCCAGAGGCAAACCTCTGCCCAAATTTTCAAATAACCCAAACACTTACAAATACGCGTTTTTTCGCAGAAGCATTTTAAAAAAAAAATATATATATACGTCCCCAGTGGTCAATCCCTGGCAAAAATTTCTTTCCAATTACGGATAAAGAGTCGAGTTCTCGTTTTTCTCCCAACGTAAGGTCACCCTGACACGACCCTATACACTATGGAAGTCCCTCAAGTCACGCTGGGTATAATCCCCCACATTTCTACGTCAAAAAAGGAAGAACTACTACAGGCCCTGAGAAGTAGAAAGATTTCTCCCAGGAATAAATCCAAAAAATGCCTTATTCAATATGCTTCTTTCTACAACAAAAAGTACATCAGGAAGTTGCAGTTTCAACAGGAAGACACCTCAGAAATCATCTCTACCTCCCTCACAGTCTCCGAAGCAAAACCCCTGGTGGTACAAGCCCAGGAACAGACGAAAATATATGATTTGACAACCTGGAAGACGAAATACAACGGACTCACGGATGTGGAGGATTTCATCAACAGAATAGAAGAAACAGCCCAAGTCAGAGGAATCCCCGAAAGTATTCTGCACAGGAACTTCATAGACCTCATCGCTCCTGAAATGCTTACCTGGCACAGGATACATAAGAGAAAAACAAACTCATGGAGGGAACTCAAGGTGGCACTTTTATCCAGTTTCGGAGAAAAAAAGGCCCAACATAGAGTCAGGCTATCCCTACTCGCTATCAAGCAGCACTCCGGAGAGCCTGTTGCTAGATTCACACAGAGGGCAGAGGCCATCAATATTAAGCTCACCCAACCTGTCCCTGAAGCGGAACTTCTCCCGGTTTTAATCGACGGTCTTCTCCCCAGATACGAAAACATCATTACTTCTCAGAAAATTGCCACGCTGGAGCAACTGAAAGATGTCTGCCAGCTACTAGAGGCATACCAGGATCGGAAGAAAGACGAAAGATTCCCCAAAGAAAACTTTCGCCCAAGCACTTCGTCCGGCATAAAACCGGAGCACAACGAGAAGAAATCCTGCTCCTTTTGCCACAAGATTGGTCACTCCCAAGCCGCCTGCTTTAAACAAGCAAAACTTTTATCCTCCAAAGACACCCACTCTAACAAAAGGCGATCCGTCGATCGTTCTCCAAGAAGAGATGAAGGGAGGAAGTTTGGCAAAAGACCACGCCAAGACAATACCGAAACGTCCATCCCGGATCTCAGATTCATCAAACCCCCTATGGATTTCTCCAGACCCCCTCCCAATTGGACAGCCAGGAAGACAAAAAACTAGACCCCAACCCCCCGGGCCATCCCTCCCATAGGCCAAAGGAATGGTCGGAGTGGTTGGAACACGTCAAATTTTTTAAACAGGCCTTACCCCTCTCTACAGTTTGCTGCAAACAGGCAATAGACGGTAGACCCTTCGCGCATTTTTCCATAAACAACGTGGTTTTTTCAGGTCTCCTAGACAGCGGCGCCTCTGTCAGCTGCCTGGGCGACAACGCCCACACCTTATTCACAAACTGTGGTTTTAAAATGGGAAAACATTCTTCACATGTTACCACGGCAGACAACACTTCACAACTCGTCATCGGTTCTCTAACCCTGCCGATCAATTGTGACCAAAAAACAGTTTGGATCAAGTTTCTAGTTGTACCTACAATCACACAGAAATTCATCTTGGGAGTGGATTTTTGGATGGCTTTCAAAATTGCCCCGCAACTGTTTAACAACCCCTCCATCACTCCCCAAGTAAACGAAATCCGTACGGTAATACCCTACGAAAACTTGAACCCCTTACAAACAATACAATTAAATCAAATGATCAACAAGTATGAATCCATCTCCTTCGAAAGGTGCGGTTTAGGCTTAACCAACCTAGTACAACACCATATAAAAACAACAGGCCCCCCAATCAAACAAAGGTATTACAACCTAGCTCCACAAAAATTGAAAACGCTGGAAAAAGAATTGGACGATATGCTAAGACTGGGAGTGGTGGTACCCAGCCGCAGTGCATGGACCAACCCCACCTTATTAGTTTCAAAGAAAGACGGCTCAGCCCGTTTCTGCCTCGACAGCAGACGCCTCAACGCATGTACAATATCAGACGCCTACCCGCTCCCCTTGGTCAACTCCATCCTGGACAGACTTCGAAACGCTAAATACATCTCATCCATAGACTTAAGCAAAGCATTCTGGCAGATACCTTTGGATCCCAGCTCCTGCGAAAAGACTGCCTTCGTGGTGCCTGGCAGGGGTATGTTCCATTTCAAAAGACTACCCTTCGGTTTAAAAAACAGCCCAGCAGAACTACAAAGACTCATGGATAAATTGTTTGGCCCAGAGTTTGATAACAATTTATTTTGCTACCTGGATGACCTGATCATCATTAGCGATACCTTTGAAAAACATATACTTATTCTAGAAAAGGTTTTTCAACAACTCAAACAGGCCGGTTTGACTATCAACCTGAAGAAATCGGAATTCTGCAGGCACCGCCTACGATACTTGGGTTTCATAGTAGACGAAGAAGGCCTAAGAACAGACCCCACAAAAGTAGCGGCTATGACAAATTTTCCCCGACCTACAAATGCAAAAGAGGTAAAAGCCTTCCTCGGACTCACCGGTTACTACAGAAGATTCATAAAAAACTTCTCAACTCTCGCGGCGCCGCTCAACAAAATCACGGGAATCCGTAAAGGTACCAGTAACTTTTCCTGGTCTGCAGAGACTGAGTCAGCATTCAACTCCCTGAAAGAGGCTCTTCAATCAGCCCCAGTACTGAATTGCCCCGACTTCAATCTTCCCTTTACGATCCATTCGGACGCATCAAACGTCGGAATCGGAGGAGTCCTCACTCAAAATTTTACGGACGGCGAACACCCCGTGGCATACTTCTCTCGTACCCTAAATAAACACGAAAAAAACTACGGGATTACCGAGAGAGAATTATTAGCAGTCATGGAATCCATTCAACATTTCCGCGGATACATTGAGGGCAGTAAGTTTACCGTCGTCACAGACCATAGCAGCCTAAAATGGCTGATCTCGCTAGACAACCCCTCTGGGAGATTGGCTCGCTGGTCGTCCCGCCTATCTCAATATACTTTCGATGTCATCCACCGTAAAGGCGCCGATAATATCGTCCCGGATGCCCTTTCTAGGATCGAGATAGCAACATTAAATGCCGAATTGCCCAATTCTAGTCTCCCCACAAAAGACGTATGGTATCAAAAAATCTTTAGAGGATGCAGTGACAACCCACAAAAGTTCCCGAATTTTATGATTAAGGACGGACAACTATATCGCAACTGCAAGCCTCCACTGTCAATCTTAGAGGACTATGCCTGGAAAAAGGTAGTCCCTCTCGAAAATAGAGAACAAGTTATTATTGATAACCACAGTGCCGTAGACTCCATACACCCTGGAACCTTCAAAACATTCAAAAAAATATCTTTAAGATATTATTGGCCGGGTCTATTCAAACAAGTACGTTTATACATCTCCAAGTGCGACATCTGTAAGGCATACAAGCACAGTACGGCACCACCGTCTGGTCTAATGGGCAACCCCAAGCGTGCCGATAGACCACTTCAATCCTTTTCTATGGACCTCATTGGACCCTTCCCTAGAAGCTACGCCGGTTACATGCATATACTCAGCGTAGTGGACATCTTTTCCAAATACTGCTGGTTGTTTCCTCTGAAAAGGGCAACTGCAGCAGCAATAACCAATCTATTGGAAAAACATATTTTCATACCCTACGGTACCCCTCGTACTATAATATGCGACAATGGTAAACAATTTATAGCTCTGGAATTTAAGGAGTTTTTGTCTAAATATGGTATAAAGGATGTATTCTATAACACCCTTTACACCCCACAGAACAACACCGTTGAACGATACAACCAAACCATAAACACGGCCCTGGCAATTTTGGTTGGCAAAGACCAACGCACATGGTGCAAAAAATTAGACAAAATACAAGCAGCCATGAACAACACGGTGAACCTCGCTACAGGCTATACACCATTTTTTCTCAAACACGGCATGGAACAAGTAGTTCACGGTTCACTACACCCTGACAATTGCCTTCCACCCGTCCCTTCCTCCACAGCAGACCCCGCAGCAAATTACGCCCACCGCTTGGAGGAACTCTCCGCTATCTATAGTGAAGTAACAGACGCTCTACTATTGGCCCACCAAAAGAGCGCCGACAGGTATAACCTTCGCAGGAGGCACGTCACATTCAAGGAAGAAGACATCGTCTGGAGGAGAAACAACACTCTGTCACAAGGTGCGCTGTACTTCTCTGCCAAATTGGCACCCCGTTTTGTAAAGACGAAAGTCCTAAAGAAAATCTCAGACCTGGTTTACCGATTGTCCGACATCTCTGGTAAACACATAGGTAACTACCACATAAAGGACATTGTAAAAAGTGGGAACATGGAAACAAACTCCATTGCCACGCCCGTATAACCCCAACGGTTATTCCTTGACTCCTAGCAACCATTCGTCTACACCGTGACATGGATCACTATGGAAGTCAACCCTTTTGTTTCGTCACTAATGAGCGGCCTCTCGTAAACGATTGTCACTCATTGAGACACTCAAACGAAACCCTTTCTAGCTCTGGCACAGTGTTGTCAACTGTAGCCAAAGTCATGGAAGAAATTATAATTCTCCCTTGTGGTTTCGTTTCATTTTATTTTATTTTTTTTTGTATAAATATCTCGTCATCATCAGTCATTCGCCTCTAATTGCTGCCCCAGGTGTCAAACCTTGGAAACATCGTTTTTCTAAGCATGCACACCTCTACCTGAAATTGATCACTTCGGAGAAAGGAATTCCCTGTGGCTTACTGCAAGTAGTCAGAGACTACGTGCCCAAGGTTTTGTGCATCGTCACAACTCGCAGCATCATATTTTCACATCATCATGTCATACCTCGTCACCCCTTTCTAAATATTAGAAAATCTTTTTGTACATTAAATATCGGGTCCTCGCCAAAGTGCATCTAACCCTTATGTCATATGTAATTAAATTAGGTAAGCAAACCTGTGTAAACCCACGGCGGTATCAGATGTTTGCTACCAGTTCTAAGTTTTTTTTTCTGTTTTTAAGAAAATAGAATGGCGCTCAATAAATAACCCAAATTGCTCTAGCTCTCCCCAGAACTTGATGTGGAGTCTGGAAAGTATCGTTATAAAAGGGACAACTTTCAACGTGCCTCTTCATTAACGATAAATTTTTTTTACAACATTTCAGCAACATTGAGTCACCCTGGGTCTCAACTGCTCAAACTGAAATTTTGGGGTTGCCTTGTTGTGACTTATCACGTGCAAAGTACGAGGTCACAACAAGAAGCCAGGTCTCCAAGTGAACCACCCTGCGAACAACCCATCCCATTATTATAATTTTCATAACACCAAGGTGTGTCCATCGCAGTCTGTTTAAGTAAGTAAAACCTAGAAGGTCTTAAACACTCAAATCGGACCAATGTAAATAAATTGCCTTGTCAAACAACGATAAGCGCATGTCTTGTATTGTTGCTACCATCGTACGTGTAAGTACAACAAAAGTTGTACCATCACGATACGATACTCTGTGCGTAACCAAAAGGGTTGTACCACAAAGGATCTCTTTTGCGGTAAGCTTAGATGAAATTCACATTCCATCAGCACGCCAGAAATTTTTTTTTGTCCCTTAATTGTTGAAGTATAAAATCTTGGCCAGATCTTCAAATATGTTTTTGCCTTTGTGCAAGTCTTTAACGTACGCTAATATGGATTTATTATGCTACGGTATTGTTGTACTAAGTACATCAGTATGTCTCGCCGTCTGTATTGAATAGGTACCTTTATATGAACGTTAACCTTTGTTGCCATCATAGGTGGGAACCTTATAAAATCTGCCGTCATAGATGGGAATCTCAGAATATCTACTAAATGCGATACGGGGAGCCCGTTATAATTACTCTGTGGGTTTTTGTCAGAAATGTCATAAATACCTAGTCTTTTGCACCTCCCTTCAATACTGGGCAACCCAGTTGTAATTCGTTCATTGTTATCCGTGAAGACGTTATAAAACTTACTTGCAAATCTTTTGATTTTGCAATCTTGTACGCTATACGTGAAGACGTTACAATACTCACCATGAATCGTGCGAACGAAATAATATCAAACCTTTATGTGTGAACTACTCAATGTAGTCCACACCCCTTTTTTGTAATCATTAATATGCCCGTGGACTTCCTGTCACAAGAACCCAGGAACTATCTACTATCTCAAAAGGACTAATCATACGCTTCACTCATGATTATGGGGCATCGTGTCGTGGGAGTTAAGTTGATGGACACAAACACACCTAACTCGTTGTCTGGGAGACGAACAAAGAAAATCCCCAGGTTTGTGAGATTTGAGCAAGGGTCTGTCATTTCTCGCAAACAAGTAGGAGAAAAAAACGACCCCTAATCTTCTGCCCAATACACGTAGAGGATTAGACTTTTATGTCAGTGTATTCTTTTGTCCAACACTACCAAATATTATTGTAATGTGCCAGGATGACTGCTGTAGACCTTGTTTCACCTCCACCCAGAGGTCGAATTTCGGAAATAGCCGAGTCCCCAGCAGTTTTCTTCGTTCAAATGTTCCCAACTATCACCCTCCCCCTTCCTCGAAATTATCCGTGAATGGGGATATATGCGTTACGCACTTGGCGTTTCGTTTGTCAAATGGGACAATCTTCATACGCGGATCCTTTCAACTTCCTACTCCTTTCCCACTTTGTTATAACTAATCTTGTACGCAATGTTTTGTTTTTCGAAAGTAGAAAAAATGCTACCGTATAGACGTGAGCATAGGTCATGGAAGACCAACTTCTTTCGAATGGGGAATTTTGTTATACGTACAATCCCTCAACCACGTATTCTTGGAAATGTATTTGGTAAAGAAAAAAACCAAAAGGGGTTACACAGAACCTGTCCTTGAATACGTACCTTTGTAACATGTATTAGGAATTAGCCACATTTAGTTAGCTCTCTCTCCGTCTCTCTCTCTACACGCCAAACAAATCCAACTTTTTCTCAACATGCACACTTGTTTCTCTCCAAACTTTTTTCATCATTGGTCTACTAGGCAGGTAAACTTCAAGAATTTTGTTCTAATAATAATTTTTGCCGGATTTTAAAAAAAAAAAACCAGCAGCTCTGCACCCTATCTACATCTGCGCCTCTTCATGCTGCCCTCGCTACCGTCACGGAGGTCCCTTGCCTTCAATCCCTGCGTACCAAAAGCACCCGACCGCATCTAACATAACCTAGTGTGAGTCGTGCGTGTAGTTGCGAATTGTATCACCACAAAGAACCGACACTCAAAACAAACCCGAGCACGCCAGCTCTAGGTTGGTTCCTGTTCCTGTTGCCCTTGTGCAAATGCTCTGCTGCCATTATGCAAATATTCCTGCTGCATAATACAAATGTTCCTGTTGCCCTTGTGCAAATGCTCTGCTGCCATTATGCAAATATTCCTGCTGCATAATACAAATGTTCCTGTTGCCCTTGTGCAAATGCTCTGCTGCCATTATGCAAATATTCCTGCTGCATAATACAAATGTTCCTGTTGCCCTTGTGCAAATGCTCTGCTGCCATTATGCAAATATTCCTGCTGCATAATACAAATGTTCCTGTTGCCCTTGTGCAAATGTTTCTGCCGCCATTATGCAAATGTTCCTGCTGCATAATGCAAATGCCCTACTGCCATTGTGCGGATGCTCCTGTGCCCTTGCGCAAATAACAATACCAACGATTGTTCACAAAACAATCCCACTACATACAAAAACCAGTGTACCAACCACCAATTGCGATTCCACTCTCCAGTACTTCAATGGTTTCGTACTGGCTCACCCACAGGATCCGGAAGCAGTTACCCTTTCGACCTCTGTGACAGGTAGAACTCTCCACACCACCTAGAAGCCTCATCATGTGTTCTCTTCCTCGTATTTTCTTAAAGGCTCTAGTGTCCCTTGAGTGTAATCTCAAATGGGCCAGGTTACTGTGACAAAGTAACCTTGTAACTTCAGTGAAACGTTCAACCACCCCAGACATCCTACGCAAACCACGTTCGCAAACATTAGCTCACAGACCAATGATACAATTTTAGAGTTTTTTTTTTCTATCACTGCATAACCCTTGTACCTTTCTTCAACAGATCCTTGTTCTTTGCAACTGTATTTATGTATGCCACTGCCTTTATATACATTTATTGACAATTCCTTGTTACACCATGTATCTTCTCTTTTGTGTTCTGTTCATAACTATTCTCCAGCTAGGAATCTCTCTCTCTCTCTCTCCTCGTTTCTCTTAAATGTTTTTGGCACAAGTGCTGAAAAGGTAAGAGGATTTATTAGTCCTACAGCTCCATTACCACGTCGCTTTTATTGCGGCGAGGGGGGAAGTGTTACGTTACAAATTCGAGAATAGACTTCTCCACGGACTGGAGAATAAGGCGCCATATAGAGGCGCGCGCATTACCCCTTCCCGCGAGCGACAAACCGAGCCGCCGCTAGACGCGCCGCTCACGGCAAGCCCGCCAGTCTTCAGCAAGCGAGCTTACAGGGCCCACGTTCGCGTGAACATGGGCGACACCAGTTCAGTTTCGCCGTTTGGCGCTTCCGGATCACGCATGGACGCTGCGTAGACTGAGAGAGTCAAGCGCGTGAAGCCGCTGTTGGCCCATAAACCAAACGTGAGTCAAATACCATGTTACCCTTTGTGTGCAATTAAATGTATTAACCCTAACCACGCGTGATAGAGAAGAGAGACGGACATTCAAACTAACTTTCAGCTAGGATCGTTCCTTTTATATATTATTGTGTCTCCTAGAATTGAATAAACTGTTTATGTGATAACCTACCGTGTTTTGCTTGACGAGGGAGGCCCTGGGAGAATGGAGAAGCGTGAAGTTCCGGACCACAAGCACTAGCCTTGAGGTTACGAGATCCTGCTTGCACCGAATCCTGAGCTAGATTTTATTTGGGGCAGATACAGCAGCTAATTGTATTAAATATGTGGGAGCTTTCTCCAACCCTGCCGTTAGCATCAGCACGCCCGTAGACGCTAACAATATAAACAGGTAGGTATTATTGAAAACAGCGTGAAACGCTTCTGGCGGTTGCTTCGTTCCTTTTCCATAATTCCTTGCTCGGCTCGCAGTAATACCTACCTATTTATACGCAGCATAATGTCTGGAAAAACGATCTATTGGATCTACTGGCTCAGAATCTGTTGTTAAAATAATAATGATTCCATTGGGAATGTATGGCAACTGATATGCTGATGTAGGCCAAACCCACATATATTATGCAGTTATACCTGTCGTGGATGACTACATGGAGTCAGGTGCGGGGGCAATCAGAAGATCCACCTTCCGTTTCAGCGTAACGTCAGATCGAGCGCTCTCTCCGGGGGCATGCAGAGGAGACTTAGTGTGGGAACAGCCCTGTGTGGAGGCTCCACTGTTATCTTGTTGGACGAACCGTCTTCCGGGATGGATCCAGCGGCAAGGAGACATCTCTGGGACTTGTTACACGCAGAAAAGAAAGGTTAGAATTTTTTTCTAATTTTGAGAGCATTTTGAAAAGGTGTTTTCAATTCTACTACAAGGTGATGATTATCAAAACGGTGATCAGAATTTTTGGCATTTAAACGGTCCTCGAATTCCGATTGTCGGCCCGGTTTAGGTTGTGATGGAAAGTTAAAACGGGCTAAGATTTAGCACATAATAGGGATTGTTAAAATAGCACTGATGGCCAATTTGATGGTCATCAAATGGAAGGAATTTGAAACACCTCTACCTCGAAGGAACAAATATACAACCTTTAACAGCCTCGTCGAGGGGTAAGATCTTCAATTACAAATACTGGTTGCAGGTTTAACTCCTGGCGATAGCAAATAACAAATGTAATTTTGAAAAAATTGTGTTATTACACATTTAATTAGTTAAAAATAATATTTTGGTACCTACACTCATGTCACTTTCCAGAGTGGTAGATTCTCTCAGTAAAAGACTCCCTGGTGAAAGGTCACTATAAAGAATCGAATATCACTTGAAATGGTCGTATGTAGTAGCCTACGTCAGTACTTAAGTGGGGGTCGCGAGACATCAAAAAATAAAATTAAAAAAATTATGTTTTTTTTACTTTATTATAACGAGCAAACAATGATTATAATTTTAGAGAAGTAGGTCACAAACAGAAATGAAAATTTTACCCAATTAATTAAAATTAATGCGACGGGTACGCTTTTCAACTAAATTGTTGAACGTTGGCTCTATGTTCAAAACACAGATTATTTCATCTTTCAATTTTAGTTTGTTTCTAAATTTCATTTTTATCGCAACTAAGGAAGAAAAGTGCGCAAAGTGTGACTAAATAAAATATCTAATTTATAATAAAAAATATTCAAGGGCTTCTGTTTTCGTTTGCTTTGCTTTGGACCACCTTTTTTCAAAATAAGGAATTGGGAATGTGAGAATGGTTTATTTTCTGAGTGTGTTAATTAATTTAACCCATTGGCCACAAACCCCGGCTGCCTCCCAGGGTGTGCAACTCAGGTACTTAACCATAAACCCCAGCACGCTGACGGGCTAGAGTAGGTCCGCCAAAAAACAGAAAACGAGCGAGACAGTGACATTTTTGAATAAAATTTTAAATGTAAAACACTCTTTAAATTTTAAATGCCAAACGAAGGTAATTAATCATTCATTTCGTAGATTTGGCAAAAATATTTTTCTTATGTTTTTTTCCCTGATATTTGTGTTCCAAGTTTTGTAAGCAGCAAGCCGCCATTTAATTTCTTCAAAATTGCAAGTGGTTCTAGGCTTTTGGCAGTGTCCCTGCACATGAGGACTAAATTATTTTAGTATATATGTAAGTAAAAAACAAAAAAATATTCGATTTATGAATTTTATGTTTTTTTGTAACTTTATGAATAAAAATGTGAAAAAAAACCTATGAAAAAAGAGAAGGTATTTTGTATCCTTATTTACACTAATTTTAATATATATTTTTTTAATTTAAATTTTTTTCGTTACCTTAATCCAATGTGTAAACAAATTTAAAGAAATAATTTCATTTGAATGTATGGTTCAAAAGTTGTAATAGATTTAGTACACCAATTCAGGTTTTCAATTTTTGTACAAAATTAATTCAGTGGTGAAGGCCAATTTTTTAGCTCATTAATTCTGTGGCCAATGGGTTAACAGCATCGTAAGTTTATCCATTTCAGGGCGCACAATAATTCTGTCCACTCACTTCATGGACGAGGCAGAGGTGTTGGGAGACCGGGTGGCCATCATGTCGGCGGGCCGCCTGGCCGCCGTGGGCTCTCCCTTCTTCCTGAAAAACCAGTTTGGCTCGGGCTACCGACTCACGGCCGCCACCAAGGGCCTGCCCTCCGCCCCCATCACCAAGCTCATCCAGGGGTACATCCCTGATGCTCAACTACACTCTGAAGTGGGTATGTATCTAAATGTTTTAAAATAACTAACCATCATGTTATTGGCACACACTTCTTACTTCAATCACATTCATACTTACTCTTCTGTTATTCTGACTCTTGACATGGCCGAACCCAGGTTTTTTTTATTCATTAATCATGCCATGTCTTCTTCGGGGGTTTCCGAGTTCCAGAAATTATCTTACTCTCAGTTGTCGCCCTTCGCTCACTTATCGCATTCAAAATTGAAATGTTGCTTGAAATGGCTTTATTTGAATAGATAGGTACTTCCCAACCTTCCTCTGCCCCACGGCCTTCCCCTCACACTCCTCCCATTCCCTATTGTAGTTTAGGCGCTGAACAACTAACTGAGAGAATTCTCGATTCAACTACTTCAGATAATGAGTGCTACTTGTAAAACACTCTAGCCACTTTATCGGTTCTGAAAAATGTAAGTTTCTTGTCTAATGAAAGAACCCATAATTTATACTATCTTCTTGTCTCAATATCCGTGGTTTCATTATCAGCGATGCAATCCTAACCTAACATAATCTCCGATATCTCCTTTTTGTTTGATCTTTGAAATGCTGAGCTCCTGCTTCCTTAGTGTGTCAGTGTAAAAATTTCACAACAGAAAGTGTTTTCAGATTACCAATTGTATATACGGGCA
The DNA here is from genome assembly GCA_936435175.1 of Glyphotaelius pellucidus. NCBI lineage: Eukaryota > Metazoa > Arthropoda > Insecta > Trichoptera > Limnephilidae > Glyphotaelius > Glyphotaelius pellucidus. Next base: position 16,393,826 of record OW386549.1, on the reverse strand, counting down.
CTAAACGGTTACAAATGTTTGTATCCAAGTAGTTTCACCATTATAAGATCCTCAGGTATAGAGTGGTTCATATTAACTTCCTACACTTTTGGTCAAAATGTGACCGTTTAGATAAGATTTGAACACGTGCATTGCTGCCCGCTATCATCGAGCCAATGATGTCACATGTGGGTGACACAACCTCTGTATTAGTAGAGGATCTTACAATGGTGAAACTACTCTACTTTTGGCGCTTGAGTAGTTGAAGAATTAAAATTTGGTATGGACCAGTGGATTATGAAAATTCATACCCCAGCATTGAATCTTTATCTTACATATTTTTAGGTTCAGAAATTTGCTACACTCTCCCTCAAAGTGATGTGAATAAATTTCAACCAATGCTGGCAGATTTAGAATATAAGCAAAAATCTCTTGGATTGGCAAGCTTCGGTTTATCAGCAGCTACTTTGGAGGATGTCTTTATGAAGTATGCGATTTTTTATAAATAAATTAATACATACCATCACAGCAATATGCATTAACGTCTGTTAATGCATACTGTTAACATTATATCAACCAACCCATCTTACTTTCAGTTATTTTTCTGTAAACTGATAATAGAATTATAATGGAATTTGTTACATTTATGTCATGAATATCTATGTAACATAGCAACTTTTTTACTACTGACATGTTTAACTTTTGGATTTATTTATTTTTAAACAAAAATGTGGCAAAATTTTTAGTTTTTAAATGTAAATTTTGTATGGTATGTTTTTAGGTTTTCACGGCCAAAAAGTATTTTTGTTATTGTTTTTGGGGTGTTATGCCGTGTTTCGCTACCTCCTTCTTTAGCCAACGTTTCGGACAGCGTTACAGTGTCCATCATCAGGGCAGACGAGATGTCCATCATCAGGGCTCATCTGCCCTGATGATGGACACTGTAACGCTGTCCGAAACGTTGGCTGAAGAAGGAGGTAGCGAAACACGACATAACACCCCAAAAACAATAACAAAAATACATTTTGTATGTTTTAAATGTAGAGTTGGGGCTGATGCCGTAGAGACCACAGATGCCAAAGGCCAAACGACGTTCAAGGAATCTGGTACAGATGAATCCAAGTCGGAAAAGGAGTCTCCTGATAATGGTATTAAACATAAAAATTTAAATTTTATGGAGTTAAGGAATTACTACTTGCATGTCCCAAGCGTCAAAGTAAAAAATTATAAATCATTTGTATTAAATCGTCGAACCATCTCACGAGTCTCCTCGAAATGCATTTCGTAGAGAATAAATGCAATTCGATGGATTTGAAATGGTATTTTTCAATGCAAGGGAAAAGTCCAACAACCGAAACTGTCAACACCTATGCTTGCGGAGAGCCGCTCTACTAAAGTGGCCAAATATGCAGTGATGGATCGTCATGAACGACATACCTACTGAAAAAAATTACAATCCGAAAATGAGTCAGATTCTGTTGACAATTCGTCAAACTTCTCGTTCGATTACCTGAGTTTAAACCTGGCAAATTAATTTCCTAATTTAAGTTAGGTTAGGCCATGTTGGACAATTTTTTCTTTTTTATTTATCTTCGTACGAGATGGACTTAATTTCGGCTTCGTCTTAATTCTTATTGTTAACTTACTATTTACAAACTGTTAGCGTCTGCGTGCGGGCTGATGCTATCGGCAGGGTTGGAGAAAGCTCCCACATATTTAATACAATTAGTTGCTGTATCTTCCCCAAATAAAAACTAGCTCAGGATTCGGTGCAAGCAGGATTTCTCGTAACCTCAAGGCTAGTGCTTGTGGTTCGGAACTTCACGCTTCTCCATTCTCCCAGGGCCTCTCTCGTCAAGCAAAACACGGTAGGTTATCACATAAACAGTTTATTCAATTCTAGGAGACACAATAATACATAAAAGGAACGATCCTAGCTGAAAGTTAGTTTGAACGTCCGTCTCTGCTCTCTATCACGCGCGGTTAGGGCTAAAACATTTGATTGCACACAAAGGGTAACATGGTAATTGACTCACGTTTGGTTTATGGGCCAACAGCGGCTTTACGCGCTTGTTCTCTCAGTCTCCGCAGCGTCCATGCGTGGACCGGAAGTGCACAACCGGCGAAACTGAACTTGTGTCGCCCATGTTCGCGCGGAACGTGGGCCCGGGAAGCTCGCTTGCTGAAGACTGGCCGCTTGCCGGGCTCTGGCGGCCGCTCGGTTTGTTGCTCGCGGGAGGGGGTAATGCGCGCGCCTCTATATTGGCGGTTTATTTGTAACGTAACACTTCCCCCCTCGCCGCAATAAAAGCGACGTGGTAATGGAGCTGTAGGACTAATAAATCCTCTTACCTTTTCAGCACTTGTGCCAAAAACATTTAAGAGAAACGAGGAGAGAGAGAGAGAGAGAGATTCCTAGCTGGAGAATAGTTATGAACAGAACACAAAAGAGATGATACATGGTGTAACAAGGAATTGTCAATAAATGTATATAAAGGCAGTGGCATACATAAATACAGTTGCAAAGAACAAGGATCTGTTGAAGAAAGGTACAAGGGTTATGCAGTGATAGAAAAAAAAACTCTAAAATTGTATCATTGGTCTGTGAGCTAATGTTTGCGAACGTGGTTTGCGTAGGATGTCTGGGGTGGTTGAACGTTTCACTGAAGTTACAAGGTTACTTTGTCACAGTAACCTGGCCCATTTGAGATTACACTCAAGGGACACTAGGGCCTTTAAGAAAATACGAGGAAGAGAACACATGATGAGGCTTCTAGGTGGTGTGGAGAGTTCTACCTGTCACAGAGGTCGAAAGGGTAACTGCTTCCGGATCCTGTGGGTGAGCCAGTACGAAACCATTGAAGTATTGGAGAGTGGAATCGTAATTGGTGGTTGGTACACTGGTTTTTGTATGTAGTGGGATTGTTTTGTGAACAATCGTTGGTATTGTTATTTGCGCAAGGGCACAGGAGCATCAGCACAATGGCAGTAGGGCATTTGCATTATGCAGCAGGAACATTTGCATAATGGCAGCAGAAACATTTGCACAAGGGCAACAGGAACATTTGTATTATGCAGCAGGAATATTTGCATAATGGCAGCAGAGCATTTGCACAAGGGCAACAGGAACATTTGCACAAGGGCAACAGGAACAGGAACCAACCTAGAGCTGGCGTGCTCGGGTTTGTTTTGAGTGTCGGTTCTTTGTGGTGATACAATTCGCAACTACACGCACGACTCACACTAGGTTATGTTAGATGCGGTCGGGTGCTTTTGGTACGCAGGGATTGAAGGCAAGGGACCTCCGTGACGGTAGCGAGGGCAGCATGAAGAGGCGCAGATGTAGATAGGGTGCAGAGCTGCTGGTTTTTTTTTTTTTTTAAATCCGGCAAAAATTATTATTAGAACAAAATTCTTGAAGTTTACCTGCCTAGTAGACCAATGATGAAAAAAGTTTGGAGAGAAACAAGTGTGCATGTTGAGAAAAAGTTGGATTTGTTTGGCGTGTAGAGAGAGAGACGGAGAGAGAGCTAACTAAATGTGGCTAATTCCTAATACATGTTACAAAGGTACGTATTCAAGGACAGGTTCTGTGTAACCCCTTTTGGTTTTTTTCTTTACCAAATACATTTCCAAGAATACGTGGTTGAGGGATTGTACGTATAACAAAATTCCCCATTCGAAAGAAGTTGGTCTTCCATGACCTATGCTCACGTCTATACGGTAGCATTTTTTCTACTTTCGAAAAAACAAAGCATTGCGTACAAGATTAGTTATAACAAAGTGGGAAAGGAGTAGGAAGTTGAAAGGATCCGCGTATGAAGATTGTCCCATTTGACAAACGAAACGCCAAGTGCGTAACGCATATATCCCCATTCACGGATAATTTCGAGGAAGGGGGAGGGTGATAATTGGGAACATTTGAACGAAGAAAACTGCTGGGGACTCGGCTATTTCCGAAATTCGACCTCTGGGTGGAGGTGAAACAAGGTCTACAGCAGTCATCCTGGCACATTACAATAATGACAACTGGGAAAGGAGTAGGAAGTTGAAAGGATCCGCGTATGAAGATTGTCCCATTTGACAAACGAAACGCCAAGTGCGTAACGCATATATCCCCATTCACGGATAATTTCGAGGAAGGGGGAGGGTGATAATTGGGAACATTTGAACGAAGAAAACTGCTGGGGACTCGGCTATTTCCGAAATTCGACCTCTGGGTGGAGGTGAAACAAGGTCTACAGCAGTCATCCTGGCACATTACAATAATATTTGGTAGTGTTGGACAAAAGAATACACTGACATAAAAGTCTAATCCTCTACGTGTATTGGGCAGAAGATTAGGGGTCGTTTTATTCTCCTACTTGTTTGCGAGAAATGACAGACCCTTGCTCAAATCTCACAAACCTGGGGATTTTCTTTGTTCGTCTCCCAGACAACGAGTTAGGTGTTTTTTGTGTCCATCAACTTAACTCCCACGACACGATGCCCCATAATCATGAGTGAAGCGTATGATTAGTCCTTTTGAGATAGTAGATAGTTCCTGGGTTCTTGTGACAGGAAGTCCACGGGCATATTAATGATTACAAAAAAAGGGGTGTGGACTACATTGAGTAGTTCACACATAAAAGTTTGATATTATTTCGTTCGCACGATTCATGGTGAGTATTATAACGTCTTCACGTATAGCGTACAAGATTGCAAAATCAAAAGATTTGCAAGTAAGTTTTATAACGTCTTCACGGATAACAATGAACGAATTACAACTGGGTTGCCCAGTATTGAAGGGAGGTGCAAAAGACTAGGTATTTATGACATTTCTGACAAAAACCCACAGAGTAATTATAACGGGCTCCCCGTATCGCATTTAGTAGATATTCTGAGATTCCCATCTATGACGGCAGATTTTATAAGGTTCCCACCTATGATGGCAACAAAGGTTAACGTTCATATAAAGGTACCTATTCAATACAGACGGCGAGACATACTGATGTACTTAGTACAACAATACCGTAGCATAATAAATCCATATTAGCGTACGTTAAAGACTTGCACAAAGGCAAAAACATATTTGAAGATCTGGCCAAGATTTTATACTTCAACAATTAAGGGACAAAAAAATTCTGGCGTGCTGATGGAATGTGAATTTCATCTAAGCTTACCGCAAAAGAGATCCTTTGTGGTACAACCCTTTTGGTTACGCACAGAGTATCGTATCGTGATGGTACAACTTTTGTTGTACTTACACGTACGATGGTAGCAACAATACAAGACATGCGCTTATCGTTGTTTGACAAGGAAAATTATTTACATTGGTCCGATTTGAGTGTTTAAGACCTTCTAGGTTTTACTTACTTAAACAGACTGCGATGAACACACTTTGGTGTTATGCACAGAGTATCGTATCGTGATGGTACAACTTTTAGTTGTACTTACACGTACGATGGTAGCAACAATACAAGACATGCGCTTATCGTTGTTTGACAAGGAAAATTATTTACATTGATCCGATTTGAGTGTTTAAGACCTTCTAGGTTTTACTTACTTAAACAGACTGCGATGGACACACCTTGGTGTTATGAAAATTATAATAATGGGATGGGTTGTTCACAGGGTGGTTCACTTGGAGACCTGGCTTCTTGTTGTGACCTCGTACTTTGCACGTGATAAGTCACAACAAGGCAACCCCAAAATTTCAGTTTGAGCAGTTGAGACCCAGGGTGACTCAATGTTGCTGAAATGTTGTAAAAAAATTTATCGTTAATGAAGAGGCACGTTGAAAGTTGTCCCTTTTATAACGATACTTTCCAGACTCCACATTCAGTTCTGGGGAGAGCTAGAGCAATTAGGGTTATTTATTGAGCGCCATTCTATTTTCTTAAAAAACAGAAAAAAAAAAAAAAAAAACTTAGAACGGGTAGCAAACATCTGATACCGCCGTGGGTTTACACAGGTTTGCTTACCTAATTTAACTACATATGACATAAGGGTTAGATGCACTTTGGCGAGGACCCGATATTTAATGTACAAAAAAGATTTTTCTAACATTTAGAAAGGGGTGACGAGGTATGACATGATGATGTGAAAATATGATGCTGCGAGTTGTGACGATGCACAAAACCTTGGGCACGTAGTCTCTGACTACTTGCAGTAAGCCACAGGGAATTCCTTTCTCCGAAGTGATCAATTTCAGGTAGAGGTGTGCATGCTTAGAAAAAAAAACGATGTTTCCAAGGTTTGACACCTGGGGCAGCAATTAGAGGCGAATGACTGATGATGACGAGATATTTATACAAACAAAAATAAAATAAAATGAAACGAAACCACAAGGGAGAATTATAATTTCTTCCATGACTTTGGCTACAGTTGACACCACTGTGCCAGAGCTAGAGAGGTTTCGTTTGAGTGTCCTAATGAGTGACAATCGTTTACGAGAGGCCGCTCATTAGTGACGAAACAAAAGGGTTGACTTCCATAGTGATCCATGTCACGGTGTAGACGAATGGTTGCTAGGAGTCAAGGAATAACCGTTGGGGTTATACGGGCGTGGCAATGGAGTTTGTTTCCATGTTCCCACTTTTTACAATGTCCTTTATGTGGTAGTTACCTATGTGTTTACCAGAGATGTCGGACAATCGGTAAACCAGGTCTGAGATTTTCTTTAGGACTTTCGTCTTTACAAAACGGGGTGCCAATTTGGCAGAGAAGTACAGCGCACCTTGTGACAGAGTGTTGTTTCTCCTCCAGACGATGTCTTCTTCCTTGAATGTGACGTGCTTCCTGATGTACTTTTTGTTGTAGAAAGAAGCATATTGAATAAGGCATTTTTTGGATTTATTCCTGGGAGAAATCTTTCTACTTCTCAGGGCCTGTAGTAGTTCTTCCTTTTTTGACGTAGAAATGTGGGGGATTATACCCAGCGTGACTTGAGGGACTTCCATAGTGTATAGGGTCGTGTCAGGGTGACCTTACGTTGGGAGAAAAACGAGAACTCGACTCTTTATCCGTAATTGGAAAGAAATTTTTGCCAGGGATTGACCACTGGGGACGTATATATATTTTTTTTTTACAAAATGCTTCTGCGAAAAAACGCGTATTTGTAAGTGTTTGGGTTATTTGAAAATTTGGGCAGAGGTTTGCCTCTGGCCACGTGCTTTTTAGGAAAAATCCAAGCGTTTTGGAAAAAAAAAATTTCGAAAATTTAAAAAAATCGAAAAAAGGAAAAAATCGGAAAAATTTTCAGAGTCCGAAACTGGAGAAAATTTGGGCAGCGATTTTCCTCTGTCCATGCGTTTTTAAGAAAAACTCCAAGCGTTTTGGAAAAAAAATTTCGAAAATTAAAAAATCGAAAAAAGGAAAAAATCGGAAAAAATTCTCAGAGTCCGAAACTGGAGAAAATTTGGGCAGCGATTTTCCTCTGTCCATGCGTTTTTAAGAAAAACTCCAAGCGTTTTGGAAAAAAAAATATTTCGAAAATTAAAAAAATCGAAAAAAGGAAAAATCGAAAAAAATTTTCAGAGTCCGAAACTGGAGAAAATTTGGGCAGCGATTTTCCTCTGGCACTGCGTTTTTAAGAAAAACTCCAAGCGTTTTGGAAAAAAAATTTCGAAAATTTAAAAAAAATCGAAAAAAGGAAAAAATCGGAAAAATTTTCAGAGTCCGAAACTGGAGAAAATTTGGGCAGCGATTTTCCTCTGTCCATGCGTTTTTAAGAAAAACTCCAAGCGTTTTGGAAAAAAAATTTCGAAAATTAAAAAAATCGAAAAAAGGAAAAAATCGGAAAAATTTTCAGAGTCCGAAACTGGAGAAAATTTGGGCAGCGATTTTCCTCTGGCACTGCGTTTTTAAGAAAAACTCCAAGCGTTTTGGAAAAAAAAAAAATTTCGAAAATTAAAAAAATCGAAAAAAGGAAAAATCGAAAAAAATTTTCACAAGTTTTCGTGGAAGTAATTTGTTTGAGAATTCAACAATATCTTGGGGGCATGGTTTCATTACGCGGCTTCCTATAGCCTGATTTTAAACAGCACCAATTTTTTGGTATTTACACGCGAATTCCCTTCGTCTTTTCGACAAGATATTACCTTCTTTGTCAATTGACAAGGTATTATAGTGTCAGATGTCAAGGAATCCACGTCAACGCGAATTTAGTATTTTTTGCATTATTCGAATGTGATTCGGCATGATCCGGTTTCATCAGACGACAGAGTCAAAAATACTTAATTGTCAAATGACAGAAAGAATTTAAATCCACTTGTTCCCTAGGTGTCAGCAAGTGTCCGTTTAAGAGACGTACCAGCGTGCTGCAATATAGTATATTATTAAAAATATTTAGCACTTTCGAGACCAAGCGGATGATTTGTTTATCATGTACATGATTTTAATTGTTGAATAAATTCTTCTTTAATTTGTGTTTATTTCCACTATTCACTTGTATTGAAAATAGCAATTTTAATCGGCCGACACTTTGTAATCACTGTATTATTTGCAGCGACAACTTCCTAGGTTGGGCACCTTGCGTTGGAATACCGGTAATATTTTGTCGAGTGACGAGTCACAAATGATAAAATCGCGCCCGTAATAATTTAAATTGTGATTCGAAATTACGTTCGCGCCGAGATTCCTGTTGGAAGTGCTAGACAATTGGGAATAAACAATACATCATAATAACATTTCAGAGTTTACAATTGTTGCTTGGGAACGAGGCCGTGGTGGAACAGAAAAAATTTAAATGGCCCCACGTTTAGCGCCAGTGTTAGCGTCTGCGTGCGGGCTGATGCTATCGGCAGGGTTGGAGAAAGCTCCCACATATTTAATACAATTAGTTGCTGTATCTGCCCCAAATAAAAACTAGCTCAGGATTCGGTGCAAGCAGGATTTCTCGTAACCTCAAGGCTAGTGCTTGTGGTTCGGAACTTCACGCTTCTCCATTCTCCCAGGGCCTCTCTCGTCAAGCAAAACACGGTAGGTTATCACATAAACAGTTTATTCAATTCTAGGAGACACAATAATACATAAAAGGAACGATCCTAGCTGAAAGTTAGTTTGAACGTCCGTCTCTGCTCTCTATCACGCGCGGTTAGGGCTAAAACATTTGATTGCACACAAAGGGTAACATGGTAATTGACTCACGTTTGGTTTATGGGCCAACAGCGGCTTTACGCGCTTGTTCTCTCAGTCTCCGCAGCGTCCATGCGTGGACCGGAAGTGCACAACCGGCGAAACTGAACTTGTGTCGCCCATGTTCGCGCGGAACGTGGGCCCGGGAAGCTCGCTTGCTGAAGACTGGCCGCTTGCCGGGCTCTGGCGGCCGCTCGGTTTGTTGCTCGCGGGAGGGGGTAATGCGCGCGCCTCTATATTGGCGGTTTATTTGTAACGTAACAAAACTTATGCATTGTTGCACTCTTATTTATGTTATTTCTTTAAAAGTCGTTACCGTTAGTCGTAACAAGCAACCACGCGAAATAAATAAATTTGCCTCGATTGCTCGAGATTTACAGGAGATTATTTTTTTAATTTTTCAATCATACCTTCGAATTTTAACATGGAGACATAAAAACTTATTTTAGTGCTACGTAGTCAACAAATTAACCTGTATTTTACCATTTATCTCATATTTGTAGGATTTATAAAAAAAATATTAAAAAATTGTAAAGTTAATAACCGCGCAAATCCTGCATGTTTGTTACTTTGAAACTCCGTGAGAGGTACTTATTCGAATCAACAAAGAATATTTTCGTTTTCTGTATATTTTCTGTGGTATACTTGACAATGAAAGGTGCACATCTATGGAAAAAGGACTTAATTTTGAAATTAGTTCTCTTGTTTTTAAAATAGTCTACGAAGTTCGGATTTGCGAAATCTATGGTTATAATAGATAAAGCATTTCAATAGCTTCACTTTAAAATAAATGGCTGGCCATGGAAATGTTTTAAATAATTACAATAAATGTTTTACGAATGGTAGGAAAATGTGGTCCGATTTTGGACCATAGTCACTCCATTGGTTAATTTTTTTAAAATGCTGAAGCGATTAATTTGTTACCTTGATTATTCCAGCGGAGGCCAGCCAAGAGACATATGAATGCCATAAGGGCTGCCGCTTATTCTGGGGCCAGTGGTGGGCCATGCTGTACAAGAAGATACTGGTTACCTTCAGCACCTTGCTCTTCAGTGTAATGCAGATAGTGGTGCCCGTGATGATCCTACTGATCGCCGTGGTCATGTCCAAACTCTGGATCACCAATGAAGACCTTCCGCCCCTGGAATTGTCCATGAGCAAGACATATACGGACAGCGTCACACTAGTTCACTCCGACAGCAAAGACAAAGACACTGAGACCAGAATAGATAAATATAAAGACTACTTCTCGGAAGCTAAAATTTCTACGATGAAAATCGTGGATACTGGATCAAAGTCAATTGATGCTTATTATTTAGAGGAGGTATTTACATATCAATCGTCCAGTTGATTAGTCAGGCATTTCTGAAAAATCGAAATTTGAGTTCAGTATGTAAAAGTGTATTCTCCACAATACTCAGATTACTCATAAACACCACCAAATTAATAATAATGCAGAAAATTTTGTATGAATTAAATTAAATATTGATGTTTTCTGGGTTACTAGTAGGATATGTATTTCAAAATATCATACTAATGAACCAGACCGTTAAGCCTCTTGGTGTTATTTTATAGCATATTCAATATGTAAAACACAGGCACATGTAAATTTCATTTATGGTGAGCATTTGAATATTGCTTTCCTCATTATCTCAAAAATTAGTATTTAGAGATGTCTGACTAATCCACTGGACAATTGATATTTTTTTATGAGCTCATTTTAATCAAAACTCTAATCCCCCTTACTAATAACGTACAAATGATAAACTTCCTTTTACCCGACATTAATTAATTAAGTTCCCTTCCTTCCTCATCCCCATCTCCATCCTTTCCCCATTAACTTCAGCCTCACAACATACTCCAATTAGGAATGCCGTAGTCTCACTGGCTCCAGGCGATTGGGAGTAGTTGATACCCTTTTGCGATATTCGCATTAAAAAAATAATAAAATGACCCTTAGCTTACACACCATATGTTGCGAATTCAATCCTTTGCACACAATTTTTGCAATTGATTTAATTACAAACTTATTTCATTTACTGGTAGAGCTTAACAAATAAAGAATGCGCTTGGCCCTTTAGTTAGGAATTTAGTTAGGAATGCTTCCGGAGTCCAGAATGGTGATTGGTGTTTTATCCTGTTGACCCCGCCTCCTATCAAAAATGTGTTGCTGTGCATCAAACATCAATTCAATTCAATTTATTCACTTTAAAAACATCACAAAATTAATATTTCAAATCGTTTTTAAAGTAGAGAAAATATTAAGATTCAAGCATATTTAAGCAATTTAAACATCAATGAAGCACAATCAGACTAACAGCAATAAAGCTTGTTGTCTAAATTGTGCTTCATTGATGTTAAACATCTCGATATTCAAAGTGATTCTATTTAATAACAAGACTGCTCTCCCGACTAGCATAACCACTGGCAACATAGAAACTAATGCTCTCCATGATAGCCGAGTTTTCAAACCGTCCACGAATCAGTCTGAAGAAATGTGTTACAATGAGCACATCCCTTCTGACCCGTAGACGGTTCATACCGAGCATGCCCAAGAGAAAGTCAGTAGGGTAGAGCCACGGGTAGTGCGCATCAAGTGCATTCTCTTGTTTGCCTGCCTCTAGTAAAATGAATTTCAATGTTGTTATCCTGTATTCAGGATTTATTTTAAGAATATGAAAAAACATAATATCGTAATATTAGGTAATTCATTAGGGCTTCAAAGTACACGCAAGAGCAATATGTACCTTTATGTTTTGGTTACATTTTTAGATTTTCACGGTTTTTGGGGTGTTATACCGTGTTGCGCTACCTCCTTCTTTATGTTTTGTGTTCATTTTGGAGGTGGGATTTTTTGTTTAGCCATTTTGGTCTGTTCACAGTGGCCATCAAGAGAGATGTTTTAAAACATTAATTGGAATTATTTCAAAAGTTCAACTGCATTAGAATCTTCAAGCTAACTTAATAGTTTCGCAGTTTAACAAGAGATGTCTCGCATCTCTTCTGAATTATTTGTTATTGACGTTCTGCGAACTAAAATTATCGAAACATTTCTTTTCTTTCAAATCATCAATCATGTGTTTACATGATTAAAAATGCATGTTTGAATTTCAATTTATGTCTTCGGTTATCAACTAGGCTGTAGATAACACTAAGAAGTTATAATATTTCTTCAAGTGGGTACCACAAACAGTAATTTTAAAGTTAATAATAGGCAGAATTAAAGCATTTAAAAATTTAACCATTTTTTATAATTTTCTTATGATTCCTAAAAATATGGGAAAAATGGTCAAATAAAAGAGCATTCAATAGCTCTCTAACACTATAAGTAGTTTATATGTCCCCATATTCAAATTCGAAGTTATTATTTTTTGGTGACCGGACAACTCAGAATGAATTCAACTCAACACCTCCTTTGAAAAGTCATTAAAAGTGATGAAAAAAATGTGTAAAACATTGGTTAAACAGGTAAGTTTGGGCTTTATTTTTTTTTCATAGCTTTTAATGGCTTTTCAAAGAGGCATTGAGTTGACTTGATTCCAAGTGGGCATCTACGATTTTTTTGAAAAAGGATGAAAAATTTCTAAACTGAATGCTTAAAAATTTCCCAGCGCTCAAGGCTGAAATTGATTTTGTAACAAAACACTCCAATGGTTAGTGTTAACATAATATGTGCCATTTATGGCACACCTCTTCACTCCTCTAAACTAGAAATGGCATCTGTTGACTCTCATAAAAATTGTTAAAAAAAAAAAAAAACTTGTGTGATGAAGTTTTTTTTTTTTTAAGTTTCTTTATTCTTTGAATTGTTTGTTACATGAATCGGAGATTTTTCGACCACCATACTAGGCAAATGCCCGTTAGTTCCTGAAAATATGAAATTTCTGCGCTGGTTGTCAGGTTATTCCCAGAATCTTTTGGATTAGATAAAAAACTCAGAGTAACACCGAGGCTTAATATTAACAGGTTCACTGGCAGCCTTGGATAGAGAAGGCTTGGAAAACTCCAATAAGTAAACTTAGAATGCTCTCTCAACATGCTATAACTTTAAAGCTAGAGTAGGTAGCCAAAAACCGCGCGCGGATAACTATTTTTTGATTCATTCAAGCACAGGGCCAGCATTAAAAGAAGTTGTCGTGATAGTTGCCGGATTTACACAAAGCACTGGAAGTTATACTGACACACACGAAACATTGAACTGGAATAGTTGGCGGTGAACGTGTTAACAGCGCATGTTACAGTATATTAAGAAAGGCACGTTTTATGCACCAGTATAATGGATCTGTTTTGCTTCAAGGCCAAAACCAACTTGCCGTTGATGAGAACTCGAAACCTGGCTGGGGCGACTTTCAACAATACGAGTGTAACTGCTTGGTTTTCCAACTTTGGCCTTCACGACCTTCCCGTGTCGCTCGTGTTGATCCACAATGCCATTCTGAAGAGCGAATCTCCTAAAAAGTCTTACACGGTCATTAACAAACCGCTTCCCTACAGATTGGAAAATAAGGTGGGATTACCGACAATATTGCACCGGGTGTTTTTGTTACCACTTGTAACTGTAATATAATATTTATTTCTTATTTAATGTTTTATTTGCAGTTGGAGCTAACATCCGGTTCTGGAGAAATCGACAATGCAGGTTTTCAAGTAGCTTTCCACATTGGTTTTGCCATGTCATTTGTGGCTGCATTTTATGTTATGTTTTGTATCAAGGTTTGTTATTTAACTTTAATTCTTTCGTAAGTATATTATATATTAAGTACATTATTATAAATAAACATATGTGTAAGTATATTTGTCCATCCTGCCTACTCCCATCGAACGACCAATGAGTAATAGATTGTTTAGGGCCGCAAGTGGATTGATCTTTTTACTGCATTCACTCTTTTAAAATAAGTGCGTAAATGCGTTCTAAATAGTGAGTGAGTTAATTCCTGTAGAATAGTATTTGGTAATCAATAAAATTATTTGTTAATCAATAATGACTAACAAAAGTAATTTTTGTAAATATACACATATAAAAACTCTGTATAAACCCCTGTTCCCCGGGCTTTATACTGAGTTTTTTTGAAATCTGACGGTGACCTTCTCCTCGTTTTAAAGGTCATATTTCAGCAATCTCGGTTTTAAACTGTATTGTATACAAATCCGCTGCCACACTCTCCTTTATATGTTAGAAAATTAGTAAATGTATGTAACAAAAAAATTATTAAAAAAATCTGATATTGAAAGTTAATATAGATTAATGAAATGAATTGATATGCCCGTTAAGGTATGTATGGTTGATATAAGTAGCTAACATCACGCCATTTCCCCAAGTCATAAACCGTTTCCAACATGATTCAAGTTCAGAACCTGGTCAACTCCATTGTACCAAGTCTTGCCAACTTGAACGAAGCTTCTTCTTTAGTTGTTTCCTCGTTGCTGAGGATAGTGATCCCCATCCCCAATTTCCATGGTGGGCAAGACTCCCCCACTCCTCGTGGTCCTGTGCTGCGGATACCTACGTTCCGGAAGCCTGTAAAACTTGACTGTATCAAATATGTGCTTACCATGCCTTGATGCTTGTTACCAGGAGAACATGTGTCGTTCCAAGCTGCTGCAGCTAGCCTCCGGAGCTTCCCCGTTCATCATGTGGGGGGCCGCCTTTGTATGGGACATACTGTGCTACTTGCTGGTGGTCCTGGCTATGACCATCACCCTTTTCTTATCAGATCTGATAGGATTTGCAACGCCCGGAGAGATTGGTACTAACATAATTACTTTTGCCTTATTTTGAACAATAAGTTGTGATTTGCAAAATCAAATTTAGGATAGATTTTGAATAGTACCTCTGGTAAACCCTTTGAATACTAGAATTACAAATAACTTATTATAGAATTCAAACTTTTTAAAGTATTGGAAAATAAAATATGAAGTTTTCAACATTTGAGATCTGGAAGCTTTTTGGAATGTTTACGCCTTGTGATTTTTTGGATGGTCACGGCTACTAAATGCTGTTATATCAAGAGCAATTTTAGTTAATTTTTCAAAATAATTTTTTTTTAATTTATGAAACTTTTTCCGTAAGTATCAATATAGTTACATATATTTCTTTAATTAAATGAAGACATTATGAGCGAAAATCTGGAAACAGAAAAATCAGAAAAAGATATTGGCACCTCGGAGGTGCCAATATTTTTGTCTGATTTTTCTGTTTCCAGATTTTCGATTGAGTTTCGCTCATGGTGTCTTCATTTAATTAAATATTACAATTTGAGGTTTTACTCATAAAAGTTAAATAAAAAAAATAACATATATTTCTTTCTGTAAAAATTTGATTTTAACCCCTCAGGCTTCGGGCCTATTTAGACGGAGGGTCAAAGTAAAATCCAAATAAACGGAATATTTCTGAACCCATCCAAAACTAAAAACTGTTTGAAAGGTGATGATATACGCTTTAAAATTTTATAATTCGAAATAAACATAATTTTTTAAATATAAAATTTTTGAATGCAATAAGAAATTTTTAAAAATGGCTCACCTAGCGTTTTTCTAACTAAAATTACTGATAATGAAAAAAAAAAAAAAAATGCATTTTTTATTAAGCAAATGTATTATAAATGTTATTGTCAACTCACTTTAAAAAAAAATTCCCAAAGTCTCACAATATTTTTTCAAATTGTGATCGAAAATTTTGGTTTCATAAAGGTGTACATTTTAGTTTTTCTTTGGTTAACTATTAAATTTTACCATAAAGTGTGGTGTTTTCTCTTCCTAACATCCTTTAGATCATATTTCTAACCATGATAGAAAGGGAGACACAACGATTTGGTTTCGCTGTTCGCGACGTGGGTCCTTTCTTCCTGCCCAGGTTTTAACTGAAGATTGCGGCAAATCTCACAATTTGGGAGGCGGGAATGGGTACCGCCGCCCCGGGAACCTTTATTGGATAACCAACACCTCTGCCATAGGTCACCCCAAGTGGTTCGCTACGTTTGGTGATTTAGTAGGGGTTCATGGGGTGAGGTTTGTCTAGGTCTTGGAGGTGGATGACCAGGTCACACTGAACCCCAGATTCCTACCCACTCCTTAAATCTTTTTCCTTCCCAGAACTCTCCTTTCCTCCTTTTCCCTAAAAAAAACCCTCCACACAGCGTCCCCAAGGATGACATAGGCCCTGAGGGAAATTGTTTTCCTCTGGGCCTCCTGTGTGGAGCTCACGTAAAAAAAAAAAAAATAAAAGCTACCACAGTTTTTAGTCTGCCAACAACCGGCCAGACTGAGGATGTCAGTTGTTGAATCGTAGTATCAATGTAGCGAAAAGGGGCAGGTAGATGTAATTGTCATAGTACATTGCTACAACCTATACGAGTTGTTCCGAAAACTGAACAAATTAGCCTGACGGGTTACCAATTATGACTATTCTACATCTTATTGCATTTCTGTTTATATAATGTATGTATGTATGTATAAATAATATTAGCAAGATTAAACTGGGGATATTGTAATAAGTAACATTGATTATTGTACTTCTCTCTGTTGCAACTACTGGGACTCGATACTTTAAAAGAAAGACGAATTTGTTCTGACTTATTTTATTTATTTAAAATTGTTAATAATTAATTGAACTCCCCTGAACTTCTTTCGTTGATATGTTTTCATGTACCGAGTAGATCAGTTCGTCACAAATTACCTTATCATTGTAATAATACAGGATCTAATGCTGAATTATTTTCCATAATAAATCGCCTGCATATGTTTGGTAATAAATATGTTGTTGATGATGTAATAAATATTGAAAAATTATCAACATACAAACATTATTTAATTAAAGCTGTTTGTCAGCGCTTCTCAGTTGGATTATAATCAAATTTACTTTATATTCTTCATCGATGCTTACTTCTTTTTTAAAATTTATTATTGTTTTGGATTTGGATTTCTAATTTTATTTTTGTTACTTACTTAGTTATTTTTTTAGTTCAAAATACCTTGTAGGTATACATGTATATGAGGTTTTCTTTATCTACTTTATGCTATCACTTCAATATGTACTTTTTAATTTTTTGGCATATGAATATTTTTTCTTAACTATGCATATTCTGTGTCCATTTCTAATTATTGTTATTCCTATGTAAAAGCCGTTAATCGGCGTTGATTCATAATAAATAAATAAATAAGTACATATGTATTTTCAGGGAGGGTTGTTATCATCCTGATAATATACGGCTATGCTGCGTTGCCAATGCATTATGTGGCTTCCGGTTTCTTCTCCAATGGTTCCACGGGATTTTCCGTTATGTGTCTTTTTAATGTACTGGGAGGTATGTCCATATCGTAATTAACATGCTGATCTGATGCTTGATTATTATTGTGGTCTTTATCCATCATTATTCTGACCCACCCACTTATCTGCAAAAAATACCAATCTTTTAGTCATGTGTTTCATTTTCAAGCCATTTTCATGAACTTTTAAATTGATTTGTGTTTGGCACAATTTGATGTTGAACTAATTAATGTCTGCTTTGAATTAGGAGTGGCAACTTTTGTCATTGTGGAGATATTGAGTAACCCGGGACTCAAATTGACCGAGTATGGAACAGCTTTTCATTGGACGGTCTTAGTAATCCCCTCTTATGCCCTCTGTGGAGCAATAAAGTAATATTAGTTTTTATCTATTTTTCATGCAATTATTCATTATTTTCTCATTATCTGCTCATGGATAGTAACATTTTTTACAGAAATTTTTATGAAGCTTCATTGTTATTGGATAGTTGCCTGGCATCGTGTAAAAGGTACAAATTATCCAACTGCGATCAGAACGTTGTTTGTAAATTGAATCCAGTGTACAAAAAATGTTGTTGTGAGTATTTTCTCTTTCAAAATGCAAAGATTTTTCGAGTCAAACATCTACAAAAGTGCAACTTTACAGTAAATTTAACACTTTATGTTTGTGTTGTCAAGGAGATATTCAAAAACAGTTTTATTTATTACTAAAAAGTGCCCAGCATGCGTTGCAATGCCACTCAAAGAAAGAAAGTGTTCCCTCTCCCGCCTTCCCTTCCTGCTACTGAACTATATGAAATACATACATTTTTCAAACAACTTGCGCACCACTTATTTTAAAATTCATATACAAATTTCGTAATGCCAGAGCTCACTATTATATATAGAATAATTCGCGGGTGTGTGCGTAATAACTCACCAAAGTTTCATTGCAATCGGAAGAAAGGTATAGGAAATATAATTTCATAATTTCACTTTCCCCCGCATGCCCACGACAAATCACCAAAGCTTTATCACAATCGGATGAATAGTTTAGGTACCGCATAAGGGACAAACAAAGAAACATTAATTTTTATATATTAAGATTCATTGTCAGTTTCATCAATAAAAAAAGATAAATAAATTTAAATGCGATTTACTTTGTGTTCGTGTTTCATATTAGAAAAAAACACTGTTGTTTGCCTCGGTGCAAAATTAGTTGTGAAATTAGTGCATATTTCCAAAGGATTATTTGTATTGCATCTACAGATATGCGCTTACTCTTGCTTACTTCAGTGGGGGTGATTCATTTATGGAATAGACTTTAACTGAGTCCAAGAAGTCTCTTGCTCAATTTAAAAATTTGAATGTGCCAATCAATGCAGCTTGTGCCATTCAACTGAAAGTACCCACTCATACATGGTATTGAACTTGCATCGAAGATATAATATGTATATCTTTGAACTATAAGTACCTCCTAGAGTGAGGCAATACAAGGGAAGTGTTGAGTCTGCTGTAACATTGTACTTTTGGGGATACCATTGTTTGACTTTTAAGCCCTTGATTTTATATTATCTCTAAGTTTATATATTATTTAAGTAAAAACAACACAGGCACTGCTCTCCTGCAAGTTGAATAGTATGTCGTACGGATAAAGAATGAAGTTTTATTTATATTTTAGTGTCCGACTACCCTTACTTTGAGTGGGAGAAGCCTGGGGTGGGACAGCACGCCACCTTCATGATTTTAGTAGGAACTGTCAGCTTCATCATTCTGCTTATTAGAGAATATGGAATCGCCAACGAAGTAAGATTTTGTATGTAGGAGGGCTGTCCTTAAATTAGGTTTCCAGGGTGCTACGGTCCTGAGGAACAATTTTACCCACAATCCGGCAACACCGGCGTGTAGCCTGGTTCTCCCACTCCAAATCCCCATCATGCTGCACTCTCTGCGACGCTTAGTCTCGGCATGGCAGTCGTTTGCGATGGAGCGTTCACTCGCTGCACCTGCCAGGTGTGAATTATGCTCTGTAATTCATTATTGAACTTCAGCAACCTTATTTTACGGATAGCCCTCGTATCTTCATCTCCCCGTAACTATAATAACGTTAGGAGGAATTCACGTTAAGTTAAAAGAGTTGGTTGTTTGAATGAAGAATTTTAGTCTAAGTAACAATTATTATTTTGTACTATATACATAGAACCAGTGGCGGTTCTTCTCAAGGGGACGGTGGGGACAGACCCCACTTCGTATTTCAGAAACCTATTAGCATTTTTTTCGATGCTTTATGTTCACAAAACTAAATTCTCAACAAAAAAGTAATTATTAACATTTGCAGAAATATAATCCAGAATTTCAATTCAGATCATTTTTAAGCTCGAAATTGAAAAAGTTTCTTCGGACGAACACGCAACCGCTCCGCCCGCTTCCTTGTTGCGTACTAACGCAATTCGACGATCGCGGGATCGCGAGTCAACAGAATTCCAGCTAGAGCTCGAAACTAGCAGTTTGTTGCCATGCGCCACGTGCACTGCGCAGAGCTTTCTGCGCACTTGGGGTCATCCCGAGATTTTTTCCTTGTGGTTTATATTTTTTACTCGTACTGAATACGTTTCTTAGGGATTTTGCGAATTCGCGCATGCGCATTTGAGTCATAGTATCATTATCGAGGGGATGCGCTCTAGGATCCCCTCGTGGATAGTTGGAAGGTGGGTGGTTTGGTATATTTATGGTTGGAAGTTTGTTTTCGTTCAAATTGAAAGATATGAGCCTTGCACGGACCGCGATTTGCATTAGTAGTATTATAATCGTACGTGTTTTGTTATTAAAATAATAATATAGGTTTGAATATTTTTATAGTGCCGCTCTCGTAGTAAATTTACCTCAAAGGGGCTCTAAAAAAAGTTGGTTGGATTAAATTTGTTATTTTTTTAATAAACTTCATATTCATGTATGTACCTATTTAGAATTTTTGGTAAGGTGAGCAACTTATAATTAGGTAGTAACGTAAATAATATTCTTGTGAGAAAAATAAATATTTATTCAAAAAAATTCATGAATTATTTACCTTAGACTTCAGACATTAGAATTGAAAACAAAAAGATACGTATTCGTATAGGTAGGTAGGTACATGTGTATAAAAGAGTAGGTATTTTGAATATTCTCAATTATAATGAGTTTAAGGTAAATTATCATATGCATATACTTATACATAAAAAAAATATCGATCCCCACCATCGAAATTGTGCTCGAGCCGCCACTGCATAGAACCATACTTAATCCACCTGTTTTGAAACAAGTTAACTTAAACATGCTGAATAAGTATGTGGGAGATCCCATGCACTTTTTTAAGCTTCGAAAGCGAGAACTTCTACCTCGATCTTTGAAAATGCTGTATAGATCTTTGAATATTTCAACATCACTTACAGACAGTTTAGCAACTATTTTAGGTGCGTATCACAAGATAGTAAAATTGCCCGCATCACCTTTTTATACTTCTCCTTTGCTCTATTTCCCATCAACCTTTTCTGGTTGTACTAATGTAACATAACACAATAATGTCACCTCTTGCATCTTTATTTGAAATTTTTGTCTGTGGTATTTGTCTAGTAAGATTAAAAAAAGGACGCTCAGATGGTTTGGGCATGTAAAGTGAATGACCGAGGAAAGGAGTGTAAGGAGAATATATGATGTGAATAGTAGAAGAAGTCGGGGATGTCCGAAGAAGACATGGCATGACCAAGTGAATCAAATCCTTGAGTCGGGCCATGTCAGAGAGTCGGTCCCTCCTCTCTACCTACCCCTGCTAGGAAAAGACACAATGGTTAGTTAGTTAGTTAGTCTGTGGTATTTTTAAATCTTCAATGTATGCATGATATTTACTTCTAAGTTAAG
Organism: Glyphotaelius pellucidus; assembly: GCA_936435175.1. Taxonomy (NCBI): domain Eukaryota; kingdom Metazoa; phylum Arthropoda; class Insecta; order Trichoptera; family Limnephilidae; genus Glyphotaelius; species Glyphotaelius pellucidus. Next base: position 16,372,592 of record OW386549.1, on the reverse strand, counting down.
TTAGCCCCAGAACTTCGCCCCAATCTTTCAACCATGTCTCAACAAATGGAGGAGGTGGAAAACCAAAATTTTTTATAGTGATGTTCAAGCGAACGTTCATGCTCATGTTCATGGCGGAGGTCGCTGGAGTCGCGTCTTTAGGGAAACAAAATGTTATAAATTTCTGATTTAAATTTTTGTATGACATATGTAAATGAAAATATCAATTATTTCCAAGCCTATGTAGCCTTTGGACTGGGGAATGAATAGAATAAATTGTTTTCAACAATAAACAAAGAACAGCTCTGGAAGCTTCGTGTTACGATTGCGCCGCATTGCACCCCTATACCAGTAACCTTCTGAAATCAATAATAATTATTTTTAACATGATTATTCTGTTTTCTTCTTTGATCTTAATGGTAACCGGATAAAACAGAACACAATAAAATAATGTGTTATGTTTTTTTATGGTTTTTTACTTCACTTTTCTTAGCTTTTCATCAATGTTCTATTTCATTATATTTTAATTTCATCATGGAACCGATCATGATTATGTTTGACAGTGCATAGGCAAGATGAGGTGCGGGAAAAGCCCCCCTCCGCCTGAGGATGCACAAGATGAGGATGACGACGTGGCAGCGGAAAGGAAGCTGGTCAACGATTTGTCCAAGGAAGACTACAAGAACTTTAGCCTTGTGTTGAAGGACATGTCCAAGAGCTACACCAACTTCCAAGCCGTCAAGAAGCTATGCCTCGGTGGGTTCTCCCTCTTCTTTTTTTGTCTTACAATATTAATTGCATTCAAAAGGTTATAGATGGGGTCTTAAAGAGTCGGAAATGTGTGAATGCGGTGCGGTGCAGACCACCAAACACGTGGTCAACGAATGCCCACTCCATTCATTCCCCGGTGGGATTGATGAGGTCCACAGGCCAGAGGCCCTACACTGGCTCGCAAACCTAGATGTCCCCCTCTGACCCCCCCACCATACGAAAGAAGAAGAATTGCATTCAAATACAAATATTTATAAAGGAGACCATATACATTATTTAGGTAGAGCTGAGTCAGTGTGTAGAAAAATAATGTAAAATAAAATTGAATTGCATCCAAATACAAATATTTATAAAGGAGACCATATACATTATTTTGGTAGAGCTGAGTCAGTGCGTAGAAAAATAATGTAAAATAAAATTAGCACATTATGTTATCAGACTTACACATTTGAGTGCGTAAAGTAATTTTCCTTTTTAATGTAAAACACCAACAAGGTTCATAAAATACAAGCATTCACGTTGCAGCCAACTTAAGCTATGGAATCAACAACTCAAATTAATTAACCTCTCGAGTGCCATCAAAAAATGTATAATTAAATATCGATGGCCGTGAAGAGCAATATCGGTTCTGCTATAAATAGAAAATCCTTTTGTTGGCCTACTTTAATTTTCATTTGATGATTTAAAAGTCTGTATTTTCAGAATTTTTAATGAAATACAAAATATCTTCAAATAATATCTTGATCTCAAATACATTAAAAATGCAAAAAAAAACTTTAAACAGCTCTACTGCAAAATTACAAAAATTGCACATCCGACATTGTTCTTCGGGACCGTCGATGTATATATCATTATATATATCATTTCATTAAATCATATAAATATCATTTCTCTAAGCTGTTCTGGCGGTCTACTTATGGTGGGTTACATATTATTTTTACAAATATACGAACACATTATCTGGCAAGACAGTACAATTTACAAAAACATAATTTTGCAAAAAACAAATAAGTTGTTGCGAAAAAGAATGAACAGGCTAACCGTGACAAAATTTGCGTCCGCACTCTAAGAGTTAATTCGGTTGATGCAACACCACTTTCACTGATTACATTTTAAACTGGAAGAGGCTTTTTTTAATTTTAAGGATCATTTAAAATCAGTAGGGAGTATGCTATATAAATTTTAAATTCTGCTTTGACATTTATGAGGTGTTATATTTTTATGTTTTGTTTTATTTCTAGCTATAAAGAGTGGAGAATGTTTTGGTCTTCTTGGTATTAATGGTGCCGGTAAAACAACCACCTTTAAAATGCTGACCGGAGACCACAAGATAACGTCTGGCGAGGCCTGGGTCAAAGGATTTTCTGTCAAAAATGACATGAAAACTGCGTACAAATACATTGGTAAGATCTTTTCTATAAATATTTTCATGTGACAGAGGTATAAGGGTATCTGTTGCCCAGAGCCAGGTTAACTCAGACACCCCTTTAATTGGGCATTGATAAAAAGAATGGGTGGAGTGAATTAGAATTTCCAGGATAACCTGGCCATTAATATCTGGTTAATGGACCTACATAAAGGTGATTTACTAACAACTTTTATATGATACCCGATGAGTAACCCCAATACCCTCAACCAGTGAGACAAGAACGTGGGGAAAAGAAAGGCTGGAAGTGTCTGTCTTTGATTCAGATTTTGCTACTCTATATGGCTATGTGTATATATAACTATTTCATTTTTTTGTTTGTTTCTGAATGGTTGTCTCTAACCAAGATACTGAGAGTAGTAATATCTTCCATTCTGCATTGATCAGATAAATATTCCAAATTTTAACATTTTTGTAATCTCTTTTCCTTTTCAACCTTATCTTTGTACATTACCTAGTACCTTATCCAGTATGAATCATTTTTTTATTTATTTATTTATCTATAGAATATGTTTACATTGGGTTTTTCGAGGCCTGTCTCACTAGGATATACCTGTGTCAAGACAGGCTTAGAGATACATAAATAAATCAATACGAGTTATGAATATTTAAGGTTAATTATTATCAGGCATTACTTATCTAATTTTTCTGTAATAATATCCAGTCAGGGTCGACCCTGTGCAGGCGCAATTGGAGCAGGCCGCTCTGGGCACCGACTTGCCAAGGCGCCAAGGACCCTAGGAGCAATTGCGCTGATAATACCTAACATCTATTAAAGCTAAGACCTTGTATCCAGAAGTTATGGAAAGGAAACTAATGGCTTAATCTTTCCAGGTTACTGCCCACAGTTTGATGCCCTGCTGGACGAGATGACAGGCCGGCAGACTCTGCAGATGTTTTCAAAATTGAGAGGAATCCCCAAGGTTAATCAAAAGAAATTTGTTTGGGATCTCAGCAAGAACCTGGGATATGTCAAGCATCTCGATAAGAAGGTATTGACTCTGCCATTCGTTTTCCGCTTTTCTGTTTGTAGTTTTTCTGACAAAGAGCTTTTAGCGCGACCGATGCCAGTGAAAGTCAAAATAATGTTCATATGCATGTCAAAATTCTTCTATAGTAATTATCCCCCTTCTCACATGATTCGCATGAAAATGAAAAAGACAAATGTTTGCAATCAAATACCCAAAGAATTTGAAGAATATTTTATCTGAATTCTAAATCATGTTGTGTTGATTAAATCGTTTTATGAATAGTTACTCTTAGGCATACCATATCTATGTATTGTTAAAGAAATCAAGCTGCAACTTATGATGCGCATGCAATAGTTTACGATGAGAATAAAAAGCAACAAAAAGTCTGGGTTCTCTACTGAGAACATGCAAATTTTTCAAAAACACTAAGGTTGGGTTGTTTCAAAAAATTTGATGGATTCATCAAATATTTGAGGTTGATTTTCACGTTCTGTGTAGGTTCTATTCAAGTTCTGTTATTATATCGTTATAGGACAGCTGCTTCACAAAACTGAAATAATCACAAAACTTGAATAGAACTTACACAGAACGTGAAAATTAACATCAAATATTTGATGAATCCATCAAATTTTTTGAAACAACCGTCCTAAGACTTATCTGATTCTCTACAATTCACATGTTCGTCCTCGCCTGGAATACTGTTCACAGATTTGGAACCCGCGCTATATTGTTTATGTTAACAGGTTAGAAAGAGTTCAGGAGCGATTTCTCAATTTTAAATCATTCAACATATACAACTCTTACCACGAAATCGAGAAACATTTTCGAATCACAAAACTACTCAACAAGAGGCTTGTCGCTGATCAGATGCTCCTGTACAAAATTATTAACTCAAAAGTTGACTGCCCGGATTTGATAAACAAAATAAATTTCCACACGTCCATTCGATATAGTAGACAAAATACCCTTTTCTATATTGATAGATGCAACACCAATTCCAATCAAAATGAATTTATACAAAGGACATGTAACTACTATAACAACAAATTTGCAAATATAGACACACGTGCTGACGTATTTACTGCTAGTTACTGTCGCTACAGAACTTCACTGTATAACATTCTAGGTGCGAATAACACATGAATTAATTGTATCTAATATTTTTATATTGCTTGCGTGGCAACTTTCCCTTATCCCTCTCCTCCCCTTACCCTTCCCAACCCAAATCCCTATTTTGCAGTCTATTTCAGTTATAATCACACTTATTTTAATGTTGTGTATTAGTTTACCATTTGTTGAATTCACATTTGTACTCTTATTATTTTTTTAAATATTCTAGTTTATATTCAGTTAGTCTTGTTTCTAAATACCTATCTGTGAACATTAATAATTGGTCTGTTTTTTATCATCCTCTTATGTTTATTGTATTACTAAGACTGTTAATGTTCCTTAAATAAATAAATAAATAAATGAGTGAGTTCTATTATGAATACACAGACATTCTAACTACAAACGGTATGCTAATAATTGCAACCGGTTTGAATGTAACTAAATGTCATTGTGAAAAGCATAAAAAAGCATAGAAAAATATATATTATGAAACTAAATGTCCTTGTGAAAAGCATAGAAAAATATATGTCCAATTCAGTCTCTCGATTTTGTAGTTTATCTGTGAACAAAGTGTGATCATTTTGGATCAAAATGGAAGTCATTGTGATATTGTTTAGTCGGTCTCTTTGTTTTGTTTTTTGTCTGATTTTTAAAAATTTTTATATTTTTACAATAAATATACAATTTTTACATGTTATACAGTATTATAAAGGAAAATAAAAGTAGCCTTTCCTCACCATACAGAGTTTGGTGAGGGAATTCTAGCTCAATTATATAAAATCATGTAAGCAATAATTAATAAAATATTGCAATTAATAACAAAAACAAAAGTAGGAAAAACGCAGGTAAATTTTTGATATTGGTGGCCACGGCTATTACGAATAATTTTTAGAAAAAAACTTTAGATTTGCCTTAATCACTATAAAAGGAAACTTATTGCATCACGGCTGGCGGAAAATAATGCATTTTAATTTTCAATATCGTTAAATAAAATTTCACTTCGCCAATCGATCTACGACAGCCCGCCCGCTGCCGGTTGCCGCCCGCCATTTTGTCATTGTTGGTATCCCTGACCTCACAACTAAATACGATTGTAGGCAACTTCGCGTGATACATGATGGGCGCGTAATTATGAAAAATGTGTATAATAATAATTGTAATAAATATTGTGTAGCGGGCTTGTGTATGTTATCTTTACTTTAAAAAACAGCCTACGTTTTTGAATGGTTTGTTTGGCTACGCAGGGTTTGTGTAGCGGGCTTGTGTATGTTATCTTTACTTTAAAAAACAGCCTACGTTTTTGAATGGTTTGTTTGGCTACGCAGGGTTTGTGTAGCGGGCTTGTGTATGTTATCTTTACTTTAAAAAACAGCCTACGTTTTTGAATGGTTTGTTTGGCTACGCAGGGTTTGTGTAGCGGGCTTGTGTATGTTATCTTTACTTTAAAAAACAGCCTACGTTTTTAAATGGTTTATTTGGCTACGCAGGGTTTGTGTAGCGGGCTTGTGTATATTATCTTTATTTTAAAAAACATCCCAGGATTTGAATGGTTTGTCTCCATTCCAGTACCTATGCGCTTCCAGTACCTACGCGCTTCCAGTACCTACTCGCCTTATTATTTATCCCGCGAAGTCGACTACAATCGTTTGTGTGAAGTCAAGGATACCAACAACACAACAGTTGACAGAATGGCGAGCGGCAGCGGGTGGGCTGTCGTAGATCGATTCGCGAAGTGAAATTTTATTTAACGATATTGAAAATTAAAATGCATTATTTTCCGCCAGCCGTGATGCAATAAGTTTCCTTTTATAGTGATTAAGGCAAATCTAAAGTTTTTTTCTAAAAATTATTCGTAATAGCCGTGGCCACCAATATCAAAAAATTACCAAAACGCAAGATTTATCGATAACAGATTTCAAGATTAAAAAAAACATAGTATATATTAGGTACATGGACTCTTATAGTAGTTTTAGGTAATTTTTCAATCTAAGCTGAAATTTGTGAATATTTTTGATAATTTTTGATAATTTTTAGATATAATGGGAGGTTGTTAAAATAAGTTATACCTAGAAACAGATATGTATTTTGAATGTGCTTGGTATTAAATTTTGGGAATTTAATATTATTCTGATATTTTGCTGATATATTCAATTGTAAGTTACAGCCAATAATACCATATTGTAATAGATTGAAAAATTAGAAATACATTTCCTAATTATTTTTCGAATACATATTTAGTTTTTAATGAGACATCATTCTGATTATAAGATGTTTTGCAGGTCAGGGAGTACAGCGGAGGAAATAAGAGGAAGCTGAGCACATCGGTGGCACTCTTGGGAGATCCGGAAGTCGTTTACCTGGATGAACCAACTACAAGTAACTTATTCACATTATTTCCCATACTTCAAGGAATGAATTAACTGTAAAACAGAAATCTGTTATCTGAAACAGCAAAAAGCAGTGAGCCATAATGGAATCATTAAACTGCTCAGATTTCTCAACTTCTGTCTGAAATTTTTGATCAATGCAATTAATTTCAGATCCTTGAGCAAGACTTTCCGTTTTGCTGTCAAAAAATAAGACAATATGCCATATTGTTTATTACATATTGTTATGTGCTGAAATAAAGCGCATTGGCGCCAGTGTTATGTATTCCAGAGCGTGACTTCGGAGTTGTTTATATCGGCTAGCTCCGGTCGGCATAAACAAGGACTCCTCAAGGCCGTGAACTCGGCAGTAGCTGTGTTTACGAGCGTCCCTGAGGACGCCGACAGGTTACTTCGGGGGACCTCTCGAGCAATTAAAAGGCAGTAGGGATCGATTTACATGGTTTATTAAACGAGGGGGCAAACATATTATGGGCATACACATGATTGGTTCAGCTAGCTACACAGGCCCTAAAATGCAATAATGGTCTCTCACTCCCAAAAATGGTCCCAGCCTCAAGAACGCAGAATACAATTAAATACAGCACAGTAAAGAGGAAAGGTTGATAATAGTATGGCTTACGGTTTCATCCCGCAGGAGTTGATTCAAACAGGTAACGGCGCACTACGCGCCAGGGCTTCTGCCGTGTACCGCGCCATTGCAATATGCAAATGGCGTGTTGTGGAATCGGAACGTTGCCTCGCACACTTGTTGCGTTGCCAGCCGGCAGGTTGGGACTGGCGGGCAGCGCGTTGGTTGCGCAGAGCACCCGAGTTTTACCGCCTAGATTCAAAAGTGATACCTAACAATATTATTATCCTGCTTTCTTAATGAAATTCGTCCAGGCGCTGATTTTGCAAACAGACAACCTCGAAATGTGGTGCCGGAGAAAAATGCTCAGATTTATTGAGCTGTTTAAAAGGGCTCAGGATTATGGAAATCCAGGCTCTCTTATATATCGATTCTGGAAGAGCAGGCATCCACAATAGGCTATATAAACAGTTTGCCTACAGCCTACTTTCAGATACTTTGAACTAGTTGCTCGCCAAACTGAGGACTCTAACTTGGAGAAGTTCATAGTCACGGCAAAGTGGAAGGCAGAAGCAGGGAAAGCCGCTAATGTGCTGGAGGGACCAAATATTTAGCTGGCATCCATAGCTTTCCACGCAGTGCAGAACAGTGAGAAGTGGAGGTGCCTTATTCAACATGGATTGTCACAATCCTCAGCCTTGAGGAACCGACTTATAAAGAAGAAAATATATTTTTCATTTATAGTGATGACATCGGGGCTAGGATCAGAATAATGCGTAGAACTCTTATTAATTAATATTGCAATTATTGGTTAAGTGAGTAGAAACATAGCTTATGTTATATACTCACTGTTTATGTGTAGTTGCGGCTAAAACAGCGTTTCAGGGTTTTCAGCATTTTACAGTGACTGCTCAAATGTCAAAAATAATTCAAAATGGCGCTGATCGCCGATTTGGTTGAACCAGTAGGTTAGCTGTTTATTGTGCGTAATGCCTGATCAAATGTGATAGATTTTGAAACACGCTAACCAAGTCAATTGCTTTCCAATCTGTAAATTGTTGTACTTTTAACAGTAAAAAAAAATATATATAAGACAAATTAATTAAATGAAGATGCTTTCAGGCATGGACCCCATGGCCAAACGTCAGGTATGGAAGGCGTTAGCGGGCCGCAAGACTGGAAGTGTGGTGCTGACCTCCCACAGTATGGAGGAGTGCGAGGCGCTGTGCACACGGCTGGCCATTATGGTCAATGGTCGCTTCCGATGCCTCGGCTCCACGCAGCATCTCAAGAACAAGTTCTCTAAAGGTAAGCATAACTTCTCACTTTTATGTTTTAGTAACTTCAACCTTTACAATGCAGACATTTTTAACTCAATCTATCCTGTCACGCAGCATATTCTTCACACAATGTGTGTGATTTAGTGAAACTTCATGGATCACACTTGCGACATCCGCCTATGGGATAGTCACCGATAGATCGCACATGCGACAGGTCAGGGTCATGGACGGGGATCAGGCTAACAGTTCTGTTAGAATTTGCGAGAATTATTATTATTATTTTTTTTTTTATATGAATACCGCACAAGAGTCCCAACTTCTCCCGTCTGGAGCCAATGAGACTATGGCATCCCCAATCGGGGTATGTTGTGAGGCTGAAGATAGTGGGGAGGGTAAGGAGATAGGGAAGAGGAAGGTGGGAAAGTACCTGGCTATTCAGATCTGGTCCCTAAATATTTCAAGCAACGTTTCAATTCTGAATGGTGGTCTTACACCAGGGCGATACTGAGTACATCTTCCACTTTGGAACGTGCCGCAAATAAACTATATATTATTTTAAATGAATAAATTGTGAAATAAAATATATTTGCCACGCCGGGATTCGATCCCGCGACCTTCGTATTGCAAGTCAAGAGCGTTACTGCTAGACTGCGCTGGCCGTCGGCCGCCATTATTATCATAAAGTGGAGTCGGTTTACAGATAGTTCCATGAACACTCAGGCCACAGACCCATTGTGCTATCTTACATATTTTGCCTCATTCATTCAACAGTATCCCGTTTCCTTTGATAAAGCCCACCAGGGTTTTCGTTGGAAATGTGGTTATGTATCCTGGTTCCACAAACTGTCTTCTTCCAAGGTATCTGAGTCTTGTTCCCAACAGCGAAATATTGGCACCATAGGTGAATGGGAGTCTCTTCATCCTCTTCACATTTCTTGCAACTTTTTTTACATTAGCTCCTTGCAGGAGGCCTTGAGGAAAATAATTTTTCCCAGGGTATATGCCATCTTTGGTGTGGACGGTATTTTTAAGGAGAGAAATTTTTGCGATGTTAAAAAGGTGTGAGGGATGGTTAGGAATCTGGGGGTCAGAATTTCAAGGAGTGATGGACGTATCATTCCTCCAACTGCAGTACAAGGCGATGGGTCGAGAAAGTAGAGCTGAAGAGATCAAATGGTCTCCCACAAGCACAAATTCACCATGCATAACGAATTGGTACACCTAGGAGGGGGCATCCATTGCTGAATTGATTTGCCAAACTGTGATCTGTGAATTTTTAAACTTTACTTTGAACTTTGTCTTTTGACCAATATCATTTTGAATTTGAACTTAAAACTTGATCTATCAATTTTTAGCTTATACCATGCAATTTTGAACTTTGCAATTGATACTTGAATTTTATCCTAAGATTTTTTTTTAAACTTTACTTTGAACTTTGTCTTTTGACCAATATCATTTTGAATTTGAACTTAAAACTTGATCTATCAATTTTTAGCTTATACCATGCAACTTTGAACTTTGCAATTGATACTTGAATTTTATCCTAAGATTTTTTTAAAGATTTATTTTAATCACTCATAATAGCAAATTTTTCCATGTTTTGTTCCAGGCTACACTCTGATAGTGAAGGTCCGCCGTCGGGAGTCCAGACTGGAAATAGACAGTGATAAACCCAACTTGGATAAGGTGGGCTGGAACCTCGGAAACCTCAAGGAGGACTGGATGGCCAAAACCGCTGCTGGGAAGGAACTGCCTCCGACAGGCGACCGCAGGCGAAGATCCACAATGTTTAACAAAGAACCGCTGCATCTCTTCATCTTGAAAAATTTCCCTGGGGCCACTCTCAAGTGAGTGTTATTTGCCATTTCTGACTGTTTAAATTATGGTAATCTACAAAATAGACCGGTTAATTTTTTAGTTTCTTAACCTTTTGCTCGCGATAATAACAACAAATGATACGGCAAAAAATCACCATTGATAGGCAACCTTGTCAACCCTTGATTCGGCAATTTTGGTTGCCGATAATATTCCGCTTGAGATGTTTAAAAACTGAGGTCCTTTTTGAATAAAAAATAAATAAATTTTAAAGCAACGTTTTGAGTCTATTTAGTGTTATAACTTTTTTGATTTGAGCTTTCGTTTGAGTTTTGGAGTAAAATCTTTTATTTTTTACAATAGCTCAACACAGGAGGCCCTGAGGAAAAAAAATCCTCAGGGCCTATGTCATCTTTGGGGCTGCTGTGTGGATGGTCGTTTAAGGGAAAGGAAGGAGAGGAAGTTCTGGGAAGGAAAAAATTTGACGGGTGGATAAGAATCTGGGGGTCAATGTGTCCAGGAGTGAAAGATGTATGTGGGACCAACGCATTCGCCACCAAGACCTAGCGAACCTCACCTCATGAACCCGGGCATCCCTGCTAAGTCATCAAACGTATCGAACCACATAGGGTGACCTAAGGCAGGGGTTTTGGTTCTCCAATAAATGGTTCCCGGAGCGGCAGTACCCATACCCGCCTCACAAATTGCTAGGGAGTTAGGCAATCTAGTCCAAAGTTGGAATTTTCTAGGCCAAATTTTAAAATTGCTTGGGAGTTAATATCAGCTGTTGCATGTCTTTTAAAATGCGTCGAAGACCTGCCTCCAAAAGTTTTAAAAATCCTTTATGCTGAAAAAATTTTCAAATAGTTTAAAAAAAAATTCAAAATGATGATCGAAAAAATCTGTAGATTCATTTTCCATTTGTATTGCGAGTGTCCTGACACCGTGTATAACAATTAAAAATAATCGTCGCTCAATTGATTATTGGCTTGTTCAGTAGACCATTACGCATTGGGGAAAGCCGTGTGGATTTAACAAGTTTTCACCACTACACGAATTTAATTTACACTTTTTAAATTAAAAATTGATCTCAGATAGGTGAACATACTTCTTCTTTATTTTAATTCACTCCAAAAACTGGAATTGTTTATATCAGTTTTCCGAGATTTGATTTTTAAATTTGATTTTTGAGATTGATTTTTAATACTGAACAAAAAACGCAAAGACTACTTACAACAGTGGATACTGCATAAACCAAGATCCTGTGGTCTCACGACATTTCCATTTGTGACAAGATGGCTGCCGCCGCTCCGTGCGGCGTGGCCCGTCAGTGGTGTAAAGGGATATTGAACAAAACAATAGAAAAATAGAATTATAAATACTGAATAATGAAATTGAAAATAAGTTTGCCTTTCTGTGTTCAATATCTGGATGCAGAACGTATCATAGTATTTGGGATATTGATACAATTTCAACTGATACATATAAATAATGTAGCTAAATTAATGGTGGTTGAGCCGTTTTTTCATTTTCTCAATTACACCAATAAGTGGATGGGGTAGAAAAAAGCATGTTTTCTCTGTTTTTTTTTATTTATTTTATATAATTTTTTAAGTATATTATTTAAAATTTTTAGCATATAAATTTAAACAATACAAATATATAAATCTGGTTTGATGAGACCCCTTAAAAAAAGCGGTAGACAGAATAACTCATCTTATTTTCCTCTGAAATTGAAAAACAATTTTTTTCTGCTAATAGGTTAGTATAGCTCTTGCTTGAACGAAGGATTTAAAAAAATAATGAAATTTGAAATTTAGCAGGGCTACTAAGTACTGAAAATTGTACTGTTTTGCGTACATCTCTGCCAAAAATCTTTTTTTTTTTAATCCTTTGTTCATGCAGGAGCTACACTAACACGAACTACACTAACCTACTAACGGAAAAAAAGTGTTTTCCAATTTCAGATTAAGCTATCATGAGTTATCCTGTCCACCGCTAGGACACTTTTTTAAGGGGTCTCCGGAAACCAAGTCCCACCTGCTGAATTTTTCAAATTTTTGGATGAAAATTTTGTAAAATATTGTTTAACTTCTCCGCGAGTGAGTTTTGGCGAACAAAACTGTACGTGAGGAGTGAGTTTTTTTTTTTGTTCATTTTTAAAAAAAATTTTTCATAAATTATCATAGTTTAATTAAAAATAATATTATATTTTGAATTAAAACGTCGTCAACATCAATCCACGAAATAAACCAACATCGAAAAAAAATATGTCCATACAAAAAAGCTGCTTCCTTCCTCTGACGACCGCTAAATGAGGCAAAAATAATTTTTAAACTTAAATTATGAAGTTGGTATGTCTTCCAAAACTTCAACAAACTACGCGCAGATGTCAATAGAAGCCACTACAAATCAAATAGTTTCATTAAATATGACGGTATTTGAATAATAGCCACTGACGAAACATTTCGTCCATACTCTTCTGGGCATTTTTTTCGCTTCGACGAACCGTTTCTTCCATACTCGTGGAGAGGTTAAATGTTGCAATTTTTTATACCATGCTTAAAATTTTAATTAATATAATTAATTTATTATAAAAAAAATAGAGGAAATATGCTTTTTTCTAACCTTCGAAACCCTTAAGTACTATTTCATTCTCTGATAAAATTCTTTTGTCTAACAATTTGTTTTATAAGTTAATTGGGTATTGATTTGAAATACATTATTGCTTTGTTTAGAGAATCATACCAAGGCAAGATGACTTATTACATTCCTGATAAGAAGATGACCTGGTCCAATATATTCGGTATCATGGAGAAGGCCAAGAAGGACCTGGACATTGAAGATTACTCCATCGGACAGACTTCCCTCGAACAGGTCTTCCTACAGTTCACCAAGGAACAGATAGGGGATGATGATTAATGATTAACTCTGTGTAATAGATTCTTCATTTTTTCAATGCAGACTATGTACTGTGTTTACTAAAATTGATTATTTTAATGACTAATTTTTACTTTTATTTTTTTGTTTACTAATGATCACCAATAATAAAATTGGTTTTGCCAAGACTTTGTTTTATTAATTATTGATCAGTATGTACCAGTTGATTTTTATTTCTTCCAACACGGGAAACTTATTTTGTATTGGCACCATTTTGATTCGAAATTGATAAAATACTATTATGGAGAATTTCAATTCAATTCAATTCAACTTATTATTTCAAAAACATTACAAAATTTTACATTTTAATGCGTTTTCAAAATACATTTGTAAGAGTATTACAATGAACACTTAGGCATACGAATTATACAAGCATTAATAGAGCTTGCCTTTTGAAGGCAGCTTCACTTACGCTAAAAATGTTGATATCTGAATTAATTCAGTTTAACAGTAAAATTGCTCTTCCGACCGGCATGACCATTGGCAAGTTAGTCCTGCAGGCTAGAAGATAGAACAGTTTATGCTGTCGGTGGCCAAGATACCCATCGGGAACATAGAAATGAATGCTCTCCATGATGGCTGTGTTTTCAAACCATCTGCGGATCAATCTAAAGAAATGCGTAGCAATGTGTACATCCCTTCTGCCACGTAGATGGTTCATTCCGAGCATACCCAAAAGAAAGTCGGTAGGATAGAGCCTTACTCCCTCATGTATAGAAAAGAATCCACAGAATTAGAAAACTTGATAAAACCATTAACCCATTGGCCACAGAATTATTGAGCTAAAAAATTGGCCTTCACCACTGAATTCATTTTATACCAAAAATTGAAAACCTGCATTGATGTACTAAATCTATTGTAACTTTTGAACCACAAATTCAAATGAATTAATTTCTTTAAATTTGTTTACATATTAGATTAAGGTAAAGAAAAACATAAAAATAAAAATTTTAAAAATATTAAAATACTTGTAAATAAGGATGAAAATATAACTTTCTCTTTTTTCGTAAGTTTTTTTTCACATTTTTATTCATAAAGTTACAAAAAAACATATAATTCATAAATCTAACATTAATGATTTTTGTTTTTTACATACATGTATACTAATAACTAATAAAATAATTTGGTATTATAGTCCTCAAAGCAATCAGGGACGTGCAGGGTCACTACGAAAAGCTTAGAACCACTCGCAATTTTGAAAAAATTAAATGGCGGCTGGCTAATTACAAAACTTGTAATACAAATATTAGGGGAAAAACCTAAGAAACTTATGATTGCCAATTCTTTCAAATGAATGGTTTGTTATCTACAAAACATTCAGCATTTAAAGTTTTCTCCAAAGATGTCACTATCATGCTCTTTTTTACGTTTTTTGGCGGGCATACTCTAGGCCGGAGGCTCCCCGGGGTTTGTGGTAAAGTATCTCAGTTACACACCCGGCAGGACGCCGGCGTTTGTGGCCAATGGGTTAATAAACTTGGTTTTACCAAGACTTCATTTTATTAATTGTTATTACTGTAACAGTTGATTTTTATTTCTTTAAAGCAAACAAACTTATTTTTTGGAGCAAGTTCCGTAAAAGTTTTGTTCAAGTTCTCTTATTATTTCAGTTCTGTGAAATAACTGGCCCATAATGAAATAATAACAGAACTTGAAAAACAACTTTGAAATTTGAAGAATTATTCAAATCTGAATATTTGTTCAGTTTCTTCAGTTCTTTTCTTCCAGAGAAGAATATGGCTAGGCTGACTTACATCACCTTTTAAAAACGGTTTTAAGTTTTACATTTAGATACATTCACAAATATTCCATATTTGAATTTTATTGATAAGCGGAAATTTTCTGATCTATTGACAGAATTTGAGGGATTATTTGTGCGTGATTTGAACATGATGTGTTGTAACATAATTTTTAAAAATATATTTAATTATTTTTTTTTTCAATTTGGGAGGCGGAAATGGGTACCGCCGCCCCGGAATAATCGTTGTTGGATAGCCAACACCTCTGCCATAGGTCACCCCGAGTGGTCCGCTACGTTTGGTGACTTAGCAGAGGTGCCCGGGTTAATGGGGTGAGGTTTGTCCGGATCTTGACGGGGGATACGTCTGCCCACCAACTGCATGGTAGGCCTGATTGGGAGCGACTGATCGAGGGAGACATTTTAATCTCTCCAGCAGGACTCTCTCGGAACATCGCTTACCACAGTGGGAGGGATGGATTCATATGTCCTGGACATACTGACCCCCAGATTCCTACCCATTCCTCATACCTTTTTCCTTTCCAGAGCTTCCTTTCCTCCTTCCCTAAAAAGACTCTTCACACAGCATCCCCAAAGATGACAGAGGCTCTGAGGGGATTTTTTTTCCTCAGAGTCTCCTGTGTGGAGCTAATGTAAAAAAGTAAGATTTTTGATCAATAGGTAAATGTTCCTAGTAAAAAAAAGTTAAATAAAGTTGTATTATTGTGACATAAAAAATAAAAGGTTTATAAGACGAAACTACACTGTTTATTTTTATTTATTTGTCTCAACAAAATTGTGTAAATAAACAGCCTAATAAAGGAGATGGACGATGGACTTTTATCCATTCGAAGATGATTACAGTATGATTCAGGATCTTGGTCTGCTAATTCTCTCAACAATGTATCTGAAGCTCCCAACATGTTTCTCCTTCACTTTTATCCTAAAATCCAACCCACCACCATCGGCGTATTCTTTGATTTTTTTTAGTCAATTCTTCAATCAAATTATCACCCTGCAAATGATTTCCAATGCGCACAACTTTGTTTGACGACATTGTAGCAGGAATGAATGAGCGAATATGATTGGTTTATTTATGGAGCGAATGTTTATTCCTGTGACGCGGTGTGACGCGGTGTGATCGCGGAACGAAACAAAAATGAACATTCACTCGAGTGAAAATTCACCCAAGTGAAGCGTCTGATTTTTTTTTTTTTTTTTTTACATCAGCTCCGCACAGGAGGCCCTGAGGAAAATTATTTCCCTCGGGGCCTATGTCATCTTTGGGGATGCAACATAAGCAACAGTTTGCAGAAGTCGGCTCATAAGTTACTATTTTTAGGATCGGGATTAATTTCTACTTCTACTGAATTATCATGAAACGATGATATAAGGTTTAAACATACTTCAGAGGGAAGTTTCTAATATTCAGGCAAAACTAATACTGCCTAAAGACTACTTTTTCCCTCCAACCTGACTGAAGCCAACGCTTCGAAAGGCTCGGCCGTCCGACCGTCCTTTTCTAAAGTCAAGCCCATTTTTCGATTTCTTTCTACATTACGTGGAGGTGGCAAGCGACCCTTCTGAATAGTCAGGCAAAACACCTAACTACGTTAAATTGTTTCTGTGGCAAAATTTCACAAATTTATTATATAAACAGGTATTTTGCAGCATACCTACCCAAAATACTTATTTAATTTTCAAAAAATTTCGAAATCCAGAAGTTTTCAAATCTAAAGATGACCCTCACAACTTATCTCAGATTCACACCTTTTGTACGACTTAGTTTACCAGAATGCCAACAGATATCTCTGGCAAGCACCACGTGGGATTCATATGATTGCACTCACACATGGACAAGGAATACTTTTTGTTGTGCGTCAGAAAACAGAAATGTCAAAGTCAGTTGTTTAGTTATTTATCGAGCTGTGTTCAGCTGTGTGCTCCGCGCGGCCGTGATCTTGGAAAGAGAAATTTATTAGCGATTTACAATGATGTGTGAAAATGTTCAGTGATTTTGGATTATTCTTTTCAAGCTTCGCCGTTTTAGGTAATGAATAATGACTTCCTTTTATGTGTTAAAATTTTATTACCGTTTGTTGCGCTCGATAATAAATTAATTCTGCGCTAATTATTTATACCGATGCCGTGACTAATATTCATAGTAGAAGTACAGCGGATATTGCTTTTTATTGGAAATCGTATAATATTCATTTTACTGACTATTGTATGAATTAATGATTCAGGTTACATAATTTTCCGAAAAAACGCCATTAAAAATATTAGCGCTGCCGCTATTTTATATTATGAATCAAGATCAAGTTCATTAACAATTCAATGCAAAGAAATTGAGACTAGTAAATGCGCCAGTTTATAAATAATAATATTCTTACACGTTCTCCTGTATTATTTCTTGTATCTGTCAGTCCTCGTTCATTAATTATTTCGTTGATTTTCTTTCTCCGGTATGTAGGTACTGTCACTTAATTATTATTATTATTTGTTCTACATTCTCAACTTCTCAATATGAAATCAATAAATTTCCTTTTTCGTGTTTCATATTTTATGAGCGGCTAACTTGAAAGTAAAGTGGTTCAACAACCTTATAGTAAATAATTTACCGCGAATAAAAGACGCTGAAAATTGGATTTTAATTTCAAACATTGATTGTTGGGGGGAAAATCGGATGAAACAGCAGACCCTATCAAAAGTTATGAAAATATTCTTAAATTTTACCCAAGTTATTGAGGGAAACGTCTGAACTTATAATAATAAAAATTAATAATGAAAACGGATCTAAAATTGCGTAAAATAGTATGTATTTTTAAAGTGAAGAAATTTTCGATTTCTTTCGTGCTAATATTTTCGCGGGGAAGATTATTTTTGCGTCAATTTTCTTATCTGGAGTTGAGGAATTTATATTTTTTATGATCTAGGTATTAGGAATCTCATTTTTTAATAATGTTTTCGATCTGCTATCAACACGGATTAAAATTTAGCATCCAATACGAAATGTATTATCACGTCGTCAAAAACTGATCGTCATTGTCACAACATGATGTGGGCAATAATTGAAGAAAAGATAAATAAAATATCTACTCATACCTTCATTACGTTTTTTTTGAGGTGTGGGCAATTAAATAAATTTAAGACATGTTTGTATTACTCTATGTTTAAATTTGCCAAATTTAAGGTCAATCCTTTCATGTAGAAGAGAAAGTTAGCCACATTCTTTTACCGTCTACTGTAAAGCAGGGAATTCGTTTGTATGTCACACTAAAAACTCATGAACGGTGAGCTTTGGCTTCATGAAATTTACACAGCATTTTAATTCGGCAATATCTAGATCAATGTAAATACTTTCAGCTCACTACTGCATTTCCATCATGAGCTACGAAGCTTTGAAATATCAGTTTTTACTAATTAACTAAAACTAATTATTTATGAAAAAACAAAACAAGACAACAAATTTTGAAATTGTTCTATATTATAATAAAACAAATATAAAACCTATTTCCACTTTATTGACCGTAACCAGTTTCAGCCTGTTAAGACCATCTTCAGACCGGTACAAATTATTCAAACTCACGGTTTAGGGGCCATCCATAAATTACGTCACACCTTAAGGGAGGGGGGGGGAGTAGAGACGTGAAATTGTGTGACATGGGGTATGGGGGGGGTCATCAATTCTATGACATCACATGTAAAAATCTAAATTATTAAAACACAAAAAATTTTTTTGATGTAAAATTGCAAAATATGTGACGTCACACTAGGGGGGAAGGGGTCTCACAAATGTGACGATGTGTGACAGGGACGGGGGGGGGGGGGGGTAAAAAATCATGAAATTCGTGTGACGTAATTTATGGATGGCCCCTTATATACACAAATATGGGGGTGGTCTACAAGAATTTTATTAGAATGTATGGGTTTTCTTACAGTTGTTACTAAGTTGTAACAACTTAGTAACAACATATTATAGAATAAAATCTTGTAGACCACCTCTCTCCCCCTCCCCCATATTGGTGTATATGTGAGTTATGAATAATTTGTACCTGTCTGAAGATGGCCTTAACAGGCTGAAACCGGTTAGGTCAAGAAATTAAAGTGGAAATAAGTTTTATATTTGTTTTATTTTATTATATTATAATGACTCAAAAATAGAAATATTAATAAATTGTTCATCGGATGTGATTTAAGATTTTCACATCCAAAAGCATTATTACGTGATTAATTTTTGGGTTGTTATGCCATGTGCACTTCCTCCTTTAGCCAACATCGTAGACAGCATTGGACACTTTAACACAATTTTTTTTTTAAATAGTGTTATTATTATATGTATAGTAAAACTATAGTCCTACTAATTTGGCTAAAAGTAATTAAGGCTAAGAAATTACAATTATTTCTATAATCGCTAGCATAATTTACTATGGTAATGGGGAATTCCTACAGCGTCTTCATTTTTATATAATAGTCAGAATGTGACTTATCAGATTAGATAAAAAAAACTTATTAAATATGTGTTTGTCATAAATTGTTTCTCTCTAATTTTTATGACAACTCTTACCAAAGTACATTGATAAAATAATATTAATCATAGTCTGTCATAGTGATTATTGAATACAGAACAATGATTACTAAGTTCGTAATAGGAATGTACTCGGCAGTTATATAAGCTAATTAGTAATTATCCTTGCTATAATATGGTACTCAAGTGGAATGGTTCTGACAAAACTTTACTTTTGTGTTCGCTATCATATATTCAATTTTATAGTCTCTACTCAGCCAAGATAAATAATCTTTTATTATACGCATAAATGATAAAATTATAAGGTGATTTTATATTCTTAACAATTACTTTAGAATTTGATTTGTGCACTACCCTACAAATTAAATATATTTTTTAAAGTACATTTGTTTAGCTTTTTTAAAAATATTATTTTGACCAAGCCAGTGGGACTATGGAATCCCTAATTGGGGTATGTTATGAGACTAAAAGGAGTGGGGAGGGGAAGGAGATTAGAAATAGAAAATTCGGGTAGCATTCACAAGGTCAGTAAACATGACTATTGCCATTTCAAGCAATATTTCGATTCTGAATGATCTAGCAATATTGAGAGGTCTAGTAGTCTACCATTAGACTTATTTTATGTTTAATTACATGTATATTGTAGTTTTTTTTTGCATCTTCTATTTACATTAGTTTTTTAAATACTTTTTACTCGTAGAAAACATTATGTAAATGTCTTTTATTGTATATAAAATCGAACATAAACATTATGAATAAAAATTATTGTGTGCAATTTATTTAAATTTATGCCAAAAATCTCCATTTACCATCATCATACAGAATGGCTCGAAAAAGTATGGCACAGCAAAATGCAATTAATATTTTGATGCTAATTCTGGAAATTTTGAATGTTGTATGTAGCAATGCATTCACTTTGTATTATTTTTCATATTGCAAGATAATTTTATTTTATCACTCAGCCTATTCAAATACAAGGAGCATAAACTGTCTGTATACATGTACCTTTGTAGTTTATCTTCTAAATATACGTATATGTATATAAATAAATCAATATATGTTTCTACGTATGTGAGTTGTCTATGCATTGCTATATTAAGCATAGGAAATGTTTGAAACTTTCAAAATACCTTCTTTCCACCCTCACAAAGGTTTCTGGATTATTACAACCACATGACAATACATCTGAAAAGTTTGTTTAATTATTACAAAAACTCTTATGAAACTGTCAAAAATGTCACAATTTGAAAATGCCGCAAATATTATTTTAAAGCACAATGACACTGAATATATAGAATACTGTAAATCAAAAACATTTTTTGTTCTTAAAGAAAAAAAAATTTAAATCGAACAGCATTTTTTTTTGTTAAAAATATACTATTTGGGATTTTGATTTGTCAAAAAAGGTAGAGAAATAATGAGAGACCGGTTGTTCTTATGCGAGAAATATATAATATTCGATTCAACTTATTTCAAATAAAAAATAATAATTAGATCATTATAAAATTATAATAATTTTTTTCTAATAAAACTTTTGTATAAACATTTACTGCTAATCATAGATAAGTACCAATTATTTTGTTGTTGTTGTGTAAAAGGAACGGTGATTGGTTAAAACATTTGTTTGTCGATTCAAACCATGGTGCAAGTGTAGTTTCATAAGAAATTTTTTTTTTTTTTTTTCAGATATGCAATAATAATAATAATAATTGGACAATTTGTAGAGCGCCGTTTTTGTGAAAAATCACCTCAAGGGCGCTTAATGTTATTAATGTCTTCCCATACTATATTCAGATCTTATCTCAATCAAGTAAATAAGAAGAAAGCACGTCAGTAATGTAAAGTGAAGGTATTTATTGGCCCACCTGTCTGTATGAATGAGATTGCATGTTGGAAGAACCAAGCAGTAAAATCCGTATACACACACTAATAGTGTGTGTTTGATGAGATTGTGTGTGTAAGACTTTCTTTATTTCTGACCAGTCAGAACAAACTCGTTTTCTTTGCAGAACTAGAACACGATCATAATAATTCAGTCTTGTTTCAAGACCTTCCACTTTTTTATTCATCCTCTAAATTTTATTAGTGCACATGGTTAACATTATTATTCTGAGGCTTAATTTTTTATATATTTTTTTTTTATTTGAATACCTTGAGTTTGGTACTTACAATTTGGGAGGCGGGAATGGGTACCGCCGCCCTGGGAACCATTGAATAACCAACACCTTATCCATATGTCACCCCAAGTGGTTCGCTGCATTTGGTGACTTAGCAGAGGTGCCTGAGTTCATGGGGTGAGGTTTGTCTGAGTCTTAGCGGCGGATGATCTGGACACACTGAACCCCATATTCCTACCCCCCCATACTTTTTCCTTCCTCTAATTCCTTTCCTTAAAATACCCTCCACACAGCATCCCCAAAGATGCCATAGACCTTGAGGTAAATTATTTTCCTCAGGGCCTCCTGCGTGCAGCTCACTTAAAAAAAGAGCTAATGTGATTAAGGCATCCCCAATTGGGGTAAATTACAAGGCTGTAGAGAGTGGGAAAAGGAAGAAGACAAAGAAGGGGAAGGTTGGGAAGATGGGATTCAGATCACGTCTCCAAATACTGCTAAAGTCATTTCAAACAAGGTTTCGATTATGAATGGTAGTCTTTCTTTTGTATTGAGAGTATTTAACACTGATTTTCCTTGAGTTTCAATTGAACTTTGTTATAAATTGGCATACATTGTGCATATTGTAGCAAAACTATTGCTTTATAGAGTTTTGGGGTCAGATTGTTTAGTCTTTAAATTGCCAATGTACAAAGATAATAAATGTTTCCATCTGTCTATAACTCTCTGTACTGGAAGACATACTTGATACGGAATATTAGGTTATCTGCCCATCTCATCTGTGGGCACCCTCTGTTTCTTTATTCCAACCAAGGACACCATCCGACGATGGAGGAATTCCAATGGTAATTCAATAGCCATGTTCCATCATTTTGCTTCTAATCCTCTCATTAATATTTATATTATTTACAACAATTTTATTCATAATTGTCTGTAATTATTCTCAGATATAAGCTCAAAGCTGCTAATAATAACATAATTATGCATTTTAATAATGATTATAATTTAGTTATTTCCGATCTTCGTTTTAACAAATGTTGTTTTTAATTAATTTTAGAAAACACTACTAATTTATTCCCTTTCCTTTGGTCTGAACCGAAGATATTGAAATATAAGGAGATATGCTATGATGTCTCCCCGACTGTCGGCGGATTACGATCTAATGGTGTTGGTTTGAATACAGAATTCAGTTAATTTTTCGAAGGTGTGCAGTAGTATTGGTTAACAATATAGTTTAAATACGGAAAGAATTCATTCACTTAGTTGATTTTTTTAAGGTGTGCAGTAGTATTGGTTAACAATATTGGCGACATCAGGAAACACAGTCCCACCCAATAAAAATTGCCGATAGCCCATCTCCTTATATTTCAATATCTTTGGTTATGGCGAAGATTAAGCCGCCGTATCCCAAATTTCTACCGATTTCTTACATAATAATATTTGGCTTATTTATGAAGCGCCATTTTTATGAAAAATCATCTCAAGGGCGCTGATATCTCCCGGAACGCAAATTATATGAAATTCCCTCGATAGAAAAAAATCGCAAAATTTTTTGCTCCGAAAATTGTTATAAACAAGTTCATTTCACTTATTTTAGGTATTAAAAAATTCGCAGTGTTTAATTGCTATTTTAGATGTTCCCCATGAGATTTTTGCTCTATTTTAAACGATTTGTGTTTTATTAAACATTTTCACAATTTTCGCTTCAATTTTATCGTTTTAAATATTAGAGCGCTCTCTCCAACATTCGTATCTATATATCTCTCCATCTTCTTCTTTTTGAGCGGGTATACGGCGCCAATGCTAAATCAATATTTTCAATTAATCTTTACTCTGAATCGAATTATCTCATAAATGCAAAAAATATACTTTGGATAAATAGAAGCTTTTTCTATCATTTCCATTGAGTAGAATTAAAACAAATTTGTTAAATACTTTATAAAAAATATAAAATATAAATTTTTGAATGCATATAAGAAACAGCTTTTTAAAAATATAATTTCATGGCTAAATTATCTGTGGCAGTATCCATTGATTAACTTTTTTTTTCTTGTAAAACTATTCACAAAATAAATAAAAACCGCTTTTGCGCTTGAAATCGTGACCTCTAGAGTCTGTTTGCAAAACAACCTTTATGCCTGTTACCTATATTCGTGGTGATAAAAGCACACTAAGAATGCATACATTTTTGGCTTGTGACTTTCTCTGAGACATTCAACTGGATTACCGCTTTAATGAAATGTATACACATAAGTAAATTCAATCTAATGGATATTTCAAAGCTCATTATGAAAATTACTTGCGAGGTGAAAATAGTTTATAGTTGAGGTATAAATTTCTGACAGAAAAACTGAAATTTCACAATGGCGTATCTCACTCATCGAGAGTTTTTAGTGGGTTGGTAATTGAGATTTTAGATGCATACAATAATTTCGGAATCCCATCATCACAAGTGGTAGGAATTTTTTAATTAAAATGTTAGTTTAATAGTTTTAGCCATAATTAGTGATCAGATCTTCCTCCATTATTTCTCCTTTCTCTCTCTATTGATTGACACCACATTCCTCAATATCGAAGATGCCACGTCCAGTTTGGACATTTGTGTGGTCATCTCCACAGCTCGAAGAAGCTAGCAGCGTTGATCCCCTTTGCACCAGTGTATGTAACCGAAACTCGACAGACACGAGCTGAACATCCGTTCACAGTTGATATTGGCTTCATGAGAATGGGTTGTTTCTCCAACTAATTTATGGCACCACATGTGAAATGTGCTACCGTTATCTGTTTTCCCGCCTTTGTATAATCCTGACCAAGAAGACAAGTCCTGCAATAAAATTCCTACCTTAACCCGCCTCACATCGCTGCCCAACTGGGTGGCAATATAGTTCCCCTGTCTTTACACCGTAGAGACAGAGGTCCCTTTGTAAGGGGTAATATAAAAATAATTACATTAAAAAATAGTGTTTTTGATGATTTCTTTTAATTTCATCATTTGAATGATAGAGAAAATCTATTACATATGTACTTGAATTGGGTGATGTCAACAGACAAGTATGTATGAACGTGAATGAAGCAAGCAGTGTGCTAAGACAAATCTGTATGGCATTCCATCCTCTCTGTCAACCTGGTTAATTAGTTAATTATGTATTCTCATAATGGCCTTTGAATTTTACGAGTTTTGTTTTTTAAACTTTTTCCTTTGACCGTGAACTAAGCGGAGTGTGTAAAACTTTTAAATTATAAAGACATAACTGTACCTGTTGTTGGCTTGTACATGTTGTCACCGTGTTACCTTTTTTGCCCATATTACAAATCAATATTTCTGACCTAGAACAGTAGAAAAACATACACAGACCTTGACGGACACGTGCCTTTTGACATAATATTTTTTATGATTTATCAGAACTGTGGGTCTGATCCAACCTTTATATTATTGATCCTACCATTAAAATCCAACTTCGTTCTTGAAAACTTCACCCCTATAATTCAACATGTTAGAATAAATTGCTACTTGGAAATGAACAAAATAATAATTTCTCTTTCACTATGACATGTTTTTTTTATTATTACTGGGTATATCTTCCAACATCTAATGGGTTTCTTATACAGAAAGTGAACTGCTAGTTGCTCACTTTCACCTGAAGAATTATGTTTTTTTCATTTGCAATAACTTTTCTTTGATTATTTATATTTAAAATCTGTGTCAATTAAGTTCTGCGAAATGTATGCTCCACCAGAGAAATATATTCAATCTTGATTGATTGATTGCAAGTATTGATTTGAATCATTAGTATTATTAGCAATATCACGTATTAACCATTTTTTTTACATTTTGTAGTCACTCCAATCATTTCATGAAAGATTAAAATGTGCATTCTCGCTGTGCTGATGTTTGAAGATTGATTTCTTAGTTAGAATATCTATAAGTGTAGTCGACATTATCTAAGAGTCTCCCGTTGATAATTTGTGAATCATGATATATGATTTCAATAATAATTTTTAATTTTATATCAGTTCAAAAAAAGTATTCCCTTTTATCTTGCTTATAAAGGTAATTTAAATCTGAATCGGATGTTGTTAAAATGTTATAAAGATACATTTATCTTTTGAAAAATGAGGATTTCCCTTGCTATCAAAAAATTATGCCACTTATTAAGTGTTTATGGAGCAAAATTATGATATTGTTACATTGACTGCCTCCGCGGTCGAGGGGCAAGGCTCTCTAGCAATCCAGAGGTCGCGAGTTCAAATCGCGGCGTGCGCAAGTAAATTTTATTTGATTGATTTGTGTTTTCACAATTTAATCATTTAAAATAATAAAAGTGTAATTTGCAGTACATTCCGGAGTGGAAGATACTGTCAGCATTGCCTTGGTGTAAGATCACCATTCAGAATTGAAAAATTGCTTGAAATGGTTTTAGCCATACTAAATTTGAATAGTCAACCAATCCACCTGCTTCTTCCCCACCTCCTTCCCCTTCCTCCACACTTACCTTCAGCCTCGCAACATATTCCAATTGGGGATGCCTTAGTCTCACAGGCTCCATTTAATTGGGAGCAATTGGGACTCTTGTGCGGTTTCATATTAAAAAAAAAATGTATATCCATATTTTTTTTTAAATTTCTATTTATTGATCAATATTTCATGGCTCTAGGCGGAAAATAATTGCTTTGACCCAAAAATTCCAGACAAAAAAACAAAAACAAATTTTATCAGCTCACTTTTTGCTAGTTTTTGCTGTTTCTAACAAAAAAAATTTGCTTTATGGTTAAGATTATTTTATTTCTTGTGATTTACCCAAATTCATTAGCTACTACGCCTCTCTTTTAGTCATCTCGGGTATGAAATAATGCAAAGTCAGTCTGCTTTCTACTGGGAGTACCAGTATATTATAATTCTCTCGTCTCCTCTTATAAATTAGCACCTTTCTCTCTGAACTGAAATATCTGAAAATCCGTTAATCAAATACAATAATTACTTGTATCATCACGGGCCCAGTCACCACATTCTAGAACATTCTTATTTATTTCACATATTATTATTTTTTATGTAAATTATTACAGAAAAGAAGATCAAAACTTGTTTTTATTGGTGTCACTGGATGAATTGCGGTGGTTTTGATTTATGCGTAATATCTTTAATAATTTACGTATATATTACACAGATTATTAGATGTATTAGATTAGATATTATTTACGATTGATTTTCATGGCCGTTTCATTTTTGCTATAAGATTTTTTAGATTTTATTGTATTATAATCTGGTTAATTTCGGTATTTTCTCAAGGGCGCATAGATAAATAACTGTAAGCACATAACAACTTATAATTATTATTGTAATTAAGTAGAAATTTGTACAAAAATCAATAATATTTTAATCTGATCTGGTATTTTGTTACTGTTTTGCCAAAGCAGCATAAAAAATAAGTTAATATTTTAAAATAATTTTTAATTATGTAGATTTAAGTAGAATTAGCGGTAGTATAGTAGAATTAGTGATAGAAATTTAAAATACAGTGGACCCGACAGTGCGGTAATCCGACAAACGTTTTGCAGGGCGATGTCGGATTATTTAATTTGTCAGATTATAGAGTACTGCCTAAGACGTATAGTCTGGAATTTTTTGAATAAGAGTACCTTGTAATCCGACAAATTACAAATTGAAGAATCTATTTGAACTACGAATCATACTACATAATTACGTATATAATATGTATGTGGAATTTATTAAATTAAACATCACAATGGAGAGCTAATATTTTATTATAAAAATAACATCATCAAAGGATAATAATGTGTACCAATCAGTTTATAACATATTCATTAATTTTTTTTTGTTTTAAGTATTCAGTCAAATTCAAACTGTAACAATACGCGTCGAGCTGTCGAGCACAATAGTGGTGGCGCGTACAAGTTACAACTTGTCCAATCATCAGGCATGTCAGATTACAGGGGGCCCCGGATTAGCCACGGGCTGGATTACAGCAGGTCCACTTTAGTTGTGTTTTACCTGCCAGACTTTCTGTTTGTGAATTTTTACTGAGAAAAACAAACATTTTTTTTTTGTTTTGTAGCAAATATTTCTTGCTCTGAGTTTAATATCCACTAATTTTGCCTGAATTCTAACATCAAAGCATTAAAAACTGTAAAAGTTAACTTTTTTACATTAGCTCCATGCAGGAAAATAATTTCCCTCAGGGCCTTTGACATCTTTTAGGATGTCTAATGGATCTGTAAGGAAAAAGAGGAAGTTCTTGGATGGAAATAGGTGGGTAGTATTCTGGGAGTCAATGGGTCTAGGAGTGACGGAGGTATGAATCCATCTCTCCAATTATCGGGTTAGTTCGGTTGGAGAGGTCAAAAGGTCTCCCTTAACCAGTCTCTCCCGTTAACCAGTAAATAAACCAAGACCTAGACAAAACCTCACCCATAAACCTGGGCACTTCTGCTAAGTCACCAAACATAGCGAACCACTTCGGGTGACCTATGGCAGAGGTGTTGGTTATCCAATAAATGGATCCGGGGGCGGCAGTATCATTGAAATATTTAAAAAATGCTTATCTAGATTTTTTTTGTTGAATTTTGCAAGTAATTCACCCATCACCGCCACCAGGTGTGAATCATAATCAATCATCATTCTAGTAATGATTGGGAATGTGTCATATTTTTCTACTATGTACTACCTTTTTTCCACAATGTTACCTACATTACATAGAATTAAATCAACAAATTTTCTGGTTTGATATGTGATTTTCACAGCCAAAAGTATTTTTGTGATTAATTTTTGGGTTATTGTGCCATGTTGCAACTCCTTCTTTAGCCAACTTTTTGGACAGCATTATAGTGGCCATCATCAGGGCAGACGTCGCATGATCTGCCCTGACACCGAATTTTCTGCTTAATAATTTTCGCCCACACGCATTATTATCTTAACCAGTCATTTAAATAAAATCACTAATGTATTTATTTAGATGACAAAAAGTTCCCCTAATTGGCTTTCCTTGTTTCATGGGGTTTCCTGTCATTATCTTTTACATAATATATATTATGATAGATAAATTAAAGTGTTTGCGGAACGATGGGCGCTGTGAAGCAATTAGCAAAGTTTATTATTTCTAATTTTGAAAAAGTTGGTGAATTCCATTTTAATGTGACTTTTATAGTATAGTATTCCCAGGCAGAGCTTGTATGCACGTCATCATGGAGCATTTCAATGGGACACGTGTCGTAATTTGCTTGGTATAATATTGATCAGAGAATGTATAACGTTTATAACGAAACCATATTATTTTTACAGAAAATTATTAATGAATAAAGTATGTGATTAATATTAAATTCTCTTCTACCTCATCCTGAGTGAATTTTATTACCGATGTTTGTGTTTTATGAATTCATTTTTTTTTGTTTTACAACTGGCAATACCATACTAGCGAAATGTCCTCATTAACCTCTTCAACAAACGTAAAAAAATTAAAAACGAAAAAAAAAACGCATTTTTACTAAATTAGTACCAATTGCCCGAGTTATCTCGTGTGTGGGATTTTTTGCACACAATAGCCGCCCGGGTATACTCGGGGGTGGTCCTTAAGTGGTTAAAGACATTCGACATTCTGCCTTTTTCGTTTTTGTACATTCAATTTGGAGGCGGGAATTGGGTACCGCCGCCACAGGAACCATTTATTGGATAAATAACACCTCTGCCATAGGTCACCCCAAGCGGTTCGGTTCGCTACATTTGGTGACTTAGTTTGGTGATGAGGTGGGGTTTGTCTAGGCCTTAGCGGCGGATGATCTGGACACACTGAATCCCAGATTCCTACCCATCCCCATACCTCTTTCCTTCTCATTCCTTTCCTCACCCTCTACACAGCATCCCCACAGATGACATATGCCCCGAGGGAAATTATTTTCCTCCTGAGAGGAAAGATTTTGGAATGACTTTTAGGACGATCTTCAATGATGTGCATACGACCTCTTCCTGGGACTAGTGTAGCACAGTAAACAGTTTAGTTTCGCCGATTGGCATTCAGAGGCTGAGGGGTTCACCCACCATTTTTCAGTTAAAAACCAAAAATTTTAACAATAATGTTTTGCAAATGTATTTATTTACATGACGAGAGGTTTCTCTCGTGGACCATTTTTTGTTTCATGATGTTTCCTGTCATTGTCTTTTATAATTTGATGCTTTAATGTCTGTGCTGACAGATTGCCATTGTACATCTTTTATAACAGTCACAGTCTGGGAGCACCGGCTGAGGGCTAACTGAATATTATTTATGGTAAACAATAGAGGTTTACTTTAATGCCAATTATGTTCAAGGGATTCCCAATCAAGGGTTAACAACAATGCCAGTAATATCGAAAGAAGCGCCAATAGAGGGTTAGTTCAGTTCCAATAATATTCGAAGGAGCGCCCATAGGCTAACTTCATTACCAATAATATTTAAAGGAGAGTCAAAAAGTGCTAACTAACTTCAGTTCCAATTATATTCAAATGCATTCCAATAGAGGGCTATCTTCAATGCCGGTAATATTCAAAGGTGCACCGTTATTTGAATGACAAAAAGTTCCCCTAATTGGTTTTTCTTGTTTTATGTTGTTTTCTATCATTATCTTTTACATAATGTATATATATTATGATAGATACAGTTTGTCAAATAAGAGTAGAAAACATAGGAGGGCGCCACTGTTGTTCAAATTGCAATACTAAAAACTAAAAATATAACTCATGGTGAAAACGTAAAGCTGTGTAACCTACATTTTCATAAAAAATTAAAAAGGCATAAAATTGAAAAAAAAAATTTTTCATTGCAATATAGATACCCACTGATCTCAAAATTAGAATTGCGTATAGTTTTATTACACCTTTGCAATTTTGTAATGAAGAATAACAATATTTTAATAAAATATAAAGCCAGTTTAGTAATTGCTCACATTTATTCAATACTAGCTTAAGTTCCTAGCTTTAGATCATCTCTAATCTTAGATCTGAATATATTTAACTCATTCAGATCTAAAAGTAGTGTAACTAAACTCACCATTAGTGATTCTTCCTTTCTACCTTTAAATTCAAATTTATGATTAAACGAAAGCAAATCACTTTGTAAAACACCATTTCATCAAATTTACTTCATTAAGTAGGTACCTTAACAACAGTGCTTCTTCAATAATTTTTTTTTCTTTAAAAAAAGTGATTTACAGTGTTCTACATATTCAATGTCATTGTGATTCAAAAGAATATTTGATAGTTAAATTGGTGTTGCCAGCCTACAAATTTTTTAGTTCCATTTTTAATATTTTCTAGTCTTAATTGACAGACATATATAACATACATTTATAACATCAAAGTTTTTGCCTAACAGCGCTGTGAAGCAATTAGCACAATTTATTTTTTCTAATTTTGAAACGATTGGTGGAATTCTATTTTAATATAACTTTTTTGGTTAAATTTAAGAAGTCATAGTATAGTATTCTCAGGCAGTGCTTGTAAGTTCGTCATCACAGAGCACTTCAATGGAACGTGTATCGTAACTTGCTTATTATAATATTGATAGGTGACAGTGATCATTCTTCTATAATTAATGGGACTTTTACAATAGAATATAATATTAAAGACATAGTATTAATAAGTACCTGACTCGATGATTATTTGTGTACGTACAATAAATATGTGGAATTGAAATAAAAACGCGCGTTAGTATAAGAATTTTGTTTATTTTTATGTACATATAATGCTTGTTCAGTTGAAAATATTTGTCTGAAGAAATAATTATAAATGAAAAAATTGTATCAAATTATTTTACAAACAGTAGAACCAATAGAGTTTTAACTAACTTCGGTACCAATTATATTCAAAGGCATTCCAATATAGGGCTATCTTCAAAGCCAATAATATTCAAAGGAGCACTGATATATATTTTTTTACTTTAACTCCACACAAGATGTTTCTGAGATGATATCTGTCATCTTTGGGGATGCTGTGTGGAAGGTCTTTCTGTGTAAAGGAAGGAATGAACCTGTTATAGGAGGAAGAAAACATAGCAGCCGGCAAATCGTTCCACAGCCGAACTGTTGAACTCA
Organism: Glyphotaelius pellucidus; assembly: GCA_936435175.1. NCBI lineage: Eukaryota > Metazoa > Arthropoda > Insecta > Trichoptera > Limnephilidae > Glyphotaelius > Glyphotaelius pellucidus. Next base: position 16,340,882 of record OW386549.1, on the reverse strand, counting down.
AGAACGAGTCCTAGAAGCTAACCGTACTCATATGACAAATGTCAACTGTTTACAAATGTTGGGTGTGCGTTTGTTGTGTTTCCCGACTGTGCACCGGTGCTGAAGGAATCAAGCCTTCCCACCCAACGCCTGTTCTCTAAAGGTTGCAATCCATTTGTTAAGACAGGAAATTCTATCCAACAGACTGCCTGTTTCTGCATAAAGTCGAAGGTTTTTTTCGATGATCGCCAATAGAGAGTTAACTTTAATGTCAATTATATTTAAAGAAGCAACATAGAGTGTTGACTTTAATGCCAATTACTTTCAAAGAAGCACCATAGAGAGTTGACTTTAATGCCAATTATATTCAAAGAAGCACCATTGAGAGTTGACTTTAATGCCAATTCTATTCAAAGAAGAGGGTTAACTTCAATGTCAACAATATTCAATCTGTTAAGGGGGTATTCTAGTCTAGAAGCATGAATTGTAGGTGTTTTTTCAAGTGCAACAAAAAAAACAATAATATTTTTACCAACTAATATTTTATCAAATATTTATTAAACAAGAATCCATTAAAAAAAGGGTTGAACGAAAAAATTTAAAATTTTAAAAGTTACAGGGTGTTGTAGTGGGGGTCTCAAAAAAATGGCGCACCCTGGTTGACACGATTGCAACCCTCCCAGTAATAAAAAAAAAATAAAATTAATTCTTAATCCAAACAAATGCGGCTATGGCCCGAACTAAGGAAAAGTAAAAAAAAAATTTTTTTTCGCAAAATGAAAAATGAATGACTGAAATAAAAAAGACATTTTTGGACCAGTTTTTTTGACTTTCCAAATTTTTTTAAAAATAGTAAAAATTGAAAATTTGTTGTAGTTCTAGTTCCCGCCTTAGAGGAGTGTACAGAGAAGGCTCACACCAAATTTCAAGTTAATTGGTTTAGTAGAACTTGAGATATCGTGTCAACCGTCTCGAAAAAAGTGGTTTGGAGAAAAATGGGTTTAAAATTTTGTTCTATTTAGATTTTGGTTAGATTCAGTCTAAACAGTCTAAAATGGTTATAACTTTTAAAATAATGCGAATTTCGAAAAATCCTTTTTACGGAGATATTTTTGAATATTTAAACTGGAAATATGAAGAAAAAAAAATTGTTTTTTTTTTCCTAGACTAGAATACTGCCTTAAAAGTCATATGTGGAATAAATAACAATCAGGCTGCCAGCCAATGAAATAGAGTGCTTCATCTTTTGTGTGTGCCGGTGTCAGACAACTGTTTGTACGTCACCCCCGGCGATGTCTAATTATTAGTCTGCTAATCTATTGATTATTTTGATAAGGACCAAATATTTGGCCATTTTTCTGCTACAGTTGCTGCTCTTGAACTATCTCGTTGTTAGACTCTGATTATTAGTATTTTTTTATCATACAGATTAGGCCTAGATTATTATTATCTATTTGATGGAATGAGGCACATCATGTGTCATTATGTGCCATTATGTAAAAATACATTATTTTGACAATTGAATAGAAATCCATTAAAAATGACAATTACGGCTCAACGGGTGACTACTTATTTGCTTTGTGGCTGTGTACTCAAATAATGGAAAAAAATTATTACACTGAAGTATACACTGTTTGTAGTACAATGATATATCATTTTTTTAAATTGTGCTTACCTTGTATTTTATTAGCTACTGAGAATGGATTGTTTATTTTTTAATTGTCTCTTTTGATATTTACCCTGTATTTTGATTAACAACTTCTCATTCCTTACTTATGTTCCAGATTAAATAAACTTCCCAAATTTCTGTCCTATTTATGTCATTTGAGATTATTTGAGGAAAATGGAATCTCGTCAAGAATTTCAATGATCAAAATGTGTAATTACTAAATCTAAGCTGAGTTTTGGAATATATATTCTGCCTTCCAGGTCCAGGTCCTTCCAGTCCACCATTCAGAATCGAAACTTTCCTTGAAATGGCATCAGCTCTGCATGGTGACCAGATACCCATGTCCCATTTCCTTCGCCCTCACAATATACTCACGGGCTCCGATCGGTTGAGACTACTGTGCACTATTCACATCAACAAAAAAAAACTATTGTGCAGTATTGAATCAACTACAAAAAATACAATTTGGTGCTGTTCTCCATCTTGAAAAAATCATCCCATAAAAAAAATTTTTTTTCCTTAAAACATCTATTTATATTAAGTTGTGAAACAGTTTCGACTTTCCGCCACGGTCCTCCGCATCGACAGCAAGACCTAATTGCGCCATTATTTCATCCAAATTCAAAGAAATGCATGTGTGCGTTAGTGCCATCAAAAATTGATAGAATGCATTGTCATCAACAATGAATCTATCTGCCGAGTTTCAGCTCGATCGGATGTCGGGAAGTTGGTCAATTTCCACTCAAAAGATTTTCATTCATTTGAATAAACAAAATCGAAACTCAAATAGATGTTTTTAAAATGATGTTTGGGTAATATCATGTCATAATTTTTATCTCTTCTAGTTGGAAACCAATTGCTTCAAAGGTTTCTCCAGACTTACCTATCGTGCATTATTACTTCAATAACCTCGGTTTTTCGCATAGTCATTGTACTCCATCATGAAAAAATATGCAAAATGGTTGACTAATATCATAATTTTTATCTTTTCTAGTTAGAAACTTATTGCTTCAACAAAGTTCCTCCAGATTCCTTCCTATTTTGCAAACTTCAATGACCTCTGTCTTTCTCATAGGGGGCCATCCATAAATTACATCACACCTTAAGGTGTGGGGGAGGGGTGTAGAGAAGTGTGACATTGTGCGACAGAGGGGGGTCATCAGCTCTGTGACGTCACGTGTAAAATCAAAATTATTAAAACGCAAAACTAAAAAAAGTAAAAAATAAAATTTTGAACTACTGTTTTGATTATTTTTAGACTTAAAATTGCAAAATATGTAATGTCACACTAGGGGGGAGGGGGTCTCACAAATGTGATGATGTATGTCAGGGATGGGGGGGTCAAAAAATCATGAAATTCGTGTGACGTAATTTATGGATGGCCCCTAGTCACTGTTCTCCATCACGAAAAAAGACGCAAAATGATTCACTAATATCATGATTTTTATCTCTCCTAGTTGGAAACATTTTGCTTAAACAAGGTTCTTCCAGGCGTTCCTATCTTGCATTACTTCAATGGTCTCGGTCTTTCCCGTAGTCATAAATACCAAAAATAATGAACTCTACTCGAGTTATAAAATCTGGTCATAAATGTTAATCTTCCTTTTTTCGCCACAGATCTACCCTGAACTTCGGATAGCTTAACGCCAAGGCACCTATTTCTGACTTTTGGTAGACGGATGACCTATGAATATTTTATCATTTATGAATTATTGCGAATATTCTGGCGATCATTCTCATATTGAATAGATTCTGTGAGCACGAACCGCAGATAAGATAAGATCTTCTACGCAGTTGTGATAAGCTGCTTTATTACAATTCACCGTTACATTTTGTTTCGGACAGTTTTATACCATGTAATGTTTGCTTTGTTTAAAAGTTTCTAATCCATATTAATACTCACCTTCCGTGTACAATATAGATAGTGGAGTCATGTATTTATTTTTTAAATTTAATCATTGCCTTAAATTATTTACAAGCTTAATGAATAAGCTTAAGAAAAAGACCCTTAGATGGTAAGGATATGTAGAGCGGAAGAAAGGAGCTGATGTGTAAATGTAATGTAGAATGTAAATTGTAGATGAAGTCGGGAATACCCGAGGAAAACATGGCACAATATGGAATCAAATACTTGACGACCGGCGTGATCTAGGGGTAAGGCTCTTGACTCGCAATCAGAAGGTCGTGGGATGGAATCGAAATAATTTTATTTGATTAATTTGTGTTATTTCACAATTAATTGATTTAAAATAATATGTAGTATATTTGCGGCTCGTTCCAGAGTGGAAGATACTCTCAGTATAGCCCTCTGGTGTAAGACCACCATTCAGAATTGAAACGTTGCTTGAAATGGCTTTAGCCGTGTTTGGTGACCAGATCTGAATAGTCAGGTACTGCCCTACCTTAATCTTCCCCATCTCCTTCCCCTACCTACTACCTTCAGCCTCACAACATACCCCATTTGGGGATGCCATAGTCTCACTTGCTCCAGAAGGGAGCAGCTGAGACTCTTGTGAGATATTCAAATTAAAAAAAGTTTAAAAACTTTAGTCAGACAATTTCAAGAGTATGTATGAGATGATGTATCATTGCCTTATTATTATTTGCAAGCGTAATAAATAGGATTAAGAAGAGGACGGTTAGATGGATAGGATATGTCGAGCAGATGGATGAAGAACTTAAGGAAAGGAGTATTAGGATAATGTATGACACGAATGTAAATTGTAGAAGTAGTAGTACATAGTAATCGTGAATCAAACACTTGAATCGAGGCATGTGAAGGTCAGAATAACAGAAGACTATGTATGAGACGTTTTATTGAAGAAAGGAGTTTGTGCCAGTTCGGCGGTCCTTCCTCTCTGCCCATCCCTGCGTGAAACATCTTGATGGTTTGTTAGCTTTATTGAAGAAAGGAGTTTGTGCCAGTTCGGCGGTCCTTCCTCTCTGCCCATCCCTGCGTGAAACATCTTGATGGTTTGTTAGTTTTATTGAAGAAAGGAGCTTGTGCCAGTTCGGCGGTCCTTCCTCTCTGCCCATCCCTGCGTGAAACATCTTGATGGTTTGTTAGTTTTATTGAAGAAAGGATTTTGTGCCAGTTCGGCGGTCCTTCCTCTCTGCCCATCCCTGCATGAAACATCTTGATGGTTTGTTAGTTTTTTTTTTTTTAAAAGAGAAGACGATTTACAAGTAGTTCCCGTGAGCACTTAGGCCATAGGCCCATTGTGCTATCTCCCATTATGTCATTGGATATGTGGCTAAGTCTTCCGGTTTCTAATGTCTCCCCAGGTATCTGAGCCTAGTTCCCACCAGAGCAGGACATTGGCACCATAGGTGAATTGGAGTCTCTTCATCCTCTTCACATTTCCTGCATCTATTGATGTTTTCCACTCCCAATATCTGCGTGTGTCTCCTGAGATGGCAGTGTCCCATTAGTAATCCTACCAGTTCCCTCAGCGAGTTTCTGTCCACATAGAGTAGTTTCCTGGTTCGTCTAGGGTCTGGTCCTTTTATGAGTTCTTTGGATTGTTTCATTCCAGGTGCCCTCTCCCATTCTTTACAGTGCTGGGATTTGACCCACCTATCAATATGGCAAGCTGCTACTCCTATGGCCGGTTCGGATCCCACAAGTGGTGCTTTTGCCCCTTTCCTTGCTTGTTCGTCAGCCCGCTTGTTGCCCTATGTATACCTTTATGTCCTGGTACCCAGATCAGGGTTATTTTATTGATGGTAGCGAGCTCTGTAAGAATAGTCCTGCATTCCATCACCAGTCTAGAGTCGCATTGGTTACTTTCCAGTGCCATTAGGGCAGCCTGGCTATCAGAACATATGCTTATGTTCTTATTCCTGTGCCGATATTCTCCTGTGCGCAGGCCAAGATGGCTTCCATCTCAGCTTGAAACACAGTTAGTTAGTTTGCCTTATATTTTGTTTTAGGTAGAGGTTTTTGATTTTGAAAATGTTATGTCAATATTATTATTTCATCACGTTTGAATTGAAATGTTGTTACATTAATCTCTTATGGGCAGTTCAGTTATTTCAACCTTCCCATAAAAGGTCCAATGGCCCTCATTAAACTTATGATCCATTGTCTTTGGCGTCACTGACAATCCAATACTGTCAATTTTATGGTCTTGATATATTAAACTCAGAACCAGAGTGGCTTAAGCACTATTTACCATGAATTTAATCTGAGTTAGATTAACAAACTATTACATTTTTTATTTTGGCCAGTGTAAGTAAAGTAAAGCCTCGATTACACTAAGCGAATTTACAAGCTACTAGCCGGCAAGTTTAAAAGTGGGCAAATCGGCGATTGAGATTGTCATGATGACACACAAAACTGTCCACTCACTCAGTAGCAAACTAGATTGAGAGTTGAAACCATGTGTTGCTATCTTTTCTGGGTGTTCTAGCGTTAAAAATGAAGTGGAACATAAATCATATCCGTTTTGCTTTCCCTTTTCTCCCGCATGAACTAATTCTATCAACATTTTATAGAAAACTGAGCTCTAGCAAGTAGCGAGAATTAACGAATCTTGTGGTACACACTAGCGAGTAGCAAGCAAAGTTGACCCCCTTTCAACTTTTTTCGTAGATTGTTCACAATCTGTTAGCTAGTAAAGCCTCGATTACATTGAGCGAGTTTACAAGCTGCTAGCCGGCGAATTCACTATCTGCTAGTAAACTTGTTCAGTGTAAAATCTGCTAGTTAGCTAGTTTAATATGATTACACTGAGCGAATTTACTAGCAGATAGTGAATTCGCCGGCTAGTAGCTTGTAAACTTGCTCAATGTAATCAGGCTTAAGACGTTTTTATCTAGCCAAATTTTTTTTGAAGTTTTTCCTAAATAAATTGCTTTGTTTCGTGAAAAACTATAATAATTAACACATTCCCGTGCTTATTTAGCCCTTGTTGACCTTTCCAATGAAACTAAAATATTTCTTACTAATTTATATGGCGTTTGTGAATGAAGTATCACTTAGCATATTATTTTACTGTTGCTTACATAATCATATGTTACACATTTTTCGAAATTTGATAAAAAAAGAAAAAAAAAATTATTACTTTTAATTCAAATAAACTGGTGCTTAGGTCCATGTGGTTCTAGGCGTCTCATTATATAATGTTTGTATTCTTTGTCAGTGTTTGTGTTTCTTTAGAAGGTTACTGATTTTTTTTATTGTTAACTGCCAGTCTATATCGAGGGCTCAGTTTTTATTATTTTTATACATCATAGGCACAAACTCTCAAATGCAGAGCTCTGGTATAATAAAATATTCTCCTGTAGCGGTGGTAATGAAATAAAATCCACACTTTTATAAGGTAATCACAATTAGTCTTTGGAGTGGATACAATCGAACTATAACAGTAGCTTTATGGGTTAACAATAAATAACCCAACCGCTCGTTAAATCTTTTAGCAAAAGGATTATGAGTATCTTTTCTCTCTCTGGATATCTGAAGCTGCGCGGGCAAACCCGGAAGGCAAACATAAAAACTTGAGGTCTTACATGTCCTTATATCGGTCAGCTGCCCTAGTGGTGGGATTCACATTCATTAACCAATAGCATCCATCGTCCCTAACCCGTAAGAGACATGCAATGCGAGAAAGGGAAAGTATTCGAGATTGAACACTTATGGCTGTACGCTACACTGTACGCTTGAAATAATTAGATTTGCTATACACCACTTTTTTGTCTGGATTTTCTAGGTCAGTGCTATTTAAGGTAATTTTTATCATGAGCCATGGAACTTAGCAGCAAAGCCTGGTAGAGTGACTACCAAAAATATATCTGTGACTCCGAAGCACAAAACTCTATCTCCATATTTACAAAACATAAATATTTAAATTCTAAACTTAGTAAGGGGAAAGCGTTAACAATATTTCCAATTTAATATAATTATATTACGTAATAACAGAAGTATGTATGGTGTATAATACATAATATATGCGCCCTTGAGGTGATTTTCTCTTGAAAACGGAGCTACAGAAATGACCTTAACATTATTATTTTAGAACTATATACATTTTGTTCTATAACAGCTCATCAAAGTGGCAGTTCAACACCCCTTTGAAAAGTCATTAAAAATTGTGAAAAAAATAGCCCATCATTTAACATAACCTATTTAAGAGGGAAATAACCAGACAAAACCGGAAATATATCATTTTTAAATAAAATTTTAGACATATTGACTCTTTTCCACAAAAAATTATAAATTGATTTCGAAAGAGTAGTAGCTCCTACTTGTTGTATTATGTAGTTAAGCTATTTTTAAATTTTGAGAAAATATGTTTATTTTTAGTACAAAAAGGTTTTACTGTAGGTCGTTGGCAGATTTGTTAAATTTTCACACAAACTTTTGTATTAAACAACATACATTTCAAATCATATAATCATGCAGTAAAATAAATCAATAAATTATTTGGGAAACCTACTTTTTTAGAATTTTAATGTTAGTTCAAATAAAATCATAAAAAAAAGATCCGCGTCGCGTCGCGCGTTTTGTGATGAAAATACTTCAGTTTGTCTATTTATTTACGGTCTTACAAACTAATATATTTAAAAAAAAAATTACATTCAGATTTTGCTTAGGCATTATTGAAAAATTATAAATATTCAAAAAATAATTACAAAAAATAAATAATTTTAATTGTTTTATCGTCACAAGTTTGAACATTTTTGAATGTTGTATTTATCAAAGCAAATTTGGAATGAAATAAAATCGATATTGAGTTATTATGTTAAAATGCTGGTATGGAGAATAATTAATCTTTCTCATCGGAACCACCCTGTACAGTTGCAAGGGTACAATTGCAAGATCATCGTTCAACAAAATTTAAATTCTCGGCCGCTAGTTAATGGCTCTTAACCTAGTTTTTTTTCATCACTTTTAATGATTTTTTCAAAATAGTGTTGAAGTAATACTCTGTTGAGTTATCCGGTCGCCATAAAGTTTAGGAGCATGAATATCTGGTAGTGTGCCTACAAAAAATAATTAAATTCCAGTCATATTTGCATAATGTCTTTGTACACTTATAACCTTTAAAAAATATAAATTAAAAATCCATTTAAAAAATTGTTTCTGCTCTCTTATGAAGTTTCTTCATAAATGGACATGATGTCCTATGCCTCGCAGCTACAGAAAATACAATACTGTGTGAACAAACACAGGGAGATAATAAAAAAACTGGCAGTCATAATCCATCTAAAATAAAATGTTTAATTCCCAAGTAAAGTGTTTAATGTGCTTTAGATAATTTTAGGTGTAGGGTAGTTGACCTATGCAGGCACTGAAAGCAGTCCTTGCCCAACACTTTCTTTTGCATTTAAAATACATATTTAAAGTTGTAAACCTTTAATATTAAGGACGGGTTGTTTAAAAAAATTTGATGGATTCATCAAATATTTGATGTTGATTTTCACGTTCTGTGTAAGTTCTATTCAAGTTCTGTGATTATTTCAGTTTTGTGAAGCAGCTGTTCTATCACAATATAATAATAGAACTTGAATAGAACCTACACAGAACGTGAAAATCGACTTCAAATATTTGATGAATCCATCAAATTTTTTGAAACAACCCATCCTTAACATTTATTTCTGATTGTTTAAATACATCTTGGTGACTTTTGTTTGAACTTTGGCATTATTAAGGACGGGTTGTTTCAAAAAATTTGATGGATTCATCAAATATTTGAAGTTAATTTTCACGTTCTGTGTAAGTTCTATTTGAGTTCTGTTATTATATCATTATAGGCCAGATGCTTCATAAAACTGAAATAATCAAAGAACTTGAATAGAACTCTCACAGAACGGGAAAATTAACTTCAAATATTTGATGAATCCATCAAATTTTTTGAAACAACCCGTCCTAACTCTTGGTGCACGCTGATGCTAAATTTTCGCGGTACACCAGCTGATTCTATTTTCGTAATAGCTTACTTGTTTTTTTTTAAATTATGTGTTTGTAAATTGTATCATCTTACCAGATAATATTATAAAAATAATGTTAACACAATGTATGCAGCTGGTTTTTTTTATCAATCTCCTCTGTAAAGCGATTCACATGTGAAATTACGTTTCACGTAAAATAGCTATAACATCTGTAGTACGGTATCATATTTAAATAAAATTTTCGGTGTCTTATGTTAAATAAAATCTTTTATTATGTCTTTTTACAAATTTTTATATTTTTGGATATCAAATTATGATATTCAAGTTTTAATTTTAAATTTTTTGAAAAAAAATCAGTTTTCAGGTATTGTCTAATAATTTGTCATTTTATGCATGTTCAACATAATATCTATTTTGTAAAATATAAAAAGATTGACACTTAAATTGTTTCAAAGTATTGTATCGTTGGAAAAAGTTCCTTCACATAATGGTACATCACAGAATTTACACATACATACCGCCTTACTCATAATCGCAGAATAAGATAATACCACGCTAATACGAGCGGGTTAGGTGAAATCGTCATACAAATTTCACCTAACCCGCTCGTATTACCGTGGTATTACCTTATTCTGCGATTATGAGTAAGGCGGATAGTATATTGTGATATAAACAAAATTTTGCCACTATTTCAAGTGCAGTTCAGACATGCACAATTGCCGAGTACCTAGTACACTCACAAAGTTTGCGCCTAATTTTTACTTCACAATTCTACTACTTTACTTCACTATAACAACACGTCTTTGCATTATCTGCCATCTACCAAAAATCTACCAAGTAAATACAAAAACTCTTTTAGACGCCTCCCGCTCTTTACCAACAGTATGAAAAATATGCGTTTAAGCGTTTTCTGCAAATGTGTTAATTATTTTCCACAGAATAGCTCAGAGAAATGATTTTTTCTATTGATCCAATTATTATCATTGTTATTAACAAGCCCAGATTTCTGTGCTTCTGAATCCAAATGTGGCCTTAAACCGTTAAATTAATTTGACAATTTCAATAGCTCTGTTTACCAACGAATGTCACATCAAGGATGATTAATAATAATTCTCAATATAACAATAAAGTCTTAAAAAATTTTGTTTTCACCAAAAACATATGTTAATGCTCGTACATCGAAATCTCGTGTTATTTACAAATGTATCATATTAATTAGAGCACGCTGCTGACAAGACTTTTAGAATTTTATTGAAGATATAAGCTGTCAAAATGTTATTTTAGAAGATTCTCGCCGGCCATCCAATAAATGTGTAGAATCAGTTTTCTCCGGCTATTTTAAAAGTTACTTGCCTAGCTCAGAAACACAAGTAATGAAGCTAACCTAACCTAACAATATTTTTTCTTTTCATTCCAGTGATCACGCATGACAAGACTGGGGGCAAGTAGCTACACAAGGCGGAGTAGAAACCAGTCAATGCACTGCTCGCTTTTATAGCGCTCTACAAAAAACAGCTCACGGCTAGCAGCGAGAGGAGGCACAGCGACACAACTCAAGCACTATGGGTCGACAATGGGACAAGTTCAGACTGCTGATATGGAAGAACTGGCTACTGCAGAGGAGGCACAAGATGCAGACCGCCGTGGAGATCCTGGCTCCGGTCATCTTCGCCACGCTTATGGTCCTCGTCAGAAGTCTCGTGGAACCCGAAATGGCAGACGAGGTGCACTTCGACTCGTTTGCGGCAACTAAGTTTTTCACTCCATCTTTAATTGGAAAGTGAGCACTTTTTTAATAATTTTGTTTAAATCTTCTTCATGTGGTGTCCTCTTTTATTGGAGGGCCGACTTTGACTTTAGCTCCCCACAAGTTGCAGCCCAGCGGAAGTGCACTGCAAAGGGGCAATGGCAATGAGCCAAATAATTTTAGTACCAAAATCTCTGCTTTTTGTTATACATGGCGACCTGTGCTTTCATTCAATTTCGTTTAAGGTGATCCAATAGTTCAGAAAAAAATCGAAATCGGAATCCACACCTCTTTTTGGGAGGAGTTTAAAAATACTTGAGAAAAAGCTTTTGGAGAGGTTGGAAAAAGTATTTGAGAAAAATTTTTAAAAGTTGATTTCGTATAGGCCTGTAAAAAACATTAACTCCTTTTTTACGCATTGTTTATTGTAATAACAAGAAAATTTAAAATTGATTTCACAAAACCAAGCGACGCGGAGTCTAGGACGTCTATTCCTCTTCGCAGGCGGGGCGTAACTGATATGAATTGGGTGTGCCAAGTGCATGGTTCTTGTGCCGACGGCATAAGGTTCACTTTAAAAATCCAAATTCGTAGAGTGCGGGCCGTATTGATTGTTGTCAAAAATAACAATGAGAAAATACATATTTTATTTTATTTTGTGAAGTTCGGGCGTAAATATAATTTTTTTTTGCGATTATTCTAAAAGAAACTGAATTTGCCACATTAAACAATAAAACCATATCCGAAAAGTGATTTATAAGTAGGAGAGTTTGCACTTGAAAGGGTTTTTTTTATAGACCTAATACTTTATTTTTTTCTAGGCTTATTAAAAAAATGGCTGATATTTTTAAGGGCCAAGATATGTTCTACATGCAGTATTTAATTGAAGCATCTATAATACTTCTAAGCGATCAAGTTTTCAAAACAAAAATACATGATTTTGTATGATTTTGCATTATTTCGCGTGGCTTCATCTTAATTTTTTTTAATTCTCTTCAATTTGGATGATAATATAAACATATTGATAACGGCTATCACGGATACCTTAAGATTAAAAATGCCCCTATATCTTTATGCTTATTATTAAATTACGCTTCACGTCAGACTAATTAAACCTTCAACAATTCAAAGTTAAGTGTCACAAATACTTCACCTTGGTGAGTTTAACACTCGAATTGCACTTATACCTATTAAGTATGGTAAATAACAAGTTAGAAATTTGTAAAAAATACTTCACATAAGATGGAAGATGAACGCTTCTCCTCGTCTCAATAATGGAAACATGTTGTCAATATATGCAAATCGTAATCAATGCACTTAAATGCCTGTTCAGAAAGGGCGAATATGCTGCAAGTCGTTACGCGCAGAGCATACGCACGTAGGCAAGGTACTGGGCTCCAATACACTGCGACCAGATGCATCGTACATGTTTAAAATTTGTGCATAACTCGTGCATAGTACCAAGGGTAATGGAGCAAAATTTTGATACGGAATTGTTAATATGTCCCCAAATGCTTGCGCGTTCCATGCTCCTTCTGGACGCAAACATACGCGCATAACGATTCGCCCCTTCTGAACAAGGTCTTATGTTCTATACCTGAGAGCATTTGAAAAAATTACTATTATTAGAGTAGGGTATTTTAAGTTTTCTTAATTCTTGGAATTAAGCATAAATATATAATACTATTTTTATTTTACTAGCATAGATGGCAGCACTTCCTTTTGTAGCTGTCAGTTGGAGCAAGTGTGTACTATAGACGATAGTGTATTAATATGTACTGTAGATTCTTTTGTTTAGGAATAAAATTTCCAGTTATTTAATTACGCCCATTTTAAATTGCCACCAAATCAATATTATTTATTTATAAAAACATTACAATTATACATTTTTTTGTGCGACTCAACTTAGCAGTCTCCTCATTTGTGAAAATATGCTTTTGTTAATTAATTTTTAATATTTTTTCCAGCACTACTAACGCCCCTACTACTCCCAATAATATACAATCATTTAATTTCACAATTTCCTTCTCTCCCGACACCAAGAGGACCAAAGCCTTAATGACACGCTCCATGCGACATCTGCTGGTGGAGAATGTGGGGCCCTACGGCTATCTCATAAATATCAATAAATACATTGTTGGCTTTCCAAACTCAAAAGCTATGATGGCCAGCCTCACCGACCCACTTGCAAATGAGACCAACCTGTGCGGAATTGAGTTTGATGATGAAATAATCGGTAAGTTGAATTCTTCGTTACAAGAATCTAAACCTTTTAAACACTTCATTCAGCTTGAGTTCCATGACAAAACAAAACGTTTTCGAAAAATGATGTAGTCATGAAATTGAAATATTTATTTTTAGTCATTTGCTTTGCTAGAATAGATTTTGTGGTACAACAGAATCTTACGTGTTATTTTTTTTTCCTTTTTACAATTACTTAGTCCTTTGCCCACCTGGAAAGTTAAGTGTATCAAACTATAATGTTGTTATTTTTATTAATATAATGAAAAGGTTTTTTTTCTATTTTTGGACCTCCAGAAGTTAGAAGGACTAAGAACATGTATATTTTCACAAGAAAATAATTCTGTTGTAACTGCCATTTTGCACAACAGTACCTTCTATATTCCATTCCATAGGAAAAAATATGGATCAAATCAAATCTGAGTCAATTTACCTGGATGCTGTGACTATGAAAGTTTTTTTTTACACTGGTTTAAAAGTTGTTGCAACTCGAGTCCTTTTTGTTTTTTTTTTTATCAATATTGGATGTTTCAACTTAAGAGGGCTTGGTTAGACTCAACTGGAAAATTGTCATTTTTAAATCCACTTCTAGACGTAATGAAACTTTCTTACAATTTTTTTTTTATTGTTTTCGAAAGATTGTTATTTTATCTGGTAAAGGTATGTTTTAAATTTTGAAAAAGTTAAAAAAATTTTATTATAAAAAAGGTATACCGTGGGTCGATACGCAAATTTGTTCATTTTCAAAGGAAAATATTCTTACACAAGACTTATTTCATACCATATAACAGGGGTCACCAAATGGCGGACCGCGGTCCGGATCCGGACCGCCGATCTATTTTGTGCGGACCCTTTCTTAACAATACAAAATATTTTACACATGTTACTTGAGTATGTAATTTGACAATTTTTCCCGCGCTTTGTCTTTGCTGCCGTCGATTCGCCAAGGAATGGGCGGGCGCGGAGCGCAAGATCGTCAGTCGTCGAATTCGTTCGAATTTGAGGAAAATTGAGAATGTCGTCGACATCCTATGTAACATTTACTCTCTGCATCCTGGCGATGAATGGGGCAATGACGCTGCAAATATTTTCGGGAGTAATAAAGCTGCTCTCCAGATGGAAATGACCGATTTCCAAGAAAATACAGTTTTAAAACACCAAAAAACAGGAAGTTTCTTGTCAAGCGTTTTGGATAAAATTTGTTTGTGATGATAAATAGCCAGAATAAAGAAAAAGGCTTGAAACTTCTCACTTTTTTTGGGTCAACATACGTTTGTAAAGCAGCATTTTCCAAGATGAACTTAATTAAAAATAAATTCCGGAGCAGACTTACCGATGAATATCTCCAAGATTTAATGACAATAGCCTGCACAAACTTAAGACCAAACTTTGGACGAATAGTCCAAGACAAAAAATGTCACTTTTCTCATTAATATTGTAAAAAACCCTTGGTACTTCTTTTTATAACATTTGTTTATTATTTGATAAAATAATGTTCCAAAACCCATTCGTTTTGTTTGTTCATTGATATTGTATCTACCATATTTAAATAGTACAGTTTCTTATTTCAATTGTTAAGCCGGGAGGGGGAGGGGGGGGGGGGGTAGGCTTTTTTTCTTCCGGACCGTGACGGTCATGTTATTTTAAAAAAACGGACCCCTAATGAAAGTAATTGGTCACCCCTGCCATATAATCATACAGTATTATAAATAAATACGTTATCTAGTGACCGTATTTTTCAAAATTTTAATTTCAGTTCAAGTAAAATCATTAAAAAATCCGAGCACTATTTACGACGAAAATTTCTCTATTTTGTCTATCTATTTACGGTCTTACAAATTAATATATTTCAGATTTTTGCGCACATTTATTTTGCTTGGACATTATTGAAAAATTATAAATACTTATGATCAAAAAATAACTATAAAAAGTAGATAATATTTTTATTTTTTACTTCACATGTTTGAGCATATTTGTTGCCAACTCGAAACACCAATATTCAAAATCACTACCCGTTTGAACGCGGGAGAGAAAGGACGTATCTGTGGCGCTCTTCTAAGCAATATTAGCCGAAATCGTAAGGCAACTAACAGGAAAGCAGAGCGCCGCGTTTTGACAAAATCGGAATTTTTGTTTACTGGTCATTCAAACTGTGTATTACATGTTTCTCGAAAGTTAATTTTCATACAATAGTTTTCAAATCTAAAGTTTTTCAATACCTGTCAGACATCATGGCAAATGAATTTTCTCTTTTCATAGATATTCAGTTCTGGCTGTTGTATGCCTTATTCGAGACGTTTTTATTCTTAACTTTTACCTCTTTTAACTGAAAAACAACACATTAACAATGATTGTGTTTTTGAAGCCAATTGTAAAATGTCAGCCCCTCATTACTCTTGCTTTATGTAGGGTACCAAAGTGTAAAAATGCAATCATTTCCATACTCAATTCAATTTTTCTATGATCTGAATGTCTCGAACCACATTTTTGAGTTTTATTTCAAATGTCGGACAAAAAATTAAGTTTATCATGTAATTTTATAAGTAAAGTATAACTAAAAAGTTATAAATTCCGTACCTACTTCTTTAAAATTTCTAACTTCAGGAATAATAATAATAATAATTAAGTGATACTGACAATTCATAATATAATATTATATTAAAACGATTTTTAACTTTTTTTCCACCTAATTTATTTTTTTCCGTGACCAGTTTCAGGTGGTTAAGGCCATCTTCAGACTGGTACAATTGTTTCTACTATGTACTTTTATACATAACAAATGGGTGGGGGGAGGGGTTAACAAGGGTATGCAAAGGGGGGGGTGGGGGGGGGGGGGATCAAAAAGTGGGTTTTATTAAAATTCTGTGGATTTTCCCATAATTGTTGCTACGTTGTATATGACAATTGAATTTCTAAGAGGGGGGATCAAAAAGTGGGTTTTATTAAAATTCTGTGAATTTTCCCATAATTGTTGCTATGTCGTGTATGACCATTGAATTTCTAGTTATTTGGTTATTACCAGTAGGTATAATTATTACGGGTTTATAGATCACTGCTTTATTATACTTTTGATAGATTAGAAATACCTACTTGCGTGTCGTATCATTTAAGATAATTTGCACTAATATTTTCCTTTCACTTCCAACAGGCAAGGACTTTTGGCCCGACAACGTGAAGATGACGCTACATTTTCCGGCGGAGTTACGAACACAGGGAATTCAGTCGCACTTCTTCAACTGGAAAACCAACTTCTTATACCCCATGTTCCAAACTCCGGGACCTCGCGCACCCAAAGTACCGGCGGGAGGATGGCCAGGTAATATATTCATACGCCGTTTTGTTGGATGAGGAAGTCAGCTAACATCAATGACAATACGAGACACGTACTACGGCTTACATTAGTGACATAATGAGACATGTTCTATGGCTTACGTCAATGACGTAATGAAATCCATGACTTGCATCGATGACATAATGAGATAGTTCTATGGCTTATATCAATAATAATTAATTAATTTCATCCCCTGCACCGCAGTTGGTGAGATGGATTCATACGTCCATCACTCCTAGACCTACCGACCCCCGGATTCCTATCTACCCCTCACACCTTTTTCCATCCTGGAATTTCCTCTCTTTCCTTAAAGACCCTCCACTAGGCATTCCAAAAGATGACATAGGCTCTGAAGGAAATTATTTTCCTGTTCCATTATTACAAACATGTTATTTATGACATAATTCAGTTAACAGTGTGTATTTGTTTTTCAGGATACATGCAAGAAGGATTTATACCATTAGCGCACGCTATTTACAGGGAGTTAACAATGGAGATATCAAAAAATGTCAATCCGGGCACTTTCTTCTCTCCTCGCGTAATGAGTTTTCCCAAGGTGGAAATACAAAGGTTCCCTCATCCCGTGTTTCTCAGTGACGACCTTCTGACGGCTCTGCAAGGGTTCATCTCCATCATCATCATGCTCAGTTTCAATTACACTTGCATCAACACTGTCAAGGTTATCGCCACTGAGAAGGAGAGACAGCTAAAGGTAAAGACAACAAACTAATACAATATACTTAATTCTATTTTTACATTTACATTAACATTTTTACATCTCACCGTGAGTTCTTTATTGCATTAAATCAAAGAGTTAAGTTTAAGATTTAAGTTAAGTTTTGAGATATCAGTGTTGGAAGTTACAAACGGTAAGTGAAAGAACTTTGTATGAGTTTAAGGCCCCAGGACACTGTAAAAAAAAATGATAATTTTAAAAAAAATTTCATTTTCTGGAAGATGCATTTGTTAAAAATGCTCTCACCAAAAGTTTCAAAGAAATTCGTAAAATTGACGAAGATAGAGCATTTTATGTGAAACCGTTTTAAATAATTTGTGTTGAATTATCCTTCAGCAAAACTTTGAACGCGTTTTTCCTGAAACTATGTTTTTCAATCTGGTTGACAACATATTAGAAAAACTATACGTCCAATTTGCATGCACCAAGTCTTAAACTATTCGAAAATCCAGTCTCTATGGCACCACAGGGGAATTTTGATATAAAAAAGTGGTGTTCAAGCGAATTTTATTTCCGATTTTCATGGAAAATTTTCATCAAATAGAAGGAAACCCTTTATAAAAAAAAATGCTGCTTAAAACTGCATTATTAACTAAAAAGCGATAATTTTTGACTTAATATATTAAATTACCCATGGTGTGGATGTTCCGCAGAACGCCATAATCCCACTGGGGAACAGTTGAGTCTCTTGTGCGATTTTCATATTAAAAATAAAAATTCATCATTTTGGGAGGCTGGTATGGGTATTTATTGGATAACAAACACCCCTGCTATTTGTCACCCCGAGTGGTTCAATACGTTTGGTGACCAGGCAGAGGTGTTAGGGTTCATGGGGTAAGGTTTGTCTAGGTCTAGGCGGCGACTGCGTTTGCCTACCTACAGCATTGCAAGCCGGATCGGGAGACTGATTTAGGAAGACCTTATATATATATATATATATATACCTCTCCAGCCGGACTCTCTCGACCCATCGCCTTGCATCGCATGGATTCATGCGTCCTTCACTCCTGGACACATTGACCCCCAGATACCTTTTTATGCCTAGCCACTCCTCATGTCCTTTTCCTTCCCAGATCTTCCTTTCCCTAAAAAAGACCCTCCACACAGTATACCCCAAAGATGATATATGCTCTGAGAGATTTTTTCCTCTGGGCCTCCTGTGTGGAACTAATATAAAACATAAAATCAAAATGCTACATGATGATAAAATAAAGAGCATAATAAATAATGTTAATGTTGTGTCCTCTATAGGAAATTCATTATTAAAACATGTGATCCCTTTAATGTAATAAAATATGAAACTGATTTATAAATACAGTGAATAATTTACTTTTTATGTTTTTTCCGTTTTCCAATAAATCGCTTTTTCATTACAGGAAGTAATGAAAATTATGGGACTCGATAATTGGCTTCATTGGACTGCGTGGTTTATAAAAGCCTTTAGCTACATCATGATTACTGTAATATTCATAGTAATTTTGCTCAAAGTAAGTACTTTTTTGTTTACTTTTTTAACTCGCCAGTAAGTTGTAACTAATGCATTTACTCTCTGCTTGTATTAGTAGGCTAGCAACACAAGAAATATAACACATGAAAATATTACGTCATGGTTTCTTTGTTTAAGACACGTGACATCAATTTTGATTAGTTATTGTGACATTATGGGGTCCTCATTGAAACCAGAGTCAAATCCTTTTAGAAGCTGAGGGTAGTGTACAGGGCCCGCAGATACTTTTATAGTACACTGCTGACTCTGCACTCCACTGTTGAATTCGGCGGCCACCTCTGAGACTGTGTCTGACTGTTCAGAAATGGGCAGTCCGTTTGATAGATTCCCCTGTATTATTAAGTGGATTGCAGTCTTTAGTGCATAGGCATCAGGTTGGTATGCTGTCCTTGTTCTACTGGTACTTTAATGGGAGATGGTATTACTTCCTAAAGCCCCTACCTTAACTCCCCTCACAACACTGAACAATAGGGTGGCGATGTAATTCCATTTGCATCGACAGGGGTGCTCTTGTGAGGCGTATCATTAAAAAAAGTTATTTATAATTGGTTAGTTATAATAAAAATCCTAGATACATATATTATAATTGTGTGTAATTCCTGTACAAATTACAAGGTAAATCGCAAATTGAAATAGATTGTGAAAACAAAAGAGTCTTTATTATAACGAGATGTAAAACAATATGTTAATAAATATATTGTATGTATGTGCATGGTGTCTGGAAATTAGTGATACAAGTGAAACTGGGGAATCATCACCACATGACATTGTCATAGAACCCAAAAAACTTCTTCCTTTTTTCTTGCTTGTAAAGGGTCATTTTGATGCATTTAAAAATACAATAAATAGCTGATAAGTGGCCCTTGTAACTTTGACCTTGAAAACTTAACTTTGGACTCATTTATTCGAAAACGAAAAAATTATCAGCAATGCCTTCAAGTAGGACCGGCGTAAATGCTAGAACCAAACTTCCCGCCGAATGTGTGTTAACATTTGTCTTTTTCAAAATTATCAGCAATGCCTTCAAGTAGGACCGGCGTAAATGCTAGAACCAAACTTCCCGCCGAAAGTGTGTTAACATTTGTCTTTTTCAAAATTGTAGGTGGAATGGTACGACACCAAGTCAGAAACACTACCTGGCTACTCCGTGTTCACCTTCACTCCGTGGCATTTCATCCTCTTCTTCCTGATGATCTACATGGCCACATCCATCTGCTTCTGCTTTATGATTAGTGTTTTCTTTTCAAGAGGTGTGTATGACGTACATATTTATTTCCATTTTTTTTTCTTCCGGTAACTCTAATATCAAGTTATATTAAAGGCCGGTCAGTAGCTCAGTTGGCATCGCGTTTGGGTCCCACCCGGGTGGGGAAACGCGATGCCAACTAAGTCCTCCATCACTACACAAGCAACATTTTCCACTTACTGTGGTGATAGTAGGAGATTTTCAAATATTGTCGGGTTATTTGTAACCCGGGAGTGTTTGTCTTTCTTTAATAACCATTATTATTAATAGTAGTTCTGTGAAAAGTAGACCTCGCATTCAAAAACATAGGAGGGCGCCATTGTTGTTCAAATGCTAAAAATATAACTCCTGGTGGTAATGTAAAGCTGTGTAACCTACATTTTTATAAAAAATTAAAACGGCATAAAAGTGAAAAAATATTTTTCATTGCAATTTAGATACCCACCGATCTCAAAATTAGAAATTCATGTAGGTATATTATACCTTTACAATTTTATGTTAACATAACAAAGAATAACAATATTGAAAATAAAATATAAAGCACAGTTTAGAAATTGCTCACATTTATTTAATACTAGCTTAAGTACCTAGCGTTGCCCGGGCTTTAGATTATGTCTCTAATTTTAGATCTGAATATATTTAACTAATTCAGATCTAAAAAAGTCGAACTAAACTCACCATTAGTGATTTTTCCTTTCTACCTTCTGTTAAATGCAAATTTATGTTAAATCAAATGAAAGCAAATCACTTTGTAAAACACCATTTAATCAAATTTACGTCATTAAGTAGGTACTTTAACAACAGTGCTTTTTGATTTTAATTTTTTTTCTTTAAGAACAAAAAATGTTTTTTAAAATGTGATTTACAGTGTTATACATATTCAGTATCATTGCGCTTTAAAATAATATTTGACAGTTAAATCGGAGTTGCCAGCCTACAAATTTTGTAGTTCCTAATATTTTCTACTCTTAATTAACAGACTATACCTACATTAATTAACAGATTATAATTATATACCATATATTTTATGCAACTTTTTTTTTAATTTCAAGTAAAGAATTATACAATTTGTCCAAAAAACGTCACTATCTCAGCGGCAATTCTTTTTTCAAACTTTCCTCAGGCAAGTAGGTACTGTGATATTGAAAAAATACAAATAAAAAGATAATCTTTATTGAACCAATAACCGAGCACCATCACCGAGAAACAGAACTTACAAACAAATTTACAGACAGATAAAATGCAAAACGGTTGAGTTGAAACAGGACTTTACTAAGCTCAGTCAATTATTATTAACAATGAGATTGAAATAATATTACACAATTCTGTTTATATCTCCATAGCACTGTACATCGGCACACCTTAATGGGGGATAATGTAAAGGCACAGTTCCAATCTGTTGGCAATATCTTTGTTGTATCATAACAATGTGTTGATTATTTCAGCAAACACGGCGGCCACCGTAGCCGGCCTGATGTGGTTCCTGTCCTACGCTCCCTACATGTTCCTCTCCAACGACCAGGTGCTACCATCTGTTGCAACGCGTCTTAGCTCCTGTCTCGCCTCCAACACGGCTATGGCCTTTGGCTTCGAGATCATCCTGGCAAACGAAGCTACTGCCGAAGGTATAAAACATCAAAATCCAGATTCCGAAGGCCACACGTCCTTTATTTTTTTTTTATGTGCATTACAGATTTATGTAATCCTATTACAATACACATTACATAATTTGTATGACTTTAAATAAATTAGAAATTTAATAATAATATGTTTTAGAGTTCTTGCCTAAAATGCCTCTTGAAATCTTGAAGGCCAATGTTGGAAATGTAAAGAGTATGAATATATCATTTAGCAGCACCGTACCTCTTGTCATGCTATGTTGGGCCAAAACATCTGTTCTGCCAGTATGGAATATGGAGCAAGTTGTGGTGTCGACTCTGGCGATACTTGATACTAGCATTCCAAGAGATATGGGCTGGCAATAAAATAGTTTATTATTTTAAATGCTGTGACTGTAAGGGCCCCATTCCTCTTAGATTGGAGACTTTTGTAGAGCATTTCAGAGAGCAAATCCATGTGATGCATAAATTGTGGGTTTTCACTATGCATTTTCAAATAGTCAAATAAAGTTACCTAAGAATTTTTTTTTTTAATTTTTTCTAGTAATTTTATGTATTTTTGCTGGTATGGAGCTCAAATAGCAAAAGCGTATTCGAGTTTTGATTGTATAATCCAGTTTGAACATCAATGTCATTGTTTCGGGTTTTGGAAATTGTTTACTTGTTCTTATCACAAATCCAAGAACTTTTGTAAAACAATGATGCCAAATCCACTATATGATCTAATAAGGAAAGTTTAGGATCAAATGTGACCTCAAGAGCCCTTATGAATTTCACTGAAGACAATGTTTCATCATTTAGCTTATAATCGAATTTAATTGGGTATATTGCTTCTAAATCAAGTTGTAATTTAGTACAATCTTGGTTGTTGCCTATCATCCTGAGCAGTTTGAGATCGGCAATAAAAAGCAAGCAGGTAGTACCTAGGATGCATTCTTGAATATCACAATAAATATCAAGAATAGTAGAGGTCCCAAGTTTGTTCTCTGAGGTATTCCTGAAAATGCAGGGAATTCCCTGGAATCACGACCGCCAATGCATACATACTGTGTTCTGCTTCTTACGTCACAAGGAACTTTAATAGAGATTGCCAACGCCTATTCTATGGATCTTTTGTAATAGTAAGTCGTGATCTATACGGTCTAATGCCTTTGCAAAGTCCGTATAAATCACTTCTGTTTGATATAGCGCATCCAATCCTCTTACTTCTTTATGTGAGAGTTCAAGAGGATTGAGTGCTTTTATTTTATTGCTACAATCTGTAAACTTCATCCGCCATAACACAGGGACATCCCTAGCATGGCGGATTAATTAACACAATTTTTTTGTTCATTGTATAAACTTCTTATAATAAATAAATAAAAATAAATAAATTATTTCTGCGATGATTTACATTTCCAGTACTGTGGCGGCAAAAAAAAGCAATAAACATTAATTCCTTATCGCTATAATGCTGCAGCTCTTTCTTACACATTAAATTATGATGAGACAAAAGATGAGACACACAAAATATGTGTGACTGTTTCTTCCAAAGTACTACTTTTTTCCTTTGGATGAAACTACGGCGACGAGAATTGTGTTTCATTTTCTTTACACGTGTGAAGGAGATGTATGATAATGATTGTATGTTTTCTTTTGGGGGGGGGGGGGGTGCACACATACATTCACCATTTGTCTCATTTTCGACTCTGTTATTTAGTGTCTAAGAAAGAGCTGCAGCATTATATGTTTAAGAACAAAAGTAAAAGCATTGACAGCACATTAACATTTGACATTTTTGGAATTCATTGACACTTCAATATTATCCTTTTAACTATACTTAACGATACTTTAAAAATTATATGGCAAGTAGTATTGAAGGGGTCTACGGAGACATCATGGTGCGGTGTGTGAGTGATGAAAAAAAAATTATTACTTTTTTTCTTTGGAGGAAAAGATCTAAGTACATTGTGTATCCCTTTTGAAAGAGCTGCTGCATTATTGTGATATGGAACGTTTATTGCCTTATATACGTTTTTAGATTTTCATGGCCAAAAGTATTTTCGTTATTTGTTTTTGGGGTGTTATGCCGTGTTGCGCTACCTCCTTCTTTAGCCAACGTTTCGGACAGCGTTACAGTATCCATCATCGGGGCAAGGCAGATGGGAAAAGTTTATTGCCTTTTTTATGCTGTCACGGTACCGTAATGGTGGATCGTCACGGTAATAATAAAAGCGCTCATTGGATACAGTTGATTTTTTTGATAAAAAACCATGCCGATTTTCCCAAGACGGTTTTAGTTTATTTGTTAATTTTTCACATATTAATGTTAAAAAAAAATTTGGAAACGATAACGCTAACTTTGTGCCTTTATGCCGAGATATTGAGCATGTTAAACAAGCCGTTCTTCCTTGTTCTTGTCCGTGTCAGCTTTTGAACAAATTGTGATAAGTAGAAGAGGACAACTTTCATGTTGTTAAGCTTGTCATCTTACTACGGGAATTGGGGTTTAACGGGACCTTTCAAATGTAAAAAACAAAATGGCGCTGAACGGCCATTTGATGACATGAATTTCTGCAAAACAAATTAATCAAAAGACCAGAAAAACCCATACACAATAAGACATACAGTGAAACTCTCTTACGTTTTCCAAGGGACCAGAAAAAACTTCTCGACCATGAAAACTTCATAAATGGGTTTCTTTGCATGAAAACTTTGTATAGAGGTTTTACTATATAATTAAATTTGCAGGTCTCCTCTGGTCCAAGATCTGGACTCCGACCACGGTTGATGACACCCTGGTGATGGGGCACATCATCATCATGCTGGTGGTGGACGCGGTTCTGTATCTGCTGATTGCGCTCTATGTGGAGCAGGTGTTCCCCGGCTCCTTCGGCGTCCCGCAGCCCTGGTACTTCCCTGTCTCCGGGGAGTACTGGCGCTCTTCCTTCAGGTGTATGTCTGGTAAACATGTGAATATTATTAGTTCTTATCTGTGAAAAATCACACAATATAACTTGACTTGCACTTTTCCGCTTTTAAAAACGGCCTGCAAAGGTAAGCCATATATATCATCATCATCATCAGTATATTAATATGTGAAACAAAAACTTTGTACCCCTTTTTACGAAAATTGTGCGGACGGAGGCGTATGAAATTTCGCACACTTATAGTTTATATAGAGAAGGAGTGCAGAATGCTAATATTTTTTTTAAATTATGTATAAAAAATACATGAAATCGATAAAAAACATTACAATTATGGTCGAATTTCAATCGTTGGGCGACCAGTAGTTCACATTTAAAATATAGAATTTATTAAAGTAATTGCTAAAATGTACTATAGGTATGGAAGTGGCAAGGAGTATTAGGTAGTTATTCAAAAATCATGCATAACGGGTGAAAACCAAAAAATAATTTTAACAAAAAACAGATAGGTAAAGAGATTTAATCCTGCTTGTCTGGGATTTAAAAGATTATTTTAAAATTTCTCTTAGCATAATATCCGTCATTTTCAATTTCGTAGAGTTCACATTCATTTCAGAAGAAATGATATTGTTTTAAGGAGATTGGCTGCATACTCCCGTAATCACTTCCACCGTAGGCCCACTGTGCTCTTGTGTTTTACCTTTGCTCCTTACAAAAATTACTTTCACAATCCCTTTAATAAATTTAACCAGTGTTTGTCATCGGTCATCGGGTCATCGGATATTTAGTCAAAAGAATAGTTGAAGAGACATCCTTAGGTCTCCTAATTGCATAATCTATAAATCCAGGCGTGCACGGGTGACTTAGTCACAGCAAAAGCTTGTTTTTAAAAGCAAAAAAATGTTTCAAAATCCATAAAAAGGCACCCTGATATCACATTGCGGGCCGCACGCATCTCCGTATAATGGAATTTGAAATACTGATGAAACCTTTGTCCTAGCAAAAGTCACCTTTGTGCGCTTAGTCTAAATCTTTCAAATGCCTAACTCAGTATTTAATGATCAATACAAATATCTATTTTTTATCTGTTAATACATGTTGTAATTTAAACACCTTTTCTAATCAGTTTTAACTCTATATAACCAACTACTCTAAATAAAACAAAGTTGAGTCCCCAATTAATAAGAAGAAAAAAGTGATGACTTATAAAACACTTGAATCATAATATCCAAATGATTAACTGTGCGTAAGATTTGTGATGAGATTTTTAATTTTAGTCATTTTTATATATTTACAGTTGTGGAAGATATACCACATGACAACGAAGAACTAAGCAATGACGCCATAGAAGCAGATCCAAAAGGACTTAACGTCGGAATCAATATAAAGGTAAGCTACAAACAACTAACTTACTAATTAAGTAATCTAATCGAATTATAATAAAACTAATTGAATACAACTCAGTAGTTTGGTCCCCATCTTACAAAATTCACATTAACATTGAGCGAATACAAAAAAAAATTCTGGGTTTTATAAATATTAAATTAAATATCCCAGTAAAAGACATAAAATACGATTTCTTATTAAATACTCTAAAAATACATACATT